>CM031242.1:911564023-914066872 GCA_018340775.1 Taxus wallichiana var. yunnanensis
CTAAATGCCAAAAAAACCTAAAATGCAAAACAACTTGGATTGAGCCCAAAATTTTCGTGCCAAATATGCATCCATAAATTAGGGCTCACGCAAAATTTGGACTTATTCTGATAATCACAACAAAAGTTATTAAAGTTCTAAGACCTAGTCAAAAGCGGAAAAAACATTCGGAGCCAATTTTAGGCCACTAGATGAAGGAATCCGAGCCTAAAAACGTGCCAAAATGGGCACAACCTTGCAAGAAAAATTGACCCCAGCATAGTACTAATGTATATCTACCACCTTGTAAAATTTCAGGACGATCCAACGGTCGGATCAAAAGTTATGGTCTCTGCAAGTTATGCTCCCGCATCAATGCACCATGACTATGAAGTAGCCAAGATGATAATGTAATATGGATAATTGGTCCCAAAAGTAAGCATCAATAATTTAACAAAAATTCAAAAAAGAAGACAATTAACTATGTACCTAATGCGCACCTAAATGATTTTTAAGCAGATCTAAAATGCCCCAAGCACCAAATTTTATGAAATGCATTGGGAAAGGATCAGGATGAAGAGTGGATCGATTCTTAGATACTCCTAATGATACTCTTGTTGGATCTGAATTGAAAAGTGATCTGAAAGTTGAAAAGGATCATAACCTCTATGCAAAAAGGTTGGATTTCAGGAGAGGTTGGATGAGAGCCTAAATTGCCCTAGGCAAATTTATATCACGAAGGAAAAATAATTGATTGTTGTGAGCATAGATATACACCACGGTATAGAAACATGATAGTAATAAGATTGGAACGATCACTAGGGTAGTAGATAAATGTATGAGTTTATCAAGATTTTGTTGAAATGTTGAAATATCAACTTCATGTGTTTTCCAATTGTAGGATTTCTATGATAAGTGAATGTTTGTTCGAATATTTATAATTTTAATGATTTTTTTAAATTTTTAAAATATATGATTTTTTTTTATTTTTATGAAGTTTTAGAAAAATTTGAGATACAAATGTAAAGAAATGTAAACAAACCTTAATTTACAGCAAAAAGAAAAACCACCATGGCTTATTTAATAAACTAGGAAGAAAACACAACACTTGCAAGTGATAGGAAAACACAAAACAAACATTACAAAAAAACCCAATATGAACAAGAATGAACCACACCAAAGTTATATGTGAACTAAGATGCAAAGAATTTTTCTTCAATTGGTCTATGACAAAGATAAACAAACAACAAAATAAAAAAATGAAAGAAGGAAAAACATAATCACAATGTTGACAAACCGCAACAATACAACACAATTTGTAATAACAACATCTAATGACACTCTGAATGCATTCCACATTGAAGAAATATATAGATATGAATTCCCTTGATCAATATCTTAGAACATAAGAGTTTTAGATTAGGTTGAAGAGTGGAGTGATGCTTAGATACCCCAAATAAATACTCTTGTCGGATCCCATCAAAGTGTGGTTTGTATTGGATTAAAATGTGAAATCCAAGTGTGCCCCAAGAAAAATTATATTGTGAAGGGTAATTAGTTGCTGAAGCATAGATATACAACATAGGAAAGAAAAGTAATTATCGAAAGATAACATGGAACTATCATGAGGAGCATTGTCAAATGGCAAAATTGTTAAATTGTATTATCTAATTGCTAAAATTTGGTTTAACATTGTCTGAATGTTTTATTTTTGGCATTTTTATCTTTTGTTTTGGTTTTTGGAATAGTTTTATACATTTTTTGTATTTTGTGAAACATATTTGAATTTTTTTGTATTTTTCTAAAACATATTTGAATGTATTTGTATTTTTCTGAAACATATTTGAATGTTTTTGTATTTTTGAAACATATTTGAATTTTTTTGCTATTTTTAAAATCGATAAAAGTGCATTGCTTGAATGCATGTTCAAATAATCAAATTTAGAAAATAGGAAGATGCAAGGGCTCATCACCGAGAGCCAAAAATCACGTGAGAATGAGGTGAATAGTGACATGAAAATGATGATGATGTCAAAGGAGGAAATATGAAGTTCAAAGATTCAAATGTTATGAGACTTGGGCGGACAAGATCCAAGTCAAAAGGAGGGAATCAAAGATTTGATAAGTCTGAAGTATGAGACTTAGGACGGGATCCAAGTAAAATGATGTATGATAGGATAAATCTTGATGAGATCAAAAGACTTACATGATATTAGAGGATGATAGTTGATGCAAAAGTATTGAATCCATAATGCATGGAGGAACCAAAGCTCAAATGTGCAAAAGCATGAATTCAATCAATCATCTTCAACATAACTATATTAATTGATACATTACAATATATAAGAAAATGATTCTAACATCAATTCTAAAAATAGGTTAATTATTAATATCTAACAACTAACAAACAACCTTATAACTAATTTAGGATTGATTGTTCTAAAAATACAATATCCTATATTATTTCATGCTACATGATTTACACAACCAAATCACTTATAATAATAAAATTAGATAATATATCCATGTTAGGAATGATTCCTAACATTTCCCCTTAGTTCTAACATGGGGCGAGAAACTCGAATGTCGGTTTCAACTGATAATGCATTCGATTACAAACATGTGATTTTGTTTTACATTAAAAAGTTGTTTTAGTGATAACTTCCTTTCAAGGCTTATTTCATGAATTGCATTTTTTTATAAAAGGACTTCACTCACAAAAAACTATAGACTTAAATTAGAAAAACATATTTTATTGGACTTGATGCAAAATAATAAGGATGACTCAAGATTATAAATGACATAGACTATAATGACAAAATACTCGCAACATAAAAAAATGACTTCAAAAACTACTACACAAGATTTATGACTCACTATAAAAACTGATGACTATACACCACACATACTTAAAAATGAAATAAATATAATTAAAAAATAAAAAAACATTTGAAATTTATACCACAAATTATAAAAAACTACAACTTTAATAAATAAACCAAACAATATATAAAAAATACACAAAAACCATAACTTAAATAAATAAAATACTAAAAATAACTATAACATAAACTTAAAAAAATAAATTTAAAACCTGAAATGAAAAACATTAACATAAATATAAACTCATTTATAAAATTCAAAACCATGATTAAAAACTTAATACCACTAAAACATTAAAATAAAATACCACGAAACTTTTAAAACATATAAAAAGACTAAAATACAACTTAAAAAAGAAAATGAAACCTAATTTTTTTACAGAACTCTATCATTATCTTCCACCGTAGAAATTGGAGAAAGCGGTGATGCAGTAATTAGGGTTGCCAAAGGATATCTCGAACACTAAGAATCGACTTGTATTGGATTTCATGTAGATCGGTAGATGACAAGTCACTTGGAGAGCGGGCAGAGAATACAAACACCGTGTCTCAAACTGTTACTCATAGGTGAAATCACTAATCCTTTTCATATTTTTTTGTTGCATAAGATCCTCGCAAGGTTGGGAGATATGCCGATCCAAATAACCTTCAATTTAAGAGGGAATATCATTTCTCAATACAAAGGATTTGTAGGTTCGTTAGATGAAGATAGCGGGGATGCCGTGCCTAAAAACAACACTTAAATGCCTCTTTTCCACTACGAAAACTCCTTGGATATGTAGAATTTCAATAAATAATTTTTGGGGTTTCTTCACCTTATATTCAACTTTCCAATACAATTTGAATTGCCCAATTTTGTTGTGAAATGAAAAAGATATGATTATTTTTGTGAGCTGTATCAAACTACTTTTTAAATTTTTTTCAAAATAAATTCTCCATATGCATGAATAATGGAGTTGCACCCATTAGATGAATTTTCGTCATTGGTTCTTCTCTTCTCCATAATTTTGCTTCAAAAAATACACAAATAAAATAAAATCGAATTATTTTTAATTATTTTTAATTTTCATATGTAAACAAGGAACAAAATGGAGTTTTTGGACTGCAAAAAGGGATGAGCAGTGGAAAGGAGAAGGAAAAAATGCGGTGAATGGTGGAGTCGAGAAAATGTGCACATGGTATTCATTGTAGTTTGTTGATAACATGCAAGTAGGGGATGAATAGTCAATAATTGCATTTATACAAGGTCCGCTTTGCATATCCATTGTTTGAACCTTCTCTGCTTTACCATTGATAGTATTTAATCCATAATTCATGGAGGAGACGAAGCTAAAATTTTCAAAAGCACGAATTCAGTCAATCATCTTCAACATAACTATATTAATCGATACATTAAAATATATACGCAAATGCTTCTAACAACACTTCTAACAATAGGTTAATTGTTAACAACTAAAAACTAACAAACAACCTTAACACTAATTTAGGATTGGTTGTTCTAACAACCAATATCCTATATTATTTCATGCTAGGTGATTTACACAACCAAATCACTTATAATAATAAAACTAAATAATATATCCATGTTAAAACTAAATAATATATCCATGTTAAGACTAATTCCTAACAATACGGGAATATGTTGAGATTCATATTCACCTATAAATGGAAGAATACGAGGAGAGAAGGATTTATCTCTAGATGTATATCAAGGTTCCTTATAGGCTATAGAGAGAAGATAGTCAATGTTGTTCCTTTTAGGATGTGAATTGATCAAGATGATGAAATATTTGAAATTAAAGCTTGAAAAGATTGTATAAGGATATTCCTCGGTATACACACCTCATAGAGTATACACATGTAGATGTATTGACATGTAAGGGTCATTATTGATGAGATTCCTACAAGAGTGACCATTTAAGGTATAATGGACATAGAAGGATGCATTGTTGCAAGTGTCAAAACTTGTTGTGGTTGTGTTTCGACAACAAAACTAGATATGTTAGTTATGGGAGCCAAGTGAATGAATAGAATCAAGATCAATGATGCTTGATGATGGACCCTCTTTTGTAGTGTCTACAATTATATTAAGGGTTGAAAGGGAGTCTTGAAGCAAGGTTAAGCTCTCGTTTGATGTTATAAGGTTGTTTCTGAAATGGGTTCAATGTATGTTTGGACTAACGAGAAGAAAATATGGAGAAGAAATAGATTGTCTTTGATTGAGAGATACTTGACCTTCATCATGATCTCATTGAGTTTCAGTATGTACATGAGTTTGTACAATGTTCAACTCTTCATTTAAAGTTGTGGTAGTTGACATGTCGTCGGTTGCGATAGCTTCGTCATCGAGATATATAGAGATGACACCAAATAAGTCTTGGACATAATGACAAAGAGTAATACAATGATTAGTGGAATGGCATTTAATTTGGTGGTATTCACAATATTCTAATGCATTATACCACGTAGGATTGGGTTCTCCGTTAGAAAAGGGTCTCATAGTTGGATATTTAATCATGTTAGCCTTAGCTAATTGTTAAAAGAAACTAGATAGACTTTAGACTTTCTACGAGACGTGTAAACTAATGTTCAACTATGCATGGAGTAGTTTCTATGATAAAGTATATGATGGATTTATAATCGACGTTGTTTGAGGATTCACCATGTTGAAGCTTTTCCTTTTTACCATGGTTAGGAAATGGATTAGAAAACACCTTTACATTATCGTTGGGTGTTTTGGTTGGTGTTAGATATTTGAATGCTATGGTTCCATTATCAATGAGATCTTCGATGTAGTTACGAAGTTGTTTACATTTTTCTTTTTTATGACCGTCAATGCAATGAAAATCATAGTATGTGTTAAGTCTATACAATTTTGGATTAGGTTACTACACGGATGAAAATTGACATGCAACCTTCAACCACACTCAACCCTACAAGGTCATGCTGGGGCAGCCAATATGGAAATATGTGTGGCTAACTATAGAAGGATCAATGACTAAGATACGGTAGTGTTATCTCCTAGTATTTGGGTTGGTAAAGGGGAGATTCGGAGAGGCTATGAATCGAGTGGCGTGAATTCCCTACGGTTTTGTAACTAAATCTCAATGTTGAACTAGTTTGTAGTGTCTAAATTAACTAAGATGAAATTAACAATCTATGCTACTTGTTGAAAGGAAACTAACCTAAATAAAAAAACAAAACTGAAACATCATAATTACAAACAACAATTTTCTTTTATTCTAAATAATCAAATCTACTTCTACACTAAAACTAAACAAGCAAAATAACCCGGTGTGGTTATTCACTTGTGATGAGTGTATTGAAACTAAACTAACTTAAAATAAGAACTTTACAAAATGATATGTATGATATACGAGACAACCTCATATGAATATTCTCTCCTTCAGATCCACAGGGATGGGAAGAAGAGGATCCATCACCGAGAGCTGCTATTAATGATTTAAAACCCTCCTGGAAATTAACTAATTACTTGTAAATGAAAGGAAATTGATTTCTACTCTATTTGATATGATGTAACAATGATAAATTGCAGCAATGAAGGAAATCAAACAACAACTCCAACTTGGAATTCATAGAACATAGGTAAATCCAGTTGTGTGACGACTCCTCAGTTTATCCTTTCTTTCTTTGTGTGTCCATATGAGTCTAAGGAATTGGGAATGCAAAGGTAGCAACATGATAAGGTGCTTGAGAAATGGCAGCTTGAAGGTATTCTGGTTGCAATGCAAGTGGAAGAGGAATACCACAAGTGAATATAGCTTGGATATGCAATTTCCAGTATGATTTTGGTAGAAATACTATGCAAGATACACAAAATTCTCAGGCCATTTTCTTGAATACAAGCATTTATTATATAGGAATTGGTTGGGATGTGCCTTCATGCACAAGAAATACTTGGAGTGCCAAATAATTAGGTGAAGAGGCAGTTTAAACTAATTAAATCTATTTAAAAATAGAAGAGTGAAGGAATACCATGCAATAAAGACTATTTTTAGGCAATTTGGTTCACAAACGCACCTTGGAAGTCAAGTTAAGTGAAATCACACATGTTAAAACCAAAAATGAAGAGTTCGGAAAAAGTACGCAGGACCACCACTCTACCCGAGTGGTGGTTCTATAACCGCGCCAAGGAGGGTGGATGTCTTGACTCTAAAGGCCAAAACATGTACAGTAATGAGCGGGAAGCTAGAAGAAAGCATGGAAGCAGTTAAGTGAGGATGTCTAGGTTACAAATATACATTGTGGATGAGATTAAGAACTCAAACACCTTCTGCAAGGAAATGAATCATCATTGGGGAATTTTGTAACCATTTTTTGATAATGTAGCACATGTAATTTTGGTGCATACATATTTCCCCCTTGGAGAAGCGTCTTAGCCATGAAAAGGCATAAAACGTAGAGTCTGAGTATGGAATTCTGAAATGGGGAGTTAGAAGCTATACCTGACATGCTGTGTGTCAAAATGTCACCGTCTAAACTCCCGCTACCTGTAAAACAAAGAGAAGACTCAAGTGTAGATAGATAAAATATCAAAAAATAAACACTAAATTAAAACGACAAGAGGACTTACCATTTGTGCGGGGATAAGAACTTACCTCTGCCAGTGCTCCAACCCTGTGAACATATGCACTCAAAAAAAAGTTATGTATATATATAGAAACAAACTCATTTTCCAATTAATTTGGTGATTTTTGAGCTCTGGGCCCACAATGACCATTTTCGTTGAAAGAATAGTCAAAATGTTTGTTGAGAGATTGTGATCATGCCTCCGTGAGTGGGAGATTGACTTATGCGGTCTCAGGTTAGTTTTCCTCATTTGTTTATTTTGAAACCTAAAATGTTAAAAGTTGAAAATATTTGTGTAGGAGGGGTTATTTTCAAAATTTATTGTGTTAAACTAGTCTCTAGGGAGGCGGCCATAGAGTAGTAGTTTATTTTGCAAATAATGATGTTTTTGCATTTTTGGGAGATTTCTAGGGCCATGTAGTCGTGACAATGAATCGGTTTAGGAACCTCACCATGTATCTTGGCGACGGTTATGAAAAAAATTGACCAAAACTTATGTTAACTTTTTTTTGTATTTTTATTGTTTTATTATGTTTTTGATGAGCTTGTTTCTTAAAATATGTCACTAAATTGCTCTTTTTCTCGAGTTGTGAGAGGGAGTGTGAGAGGCTCCCAACAATATTGGACCCGGATTGACTCGAGGATGAGAGACAGACACTCTTAAGAGAGAAAACATATGGAGGATTGCATGGGTGCCCCATTTCAATCCTACCAGTCACATACTATGCAACTTGTTTTCTTATTGGGATGCAGACTGGAATACCTTCGATTGTCGGGTCTTAGGGGTGATTGGATGATCACCCTAGATGATCTGTCTTGTATTCTTTGGGTTTTGATCTTTGGGCGAGACGGTTGACTTTGGAGACAGTTGGATCTAGAGCCATGATGACTTTATGGGCCACTTATATGGGGGATTTTGTGGTTTCCTTTGGTTCGAAGAAGGGGATGAAGGTAGGATCCATTGTTACTACTCCCATCCCTATTATCTGTAAGGAAATCATGGGTATCTTGGTATTGTGGTTGATCGGAGAAAAGGGAGGTGATAAACTACTTTATTGTTGGGTTCCCATCATTACACAGATTGAGGCTCATGGTCATATCTATGCTTGGGGAGTAGATATACTTGGCAATACCTATCATGAATTCAGCAGATTGTCATGTTATAGGGGAAATCTTTGAGCCACCCTACATTGGTTATGCTCTAAGTGTATGAGTGGATTGTCCCCTATGGGAGGGGAGTGCCAGTACAGGACCCAAGGGCTGTCAGGGCCATTAGATGGATGATAATGATAGTTCTTAGAGAGCCACATCATCCTGTGGCCTCTTTTACCACAAAAGACATGGTGGAAAACCCATACCATGATATGACAGGTTTATGGGGACATGATGGGACCATAATGATAGCCTGTTCCACCACCGATCAGTTAGTTTGTAGGACGGGGAAGGTTGATATTCACCCCTTTGGTCAGATTCCTTAGTAATTCAACCTTCCTTATATTGATATGCTTCCCCAGTGGCACCTATGTACAAGACTATCAAGGAGTCCTCAGAAGGGCCCTAGAGGAGATCCAGGTTAGACAGTGGTGACTCTAGGGGTGCCTATTGAAATTAGGTGAGTCATTCATTCGATAGGTGGCTTGTGCATGCGCTCATGCACCCTTACTCGGATTGAGGCGAGACCTAATCACGGTGGAGAGGAGGATGAGCCCATAGATGTGGACTCCAACTCTGAGGAGTATACAAGGGATGATACTAGAGAGGAGTTGGTTAGAGAGGAGGCGGAGAGGAGGCGGTGGAGAGGAGGACTGGTGGAGATGAGATTAGTGATAAGGGGTTGGGTGGTGAGGCTGGTGGGGTAGCTCACATGGAGGAGGTGAGTGATCCTCGGTGGCATGATACTTAGGATTTTCTAAGATCAGAGCGGGAGGAGGTGGCCACAGAGGAGGAGACACGTGTCTTTGAGGGACCACTTCCTCACGATGGAGAAGTGGATGACCAAACCATGATGGGACAACATCTTGCTTCTATTTTTGGGGAGGCCTTGCAGCCATCAACAACAAAAACATCTGCCACTCGACCCTACATGGATGCCCCTGATATTTGAGTATGTTTATTCTCTTCTCTTGACCTTTTCGATCGAAATGTTAGATGGTATTTATTTTTGTTTTGTTTTTGTAACTTTCTAACTCGTCGTGTCCTCTATTTTTTTCTTATAGTGATTGCACATGAGTGGCAAGAGATTATTCAATGGGTGTGTGTGGAAACCTTGCTAATCCCCTTGAGGAATACCCAAGTTGAGCTAACTGAGGACATAGGACAACCACTTGTAGTCGAAAGACACACTAATGTGTTTGCACCCATCTGGAGGGCATCGGAAGTAATGACTTCTCTCCATAATCAAGTGACCACATATGAGTGATTGATGAGGTGGAGTCACTCTTGTAGTGAGACCATAGCTAGTGGTCACCACCACAAGTACTCCCACCATTCAATGCATTCTTATCATTGTAGCCACAGTAGGAGTCCTGAATGTAATCGTGCACCATCTCTGGGATCCCATAGGGATTGATAAGCCATTAGGCCTTTTATTGCTTAGTTGCCATTTTTCGGTCATTGTATGATTTTTTTGGTATATTTCGGGCTTATTGTGAGCATTTTGACCACACCTAGTGCGTGATGACATTGTACACAAACTTGATTTATTATGATATATATACAGACTCTTCTTTTTGGGTTGGTAATTCATTGTATCTAATTTGAATTCCATTTATTATTTGATTCACGTGTGTACTCTTAGATGTTTAGAATTTCCATTTTTATATGCTTTTCAGAATGTATGCAGTGGATATGAATGCTAACAAAATGATTTCATTTTTTTGTTTTGTAATGATGATACATGATAATGCAAATACACTGTAATGCTGAACTTTAATTTCTCTAAGCAATTTGTGATACTTCGTATTATTTTGGCAAGACGTGATGAAAGAGTGATATGATAAGTGAACAAAATTTCCCCACTCCTAAATCCATGCAACCGATAAGATGCGAGGGATCAAAACCAAGAGCCAAAAGGGGAACATGTTATAGAAATTTGTTGAATGGTAATGATGAGATAAATAAAAGGATTTGGCGAAAACAAATTGAGACCCGAAAACCTCATACTAAAGTTTTCTGTTAGAATTTAACGATTCTAATAAATACAAATTTAATCAACTTACATATTATATAATGTTATGATAAATATTTAAATTAAGATTACATCATAACATAAGTAAATAAAGAAATACTTACAGAAATAAATAACACAGGTGACACAATATTTATAGTGGAAAACCCCAATAGGGTAAAAATCACTTTAAAAATAACCTTTTACTTTAGAGAACTTATTTTACATCCAGTAAGATCACATCCTCCTTTGAAACCCTATTTACCAAGGGTAAAACCAAATCACTTGATTTTCACACCTTTGATATATTTCCCAAATATATCAAATGAGGACCTAAAGTCCTTTTATATAAGGTGATCAGGTATGTCTCCCGACCCACCTTCTCAACCTAAAATGGTTGACACATACACCCAAGTTTATAATATTTAATAATAGAAATATAAATATTTCATATTATTAAATATTAACCTATATATTAGTGATGGACACATATACATTAAGGGTTGGCCAAACCACTTAATCATTATGTTCCAACATTTTCTTCATAGTTTAAAATTTGAATTACTTTCCAGTTTAACTAGACTTTGATCTATAGATGGCCACTTGGTTGACAAAATCTGGTTTTGAGGTTTTAAACTCTTTTGGAATTTGAACATCTAACTCACTTTATTTTGATTTATGATTTCACAACATTTGAATGAACTGTTTCTAACTTTCAAATTTATCAAAGAGACCCCTACACCTTGCCCCATCCTACTAGTAGGAAGTATGGGCTCATAACCATGGACAAGGCATAGGTGAGTAAGGGAATTTCTCTCCTTTCCCAACCCTACATCACTAGTAAGAGACATAGGCTCAACATCAAAGGTTGGTAGGGAAAATAAATGTGTAAAATAAAAACTTTCAGTGGATTTGCATTTGACTTATCTATTTAGGAAAAATGTCTAGAATGTTCATATTTCCAAAGATACGTATATGGCATAGATGTGACACCATGAAGCTTCTAGAACAAACTGTAGGAAAAGGCACCTAATATATAAGAAAATACAAATAGAACTAGGTATGTAGGCCTTGGTATGGTTACTGTCAAAGATTTTCTTATCTTATTTGAACTGATGAAATGATTCAGAAACAATTGATGATACCATGAGAACTTGAAGAGATATGATTTGAATGTTTTGCCAATATTTTCAGAAGTTTTTAGGAATTGCTATAGGAATAAGTCCTTTGATCAAAAAATTAGAAATGAACCCGGTAGATGGAAATACAATGCGGATGCGGTGATGTACATGTCGAAATGCAAGTGAAACTATATGTCATGATATCTAAGGTGAAGAGAGTTGTGAATATCAAATAATTCACCCCTAAAAGTACACAATGGAGAACCATGATCCTCAAAATTTCTGTTCTCTTGATAAGGGCCTACCATTCTAGGTTTAAACTTACAACCCTTGCCCAGAAGTGGATATGTCCAATCATTAAAACCATTTTTCTGAAAGAGGCATTCATGAACCTCTTTGTCACGTTCTTGAGACATGGTGTGTGGGTGAGCATGACTATGCTACTCAACCTTGTTTCCTATATAGAGCATTGTGTTTACTTATGACCCTTGATGAATGACGAGGCCTTTACCCATGGATATGGAAAGCTTAGTTTCAGATGCACACGGGTTGAAACCGGGGTTTAGGATAGAACAACCCTTAGATATGGTTTTGATGGGCATCGTTTCAATCTCAAATTTCCCTTCTTTATTTGTTAATTCTATCATGTTTACGCCTAGACCTAGGTCGTCGGAGGGAAGAGATGCTAAACCAAGAAGACTACCCATCCCCAGTGGTTCAGATGGGAGGAAGCTCGAGATCGTCACTCTCTAAGAGTTTAATAATTTATGTTGTGGTTTTAGTGGATACTAAAGATATTTATTTAACCTTATCTATTTTTTCCACCTCAAATGTTTTTGGGTCAATGAATTCAGCATTCGGAACACCCGTGGTGATTAGGAGTGACTCTTTTCATGGAGGTGGTTTTTCAATTGATTTGCAAGAAGTTCATACTGTATGGACTCCTTTCTTCTTCTTGAGGTTTTATAACCATATATCGAAGGGCTTAGGATCCCCTTGTGTGATGAATACCTTCGCCAAATGGAGGAACCTAATTTCATGGAACATGATAGAAGGGATAGACTTCATTCGATGAATCCAGGGTCTCCCAAGGATCATGTTATAACTTGTTTCCCTGTCGATAATGTAAAACTTTGTCAAGATGGTTTTTGGACCAAGTGTGACTTGTAAGAACTATGGTTCCAATCGAGGTCGCTTTAAGACCGTTAAACCCCCGTAATGTGTTTCTTGTAGAGGAACAATTTTTCTCTCCATATCCCAACTTCTGTAAGAAAGAGAAGGGAACCACATTTACATCATTCCGTCATCAATCATGGATCTCTTAATAAATTTTTATAAACCAAGACTTGTAAAAATAAGGAAGGATCACCTCTTCGGGCAATTTCAATGTCAGATGGCATCTTGTATATATCGAAAACAAACCCAGTATCCCTATCATTCTGTCCTAGAGGATGTATGTCAAAGTCAATATGATTTATTTGAGTTCTAGGAGGTGGTGTAACATGGATTAGATGACCAAGACCTAGTGCATTGAGAAATGCAGAACAATGCATGGGTGAATTCTTCAAACAAATGTAGAAATGAAATTTGAGAAAAGGTCTTGTTCAAATCTGATATTAAATCATATGCTCCCTTGGTTTGGAGATTAAAGGAACATCATCCGGGGAAGTAAAGAGAGGGTGGAGTTTTTGAAACATACTCCTTCATCCAAGTTGTTGCATTAATTTCTGGCTTGACCTCTAGCTCAACTAACCCCAAGATTTTTGTATTAACATTTGAACCAAGGTTAGGAGAAACCTAAGAGTTGTCAAAAGTTGATGCTTCATGGTCATTGTTTCCTATAGGAATGCCCTTGTTTATATTTTGAGGATTCACTTGGAATCCCTAGGATGTTTAGGGTTCACATTTTTAGATGTGATAGGTCCAGTATGACTAGGGTGCAAGTTTGTTTTAGGATTTTCTAGGAACATGTCTATAAAGAGTTACCTTTGGTTTTCGGGAAGTATTTGTAGAAACTTGTTGCAATCACAAAAAGTCCTATTGTCATGATCTCAAACCTTATGGAAAATAAAATATAGGTTAGGTTCATAATCTCTTGGCCTTTGATAAGTGTCTTGTTGTTGTCGATTATAACCTCATTCATAATTTTTAAATTGATTTTTATAATCATGATTTATTACCCCTTGGCCAGAGTTTTGATACTAGTTTGGGCCTTGGGTTTGATTTTGATTTTGAGAGGGATGGTTTATGTCAACTTTGTTGACCGAGGAGACAATGTTAGGGGCTCTTTGATTTTCCGTGTTGTTGTTATTATTACTATTATTGTTGTTTGGAAAACCAATATTTTTGGCTTGATCAGTAGCACTATTTGTGGTAGCACCATGATTGCAATTCACACCCTTAGGTCCTTGGTTGTTGGCACCATTGTTTTGATAATTTGCATTATTTTGATTTGGGGATTCCAATTTCCCATTGGAATCATAGATCTTATGCCCTTGCTATATCGGCTATATCGGCTTGGTCAATCTGAAGCGCACCTTCTAATACTTCCTTGTAACTATGGAAGGGAAACTTCTGGACTTCCTCCCTAGTCTCTCGATTGAGAGACTAAAGGAAAATATCACAAAGTTCCATTTGGTCCATGTTGTATGCACTTGCAGAGAAACAAGAACTTGGTTCCATCTCTAGATGAAATGGTGGCGATTCATTTTACTCATGTCTAATATGTAGGAACTCCCTAATCCTGTACGCAACAACTTGTTCATGTTAAATGCTTTGATGAACTCAGAAACAATTTGTTTAAAGGAATGTATAGAAGCTTCCAAAATACAGTATTACCAATCCAATGCTATTCCTTTGAGATTATTTGGAAATATCTTAGCCAATACAACATCCTAAGGAAACAATTCCTTGATAATAGTAGTGTAGGCCTTGATATGAGCATTCGGGTCTCCTTCTCGCTTAAATTTCAGAAGATCCAGCAATGGGCATGGAAGCATAACACCAAGTATGGTGAATTCAAGAGGTTCTTTTAAGTACTTAGCGTATGTTACCATTATGTAAGATTCCACCATTAAATATCCTTGATGAGGAGGTGGAGGAGGAGTTGGATAAGATGCATTATAAGCATTGATTTGAATGTATGGGTCCCTTGATATGACATGTAGGGAGCGGGAATGGTATATGGGTCCATTTGGGGAATTTTTGAATACATGTGAATGTAAGGTTGGATAGTACCAGGATATGGACTAGTGGGTGTAAAACCAAGGAATGTCACATTTCCTGTTGTGGTGACATTTGAGAATGCACTTCTAGCCAAACCTTGCATAGCATAAGCTTAAGAAGGATGAGGACCCATCCCTAATGTGTCTGATCCTGTGAAAATATCACCTGGATTTGAATGAACTGGATAACCTTGTTGTATAGGATATTGTGTTGGTTTCTCATTGGAAGGGATGTATCCTTTCTTTTGTCATCAACTACATACCACTGTGTTACGCCCTACTACATGTGTTGGTTTTAAATTATGGGAACTTTCTAGTTCTTTAATCCTCCCTACTAAAGTAGAAATGAGATCATTGGGAGAGGATTGAGTCCCTTGTTAGGGTTCTTGTGGCGTAGGGTTTGATTGAGTAGGCTCACAATACCCCCTGTCATGAATTGATCGGTGTTATAGTTCTTGTCTTCCTTAGAATTAAGAATCTTATGATAGAATTCAAAATATCGAGGTGTAACCCTCATTCTATCCAAAGAATCATCTATCTAATAAAGAGGATTAGCTATTCATGAAAATATATCATATTCTCTCGATTGCATGGACATGTGAGGCCTTGACAAGACTCTATGGTAAGAACATGTTCCATTTGTGATAATAACATGGTTTGCATTGGGTTAACTGTATTGTATGTTTAATGGTTGATCAACCTCCTCTATCCTTAAATAACTAATGGGGTTTTAGGTGTAACTAGGGGAGGTTTAGATGTTGCTTGTGTAATTGTCACCCCACCTCGAAAGAGAAGGGGACTATTGTGGTTGAACATTGGTGTAATATCTATCAGAGCCAAATGGCCCACCAAACTCTCTTCTAGACATATTTTAGAAAGTATAAAATACCTACCAAAATAGGGGAATAAATGGAGAGGTGAGGTAATAATAATGAAAGAAAAGGAAACAAGAAGGAATTAATCCTTCATGTCAGGTTCACTAATTTGTACAGATGAAAATTGACATGCAACCTTCAATCACACTCGACCCTCGAGGTCATTCCGGGGAAGCCTATGTGTGGCTAACTATAGGAGGATCAATAACTAAGATATGGTAGTTTGATATCCTAGTAGCTGAGTTGGCAAAGGGGAGATTTAGAGGCTATGAATGGGTAGTGTAAATTCCTATGGTTTTTCTAACTAAATCTCAATGTTGAACTAGTTTGTAGTGTCCAAATTAACTAAGATGAAATTAACAATCTATGCTACCGCTGAAAGGAAACTAACCTTAATAAAAAAACAAAACTTAAACATCATAATTACAAACAACAATTTTCTTTTATTCTAAATAATCAAATCCATTTCTACACTAAAACTAAACAAGTAAAATAACCTAGTGGGGTTATTCACTGTCTTGAGTGTATTGAAACTAATCTAACTTAAAACAAGAACTATACCAAATGATCTATGATATGTAGGAAACCTCCTATAGATATTCTCTCCTTGAGATCCAAAGGTATGGGAAGAAGAGGATCCATCACGAGAGATGCTATTAATGATTTAAAACTCTCCTAGAATTTAGCTAATTAATTGTAAATGAAAGGAAATTATTTTATACTCTATTTGATATGATGTAACAATGATAAATTGCAACAATGAAGGAAGTCAAACAAAAAATCCAACCTGGAATTCATAGAAGAGAGGTAAATCCAGCTATATGATGACTTATCCCCTCAGTTTATCTTTTCTTTCTCTGTGTGTCCATATGAGTCCAAGTAATTGGGAATGTAAAGGCAACAATAGGAGAAGGCGCTTGAGAAATTTCCAGTGGGATTGCAATGCAAGTAGAAGAGGGATAACACAAGTGAACAGAGCTTGGCTATGTAATTTCCAGCAAGGATTGTGGCAGCAATACTATGCAAGATACACAAAATTCTTAGGCCATTTTCTTGAATACAAGAATTGATTATATAGGAATTGGCTGGGATGTGCCTTCATGCACAAGGTAGCCTTGGAGTGCCAAATCATTGGGTGAAGAGGTAATTTAAACTAATTAAATCTATTTAAAAATAGAAGAGGGAAGGAATACCATGCAATCAAGACTATTTTTAGGAAATTTGGTTCACAAACGCACCTTGGAAGTCAAGTTAAGTAAAATCACATGTGTTAAAACCACGCATGAAGAGTTCTAGAAAAAGTGTGTAAGAATGTCGCCGCATTGCACAGGGCGGCGGTCATGGGATCACCGCCCTACTTGGGCAGCGGTTCTAGAATAGCCACCTAGGAAGGGCTGTGATCCGACACTAAACACCAAAACATGCACAAAAGTGGGTGGGAAGATGAAAGAAAGCATGGAAAATCTAAGTAAGGATGTCTAGGTTACAAATCTAGAGTGCGGATGAGATTAGGAACTCGAACACCTTTTGAACGGACATGAATCATCATTGGGGACTTTTGTAACCATTTTTTGATAATGTAGCACATACAATTTTGGGTGCGTACAGTCACCCTTTAGGAAAGGGTTGTGTGATAGGGTATGTGACCATATTGGCACTTTCTTATTATTATAAGATTCTTGAAAGAGACTCTTCCATTGTTGTATATTGGCATCGTTTGTAATCATGAGGGGAGGTTTTCTCTTATAGGAATAGTTATGTTTAGTTTATACTTAGCCTATTGAGATTGATTGTTACTGTATGTGTTGGTCCGAAAATCTATCGGGAGGGAAGATCTATGGATAGACAAGCCAACAGTGTGTAGGGCATAGCCCCTCTTTGAGACAACAAAGCGAAACTGGTTTATTGCTATTCTACTAGCAGGAATCTATGCAAGTCCTACAGTATTCTACCTTCAGGGGTTTGGGATCTTGTCCCAGTAGGGGTATTTCCGACTGTGGATAGAAAGGAATGAAGGGAAGGAAAGAGATAGGATAGATCCGAAGGGAGAAAAGAAATGAATTCCAAAGCAGAAAGGTCAGAGGGTTTATGTTTTGGGGTTGGTAGTAAACAGAGCCAAACCTACTTGCATAAATGAACAAAGCAATACAGATGAAAAAATGACAAAAAGTAGAGATAGATCATGACGAAAAGTGACATAGATCTAACTTAAGAAAGATCTAATACACATAACACATCCATTGAGCACAAAGTCTTAATTTCTGTATTAATATTTTCTGTTACAAAAAGTACAAAGCCTTTTTTCTTCTCACTTCTATTTTTCATCTAAAAAATGTTCCTCTATGAATACAACAAGTATCCAAGTATATATAGAAGGGGAAGGAGAAAGAAGGTAAAAAGGAACCAACAACTATTTACAAAATATCTACAAAAATATCTAAAAGTCAACAGTTGACTTTGGGGCAATTTGGTGGATGACAACATCTCATGGTGCAACATGGATGATGTCATCATTTGTGCCAACATACTTTTAAATACTTTACAAAAATGGGAACAATCCCAAGAGGAAGGAGCCTATTCATCGTCGTCCCACGGCTGGAAAGGAGTATCCTACTTCTGCTCAGGAGAGGAAATGTGAAATTGAGCGCGATACTCCATGAACTTGCTAATCATCAGTTGAAGTTGATCCTGAGCGGGACCTTTGGTGTGATCACCGATGACCTCGCAAGTCTCCCGTTCATCTCTGAGTCTCTCTGGGAGCTTGAAGTATTCATTACCTGCCTCCATCAGGTATCCAACAAAATCGTGGTAGGCCAGAAGGTTGTTGATAGACTCTACGTCAAAAGTGGCTTCTGACCCTAAACCTTGTGACATGATCTCCTTGAAGAGCCAAATAGTGTCATCTGCCTTCCTCAAGGCATATGATGGGGTGAGCAAGCCCGAAGACATCCTTAGGACGATCTACTCCATTTGATGCATTGCATCCAAGGCTTCCTCCTTGATTTTATCAATCTTCTCCAAGACAAATTCCATCTGGTCAACCCGATAATCCAAAGCAACAAAGACTCTGTTGGTTGCTCTTGGGTGATCAAAGACACTTAATTTTACTAAATCATCAACTGGGTAGTCGAGCATCTTTTGGAATGTCTCATGTTGTAACTTGGCATGGTCCAACTCTTCGGAGATAGGTCCTGCAATCACCTAGAGTTCCTTGTTGGCCTGATCAATATTTTGATACAGCTCCATGAACTTCATAATTACTTCCTCACTATCCTTGAGGATCTGGTCTCTCCAGGTGGATACTGCCATACCTTTCTTGCCAATCTTGGTGTACTCATTTATCTTTTCTTGACTAAGGGCCTCAGAAGTTTTGGTGGCATCTACAAGAGGTGCACTGCCCATTTTTTGTAGGGCTTGGAGAAGATGTTTGTTCTATTCTTTCAGTATCCTCTTCTCTTCCTTTGCTTCCTAAAGATTTTTGCAAAGGGCATCCACTACAGATAGGGCCTCTCCTCGGGCTTTCTGAGGATGTTCCCATTATGACCTACATCACTGTATAATCTGTAGGAGATAGAAATTTCTTATCATTTGTGGGATCAGGGTATGCAATCTCCATAACCATTTCACCTGAAGCACTCTGAGAGAAGCGGGTTATTGGCTTTTACTTCTTGGCTCCTTTTGTTGGAATGACGAAGAAGTCCATAGGTGCAATGGGGACTTTCCTCTTGTGCTGGCTCAGGTGCTTGGAGATCCATTCTAGACTTAAGGGAGTGTGACCAGAGGGAGAAGTGGGAGCGAAGGTAGAAGAAGGAACAACTATAGTGAACTCAGGGAAATGTGTCGAGATGCTCGATGGTGGCATTGTTAAAGAAGCCGATCCTCCAACGCTCATAGGGGTAGGAGTCATTATAGGGGAGGAAACCATGGGGGTGGAAGGTATCTGAGAGATGAGGGAAGAAATGTTGGGGGACAAATCATGAGGGAAGAGAAGATGGAGGAAGCGGAAGGGGGGACAGAAGAGGGGATGACAGGAACTTAAATAGTTACAGTAGTGGCGACATCATGAGTGGATGTGCCTGTTGGAACACTTATCGCCTCTTCTTTTTTAGGGGATACCATGCTTACTACCTGCGTTCTTGAGTAGCGGAAGGATGACTCTCGGGAGTTTTCTCCTAAGTAGTACTTGATTCTCCCTCTTTGTCTTTCCCTTTGCCCTTTGGTAAGTGCTTTGGCTTAGCAGGTGCATCGCCCAAAGGAGACATGGTGAAGTCTACCCCAAGGTAGATGAGACCATTTTCCTACACCAATGCTCTGTGCACTACATAGTGACTTTAACCCTTTCCTCAATAGTTTGAGGTGCCTTTGTTATATCAATCTAGGCAAATGGCCAATTATCTCCGTCCGTGTCTAGATAGACCTGATTAACTTATTGATCGATCACGCTTGGAAACCTTTCGGGACAATGGCCACACAATATTAGATGATTTCTGCTAGGGCCAGGTGGGAGTGATCCTTTCTTCTGAGCTTGACCTCGTGGTATAAATACATATAGATATCCTCGATCTGTGGGACGTGGATTGGATCGAGATTTTTCCTTAGAAGGCAATTGCGAGGAACGAAGGTTGGCCTTCTTAGAAATTGTGTTTAAAGTTAAGCAACTCCAATTCGCAAACATTTCCCGGGATTTGGTGTGAGAAGTGCAGTGTACCTGCCCACTATGAGGGGGAATGCGCTCGCCCTTATTTCTTTTCAGGCACTTCTTGTGGTATGTGATAAGCTATCTGGACAGCTCCAATAGGATCAACTTGGGTCCCGCATACCTCGGTAACTTGGTGGGCTCCCCTAAGAAGTTGGCGGCTTTGAGATAAGTGAAAGTGTGGAATTGTGTAAATAACGCCCCCCACTTCTCTATGGTAGTAACCAAACTCTTTGTCATCCAACCGTGATTTATATTGGGCCTTAAGAGGCAGATGATGCCGTTGAAGAAGGCATCATTGATTTTACTGAATTGAGCAATGTTGTTTTCCAGTCTCAACTCTGGATAATACTCATATATTCTTACTTGGGGCCACACCCTGCATCAACTCGGTCTGGGTAGTATCTTTCAGAGGTAAAAATGTATACCATGTAGGAGTTCTTGTAGAACCTCCCCATTGTTGAGAGTTGTTGAAGCTGCTCGGAGATGGTGCTACTGATAATCTCCGCCCATTCAAAACGTTGATCAGGAATGTTTTTGCTCATTGTTTCTAGATATTTGAGCATCCATTTGTGAAAGTAATGGGCATCAGGAAGCCCAAACACCCTACTCAGGAAGGTGATGGTGTCACTCAGCTCCTCTGAGAATTCGCTGTGATGAATAACTTGCGGCCACCTGGTTATTACCTTCTTGTTCTTCAGATATACTTCATTCATCAACTGCATGCATTTGTCTTCATTTTCATCCCATGCCTTTATGTAGTCTTCTTGGCTTATTGCCACAAAATTCCGGTGGTGGGGGATACCCAACATGATTTTGAAGTGTCGGGCAGTGAGGTTGATTATTACCTCACCCTTCTCATTCTTGACACATCTTGTGTCCTTATTATAACAGTGGCCCACCACCATCATGAACTCGTTGTTTTCTGTGCTCACGGGTATTCTGCGCCGAAATGAAATGTAAACCAATGCTGACCAATTTTTCCATCCGTGGACTACCTGTGATCTTCCTAGTTTTGGCCCAGAAGTCCTCCATATCAATGTGACCAAGTTCTGAATCTCTGATGTCCAGGTCACACTTTGCAAGGGATTCAGGCATCCTGACCCTTTGGTATTTTTACTTCATTTCTTCTTCTGTGAGTTTGGCCTTACCCTTAGACTTGGTTGGCTTCTTACTTGATGAGAACATATGCGAACTTGAGTTCAACCGCTGATTTGTAAGAATAAGCAGGGAAGTCCACCACAAAAGAGCCATGTTAGCTGTTAAATCATCCATCAAAGCTTTACAAAATGAAAAATTATCAATTTACAAGCCTCTGGGCGCAAGGCACAATTCTATTGCAGGTTGTAGGGTCAGAAAAGCAAGGCACACCTGGAGAGTGTTGCATGGAAGAAAACAACGCAAAAGGGGCATAGGGTGTAGAAATACTACACACAACATTCAAATGTTGGTGTCAATGTATGTGCACTGCGCCATATGAAGGGTTTTAACTGGGCGCAGATTATTTTGGTGTTGTAAGGACTTAGGCTGCACCATTGGCACGAGATGTGATACATGTTGCAGAACATTATGATGCGCAAAAGGGCACAGGTTTAAAGGATGCATCATTGAGGTAAGGTGTGCCAATGTTGGAGCTTTTGGCGCGGCGTGGAAAAGTCTACATGACATTCAAATGTTGGTGTAGGCGGAGTTGCACTTGTGCCTGTGTTAGGTTTTGGGAATTTTTATAAGGCACGGGAAAGATGCATGTTGCAGGCGGGGACATTGCGCCTCTTTGGCATGACTGTGTTTAGTGTAACATCAATGGTGTTTGCGCCAAAGAAAACCGTGGTCTCTGGATTGTAATAACTTTGGATTTTTCACCCCTTTTTTGAAAGGTTTGGGGCCTTTTTCCTCTTTCAACTAAGATCATTCGAGTGGGGAACATAGCAAAGAGGGTTAGGGATTCATTTTGAGACAAGGCCCTCCAGGCCAATAGATCTGGAAGGAGGGTAAAACCGGTTTGGAGGTAGGTTGATTTACAAAGCAGGCGGGGTTGTATTATTTCTCAAGTTCATTTTCTTTGTTTTACTAATAACAACCTCAAAAACCCCTCAACAACAACACAAGAAGAGCAAGGGCCACTGACTAGGAATATATAAGATGGAAGAAATGACGTGGTGTCCACAAATGTGACAGAAAGTGACACACGGGGCTGATTAGAGCAACCGCAGGTGTAGAAGAATAACCTTTTTCCATGTTTTTTCAATTATGAAAATGATAGGTTGGATGCGCATATTTATAGCAAAAGGTGTAATAAATGCACCACCAAATTTTTGCAAGGCGCACTCAGATGGATGCCAACAAGAAAATATTTGCACCCTTGGCATGGATTTGGGACTGTTGACTTTACTTTTTCAGCGCTTTGGCGCACCATTCATGGGCGCAACATTTTTAATGTCAACAAGATGGTGCATGCACCTAGGCATAGGCTTGAAAGGTGCATTAAGGGAAGGCGCAACATTTAGAATGTTAAAACTCCAAAGGATGCACCAAAGTAATTGAAAGGGGTGCAAATTCATTTGATGTTGCATGAATAAAAACTGCGCCCAACCAAAAAGGACCAAATGACTAAGTTCGAAAAACCAGATTTTCCGGAAAGGGATTTTATGTCATTCCGAATGTTAAGGGACCTCAACGGGGAACCAAAACAAAAATTTGGTATGGTTACTTGCAAAATTTCCCTCATCAATTTTACAGGATAATAACTGGCTCTTTCTAGGGACTATCTTTTAGCGAAGCTTAAGGGTAGAGAATCCCAGATCTACATATGCCTATCCATTGGGTTACAGAGTCAAAAACAAGGGCGATGAAAAAGGGAAACACACAACCAACAAAAGAAAACACACGACAAAAAAAATCACACAACTAAAGCAAATTATACAAAGAAGAGAGCAAGCTCTACTTCCTGAATATTTTGAGATGCTACCCGCTATAGGGAAGTGGGAGTTCAATTCCATCCAGATACGAGAGATAGAAGCTATTCTCTTCGTTGGGATTTTTTATCTTGAAATGCCCTTTCCAAAGGAAGTCAAATTTTCTGTGCATCCCCTTTGGCTCTCTTTGCTTGTCCCATAAAAGGACGAGATCTCCCACCTGGAAATCTCTCTGCTTAGCCTTTTTATCGAACAGTCTCTTGACTTGATTCTGATGTTCGGTGATTTTGTCAACCACCCTTACTCTCTTTTCTTCAAGTTCTACTAGAAACATGACCCTCTTTTCAAGAGAATTCTGGAAAGTCTCATCTTTGATCACTCATGCCAAGCACAGGGTAGGAAGCTCCACGAAATGGGAAGCTCAACGTTGATTCCATACAATACTTGAAAATGTGACATACCGAGAGACCTCTTTGGAGTAATACGGTCTACCCACAAAGCATCATACAATGAATTGTGCCAGGACCGCTAATTCTCATCGACTAGCTTCCATATGATGGTTACTAAGTTCTTATTACTAGATTATGCTTGACCATTCCCTTGGGGGTAATAATTCAAGGCATGGGCCAAGGTTATCCCATATTCATAGAAAAAACCAATAACTTCCCGTGAGGAGAATTTGGAAGCATTATCAACAATGATCTTGTGTGGGATGCCAAATCTCACGATGATACTTTCTTTGATGAAGTTGCAAACAATTTCAGGGGTGGCATTCTTATCAGGTATGGCCTCCACCCATTTGGTGAAGTAATCTGTTGTTGTTAGGACATAACTATGTTTGGTACTTGATTAGGGATGGAGTGCTCCGATAAAGTCAATTCCCCATTATCTGAATGGTTCATCAATAATGACCAGCCTGAGGGGAAAAGCAACCAATTTTGGTTTTCCAACAAACTGTTGGCAGAGCCCACATTTTACTACCTGTGGTGTATCACGAAATAGCGTTGGCCAGTAGTACCTAGCTCGGATGATCTTATGTGCTGTCACAGACAAGGAGAAGTGACCGCCGCAGGCTGAGTCATGAAAACTTTCAAGCAATTTGATCTGTTGCGGTTTGTCAACACATCGCAAGAAGATTCCATCAATACCGTGTTTGTATAAACCGTCATGCCATATGACATATCTGGCTGGCCTGAGCTTCAGAGTACACTTCTACTTTGAAGTTAGATGAGTTGTACACTCATCGTAGGTGAGAAAGAAAGCTATATTGGAATACCATTTGTCGTTAGTCACAACAAATAGAACCATAGGTAGAGAATCATCTTTCTTTAGCCTACCCTACACTCCATCGATGCAATCAACTTCCTCACGAACCTTTGTTTTCAGCCATAAGTGACATAGGCCCTTGCCTCTTACTAGCTTGGTTGGTTTTATGTCTAGATCATACTCCACGGACCTTTGCGATCTAGTTCCCTTGTAAGCTTCCTAACTCTTGTTGAGTTAAGATAGACTTGACTACTGTGTTAGGAACCGGCACCACCGTATGAGAGTTTAGGATGTAGTACCGGAAGTTCTTGACTGCTTTGAAAATGGCAAAGGTGTGCTTTTCTAACTGAGACATCTTCAATTCATGAGGTTTGAGAGGAGAGCTCATGAACATGATTGGAGATTCAACATCCTCATAATTCTTTTACATTAAGATGGCTGATACAATATGCTCAAATGCATAGCTGTACATGATAAAATCCTTGGAGAAGTCGGGAAATACCTGGGATCTGGTGCATGAGCAGAGGCTTTTATATCCTTGAATGACGTCTTTCCTTCTTCGCTCCACCAGAAATTTTGTGACCCTTTCATCATATTTGATATGTGACAAGTCTTCTCAACAAAGTTGGGAACAAAGCATCTGAGAAAATTCACTTTACCAAAGGAGTGAACACCAAGATTACTTGTGGGTAAGGTAAGGTTACGAATAGCCTTAACCCTTTCAACATCTATCTTTGTTCCTTCCTTATCGACAACATGTCCCAAAGAACTTTCCTTCAAAGTGACCCTAAAACAAACTTTTTTAGATTTAGGGAAATCCCATGTTCTCGGAACCTAATCAATACTTGTTCCAAATGATCGCAATGATCACTTTGATTTTTAGAGAACATAGTTAAGTCATCTAAATAAACTATGATGACCTTTCCCATCATACCTTTGAATGTGAAGTCCATCACTCACTGAAAGGTGGCACCAGCGTTGGTCAAGCCAAAAGGCATCCTACTGTAGGCAAATGTGCCCTAGGGAGTAGTGAATGCTGTTTTGAATCGGTCTTCAGTGAGACCTCAATCTGATTATAGCCTGAGAAGCCATCAAGCATGGATAGCATCTCTGAACCGGTCACTTCTGCCGAAATTGATCCATTATAGGTAGCAGGTAGTTGTCCTTCAAGGATGCCTAATTTAGATTGCAAAAGTCTACGCATATGCATATCTCGCCATTCTTCTTTCATACGGGCACAATATTTGCGACCCAGGTACTGTGATGAATAGGAAAGATAATCCTTGCATCCAAAGCATCTTCTGTATTTCTACTTGGATGGTACCGAGATCTTGGGATTATAGTGCCTCTATTTTTGGTGAAAAGGTTTGACATCATCTTTTAACGGGATGTCATGTTGAACGTCCTTTGGCTTGAAAGACTTTAGATTGGCATAAGACCATGCCAATACGTCCATATATTTCTTCAACAATTTGACAAACTTCCACTTTTCTTTGGGTGTGCAACATTTCTGATGTTCACAAATTGCGGGTGTTCCATAGTACCCAAGTTGACTAGTTCGGTCTCTAGAGAGGAGTTAGGGTCATCTTGCCACTTCTTCTTGACAAAATGATCATGTTTGTCAAACAATCATTCCAGAGAGACTAAACCCTTTGGAATTTTATTTCCCTTGAGATGACATATGCCATCACCTTCTTTTGATTCATTCACTTGATCAGTAATAGATTCACGGCACGTAGAAGTAGATCCTTCAAAATGAAGCTCTTTGAAATTTTTGCTTTCTCTAGAAAGGCAATGAGTTGATTGTCATCGTTGAATACCTGCCAGTGCTGAGAATTGTCTAGCACACTTGGGCGGAAGACTACCTCAATGGTATATGTGTCTGTCTTCAACCCTGGGTGAGGGAGCATGAGAGATGTTGAGACGGCTAGTGAATCGGCCATGTCATTCTGAGCTCTTGGAACGAATTTTATTGAGAAGGCGTCAAATTCCTCAATGTTGTCCCATACCGCATTGTGGTAATGTCTGAGCCTTTCATTATTTACTTGGTATATTCTTTTCACTTGATTAACGATCAGCTTGGCATCACCCTGTACTTTTAGGTTCTTAATTCCCCTTTCTTTTGTAGCTTGCATGCCAAGTAGCAAAGATTCATATTCAACAGTATTATTTGTATTGAAAAACTACAACTTGAAAGAGAGAGGAAAAATATCCTCTTTAGGAGATATTAGCATCCCCAACACCGCATCCGCTAGTTGCTGCCATCAAATTACAGTGTCCATATCTTGTTAAGGTCCTCCTCTTGGATGAGAACATCCATTTTATCAGACTTAGTAGATAAGAAGTAGTTCCCCATCCCTGATGATTCGAAGAGAATTTGGGCTTTGGGGTCATCGGAATTGGTGACCAAGTACTTCTTTTGTGATTCAGGCTCTAATGTCTGCATTACACCTTTGACAGGATTCTAGCTTTGGACCAGTCCATATGGATCTCTCCACCAACCTCTCTGCAAAAGCTTCTTCCTAGTAGAATTCCATATGCCACTAGGATATCAGCAACGAGGATGGTCATCTTTACCCTTTTCTTCTGGGAATGCCGCAAAGGTGAACTGTGCGTCTTTGATCTGACCAATCAATGGAACTTGTTTGGTTTCCATGGAGTAACATCTACTAAAAGGCTTGGTAAGAGTGAGGCCCAAAGCATGAGTGACCTTTTCCGGCATGACATTATCGGAAGCCCCAAAATCAATTATGCAGTTTCTTAGCTTGTGACCATTGATTAGGAGGGAGAGATAAAAAGGTTCAATTTTTCTTGACGTGGAAGTCGAGGAAACATTTATGCGAGATGTAGGAGGAGTGGAAAGGATTCCTTTAGGGGAGGCATAAATGGGTACGACACTTGGCTTTGGATATATTCGGTCAATCTTATAAGCTGCTTAGGATTAGACTGAAGATATTTAGCCTCAGACATTTGAATCTTGGTCTTTTTAGCATGATCGATTATGTCGAATGCGACCAAGGGTTGCGTTGATGAAGGAATGAGTCCTTCGCTTCGCGGCGGAGGGGTAGGGTTACTGGTCTTTATGGGAAAAGAAGAAAGCTGATTTGGAGGAGAGATGGGAGGAAAATATTTTTTTGTAAAAGACTTAATAGGAGGTTGAGTAGGAAGAGGATTACCTCTTTTAGCAATGGTTGGAGGTGTGTTTGACATAGCCTTCTCTTTTTGTGTCCCTAAGCAACTTCTGCTTCTTTTCCTTAGGAGTGGGTGAAAACAACATATGACTGCCTCTTGCATACCCTTGGGTACCCTCTTCTTCATCATATTATTCATCTTCAAATTCCATATACCTGATTGTAGAGTCGTCAGTTGGTTCACCGACATCTTGATCATATTCACCCTACGACAAAGGTTCTTCATAATTTTTCTCCTCTCCTTCGACCTCGACCAGGGAATTGACCAGAGGAGCCTCAAGTGCTAACCGTGGAGCAATTACAGGTAAACGCAGCCTTTGTGGGGTGTTGTTGGAAGTGAAATTTCTCCGTGGGATATCTCGGTATGAAGTGTTAGGAGAAGCTTGAGCTAATTACTTCTTTAATGTGAGCAAGTCGTTTTCATCTTCTAGAATGCCGGATTTGATGAAGTGGCTTGAGAAGGAGTTGAAGCTTTAGGTTTGGATGAATCTCATTTTAATTCACCAGATATAAGAAGGTTATCTTCTATCCAAATGGCTGTAGCTTGAGTGAGAACCAGGGTTGTGATTTGTTCTTGTAAGAGTAATAAACTTACTCTAGAGCTCATGACGTTCACAAAGAATCATTTCTAATTTTCTAGTGTAGGCAAAGATGACGGGTGGCACACATTGTTAATTAGTGAATTGAAACGAGTGATAAAATCATGCATGGTTTCATTGACTTCCTTCTTTGGTGAGTGATCTTTGATAAGTAACGCAAACACGTCTTCTGAAGGCTTATACCTGTCTTCAAATGTAGTTCGTAATGTGGCCCAACTGGTGATAGATCCGACCGAGCAAATGTTGGAACCACTCTGTTGTGGGTCCTTGCAAGGTCTCTAGAAAGAGGTGTACTGACACATCTTCATGGGTCACATCCAGGATGCTGCATGACATAATGAATGTAGATATATGTGAATCCATGCTTTGGTTTCCACTCCCATCAAATCTTGGGAAATTCTTGTGGTTTCCATGAGGGAGTGCGTGAACAAGATGCGGTAACGCAAGAGGGCCCATAGCGTTTCCCCATGGTACTACCATTTGAAAAGATGGAAAGAGAACGTGAGCAAGGAGGGCAATTCTGCTTAGTAACAGGGCACTGCAAATGGATGTGGAGGCTCATTTCAAAAAATGGTTCTTTCGTGGGGGCGAGGCACTTCTGGATGACCGATCGGCTAAACTCAGTGATGAGAAGCGTGTTGGTGTAATACTGAAGTTGTGCCTTTAAAGTAGATCGAAAATAGGATCAAATTCTCCACAAGCTCTCCTACTACAAGTAAATGGCTCACCTGCAAGCATATCTTTCAGATCAGTAATGCTTTTAGAGCAGATTTTAAAAACTTTTTTTGGTTGTACTTGCTGTTTTCGATTTTTCTAAAAAAATCAGCAAAGATGTACTTTTCTAAATATTTAATTTTATCCTTCTTTTGAAAACTGATTGCGGTTTACTAACGAAGATCAACTAGGATAAAATGATGGTTAACTTAGTAAGCTGATTTTCAGATCTTAGAGTTGACTTTTGCAAGGGTTTGAAATTATTTGTAAAATTGTCAGAATCTCAAATCTACGGAAATATATGGGTTTTTGTAAAAACTCAGCGAACTAAAGATCTCTAACTAGCCCAGATCTATGGATCTCTGAAGAAATTTTTTAGTTTGGATCACTTTTGCAAAAATTTTAGATTTTAAGCAAAGAGTTAAGATTTGCAAACAGGTAGTGATTTTTATAATTTTATTTATTTTCTTAGTTACCTTAGCAACCTTAAAAGCTGTTAGTGTCTTTTAACTAACACAACACTCACATAGATCTGGTTCTTCCCCAGTGGAGTCACCAAAAACTGTTGGTCTGAAAATCTATTAGGAGGGCATATCTATGGATAAACGAGCCAATAGTGTGTAGGGCATAGCCCCTCCTTGAGAAAGCAAAGTGAAACTAGTTTATTGCTATTCTACCAGTAGGAATTTGCGTAAGTCCTACAATATTCGCCTTTAGGGGTATGGGATCTTGTCCAAAGAGGGGTACTTTGATGTGGATAGAAAAGATTGAAAGGAAGGATGGAGATAGGATAGATCCGAAGGGAGAAAATAAATGAATTCCAAAGCAGAAAGGTTAGAGGTTTTATGTTTTGGGGATGGAAGTAAACAGAGCCAAACGTACTTGCATAAACAAACAAAGTAATATTGATGAACAAATGACAAAAAAGTAGAGATAGATCTCGATGAGAAAAGTAACATAGATCTAACTTAAGAAAGATCTAATACACATAACACATCCATTGAGCACAAAGTCTTAATTTCTGTATTAATATTTTTTGTTACAAAAGTACAAAGCCTTTTTCTTCTCACTTCTATTTTTCATCTAAAAAATGTTCCTCCCCGAATACAACAAGTATCCAAGTATATATAGAAGGAGAAGGAGAAAGAAGGCAAAAAGGAACCAACAACTATTTACAAAATATCTACAAAAATATCTAAAAGTCAACTATTGACTTTGGGGCAATTTGGTGGATGACAACATCTCATGGTGCAACATGGATGATGTCATCATTTGTGCCAACATACTTTTAAATAATTTACAAAAATGAGTACAATCCCAAGAGGAAGGAGCCTATTCGTCATCGTCCTGTGGCTGGAAAGGAGTATCCTGCTTCTTCTCAGGAGAGGAAATGTGAAATTGAGTGCAATACTCCATGAACTTGCTAATCATCGGTTGAAGTTGATCCTGAGCGGGACCTTTGGCGTGATTGCCAATGACCTCGCAACTCTCCTGTTCATCTTTGAGTCTCTCTAGGAGCTTGAAGTATTCATTACTTGCCTCCATCAAGTATCCAACAAAATTGCGCAGCCAGAAGGTTGTTGATAGACTCTACGTCAAAAGTGGCTTCTGACCCTAAACCTTGTGACGTGATCTCCTTAAAGAGAAAAATAGTGTCATCTGCCTTCCTCAAGGCATATGATGGGGTGAGAAAGCCCGGAGACATCCTTAGGATGATTTGCTCCATTTGATGCATTGCATCCAAGGCTTCCTCCTTGATTTTATCAATCTTCTCCAAGACAAATTCCATCTGGTCAACCCGATAATCCAAAGTAGCAAGGACTTTGTTGGGTGCTCTTGGGTGATCAAAGACGCTGAATTTTACTAAATCATCAACCGGGTAGTCGAGCATATTTTGGAATGTATCATGTTGTAACCTGGCATGGTCCAACTCTTTGGAGATAGGTCCTACAATCGCTTGGAGTTCTTTGTTGTCCTGATCAATATTTTGATACAGCTCCGTGAAATTCATAATTACTTCCTCACTATCCTTGAGGATCTAGTCTCTCTAGGTAGATACTGCCATACCTTGCTTGCCAATCTTGGTGTACTCATTTATCTTTTCTTGACTAAGGGCCTCGGGAGTTTGGTTTGCAGCTACAGAGAGGCACACTACCCATTTTCTGCGCAGGCGGGATTTCTGAGGATGTTCCCATTGTGACCTATGTCACTGTATAATCTGTAGGAGACGGATCTTTCATATCCTTTGCGGGATCAGGGTATGCGATCTCCATAAACCTTTCACCTGAAGTACTCGAGAGAAGCGGGTTATTGGCTTTTGCTTCTTGGATCTTTTTATTAGAATGACAGAGAAGTCCATAGGTGCAATGGGGAATTTCCTCTTGTGCTAGCTCAGGTGCTTGGAGATCCATTCTGGACTTAAGGGAGTGTGACCAGAGGGAGAAGAGGGAACAAAGGTAGAAGAAGGAGCAACTACAGTGAACTCGGGGAAATGTGTCGAGACACTCGGTGGTGGCATTGTTAAAGAAGCCGATCCTCCAACGCTCACAGGGGTAGGAGTCACTGTAGGAGAGGAAACCATGGGGGTGGAAGGGATCTGAGAGATGAGGGAAGAAATGCTGGGGGACAGATCCACGAGGGAAGAGAAGATGGAGGAAGAGGAAGGGGGAAGATTAGAGGGGATGATGGGAATTTCAATAGTTATAGTAGTGGCAACATCCTGAGTGGATGTGCCCGTTGGAACACTTACCGCCTCTTCTTTTTCAGGGGATACCATGCTTACTACCTGTTCCTGAGCGGCGAAAGCAGGACTCTCAGGAGTTTTCTCTTGAGCAGTGCTTGATTCTCCCTCTTTATATTTCCCTTTACCTTTTGATAATTGCTTTAGCTTAGCAGGTGCATCACCCAAAGGAGACGTGGTGAAGTCTACCCCAAGGTAGATGAGACCGTTTTTCCTGTACCAATGCTCTGTGTGCTGTAGAGTGCCTTTAACCCTTTCCTCAATAGTTTGAGGTGCCTTTGTTCTATCAATCTCAACAAATGGCCAATTGTCCCCATCTGTGTCTAGATAGACCTGATCAACTTCTTGATCAGTCACTTGGAAACCTTTCGGGATAATGGCCATACCATATTGGATGATTTCTACCAGGGCCAGGTGGGAGTGATCCTTTCTTTTGAGCTCGATCTCGTGATATAGATCGATATAGATATCCTCGATCTATGGGACGTGGATTGGATTGAGATTTTCCATTGGAAGACAATTGCGAGGATTGAAGGTTGGCCATGCCAGGAAATTGTGTTTTAAGTTAAGCAATTCGATTCGCAAACATTTCCCGAATTTGGTGTGAGAAGTGTTGGTGTACCTTCCCACTGTGAGGGGAAATGAAGTTCCACCCTTCTTTCTTTTCAGGAACTTTTCGTGGTATGTGATAAGCTTTCACGGACAACTCCAATAGGATCAACTTAGGTCCCGCATACCTCGGTAACTTGGTGGGCTCCACAAAGAATTTGGCGGATTTGAGATAAGTGAAAGTGGGGAATTGAGTAAATAACACCCCCACTTCTCTGTGATAGTAACCACACTCTTGGTCATCCGACCGTGAGTCATATTGGGCCTCAAGAGGCAGATGATGCCGTAGAAGAAGGCATCGTTGATTTTGCTGAATTGTGCGATGTTGTTTTCTAGTCTCAACTCTGGATAATACTCATATATTCTTACTTGGGGCCACACCCCACATCGACTCAGTGTTGGGTAGTCTTTTTCAGAGGTAGCAGTGTATACCATGTAGGAGTTCATATAGAACCTCCCCGTTGTTGACAATTGTTGAAGCTACTCAGAGATGGTGCTGTTGATAATCTCCACCCATTCAAAATGTTGATCAAGAATGTTTTTGCTCATTGTTTCTAGATATCTGAGCATCCATTTGTGAAAGTAATGGGCATCAGGAAGCCCAAACACCCTACTCAAGAAGGTGATGGTGTCACTCAGCTCCTCTGAGAAGTTGTTGCGATGAATAACTTGCAGCCACCTAGTTATCACCTTCTTGTTCTTCAAATATACTTCATTCATCAACTACATGCATTTGTCTTCATTTTCATCCCATGCCTTTATGTAGTCTTCTTGGCTTATTGCCACAAAATGCTAGTGGTGGGGGATACCCAACATGATTTCGAAGTGCCGGGTAGTGAGGTTGATTATTACCTCACCCTTCTCATTCTTGACACATCTTGTGTCCTTATTGTAACAAAGAGCCCACCACCATCATGAACTCGTTGTTTACTGCACTCATGGGTATTCCTGCAGCGAAATGTAAACCACTACCGACCAATTTGTCCATCTATGGACTACTTTTGACCTTCCCTGGTTACGCCCGAAGTTCTCCATATCGATATGACCAAGTTCTAAATCTCTGATGTCTAGGTCACACTCTGCAAGGGATTCAGGCATCCTGACCCTTTGGTATTTGTACTTCATTTCTTCTTCTATGAGTTTGGCCTTACCCTTAGACTTGGTTGGATTCTTACTTGATGAAGACATGTGTAAACCTGAGTTCAGTTTGCTGATCTACAAGAAGAAGAAGGGAAGTCCACCGTAGAAGAGCCATGTTAGCTATTAAATCATCCATCAAAGCTTTACAGAATGAAAACTTATTAATTTACAAGCCTCTGGGCGCAAGGCACAATTCTATTACAGTCATGTAGGGTCGAAAAGAAAGGTGCACTTCGGAGAGTGTTGCATGGAAGGAAACATCACAAAAGGGGCACAGGTGTAGAAATACTACACACAACATTCAAATGTTGGTGTTAATGTATGTGCGCCTACGCCATATGAAGGGTTTTAACTGGCGCAGATTATTTTGGTGTGTCAGTAAGGATTCAGGATGCATCATTGGCGTAGATGTGATACATGTTGCGTAACATTATGATTTGCCAAAAGGGTGCAGGTTTAAAGGATATATCATTGAGGTATGGTGCAACAAGTTTGGAGCTTTGGCGCAAGCGCGGGAAAGGTCTACACGACATTCAAATGTTGGTGTAGGTGGAGTTGCACTTGCGCTGTGTTTAGGTTTTGGGAATTTTTATAAGGTGCAGGAAAGATGCATGTTGCAAGCGGGACGCGTTGCGCCTCTTTGGCATGATTTGTGTTTAGTGTAACATTGATGGCGTTTTCACCAAAGAAAAACCGTGGTCTCTCGGATTATAATAACTTTGGATTTTTCACCCCTTTTTTGACAGGTTTGGGGTCTTTTGCCTCTTTCAACTAAGATCATTCAAAGTGAGGGGAACATAGCAAAGAGTGTCAGGGATTCATTTTGAGACAAGGCCCTCCTGGCCAACAGATCTGGAAGGAGGGTAAAACCGGTTTGGAGGTAGGTTGATTTACAAAATGGGCAGGGGTTGTATTATTTCTTAGGTTCATTTTCTTTGTTTTACTAATAACAACCTCCAAAAACAACACAAGAAGAGCAAGGGTCACTTACCAGAATATATAAGACCACTTTGGAAGAAATGACGTGCGGCCCACGAATGTGACGGAAAGCGACACATGGGGCTGTCAAGTGCGAGAAGAATAACCTTTTTCCACATTTTTTCAATCATGAAAATGACAGGTCAGATGCGCCTATTTATAGCAAAAGGTGTAATAAATGCGCCACCAACTTTTTGCAAGGTGCACTCAGATGGACGCCAACAAGAAAATATTTGCACCCTTGGCGTGGATTTGGGACTGTCGACATTACTTTTTCAGTGCTTTGGTGCACCATTAAGGGGCGCAACATTTTTAATGTCGACAAGATGGCGCATGCACCTAGGTGAGCTTGAAAGGCACATCATGGGAAGGTGCAACATTTGGAATGTCGACACTCCAAAGGATGCGCCAAAGGAATAGAAAGGGGTGCAAATTCATTTGATGTTGCATGAATAAAAACTGTGCCCAACCAAAAAGGACCAAACGACTAAGTTCGAAAAACCAGATTTTCGGAAAGGGATTTTATGGCATTGTAACGTTAAGGGACCTCAACGGGAACCAAAACAAAAATTTGGTATGGTTACCTGCAAAATTTCCCTTGTTAATTTTATAGGTTAACAATATGTTATGCATGTTATGAGTATTTGTGACACTATCATTGTAACATTGCAGTTGTGGTTAATATACCTAGATTTATCATGAGAAGTGCTAGGGTTGTTTTTAGTATTGTTATTTTGATTGCGACCATTGTTTATAAAACAAGTCTTGAGAAATCCTTTAACAATGAGGGCATTTTATAATCGATTTCCCATTTTGATAACTTCTACAAAAATGTTGAGGCAATACATATGTATGTGAAAGTGTAGTGCCCACTTTCCTTCGACACTTTTATTCTAACCATGATATTGTAGACTCTATGATGGACATCCTTATAGTTTGGATTTAGTATGGTGTTAGATGTCAGATCCTGGATTATTGTTGAATCTGATTATATATGATGCATGGTGATTATTAGAGACACTCATATGTGGACGATGATATACTATTGACATGGATGTTTAATGGAAGTTATTCAGACATGTGATTTTGGAGATTATGAGTAAACCTAAAAAAGGGAAATTAATTGATGATGATATAGTTGTCGATATAAATTGTAAATGATTTCGTTGATTGCCTTGATGATTGTTGTGATTCATATGTATAGATGATTTTGTGATTATTTTATATATTCATTTTGGACGTTCTGATATGGCCATGAGACCGAAGGAGTAATTATATTTTCTAGGTTAAATATATCACAACAAAACATCAGGATCGGAGACTAACCAAAATGGAATTCTAGGTGAATTCAACATGGTCACCATGGAAACTTGTTTTGTTGTGTTGTGTGTAGTTTAGTTAGGGGATCCCATGGGGGATTTCCTTATATGTGACCATGGGTTTGTTTATTTTATTAATGTGTTTCTTTTATTTATTTTTGTATGTATTTCATTTGTAATGTGTTCTCTTCTTTTAATAAATTAATTGTGATAGATTAATGTGAGGAGATCATATGTTTAAAATTTAAATAAATTAAATTGGGATATGGAAAGTAATTATTAGAGTTGTTGATTTGTTTGTAATTAATTTGTAAGGAATGTGTAAGAGGTGTAAGAGTTTGTGTAAGTTAGATTTTGGAGTAAGAAATACTCTACCTCCATGGAAATTCGAATTTGACCTTGGGGCTGTTTTTGGAGGCTTGTGGGATAAGTAAAACTTGTCCCATGCCTCTAAATTTATGTTACCAACCATACTTATGGTTGGGGAAGTGATTTGTGACTTTTTATAATGCATTTTATTCATCTTGTGCATGTTTTTAATTGCACTTTCTTACATTTTAATTTAATGGTTGTCCCTTGAGGTGTGGGCTGTTTTTGAGTGTGCAAGTAACTTGTCATTCTTCACCCACCTCTTTATTGAGCCTTGGAGTTTGGAGTTTGTATTTTGTGTTTGAATGTGAGGATGTATGATGTGGCATCCTACATGGATCCACATCATCCTCTTCTTTCCCCTTCTATATATTTGAAACTCTCTTCTTGTTTTGGGTTGTTGAACCTTTGTGGATACTTCCTTGGGGGCACATTTTCTGGAGGGAGCTCTTGTTTTTGAAGAAAGTGTTGAAGTTAGATTTGCATGCTTAGGAGCTTGATGATTTGGGCTGTGTTTGGCATTTTAAGCTTACTGTTTGGAGACCAAATAACCATGGAGAGGTAGAAATTTAACTCTCTTTTATTTCTATAATTATCTTGCTATGTTGTGTGGAAAATGCATGTTTTGTTTTATTTGTTGGCTGGTTGGGTAGACTGCCTTAGGGAAGGTGTAGGAGAAGGCTATGGGGAATTATTGTGGGGGCATAAGGAAATGCCATTGGCATCAGAGTTTTGTGGAGGGAGTTTGGGTTTGGGATCCACCTTGGAAAATAAATAGCTTGCATTTCTTACTTTAGGGGGGCATAAGGAAATTTGTGGGGGGCATAAGGAGGGATTTTGTGGGGGCATAAGGAAATGTGTGTGTGATGAATTAATTGGTGGTTTGTTTTTGGTGGATGCCCAATTCCCAATTGGGAGGCATAAGCAGCTTCCCCATAGGCCTTGCTCCTTTGGCTTGCAAGATCAAGCTTGAGTTATGTTTTGAAATGTTTTTAAATGTAGTTGTGAACTGCTATTTGTTTTGTGTTGCATTGTGTTTCAAAAAAAAGAAATGTGTATGTGAAAGAATGTTGTGTTGTGGAAGCCAGTTGTTGCCATGGTTGAATTACACCTTTGATTGTACTTTGGTTGGGGCTCAAGGGCCAATGATGAAGGAAGGCTTCTTCTTTCATTGGATGTCTTGGTTGGGTGGATAGCGTTGTCTTTCCCCCTCTTTTTTTGTGATCAACTTGGAGAAAAAAAAATGAGCATGTTGCTGTCCTGGAGAAAAATAAATGTGCAAGTTTGATAGTCCCTTCTTGTGAGCAAGTTTATTGTATTCCTTCCCACTTTGAAGTGGATGATTTGTATAATTATTGTAATGAGAAGTTGCTTATATTGATGAGGAAAGTTTGAAAGTGAAATGTGAAATGTAAAGAGTTATATTCTCTTCTCTATTTTGAAAAAGGAATGTGGAAGAGTGTTGTATATTTTGTAAATCGTATTTGAAACCAAATGAAAATTCTATTAGTTGTATTCAAGGAATGAAAGAATGTAAAGATGTTTCTCTTTTTGAAGTCAATAAGGTATTGCAAGTTCATCTCTTATTCACATTGTTGTAATTGAAATGGGAATATCAAATGGTGATTGAATTACTATTGTGAATGGAATCTCTGCTTAATTGTAAGTTCATTTCTTAATAAGAGGGTGCCACATGTCCTCTTGGAGCTACGTCGAGGCGCAACTTCCTTTCAACCCTTAGAAATTTTGAAAATTTTGGGGAAAATTTTCACTTTAGCCTTGCTGCCCGCCGCTAATGAGAACGTGCCACGTGGCACTGGGGGTGGCGGGGAGAGGCAGACCCCTTTTCTTTTCATTTTTGGCCTTAGGAAAAATTTGAAAGTTTCCCTCGTGGCTCTGTTTTTCCACTCCACATTGGAATTTTCTTCTTTTGCAGCACGCAGACCCACGCATCCCTTTTCCCTTTTTGTTCTCCCTTCAGTGAAATTTAGCAATCTTCTCCGCTACTTCATCAACCCCTTTCCCGCTTTGTGCCAGGACTCAACACGTGTGCACCGAGACCCACCGAGGCACAAAAGAACTTTTTCTATTGTGCCCACACAATGGAAAAAAATCCCTAAGCCACCCCATGACCTGCCAACCCGTTGAAGGTGCTTTCTCCACCTCTTGACACGTGTCCCCCTAGGGGAAAATTTGACCTAAAAACTCCGCCCACTCATATCTTGAGTTATGTAAGGAGTTAGGAGGACTTCTTTATATCACCAGAAAGGTGAGAAAATTTCCTATCCATTGGGAATGGTTTAGGGAAATTTTGGAAGTGCTAAGTATGAGAGAAATCTAGTTGAAACTTTGAGCATGTTAGAGAGTGGGTATGGGGGTAAATTACTCCTTGAACCTAATTGAAACTTCTAGCCCTAAGTTTTGGACCTTGTGACCTCTAAGAATTGTTAATAAAAGTGAAGTTTGTTCTTATGGGTTTGAGTTGTTCCGAATATGTTGTGGTAGTTGTTGCCTAGTAACCTGGTTATAGACATTCCTAATCAAGTTCGGGAGTGGGTAAGTGAGACCTTACTTTATTGATTTTAAATATGTATTCCTTTCTCATTGCAGTAATTAAAACCTACTCTTGTCTTGATCTTTTGGAATTAAATACCTTGGGTATTTAATTATTTTGGGATTGCTTAACCCTAATATTTCTAATCAATAAATATTTAGCTAAAATGTCAATGTAATCAAGCAATTAAATTAATCCCTAGGAGATTTGAGCTAGGTATGGACTTATTGCTCTTGTTGCTTTTGATGTGGAATTAGTAATTATTATAATGAGAAAAGCTATCAGTTGAATTTAACTGTCTTTGATACTTTGGTTATTAACTCCTAATTAAAAAAATTAATCCATAATTTTCTAACTAAACCTAGGTTGTTCATGGGTCTCAAGTGGGTTGTTTTAACCTGCAATGACAGAAAGGAAAATTCACCATTAAGGTTTGGGATGAAGATGCTAACCATTTATTTTTTAGTGATTGAACATGGGAACCAAATTGTGATTCCTCTCCATTGTTGTAAAAAATGTCCAAGTTTTTGTTTGAACATTGTTTTACATTGCAAAAATCCATCATTCGACTTTAATCAAGGTTGAAATAAATTTTTAACAAACTTCTTGTTATCCAAAATTCACCCCAGGGTAATTTTGATAACATGCATCAAATTCTTCAGTCCCGAGCAAGTAGATTGATTCAAGGCCCAAAATCATGTTTCTGGGGTCCCCTCGGCTTCCTTCTAACTCTCCTATCCAAGAAGAAAACCCAGCAAGTTTTAAAAATGTGAAAAATTGTAAAATCCAAGCTTGGTGTCGAAAAAATGAAGAAAATCGGCTAAGTCTTTTGTTTCGCAGCAGTTGGGACAGTTGGGACGTCGGGGCATGAACCGGCCAAAAAGCCACCAGGCAGTCCGCATAGTAGTTGGAGCATCTGGGACAAAGGTACGCACGGGACGCGAAAAGCCGATTCAGCCGAAAGAGGAAAAAATTGCCTAAGTCTTGTGTTCATGAAGTTCTGGGACATCCGGGCCAAAAGTACGTGCGGGACGCGGATCGGCCGGTTTGGCGCAAGGCAGTCCATTTCGGGCGGTCCGGAGATATTTGTCCTAGGAAGTCCAGGACAGTTGGGACAAAAGTGTGCAGAGGATGTGAACCAGCCGGTTCGGCCGAAACAGAGGACTTTCGTCTGGGACATCCAGGGCCAAAAGTACGCGTGGGACGCGAAGAGCCGAAAGAGCCGAGAGCGAATGGAAATGTGCCACGTGTCTTCACCGTAAACAGGAACAAGGAAGCCCGAATCGGGCGGTTCTGGAGGAATTTGTCCCAGGCAGTTTGGGACAGCCGGGCCAAAGGTACGCGAGGGACGTGAGGGACGCGAAAAGCCGAAAGAGCCGCCAACGAATCAGAACGTGCCACGTGTCAGAAGGTTGAAAAGTTGCCAAGTGCGCCCCTCAGGCCCGAACCAATAAAATAGTGCCACGTGTCCAAGTTTAAAGGCCCGAAAGGAATTTTCAGAGAATGAACCCGTGGATGAATCAGAGTCCGACACGTGTCATCCAAGTGGCAGAGCGCGGGAAAAACTCAAATATTTTCCCGCCGATCCGTTTTGGCCTATTTTTTTGCCCTAAATCTTCAGATCACCATAACTTTTGATCCAGAGCTCAGATTTTCACGTTCTTTATATCAATGGAAAGCTGGTGAAATTCTCTACATGATTCTGGGGTCAATCTTGCATTTTGGTTCAGTTTGGAGAGATAAAATCAAGAAATGTCTCTAGCGCATGGTAATGGCCAGAAGTGACGTTTCAACAACCAGCTTTAATGCAAAATACAGTTCACCGCTCTTGCCAGGGTTCTCACCCACCACCATAATGAGATAAACTAAATGCAACCTAGAAGTGGTTGGGGTAGATCTGACTTTCCTCTCTCTTCCCTCTCTCATTCTTCCTATATATTGTAAAGAGGGGCTTCTTTCTAAGGGTCAAACTTTCTGTTTTTCCCCTCCCTTCTTCTCTTCGGTAGGTGAATTTGTGGAGTTCAAACCTCCCATTTAGGCGTAATGCGACTCTGCCTCTTCGCATTTTGTAGTGTATTGTATCAATCTTTGGAGCAAGTAATGCATGTATGTGGATGATTCTTAACCCTCTCTGTGTTCATTTACATCCTCCTGGTCTTTCACTGCAAATTTTGTTATCTGTGCATGATCTTGCATCACATTTGAATGGTCTGTGTTTATTGGCAAGATAGGTGTTCTTCATTCCTCGGTGCATCACCTTTGTTAGCTTAGGTTTATTTTTGTGCATCTTTTTACCCTATTTCCTTGGCAAGTTAAATTAGAATTTGAGCAAACCCTCTACATTTTTCGTGTGCATCTAAACAGAGGAATAGGAACCAACCTTCTCTAGAGATTCCTTTCTCATTTTGCAAGTCCCACACTTGGAGAAAGGATTCAATGTTATGCAATCACACTGGATGCTAGTATGATCAACCTAGAAATATAATTAACATCCGGGGTGCTTGTGATTTGGTGATAATAGTTTTGGAACGCCGGTGTGGGACACTAGAGGTCTCATTTTTATTGCAGCAAAGTTGATGTGCATCTGCTGCAATTTTCTTGCTTGAAAAAGAGCTATTATTGGCATATCTAGCGACTCCAAGGGGAAGAATCAACTGGTTTCAGTAGTGCAGGCCTAAAAACTCATGAGAAGAGTCACCACAAGGTCAAGAGTTGGAGAAGAATAGGTGTTGTTTGAATACCGCAATTATCGCAAGAAGAAAACAAAGAGGAAGAAGGTTCAAAGGTCTCCATCTCCACCAAATAGAACTCTCTCAACTCCTCCACCTGGTAGGCCTTTCATTCAGTCAACAAGGGTTTTAAGACCAATTAGAATGGCACAAAACAACCCCTATGTCAACTTCACAGGCAGCAGCCCACTTGCCCTCAATGCACAACATCCAATTCCTATTGCAGCCTTGAAGAACATTCCGTACTTCACTGGAGAAAATCAAACTACTCCAGGTGATCATGTTAAAGATATTGCTAACCTTTGTGCAATCCATGAAATCAATGAGATGCAAGTGGCTGTCAAGTTGCTGGCATCTTCATTCAAGGGGAAAGCATTGCAATGGTTTAGAAGCCTTGGAGCTGGTTCTATCACAAATTGGAATCAGCTGTGTATAGCACTTCATGAGAAATTTGGAGAAAAGGGAGACAACTTGTCTCTTTTGGAGCAGCTGACAACCATCAAGAGAGCTCCCAATGAGCAGCTGACCGATTTTAACTTCAGATTTCAAAAGACTTGGGAGAGAATTCCAGTGGCAGTCAGGCCAACAGCAGAAGGTGCTTTTCTCTACTATTTCAAATCTCTAAATTCTGATATTTCTATGTTGATTCAGTCCATGGGAGGCATAACTATCCCTATGGCTTATAGCATTGCCATTAGGGCTGAAAATTGTTTGATCCAAGCTGGCAAACTTGCCCCTAGACCTCCCATGCCATTGTTTCCAAGTTTAGAGAGTCCAAACACATATCAAGCACCTAATTTGGCTCCTTCTCCCACTCCTAGAAATCAGAGTTCAAATGAAGCTTCCACTTCATCTCCAAGTGCCCCAAATGAGCTTCAAGAAGTCATGAAGCAATTGCAAAACCTAGGCAATGAGCTGGTTACTCTCAAAAGGTAGCAGGCCCAAGGTTTTAGACCTTCTTATCAACCCCAAGCTCAGCCTAATAGGTAGCCATACCAACCACAAAGGCCACCTAACCTAGTTGCAAATATGAATCAAACAAGGCCTCCTGCCAATAGACCATTCCAGCCCTATAATCCAAATGCCATATCTGCCTCTAAGGCACTAGTGCCAACACAAAACAACATTGCCCAAGAGTACGATTGGTGTTTTCCATGCAATGAGCCTCATAACCAATCCATGTGCTTCAATGGTGCTTTTAATCAAGCATTAATGGTGACAACTCATCGGGTGTGGAGGGTGAGGGCGGTCAAGAGAACAGCCAACAACAAGAAACATTCCAACAGCAATCAGCCCCAAATGACACCACATTGGTAAATTGGCAAGCAGAGGATTTTTGTGGCATGAACTAGTCAGTTTCTCAAGGTGTTGCAGCCAACAAAAGGTCAAAAAGGAGGAATTTGGGTGAAGAACGGCCATTAGCCCCAACCAATCCACAACCTTCCATGGTTCCACAAATGATTGGCAAGCAAAGTCCAATTTCAAATGCACAAGGGCAGCCAAGGACAGCCCCTAGGCCAACTCAAATACCAGTTGTTGCTGCCCACATGTAAGGAGTGAATGTACAAGAAAATGGACAGCAAAGATACCCTTCATCACCATTCAGTATCATTGATCAAATGAAAAAGACAAATGTTAATATATCAATGTGGGAATCCCTATCTATCCTGTGCCAAAGAGATCTCACTGCAGCTGCCATGAAGGACCGGCCAACTTTGAATCAACAAGTTGAGATGCAAGACAAAGTGCTCACAATTTGCTCGGCTGAGGGAAATCATGGAGGACAAAGAAGGTAAAATGTTGAAACCCCCTCCTTTCTATGTTTCATTGATCATTGGAAATCAGCTAGTGCACAATTGCATGATAGACTCGGGGCAAGTAGCTCCGTAATGCCTAAACAAATAGTGATCAGCTAGGGCTCCAAAGATGAAATGATATCCAAAGGGGTAGTGTAGCTAGATGGGACAACAAGTAGTGTAGACACCAAATTCGTGTCTTACGACCCCCGTGACCCGCATCCCATTTCACAACCTAACCTCATTACCTAAACCTTACACAATTATTTATTAATTACCTCATAATTGATAAATCCACATCGCCTTACCCGCCACCTCACTTGGCCACCTCACCATGACCTAGCCCTAACCCTAAACTAACCTAATTAGGACCCATGACTTGGTCTAGACTCACATCCATAACTAATGCCTCCTTACTCGCACCCAAAGCCGACCTTCTAGCCACTTGACCAAGCCCGCAACTGATCCCTCGGGAGAAAAACAGGGAAGGTGGGCTATTTTACTAAAAATAGCCTACTTTTTCCTAACCGATGCCGGTTCCTACTCGACCGCCGTCGGTTACGCAACCGCCATCGGTTCCCTGTAAATGGGCTCCCCAAACCAAAACAACGGATCGGAATTTCATTTTGGAGATCAGTCGAAGGATTTCTGGATCAACAGAGAGCATTGCGAGCGAGGAACAGAGTCCAGATCTTCACTTGACCAAGCAGAGACGAGTGAAAATACTAGACGTGTTTACAGCAAAGGAGATCAACTTGCACCTTCGTAAAAACCAGTAAGTTACATCTTGCATGTCCTCCATTATAACATTTCTTATGCTTTTGGAATTACAGTCCTCCCAAATCCGTTTCTGAATCCATTATCCAACGTACCATTACCTCTAACTGTCATTCTTTTGCTTCTAACCATCCCATTTCCTAATACTATCCAAAAACCAGCCATTACAAACACCACAACCAGCCCAGAAGATCCTAGAACCCACCGGTATCGGTTATCAGTAACCGGCATCGGTTATAGGTAACCGGCATCGGTTCCTTTGATCAAAAACCAGGAAAAACAGCCTTTCCCCTACCCAGTTCAGCCAAGCAATTTAATTGATATTTTACAGTCTTTTGTGTTAATTCACGTTAGCAGGGAAACTGACCACCTTCGAAAGGAAGTTTTACATTTCCTGGGCCCAAGGCAGTTTCCTCATTTATTGTTTAATCAAATCTTGTGGTCTTGTGTTCTTATTTGCGCAGTAGTCCTTCCTGGACAAAAAGGAGTTCTCCATGATAACCCGATCTTTCTCTACGGTACGCGCACATCATCTCGACATTCTACAGGTATTCCTCCTAACCCTAACCTTATCTGTTTCTAAAAGGAACGAAGCATTTCCGAGTGAAACATTTTGGCACGCCCGGTGGGACCCATTTTGGGTTTATCTTTATTTCTTGCTTGCTTTCATATAGGGAGCATACTTGCTGTTTTCTTCTTCTAGAGATATTCACAAGGTATTTTATTATTCTGGTAAAAGAACTTGCTTTGTTTTTGCATCTTGCATTAGTAAAAGTCATCTCTTTTGCTTCATCGAATATCACTTTCGATTTGGGTTTTAAAACACATGCATTGCATTCCTGCCTGTTGTTTTTCAATTCTAGTGAACATAGATTAAGTAACAGGTCGTACACGTGGGGGTGATATCCACGGTATTGACAGGAAATTAATCTTACATTCACTGCACAACACATACCGAATCACTTCACAATTAACACAACAGCTCAAACATCCCCCCTTTTTCCGCGGTATTCCTCCGCCCGATTGAGGTAACCTTATAAGCCAAAACAACTTGACATTTCCCCTAAGTCTCTTGTTTAGGATTCTGACATCATTCTACGTCTAAAGGCATAAGCCCACAATAATTAAAATTAACCCTAAGGTTAATCTCTGGATTTGCGTGTGCATCTTGCTTGTTTGCAAATCTGTTTTCTCTGTCATACTCTGTCTTTTGTGATCAATAAGTTGATAAATATACTCAACGTTGCTAAAAATCAAATTAGCAGCCCTTTGTATCTTCTTATCCTAGATTTTTGACACCGGCGTCGGTTAAGGGACCGACGTCATTTCCCATGTGACCGGCAAAGGTTACTAAACCGATATCGATTCTCATGTCTCCATCACCGACAAACCAAAGAACTTGCCAAATTCATCATTCTGGGGTTGTTTTTGTTCTTGATAGATTGAAACTTTACCGTGAACTGCTGTCCATGGTTGTTATCACTCGAAAACAAGCCGCCGCCATGGTTTCACATGCCTGCTCCGTGTCTTTGCTCGAATCACCCCCTTCACATTCTATAGGGAACCCTACGGACACCAGTGAGATCCCCAAATTCTGTAGGAGACAAGGACTTTGCCAAATTTCGGATGCTAATCCGGTACTACAATACTATTTGTCTCATACTCCTGACCGTACGCCTGATGGTCAGCTCCTTATGGGCATGCCTATTAGTATAGCTGCTCATTTAGCTCCCACTCCTCCTGATAACAATACCTTACTTCCTGCATCACTAGCCCCGTCTCCCAATCCAACAGCTTCAGAGGTTCATACGACCCCGATTAGCTTTCCTTTGGTTAACCTTGGACCCCACGTATCGTTACCACCAACTGCCCCTATCTCATCTCTCTTTCAGACCACTCCATTCATGACTTACTCTCTGCCACCTATTCAAACAAGCTTTCCTTCTCAAGCTCCGCCTACCTTTTCATTCCCATACACGTATCCAGTAACCTCAACACCTTATATGGGACATCCCTATTTTGTGGCACCATCATCTCATCCAACCACAGATTTCATCAAACAAATGATGGACAAAATGCAAAACCTGGAGGCTTCCGTTTCAGGAAGTCGTAGCGCTGACATACGAGCAAGTTTTTCAGAGCCCATTCACCCTTCTCGTCCCCCTTCATTCATATCCTCCTCAATGGGAGTTGCCAAAATTTACTCGTTTTAATAGTAAAGAGGATCCTCAACAACACTTGCGATCATTTAGACATGCTTGTTATTTGATTGCCCATAATGACGCCTTGTTACTCCGCACCTTCCCTATGTCCTTATCAGGACCCGCCCTGGAGTGGTACAGTGCTTTAACCCAGCACTCGATCTTCTCTTTTAACCAACTAGCCCAATCTTTCTTGGATCATTTCTCCATTAACATTGCTAAGAAAGTATCTATCACCGACCTTTATGCCATCCGACAATTTGAGGACGAATCTATCGCAGATTTCGTTGGACGATGGCGGGGCCTTATCAACCAACTTACGTATGCCTTGCCTCAAACCGAACTTATCGAACTCTTTACGCGGGCCTGCGCTAAGCACATCTCCCCTACCCTCCAAATCCAAACTTTCCGTACATTCGACGAGGCCTTTACTATGGCTCGAAAATTAGAAATTCGAGCCTTAGAGGAAGAGAAATTGCGGTTGCGCAACAAGAACTCCACTTTCCGAACTCCTGATTCTACCAATAAACCAAATACCACCACTCCTCACGCGTCCACCTCTTCTAAATCAAAAGGAGCTGTCCACGCGGTGATGGTCAAATCCCAACCACCGTCCAATACTCCACCAAAAACCACCTATAAATACAAAGCCGAACCCATCAACTACACTCCCTTGGGAGAAACCTATGGTGTCATCTTGGAAAAATTGCTAAAAGCAGGAGCCATTACCTTACCTCCTGTTAAACCTCATTCTGGGTTTGATTCCACTCGCGCCATACCTTCCTGGTACAAAGAAAATGACTTTTGTAACTTCCACCGCGTGAAGGGACACAGTCATGAAAACTGCAAGATGTTGAAAAACATAGTGCAGGAAATGGTTGATGCGGGGGATATAGCCCTCGATAATCCTAACGCCCCTGCTAACCGAAATTTGAAAATTTTCAACAAGCCATTCCCGAATCACTCGTCCAACAGTAACGTCAACCAGGATATCTTAGCCGAGGAGAGTGTTCATGAGATCCATGCAGTATTCGATACCCAGCCAAAAGCCTCTATCGAGAAAATTTTGAATCAAGCCTCTTCACTAACACAGGAGCCCGAACCTCCTTTACCACCATCAAGCCAAAGCGTAATCGTTCCTTTACCCATAGAAGAGTTAACTGCCCAGGCTTCCCTTCCCATCAATGAGTCTTCTTACACCACATCCCTACAAGATTGCGAGCGGATGTTGTCTAATCTATCCATTTCCCAGACGTCTCCTTCTACCACTCTTGCCGCACAAGAGGAAGGTACGCCACTCCCTTTGACATCCTTAGACGAGAAATCTCTTGCACCGACATCACTAAATTCTTTAGCCGTGACAGACCCTCTCCAACATGCCCTTCTGCCTATTAGTCCCTCATCACCTAAATCTTTTCAACGACCAGTCGACCTCTTAACATCTATTGATACAGTGCCTCATCTACCCCCTGTATCACTCCCACAGTGGACTGGAATTACAACCCACCTTTCTTCCGTACCAAAATTACAAATCACACCTGGAGACTGTCATTCCACAGAAGATAGACAGGCCCTATGGGAACGTTTGAGTACCCCTTTTTCTACTCAAATGCAAATGACTCGATCTGATGTCTCCACCATATACCCGAAGTGCTTACGAAGCTTAAAATGCCCCTGTTCTCACCTTCACCCCCCTCACCTCTACCAAATGCCCCGTCCACTTCTATCAACTTAACCAGATCTTCCCCTACGCTTGGGACCTCACCAATGCCCAGTCTAACACACCCGCCTAAGCGACTCGATCTATCCAAAAATAAATCCGTTCCGCCACCTAGGAGACGAACGCAATCCGGGCCTCTATCACAATTAAAACCCTCATCGTCACACCCACCTTCCATATTGGGACCTCATCCCTCCACATTACACCAATATATCATACCTCCTTTGTTTTCTGCAAAACGACCTACGCCTTCTACACCTATACAGAGATCAAAGGGTATCACAACATCGTTACCCCGCGTATCCGGTCCACCTATCAACCCTAAACCAATCCCATCATCAAAGGATTTATTTTCTGTCACTCCCCTTTCTCCGTGGTTGTTTCCCGCTACCACGCTATCTGTAGCCTCATCATCTAACCAGCTGAACGTAACTTCTGTGTCCAAGAAACCACGTTTAGTGAAAAACATGTGTCAGCACCCCGGCTAAACCACCACCTGTACGAACCAACCACGCCCAAACATTACCAAAACCCGCACAACCAATACCTTCATCCGATTTTGACCCCCTCAAAGGATCTTACGCCAAAATCCTTGCTATGTTGGTGGAGAATGCGACCATTTCCCTACCTCCACTTAGACCTTATGACCCGTCTAAACCCCGACCTATGGGTTACGATGAGTCTAAAATCTGCGCTTATCACCGCACACCAGGACATGATGTGGAGGGATGCAAAGCTCTAAAAACCATCCTTCGTCAGTCACCTCTCCCGGATAGAAAGATTAAGAAAGACAACTTACGAAGGGAAAGACCTCTAGCGTCAATTCCCTCTACTATATCATCTATCCCCGCCTCACCAAGATCTATCATTATTACAACCCCACCTCTTGAAGACCATGAATTATCCCAACCATCTTCCTCATCTCAGATCTACGAGATTAATATGATTAGTGTCGCTACTCGAGGACAGAAAAACAATGGGAAAGCGAAAGAAAACACACCTGCGGCATCTCTTTCTCCGTCAAACATCCCGATTGCACCACCACCTAAAGTGGTCATTCGCGGACCCGCCTATCCCGTCTCTAATGGCATTGCCCATCGAAATATGATTAAACAGCTTCACCAATCGCCCGTAAAAATGACACTGTATGATCTCATTCAGACTTCTGAATCTCATCGACAAGCTCTTGTTGAGATCCTTCAAGGATAGAGGTTTTACCCGATGAAACCCGCACTGTTACCTCCATTCTAACACCCAATCATGTTTCTTCTCTCATCAAACAACCCACTCCCCAACCACTTCGCCTCTCAAAACAACAAGTGCTGCGATGCAGTCAGTTTCTCTGAAGATGAAATTGTCGACTTTGGTACAGAAGACCCTGACCCTGCCCTTTTCATTTCCGCTTACGTCCGAGACATTCGAGTACGTCGGGTTATGATTGACGGGGGCGCTAGCCTAAACATCATCTCTTCAAAAGCCTTCCAACAAATGAACATCCTTCTAGTTGCATGTGTGCCAACCCCATCATGTTGCGGTCATTCAATGACGCTATTACTTCTACCTTAGGCACCGTGATCCTCAACATTCGCGTAGGACCACGTACTTTACCCGAACTTTTCTATGTCCTTGAGGGAGAGTTCCAATATAATATATTGCTGGGTCGTCCTTGGATCCGGGCCATGGGATGCGTTCCTCAACCTTACATAGATGCATAAAATTTGAGTACGAGGGAAGTCCTACCGTAAAAGCTGATCCTCCCCCCTTCAAAACTTGCAATATGTTATACCGCCCAAACGATGTGCTTATACCAATTAAGACACCCATACATTCAACCCAACCATCCTCTTCAAATGTACCTCAACCATCCACCTCAACTGCACCTACGCCTTGATTGATGAAACCACCATTGCAAAAGCCACTTCCCTTCCCATGACTAACATTCTAACCTCCGACCCCTTAGTAGATGTTTTTCAGCGCCTTACGGGGAGAGTACCGCCTATATAACGTTAGTTCTTTCCCTACCCGCAGAGTACGGGCAATTACATGCACATCCCACCTACGACCGTCACGTGGGGGAGATAATCTCTTACGGACCACCCCATTGCCGCACTAACCTAACGTATGGGGGTGTTGATGCATCCTCCATTACCCCTGAACCTCCTCTTGGTGTGGTTCCTTTCCAATCCGATTTTCAATACTTGACAAATCGTCGTTTCGCCTCTCACCTTCTTGACTCGCTGTGCGTGGAAAGGCTTTGGTTTTGGCCTTTACGAACAAGGCCGACATACACTCATTCCCGTGACTACCCATAAACATAATGATCGCAGTGGTCTCGGTTTTCCCGAAACACCTACACAGGAGACACCTCCCCGCCGGTTGTATCTGGAAGAAGAAGACATCACCCCTACCAAACCATCATCACCCACTTTGCCATCATCACCCACAGAATCTATAGACCACTCGAATCCATCCCCCTAACCTTTTTTTTTTTTTTTTTTTTTTTTTTTTCATAAATGCTATCTTCATAGGTCCTCTCACTTATCAACGTGATAATGAGGACCCATCTTCTCTTCCCCTTCTGTATCCAGACATGATCGAAGAGGATTCGCCTTTGATTAATGTTGTTGAATGCCAGGATGACGACTCCATCCTCACTTACCTTGGCGCGGATGATTCTTATATTCAACGAGCCTTACCATCTGAAACCCAAACTATGTTGAACGAATCTACCATAGAAATCAACATCCACACGGAGGAAGATCCTCACATAGTGAAGATTGGACAATCCCTTAACACATCAGAACAAGCCGCCTTTTCTACCTTTCTCCGTGCTCGCAACCAAGCTTTCGCATGGTCTTACGCTGACATGCCAGGAATTGATCCTACCATCGCCGTCCATAACATCACCCTAAACCCCGATTCCAAACCAGTCAAACAGAAATTGAGAAAAATGCATCCACGCATTGCTCTCTTGGTCAAAGAGGAGCTCCAACGACTCCTTTCTGTTTCCTTCATCTTGCCTATTGACTATCCTCAATGGATTTCTAACATCGTACCTGTCACTAAAGCGACAGGGGGACTTCGGATATGCACAGATTTCCGGGATCTTAACCTTGCTTGCCCCAAGGATGACTTCCCCCTCCCAAGTATTGATCAACTTGTTGATCTCACTGCGGGCCATGAAATGCTTTCTCTCATGGATGGCTTTTCAGGATACAACCAAATTTTGGTTGCCCCTGCCGATCAACACAAAACTGCCTTCATAACTCCTTGGGGAACCTTCTGTTATCGTGTCATGCCATTTGGCCTTAAGAATGCTTTGGTGCTTTACTATATCGGCGGGCTATGACCTACATTTTTCATGACATTATGCACACTATCCTTGAAGACTATGTCGACGATCTTCTCGGCAAGTCTAAACATCGTAGTGAACATCTCGATGTTTTAACCATTATTTTTGATCGCCTGTTACAATATTATGTCCGCCTTCAACCGAAGAAATGTGTCTTTGGTGTTCTTTCGGGAAAACTTCTTGGCTTTATCGTCTCTTTGCGTGGCATTGAGGTCGATCCATCGAAAGTCAAAGCTATCCTAGAAATGCCCCCACCCAAAAATCTCAAACAATTGCGTAGTTTACAAGGTAAGCTCCAATCTATCCGACGTTTCATCTCCCAACTCTCGGATCGGTGTCAACCTTTCCATCACCTCCTTAAAAAGGATATTGCATTCCAATGGAGCGAAGAATGTCACCAAGCCTTCGAAGCTCTCAAATCCTATCTCTTGCAGCCACCCGTGCTTATCCCACCCCAAGACAACCGCCCTTTCTACCTTTACCTTTCGCCACCACCATCTTTGTAGGAGCCATGCTTGCACATCGTGACTCTGAGAATCACGAACAAGCCGTTTATTATATAAGTCGTACTTTGGTGGACTATGAGACTAGGTACACACATGTAGAAAAATTGTGCCTTGCCCTATCATTCGTTGCCACCAAACTCCGACACTACCTTCTAAATCACAAGACTTTCGTCATCACCAATACAGACCCCATCCATTACATGTACGCCAAACCTCATCTGAACCAACGCATTGCTAGATGGCTCATGCTTCTCGCCGACCTCGACCTTGAGTTTATCCACCAGAAATCAATCAAAGGACAAACCATCGCAGACCAACTTGCGGACGCTCCTGTACCGGGGGAACAATTTACCAATTTCACATTTCCCGACGAACTCATCGCTACTCTTTCCCTCACAGAGGAGTCGTACCCAATGACCCTCTTCTTCGATGGATCTAAATGCCAGCGCGGCGGAGGAGCCGGCGTTGTTCTCATTCCTCTCAACGCTGAACCTATGCCTCTTTCATTCCGGCTTGATTTCCCCTGCACTAATAATACAGCGGAATACGAGGCCCTTGTTCTGGGTCTCCAAGTTGCGATACACTTAGGCATTAAATCTATCAATATCTTTGGTGACTCTCAATTGGTAGTCAATCAAGTTATGGGCATCTACCAATGTAAAAACGAGGAACTTCAGAAGTACAAACACCACGTGGAATCACTTCTAACCTTATTTACTCACTATTCTATCCAAACCATTCCCCGCTCCACTAACAAATTTGCAGATACTATGGCTTGCTTAGCCTCGCAGATTCCCGCCGCACCAACTGACTCTGAATTATTCGTTGTGGTCCAGCAACTTTTTGCACCATCCTATTCAACCCCGGTAGTTTGTATGATAAATCGTGTCCACTAATTCACGGGATACCGGTACCACCAATTCCACGACTACCTTACAATCTCTGTCCTCCCACCTGACCTTACTAGTAACGGCAAACGTGCTTTTCTTAAAAGTGTTTCGCGTTATGTTGTCATGGGGGGACTCCTCTATAAACGTGGCTTTGATGGTATCCTCCTTCGCTGTCTAACTGGCGTGGAGGCCACTCATACCATTCAACAGGTCCATGACGGTATTTGTGGTGGACATTTTAGCGGCCTTGCCGTGGCCAAACGAATCCTTCGCCTTGGTTATTATTGGCCTACTCTCAATAACGACTACTACGAATATGTTAAGCGTTGTGTTATGTGTCAGCAACATGCCAACCTTCAACATACTCCTAGCCACCCGCTCCAGATCGCTCGAGATCTTTGGCCTTTCTCACAATGGGGTTTAGACCTTATTGGTGAGATTCACCCAACCTCTTCACAACGTCACCATTGGATACTCACAGCGACCGAATATTACACAAAATGGGTGGAGGCTATTCCACTCATTTCAATCAAAAAAGAAAAAATTGTCGAGTTCATTAACCACCACATTATCTGTCGTTTTGGTGTTCCTTATCGCCTGATAACAGATAATGGAAAATCTTTCAAAAACAAGTTGTTGCAAGACCTTTGTGACAACTTTGGTATCAAACTTAGTTTCTCATCACCTTACTATCCACAAGCCAATGGGCAAGCCGAGTCCTCTAATAAAACACTAACCAAAATCCTCATGAAAGTTGTCAATGAATCTGGAAGAAATTGGCACGATCACATTCCCTTTGCCCTTTGGGCTTATCGTACTAGCATTCGTACTTCTACTAATGCCACACCTTTTTCTTTGGTATACGGCACCGAGGCTGTTTTGCCTCTCGAAATACAAATACCCTCCCTTAGAATATCTCTTCAGGATATTCTCACCAACGATGATTTCCGCCAAGAGCGGTTAGCCCAATTGGAGCTTCTTGACGAACGCCGTCTTACAGCTCTTGATCACCTTCAAATCTATCAAAAACGCATTAAACGTGCTTATGATAAGCGACTTCATGAGCGTACCTTTAAGGTTGGTGATCTTGTTCTCAAAGAGAATCAACATGTAACCAAACTAGAAAAGAGCAAACGTGGAAAATTTGCTCCCAATTGGATCGGGCCTTATATAATCACTCATACCTATGGATCTGGTACTTATCGTTTAGCTTCGCTTAATGGTAAACCTGAGCCTGAACCCCTTAATGCCTTGCATCTTCGACCATTCTACTGTTGAAATTAGTATTATATCACTTCTTATCTACCTGTCGCTCGTCCCTTGAGCTCACTTACCACTACATACACTCTGTTTCCTACACTTCATAATAACAATCAGGCTCACATAGTTTGATCCTCACCTCCCCTTGATGATGCCTTCCCCTTTTTAGTCTAGTCCATGACTTCAAAGTATTAAAATAAGCCGTATTCTTCTGGGATTTTCTTGAGTCAAACTTCCTACTAACTAGATGCTTCACGCCAAATGAACATCTAGTCATTTAAATTAAATATAGACTGCTCCTCGAAGGACAAAGCTATATGCCGAACTATTGCTGCTATTTTATATGATTGCTCCCAGAAGGACAGCTATGCATTAAAATCATGTCTGCTACTATAAATAGACTGCTCCCTCGAAGGACAGCTATACACAGTCAGCTTTTATCAGAAGCTTCTCGCATTGATCAGCTTTGTGAAGACCTCGAGAATAATACAATCAATATCCCCGTAGACTTCCCGCATCGATCAGTCTATATTCAATAAAATAAAAGCCTCATTCAGAAGAACTTTTGAGTCATGGACTTGTCTATTTAGGGTAGGTTCTCTTTCATCAGAATAATCACCTTGTAACAATCTCTCAGAGCCCCCGCCTATATCAACCACCTCACCTCACCATTTGTCAAAGCAACAAACCTCAAGGGACGTGGCGTATATCCGATATGTTGTGATTATACAACTCTTTTCACCTATCGACTTCTTGCCTATGCAAGGTACCTAGGGATTCAAGCTCATCCTATGTTAATCTGTGGTTTGTTTGGCTCTTCTCAACTACGGGACACCCTTTCCTCTTTGCCTCGCATCTAGGATTGTGTGTTGATCTTAATCAGGACATGGTTCCCTTTTCTTTGGGTAAGCTAACTTTCGCTTTACCTATACCTACATCAACATCGCCCATACCTTACCAACACCAACAACATTACCCTATCAACATCAAATTCTTATCAACCAACAAATTGCCTAAACCATACCAAATTGCCTAAATTCACCCCTCCCGATCCTAAGGAGAACTACATCGGATCCGAGGCCCTTCCTTGCTTTGTGCAATGGGCTATGTAGGCAGCACTTCGGAGACATGGGGTCTCCCAAGGTTAGCTCGACCATCCCCTACCATAACCTATCATGTGTGGTAAATATAAATATTTTGGTGTATTTCTATTTAATCACATTCCTCTTTGATCCTTTTTAAAAACACCGAAAGTCAAAACGACAACATTCTTATTATTATAACGCAAATCAACATACATATCTCGTTTTATTTAGATGTTAAACAAATACATCTTCTATATCATCGACACGCAGGTCGGTACTCTTATTTATCCTCATACCTTGCTAACATTTATTTAGACCCTCACGCCTCATCCCGACCTAGGTGATGATCGTGATCGTCGACCCCTCTCGCCAGGCCTCTCTGTCCTCAAAGGTACCGCGGCTATTGGTACCGCCCACTGATCTGCCAATCTCTCCTGTAACATATGAATACGCCCTCTCGCATGGAGAACTCCAGCCTCTAGTCTCGCCGCCCGTGACTCCGCAACCACTAACAATCCTCTTGTCTCATTCACCTGCGTTTGAGTTCTTTGAACCAAACGCGCTGAGCGATATCCCTCTCTGCTGTAATCACCGCTATGTCAGGGCGCTCACGTACACCTCGCAGTTCTGCTACCCACCATAATCTATAGGCCTCTGTCATTCCTGCATCCATTACACTGCGATCGGCAGCTATCTCCTCGGGCCCTTCTGGAGGTGTTGGCCGGGGTGGTGAGAATGCTGCCTCGGCATCGATCCTCATATATGGTCTATAAGCCTGTGGTATGTCCTGCACAAATCCAAATTGTCGACGCACGCGATCTATAGGAATCCTCTCATATTCACTCGGCCTCGTGCCCACGATCCACCATTGGCCCGACCCAAGGCCTCGCCCTACCTATTTGGCCCGACCCAAGGCCTCAACCTACCAATTGGCCCGACCCAAGGCCTCGCCCTACCTATTTGGCCCGACCCAAGGCCTCAACCTACCAATTGGCCCGACCCAAGGCCTCAACCTACCAATTGGCCCGACCCAAGGCCTCGCCCTACCTATTTGGCCCGACCCAAGGCCTCAACCTACCAATTGGCCCGACCCAAGGCCTCGCCCTACCTATTTGGCCCGACCCAAGGCCTCAACCTACCAATTGGCCCGACCCAAGGCCTCGCCCTACCTATTTGGCCCGACCCAAGGCCTCACCCTAACCATTTGGCCCGACCCAAGGCCTCAACCTACTTATTTGGCCCGACCCAAGGCCTCGCCCTACCAATTTGGCCCGACCCAAGGCCTCACTCTACCGTTATGGTCTGCCCCAAGGCCACAACCCAACAACTTGGCCCGACCCAAGGCCGTATCACTTCCATACCATACCCACAATCAACGTTTTATTTTATCCATCCATCATGTACCTTGTGTTCAATCGAGCTCACCTGTTCGTGTTTTAGCACGATTAGGGTCCTTGACTTGATCTGTCGACCAACTTTGCCTAGACCTAGACCGTGACGTTTATCTCAACCAAACCAACCATTTGGTACTGCCGAACATGCCTAAACGTTCCTGTACCTTACCTGTTATATACCCTGGAGCTACTTCCTATGCCTTGGATACCAGGATTATATCACCCTTGTTTGGATAAACTATCGACCTTTGCCTATACATCGCTGGTTTGCTCGTCAAATCATATACCCTAGTCGTACTGTTGCATTTCAACATGCGTCTGCTTCCTTGGACCTTCCCTACCACCTTACCATCCTCTCTACAACATGTACCCTTTATCAACCCTATCCCTGATTTCCCGTTCACTCCATCGGTGATAGATTTGAGGGGGATTACCTATATCCTTAACATGAGAAACCACTTCATATTATTGTTCGCGCAGCTTTAACAAAACAAGCTACACGACAATAAGGGGCTAATGTAGACACCAAATTCATGTCTTACGACCCCTTGTGACCCGCATCCCATTTCACAACCTAACCTCATTACCTAAACCTTACACAATTATTTATTAATTACCTCATAATTGATAAATCCACATCGCCTTACCCGCCACCTCACTTGGCCACCTCACCATGACCTAGCCCTAACCCTAAACTAACCTAATTAGGACCCATGACTTGGTCTAGACTCACATCCATAACTAATGCCTCCTTACTCGCACCCAAAGCCGACCTTCTAGCCACTTGACCAAGCCGCAACCGATCCTCGGGAGAAAACAGGGGAAGGTGGGCTATTTTACTAAAAATAGCCTACTTTTTCCTAACCGATGCCGGTTCCTACTCGACCGCCGTCGGTTACGCAACCGCCATCGGTTCCCTGTAAATGGGCTCCCCAAACCAAAACAACGGATCAGAATTTCATTTTGGAGATCAGTCGAAGGATTTCTGGATCAACAGAGAGCATTGCGAGTGAGGAACAGAGTCCAGATCTTCACTTGACCAAGCAGAGACGAGTGAAAATACTAGACGTGTTTACAGCAAAGGAGATCAACTTGCACCTTCGTAAAAACCAGTAAGTTACATCTTGCATGTCCTCCATTATAACATTTCTTATGCTTTTGGAATTACAGTCCTCCCAAATCTATTTCTGAATCCATTATCCAACGTACCATTACCTCTAACTGTCATTCTTTTGCTTCTAACCATCCCATTTCCTAATACTATCCAAAAACCAGCCATTACAAACACCACAACCAGCCCAGAAGATCCTAGAACCCACCGGTATCGGTTATCAGTAACCGGCATCGGTTATAGGTAACCGGCATCGGTTCCTTTGATCAAAAACCAGGAAAAACAGCCTTTCCCCTACCCAGTTCAGCCAAGCAATTTAATTGATATTTTACAGTCTTTTGTGTTAATTCACGTTAGCAGGGAAACTGACCACCTTCGAAAGGAAGTTTTACATTTCCTGGGCCCAAGGCAGTTTCCTCATTTATTGTTTAATCAAATCTTGTGGTCTTGTGTTCTTATTTGCAGGTAGTCCTTCCCAGACAAAAAGGAGTTCTCCGCAGTCAACCTGATCTTTCTCTACGGTACGCGCACATCATCTCGACATTCTACAGGTATTCCTCCTAACCCTAACCTTATCTGTTTCTAAAAGGAACGAAGCATTTCCGAGTGAAACATTTTGGCACGCCCGGTGGGACCCATTTTGGGTTTATCTTTATTTCTTGCTTGCTTTCATATAGGGAGCATACTTGCTGTTTTCTTCTTCTAGAGATATTCACAAGGTATTTTATTATTCTGGTAAAAGAACTTGCTTTGTTTTTGCATCTTGCATTAGTAAAAGTCATCTCTTTTGCTTCATCGAATATCACTTTCGATTTGGGTTTTAAAACACATGCATTGCATTCCTGCCTGTTGTTTTTCAATTCTAGTGAACATAGATTAAGTAACAGTCATACAGTCTAAAAGGAATGAAGCATTTCCGAGTGAAACAAGTAGCAACAGTTGGAGTGATTAAAAACTTGAGCCTTACCTTGCATGCATGTCCAAATGTTGTTGTTTTACAAGATGTATCGGTTATAGACCTTCCACCACTCTTTGCCCTATGTTTGTCAAGAGATTTCACAGCCAAAATTGGAGGCTATCTTTCTGCTGATTGGTCACACATGTTGTTCAGAACGAGGTATGGAACCAAAGCTACAATCAGGTTAGAACCTATTGCAAACTTCCATATTGAGCCTTACACTCCAAGTCAGATTAATGCCAATTGCTCAGCATTTGATCAAGAAGATCACCCAAGCACTGATGAAGCTGACACTAAGGTTGGGAGCATCCCAGATCTAACTCTTGATGAATGGGCAAGCAAGGTGCATGCTTTTGATCCTTATCAAGAAATAGAAGAATCTGAGCTGGGAGTCTATTGTATACACGAAGAAAATCAACCTATTCCTAGCATCACCAAGCCAAACCACAAGGATGACAATGAGGTATGACAGCTATTTTTTGATGGATCAAGGAGTAGACAAGGTGCAGGAGGTGGAGTCGTGCTTGTTTCACCTCAAGGAGTAAAGTACTATTCAGCTTTTAGATTTCAGTTTGCATGCTCCAATAACACTGCCGAATATGAAGCCTTGGTGCAAGGAATGCATTGGGCAATCAAGAAGAAAATAAAGAACTTGCAAGTCTTTGGGGGCAGTGCGTTGATTGTAAATCAGGTCAAGGGACAACATGCTGCCAAGAATGATCTACTCAAGTGCTACAAGAACAGGGTGTGGGACCTCATGGAAGATTTTGAAGGTTTTGGCATCAAATCCATTCCTAGGAAAGAGAATCAAGCTGCTGACAGGCTTGCAGCAGTAGGGGCAGCCTTTGACATTGTGGAAAGTATTCAACAAGACAAGGTACAACCAAACATCCACATGATTGTGAGGCCTTCAGTGCCGGATAACAATGTCAGTTGGCAAGTGTTTGAAAATGACCAGCAAATCATCCATTTCTTGCAAGAAGAAGCTGAGTTCTCAGCCAAGAATCAAGAAAAATTGGAACAGCAGTATGGTGACCAAGTGGTACAGCTGAGAACTAACAAGCTGCCCAAGGGACTTATCACTTTGGAGTCCATTTTTAATCCCAATGATCAGTTTAGAAAGGAGAAAGAAAACATTCAGGTCAAGAGAGAGGATTCAGTATCCATCTTGGTAGAAGAGAACAAACCATTGCAAATTGGAAGGATGACAACTGAACAAGAAAGGTATGAGTTCATACAGCTGTGTCAAGAGTTCCCTGACGTGTTTGCTTGGAGCTATGAAGACTTGAAAGGTTTCAATCCCAACTTAGCTCAGCATACCATCGAATTGGATCCAAATACTAAGCCTGTCAGGTAGAAACAAAGACCAGTCAACCCACACATGGAGCCTCTCATGAGAAAAGAATTAGACAAGCTGATTGAGTCAAGAATCATATTCCCAATCAAGCATTCTAGTTGGGTTGCCAACTTAGTTCCAGTCAGAAAGAAGAGTGGAGAGATCAGATTGTGTGTTGACTTCAGAGACTTGAATAGAGCCTCTCTCAAGGACCATTACCCACTCCCTTCCATGGAGAAAATATTGCAGGTTGTAGCTGGTTCAGAAAGGTTTTCATTGCTAGATGGATATTCAGGCTATAATCAAATAATGGTGAAGGAAGAAGATCAATTCAAGACATCCTTCACTACAAAATGGGGCACGTATGCTTACAAGAAGATGCCATTTAGACTGTCAAATGCCGGAGCAACATTTCAACGAGCTATGGATATGGCATTCAAAGGCTTAATCAACAATATAGTGCTGATATACCTAGATGATATCACTATCTTCTCAAAGAATGTAGCAAACCATCTCTTTCACCTCAGACAAGTGTTTCAGAGGTGTAGAAGGTTCGGAGTATCGTTGAATCCAAAGAAGTGTATATTCTTGGCACATGAAGGCAAATTTTTGGGTCACATTGTCTCTAGGGAAGGGCTAACAATTGATCCTGAAAGGGTTGAAGCCATCCGAACACTTCCATTGCCACACCACAAGAAATCTCTTCAAAGCTTCTTGGGAAGGATAAACTTTGTCCGTAGATTTGTGCCTAATTTTGCCACTCTTGTGAAGCCTTTAACAATGATGTTGAAGAAGAATCTGGCATTCAAATGGATAGCAGAAGGAAAAGAGAGTTTTGAAAACATCAAGCATGTAATATCACAAGCTCCAACTCTTATCAACCCAGAATTCTCAAAGGACTTCATGTTGTATGCGTTTGGAGGATCAGATACAATCTCAGCTATCTTGACACAGTTGAATAGAGAAGGTTCAGAACAGCCCATAGCATTCTTTAGTCAAACCTTGGAAGATTACGAAATAAAGTATTCTTTCATCAAAAAGCATGTCCTTGCCGTGATCAGGAGCTTGAAGAAGTTCAGACATTTGGTCTCAAACAATAAGATTCAACTGCTGGTGTCTCATGCTGGTGTCAAGGACTTCCTCCTAAACAAGGATTTAAATGAGAAGAGAGCAGGTTGGATCACTCGGGTGATGGAATATGATATTGAAATCAAAGTGACCAAGTGGCAAAGGCTTGTGTGAGCAGCTCACTTCCAAACAACCAGACGGATCAAAAAGTGAAGAGGATGTTGTCCTACTACTACAGAATGATCAAGAACAACCAGCTGATGATGCACCCATTCCATGTTGGACTCAAGACCTTGTGCATTACCTCCAAACAGGCTTGTGCCCTCTAGAAATGAGAAAAGCAAAGAGGAGATACTTTAGATTACAAGCTATCCCGTATGTACTCATTAATGGTATCTTATTCAAGAAGGACATCAATGGTGTTCTATTAAGATGCATTGGAACAGGTCAAGTTGAGAAGATATTACACGAGTTCCATGACGGGGAAGTAGGAGGCCACTTTGCTCCACGAGTGATAACTCTCAAAATCATGAAAGCTAGTTACTATTGGCCTACTATGTTTAATGATTGCTACTCATGGGTCAAAAAATGCAAGAAATGTGCATTCTTCACAGGGAAAGAGAGGTTAGCAGCGCTGCCCCTTCGTCCAATTTTAGTGGATCAGCCATTCATGCAATGGGGATTGGACTTCATTGGGGTTATCAATCCCAATTCAAGTCAAGGCCACAAGTGGATACTTACAGCAACGGATCGTTTCACCAAGTGGACCGAAGCAGTGGCACTCACGGAGGCAAATGAATCTCGTATCTTAGATTTCTACGAAGGGATAGTCACAAGGTTTGGTGCCCCTGCCACTATCATATCAGACAATGCTTTGGCATTCCTTGGCAAAAAGAACACTAAATGGACTGCCAAGAATTGTGTGTATCTCAACACTTCATCGAACTATTACCCTCAAGGTAATGGCCAAGCCGAGTCTACGAACAAGAATCTACTAAGAATCATCAGAAGGACTCTTGATGAGAATCAGAGGACTTGGCACTCAAAGCTCAAATCAGCCCTATGGGCTGATAGGATCACACCCAAGAGGTCTACAGGAAGCTCTCCATACAAGCTTGTGTACGGGAAAGAAGCAGTTCTACCTATATCACTCGAGTTGCCAGCATTGGAACTCATGAAACGATTGGAACTAGCTAAGTTTGAACCCATGGAGGTTAGATATGCAGAATTAATGGAGCTCCAAGAAATTAGAGAGCATGCAGCCAGGCGATAGAGAAGGATCAAGCCTTGATCAAGAAGACTTTTGGTAGGAAAGCCAAGACTAGAACCTTCCAAGTTGGAGATCTAGTGTTGAAATGGGATGCAGATCGTGCAAAGCCGGGAAAGCATTCCAAGTTTGATGCCATCTAGAGTGGCCCATACATGATCATTGAATGCAAAGGTAGCAATGCCTTCCGACTGGCTAAGTTGGATGGTGAAGAATTACAGATTCCGGTCAATGGGATCTATCTCAAACGTTGCTACTAGAAAGAAAGCTTCTCACCCTTGTAAATATTAATTTAGAATTTCCATTCCTCTAAGTGCTTATGCACATTGTACTGCTGTTAGAGTAGTTTTTATTTCCCTAAGTGCTTGTGCACATGTCCTATTGCTTCTAGTCTATGCATGTTTGTAGTTCATCAAGCTCCTGGAAAATATTTTCAGCCACGGGAGAACCAGCTCAACAAATGTTTCAATAGCTCAAGGACATAGGTTGTCAAATTTTAGATTAGCTGAGAGGTTATCAAATAGACTCCATGCCCAATGGATTGCTATGAGCAGCTGGCCATTCTTCATCTGACAGGCAGATAACCCCACTGAGTCACCAAAATTGTTATCCAAAATTCACCCCAGGGTAATTTTGATAACATGCATCAAATTCTTCAGTCCCGAGCAAGTAGATTGATTCAAGGCCCAAAATCATGTTTCTAGGGTCCCCTCGGCTTCCTTCTAACTCTCCTATCTAAGAAGAAAACCCAGCAAGTTTTAAAAATGTGAAAAAATTGCAAAAGCCAAGCTTGGTGTCAAAAAAATGAAGAAAATCGGCTAAGTCTTTTGTTTCGCAGCAGTTGGGACAGTTGGGACATCGGGGCGGAATCGCCGAAAAGCCTGGCGATCCAGCGCAGAGTTGGAGCATGCGGGAAAAAGGTATGCACGGGACACGAAAAGCCGATTCGGTGAAAGAGGAAAAAAATTGCCCAAGTCTTGTGTTCATGAAGTTACGGGACATCGGGCCAAAAGTATGCGTGGGACGCGGATTGGCTGGTTTCAGCGCAGGCGGTCCATTTGGGCGGTCCGGACATATTTGTCCCAGGAAGTCTGGGACAGTTGGGAAAAAAGTGCGCGGAGGAGGTGAGCCGGCCGGTTCAGCCAAAGCAGAGGACTTACATGCCAGGACATCCGGGCCAAAAGTACACGCGGACGCCGAAGAGTGAAAGACCCGAGAGTGAATGGAAATGTGCCACGTGTCTTCACCGTAAATAGGAATAAGAAAGCCCGAATCGGGTGGTTCGGAGGAATTTGTCCCAAGAATTTTGGGACAGCTGGGCCAAAGGTACGTGAGGGACATGAAAAGCCGAAAGAGCTGCCAACGAATCAGAACGTGCCACGTGTCAGAAGGTTGAAAAGTTGCTAAGTGCGCCCCTCAGGCCCGAACCAATAAAATAGTGCCACGTGTCCAAGTTTAAAGGCCCGAAAGGAATTTTTAGAGAATGAACCCATGGATGAATCAGAGTCGACACGTGTCATCCAAGTGGCGAGTGCGGGAAAAACTCAAATATTTTCCCGCCGACCCGTTTTTCGCCTGTTTTTGCCCTAAATCTTCAGATCGCCATAACTTTCGATCCAGAGCTCAGATTTTCATGTTCTTTATATCAATGGAAAGATGGTGAAATTATCTACATGATTCTGGGGTCAATCTTGAATTTTGGTTCAGTTTGGAGAGATAAAATCAAGAAACATCTCTGGCACGTGGTAATGGTCAGAAGTGACGTCTCAACAACCAGCTTTAATGCAAAATACAGTTCACCGCTCTTGCCAGGGTTCTCACGCACTGCCATAATGAGATAAACTAAATGTGACCTAGAAGTGGTTGGGGTAGATCTGACTTTCCTCTCTCTTCCCTCTCTCATTCTTCCTATATATTGTAAAGAGGGGCTTCTTTCTAAGGGTCGAACTTTCTTGTTTTGCCCTCCCTTCTTCTCTTCGGTAGGTGAATTTGTGGAGTTCGAACCTCCCATTTGAAACTGTAATGTGACTCTGCCTCTTGGCATTTTGTAGTGTATTGCATCAATCTTTGGAGCAAGTAATGCATGTCTGTGGATGATTCTCAACCCTCTCTATGTTCATTTGTATCCTTCTGGTCTTTCAATGTAAATTTTGTTATCTGTGCATGATCTTGCATCACATTTGAATGGTCTATGTTTATTGGCAAGATAGGTGTTCTTCATTCCTTGGTGCATCACCTCTGTTAGCTTAGGTTTATTTTTGTGCATCTTCTTACCCTGTCTCCTTAGCAAGTTAAATTAGACTTTGAGAAAACCCTCTACATTTTTCGTGTGCATCTGAACAGAGGAATAGGAACCAGCCTTCTCTGGAGATTCCTTTCTCATTTTGCAAGTCCCACACTTGGAGAAAGGATTCAATGTTATGTAATCACACTGGATGCTAGTATGATCAACCTAGAAATCTGATCAACATCCAGGGGTGCTGTGATTTGGTGATAACACTTCTATGAGAGATCCAAAAATAGTTATATATCCCTTTGGAAGGTATAATAACAGGTCCAATGCTTTCCCTCCTAGAATTCTAGGGAAAGGTGTAAGAGAAAGATATCGTTATATGCCGAGTTCTTGGCATGTCATGAAAAAATATTTGATATGCTCTCTAGGATAAATTTTTCCCTTGTATTTTTCAAATTTGGGCATCTCGAAGTAGCATGGGCAACACATGCATAAGATGTCCATATCGAAAGGATAGGAACATAGTTCATCAAAATTGAATTGTTTATGTTTTTTTTGCATACCTAAAATAATGTCTTTAATCATTTTCCACTCTTTAGAAAATGGTGAATTAGTTTGTGGGAAAAATTATGAACTATCATTATTATGATTGATTTTCTCTTTATCGGTTGTAGAACTCATTTTAAAGGTATTGTCCACATTCTTTGTGTGTTCGCTACCTTTAGTATCATAGATAGTGATTGTAGAGGATATGAGAGAAAATTATTTTGTCATTGCATTAATTTTATCAAGCAAGTTTTTTTGGGATCGAGGGACGAGGCACTAGATGTTCCTTTATTATCGGTGCTTGTACTTGGTATCACCTTGTCATGTTTTTTTGACTCGGGTGGTGGAACCTTAGGGGATTTAGGTTGTCCCTGTATGGTTTTAAAATTCCCTCATTAAGGTCCGAAGGAAATATTTCTACCATATCAAGGAGGTGACGAAGGAAATGGTCCATATTTTTTTCGTAAAGTGGCTTCGATATAAAGATATTCAATTTGGGTTTTGTTCTCTTCATCATAACTAATATGGATAAGGTTTCTATATTTTTGGATGAAGGGACTATAATAATGATGTCTCATTCCCACCATTTATGGAAGAGGGGATGAAAAAAAAGAGGTGTTAGAAAACTCAACCCTTAGAAAATTGAATGCTAAGATGGAAGATGGGAAAATGTTAGAATGATCAACCATAAAAAGTAAATTCTAAGAGCGAGGAGGCTATAGGGTTAGTTGATTGTTGAACTCTTAGAAAAATGAATGTTAAGATAGAAGGGACTAAAAGAGGTTAGATGTGCTTGACTCTTTAACAAAATTTAGTGTTAAGTGATAAGAGATTCAACAAGGTGAGGGTGAACAAATTTTAAAAAATGAGTGATAAGAGTGACGAAAAATATATGGAAATGTTAACCCTTAACAAGACAAATTTTTAATAGAAATTAAAAGGGAGATGACTCTATAAAACTTAACAAGAGGAGGAATGTTAATGTAAAAGAGGGATTAAAATGTTATTTTAGATAACTCTTAGTAAAATGAGTGATAAGAGTTTGGAAAAGGTTTGCAAAGTTCCTCGACCCTCTAAAAATTGAATGTAAAGAGGGAAGAGGGATTGAAATGTTAGATTAGAGGACTCTTAACAAAAGGGAGTGCTAAGAGAGATGAAGAATGTTTGAAAGGATTCACAACCCCATACAAAGTCAATGTAAAGGGGAAGAGGTGAAGGAAATGTTATTTTAGATAACTCTTATGATGCAGCCTAGAATTTACTAGATAACACCCTAGTCGCGCTAGCACATCACTTAGCCTTGACTAAGCGCTCACCCAAAGCACGCAAAGGTACCAGATCCCTCTTTAGGGTTGTTGTAATAGGATGTTAGCATGATGAAGGGATAAACATATAGATTCATAACTAATCCATCATTCTACAATGCATGCTACCCTCAGATCTATGAAAGAACAAGCTTAAACAGTAATCATGATTGAATTAATAACATGCACTACTTAACTACACACAAAATGACACTTAGATTCAACTAATATCTTCCATCTATTAATAAATACAAAAGCTCCTTACAAAGTATTGTCAATCTATACCAATGCACGTATGGATCTGATATAGTAATTCAGTCATATGCGTATACACACACTTCACACTCTGTATATTCTCTGTTACACATACATCCTCACACACACACACACATACTTCTACTATGTACCTAACATCATATATATAGGGTGGGAATTTCCCTTCACCACTTATCTATTCCAAAAATAGGCTACATGTTATTGATAGCCACATGCCATTTACAAGCATAGCCACACATGCAAGTGTGCTATCTATAGTCCTCTTGCAGTTAATTGAAGTGTCAATTCTATTCTCATCTCATCTCCATGCAAAAACACTTCGATCCACTTCTCCAAAGATAGAAAATGCATGGTGCACACGTCTTTGCATTGTTGGTGTGTTCCACATGCCATCTTCTAAAAATAGGTCTTCATGCTCAAAATCAGCTAAGTCTTGAAAGCTGAACTTGCCTTCCCATGCGGGTCCTTCCACACCCTTGGTTCAGGGCCTTCTTTTCCGTGCGAGACTCCTTGTGTGATCTTTGACAAGTATTATTTGATCAACATTACCCCACACTAATCTCATTGTCATCCCGATAATGGGTATCTCCAAAAATTGAAGTAAAGAATAGAAGAATGGAAAGAATAAGAATGAAAGAATGTAGATAAATAAAGAATTTCTATGAGGTTATGAGGCAGCCTCCTTTGTATCAGTTTGTAGTATCAACTATGGATACTCCTATTTCGACCTCCAAAACCTGTGACTTAGTGAGTGCTTGCTCGATTTTTCTGGGATGTCCACAACAATGGATTCTAACTCATCCCTCACAATCTCTCCTTTCTCATTTTGTAGAACCAACACAACACTAGACATTGATGTCATTCTTCCTTCTAAAAGGTCCATCTTCTACATAATTAGCTTCCCAAGCTCTTCCAGCCGAGTCTTGTGTGGTTCTTATACTATTTCAAGGCCTCACGCTGTTTAACCATTGACAATATTTATGCATAGCCCAATGTCTCATCTTTCATCACTTTCTGGACCTCATTGTTCTCTTCTAGGGTCTTGATGTTGATAAGCACCTCTGGAGCTGTGCATACATTTAAAGCTGGTCTGCTTTCTTCAATACTTCTTGTAATGCTTGCAACAACCCTTCATAAGATGCAATTTTTCTCATTACTGATGCTTTCTCTTATTCAACATCTTGTTTTGAGATTTTACGGCACTTGCATATGCAGAGGTTCATCTTCAAGTACCAAGTCCACCAACTTTCCTACATAGTGTATCGTTGAAGGAAATGTCTATGGTACCTTGGCCTCCAAGTGTGGCCTTGCTCTAATGACATTGTCCCCAATATCCTCTGCGATGTTGATAAACACCTCATTCTTCTTCTGCATGAAGTCCCTCTCCTACATTATGTGTGCTATCTCTGCATCCTTTGTCTTCAGCTCCTTGTGTAGTGCTTTGATTGTTGTAGCTTTGTTCGTGTTTCTTCTAGTCACCTTAGTAGAAAATTTCACCAATGTACTCATATGACATGACAGTAGGCTTTACTGTCATGTGTCTAGCTTGAGGTGACTTCTTCAGTTATCTCAAAATGCATGACTCTTCACACACATCAAAGTTAGGCTCATCCATGTGGGTGTGCATTGACCACGATAGTTACTTTTGAGTGCACACGGTTGCCATATCCTCATCCATTAAATCATAGCCAAATAAATCCTTTTGTGCTATCATGCTTTGGAAGCGGGTGTAGACAATTTTTCCTATGTCCTCTACATACCCCATGGCTGGTGGAATGTGCTCTCCACTTGTTCTTCTAGACCATTGCTGCTTAGGAAATTTAGCTTCCAAATTTGGGACTTGTGCCTCCATGTCCCTGCACGTTCTCTGCAACTTTCTCCTCAAGTGTTTTCTCATCCTCTTCTTTTCCTTTGATTCCTCACCTGTTCTTGTGTTCTCTGGAAGTGTAGGAGAACTAGGCACACTTTCCTTTGAATCTACGCCTCCTCATTTAACTTCAGTTTCCTCCTTTGCACTGATCACCTCCTTTTATAGAGAGAGTCCTGGGTGATTTGCACATAGTGGTTGGAGTAGCACCTTGGGTTCTTGTTCTCCTAAATACCCTCTTAAACTTGTGCTCCCCTTAGACTATATTTAAGTCCTCATCATCCTCCTCTTGTGGCTGAGGTGGTGTAATGACACATTCAACTTCATCCTTATTTGTAGGATGTCTCCTACCCCTATTATCTAAACCACCACCATCTTTGTGCTCCTCCTCCTCATCCTCCACTTCAATTGGCTATGTGGGCTTAAGCACTAGTATGTTCTCCATTGTATGTTTTCCCTTTGGTGGTGCTCAAAGTGTGAACTAACCTTCCACATACTTGTTATTCTCCATCTTCTACTTCAGCTGGAGATATACCAATGCTACCCCCACATTTGCTACATCCAGACTTATTGGCTTGATATTCAACACCTCCAAAATGATTCTCTCTATATAAGCACTTATGCCAGGATACACATACTTTTTCCTCAATGTATGGTAGTTGCAGTCTACCTTATCTGCATTGAAGATTAGTTGGTGTGTGTCTGTAAACCTATGAAAAATGCTTGGAAATACTTTGTAGTGAATGTGTAAGGAAATTTACACCAAGGGATTGAGACTCCATCTTTCACTGGGAAGAGTGTAATGCAGAAATGTTGATATACATCAAACTGAAATTGTTTCCCTACCATTGTTGGTAGGTCCTTTGGGATGCACCACTCTTCCCCAAATGCCACGTGGAGCCTGTCATACCATTTCTCCACCCTTTTCTTTACATCATCTATCATGGCCCCTTTGCATAGGTACTTGCTGAATCTTTCAGATGGGGAATTGTTCTCCATGGGGTATTCCCATACTTTTTCCTTTAGTCCATCCTAGTACTCCAATCTCCATGAATACCAGTGATAGTAGAACAGCCCCAAAGCTGATCTTCCCTCATATGTGCACTTCTTCGACTATTTACTCTATAATATAGCCTACAATGTTGTAGATTGTCCCTTTTGACATCTTACACGCCACATGTAACCACATAGTATTTACCTATGACCACCACTCTTGATCATTCAACTTGGTAACAAGGTGTCTTTGCGGCTTGTATAATAGGAAAGTTCTTTAATATTTCTATGTCCATTCCGTGTGGACCGTTGGGTACACCAAATCTTGTTTGGTCTTTAAAATCATGGCTTTATCTATGAGATCACCTTTTATGTCCTCTCTTGTGGCCTTCAGACCAATAACTGATGAGACAAGCGCATATGAGATTCTAACTCTGTACTACAAAGTAGAAGAAGTCTTCATGAAACACTGCTCATGAGCCACTGATACAAGGGCTCATACTTCCCAAAATATTGAAGCTCATACAATTGGTAGACCCTAATTCTCTTCAAAATCTTCTCACTTGCATCATCATAAATTGGCATGTCATCCGCTATGCACTTGTTCATTCTAGCAGTGAGAAAGGAATCAAGCTCCTTCTTATTCTCTGAAGTCCTGTGATTGTATTCACTTACTTTTCTCTTTCTGATGGGTGAATCCCATTCTGGCTGAAGATGAATCCTTCTAGATATTACATTTACGAAAAATGGCTTCCAGTGCCATCTCTTCCTCCTCGATGACCACCTTCTTCTTTCCTTTTACTGCTGCTATAGATGCCTTCTTTGATGCTATTTTTACCTTGCAAATGTCTCCTCTTCAACTATGTAACTTTGTGAATCAAACCCTAGCTCGATTCAATCATGCCCTAGGTGGAAAATTCATAGCCTAACTCTTTTTGTCTCCCGGCTTCACTCAAACCCTTCACCATCAGGGACACAAGCTTCTTGTCACCTGGATCTAGTTTTCACACTTGGTTTCACACCCTACACACCTTACCTCGATCACTCGGCTCTTTGCACTTAGCTCTTTCCTCAAATACTCTTAGTCACAATGGTAAAAATGAATCTGCATTCCATGCTTATATATTTTTTTCAAATTTTGATGCATTTATTGCTCCTTCACCTACCAAATACCCCCTCATTCATTAACCAAATCCATTCGTTCCATGTGGTACATCTTCGCACCCCAACTATAACCTTATAGCATGCCTTCCTACCCTCTGGTCATAGACTTCTCTTAATCGTGCATGCCTACGCCTGAGTTCCTCATCATTGTACCTTCTCCTGGTAGCTATCATGGCCTCCATTTACCTCGTGTTATATTGTTCTTTCATTCATCTCCATCCTTGGTCACTTTTGAGAAGCAATCTTCTTTTGACTTAAAGCACACCCGTAGTAGCTTATTCCTTTCACCTTTCAATTCCCACAGTCTTTTTCTTGGATAACTACAACCACCCCATACGAAAACTATGTGCAGTACTTTGCACATAAAGATTCTTCATATAGTGATTAGCTTCATGCATGCACGCATGTTTATTACACAAAAATGACTAAATTGACAAAGCATAGTGACAATAAAGGAAACACATTAAGGAAATTTAGAATTGAAAACCTAAACTAAATGGCAATACTACCTTATTACAAATACCAAGAAGACTTATTTATAGTAGGGATTCAACCTAATCCTGTTAAAGTAACTAGGTAGCCATGTTCCATCAAGTGCTTCTAACTAGCAAGCACCTGATTCAAGTATAGAAGTGATAACATACGGCCCCAACCAATGTACTTTGAGTTTTCCTGGATAGTGTAAGAAATTTGAGTCATAAAGAAGTACCATTTTCCAATCTCAAACTTCTTATCCCTTATGTTTCTATCATGCCATGCCTTCTACCTATCCTTTTCCTACTTACGAATCTATTTTTATATGGCTCAGGGCTCATTTAGTTGAATCATATTTTCGATACACTCTTCTAAAGCCTGTTCATCAGCTAGACCTCTAGCGCGCGCAATGCGCAAAGAAGGTAACATAAATTCTATAAGGAGAATAGCTTCTGCGCAAACACCAACTGAAACGGTGTGGCTTTGTTCAATCTCTTGTAAGTTTTTGTATATTCCCAAAGCACAGCTGAAAATTTTTCATCCCAATCCTTTCTTCCAACATCACAAATTTTTGTCAAAATATGGCTCAAAATCTTGTTAAAGGCCTCAAGCATGATTCTGTTTGCATGAGGATGGTAAGGTGTAGTTTTATGGTGTGAAACGATAAACTCATCTAATAGGATCATGATTATCTCATTCAAAAAGTGTGTATCTCTATCACTTGTCAAGGTTACAGGACATCCATATCTTGTAAGAACATTCTCCCATAGAAACCTAGCTACTGTAGTTGTTATACAGTCCTTGGTAGGTGTTGCTTCTACCCACCGTGTGAGATAATCTGTGCAAGTAATGATATAGCACGATCCAGTCCTACACACGGCTGGAAAAATAGGTCCTACAAAGTCAATGGCCCATTTCTTAAATGGTTCGGCACTATTAATCGGTCTTAAAGGAATATTATCTCTTTTTCCTAGTTTTCCTAGGCACTGAAAATGATTACACACCTTACAATATTCTTTATAGTCCTTATACAATGTCTCCCACCATAATCCAACAAGTAGGATCTTCCGGGCAGTTGCATCACCTGCATAATGGCCTCCTAAAATACCACCATGACCTTCTTCCATGATATCCTTATGCTCATGCTCTAATACACAATGACGTAATACTTCATCTCTGCCTAGCTTGTAGAGGTCACCACTGATTAACATAAACGGTGCCGCGCGTATAACAAGCTACTTCTTTTCTAATGCTTTCATTCCTTCTGGTGCCATACCTATTTGTAGAAAGACAACAATGTCTTCTAATTCCATGGGCATGCATTGTAACCTATATAACTGTGCATCGACATTATTTCTTCAATTTTTGTGCATCCTCTCCTAAATTGATTCTAGATAAATGGTCTGGTCCAAAATTTCTTTTCCCTAGCTTCACCACAACTATGAAGTCAAACTCTTGAAATAAGAGCACCCATCTGCATATGTGCCCCTGTAAGATGGGCTTGTTTACCAAGTAATTCAATGCCATGTGATATGTATAAAACAAAAATGGTGTTACTAACAAGTACTATCAAAACTTGTGCAATGCATAGATCATTGAAAAATCTTCACGTGCGGTAGTTGTATAATTCTATTTAGCAAGAGTCACTTCCTAATAGTAAAAAAATATGGATGATCTATAATACCTTTGCGAGTTGAGCTAACACAACACCAATGGCCATGCCGAGAAGCTTCCACGTGTACATCAAATGGTTTATCCCATGAGGGAAAGTGTAGAATGGGCACGGTATTAAGTTTTTATTTTAATAGCTCAAACGCGCGCTACTACAGTTCTCGCCAATAAAATGTACCTTTCCCCTTCAATAGTTATTCCAAGGGTGCAAAAATTTTGGCATACGCTTTGATGAATTTTCTATAATATGTCCTAATAGTATCCCAAATGGCATAGAAAATATGCACTTATTGATGTTCAAAGAGATACTCAATTGTCTGCATCGTTTAAACATTAAGCACAAATTGTCACAATGATCTTTCACAAGCCCATATACTATCCAATCATCTAGGTAGACTTATAAGAAGTTGTAAATAAAATCTTTGAATGCCTAAACAACTATGCGTGAGAATACAGCAAGAACATTTTTCAATCCAAAGGGCATCACAGTATAAGAAATACTACCCCATTTAGTAGTAAATGTTGTCTTTTCTTGATCCTCCTAAGAAATCCTAACCTAATGATACGGAAAACCCATCTGTGAAGGAATATATTTTGCACCCTACAACTCCTTCTAGTATTTCCTCAATGAATGGCGTAGGGAATGGATCTGTGACGCATGCAACATTTATCTCCCTGTAGTCCACACATATCTTAATCCATCCATCCTTCTTGATACTAATCACCATTGGGCTAACCCATTTTGACTCATCAAGGGGCTTGATAATTCTAGATTTCAACATTTTATCAATTTCTTCTTTTACCTTTTCACGTAAATTAGGATTCATTATGTAAGGTCTCTTTCTAACTGCCCATGCACCATCCTTAAGTTTTATCTTCATTTATCCAAGTGATTCATGCATTCCTTTAAGTTCATGATACCCTCAAGGGAATAATTCCTGATAATCCCTTAGTAACTCGATGATCTTTGCAACCTTCGAGTCTAACCAGTAGTCTCCAATTATGGCCTCCTTAGGCTCAGCCTCCAAACCTATATTCACCTTCTCTGTCTTCATGAGTTTATGGTAGGCACGTGTATCCTTGTCTGTACTATCCAATACCTCTTGCACCCCTTATGAATGTTCAATATCCAAGTTCTTAACTTCCTCGTCATCCACGACGTAAACCATCTTTCCTTTCTCTTTCTCAAGGCAAGAACGTTCAATTAGTATGGAGTCCATTTCTTCTTCCTTTTCAAAACATGCTTGAACTCTACCTCACCAAATAATTCCTGAATATTCTCTTCTTCTTTTGCACTATCTCCCATAGTTAAGCACTTGAAAATTTTTAATGCCTCTTCTACTGGAGGTTTAGTCGAGAAGTAGTCAAAGGTTTGGATCATTCCTATAATCAAATCTTGTTAATTTCTAGTTTCTCTATGTAGTTCTACATATACATACCAAGCACATGTGCATCCTTATAGCATAGAATACAATCTATGCACCTAGAGTGAAGGTGGTAATGCTTCCTGTCCTACTATCTAGAGTCTCTCACACTGCTGAATGTGATGCTAAACAGGTTGATCACCATGATAAGTGCAGATTTGCATAGGTGCATTATTCCTTATAAACCTAGTAGACAAAGCGACTCCAATTTCTTCTCAATTTATAATATTATCTCTATGGACTACCCACCAACACGTTGTTGTCCCACATAGTGTATATACTAACATATCTCTTCTCTTAATTTGATTTGTTCACTATGTTTCCATGGCCTTCAAAAATGCAGGAAGATCTTCTGCCCTTGTATACAAAGGTACTATGCTACCTATCCGTCGAATCGAATGAAGTCCATTCTTGCAAAACCATGCTTTTCACCTTATGTCCTACTAATTCATATGTACCATGAGCCCAATTGTCGCAAGTAATACTCATAGTATCACTAATAGAATGATAATCCTCCCATTGTAGGATGCCTTCCTTTGATGGCTCATTGACCTTGGGGTCTGAATAGCATGTACATAAACTTTTTTTAAGTCCTCCTCACTTAGATGTTTAACATATGGTGTAGAATTCCCATCTGTCAAAGGTATCACAACCCTTTCCTCCTTATTTTCAAAGATGATATACACCTTATTGAATCACAAGTTAGCATTATTCGCATAACACCAAGGGCATCCAAGCAGGGCTAGAAAATTGTCTTCTTCTATAAGTGCTAATACCTTAAAATCCCCAGTGAACTTGGCCCCTTGTATAGTTATAGATGCATCTTTCAAAAATCCTATGGGAGTGGCCTTAGTCTGGTTTTCCATGAACAACACATTAGATGATGGCTGCAATGGAGGCCTCCCCATTTGTACCCATGCATCTAATGTAAGCACATTTACTTCCACACCTATATCAATCAATATGTTGCTCAACAACCACCCATCTACAACAACATTTAGAGTAATTTATTTGTCATAGTCAATGCTATTAGGGGAATATTTACATGCAGAATCTATCATCCGGTCTCAAGACTTGTGCGTGGAGTGTTCCCTTTCAACCAACTTCCTAATAGTGGAATAATGTTCTCCTGGCGCAACATCTTACACACCTCTCATAGATCATCAATATCAGTTTGGACTATCTCTAATGCTTTCTTCTACTCCTTTAGGTACTTGTATCTCACCCTAAAGATTCCTTAGCACTTCCATGGTATCTTGGTAAACCTCCTTCTGATGAGTAGGATCTAGGTACCTTGCATACAAAACCTCCTCCTTGGTGATCGTAGGCTTCTGGTGCAATGCCTCTCTCACACGTGCTACTTCAGCGTGTGTAGTAATATTCACTGTTAATGCCTCAGGTCCTTCTGCTATCTTGGGCATCCACTAATCTTCTACCGCATGTTGGATTCTAACCATCCTGGTGCCTTTATTTTCTTGCTTATGCTGCTTACTCAGATGCTCATATAAGTCCAGAACTCTTCATAGCTATGGTTCTTTTCGCAGAAAGAACATGCAATATTCTGAGGAAATTCACACCTATAGTGGTCAGGAGATCTGCACGTATAACATGTTCCATGAGGGAACTCACCTCTTCCTCCACCATGACCTCATCCTCCATATCCACCATGATATCCACGTCCCCTTCCATGACCTCCTTTAAAATGCCCCTCATTCTGTCATAGTGTGTTTGATTATGATCCCAATCCTGGTGCTCATTCTTACCCTTAGAATTATCTATTATACTTGTCTGTCATACCCCAAGGTCTATAACATCCTGGATCTCGAGCAATCACCGACAATCCTCGAGTATCATGGGTTATGGACACCGTAAATTTTACAAAATCAAGATACATTCTTCCTTATCACGTGTTGTAACAAAGGACAGTGACTAGCATCGTGATTCAAATGATAGATCTCACAGTCTAATAGCAATGAGCATACAAATCTGCAAGGGCAACTATCCTTGGTGTGACCTTTGACTTCATAATCTGTACACAAAATTCCTGAGTGCATTTCATGAGCTGAATTTTCTGATATCTTCTCTAACTACTTTTCTATAGCTGTAATCTATGGCTCTAGGAATGGACTAACACTAGTGTTAATGCTCCCAATTTCCTTAGCACGCAAAGCTAATTCTAGTGCTTCACATGGATCAGTGTATGTCTTATGTGACAACACCCTTCTAAAAGGTGTAATCAATCCTCCAACAAACCACTGTGCATCTTTGGCTAGCATGAATATCATAAGATAGCTTAGATAGAAGTGTCTTAAAATGAGCATCATACTCACGTACACTCTCAGTAGTGCCTTGCTTGATATCCTTGAGTGCACTTATACTCTTCTACTCAAACTCAGGGATATGGAACTCTTTCAAGAAAGCATCCCTCAATGTTGCATAATCCACACAAGTTTGATCAGGGTCAAACTTCCTATACCATCTGTGTGCACGCCCCTGTAATGTAGTGGTGAATTGACTTGCCTTTCACTCAACAACCATGATCCCTTTGGCATGCAACAAGATTTCACACATATGCACATGTTCGACAACATCCTCTATACCTCTATATTATGGGAGACAAAGAGACATCTCCATATAGATATTCTTTGGTTGCTGCGAACCTTGACCACCTGATCCAGAACCTCCTGTGTTCCCTCTACTTCTAGAACCATCCCGGAAATAGAACCACCTATACCTCCTAATCCACCACCTATAGTTAGAATAGGACTTGTAGATGTACTCCCTGTGCTCGATAGTAGTACTATACTAAACCCCTACGATCGTGAAGTAGTTCCAATTCCAAAGGTGAATCCAAAATTTTGCACACTCACATTATTGTGCATATGATGTGCCTAAGAATGTTCCTCCAAATTACATGAATTCGCCTGTCGTCGCCACCGATGTACTTGATCCCTAACTTACTCCTTCTCTCCTACTTCCCAAGTTAGTTTGTCGGTTACTTTTTGTACTAGATACTAAAAAACCAAGTGTAAGGGCTAGGTCACTAGGTGGATTAAGATGCATGCCCATGGTCCAGGTAGTCTCTGCTGTGGCACACTTCTATGTGAGGATGAGGGGGGATCTCTATCACGCTTTCCAAGATGGGGAGTTCGATGCTCGGCTCCACGTCTTCTAAGTGAGCTATAAATCCTTTCATGAGAGCTATCTCTCTCCTCCACACCATACTTTCTACAATGGAATGCTTCTCTATCTCCCTCTCACACACCTCATTATACTTAAGCCACATTTCCTCTCTCTGTCTCTCGCCACTAGGTCTGCCATCTTAAACCAAACCTGTTCCTGCCCTCACATGTGGTGAAGTTTAGTTAGCCATTGGTTTACTCTCTAGGTTCAAAGTTACCATCAAGATCTTGATCGCAGTGGAATACCTTACAAATATGTTCCTCTTGGATACCACAAAATTGGAATTCATCTACCTCCGGGAAAGAGTATGTTGAAATTGAATATTCCAAAATATAACTATTTATAACACCATGAAACCATGTATCCACCGTGTGAGTCCAGATCAGATCAACATCATAAAGGGCTGGAATTCTCGCCATGTCTAGAAAAGTGCGCGATACCTCCAGTTCCACCGAGATGCATAAGTAGTAAGCCAATTGTATAGTTCTCTTTGGATAGATAGCGAAAATCTCTCATATAAGCTGTCATACAAATTCTATTCTACTCAAGTGCATGTGTTAAACTTAGATCCTTTCTTGAACCATTGTGCATATTCTTCCTCTAGATCATGTATCTATTCCTCAATAATTTCTAGAGTTAAGCCGAGTACGTTTTCATCGTGAACCATCCACGAAAATAACTGAAAAATAGGTCCCTGGTAATGGAAACAATGATGTAGCATAGAATTTACCAGATAACACCCTAGTCACGCTAACACATCACTCAGCCTTGGTCGAGCGCTCACCCGAAGTGTGAAAAGTTACCGAGATCCATCTTTAGGGTTACTATAGCATGATGTTAGCATGATGAAGGGAGAAACATATAGATTCATAACTAATCCATCATTCTACAATGCATGCTACCCTCAGATCTATGAAAGAACAAGCTTAAACAGTAATCATGATTGAATTAATAACATGCACTACTCAACTACACACAGAATGACACTTAGATTCAACCAATATATTCCATCTATTAATAAATACAAAAGCTCCTTACAGTATTGTCAATCTATACTAATGCGTGTATGGATCTGATATAGTAATTCAGTCATATGCGTATACACACACTTCACACTATGTATATTCTCTATTACACATACATCCTCACACATTCATACATACTTCTACTATGTACCTAACATCATATATATAGGGTGGGGAATTTCCCTTCACCACTTATCTATTCAGAAATAGGATGCATGCTATTGATAGCCACACGCCGTTTACAATCATAGCCAAACATGCAAGTGTGCTATCTATAGTCATCTTGCAGTTAACTGAAGTGTCAATTCTATTCTCATCTCGTCTCCATGAAAAAACTCTTCGATCCACTTCTCCAAAGATAGAAAATGCATGATGCGCACATCTCTACATCGTTGGTGTGTTCCGCATGCCATCTTCTAAAAATAGGTCTTCATGCTCAAAATAGGCTAAGTCCTGAAAGCTGAACTTTCCTTTTGTGCATGGGTCCTTCTTGTCCTTCCGCGCCCTTGGTTCCGGGACTTCTTTCCCACATGGACTCCTTGTGTGATCTTTGACAAGTATTATTTGATCAACATCTTAGCAAAATGAATGAAAACAGTTTAGAGAAGGTTTGAAAGGCTCCTAGACCCTTTACAAAGTGAATGTAACTAGGGAAGAGGTAAAATAGGTTTGTTTGTTTTACTCTTAAAAAATGAGAGTTAAAAGGGGAGACTTAGAGACACGATGGAAATGCTCGAATCTAAAAAAAAAGGAGTGTTAAAAGAAGAGACTTGAAAACATGATGAAAAATGCTTAACTCTTAACAAAAGGAGTGTTAAAAGAAGATACTTAGAAATGAGACGTGGGTTCTCAACTCTTAAAAATTGGGTGTTAAGAGAGGAGAATAAATAAAGGAAGGGGAGAACTCAAAGAACAAATATGTGAATGTCTAAATAAGAAGCGAAGAAAAGATGAGGAAAATGTATGAATCTCACGAAAGTGGAGATAAGAGAAAAAGGGAAGTGATTGATTAAGAATCTTAAAATATATCAAAGAAAATTATTTATAAGAGAGGAGGGAAGATATATGAGGATTTCAAAAATTCAACAAAGTGAATGTGAAATGTGATAATGTAAGATGGATGAAATGCTTAAAGTTCAACAAAGGTAAATGTTAAACTTAAGACTTATGAAAATGATGGATCAAGGTGATCATGATGGTGCTTGACCATGATAAAGCAAGTATCATGATGTTAAGACTTAGATAGAAGGATGATTGTGCTTAAGTTTGGATATAAATGTCCACAACTCAAGACTTAGACTTGTTTACAAAGTGACAAGGTGGATGAGAGAGAAAATGTAAATGATAAGAGAATGGAACACAAACTTCTTAATACGTAAGAAAAATAAGAATGATGTAGTGAAAGTTGGCCTCTACATTAAATTGTCTTGGACAAGGTGTGGCTTCCTAGAATATAGTTCTCTCCCTATTTGTCATAAATTGTCTGAGCAAGTTTGGTTTGCCAAGAAAATTTTGTTAGGAAAGTTCTTAGAGTATCCCATCTTTACTTTACCCCATTTGATACAATGAAAAAGGACTCCATTCAAAGGATTACACGGGGGTTGCCACTAAAGACAATTTTGACTCTAATCTCACAAAGCATACTAGTATGTTGGGTAGAGGTTCCCAATATGTCAACCAATCAAGGCGTTGAATAGTTTAGGATTCTTTTGGTAATCCTCACAATGAGTTTTGGCCCCTAGCCATGTACTTCCCATAGTTACAGTTGGAAGAAGGGAATAATCCCAACTCCGAAAAGTTTAAATTAAGGTTAATTTTAATAATGTTTAAGAAAAAGTGATAAAGGGTTTTCTTGATTGGTGAGAAAGGCAACCTATAGTTAGTAGTTTTAAATTTTTAACAAACTTCTTTGGAGATGGTCTTATAAAAAAACAATTAGATCGTTTTCTCACGGTGAAGAACACATGCGTAAAAGCTACAAAAACTCATGTTTATGATTTTCAAGATCACTTGTGCAAGCGCATGAAAAGAGCATACACGTGGGTTTAATGTTTAAAATTTTTAAACATTTACAAAATGGTCTAAAAATTGAATTAATGGGACAAGAATGTTCACTAACCATGTATTAAAAAAATTCACAGTTAGTCTACGTTAACGAATTAATGAAAAACTTAATTATAATTATCATAATTAATTAAAAGACCTAATTTAATTGATTAATTAAAACTATCTAATTAACTAATTAAAATAAACTAAGTAAATTCTAAACTAAAATAATAGAATTAAATTAATTTAAAATTAATAATAAATAATAAAAAAGAATACTAAACTTTAACAAAGAGTTAAGCCTAAGTTTTAAAATTGTTAACATAACTTATAACCGAAACACATAAATTTAAACTTATAAATTAACTTAAACTAAACTAAGATAAAGTAATACCGAAAAATTATCTGATTTAAATCTAAGAAAAGGGAGGGCTCAAAACCTAAAAGCCATGTTTTGAATGTAAAGGGAGGGTTTGATGGTTTAAATGAATGGCTCGGTGGTGGAACTCGGATGGAGCGGATTCAACTTGGCGGTGGCGTAGACTATGGTGAGCTCATTAGAGGGATCATAAGAGGGAATATGGAAGAATGAGGTGAGTAAGGGAGGTAGAGAAGAGTGATTCGATGCTTGATTAGCGACATATCGATGAGAGCTTAATTGTGGAGAAGTGGTGGATCGGCGGTGGGAGGCGGTGATCAAGCGGGTAGAAAGTCAAGATCAATGTGGGGTCAATGTGGCTCAAATATGGAAGATGGTAGGCTGGGAGGTGTTGAATGGTCCCACGATGGGTTCAATGTGGACATAGTGGGTTGCAACGGGAGATCTAGGGAGAGAGTATTAGAGGGTTAGGGAGCTTAAGGAGTTATCTCATAGAGCTATAAGGGTGATCTCGGTGTAGGTGAGCTAGGGTAGCTTGACGGGAAGGGGGTTGGAGAGATAGAAATGGGAAGGGATGTGAGAGAGGGTAGATATGGGTAGCTTGGCGAAAAATTGTTGAGATGTAAGGTGATTCGGGGGTGTAGGGAGTGTGTGAGGAGTTAGGAGCTTAGGGAGTCTAGGAAGAATCCGGTGAGCCGACTCACCGAGGTGGGAGGCGAGTTGGGGGTTGAGAGAGTAGATAGAAGGTTTTAGGAAGATATTTAGTAGGGTGTAAAAATTAGCTAAAACCAAAACCTCCTCTATAGGAGAGGAAAAATATCTAATTAATAAAGACTATTTTATTATTATTTTACATTTGATTTTGGCTTCCAAAATAAGCTGCAAAACACTGTAAAAAGTCACGAAACAGGAAAACAACAAAGAAATAGAATTTTTATGATTTTTTAAAATTTTGATTTCGTTATATCCCTCTGTAAAAAAAAAAACACACAAAGCAAACAAATAACAACACAAAAAACAAAAATACACCAAGACAAAAATATTAATTAGCTAAAACCATATTTTAAAAATGTTAGTGAAAGATTAAAATTATGCATTACAAAATGAATGAAAAATGAAACAAAATGAATGAAAATGTAGGTAAGTCCCTATTATTGGTCCAAAGTGCACACTTTGATGAAGGAAAGTAATCTAACTTCGACTTCAACTGGTAAAATGGGATCTCCTATGAGTTGTGGGTGCCTCAGATTGAGGAGAATATCCATAGCGGGTTGGTTCCCTTGATAGATCACCTAAACTAAATTTCTATTGGGATTGAGCGATAAAAAAACTTAAACTTAACAAAAAGTAAGTAAAGAGGGTGATAACCCAACATTTCGAGTCTTCTACTTTCACAAAACACACTTAATGATTTGGTAAAGAAATGATAAACTTCACTAAAACCATTGTTTGATGGATTTTGCACTCACAAAGGAATGAACATATACTTATGTGCCTTGCATAACTTATAAAATAATTAAATGGAGCTATTGAATAGTTATGAACATGCAAAGGAAATTAATCATTCACTAAACAAGCTACAAAAATGTTGTAGCACACTTCACAAAAAATTTATTAGAGGAATAATAATCTATTATTGCTAAAAAAGGTGCACAAGTACAATAGTTCTACATAAAAGTCTCTTTGAATTATTATAAGCCCCCTTTTACATTTGCAAAAGCAAGGTATAAGTAGAAAATTTCACCCCTAGCTCCAAAAATAGCAATCGCCTAAATTTGACCAAGTGGGCTCATTGGAGACAAATCCAATTTTAGCCATTATAAGTCTAATTTTAATCTACTATGTAATTAAATACAATTTTCAACAAAAACAATGCTGAAATTGTTTTGTATGAGACTCAAGTGTAAAAATATCTTCTTAAGACTCATACTTCCCCTTGGTCAATTTGATGTTGGTGGTCAACAACACTATTTGTGAATAATAAGGTGAATTATATAGCAGTTTGAGGAAGCTAAGGTAATTTTGCATGGGTCATAATTTAGCTATTTTTGTCTTTAGCAAGGCACATGTATGATTTGGCTTTATGTTATTGTGACTTGACATGAAAAGGGTAAGTATGATTTTTGACTTTTGTGAACTTTACACCTATGTATGGACAATGATGTGGCTTACCAACCTTGGCCAAGGCATGCTACTCTCTTTTAGGGATTGGTTAAGCAATTATTAAACACCTTTTCTTCACATGCAATGACTATAATGTTTTAAAATATTTTAAATAAAACCCATGGTGTGACAAGGGAAGGTTAATTAACTTAACCATGGTTAGGATTTGTTCAAACCAATTTCACTAGGGTTTGAACCCTAAAAACTTTTCATTTTTCATTTTTTGACTTAGTGAGGCAGCTGGTTAGGGTAAACTCTATAGGAATTTTGCAATGGCCACCATGATTTGGAAATGACACTTCTGATTTACTAAAATTTGGTAAGGTGGGACAGATAATGTAATAAAAAATCATGCACTTTAGATACTATTTCGTCTCGATGTCATACTACTATTTAGAAGGTCTTTGAATGAAGAAAGTAATAATTAACCCATGTCTCTTGGCCATTTTTATTTAATTTCGATGTCATTCCCGACCTTCATTGCATGCATGCCCAATATGTTTCGGTCATCTTCCATCATTTTAGCCTTGATTGGGGTGCCCAGGACTAGTCTTGGGACACCCATGGGTGCCCTGGTCCCACCACGGGTGCCCCAATCCTTTTTGAACTTTCTCGCAACCTTTTGGGAACTTTCTATCCATTTCAACTTCTTATCTTTTTGGTGGTCATCTATTTCGAGGTTAATTAAGAAATTAGATCAAGATAACCTTATAAATATAAAGTTACGAGACCATAATGAGGGACCAAACACTAGTCACTACTATCATCCACTTAGAGTTGCATACATTAGCTACATCACAAGGACAAGGTTGGTTCATCTACATCATGCAATCATAGGGGGATGGATTCTAGTCTATTCCTGCACCATTCTATTACATTCTACAATTAGTTGTTTCTCTCTACTTCATAAAGTGTGACCTGACACAAGATAACCTAAGGAACATGATGCACACACCAAACTTACATTTGGGTCCAAAATGTAGTGCAACACTTAGTTATTAAGCCCACTATTGTGGTAGCTGAGGTTAGTCTAACCCATTCATTTGCATTATTATTTTTAGGGTTTTGATACTCCTTTTTGGTATTTTGTAGGTCTTCTATACATCTTGGATTATTAACAACACTTGGGGTAGTGCAACAAACCCGATCGATACACATTGAGCCTTGAGGGTTTTAGACCATCTTCCTAACTTGTGAAACTTAGTTCTGGACCTTTTTCATAGACCAAGGTGCCCATTTTACATACTCGGAGCATCCACGGGAACCCTTGTCCCTATCTAGGTGCTCCATTCTAGCTAGATAGCTCGGATCCATCATTTTCGGTACCTCTGCATAGTCATTCCTACTTCCTATTCCTCTAGTCATTTTTGTAACATAGTCTAGTGAGCTCCTCTAATCAGCTGAGTTCATTCTAACTCTCTTAGTACTCTAGGGTTTAAAGTTTCCATTTTCATAGTTTCTTGTGTTATTTCCATATTTCTCTACTACATTTATTAACTATATTGTTATGAGGAACTTTTCGAGGTGGAAAAACTTGTAGATTCCTTTCCAATGCTTTGGGAATCTAAGTCCCTCTACTTAACCGGCAACTACCGTATATGCATGTGCGTAGAAAATGCGGATTTTTGTGGTGGACTTTTAGTCGGGGATCCAATAGGGGCACTACTCGGCCTGTGGGCAAAGCTTGCGAGATACTTCCAAGAGAGAAATTTTTCTAAAAGTGGGAAAGGGAGTGAGAAAAGAGATAAGAGAACTAATTTCGCAGTAGGAAATCGATTCTTGCACACACTAGTTAGAAAATTCATCACATTCATTCATGGGAAGAAATGACCCTGCAGATGGCAACAAGATGAGATAATATTGTGAACTCAAAGTTTCTAAAATCTCCTCATCAAAGAGGCTACAAAATCCTTCTTATTGTATTGATGCTTAATTAGAAGTTCTACATAATGGAGAAATGGAGGAAATTGAGAAAAGGCGGGGGGGATGGAAGAAAAATGGTGATCTCATTTGTTTTCTCTAAGTACAATGCACTCGTGAGTTTACAAGATCAATCACCACCCTCAACAATGGTATGAAGAAGCCATTAAATCTCCTCCAAGAAATAGTTACAACTTCTTCTTTGTTAGCAAGAAACGGTTTACAATTTATTTTCAATCATTTACATTTGTTCGGATTCTTGATTTGCGAAGAAATGCCAATGGTGGAAAAACCAGAATTTTCATAATGCAACCATTACATTCATTTTGTAACTTTGAATTTGAACCATTTATCTTTCCTTCAAAACTTTAAACCAGATCCGTCCACGTGGGAGAAATTTATTGGAGCGGGCGTGGAGGATGCCTTTTGCATTTTATGCCTTTGTAAAAAATTGGCATTTTTTGACATTTTGGTCGCCTCCGCCTCTCTACCATAGGCCTGACACATGGCTTTATTTGAGTGGTGAAGGAATCGTGGCTCACTTTTTTCAATTTTAACCTTTTTTAGAAAAATGCTCAAAACTTCAAAGTTCTCTGCCGCTCCGCTCTCCCACTTTGACTTTTCAATGGTGGGCCTGAGACCTTGGTGGAGTTACGAAGCATTCTATAACTTTTACTTCAATTTTGGAAATTTGGTTAAATTTCCAAAAGTGCCCCAATGGCCCGCTCGTCCGCTTTGACTTTTCAACGGTGGGCTTCACCTTTGATGTTTTCCCTATGGGCTTCACCTTTGAATTTTTCCCGATAGCTTTGATCGGGGTTGTAGGTAACTTTTTAACTTTTCCTCTTTTTACAAAGAGGCTCAAAATCTCAAATCCCCCCAACGGTCCACCTCCCTACTTTGACTCCTTTGACTATGGGCTCAAGATTTGACTTTTTTCTTTAAGCCTGATCGGGGTTGCGGGTCACTTTTTAAATTTTCACCTTTTTTACAAAGAGGCTCAAAAACACAAATTTCTCCATCGACTTGCTTCCAATTATGTATGTCCATGTACCCATGGATGATGGGTCAAAAATTTTATGGGGAAGAAAACACCCATCGTTCCCGACTGTGGGAAAAAATGCAGAGAAGAAGAAAACTCCACCATTTCGCGCCCGATTTTCAAATTTCTTTCACAAGCCGAGGAATTGAAAACAATACAAGGTTCAATGATCTAGGGGCATAGAAAGATTGAAAATTTCATTCAAATGAGGACAACAATAAAATTTTCACATGTCCAGACAAGAAAATGGAAAATTTATCAAAACAAGTAGATTGGGGATTTGAAACAACTCTAGGGCATGGATTTTTCTATCTCTTCAAACTTTCAACTTGGCTTAAATACTTTAGGAGGGTGAGAGCTCAAAATTTTGAATTTAACTTGGAAAACGAAAATCGGTTTTTGGGGACAACATCTAGTTCTAGCTTGTGGACATGGCATGGGTGAGCATGGTGAGTACATGGTATGAGGATCTAGAATCTCAATTTTTAAACCATATAATGTTGACCAGTGCCTTATTCATTGGGCCTTGCAGAGTCATGTACAATTCTGAGAAAGAAAGATCAAAAGAAGGAAACACACAAGCACACAAAAGGAAGGAAACACATGGCACGCAACAAAAGGGGAAACAAAACCACACAATGGAAAGGGAAACACACCAAGAAATCACCTATGGTACAAGGTGGGGACAACCCACTTTCACTGATGATACAGTTTCAAGTATTTCCGCTTTGAGGTAATTCCAATGGCATTCCATCCAAGTATGAGAGGAGAAAAACATTCTCACCACAAGCTCCATGAATTTGGAATGGGTCAAGCCATAATGAATCAAACTTTCCATGATTGCCCTTTGGTTCTCTTCTCTTGTCCCATAGTAGGACAAAGTCTCCAACCTTGAATTATCTTGCCTTAGCCCTCTTGTCAAATATCTTCTTCACTTTCAATTGGTGTTCTTTGATTTGATCCACCACCTAGAATCTATTTTCTTCTAGATTCTCCAAAAATAGGATCCTTTTGTTTCCCATTGGTGCCTTTCACCTTTCTAGAAAGAATTAGATCATCATCGGTTTCTATTGCAAAGTCCTGGGATTTCCTCAATGTTCTTGGTTTGACTCTTCTGAGGAAGAAACCTACTTCTGATAGTAGAGCACTAATGAAAAACCTCTTCAAATTATTTTTGGGAGGCACCACATCTTTAGGGATCCTTCTTATCACTTTATCATATCTTGCTACAAATTCCCTCATTGACTCGAGAGGTTTCTTTCTTCATTTGTACCAATTGGACTAGAAGATCCTGACAATCTTCCGTGGTCTTGAACTTATGTTCAAATGCACTTCTTATATCTTCCCAACATGTGACAGACCTCGGGGGTAGCATGTAGAACCATTTGGCAGCCTTTTCTTGAAGTGACTCCACAAAGAGTCAGACTGACACATCTTCGTCCTCAACACCCAACACACTGCAAGTAGTGATAAATGCTACTACATGCTCTTCAGGGAGTTGAGAACCATCCCCTCTAAATTTTGGGAAGTTTTTTCTCGAGCCTCTCGGTAGCTCATGGAGTGGTTGAGCAAGAGCCAGTGGACTGGTGTTTCCTCCCCATGGTATATTAGAACTATGGGATTCATGATCCCATTCACACTCATGATCCCTATCCCCCATTCTATTTTTTTTCTATCTTACAACCTTGCTAAGGCTATGACTTCTGATGTTGTTCTTTTGTCTGCCTTGGATTGAAGTTTCTTGATTTCTTCGAGTTGAGATCTTATTTCTTCATTGGCTCTCACCTCTCTTTCTCTAGCTTCTTCTTGTCTTCATGTTAGTGAAGTCTACAAGGTTCTCATTTATGTATGAAAATTCACCATCCAAAGGATTGGCAACAATTAGGTTCCCAACATGACCGATTGCTTGAAAAGAAAGCCTCTAGATTCTGAGTAGCTCTTCTCTCCTTTGAAGTTCCTAAAAAATGGGATAATTTTGTCCTCCTTGTCTCTGTTGCCAAGTTAATATTCTATCCACCCACTTAAAAATCTATGATCTTCTTTGTGGTCATGGGATTTGTCTTTTCCTCTCCAATTCAATAGCGTATTCTTCTTCAAGGTATAGAATTCTCATGGCAATGAAGTAGTGATTGGCACTTTGTCTATTATGCCAGATAGCTTCCCTCAAATCTGAAGCAACATCTTATTGGATGTGGAAGATCAATTCAAGTCTTTCAACAGGAGGGATTCCTAGAATAGCCATGATTTGAATCCATGTGGCTCATATAGCCATTCAAATTACGAAATTTTCTCTTTTTTGAATTTTGAATTTTATGACCTTGCGGTCATATTTAGGTGCAAATCTTTGCTAAATATGCCCCATGGTGGGCACCAAAAACTGTTGACAAGGGAATTTTTCTGGTGGAAAAACTTGTGGATTCCTTTTAATGCTCTGGGAATCTAAGTACCTTTACTTAACCGATGTAGCTACCATAAATGCATGCATGAGAAAATGTGGATTTCTGTGGTGGCCTTTGGTGGGGATCCAACAGGGCACTCCACTGACCCTACGAGAAAATCTTGCAGATACTTGCAAGAGAGAACTTTGTCTGAAAGTGGGAAAGGGAGTGAGAAAAGAGGTAGGAGAACTAATGTTGTAGGTAGGAAATCAGATTCCTACACACACTAGTTAGAAAATTCATCACATGCATTCATGGGAAGAAACAACCCTACAAATGGCAACAAGATGAGATAAGATTGTGAACTCAAAGTTTCTAAAATCTCCTCATCAAAGAGGCTAAAAAATCCTTCTTCTTGTATTGATGCTTAATCAGAAGTTGTACATAGTGGAGAAATGGAGGAAATTGAGAAAAGGGGGAATGGAAGAAAAATGGCTATCTCCTTTGTTTTCTCTAAGTACAATGCACTCGTGAGTTTACAAGATCAATCACTAGCCCTCGAAAATGGTGTGAAGAAGCCATTAAATCTCCTCCAAGAAATGGTTACAAATTCTTCTTTGTTAGCAAGAAACAGTTTACAATTTCTTTTCAATCATTTGCGTCCATTTAGATTCTTGATTTACGAAGAAATGCCAATGGTGAAAAAACCAGACTTTTCATAATGCAGCCATTACATTCATTTTGTAACTTTGAATTTGAACCATTTATCTTTCCTTCGAAACTTTAAACCAGATTTGTCCACGTGGGAGAAAATTATTAGAGCGGGCATGGAGGATGCCTTTTGCATTTTATGTCTTTGTAGAAAATTGGCATTTTTTGACATTTTGGTCTGCCCTTCTACCTCTCTGCCATAGGCCTAACACGTGGCTTTATTTGAGTGGTGAAGGAATCACAGCTCACTTTTTTCAATTTTAACCTTTTTTAGAAAAATGCTCAAAACTTCAAATTTCTATGCTAGTCCGCTCTCCCGTTTTGACTTTTCAATGATGGGCTCGAGACCTTGGTGGAGTCATAGAGCATTCTAGAACTTTTTTTTCACTTTTGGAAATTTGGTTAAATTTCCAGAAGTTCCCTAATGGCCCACTTGTCCGCTTTGAATTTTCAACGGTGGGCTTCACCTTTAAATTTTTCCTGCGGGCTTATCGGGGCTATGGTTCACTTTTTAAATTTTCACCTTTTTTACAAAGAGGCTCAAAATCTCAAATCCCCCGATGGTCCGCCTCCCTTCTTTGACTCCTTTGACCGTAGGCTCAAGATTTGACTTTTTTCTTTAAGCCTGATCGGGGCTATGGGTCACTTTTTAACTTTTCACCTTTTTACAAAGAGGCTCAAAAACACAAATTTCTCCATCGACCCGCTTCTAATTAGGTATGTCCATGTACCCATGGATGATGGGGCCAAAATTTGATGGGGAAGAAAATACCCATCATTCTGAATGTGGGAAAAAATAGAGAAGAAGAAAACTCCACCATTTCGTGCCGATTTTCAAATTTCTTTTGCGAGCCAAGGAATTGAAAACAATACAAGGTTCGACAATCCAAGGGCATAGAAAGATTGAAAATTTCATTCAAATGAGGACAACAATAAAATTTTCATACATCTAGACAGGAAAACAGAAAATTGATCAAAACAAGCAGAGGATTTGAAACAACTCTAGGGCATGGATTTTTCTATCTCTTCAAACTTTCAACTTGGCTTAAATACTTTAGGAGGGCGAGAGCTTGAAATTTTGAATTTAACTTGGAAAACAAAAAGTGGTTTTGGGGGACAACATATATTTACATGCCATTTTAGATTAGATTAAGTATTCGATATCCCTAATTTTAGTTAATCATTTTGTTGAAATTGAATCAATCATTCACGCTTCTAGGTTCTTGGTTCATTGCTGTCATCTTAGGGTTTGTGTCATCATGAGTATCTTAATCAATGATTATTTTCTTTCCAATCTGATTTACTACATAGAGTCCAACATTTTCTTGCTACTACTCACATTCATGTTGACATGCATCCAAACTCAGTTTATCAAGAATTTTCCAATACATTCTCTTCACACATAGTATTCAAGTCTAACCTTCCCACTGATGTTCACACTTTTTATAATGACCCGCCTCTACATATCATATGTTGTATTCATAATGTAGTTGTTAAGCACACTTTGATTGATAATGGATCTAAACTTAACTTGTGTCCCATGTCATTCCTTGAAGTTTTGGGTCTTTTCTGCTCAGGATTTTAGTCCATCTAGTATTTCATTGCGTTCTTATGATGGTCCTGTCTGTCCTACTCTCGGTCATGTTACATTACCTATCACTGTTGGTCCAAATAATTTCCACACTGTCTTTTTCATTGTTGATTTCCCAGTCACCTACTAATTGTCTACTTGGTAGGCCATGGCTTCATGCCATGCAAGATGTTGCCTCTACTGTACATAATTGTGTAAAATTCTTACATGAAAGAATTGAGTACACCATTTTTCTAACTGCGATCCATTCTAGTATTACGACCAAGCTCATAATATTGGCCTTCCTATTCAACACATATATATTACATATGATTCCCAATTTAGGGAAGAACCACCTCACTTACCACCATTGGATAGTACCATTTGCATGATAGATGCGGTCCTTCTATGTCACCCGATACTACTACTACTATGATTCTATAATAGGGTCTGTCTAGTCCATGGACATCGCTCTATCACCCACACCTTTTCCTACAACACCTACATCAACACGCCAAACATTTACTTGCACGTTCTTCATAAGTGACTCTATTGGGAACATATTCCATTTCACCCTACATGTGATGTTACTATATGTTCGGATGAGGGTTTATCTCGGCTTGGTTTTCTTTTAATGACCTTCAACCTCCTACTCATGATCCTCATGTCTACTATGGCTTTATCACTATTGTTTTTCTTATGGCTTGCGTATCTTTCATCTTACGATCCATCTATCATGAACTCCTCACTCTTCTCCACTCACATTAGGAAATTATGGCCTGATTATATTAGGGTCACTCTTGATCCTGATCATATAGACATCTCTTTCCCCATGCCTTTTGGGCACATATTCATTTACAATAGTTTATTTCTTGGCTATACAGAATATTAACCATCGGTATGCACACGGTTGTCTACTTCCTCCATTCAACAATGAGGAGTATGCTATGGGCATGTACAAATTATGCTTCAATGGCTAATTACGCGATCAACCCGACACTATTGGTTACTTATTTCACTAATGCTTATCCATCCGATTATTACCTAAAGGAAGATGATATTCTAGATGAATTTACATGATCTTCTAGCACACACTTGGGAGGGAATATCACTCACACATCCCCCTACCTCATAATTATAATAGCATAGGTGAATATCTCATCGTTGCATTTTCATACATCCATACTCTTGCATAGGCATACTCATCACATGGTGTCGCATTGTCATTACCCAATGACACACTCTTGTGCTTTGGTTAAGACTTGACTATTGAGGCTTACTACACATGAACCACAAACACTGCACAAAAGTTACTACACACTTCATCTATTCACACATCTTACATCTTACATCTTACATCCTACATTATATATTTAGTCTACATTGTGCATCTCCATATCATCCATGTATATTCTACATACTATACTAGTCTTCCTCACATATGACTCTAGCATTACGTCATCCTACATATTACACTACTAGTATATATACATACATTACATGCCACTCTATACATTACATCTTGCAGTGCATTCGACATATCCTGTATTTACACATTCTACTCATCATATGGTCATCTATCATCACACATATTACATACTCTTCTATGCGCTGCACCCACTACCCTATGACACACTTTAGTTCCTCAGTTCATACTTGAATTCCAATGGTTTACATATAAAATGGACCTTATCATTATTACATGTTCATCATTCGAACTTATATCATGTGACATTACTAGGATAGTGACATATGCTATAGGCTAAATTGTCACCTACTCTATCATTTTTAGTCGTATACACTTTAGGCTACATCACCACTCCCTTTTATTCGTGTAGTATCTATATATGCTTTAGGCTACATCATCACTCCTACTTTCATCTTGTCATGATATACACTTCAAATATAATGTTCATGCACACATCATCTCTAGGTTGAATATCGTTACCACACATATACACATTCATCACAATGTGTGAAGAACACACTTCGACCATTTCCTGATGATGCACTCTCATTTATAGTTCATTCTTGAACTGCTGAGGGGGAAACCAAATGAACCTCACTGCATACATTTCCATTCACTTGGGGGCACGTGGCTCCTATCACTCCATTTTGCATTCCATTCCATCCATCCACATCATACTACATATTATGGTTACTTTTACTTTTGTTTACTTTTACTTGTTCATGGTCACTTTTTTTACACATGCTAGTTATATTACTTGAATGTCATTTATTTATATCATCCACACATGTGCGTTCACGTATTTTTCTAGATGTGATCACAAATACAAGTCTCTTACACACAACATGGATTCTCGCCTTCTACCCTTCCTACACATCATTGGGGGCATCTACATCAATATCTTCTAGGTTCTATTGTTTGATTTCATACTTAGCACTTTACATTACTTGGTTATACACACATTTGACATACTAGTTATCTTTCTAACATGCTAATGGGTGCTTGGTACAATATTTTCTCTACTGGGGATATTTTCTTCCATACATGTTTGTTACATTATTTGCTAGTGTTTTGTTTTATTTGTGGGCCTTTCCCTATGTTTGGTGTGCAAACTTGTTTGTAGGTGGCCATGATGGCCTTATGTGTCTTGTGACATCATGAGTGATGTCCCATGTTTTCCACCCACTTTGTGTGTCTTAATTTTTCTTCTTGTGTGTTTACATTGTTACTTTGCTTCAAAACTTATACATTGTTTTCTATATGCATGCTTGTTCGTACAAACACTTGTCTTTGGCTAGCCTTTTATTTGTGTGTGCCTTGGTTTCTACTAAACACTTTCCCTTCCCATGCAAGGAAGAGTTTTAGAGTACATGTAGTTGGTCCTCTTTTGGGGCTGCATTATCCTATCAGCAACTTTGCATGCACCCCAAAGAGGTGGGAATCATTCGGGTTTTTACATTCTACACAACACTTCTACACCATTTCGGTTTAGTACGGTTTCCACCCTTGGCATTGTGGGTTATATACAACATGTGGTTTCAAAAATTCTATGAACCCCATACACAACGTATTTTATAGGACATGGTGTCCTTAGCATTTTGGTAAACAATTACAAGCTCGGAGGTTATAGTGGGTGTGCCTCCGTACACTACTTCGGCAGTGGAATTGGATTTTCTAGAAAACCGGGATGTACATAGATCTCTTCACACACATTCAGGGGGAAGCGATTACTGGGTTGGAGGATACAATGGAATTCCTCCTTACACTTCTTCAGCCTATGGTGTCATATCGCCCAAAAAACAGTGACAATACATGATATCCTTTTACACTATCTTTCTCGACATGGATCAAGTGCACATGTTCCATTTACATTTTCATTTACATATTTTACATTTACAAACTTTTACATGCATATTTCACATTGCATTTTTTACACATACATACATATTTTAATACTTGATCATTTTCTCCTTGTAGGTTTGGATGTATGAGAAACAAACAATCAAATGGGGAACATGATAACAAAAACAACAAAGTGCAACAACAAAATTTCATGGAAACACACACCATACTAACCATGTATGTACATTACACACATTAAAAACTACGAGATGTGTTTCCGCCTAGGTTCACTCTCATCATTTTTTTGTGTTTTTTCATCTTTAGTTTCCTCACTCCATCATATTTTTTCATTCCATGCTTTATTTAGTACTTCGATCGTTTTCTACTACAATATTCATATACATCATGTACGCATATATATCTAATTTATCTTACTAAGATTTCCACTCACCAACATAAAATGGGGAAACATTTAGTCACAAAATCATGCACTTTAGATACTATTTAGTCTGGTTTCAAACTACTATTTAGAAGGTTATTGAGTGAAGAAAGTACTAGTTAACTCATGTCTCTTGGAAATTTTTATCTAATTTCTGGGGTCATTCTCGAACTTCATTGCATGGATTCTCGTCTGTTTCGATCATCTTCTATCATTTTAGCCTTGACTAGGCCACCCAAACCGGTACTAGGGTACCCTGGTCGCACCGTGGGTGCCCGATCCTTTTGAACTTTTACCTCGCCTATTAGGTAATTTTTGGCTGTTTCATCTTCTTATATTTTTGGTGGTAAACCATTTTGGGGTTAATTATGAATTTTTATCAAGAGAACCTTATAAATATAAAGTTATGAGACCATAATGAGGGACCAAGAACTAGTAACTACTATCATCCACCAAGATTTGCATCCATTTAAGGATCATTTTCATTCATAAGCTCCATCACAAGGACAATGCTAGTTCATTTGCATCACACAAACATAGGGGATGGATTCTATTCTATTCCATGCACCATTCTATTAAATTATATAACTAGTTGTTGTTTGCTACTTCATAAAGTGTGGTCGACACAAGAGCACCTAGGGCACATGATGCATATAGACACCAAAACTACAATTGGATCTGAAATATAGTGTAGTGCTTAGTTAGTAATCCCATTATTGTGGAAGCTGAGGTCACTCCCACCCATTCATTTGCATTATTTTTTAGGGTTTTGATACTACTTTCTATTCTTTTACTTGTCTTCTATACATTTTAGATTATTAGCGACACCTAGAGCGGTGTATCGAACCGATGTGATACATAGTGTGGATTTCAAACAACCTTTCGAATATGTGAAACTCAATTCTACACCTTTTCACTGAGACAGGGAACCCATTATACATACCATAGGTCCCACAGGTGCCCAGGTCCCTCTCCACACATTCAAGTCCAACTAGATAGCTTGGATCCATCCTTTTTGGTACCTCTCCGCATAGGCACTCCTACTTCTTGTTCCTCTAGTCATTTTTGTGACATAGTCCAACGAGCTCCTCTAATCAACTGAGTTCATTCTAACTCTCTTAGTAATCTAGGGTTTAGAATTTCCATTTTCATAGTTACTTGTGTCATTTCCATATTTATATACTACATTTATTTATTGTATTTACATGTCATTCTACATTATATTAACTATCCCATATCCCAAACTTTAGTAAATAAATTAATCTAATCTAGAATGACATGTAAATACAATGAATAAATGCAACAAATAAGTATGAAAAATGACCCAAGTAACTAATGTAATTAAAGAAGAAACCCTAATATGCAAGACAAGTATGGAAGTTACTTAGCTAATTTGAAAGCTCTCTAGAATGTGTCGAGAGAAGTGAGTGGAGAAATTGGAAGCATAGGGTTTAGAATTTCCATTTTCATAGTTACTTGTGTCATTTCCATATTTATATACTACATTTATTTATTGTATTTACATGTCGTTTTAGATTAGATTAACTATCCCATATCCCAAAATTTAGTAAATCAATTAATCTAATCTATAATAACATGTAAATACAATGAATAAATGCAACAAACAAGTATGAAAAATGACCCAAATAACTAATCTAATCAAAGAAGAAACCTAATATGCAAGATAAGTATGGAAGTTCTTGAGCTAATTTGAAAATCTCTCTAGAATATGTCGAGAGAAGTGGTGGAGAAATTGAAAGCATGAACAACTGTAAAGAGGACCTGAAAAGGATGGATCCGAGCTATCTAGTTGGATTAGAGTGCTAGGAGAGGGACTGAGGCACCTATAAGCACTTTGGTCTACAAAATACATGCCCTGGTATCGCAAAGGTCCATAGCGAGTTTCATAGGTTTGGTAGGTGATCTAAAACCCTCGCTATGTGTCACATCAGATTCACTACACTTTGCTCAAGGTTGTGATGCTAATCCAAGATGCTAAAAGACCTACAAGAAACCACAATAAGTATAAAAACCCTAAAAAAATAAGAACACAAATGAATGGGTCAGACTAACCTCAACTACTACAATAGTGGGCTTACTAACTGAGCATTGCACTACATTTCGGACCCAAATGTAGTTCGGTGTGTGTGAGCATCATGTGTGCTAGGTTCTCTTGTGTAAGTAGCACTTTGTGAAGTAGTGAGCAATAACTAGATGTAAAAATGTAGTAGAATTGTGCACGAAATAGAATAGAATCTTTCCTACTATGCTTGTGTGATGCGAAGAACCCACCTTGTCCTTGTGATGGAGTTGATGGATGCAAATGATCTCCAAATGGATGTAACTCTAGGTGGATGATAGTAATGACTAGTGCTTGGTTCCTCATTATGCTCTCATAACTTTATATTTATAGGGTTCTCTTGATCTAATTTTGTAATTAACCTAAATTGGGCGACCACCAAAAATATAAGAAGTTAAAACGGCTAGAAAGTGCCCAAAAGGTGGTGGGAAAGTTCAAAAAGGATCGAGGTGCCCTTGGTGGGACTAGGGCACCCATGGGTGCCTTGATCAAGGCTAAAATAACATGAATTGAAGGAAGGCGATTTGGGCATGTGGGTACAAGAAGTTGGGAATAACGTGAAAAAGAAAACAAGATGGCCAAAATACATGGGTTAATTAGTAATTTCTTCACCCAAGAACCTTCTAAATAGTAGTATGAGACCGACACTAAATAGTGTCTAAAGTGCATGATTTTGTGACTACATTTACCCCAATTTTATGTTGGTGAGTGGAAATATTGGTAGCATAAATTAGATAGAGATGCGTGCACAATTCCATGAATATTGTAGTAGAAAATGTGCCGAAGGATTAGGAAAATCATGGAATGAAAAAAATATGATGAAGGTGGAAAATAAAGATGAAAGGCACAAAATAGTGATGAGAGTGAACCTAGGGTGGAAACACATGTGTAGCTACTTATGTTCGTGATGTACCTACATGGCTAGTATGGTGTGTCTTTGCCATGAAGTGTTATTGTTGATGTCATTGTTTTTGTTTTTGTTTCCCCTATTTGACTACTTGTTTCTCATACATGATTGGACTGCAAGCATAAAATGATCTAGTAGTAAAATATGTATGTATATGTATGTGTAAAGATGCAACGTAAAATAAAAATGTAAAATTATGTAAAAATCATGTGAATGTAAAATAGATAAATGACAAATCTAAATGGAATATGTACACTTGATGCTCTATATCCTCCAAACTTTAATTGCTTCCTTAAATGTGTGTGAAAATATCTCTGTACGTCCCAATTTTTGTGTGATCGATGCCTTTGGCCCAAGAATTATAGGGAGGAATTCCACTATATCCTTCAACCTTTAACTAATTCCTAGATTGCTAAGGACTACAATGTCTGTAAAAGCCACATTATATGTAACCCAAAATGCCGAGGAAAGTGCCTTGAACTAAACCGTTGTAAATGTGATGTGTAGTATGTAAAAACCCCAATGATGCCCCCATCTTTAGGTGCACATGTAACATCGCTGATAGGAGAATTTGGACCCAAAGAGGACCAACCACATGTAGTCTAAAACACTAGCTGCAAGGGGAATGTAAATGCATTTTGTAGAAACTAGGGTGTGCACAAACAAGAAGCTAATGAAATACAAGTGTTAGTATGAATAAGCATGCATTTATAAGACAATGTGTAATCTACACAAAATTTTGAAAGCTACCAAACAAAGAAGTAATGTAAACATGCAAGAAGACAAGTAAGCCACACAAATTGGGCTGTAAATATGGGACATCACTCACGATGTCGCAAAACACGTAATGCCATAATGGATGCATACAATAAATAAGTGTGCACACCAAATAAAGGGAAAGCTTGCATTCAATAACAAACAATAGAAGACAATGTAATTAACAAGTATGGAAGCGAGATATCCTGCATAACAAATGTTGCACATAAATCACTTGTTAACATGTTAGAAAGATAACTAGTATGTCAAAAGTGGGTATAACCAAGTAATGTAAAGTGGTAAGTGTTAATGTGTAATAATAACAAACCTAAATGTATGCAACACGATGGTTTGGAGCTATCGAGTGTGATTGCATAACATGGATCTTTTCCCAAAGTGTGGGACTTTGCAATTGAGAAAGCTCTCTAGATGACAGACGGTTCCTATTCCTTTGTTGTGATGCACACATTAAAATTGTAGAGAATCTACTCTAAAATCTACTCTAACTTGCCAAGGAGATAGGGTTAAGAAGATGCAAGAAAATAAACCTAAACTAACAAAGGTGATACACTAAAAGGAATGTTGAACACCTGATTTTCCATTAGACACAAACCATTAAAATGTAATACAACCACCATGCACAGATAACCAAGATTGTAATGAGAGATTAGGAAGATGTAATGAACATAAGAAAGGGTTAAAAATCATCCAAAAACTTTTATTATTGCTCAAAGATTTTATATAGTGCATTACAATGGCCAAGAGGTAAGATTGCATTTATAGTTTAGATGGGAGGTTTGAACTCCACAATTCACTTACAGATCAGAGAAGAAGGGAGGGTGCAAAGAAAAATTGTCCAACATTAGAAAAATACCCCTCCTTATAATATATATGAAGAATGAGAGAAGGAGATAGAAGAATTTCAAAATCCTATTCCAACCAACCTAGAATGCAATGAATTCATTTCCAACAATAATGGGTTCCACTAAAAACCCATGCCTCCATGTACTCTTTCTTGTTGGGAAAGAAAGGAAGCCCATACCTTCATTATTGTGGTAGGTGAGAAACTGGGACACTCTCTAAAATGGTGAAATGTATTTCTTCATTTTTAAGAATTTAGTCTCTTTTAAATTAAGATAACTAGTCATATTTGTGTAGAGGAGACTATAAGATTTCCAAAAGCCCTTTCTTGTGTAAATATGAGCTCTCGGTAAAATTATATGGCCATTTGAAGGTTGGGATGTCATTCGCAAAAATTTAAGTTCTTGATCTTCCTTTCAGAGTACGAAATGTATGCAACCTCCAAAATCCTGAAATTTGGACTTTTAGACATTTTGGTTTCGCAAGTTGGGCTACTATTCATCTGCTTGGGCACGTAAAAACTCTAAAAATTTGAAACCCGAAAGTCTGAAATTTTAGACTTTCAAAATTTTGGAACTTTCCATTTCAAATTGGTTATTACTGTTCATCGCTTTGAGTGTTTGAGAGTTCCAAAACTCCAAAAATTCCACCGTGTTGACTCTGAAACCAAGTTTGACTTATGAAATATGAATGCTTTTGGGATTTAGGACATTTTTTTATTTTCTTATTTTTTCATTGAAGAATCCTAAACTCTGAATTTCACATCTTCGAAACTCTGAAACCCGAAAGTCTAAAAATTTAGACTTTTGGGATTTCAAACTTTTTTACTTCTAATTTTTTTCACTACTCATCCCTTCGTGCCCACTGAAATCTCTAAAACTCCGAAACCCAAAAGTCCAAAATTTTAAACTTTTAAAATTTTAGACATTTTTCTTTAGAGACCTTTTGAGTTTGGGATTTCAAGATTTTTCTCACTTTTTCCTAACAAGTCATTCTTTTTCTCTGAAACCTCGAAACCCAAAAGTACAAAATTTTAGACTTTTGGGGTTCCAATTTTTGCTTTTCCTGACTTCGGGCCTGGGTTCTACCTTCATCGATCTTGCCATGGCCAAGTTGAATCATCCTTTCACTAATTTCATCTAGCTCACCCGTTCGTGATCTCCATGCTGACCCCGAAGCTCGGCCTCCACAAACTCGTGTAATCCCAATATGTAGGTTCGGCCGATGAGCCACCCTTCCATCAATTTCTTGCCTCGACATCACTTACATTTCTAAGCCCACGGAACACGATTGTCTAATCTCAAAAACAAGCTCCCATGTCTAAATGAATCCCTCAAATTTCTCAATGTGCAAGGTCATGTTTGTCCATATTTATTGAGGGGAAAAAAAGGATAACAGTAAGTATGGAATGAAACAATAGAACCTAGAAGTGACAAATGTGGATGCCCCTAACGACAAGTGGAGGAAGGGTAGAAGGTGAACATCCATGTTGCGTGTAAGAGAATTGTATCTATGATGAAAGCTAGAAAAATACGTGAATGTGCATGTGTGGATTGTATATCTAAATGATATACAAGTAATCTAACTAGCACGTGTAATAAAGTGACCATGAACAAGCAATGGTAAGTAAGAGTAAAAACAACCATAATATGTAGTATGTTGTGGATAGATGTAAATGAATGCAAGATGGAATGGTAGGATCCGTGTGCTCCCTGAATGAATGGAAATACATGTAGTGAGGTTCATTTAGTTTTCCCCCTTAGTAGTGAAGAATGATCTGTAAATGAGAGTGTGCCATCATGAAATGATTGAAGGTTGTGTTGTCTAAGCGTTGTGATGAGTTTGTATATGTGTGGTGAAGATATGCTACCTAGAGATGATGTTTGCGTGAAACTTATAGCTAAGGCGTATATCATGACAAGATGAATGTAGGAGTGATGATGCGGCTTAAATCCTATATCACATCTAGATGAATAAAATAGAGTGGTGATGTAGCCTAAAGCGTATACCGCTATAAGATGATAGAGTAAGTGACGATTTAGCCTATAGCATTTGTCACTATCCTAGACAAGTCACATGATGAGAATTCAAATGGTGAAATTATGATGAACGTAAGGTCCATTTGGTTTGTAAACCCTCATCAATCGAGTATGGATTGAGGAACTAAATTACATCCTAGGGTAGTGAGTACAATGCGTATAAGATTATGTAATATGGATGGTGATAGATGACCATATGATGAGTAGAATGTTTAAATACGTGATCTGTAGAATGCAATACAATATGTGTAGAATGTGTAAAGTGTAATGTATAGAGTGGCATGTAATGTATGTAGATAGACTAGTAACGTAGTATGTAGGATGACGTAATGCTAGACTCATATGTGATGAAGACTAGTATAGTATGTAGAATATGTGTGATGTAGAATATAGTATGTAGAATATGTGTGAGATCAAAATTATGGTATGAGAACTTACGTGCTGCATTTGAGGAGGAATGGAGAATACCTAAGGATATTTTTGTGGTATTGGGAAAATATGTACAATTTTAAGTATACCAAAGCACTTTTGCATAGTGAGTTTTAGGTTAAATGATGCAAAGTTGAGCCCTTGGTGTAATATCCCATATGTGTTCATTGCACATTACTTTTAGGAATCAGTGCATAGGTTCTCAAATGCACAAAGGATTCTATTTAATACAGACAAGGTAGATTGTGACTACCACACACTCAGGAAAACTTACGTTTACCCAAGTAAGTCTGCATACATTGAGAAATTGATTTTAGATGATATTAATATTAAGGCTATGAGTTTGGCAATTGGGAAGTCTAGGAAGCACTTGTGTACATTTACCTAAGGCCCAAGTTGGAAAATGGGAAGTATGTTGAAAATGAATTCAAGCTCCCTAGGCCACCCAAGGGGAAACATATAGTGGGCACTCTACAAGATGAAGAGGACACTTTTCCCCTTGAAGAATAAAAGGAGTAGGAACAAGATAAAGAAGACAATAGTGGCTTGGAGTATAGAAAGAAACAACCAACAGTAAATGAGAAAAGAGTGTGAAATCCTACCCCCTTGAGAAAGAAGAAGTAGTGGGAACCAACGATGTAGAGATAAACTCATAATAGGGCGTTGAAGAGTAGCAATATAGAAGTGTACCGAAATAGACAAGGAATCAAGGTGTGGGGCCATCAGAACCCCTTAGGATGTCACCTAGGACTTATTCTATTAAGGCGTAAGCTGTTGATTGTGAATCACAACACCCTAAATGTCGCAACTCGATGGGTTGAGACTCTCGGTGTGATTGCATAACATGGAGCTTTTCCCAAGTGTGGGACCGTGAATCGGGAAAGCTCTCCGGATGAAGGCAGTTCCTATTCCTCTATTCGAGATGCACACATAGAAATGCAGAGGGTTTACTCAAAAATGTAATCTAACTTGCCGAGGAGATAGGGTAAGAATATGCATAAAAATAAACATAAATTAACAAAGGTGATGCACTGAGGAATGAAGAACACTGTCTTGCCAATAAACACAAACCATTAAAATGTAATGCAAGATCATACACAGATAACCAAATTTGTAGTGAAAGATTAGGAGGATGCAAATGAACATAGAGAGGGTTGAGAATCATCCACATACATGCATTACTTGCTCCAAAGATTGATACAATACACTAAAAAATGCCAAGAGGCAAAGTTGCATTACAGTTTTAGATGGGAGGTTTGAACTCCACAAATTCACTTGCCAAAGAGAAGAAGGGAGGGGCAAAACAAGAATTTCCAACCTTTAGAAAGAAGCCCCTCCTTAAAATTTATAGGAAGAATGAGAGAGGGAAGAGAGAGGAAATCCAAATCTACCCCAACCACCTCCAGGTTGTATTTAATTCATCTCATTATGGCGGTAGGTGAGAACCCTAACAAACCCAAAAAATGGCGAATTGTATTTTACATTTTTGAAGAATTTTTCTCACCTAATTAAATATATCCAGTCGTAGTTGGATAGAGGACCTTGCAAGATTTCCGAAAAGTCCAACCTTGCATGAATCTGAGCTCCCTGTGAAAAGTTATGGCCATTTGAATATCTGGGTCAGGTTTTGCTTCCTATCGGGTTCGAGTGTTAATGCTCAAAATGTTGCGCCTCCTGAAGGTGCACCTTGGTGCATCCATCCTCATGTCAACATACTCTTAAGTCTGCCATAAGCACTGAAAATGTGGTGTTGACACCTTCTAACTGCGCCGGGCGCAACCTTTTCATGTTGACATTTTCTAATCTGCACCAAGGGCACAACCTTTTCATGTCGACATTTTCTAATCTGCGCGAAGTGCAACCTTTTCATGTCGACATTTTCTAATCTGCGCCTTCCCACCTGCACTTGGGGGCACAACTTTTTCATGTTAAAATTTTTTCAACTGCGCCTGAGGCGCAATTTTTTTTTCATGTTGACATTTTCTAATCCACGTCCAGAGCGCAACCTTTTTCATGTTGAAATTTTCTAATCTACGTCAGGGGTGCAACCTTTTTCATGTCGACATTTTCTAATCTATGCCTTCCAACCTATGCCAGGTGCAACTTTCTTCATGTTGACATTTTTCAACCTACACTAGGGCGCAACTTTTGGCACAAATAAACGTCATGTTTTGAGTTTCTTTGATTTCCATATTCTTATTGTCTATATTTACTTGGGGAGATATATAAAATAGTAACGATAAAGAAAACACACTGAGATACATCCCCTGGAATGATGATGAAGGTGAGAAGTCAGAGGATAGTGTGCCAAATACTCTAGTGCACATTGAGGATGCAGAAGAGCCTTAGGAAGAAGAATTGAAATTTGATGTAAAGGATTTTAAGGAGAGGGATATAGATAATGACGTTAAGGATACAAAGGTAGATACGAGATAATGACAAGCCAACAAGCACACCTCATACTACACAGACATGTGAATGACCAGGTGAAGGATTTAGGCGTGCAAATCCCCAAAGGTAAGTTCTCGGGAAAGGGAAAGGAGGAAGAAACATATGAGACACCAGTAATTAGGTATGTTGATGACCCAACTAAGATCATGCGCACAAGGTTCCAAAGCACTTTGGAACCTAAGGACCTTTATGGCTGGGAGCTAATGGATTCGGAGATGGTGAAAATGCGCAAAAAAAAATGATCATGGAGCATGTAGAATCATATGGATGACCCGACTTTGATGTGTGTGAAGATTCATGTATCTCGTGTGAGAATGAAGAAAGCACCACATTCACACCATGTGGATCAAGTTCACTATGATGTCGATGAACAAGTGAGCAACACCTTGACGAGAGGTATCTACCAAGGTTTCTTTCCAAAACATTGATAAAGAAGAAACTATTCAGGCATTTTTGGATGATAAGGACAAAGATACTAAAATCAAGTGCCTAATAGAGGAAAAAGAGCAGGTTGTGGTGATGGTGCACTAGGTACTCGGCATGGTAGAACAAATAGGGGATGATATTTTGAGGAGAATTTGGATTTGAAGGATAAAGTTGCATGACCATTTTCATCGATTTACATTATTTATGCACATTAGTTCATATGGTATTGGATGAGGGACCCATGTGTATACCAAAACCAAAGGATGCTATAGCATAGGCGGTGAAGGCCAAGGCCATAGTAACGTGTAAGATTACTACCTATGAATCTTTACTATAGACCTTGATAAATGGTGAAGAAGGCATATTTGGCATTGAATATGTGCGCGACCCCAATGTGATAATAAAGACAAGAACTATGGCCGAAGAGGATGAGGTTCTCAAAGTAGTTAAGAATGAGACACTTGGGTGTATGGAGAGGCTAACTTTGATAAAAGAGAATCATGATGCACTTGCATTAGCCTAGGGCCCACATAAGGAGAAGATCAAGGAAATTGGGAAACCGATAATGTGGCATATGGATGTCATGCATGAGATGGTATCAAGCTTGGCTAATGTTCTCAGAGTATTGTAGAATGAAGGTGAGAACACGAATCTTGATGAAATGGAAGTAGTACTTGTAGACATTCTAGATAAAACAAATAAGGTGCTCATTGGTTCAAATGAATTAGAGGAATATATTAAAAATGAATATCCAGAGTTAATTCTCCATGTGGAAGAATAGAGTGCAAGTATTATTTCATTATTTTGTACAGTTATTCTTTCATTCCTTATTCTTTGTCATGGAGAGATAAGTTATGATTACCCATTTTTGGGGGCAGCAATGAAGCAAGTGTGGGGTAATGTTGGGCTGATGAAATATAGCCTAAGTATTGAAGGCACATAAGGATTGGGCACGTGGATACATAACACTTAGGTACGCACAAAATAATAGTAGAACATGGTGCACGTGGGAAAGCGAGTATGCATGACTTATTTGTTTTTAGTGTAAGGATAATTATATACATGGAGTGCAGAGCACGTTTAGTATGAAGACCAAGAGCACGTAAAGGCTATTTTGGACAAGTGGAAGATCAATCAACATGCATAGTTTTAGAGATATTAATAGGATTAGACTGCAGTTATATTATTAGATAATCTATTATTAGCAAGATTTCATGCTTTTTTATTTATCATGTAAGGGCGCATGCATATTCTTAGCATGTAGTCTATTTTAAGGGTACTTAGGCGGTGAAGGGAAACCCTTATATATATGTATGACCAACATAGTATTAAGAGATAATTTTTTTAATAGAGTTATGCCATTGGTTTACGAGTGCACATGGTGATGGTGACATTGTTAAGTATGTATGAAGCTTGTGTTTTACAAAAATTAATATAATGGATCTTTGTGGCTGGATATTGATTGTTGACACATCTATTACTAGTTCATGCATGGTAAAGTTGATCTTGATTATGGTATGAGTTAATCTTGCATATGGTTAAGATCTAGATCTAGATTATGTTATGCTTTATTCTTGAATGGATATTATGAATTTGGAATATTTGTATAATCATGCTATTTTCTTGAGCAAGCTATAATAAAAGAGGGACATGGTACCCTTACGCGTTTCGGTGAGCACTCAAGTTTTTCTTAGGTGATGTGCCAGTGCACCTTGGGATTTTGTAGGTAAAATAAGACTAAAATCAAGATCAATAGTGCCTCTAATGTAATCAAGCCACGATTTCCCTAATGTGAGTGGAGAAGAGTGAGGAGTGCATGATAGATAGAGTGTAAGATGAAAGACATGTAAGCCATAAGTAATAATAATACGAACAAATCCATAATAAAGATTAGGAGCATGTGGTGTAAGATATAGATCCTCAAAAGAAAAACCTAGGCGGGCCAAACCCTCATGTGTACATATGGTGTCGTCACATGTAGGATCAAATGGAATATGTTCCCAATATGAGTCATTTATGAAGAGAATGCAAGTAAATTGTGGGTGCACTAATGTAAGTGGTATATGTGATAGAGTGATGTTCATAAGATTTGGATAGGCCCCTGATAAGGAATAATGGAAGTAGTAATAGAAGGTGACACAAAATAAAATAAATATATCACAAAAATGACACCATCAAGTGGTGGTAAGTGGGGTGGTTCTTTGATAGGTTGGAGCTCGTCTGTAATATCTATGTGTGGAATAGGAAGACTAGTATTAGGATCTCATTTGCAATACTAGAATGGATCGTGGTCACAAAAAATGGTGTAATCAATGATTTCATGTAATAATTTTACATAATTATGTATGGTAGAGGAAACAATTTACATGGCATGAAGCCATGTCCTACCAATTAGATAGTTATTTGAGGCGGGAAATCAACAACGAAAAGACAGTGTGAGCAGTCTTGGGACCAATAGTGACGGGAAACATAATGTGACCAAGATATGGATGGACAAAACCATCATAAGCACGCAGTGAAATACTAGATGGACTAATGTCACAAGTGGAAAGACCTAAAAATTCAAGGAATGACATAAGACACAAGTTAAGTTTAGATATAATATCAATCAAAGTACACTTAACTACAATATGAATACACCATATGATATGCAGAGGTGGAACATTATCAAAAGTGTGAACATCAGTGGGAAGGTTAGAATTGAATACTATGTGTGAAGAGCATGCATTGGAAAATGCTTGATAATCTTAGTCTAGATGCATGTCGGCATGAATTGAGTGGTAGAAATAAAATGTTGGACTCTATGTAGTAAATCAATTTTGACAAAAAAATCATTGATTGAGATGCTCATGATGACCAAACTCTAGGATGACAAGAAAGGAATGAATAAACTAGAAGCATGAATGATCGAGTCAGTTCACCAAATTATTAACTAAAATGTGGGATAGTTAATCTAATCTAGAATGACATGTAAATTCAATGAATATGCAATAAAAAATAATGGAAAATGACCTAAAAAAAAAATCTAATAAAAGAAGAAACCCTAATATGCAAGAGAATTAGAGAAGTGACTTATCGATTTGAAGAGCACACTAGACTATGTCGCGAGAATTGAATGGAGAAACTGGAAGTAGGAATGACCATACAGAGGTCCTAAAAGGATTGATCCAAGGTATCTAGGTAGAATGGATCACCTGGAGAGGGACTAAGATGCATGCGGGTGCTCTGGTATGCAAAATGGGTACCCTAGTCTATGTAAAAGGTTTGAAATTGAGTTTCACAGGTTCAATAGGTGATCTGAAACCCTCGTTGTGTGTCACATCATATTTTTGCACTATGCCAGTGTCACTACTAATCCAAGATAATAGAAATACTTGCAAAAAACCACAAGAAGTATTGAAACCCTAAAAAAATAATAATGCAAATGAATGGGTTGGAATAACCTTAGCTTCCACAACAGTGGGATTAATAATTGAGTGTTGCACTACATTTCAGACCCAAATGTAGTTTAGGTGTGTGTGTGTGCATCATGTTCCCTAGGTACTCTTGTGTTAGTCATACTTTGTGAAGTAGCGAAAAATAACTAGATGTAAAAATATAGTAGAATGGTGCATGAAATAGAATAGAATCCATCCCCTATGTTTGTGTGATGTAGATGAACTAGCCTTGTCCTTGTGATGGAGCTAATGGATGCAAATGATCTCCAAGTGGATGCAACTCTAGGTGGATGATAGTAGTGACTAGTGCTTTAGTTCCTCATTATGGTCTCATAACTTTATATTTATAGGATTATCTTGATCTAATTTCATAATTAACCATAAAGTGGTTGACCACCAAAAAAATAAGAAGATAAAATGGCTAGAAAGTTCCCAAAAGGTGGCGGGAAAGTTTAAAAAGGGTTGGGGGCCCTGGTGGGACGAGGGCACCCATGGATGCCCCAATACTATCCTGGGTGCCCCATTCAAGGATAAAATAATGCAAAATTATGGAAGATGATTGGGCACGTGGGTGTAAGAGGTTAGGAATGATGAAAGAAAATAAAGTAAGATGGCCAAAAGATGGTGGTTAATTATTAATTTCTTCACTCAAGAACCTTCCAAATAGTACTATGATATCGAGATTGAATAGTGTCTAAAGTGAATGATTTTTGACTACATTTTCTCCCAAGCTATGTTGGTGATCGAATGATGGGTAACATAAAGTAGATAGAGATGTGTGCCTAATTTTTCATGAAGATTGTAGTAGAAAACACGCCAAAGGATTAGAAAAAGTGTGGAATGAAAAAAAGATGATGGAGCATGGGAACAAAAGATGAAAAAACACAAAAATGTGATGAGAGTGAACCTAGGGTAGAAGCACATGCGTAGTTGTTGATGTGTGTGATGCACCTGCATGGTTAGTATGGTATGTGATACTACAAAGTTTTTGTGTTTGATGTTGTTGTTATCATTGTTTTTGTTTCCCCCATTTGTTGCTTGTTTCTCATGCGGCAAGGACTTGTAAGAAGAAAATAATCAAGTAGTCAAATATGTATGTATGTATGTATGTGTAAAAATGCAATGTACAAGATGCATGTAAAAGTATGTAAAAACATTTGAATGTAAAATATGCAAATAAAAATGTAAATGAAAGATGTGCACTTTGATTCATGTCAAGAAAGAGAGTGTAAAATGATATCTTATCTTGTCGGGGGTTTTGGGTGATCTCGATGTCATAGGGTGAAGAAGTATAAGGAAGAATTCCAATATATCCTCTAACCTTTAACTGCTTCCCTAAATATGTGTGAAGATATCTCTATACATCCTATTTTTTGGGAGATCTCGATGTAACTAGCCAAAGAAGTATAGGGAGGAATTTGATTATATCCTCCAACCTTTAACTACTTCCTAGAATGATAAGGACAACCATGTCTGTAAAATCCATTGTGTACGGGGTTTGTAGACTGGTTTAAACCCACTCCCTGTATGTAACCCAAAATTTCAAAGGAAGAAAGTGAACTAAACTAAACCGGTGTAAATGCGTTGTGTAGTATGTAAAAACCCCAAATGATGCCCCCCTCTTTGGGGGCACATGCAACATCACTGATAGGAGAATGCAACCCCAAAAGAGGACCAACCACATGTACTCTAAAACTATGCCCTTGGGGAAGAGAAATGGGATTGGTAGAAACTAAGGCATGCACGAACAAGAATCTAGCCATCGACAAGTGTTAGTATGAACAAGAATGCATGTATAAGACAATGTGTAATCTATGCAAACAATGTGAAAGATACCAAGAAAAATAGTAATGTAAACACACAAGAAGACAAGTAAGCCACACAAATCAGGTTTCAAACATGGGACATCACTAATGATATCGAAATACATGCAAGGCCATAATGGAAACATATAACAAACTAGTGTGCACATCAAACAAAGGGAAAGTCATCATACAATATCAAATAATAACATATAATTTAACAAACAACTATGGAAACAAATATACCTGCATAATAAATGTTGCACATAAATCACCATTAACATGTTAGAAATATAACTAGTATTTCAAAAGTAGGTATAACAAAGTAATGTAAAGTGCTAAGTATGGAATGAAACAATAGCACTTGGAAGAGATGAATTTGGATGCCCCCAATGACCAGTTTAGGAAGGGTAGAAGGCAAGCATCCATGTTGCATGTAAGAGACCTGTATCTATGATGATAGCTAAAAAAATAAGTGAACACACATGTGTGGATGGTATATCTAAATGACATACAAATAATATAACTAGCACATGTAATACAACAACCATGAACAAAAAACGTAAGCAAGAGTAAAAAAAACATTAATATGGAGTATGTTGTGGATAGATGGAATGGAATGAAATATGGAATGGTAGGATCCATGTGCCCCTGGAGTGAATGGAAATGTCTGTAATAAGGTTCATTTGGTTTTCTCCCTCTGCAATCAAGAATGAACCATAATTGAGAGTGCGTCATTAGGAAATGATTAAAGTGTGTGTTGTGTCTAATGTACTGTGATAAGTGTGTATATGTGTGGTGATGATATGTGACCTAGAGATGATGTGTGCATGAACCTTATAGCTGAAGCGTATATCATGACAAGATGAATATAGGAGTGATGATGTAGCCTAAAGCGTATATCACTACTAGATGCATAAAAGGAAGAAGTGATGTAGCCTAAAGCTTATATCACTATAAGATGATGATAGAGTAAGTGATGATTTATCCTATAGTGTGTGTCACTATCCTAGAAAAGTCGCATGATAAGAATTCGAATGGTGAATGTGTGATGAATGTAAGTTCTATTTTATTTTTAAACCCTCAACAATGAGTATGGACCAAGGAACTAAAGTGTGTCATAGGGTAGTGAGTGCAACGTGTAGAAGAGTATGTAATATGCATGATGATAGATGACCATATGATGAGTAGAATGTGTAAATACATGATGTGTAGAATGTGTAAAGTGTAATGTATAGAGTGGCATGTAATGTATGTAGATAGACTAGTAAGGTAGTATGTAGGATGATGTAATGTTAGAATCATATGTGATGAAGACTAGTATAATATGTAGAATATGTGTGATATGGAGATGCGCAGTGTATGATGTAAGGCATATGACACAAGATGCAGTGTAGCGACACTATGTATAGAATGTGGTGCAATATGTGTAGATAGTCTAATAGTGTATGTAATGTGTAAGATGAATAGGATGTAACACAAAAGTTGTGGATAATAGAAGTATGATGAGATATATATAATGATGACTAGTATGACATATGACACGCAATGTGTGGTGTCTATAGTGTAGTGTATGGTGTTCATGTGTAGTAATACTTCAATAGTCAAGTGTGGACCAAATCACAAGAGTGTATCATTGGGTAATGACGACTCTAAAGTATGAGTGAATATGCGTATGTTAGGAAATGGCTCTATGAGAATGCAAAGATAAAATATGAGTAGATGATATAATGAGGTATGCGTAAATGCTAAGGGTGTGATGTAGTGTTATGCAAGTATGATAGAATGGGGCGGGTTGACCTTTGGATTCTATGACACCTAAGTGTGTAAGATGAGGGATGTAATCATGTAATGTCATCTAGAAGATCATCTCTCTCAGGATCATAGTCGAATGGATAAGCATTGGTGACTTGATAAGCAATAGTGTCTAGTTGATCACGTAATGATCCATTGAGGCGTAATTTGTACATGTCCATGGCATATTACTCATCAGTAAATGGAGGAAGAGAAATACCATGCATATACCAATGAGTAAGATTATGTGTATATCCAAGAAAGGAACTATTATAGATAAAGACACGACCAAAGGGCATGGGGAAAGATATGTTTTTATGATCAGGATCAATAGTGCCTCCGATGTAATCAAGTCACGATTTCCATAATGTGAGTGGAGAAGAGTGAGGATTTCACGTTATATAGACCGTAAGATGAAAGACACACACACCATAAGTAGCAGTAATATAAACAAAGCCATAATAAATATTGGGAGGATGTGGTGCATGATAGAGATCCTCAAAAGTGAAACCTAGGTGAGCCAAACTCTCATATGTACATATGGTGTCATCACATGTAGGATCAAATGGAATATGCTCTCAATATGAGTCATTCATGAAGAACAGGGAAGTAAATGATGGACACACTAATGTAGGTGGTACATGTGAAGGCATATGTGATAGAGTGACATCCATAGAATGGATAGGCCCTTGATAAGGAATCATAGTAGTAGTAATAGTAGGTGGCACAAAAGAAACTACATCTATCACACAAATGGCACCATCAAGTGGTGGTAAGTGAGGTGGTTCTTCAATAGGTTGGGGCTCATTTGTAATATCTGTGTGTGGAATAGGAATACTAGTATTAGGATCCCGGTCGCATTACTAGAATGGATCGCAGTCACAAAAAATGATGTACTCAATGCTTTCATGTAATAATTTTACACAATTATGTATGGTAGAGGCGACAACTTACATGGCATGAAGCCATGACCTACCAAGTAGACAATTGTAGGAGACTGGGAAATCAACAATGAAAAAGATAGTGTGGATAGTCTTGGGACCAACAATGATGGGAAATGTAATGTGACTGAGACATGGATAGATAAAACCATCATAAGAACGTAGTGAAATACTAAATGGACTAACATCACAATCAAAGAGACCTAAAACTTTAAGGAATAACATAGGACACAAGTTAAGTTCATATCTATTATCAATCAAAGTGTGCTTAACAACTACATTATGAATACGACATATGATATGCAGAGGTGGGTCATTATCAAAAGTGTGAACATCAGCAGGAAGGTTAAACTTGAATACTATGTGTGAAGAAAATGCATCAAAAAATTCTTGATAAACCGATTTTGGATGCATGTCAACACGAATGCGAGTGGTAGTAAGAAAATGTTGGACTCTATGTAGTAAATTAGGATTTACAAGAAAATAATCATTAATTGAGATACTCATGATGACCAAACCCTAGGATGACAAGAAATGAATGAATAACCTAGAAGTGTGAATGATCGAGTTGGGTTCACCAAAATGATTAACTAAAATGTGGAAATGTGGGATAGTTAATCTAATCTAGAACGACATGTAAATACAATAAATAAATGTAATAAACAAGTATGGAAAATGACCAAGTAACTAATCTAATGAAAGGATAAACCCTAATATTCAAGAGAAGTAGGGAAGTGACGTAGCTGATTTGAAGAGCTTATTGGACTATTTCGTAGAAGTGACTAGAGAAACTAGAAGTAGGAACGACTTTATAGAGGCCCCAAAAAAATGGATATGAGGTACGTAGCTAGATTGGAGTGCCTAGAGAGGGAGTGGGGTACCTATGGGTGCTCTGGTCTACAAAATGGGCTCACGATATGTGCAAAAGATCTGGAACTGAGTTTCACAGGTTTGTTAGGTGATCTAAAACCCTCGTTGTGTGTCACACCAGATTCGTTGCATTGCGCTAGGTGTCACTACTAATCCAAGATGATGTAAAGGCACTGTAAGAAACCACAAAAAGTATCAAAGCCCTAAAAAAGAAGAATTCAAATGAATGGGTCGAACTAACATAATCTTCCCCCAATAGTGGGCTTACTAACTGAACACTACACTACATTTCAGACCTAAATGTAGTTACGGGTGTGTGTGTGTGTGTGTGTGTGTGTGTGTGTGTGTGTGTGCATCACGTGCCTTAGGTGCTCTTTTTGCTAGTCGCACTTTGTGAATTAGAGAGAAATAAATAGATGTAAAAATGTAGTAGAATGGTGTATTAAATAGAATAGAATCCCTACCCTTATGCTCATGTGAGGCAAATGAACCAACCTTGTCCTTGTGATAGAGATAATGGATGCAAATGATCTCCAAATGGATGCAACTCTAGGTGCATGATAGTAGTGACTAGTGCTTGGTTCTTCATTATGGTCTCATAACTTTATATTTATAGGGTTCTCTTGATCTAATTTTGTAATTAACCCTGAAATGGCCGACTAACAAAAAGATAAGAAGATAAAATGGATAGAAAGTGCCCAAAAGGTGGCGGAAATATCATAAAGGATCGAGATGCCCCTGGTGGGACTAGGCGCCCATGGGAGCCCTAGTACTAGCAGGCGCCCGATCAAGGGTAAAATAATGAGAAATGATGGAAGATGACTAGGCATGTGGGTATAAGAGGTTGGGAAGCGGGAATGATGAAAGAAAATAAAGGAAGATGGCCAAAAGACAGGGGTTGATTAGTATTTTCTTCACTCAAGAACCTTCTACATAGTAGTATGAGACCGAGACTATACAAGTATCTAAAGTGCATTATTTTGTGACTAAAGCTTCTAGTTCTCTATGATTCTGTTATGTTATGTGCTCATTACATTCTCCTAATTTGAATTGGTGATTTTCTCATTTCGCCTTATTTTTCATGACTGTGATTTTCATGGCTACAACTCATTTTTCTGATATTTTCCTTTGGAGTTTTCTCTATGATTCGAGCCCCTTGTCACCATTTTGGATTCTTTAACTTGGGTTTGCTTCATTTTTTCACTATTTGTTTGAGCCTTGTAACTCTTCCTACATTATTTGACTCACCCTTTGATTCGTCGAGGGCCTTTGTTTGTTTTTCCCATGGATCGTATTCATTTGCACAAGGGTTTGGTCATATTGCTTCAAATCTGTTTCATAGTGCATTCACCATTTATCTGGGTACGGCTGATTTTGGTTGTGCACTTAGCGCGACATAGATTTGCATCTTACTAGATTGCGCTTAAATGTTTGATGTGATCGTTACGATATCTGCACTGGTCATGGTTTTTGTTATTTTCTATCTTGGTCACTTACTATTATGAGCTCTTCGTGGCTTATTTGATGAGATCGATCTCGTATTTTAGTTGGGAAGACTTTATATGGGATTTGTCATTATTTAATCGTAACCCATCGTTGATACTCTGCATCCTTTTAAAATTCTTGGCCTCCATTTATTCATTTGGAGCCTCTGGTTTTGTGGATTTTTTATCAAATTTACTAGAGATCTCATTAGGTTTTGTGGCCTTTAAACTCTGTATTGATATTAGCCACTTATCCTTGACCATGATTCCACTCTGCATTTTACCGTGTTGGGGGTTCAATGAGCTTGGTGTTCGCATTTTGGGCTCGTGTCATGCCTCGTACACTTTTTTCACGATCCTCTATTTACTACTTGGCTCGGTTTCCACATTGGTTGGTCGTAGTGCCATTTGTGGCTTGTTTTTTGTTCTTCCATGGCATGAATGTTTGTTCTATCTCGTGGCTCTCATGGATTTTCTTTGAGATGGGAACTTGGCCATCTTATGTGGCTCAACTACTTTATTTTCCCTAATTCGGCACCTTAAACTCCAAGCTCGCCACTTTGAAGGTAATGTTATTATTTTAAAATTATGTGGGTCGCTATTTTCTTTTTATCATGGCTGTTATGTTTCCTTCCATTCCGAGATGCGTGTGTTCTAGATTTTTCATGACTTGGCCATTTCTCCTTACTTTCATTATGATAGGTGGGCATAGTCTAAGTGTTTCATATATGACCATAGTCATTATTTTTAACTTTATAAGCATGTTTACATCTGGAAAATCTGTGCCAAAAACGTTGATGACTTTATTCCATAAATTTTCTTTCCATTCTAGGTTGATTTCCAGCAAAAATAATTCCCAGTTTAATAGATTTTAAGTAGTTTCATGGCATAAAAATAAAAAGGTCTCACATTTATTTATGAATTCATCAATAGTCATTCTCAAATTCTTCTGATAGTTATTAAACAATGTGTCCTTAGTGATGACATTTCCGTTGTATCTGCCAACTTCTTAATTTGTTCGATCTGCTGCTCAATCCTAGCATGAATTTCAATCTCATTAGCATTGTCTTTGGGAAAGCTTCCTATTAGCTATGGTGATAGAGGACAGGTCTTTGCAGATTTTTTAATATGATTGTATCCCTTCATTCATTCCTAAGAAAAATTTGTAGTATCTTTAAATCGGAAAGAATTTATCTTTATATGTATGATAAAATATGTACTTAGGTACACTATTTTGGAAGGAAAAATATCGGCCTTGTTTGTTGGTGTTTTGCATTCGACTGTAGCTTAGCCATATTTTTTATAAAGATCTTCACCCTTTGTAAAAGCTTGACTTTGAGAACTTAGAATTTACACTGCTGAAAAACCATATGCTGTTGAAAACCTATACCATTACTATTGAAAACTTGCATTTTGTATCAATGAGTACCTTGATAAAATATTGTAAACTATGTACATTTCAAAATCATACTTGAAATACTCTCTAGAATGTATAATTGAAGGTTTTGAATGGAGATTTGATAGAGAACCTGTGATATAAATTCTATAGCTGAATCTTCATGTTGTACTTAATATGATGTGGGAATTCATGAATTGCCTAGAGTATGCTTTTTTAAACGTGAAATATCTTACTATCATACAAAATGTACGGTGTTGTTGAGCTCCATGAAATTACAAGATTTCTCTTCCTGAAAACCATGTTGTTGCATAAGCTTAAACTATGGATTTTGAAACTCGTGCATTTTTTTCGATCTCAGCTAATAAAAATATGGGATTTTCATACTATAATTTAATGGTTGTAACTGAGTTGTTTAATCATTTTGGAACCCTCTAGTCATTTCAAAATGTGATTAGTAATCAATTTTATAGTATCTCTACCTTTGTGGGATAATTATCATTTCTTCTTTGATCATCTTCACCTTGTTGAACTCTGGAAGTGTACCTGATTTGATAGCCAAATACTTCATTTAAGTTCCCTACAATGTATGGATTGCTCTATTTTTGAGGCTGCCCATCTTGCCTTTATTTGTACTCAAGGAAAGATCATATCCATCTTTGATGGTCTCATAAGCCAGATTTATTTTCTATGAACGCAAAATTTACAATGCTTGAAAATGCTTTTCTATATTCTCTCGAGTATTTAGTTTTAGATATGCAATCGAAAGAATGATGTTTTCATTTTTACAACTAATTCTGAATGCATATACATTGAAATCTAAGAGTATAATGAGGTTGGAACCCCGAGCTCGAATTGATCTCTTTTCCTTATTTTCACGTATGCGAGGCAACAATATGAAGTTGGAACAACAAGTGGAGCATAAATACAAACGAGAGAGGATCACATCTACGTGTAATTGATTTAACAAAAATGAATATTTTTTGTTAAACCCTATATTGCAATGTAACAACAAATGAGTAAGAAATAAAGTACAAATTCAGCCTAACCAATAAGCAAGACAAAATTAAAACCCTAAGTGAAAGAGAGAGTAAAAGGGACTTAAATAATTCACAAATAATCTGGACTATGTTGAGTTGGAAAACTACTAGAACGGGAAGGCAGCGGGACAATCACAACTGAGCCCATAAAATTTCGAAGTGTTGGAATATGTTGGAATAGGTCGGGGCGCCCTGGGCACTATAGATCATTGTTGGGTGCTCGTGACAACAAAAATGGCCGAAAATTGATTTCTTTAGTGTAGCTTCTATGTCACTTCCCTTCATTTTTGTCCGTCTATATTTCCATGGTTGATCAACGAACTCATATGAAACCTGCAAAGAGAAAGATCACCTACAAAACCACAAAACATATCAAATCCTAAAAATAAAAAGATGCAAATGGGGAGTCAAATGACCCTAGAGTCACCCAAATGAGTGAACTTACGATCTATGAACCGCACTACATTTTAAAATCCTTTTAGTTCTATGTGTGTGTGTAGAATCATTCCCTAGGTGGCTCTTGTGCCAAACACACTTGAATAACGAGTAATAGCTATATATAGAAGGTGTAAATAGATGTGTGCATGTAAAAATGAACTTCCCCTCCTATGAAGTGTATGTAGAATAATGCGAGTCTCTTGTCCCTTGTGTGATAACTAGATGGATGCTTTGATGCTCTTAGAATGCTCTTGGATACAACCTTAGGTGATGGTAGTAGATTCTTAGTGCTTGGTCATTTATTATAGTACATAGATTTGTATTTATATGAATCCTTTGTTTGAATTTTGTAATAAAGAACTAAAAGGTTGAGCCATAAGAAAACAAGGTGCCCAATGACTATAAGAGGCCCAAAAGAGGCAAGCAAGATATAGTGGCCGAGGGCACCTGTGGGGGATGGGGGTACTTGGCCCCGTGTCTGTCTGCAGGTGTTAGTGTCCATAATAAAAAAAAAGATGAAGTGTCAAAAGTCGATCTGGGTTGTAAGGTGTTTACGAACAAGAAGGAAACTAAAAAGAAAGCAAAGAGGCTAAAGATAATGGTCAATTAGTAATTTTCTTGCTTAGGAATCATATGAATAGTGGTATGTGATCAAGACTTAGAAATGTACCCAAAGTGTGTGATTTAGTGTCTACATTTTCCCCCACTTTATGTTGTTGAGTGAATACTTGATAACATAAATTAGATAAGAGATGTGTACCTGATACCCTGTAGATTGATGGTGAAAAGTGTGTTGAGGAGATAAGAAAATATGTGGAGTGATAAAAATGAAGCATGGAAGCTACGGAAGAAGAAGTGAGTCTGTACCTACCCAAAATTGTAAGGTACTGTACTGCCGAAACAACGTGAGAAGTGCCCCAATGATGATACAGGTCTCCTCGCAAGGTGTTCGGGATCCGGAAAAGATCTCCAAGTGTGCGTTAACATCCCGCATGCCCGCTTAGCCCCCGCGTGCTTTGTTTTTCCCTTTTCCTCTCTTTTCTTGGCCTTTTACTCTTCAGTGACGAAACTATCACCTTGCATGGGCGGTGGTCTCGTGACCGCCACCCTGATCAGGGCGGCGGTCCTATAACCGCCGCCCTGCTCAGAGCGGCGGTCCTTTACGCATTTTCCAGAAAGTGTTTTAACACGACTCACGTAAAAATCAACGATTCACCAACTTTTTTTTGCCGACTTAGGCTTGCATTTATGTTTTTGGTCCCCTGGAATAGTGTTTGGCCATTGTTTATAGTTTTAGAGTTCAGTTTGGTTTTGATCTTTGGGTGAATGAAAAGCTATAAATAAATGGTTTGTGCACAAACAAATGGTCTGGCCCCTCATTCACTTTTCATGCTCTCATTTTCAATAGTTCAGTCTATTATTTTTCTTAGAAGCCATAGTTTCAATTCTTTGCATGTTTAGTTAGCATTGTTCAGTTGTTGGTAAGCCACATACCCATCTTGTGCAGGCAGTACTGTTATTTCACCCAATCCATTGGAGTAAAATAGCTTAGGAAGCCATTAAAGTTGTAGGTTTTGCTCCTCAAAACAGGATAGTTTCAGGTTCTGGACGCTTTATGTTGCATGACTCGCAATAAATTCCGCTAGGAATTACATAAGCCAAGCTCTGTACTCTTGCGCTATCCCTCCTACTCGCATTATATTCGCATCCGCATTCGAGCTACCTTTGTCCCAAAATCTACTTCTGTTGATGCTAGCATTACACGCTTTTCTGGATTCACGTGAACACAAAGGAATGAGGAGATCACACTGAGGGGACAAGATCATACGCACCATTGGATTTGCCACTGTTCTGCAGAATCCAGGTTCTAGCTTTCAAAGTTCTAAAGTTAGAAATATATCAAATAGAGTAGATAATCACTTCTTTTCAGTTAAGTTTACTTTCGATATTGCCAAGGAAGCTGTGGGGATTGATAGTTTCTGAGAAACTATGATTCATTCCTCACTTCTGAGGTAGGATCGAGAGTCTGGAAAATAGATTAAGCAAGTTATTTCATTATTTAGAATAGATCTACAAATTGCACAGACAAATAACTACACTCGGTTATTTTGTTTGTTTTAAGTTTTATCTTAGTTGTCAAATTCTAGATACATTTAAATAGCTGCTTTCTTAAATTCTTAAAAGTTTCCCAGAAAATACAAATATAGAAATTATATATATGTTCTAGGTTTATTCCACGTAGTTAAAATTTACTTTGTTGCAGTTAGATTTACATTATTGTTTTGTATGACAATCACGGGACCCAGGGAGCCCAGGGAATATGTATTTGAGCCAATTATGCCTCAACCCAATCTCGTCATGGCAATAGTTGACATAGACCAGAATCTTAGAATACAAATCTTCCAAACAACAACAGATTTACAACAGATCAGTTCTCAGTTGAGGGGATTAAATATAGAAGATGACCAAGCACACACGTTTTGGTCAAATCAACCGAACTACAGATTACCCTAGGAAAACATACACATGACTGTAGAAGGGTTCGAAAGAGAACAAACCTTTGGTTGTGATCCTTTGGTCCCATAGACAGCCAGATGCAGAGACACTCTTCTAGATATAGATACCGGCCTAAGAATCCAGGTTGCAAGAACGCCTGTGAGGTACTTCGAGAAGATCACACAGTTATTGATCCTAAATATAGAAGTTGAGAAAGCATATGATTATTAGATACTAGGGATTAGGACTTGATTTCATACATGACCATAGTAGGACCACAACAACCAAGAGTCTACGGTTGTGATCCACAAATCCCGCAACCTAACAAATCCATAAGTCAATCAGACATAGACACTAGCCTACGTATATTAGTATTCAGATCTACCCCACTTCCACCCACCATCGTCGAACAATTATCCTTACTAGATATAGCGGCTAACAAAGCTAGAGAATTTTGGACTAGGCCAGAGAATCGTCCGTAGAGTCAATTGTATTCATTACCCACCATATGACCTTATCTGGAGACATACACGAAACTATCCCAGGTCATTTTCCACGTATTCCACAACCCATAGATCGAATCACGCCAGAGCTCGATATTGATTGGAGCCTTCGAGCAGTCATCCTTGCCGATCGATCTATCACACCAGTTCAGGTTAGAAGGGCCTTCTTTGCCTTAGATTCGTAAATTCCACTAGTGCGTATTGAAGACATTAGATTTCCTAACTAGTCTGTCTGCATCCCACGCATATTCCATCCCCACCGGCTGTCTCGGCACGACCTCGGGAGGTCGGGTACACGGAAGAGTTACCTGTAGATTCCCACGCTCGCTTGTCGCTTTTCCAAAGCATAGAAAATTGGTGAACCTGACGTGAAACAAACAAAATTAGTGAAGTCGGCGTGATCTTCCTACTTTCTCGTCTATAGTACTACGTTTTCTTTCAAGTTTAGTTTAATTTTCATCTTCTTTGCCTTATTAGCTTTCACGAATCATTTTCAATCTCTCCCATTATTCTACGGGTATTCATATACCCCCCGAATATGTCGGGATTCGATGCATATGGCAGACCCCTCTTGGGTCTTGAGGCATACTACACCCAACAAAATAGACAATCATCACCCTCACTCTCGGTATGGGGTGACAACTACTCAACTAATCAGTTGTCAACACAAACTCCAAGAATCAGATATAATTCATCTTTTCAAACTGAGGAGTTAGATCAACCCCCTCAAAAACAACAAACAGAGCCTTCAGGCTCGAATAATATGACGTTCACCGGAGAATCTGGATCATCTCCTCAGATGCTACTTAGACCACAAATTAGTAGACAATCAGACCCATACCTGGTCTTAGATGATGAACAGTCAATACGTTATCCTAGGAGTGAACAAAGTGCTCTCAGGGTATATACCCACCTGTAGGGAGTTTACAAATGCAACCCGAGGTCTCTTTTCAAGAAAATACCTCTATACCATTGCATATAGGAAATACTCTTGGAGAAATTTGGCAAGATAATGATCAGTTCATAGCAGGATATCACATGCCTATACAAAACCATGGTATACAACAAACGCCACCAAGGCAGAATATCGTGACTTCACCAAATGAAGTCATTTCAGCGTTAGTAGAAAAAGTGAGAGGGTTAGAACTTGCCCAGAAAGTCAAAATTTGCAATTCATGCAAACAGGGGGTTCCAATCCTCCACACCATCCTAGCCAAGTAGATATTCTCACAGAGTAGGCACGTTAGGCATGCCTCCTCGCAGTATCACACAACAAACGCCAACTAGGCCATCATCTCTAACACCATCCCTCCCGGCCTAGTATCAAACAATCCATTCCTGGACAATACCCCATCATACTTAAACATGTACTCCAAATCACCACAAGGAGATATGTTCTCCTCTCCCGGCATGTTTGCTCAAACACAGGGACTTCCTTATGCCCCTGCCAACGCATACGCTGTGCCATATCAACAACCCATCCCACCACCACTCCCCTAAGAACCACCATCAATGGTCGAAACCTATGCGATAGGGACTTATTCAGAATATTTGAAAGAGCCCTTAGACTTCACCATACGAAGCATCATGCTTCCAAGACCCCTTCCCGATTTACCCAAGTACAAAGGTGAGGGAGATCCAAACGTGCATATCAAAGCTTACGCTACAGCCATACGAGAACTACTCCCTTGGGATGGGGTTGTTGCTAAAATATTCCCCAAAACTTTGGAAGGCATCACTCTTGATTGGTATTATAGAATACCTGAGGCTTCCATCCATTCATTTAAACAACTCGTATCAGAGTTCATTAAGGCATTTGACATGAACAAACTGTTAAGAACAGGAATCAGGGAGTTCTTACACATCAAACAAGAACACAACAAATCTGTCACCCATTTCATCCAAAGGTGGCGTACAGTCCTTTATTCCTCAGCAAGTGCACCAAACATGGATCAAATGGAACTATGTGATTTATTCCTTCATTCGCTTAGCAGAGAAGTGAAGGAAGAAGTCCAGAAGTTCCCATTATGAACTTATGATGAAGTACTAGAGAGTGCTCTTCGAATAGATCAAGCAGCAATTGATAGTGGTTGTAAGACATATGGAGCAAACGGGAGGTTAATCACCCCCAATCAGAACACTAAAAATTATCCCACCACCACAAACGTCAACCAAGGACCTAAAATCCTTAACAAAAATCGGGGTGTAACAACAGATGGAGTAACCGACCAGCCCAAAAGGTAAATGTTGTCAATACTCCATCACAAACAAACAACCAACGAAACAACAACTTTACCCCGACAATCAATACAGTGGATTTTAACCATCCACAACAACAACAACAATGGAAAAATCCCATACAAGGGCCAAGCCAAAACTCATTTGGTTATCAAAACCAAAATCAAAGCCAGAAACAACAAATGCAAAACTTTAATCCTAATAGGAAACAGTTTGATCAGAGTTTTAGGCCACAATATACACCAAACCAACAAACTAGGAATTACAATCCCAATTCATATTGTGGTTTCCACAAAATTCGAGGTCATGATACTAGAACGTGTCATGACTACAATAAATTCATGCAACGTTTGCCAGAAGAACAAAGACAGTTCTTCACAGATTTGTTTTTGGCAGATCCCATGTCACCACCACCAAGCACGCTCGCAGGGGCAGTTTCCCCTCAGAATGCTCCCCTCAAGATCTTTAACGATCCACTCCCAAATCATGATAATAACAGACTAAATCCAACTGGGACGAACAAGGGTGCAATGATGGGAAACAATGATCATGAAGCCTCGACTTCACTAAATCCATCAGTTGCGCCACAATTAGGAAATCAGCCGAGACCCAAGATAGTCAGTTTAGTAGAACTAGACGTTGAACTACCTATCAAAGCTATAACAAGAACACGAGAATATTTCTCTCAACCAAGCCCAAGTCACCTGCTAGAAATAGATAAGAGTCAACAAATAGTAGAAAAACCCGTGGGTGCCTATGATTTAATTAACGACCTAACAAAAACCTTTTCACACATTTCATTTTTAGACTTACTAAAAAACTCTCCTACTCACAGGGCTGCTCTTTTAGAAGCATTAGGTTTAGGTCATTTAATTAACATCACTCCACCTCCTGAAACATAGGTAAATCATGTAGACTTTGATGTTCATCCTCCAGGACATGCTGGACAAGGATGTCGAATTCATATTCTAAATAAGTAAAATGCCTACAGATGTTGAGATTGCACGCCGAGGCGATCCAGCCTTACACTTACAAGTATGGGTTTATAATAACTACGTAAAATGAGTAATGGTTGACGATGGGGCCGCAGTTAACATAGTCCCCTTCTCTTTCCTTCAAAAGTTAGGATATGGGGAAACAAACTGTTCCACCACTCGAAATACATTGAGAGGCTATGATAGCCTTAAAGCCACTTCGATTGGAACTATAATACTACCGGTCACCTTAGGACCTAAAAAAATCCTGACTGATTTTTATATTATAGATCGGGAAACTAATTATAATATGATCCTCGGCCAACCATGGATACACCGAATGAAGGCAATCCCTTCTACGTTATTCCAAGAAGTAAGATTCTTGCATCTAGGAAAGGTGTTTGTAGCCAAAGGCGATCCAAAGCCTTTCGATATACACCTAGCTGACTTAAAGAAAAGACCAGGTGTGCACTCGGAATTTGAACTTCCAACAAACCAACTTAATAAACCCACTGATGCAAAACCAGAGGAGAAGTTGGTACCTACAACGGATCTTGAGACTATGAATCTAGTCAAGACAATCCCAACCTCAAAAGGCGAGGCTAACATTGTAGAAATGGTATCATTAGGAACTACTGCAAAAATCATTGAATTACTAGAACAGGATCTACCAATGTTTCTACCATTTGATTCTGTGGGCATGGGAAATTCCCTAGGTGTTGGTTCTCTTCCAGCTGAGGATCTCTGTATGGTGGAAGTAGAATGCGCAAACACAACAAATATCCCAGCATCCATATTCCCAGCTAAATATTGGACTCTCCATTTTGATGGAGCTAAATGCCGTTATGGAGCGGGGCTGGTGTAATCTTTACTTCCCCTGAAGGAAAGGTCCTACCATTCGCCTTCAAACTCAATTTCGAATGTACAAACAACGGCGCTGAATACGAAGCCCTCCTCCTTGGCCTCATTTTAGCCAAGAGGATCGGTATTAATAACATCAGAGTATTAGGAGACTCACAATTGGTAGCAAACCAAGTCTCTGAGATATATGAAACCAAAGCCGAGCATTTACAGCTTTACAAAAAAGCTGTATTAGATTTAAGCAAGGAATTTGACTTCATATCAATTGAAACAATCCCGCGAGAAGAAAATCTTCTCGCTGATTCAATAGCAACTTCCGCATCATGTTTTACTCCAAGCAATAAGTTAGAGGATACCCGTTTCATAGTATCCCTTCGTGATGAACCATTGATAAAGACAACGACAAATTCTCTTTTAAAAAAAAATGAATCTACTATCCTAGACCATGTTGATAGTGATATGGCCACTTTGGATTACTTAAACGCCTATGCGGCACTACATCTCTCCTATCATACGATAGATTTGTCCTTAATCCCACATTCATCTTCTTACTGCATGGAAATCCCATAATGGAACCTAGCGTATACACGGTAGAAAGTGGGGACGATTTGGATTTACCTCCAGCCCCACCTGAGTTTGAAGAAGGTAATGCCTCTTTAATCGAAGAAACAATTGATGTTAACATCGGAACGGAGGATGAACCAAAAATATTGAAATTAGGGTCCTCGTTAACCCTGAAGAAGTAGAAATACACACTCAGATCCTCAAGGAACATCAGAAAGATTTTGCATTTAATTATAAGGAAATGACAGGCATTGCACCACACATTGCAGTGCACAACCTCGTCACTAAACCGATGCAAAACTAGTTAAACAAAAATCAAGACCCATGAAACCCAAGGTGGCTCTCATGGTGAAAGACGAAATAATAAAACTCCTACAAGTAGGGTTCATCAAACCAGTCGATTACTCTCAATGGGTATCTAATATTGTTCCCGTTCTCAAAAAGAATGGGAAGATATGCATCTGCATAGATTTCCGAGACATTAACAAAGCATGTCCTAAGGACAACTTCCCATTACCATCCATAGATGTCATTATTGATGCAAAAGACTGGATTTGAACTCTTGTCCCTCATGGATGGATTCTCGGGATACAATCAAATCAGAATATCTGAACAAGACCAAGCCAAAACCACGTTTATAACTCCTTGGGGAACCTATTGTTATGTTGTTATGCCATTTGGCCTCAAGAACGCTGGTGCTACGTACCAGCGAGCTATGACATATATATTCCATGATTTAATTCATAAAATCATGGAATCCTACGTAGATGACTTGTTGGCTAAGGCCAAGAAGCGTTGTGACCATCCAGAAGTACTCCGCGTCATTCTTTCACGCCTAATAGAATATGGAGTCACACTAAATCCAGAGAAATGCGTCTTTGGCGTAACAGGAGGAAAGCTCCTAGGTTACATCATATCGTCACGAGGGATAGATGTTGATCCAACCAAAATTTGGGTTGTCCTCGAAATGGTCCCACCTTCGAATGAATCTGGAATCAGGTCATTTCTCAGAAAACTGGGTGCAATCCGGAGATTCATCCGGACTTAAGCTTCGCCATTCATCCAATCAACAATTTACTCAAGAAGGATTATAGCATTGATTGGACTAAAGACTGCAATGAAGCCTTTGATGCAGTTAAGCGTTTCTTGTTATCACCACCTACGCTAATGCCACCCAAGCTAGACCGCCCATTAATTTTGTATTCACGAGCTACCGATGTCTCGCTGGCCTGTATGTTGGCCCAAGAAGACAATGACAAAAAGGAACGCGTGATTTATTTCATTAGTCGAACATTACTTGACTATGAAACACGTTATACACAGGCAGAATGAGAATGCCTTGCCATAGTCTTTGCTACTAAATGCTTAAGACACTATATGCTGAATCAAGAAACGAGGGTCATGGTAAAAATGGACCATTTACGAACTTTCCTCACACAAGGATCCTTGTCTAAAAAGATGGACATTTTATAACCTTAATGGGGGAATTCAAATTAACATTTGTAAATCAGAAGTCGGTTAAGGGACAAATCATTGTGGATTGGTTAGCTGATAACCCATTAGATGGAGGTGATTTAGTAGATTTAGATTTTCTAGATGAGTGCGTATACTACATCGAAACCCGACCCTCTATCTCTGAGTGTCCTTGGTACACTGATATCATTAATTATATCATGGACCATACGTACCCAGAAGGAGTTACACCGCAACAAAGAAGACGGTTACATATTATTGCAGCCAAATACGTCATCATAGAGCAAGTACTCTACCGAAAAGCATTCGATGGAATGCTCCTAAGATGTGTCGACATAGAAGAATCCAAGAAGATTCTCCATGAATCCCACAGTGGAATATGTGGAGGCCACTTCGGTGGCCATGCCACCGCTCGAAAAATACATCGAATGGGCTATTTTTGGCCCACTCTAGAACATGATGCAATAGAGTTTGTACGCAGGTGTCATAAGTGCCAAGAATTCTCCCATGAGATCCACATGCCGGCACAAGCTCTGCAACCAATCACTACTCCATGGCCCTTTTCTACATGGGGCCTAGATTTGATAGGGAAATTCTCTCCCTCATCCACAGATGGCCATAATTTTATAATCACGGCCACCGAATATTTTACCAAATGGGTAGAGGCTATGCCTCTACTACTGTACCTAGTTATGTAATTGCCAAGTTCATTTTGAACCAAATCATTTACAGTACAAGATCCGCAAATCATTATCTCCGATAATGGAACTTCTTTTAAGAATGAAGAGGTTGAACTATGCAATAAATTTAAGATAAGCCATCATACGGCTTCCTTGTATTACCCTCAAGCCAACGGACAGGCTGAAGCGACGAACAAGACACTAAAAGCCATTCTCCTTAAAACTGTGAAAGAAAACAAACGAGATTGGCATTTGAAGTTATATCCGGCCTTGTGGGCCCACCGAACCTCAATAAGAACACCAACGGGAGCAACTCCTTTCTCACTAGTGTTTGGGGCAGAGGCAGTTCTCCCACTCGAGGTTGAAATACCAGTCTCCGCATTTCATTACAAGGGATTCTGGATGAAGACGCTTACAGAGAAGCACGTCTTTCCTAACTAGAAAGCCTAGATGAAACTAGGTTAGATGCCAAACAGTGACATAGAGTTTATGCTGACTGGATGTGCCGGCAGTACAACAAGAAGGTCTATGAACGTGATATATATGAAGGTGATCTAGTTCTAAGGCTAGACAACCGGATCGACAAGAAGACCGGCGAAGGAAGGAAATTCGGCCCAAATGGTTGGGCCCATACCGAGTCATGAAGGACTATGGAAACGGTGCATACCTCTTATGTACGCTAGAAGGTGAGGAATTTGGCGAAACAGTCAATTCCCTGCACCTCAAGTGGTTCTACGCATAAGCAGCTAGCACTACTTATATAACTATCTACATTGCATTTTCATATAGATTAGGATCATGTTGTCCATTTGTTTTGTACACAAATTGTGATCAAGGAATCTATTCTCAAAGCAATTCATTACAAACTCATGATGTTGTTGGCATAAACTCTTTAATCATACCTCTCCATTTTCATGATGTCATCAAATTATCTCGGAATCATTTTATCAAATAAAGCTAGATATGACAAAGTCTTAATGGTAACCATACCAAGATCTGCAAGTTTATTCTCACTTTGATTTCTTCTTAGGGTAGGTGTCTTGCCTATGGTCTGTTCTAGAAGCTTCATGGTGTCACATCTATCCCATATGTATATCTCTTTGGAAATAAGCACATACTGACGTTTTACTCAAACAAGTCAAACGTTGATCAAACAGAAAAATTTAATTTTACACATTTCCTTGCCCCACCAACCTTCGGTGATGAGCTTGCGTCTCTTACTAGTGATGTAGGGTTGGGAAAGGATGGAAATGCCCTTACTCACCTATGCTTTGCCCACGGTGTTAAACCCACGCTTCTTACTAGTAGCATGGGGCAAAGTGTAGGGGGTCCTCTTGACAAATAAATGCAAATGGTCATACACAAACAATTCAAACTTTGAAACTTTGAGTCAAAAATAAATGAATCAGATGTTCAAAATTCCAAGAGAGTTAAAATCCTAAAAACCCAGATTTTGTCTACTATGTGGCCATCTACGGATCTAAGTCTAGATAAACCGTAAAGTAAGTTACATTCTAAACTATGAAGTCACTCGGGTAGAGTAAACAGTAGCTTCCAATTTGGTTCCACCAAAGCTTTGTCTATCTTTCATCACTATCATTTCAGCTACACCTCGCAACTTGAGCCCTTTCTAAACTCTCGGTGATGAGCCCTCGCATCTTACTAGTTGCATGGAGTTAGGAGTGGGGTAGTTTTATCTCGTACATCGCATCTTGGTTTGTATTCATCACTCTGCAAAACAAACATGAGGTATCCAAAATTGCTTATAGAAGCTAAGATTCAAGATCACATTATATCTACATCACCATATATCAGCATCATGAAACACAAAAGGAAATAAAAATATTTACATCATTTGTTCTCCATTGCATACATTCTAAAAAGTATATAAACATACATCGTAGTATACATAGGGAAACTAGAAATAGAAAGGAAACCATGAGTGCCAAGATTTTGATCCAAAATAAATACGTATATATAAATGATCAATGTTTATATACAATGCCATCATGCACTAAGCATGGTCAAAATGCTCAAAGAGCCCGTGATATACAAAAGAATATATAAAACAAAATCTACGAGAGCCAAGTGGCCTCTCAATCCCTACGTGACCCCTCCGAAGGTGCACGCCCACGCCTAGGACTCCGGCTACGCCGGCGTTCTGAATGTACGGAGGGCTCAGGATCCCGAGGATCAGCCACAGTCTCACCATGAGAACGGCTCCTCATAAGATGCTCAGCTGTCCTGTACCCCGCTAGCTTGGTGCGAAGGGTCGATACCATCTTGGCCACATGCCAGATTGGAGCAAAGATGTCGGTATGCCTACCAGCCGACTGAAGGCTCCCCAGCGTCTACGGACAGCTCTGCACGGGTCCTATCCATGGGGATCATCAGGGAATCAGTACATACCCTGCGGATCAAATCCCGCCACTCATCAACAGTCTCTGCAAACAAAGGAGAAAACAAGTTAGAAACCAAACAAGAAATTAGGAATACAAGATTGTAACTAAGGAGAGCCTACAAGAAAACATTAAAAGGGAGAAAGGGTAACTTACTCGAATCACCAGGCCTCCAGGATGGGTCGCTCGGGCGGCACTCCACCGTGGATGCCGCTACTGACTGAGGGGCTGCTCCTGTGGTAGGAGCAACATGTCACCCCGCAACGGACTCATCCTCTCCACCATGGCCCTGGGAGAGTGGCTCCTTTGAAACTAGAGTATCCCTCTCTACGCTCTGCTCAGCCCTCTCTGCCTGCATGATATCCTGAGTGTCATGCCACTCAGGATCGCTGTCCTCGGTCTCCTCCTCTGTCTCCCCCGTAAACTCCTCAGACTCGGAGTCTACCTCTATAGGGTCATCGCTGCTGTGAGCAGGACCCGCAGCAATCCGAAGTAAAGGTGCCTGAGGTGCACCGGCTCTCCCTCTAGCACGAACTATCCTCCTGGCTGCAATAGGAACGCCAGGAGTAATCACTGTCCAACCTCGGCCTCTAGGCCCCCCTCTGGCCTCACGGACTGATCTGTAGACCGGTGCCACTAGGGGAAGCATACCCGTATATGGTAGGCCAAACTGCTGAGGAACCCGGCCAAAGGGGTGCACCTCCACTCGTCCCACTCTATCAATGAGCTGCCCTGTGGTGGAGCAGGAGATCAAGGTAAGAGTCTCCTCGCCCATATGCCCATATGCCTACCATAGTCGGAGGTCGTAGTAGGGAGAAATCGGCGATGAGGTGCTCTAAGCACCGACATGTCTATCCATCTGGCTGCCCTAACAGCTCCAAGATCTGCCACCTCCACACCCCTGCCATAAGGGATGAAATGCTCATAAACCTAACTCATGACTAGAGTCGGGTGGCTCAATGACTGCCCCTGTAAATGGACCACCCTATATAGATCGTGGTAGGTGGTCCCAAGAATGTCTGTGCTCCCAAGCGTATATCCGACCGTGCCCCTCTATCTGTGCAATAATGGGGGCCCAGCAGTATAATAATGTGTCTCCTCCCTTGTCCCCGATCAGTCTCGAGGCAAGGATCCCCATGATGGCCTGTCGAAATATGGGGATGGGCAAAGAAGGAATAGATCGAACTCTCACCCCCTTCTTCGACCCCATGGAGATGGCTGCATCTCCCATATATGTCACCCACTATGCAATCTGTGCCCGTGAGCCTGTTGTCTCTAAAGTGAGTCACCTCCCGATGATCGGGACCCCCAGAATGCGGTAGACATCCTCCAATGTAATGGTCCACTCGCTGTGGACCCCTGGCAATCAGAAGGTGTTTCGATCTGCATCCCAAGTATGAAAACAAGTCACAAAGGATGTGACTAGATGGTGTAACATGGGGCACGCATGATATGCGCAATATGCCAGCCCTCTGAAGTGTGTCCTCCTCATCCTGTGAGAGGGCATCTAGTACCCCTGGGAGCCAATCACACTCCCTCTCTCTACTCCATCGGATGTACTCCTCTCTCACCTGCATACACCCAAAAACACACAAAACAAAGTAAGTTAGCATCCAGGCAATACTGAGAAAATCATGTAAGCATGTAGAAATGCTAAAAAAGCAAAAACATTTTCAAAAAAAGGATTCTTTTGCATTCTGTGTGAAACCGCCGCCCTAAGCAGAGGGGCGGTTTTGTAACCACCGCCTTAAGGGCGGCGGTCGTGTAACCGCCACCTGAACAGGGCGGCGGTCATGTAACCGCCGCCACAGGGTGGTGGCGATCGTGGTCCGAAAATCCATGCGGGTTTTTAAACTAAAAAGGCCTAAAAAGTGCTAAAAACGGCCATTTAACCTAAAAACAGAGCCTACCCAGTAGGCGCCCCCCCTAGGTGGACCTTTTAACACTAGCATTTTCAAAAATGACCCCCATTGCAGAGTATTTAGCATTTCAAAATTAAGGGGGGAAAAAAAATAAACTGAAGAAAACTAACCTGTGATCACTGAGGTCGATGTTCCACATGTGGAGGCATGATCACTATCTCGCTGCGGATGTTTTGACTCTACTCATGCAAGAAACCATCACCGTGGGTCCTGAGCTCAAAATCAACCAAATCGACTCGCGCAAATGAATAGGAAAATGGGCCCACTTTCATACATATAGCACTGTTTCGTTTTAAAATGACTTTTCACAAGTTTGGAGCGCTGATGGAGGTAAGTTCATATCCCCACACAAATGGTACGTTCTCATTCCCTGTTATTCTTAGCGTTTATTTTTCAAACTATTGTGTCTATCTACACTTGAGTTCTCTTTTCATTTTGCAGGTAGCGGGAATTTTGGATGGCATCATGTCAACACACAGACGTGTCAGGTATAACTTCTAACTTCCCATTTCGGGACCTGCCATACTCGGACACACCGTTTACGCCTCTCCATGGCTAAAACGCTTCCGAGGGGGCAATATGTACGTACTCCAAAATTGTAAGGTAATCGTACTATCGAACAACGTGACAAGTGCCTTAATGATGATACAGGTCTCCTCGCAAGGTGTTCGGGATTCAGAAAAGATCTCCAAGTGTGCGTTAACATCCCGCATGCCCTGCTTGGCCCCCGCGTGCTTTGTTTTTCCCTTTTCCTCTCTTTTCTTGGCCTTTTACTCTTTAGTGATGAAACTATCACCTTGCATGGCGGCGGTCTCGTGACCGCCGCCCCCATCGATCAGTGGCGGCGGTCTGAATCGCCGCCCGCTCAGCGGCGGTCCTTTACGTGTTTTCCAGAAAGCGTTTTAACGCGACTCACGTAAAAATCAATGATTCACCAGCTTTTTCTTTCTGACTTAGGCTTGCATTTATGTTTTTCGTCCCCTAGAATAGTGTTTGGCCATTGTTTATAGTTTTAGTGTTCAGTTTGGTTTTGATCTTTGGGTGAATGAAAAGTTATAAATAAATGGTTTGTGCACAAACAAATGGTCTGGCCCCTCATTCACTTTTCATGCTCTCATTTTCAATAGTTCAGTTTATTATTTTTCTTAGAAGCCATAGTTTCAATTCTTTGCATGTTTAGTTAGCATTGTTCAGCTGTTGGTAAGCCACATACCCATCTTGTAGGTAGCAAAGATCTTGTTATTTCACCCAATCCATTGGAGTAAAATAGCTTAGGAAGCCATTAAAGTTGTAGGTTTTGCTCCTCAAAACAAGATAGTTTCAAGTTCTGGACGCTTTATGTTGCATGACTCGCAATAAATTCCGCTAGGAATTACATAAGCCAAGCTCGTACTCTTGCGCTATCCCTCCCCTACTCACATTATATTCGGCCGCATTCGAGCTACCTTTGTCCCAAAATCTACTACATTGATGCTAGCACTACACACTTTTCGGATTCATGTGAACACAAAGGAACGAGGAGATCACACCGAGGGGACAAGATCATACGCACCATTGGATTTGCCACTGCTGCTGAGCGTAATCCGTGTTCTAGCTTTCAAAGTTCTAAAGTTAGAAAAGTATCAAATAGAGTAGATAATCACTTCTTTTCAGTTAAGTTTACTTTCGATATTGCCAGGGAAGCTGTGGGGATTGATAGTTTCTGAGAAACTATGATTCATTCCTCACTTCTGAGGTAAGATCGAGAGTCTGGCAAATTGATTAAGCAAGTTATTTCATTATTTAGAATAGATCTACAAATTACACAAACAAATAACTACACTCGGTTATTTTGTTTGTTTTAAGTTTTATCTTAGTTGTCGAATTCTAGATACATTTAAATAGCTGCTTTCTTAAATTCTTAAAAGTTTCCTAGAAAATACAAAAATAGAAATTATATATATGTTCTAGGTTTATTCCACGTAGTTAAAATTTACTTTGTTGCAGTTAGATTTACATTATTGTTTTGTATGACAATCACGGGACCTAGGGAGCCTAGGGAATACGTATTTGAGCCAATTGTGCCTCAACCCAATCTCGTCACGGCAATAGTTGACATAGACCAGAATCTTAGAATACAAATCTTCCAAACAACAACAGATTTACGATAGATCAGCTCTCAGTTGAGGGGATTAAATATAGAAGACGACCAAGCACACACGTTTTGGTCAAATCAACCGAACTACAGATTACCCTAGGCAAACATACACATGACTGTAGAAGGGTTCGAAAGAGAACAAACCTTTGGTTGTGATCCTTTGGTCCCATAGCCAGATGCAGGAGACACTCTTCTAGATATAGATACCGGCCTAAGAATCCAGGTTGCAAGAACGCTGTGAGGTATTCTTGAGAAGATCGCACAGTTCTTGATCCTAAATATAGAAGCTGAGAAAGCATATGATTATTGGATACTAGGGATTAGGACTTGATTTCGTACATGACCATAGCAGGACCACAACAACCAAGAGTCTACGGTTGTGATCCACAAATCCCGCAACCTAACGAATCCATAAGTCAATCAGACATAGACACTGGCCTATGTATATTAGTATTCAGATCTACCCCACTTCCACCCACCATCGTCGAACAGTTATCCTTACTAGATATAACGGCTAACAAAGCTAGAGAATTTTGGACTAGGCCAGAGAATCATTTGTAGAGTCGATTGTATTTATTACCCACCATATGACCTTATCTGGAGACATACACGAAACTATCCCAGGTCATTTTCCACATATTCCACAACCCATAGATCAAATCACGCCAGAGCTCGATATTGATTGGAGCCTTTGAGCATCATCCTCGCGATCGATCTATCACACCATTCATGTTAGAAGGGCCTTCTTGCCTTAGATTTGTAAATTCCACTAGTGCGTATTGAAGACATTAGGTTTCCTAACTAGTCTTTCTGCATCCCACGCATATTCCATCCCCACGGCTATCTCGGCACGACCTCGGGAGGTCAGCACGTGGAAGAGTTACATGTAGATTCCCAAGCTCGCTTGTCACTATTTCAGGCGCACGGTGACCCTAGGGGTGAAAGCATATGTGTATATGTCATGTTTTACCTGGTGTTGATGTCGATTGATGCTTGATGATGTGACTTATGCTTTCCATAAGGATGAAACTACAAAAGAGAATGGAAAACGAGTAGTCAAAGTCATGTATGTGAAAAATTTGATCCAAATATGTAAAAAGCATGTAAAAGTGTGTAAAAATGTGAAAATGAACATGTGCACTGATCCGTGATGAGTGTAGAAAGGATCCTGAAAATGTTGTAGAAGAATGAGTTTTTTGGGCGATCTCATGCCACGACAGGAGGAAGTGTAGGGACAAAGGTATAGTTTTATTCTCCAACCTTTGACTTATTTCCGACAATTTATACACCACTTGCAGATGGTTTGATCTTGTTTTGTTAAAATTTGATCTATTTTGATCCAAGGTGAAAGCATGCATGCTTTGATTAATAGAGGAATGTGCCTATACTAAGAAAATTGATGTGTAAACTATTGTGAATTATGTTGGTCCGAGAGAAAATGTGTAAGCGCCCGTTGGTAATAGGCGCTCGAAAGGGTCGGGGGGGTGCCCTGACGCTCATGTTTGTGTGCGGGATCTGTTTTCTATGTTATGTTGAAGACCTAAGTTAGGTTCTAGGCTATTTCTATGACTGAATATTGTGCTTTATTGATACTAAATTGTGTTTTATTGTATTTGTGAACATTTGTATGAAGTGACCGATTCACCGATGTATGTCACCCTCGTTTGGTGTGCATACGACGTCGTTAGGAGTATGTGGCCCAAAGGAGGACTAACTACTAATATGAAATTGTAGCCCAGTAGGGAGATGGTATGTGCTTGGTAGAAACCAAGGCACACACAAGCAAACCTGGATGGAAAAAGTGTTAGTAAAAATAAGAGAAAAACTCATATAACATATAATTTATAATCTAGCAAGAAGCTAATGTAAACATGCAATAATGTAGACAAAGTAGACCGCTTAAAAAGTGGGTGTGAAACATGGGAAATAGCTCATAATTTTGCAAGACAATAAGGGCCGAAGATTCCAAAAGCAAACACGCAATGAACAAGAAAGACATAGGGAAAAGCTCGTAAACAATGTCATACAATGCAAAACAATGGAAGATAATAGAAAACAAAGTAGTAGACAACCATGGTGGCAAATAGACTTGTAAGACAAATGTTACACATGAAGCACCCATTAGCATGTTAGAAAGATAAAAATTATGTCAAAGCGTGTATGATCCAATATAAGATAAAGTGCTAGTATGAATAGGAAGTAGTATGAATCAAAACAATATCACCTGTGATGAGTACGAAAGTGGATGCCCCTAGGATCCATTGTGGGATTGGTAATAGGTACAGTGCACAAGCATCTATCTTTGTGTGTAACGATTTGTGGAAATGCTACATTCATAAATAAAAGGCAAGTGAATGCGCATGTATATATATAGAAAATATAATGACATACAATATATCTATCTATCATAGTAAGTAAAGTGTACATATAAGCATAAGTAAGCAAGAGCAAATATAACCAAGATATATAATATGCTATGAATGAAACGAGAATGGAATGGAATGGAATGCATAGTGAATGTGATATGAGAAGTGTGCCCCATAAGTGAATGTGAATGAGTATACATGAGATGGGGTTCATTTATAAATTCCCCCTCAGTAGTCAAGAATGAACCATAGAACAAAAGTGTGTCATTGGGAAATGGTTTGATAGTGTGCGTTAGAGAGGTTTGATCAATGACTCATAAAGCATATATAGTTTGTGACTATGGTGAGGCTCATTTCAGATTTAGACCCTCAATAGTCAAGTATGAACCATGGAACTAAAGTGCATCATAGGGTAATGATGATACAAGTGTATCAAGACGTGTGTGAAAGACTAAGTGCGATGTGCAGAGTGAACAATTAAAAATGTGAGACACCTGACTATGCTAGATGGGGGAGAGAGTAAGTGTGATTCCCTCCAAGTGTATGATGATGAGAATGATCAAGTAACATCATCTAAGAGATCATAATTGTCATGGTCAAACCTGGATGGAGATGTGTCAAATACTTGATAAGCAATAATATGTGGTTGATTAAGTAAAGAGCCATTACAGCATAGATTGTACATGCCCATTATGTATTCTTCATCGATGAAAAGTGTTGGTGGACAACCATGTGTATACCGATGAGTAAGATTCTTTGAATAGTTGAGAAAGGAATAATTTCAAATAAAAACATCGATGAAGGGCATGAGAAATGAAATGTCAATATGGTCAGGATCAAAAATGCCACTAATGTAGTCAAACCAATACTTCCCTAGAGTGAGTGAAGAAATGTGAGGAGTGTGCATAATAAAGGCTGATAAATGGAAAACATGAAGACCATAAGCAACGAAAATAATGTGAACATATCCATGATATAAATGAGGAAAATAAGATGAAGGGATGAGATCGTATAGTATAAATCCAAGTTGTGTAAAGCCATCATATGTGAAAACAGATTTTAGAGTAGAAAGATCGAATGGGATGTGATGCCAATAAGAATTATTCATGAAAAGTGTACATGCGAAAGGAGGGAGCACCAATACAGGTTTCTCATGAGAATATGAGGAATTTGGTATGATGTCCAAAGTGTATGGAAATATCCTGAAAAGTACCATAAAATTAGTAGAAGGAGGGGGTTTCTTGAATTGATATTCACCATGACCAACGATGACAAAAGTATCATTTAAATTTCCCTCATTGATCTTAATAGGAGTGAAGTTAATATTGTGTAATGTGTCATCATTAAGCTCAATGATATCAGCCTCATCATCAGAATCATTAGTCTTGCCATCTTCGATTAAGATAGTATCATCCTAGGTATCGGTAGAAATAATGCTAGATGGAGGAATGAAAGGAATCTCGATAGGTGGAATGCGGCAAAAGGGTGGATCGGACACACACGTAGGTGAAATGATAATGGTAGTATGAGTGGAGATAGACGAAATGTTTGCGGCGGTGGAAGGAGGATGTGAAGCACTAGACCGACCAATATTGTATGTATCAATGTGACAATATGGAATAGGCTACGAAGGAGGGATAAACATAGTAGTTATGGGGTCTGTGCAACATAACTTGAATGGATTAGGGTCAAGATAGCAGTGGTATTTTCATAGACATCATGTAATAATTTGATGCATCGGTGGATAATAAATGAGAAAATGTGCATTGTGTGAATCAATGCCTACCCAAAGAAAAGATTACACTTTGAAATGAAACATCGATAATGAAGAATACTATAAGAATAAAGTTAGGCCTAAATTGTATAGGTAATGTGATAGTGTTCTGCAAGAGCAAGTAGTGGAATCATAACCACGAATGAGAGTGGAATTTTAAACGATGAGATTATCACTAATGTTGAGTTTCTTTAAAAGAGAGTGAGCACATAGATTAATGGTGGATACATTATTATTGAGTATGTACTTGATACAAATGATTCCAATGATAGCGGTGATAAGAAGAGGTGTGTATGGATTAGTAATAGTAGATGGAGATATGTCATAATCATTAAATGATATAGCATGTGGTAAATTTTTAAGAGACTGAATAGGATGTGTGAAGGCCATTGAGGAATTATTGATTTAAATCTGAATAGACCGAAGGGCAACCTATAAAGTATGATGCTAATCAGGTACATTATGCAATAAGTCATAGAGTGATATTTTGGTCGATGTATTCTGAAGCTGCTCGATGATGTCATAACCCTTAGAAGTGGGATAATTAACCATATAAGTGATAGGTGGTGTGATGGAAATGGGAAGAGCCATAGGATGATGAGTGGTGACTATATTAATAGTTGGATCAGCTGTAAAAGTATTAAAGTGAGGAGGGTGCTTGAGTACAAACTTGCATAAAATCAACAGCAGAAGTAACTATGCCAGAAACCCTAGTTGGAGTGAAAGAAGGACATGATGATTGATCCATGACTTGAGAAGAAGAATATATACTCATAAGGTAGGGTTTGAATAAAAAGGTTCACCAAATGATTTAAAAATTTGAATTTATGTTAAACCTTATATTGTAATGTAGCAACAAATGAATAAGCAATAAAGTACAGATTTGACCTAAGAAATAAGCAAGATAAATTTGAAACCCTAAGTGAAAGAGAGAGTAAAAGAGACTTAGATAATTCAAAAATAATCCTACACTACATCGAGTTGGAAAAATGATAGAACAAGAAGGAATATTGTCACAACCGAGCCCAAAAAATTATAGAAGTATTGGAACATGCTTTGGATTGGGCGCTTGGGCACTTTGTAGACCCATTGGCAGTGTCCATGAATAAAAAAATGGTTGGAAAGTGATTTTTTATCTATCTTTAACATTTTTTTGGTCGCTTGTATGTTTCTGGTTGATCTTTGAATTCTCTTGAAAATTATAAAGAGAAAGAGCACATGTAAAACCCCAAAACACATAAAATCCCAAAAAGAAAATGATGCAAATGGGGATTCAGACTGAACCTAGTGGTCACCCGACTGAGTGAACTTATGATCCGGGTGTTGTACTACATTTTAGAATCCACGTAGTTTTGGGTGTGTGTGTGTAGAATCATTTCCTAGGTGGCTCTTGTGCTAGACACACTTGAATAACAAGCAATAAATAGATGTAGACAATGTAAATAGATGTGTGCATGGAAAAATGAACTTCCCCTCCTATGAAGTGTATGTAGAAGAATGCAGTCCATTGTCCCTTGTGTGATGGCTAGACGGATTCTTTGATGCTCTTAGAATGTTTTTAGAAACAACCTTAGGTCATGGTAGTAGATGCTTAGTGCTTGGTCCTTTATTATGGTCACATAGCTTTGTATTTATATGATTACATTGTTTGAATTTTGTAATTAACCACTAAAAGGATGACCAATAATAAAAAAATATGACCAATAACTAGAAGTGAACAAAAAGAGGAGAAAAATATATAAAGAGGTCAGGGTCACCCAGGCGCTGGCATCGTGGTGAGTCTTTGGTGTCCAAACTCAGAAAAGATGAAGTATCAAAAGTCAGATGGGGAAGTAGGGTGTGTAAGACCAAGAAGGAAACAAGAAAGAAAGAAAAGAGGCTAAAGAAAATTGTTAATTAGTACTTTTCTCTCTTAGGAAATTTTAACTTTCCAAGTTTCCCTTACCAAGAGGAATTTTGAAATTATTCTTGCAACTTTTGCCTTATACCATTTTCTATTTTTCCTAGAAAATTGTCTAAAATTGCCTAAGTGTTGAAATTTCATCAAATTTCAGATTTTGGAAGTCAATATGTAGTTTGCATGCAAACTAAACGTTGGGTTCAAACCGACCCATATAGTAAAATGCAGAAATTGGAAGTCGGAACTCAAACTAAAGTTTGCATTCAAACTCCATGCTAAGTTTAGAATCGATTTTCTCAACTGCAGTTCAAAACTTAGACTCAAAGTGCGGTTTGCATGTAAACTACATGTGGACTTCCAACTTCTTCCCCCAAGCATTTCAAGGGCATTTGAACTCAGAATCGAGGTATAGTTTGAATGCAAACTACACGGACTTTTGACTTTTGAACTCCAACGATAGGTCAACATTTAATGCCAAATACTCACACATGACCAACTCCGTGGTAATTAATTTTTACTTTCCTATTTAAGGGTGAGTTTTACTTGTCATTTTCACCTAACAATTTGGTACGCTGACCTGCTGACGCCCCTCTAAACTCTGACCGTACTTCTTAGGTGGATTTTTGAGAATTTTTCATGATTTTATTATCTAGTATTTAGGTAAGTTTGCAAGTTATCTTTTATAAGTTCTTTTGGTTTCATTTTTAGGGTTTTCTTGTCGTTTCTATATCTGACTTCATGTATTCCCTCATGTTTTCTCCCTTGTGTCATTTTTTGGGGTGTTACCCTTGTGTTATGATCTTACTTGTTTTATGGATCTTTCACTTTAAGTGGTTCTCTTGTTTTTGAAGCTTAAGCTTCATATATTCATTTTTGGAAAGACGAAGGATAACTTGGCGCAGAGGAATCATTTTATAGATTCAATGATGAAAGATAGGAATCAACTTCTATCGTTAGAAATCGAGATTCACAAGCACATTACAGTTCATAACTCGGGGTCAAAAGTTTAGTAGAATGGGGCTGTTAGAGTTTCGTGGTGAAATTACAGTGAGTGTAAGTGTAGGACTACATTACAAGGTCCAATATCTACCGTCGAATGTAGTGGCGTAACTACACATTGGAATTATAGTGTTGCATTGCAAGGGTGAAATTCTACCCCAACCTCCATTTATAATTTCAAAGTAGATCTTTTAGGGATTTCTCCAAGGAAAATGTCTAGATCATCTTCAAAGAGAAAATAAAGGATGAAATATAGTTTTCAAGGGTAGCTCCCCTTCAAGCATCACATCGAGACATGGAAAATATTAGAGATATAAATCTTAGGAATATTGACCTACCCAAATTCTAGGAAAGGGTTAGGGCTCCAAATAAAAAGGAATGGATGCAAGGAATTTTTGATAATGGAGTTTATTTGGCCATTTATTTCCCTCCATCAATGCAATTTCTAGAGTTTGTGCATGTTACCTCCATACACTATGACAAAGAGTCCCAAACGGTGAGGTATCATAACAAGACGGTCATGATCAAACTAGATAATGACTATTTTGAAGACTTGTTAAAACTTATAGATGTCGAGGAATGTGCAAAATTTTACCTAGAGTTTGCTCTTGAGCATTGGGAATTAGAGACTGATACTTGTACTAGGGTTGTTAACAAGATCTATCTGAAAAAATATTAACCTTCATTGTCTAGGGTCCCTAAGACTATTACCCAATCATATTTTATTCAGGAAGTGAATGAAATCATCACCTTGTTGAGCAGAGTTATGGGACTCCCTTCTTCTAAGGATTTCCAAGAGTGGATGTATTTATACATTGCCACTATCTAAAAGAATGGTGATATTATCTAATGGGTAGAACATATCAGTGGTGCCATCAATTTCCAACTATCAGATGTTCTAACCTCTGGTAATTTCTTTATGACTTCCTATCTTGTATATGTGGTTACGAGTATGAGGAATCACCCATGTTTTTCACCAGTGGGATCAAGGAACTCAGATAAAATTTATGACTTCTACCCCTAACTTACAATGAAGGAAGGGGTGAAGCATTTTAGAAGAGTCAATGATGCATTTTTATTGTTATCTTGTACTTATTTGAAAAAAAGTTATACAATCAAAGAATTTTAGATAATGCCTTGCAAGTGGTTAGAGAATGGAGAGGCATATACTTTTAATTCCCAACATTCACGTATCTTAGGGTGACAAGATTTTTAGGAACTCCCTACAAGTTACCAAGGTGCCCCATAGATAAATGGGTCTTGATGGAGTTAGTTTGGTAATTGTTACATTTTCATAAGATCCAACATGATAGACACAAAAACTGGAGCCTAATTTCCTGTAGTATTGGGAAGGTATACTTGTGCTTCCACATACAAGGAAAATAATGTTGAAGGGGAGATGCAACAAATGATTTGAGGACCTTTTGCCCCTATGTAAGTTTTGATTATTGGGAAAATTTGGAGGAAATGGTATGACCGGTGCTCATACATCTCAATTAGAGGATATTTGGATTAACTATAGATATGAAGTCACAATCCGAGAAATGGATTTTGAAAGGTTGACTCTTTAAGAAGTGGCCTAGTATGGAATTACAGATGACTTATAGGCTCTTCATGATGATGAATGGGTTTTGGATCCCATTTATGATTAGAACTATGTAAGAAATCAACCCTTTCGTGGATTGATTGGTCACTTGAGGAATGCAACAATTCAAAATAAAGAGTGGATCCTATTCTCAACCAAACCTATCGGTGACTAATATTATTGGGAATCATGCCAAAATCCTTAGATTAGCTTCTTGTCAAGAAAGTTCAAGTACAACCCTGCAAAGTGGAACATTCCACACCCTCAAAAGGAAGAAGATATACTCCCAAACATACTCTAAAACCTTCAAAATTATTGATGTCTCAGGGTTCTAGGATCTTCTTTCAAAGTTCCCTCAAAAATTTGCATCTTCCAAAGTGTCATTTACATAGGTCATTGACCTTACTATTTCTCCCACAACTTCCCAAAATTTTCGAGACACCATCTTCTCTACCTCTTTCCTCTTCACCATTCTCAGTTCCTCCTTTCCCTCCACTTATCACTCTTCCTTTGGTAACATCTTCCATTTCTTCTACACTCCTCACTTCATCCACTTCCATAGCACAAGTATTCTCCTCTCTTCCTTCTCTTTCATTTTTATATGTTCTGGATTTAGAATCTCCTTTAGGACACCTCTACCTAAACAAATCTCCCCATTTTCACCCCCATCTCATCAATGCACATGGCCATCCTTTCCACTCCACCTTCACTTTTCACCACATAAATTCCATTCTCGGTGCTCAAACAAGTTCTATAGTAACACCTACCCAATATACTATTATGATGAATGTGTCTATGTCATCAACTAAATAACTAGTTTCTTCTTTTATCCCTGTATGGTTGAACAAGAAGACCCCAAAGAAGAAGAAGAAGGTTCCAATTGGAGATGTTGTTGACCTAAGTATCCTAGATCTAACTCCTTAAAGACAAGAAAAGAGGCCAAGGGTCATTTCTAACTTGTCGATCGATAAAACTAGGGATATATATGTTTAAATAACAACCCCAACTAATGGTAAAACTAAAGAAACTATCACCATAGAATATTATCATATCTCACGTTTTCCTCGGGAAATGCTACTCATGAAGGGGCCAAGCAGGATGGTTAGGTTGCCCTTGGTAATATCTTGGATAAATTTGACAAAGAATAGGTAAACAAGGATGAACTCAAAAGTAGGTTCAAACAGTTGACTATCATTCTGAATAAGATCACACAACATATTCATACGACTACCCTTTCCATACCTATGAGCTTCGATGATACCTCCTTTTCGTAGTCGAGAAAATTGGATAAAGCAAGGTTGTCAGGCTTATAGGAACTTGAATTGAAAGCTTGATTCAGGATGGGGAGAAGGTGATCAAAGAAGCTATTGACATTTATAATGAATTGTACTTTGAAAAAGATAATGTCTCTAAGATGGATGGGATCCTCATTGAAGAAATTAAATGTTTTGAGATAACTCTTGAAGCACGGAAAGACGTACGAAATATGGAATTGAATCTACTTCTAAAAGAGGGGATCATTGATGATGCCTCAAAATTATTTGAGTATAGTGAAGCTATAGAATTTCATATCTAGATGTTATAAGAGGCCATTTCTAAGTTGGATGAGAATAGAATAGAGGTATTTTACAACCTCAATGATATTATATATGAATTTAATATCATCGATTATGGGTTCCTTGATGGGAATGTTGATGCACTTCTAACAGAACAAATTTTCACCCAATTCAAGAGCCTGGTAAAAGAGGACAATGATGTAACTAAGTCCTTTAGTATTGATTATACTCACACATTGGTGTCATACAAAAATTTCTTTAGTCATCTCAAGAAAGTTATAAATCCGATCAAAGGTTACCATGGAAATTAGCTAAGGAAGTTGAATCAGCCGAGGTCCTAAATCACTATGCATGTGGACCAAATGAAAAGGAGGTTTAGGTAATTGTCAAATGATTTATGGACTGCAAGAAAAAGTATCTTTCAAATAAGGAGGAGAAGAATCATATCAAGGGAAGGGTGGAGCCATCCCTAGCTAAACTCGGCTACCATTTCTACACATTCTCCAAGCTACAACACTATTTTGAGATGTAGGTTTAACTCGGTCAAACCTACACAACCACTTTGCTATTTTCATGGGAGACAATATCCTTAATGTAACTAAATTCTATTTTTAACATGTAATGATTAAGAGGAGTAGTTACAATTTCTCAACCCTCCTAATCTATAAATATAAGAATGCATTTTTTTATTTGAAACTTTTAGATATTATTTGTAAGGAGGATCTGTCATTTTGGGAGTTTTCATATACAAGTTCTAGCCTCAGTAATATATAGAAACAATATTTTTCCTTTGACTATTTGGTGTGTTGTGCATTTCAGTAACTTATCTAATACTTGTGAGTGATTTTAATTCCTTATATGAGATGATTTATCTTGCCTTCATGTCAATCATCTTTCTTTAGTTAAATTGTAAGTTGTGTTTTGTAAACTTACTTATCTCAGTTGTGGAAAATATAAAATCCCTTCTGTTATCTTTAAGTTTTATATTCATAAGGATTTTACTAAATAAGAGAATAAGAAGTTGTGCATGTCATATATTGTTTTGTGGTAGTACTTTGTGTAATTGGAGAAGATATACCTGTTCATTAAATTTTTGGTGCATCACCTTATTTCAATACATTTTTAGTTATCTTCTTCCATTTTCTCTAGAAAGTTGTTTAGTTAAGTTTACTCTATAGAATTGTAGATTTTTCATTCTCATCTTACTTTAGATAGACTTAGTTTACATGAATCTGACATTCTCAAGAGGTTCATACCAAGGAGCCAATGTCCCACACCTTGGGGATGTTCCCATGTGTCATTAGATCATCTCGAAGATTTTTTTGGGTGCACAATCTGCATGACAACAGTTTTTGGCACACTGGTGGGATAGAAGCTAAGAGTTGGTACTTATCTTAGCATTTGTGGTTATCAAAGGTACTTAACAACTCCATATCTCTATATTTTTAGGATCAAGTGAATATAATTATGCAAATAATTTAGACAAAAGATTCTTTAAAGAAAGGAAATCAATGAAATATTGAACAATATTTATCTCCTCCAAGAAGAAGAAATGGCGGGGAATCATCATCATCTTGTAGAGAAAATTCAACACCTCTATTCATATGGTTCCTGTATGATAGAAAATAAAAACGTGACCTTCTTCGCACTCAACTCCCGAGGTCGTGGCTTTGAGACAATGGTGTAGAATTGAAATGGGAGTGAAAGTGATGGCGATGACCAAGCTAATTAGGAAACCTTATGTCTTCGACACATAATAACAGATTATGGAAATCTAAGGAAAATAATGCTCTCCTAACCTGAAGGGGTGTGATGGTATGGTCCAATATGATAGCTACTCGGATACTCTAATCGATTTCTAGTTCAATCAGGATTTTATTGATTGGTTACATAATACGTGGAAAGTAACTGCAGGTGCCTTATATGGTTTTCGAGAAAAGGTCATAAAAATGAGACAAGATATGTAGTGGAGCTACGGGGAACTAAGGGTGATTTTTTAGTCTTGTCCGGAAAGTCTAAGCCTGATTGGTCTGTTATATTCAACAATGAAAGTTGTGTAATAATATTAGGTGGAAGTGGTGAAGATATGAATACCTTGGTGTGCATAAGCTAGTGTCAATATCTAACTGACTAGCAGGACCATTGGGTTGCGGGACCTGTGGGTCACAACCAAAGACTCGTTAAGGAGGCCCCGTATGGTCATGCATGCAATCAAATCCTATTTCTAGGAGCAATCCAAAAGTCATAATCCGATTAGCAGCTATGTTCAATGTCTCTAACTATATTACTTTCTTTGCATATGTGGCAGGTGTGCATAAGATTGTTAAGTGCAAACTTGTGTCAATGTCCATTATTATCTCTAGCCCGTTGGGTTGTGGGACTAGGGGATCAAAATTTTAGGTCTTTTCATATTTTGGACTGTTGATGGTCATGCAAGATGAATTGATTTGTTTTCAGTAAGTAAACTATGTATCAAAGGAAATCTAAGCTATATTTTTGGTGTTTTTTCAATATATAAGAACAAAACAATAAAACAAACTAATCTATGGAAATAAATATTTTTGTCCTTTACTAACCTTTCAGACAATGAATCTAATCTAATAAGAAAATTAAAAATAAATAATATTTTCTAGTCTTGTCCGGAAATTCTTATCCTGATTGGCTGTTATATTCAACAATGAAAGTTGTGTAATAATATTAGGTGGAAGCGGTGAAGATATGAATACCTGTGTGCATAAGCTAGTGTCAATATCTAACTGACTAGTAGGACCATTGGGTTGCAAGACCTTTGGGTCCCAACCAAAGACTCATTAAGGAGGCCCCTATATGGTCATGCATGCAATCGATCCTATTTCTAGGAGCGATCTAAAAGTCATAAGCCTGATTAGTAGCTATGTTCAATGTCTCTAACTATATTACTTTCTCTACATATGTGGCAGGTATGCGTAAGATTGTTAAGTGCAAACTTGTGTCAATGTCAGTTATTAGCTTTGGTCCGTTGGGTTGTGGGACTAGGGGATCAAAACTTTAGGTCTTTTCCTATTTTGGACCATTAATGGTCATGCAAGATGAATTGATTTGTTTTCAGTAAGTAAACTATGTATAAAAGGAAATCTAAGCTATATTTTTGGTGTTTTCTCAATATATCAGAACAAAGCAATAAAACAAACTAATATATGGAAATAAATATTTTTGTGCTTTACTAACCTTTCAAACAATGAATCTAATCTAATAAGCAAATTAAAAACAAATAACTGGCTAGATGTAGCTAGCTATCTATGCAAATGTGTGAATATAAATCTAAGATCTATTCTAATTCAAATAAAATCTTTCCAACCCTACCTCAGAAGTGAAGAACAAATCATGGCTCTAATAGAGCTATTATTCCCCCACAACTTCCCTGGCAATATTGAAGAGAAAACTTCCTATTGATTTGATCTACTTATAACTATCTAGCTAATTGAAATGAATTGTTTCTCTACTCTATCGATATGCAATTGAAAATTTGAAAAAACAAAGCAAAAATATGCAACCCCAACTCTTGGAAGAGCAAGAGCTTTGGCAAATCCAGTAGTATCAATATATGTCCCCTTAGTTCTTTCCTTTCTTTCTTTGAGTGTTCATGTGATTCCAAAGGATTGGGAATGCAAAGAACAAAAACAAGAGGATGACACTTGAGTGATGGTAGCTTGGAAGTAATCTGGATGTAATGCAATTAGAAGAAATATATCACAAGAGATCTAGACTTGGCTATGTAATTCCTAGCAAGATTATGGCAGCATAACAATGCAAGATACACAAAATTATCCACCCTTTTACTTGAATACAAGCATGGAATATATAGGAATGAAGGATAGAAGGTTACTTCATGCACAAGGCAATGAAGAGGTAGTTCCACTCATTAAATCTATTTAAAAATAGAAGGAACAAGGAGAACCAAGCAAACGAAGCTATTTTTAGCAAATTCAGCTCACGGATGCACTCAAAAAGCAAACTTAAGTGAATCGTCACATGTAATTTTACGCATGAAGATTCTAGAAAATTTTATTAGGACTGCCGCCGCACTTGCAGGGTAGTGGTTTCAGGACTTCCATCCTACATGGGCGGCGGTTGCAAACCGCCACCCAACCAGGGTGGCGGTTTTGACACTTAATGCCAAAACGAGCATAGAAAGAAGGGGGAAGCTGGAAAAATGCAAGAAAAAGTTAATGTTGATGCAAAATCACAGCACCCCTGGATGCAGATCAAGTTTCTAGGTTGATCATTTAGGCATCCAGTGTGATTGCATAACATTGAATCCTTTCTCCAAGTGTGGGACTTGAAAAATGAGAAAAGATTCTCCAGAGAAAGGCTGGTTCCTATTCCTCTGTTCAGATGCACCAATGAAACGCAGAGGTTTACCCAAAAAAACCTAAACTAACTACCAAGGAGACAGGGAGAGAGAAATGCACATAAATAAACCTAAGCTAAAGGGGTGATGCACCGAGGAATGAAGAACATAAGCTTTGCGAAAATAAACACAGACCGTATAGATGCAATACCACACCATGCACAGGTAACCGAAATGCAATGAGAGATCAAATGACAACAATGAATACATGAGAGGATTTAAATTTAATCACAGACATATATATTGCTCAAAGGATTGATTCAATACATTGCAATGGCCAAAAGGAAACAATGGCATTACAGTCCATGTGGGAGGCTTGAAAACTCCACGAATTCTCTTGCAAGCAGGAGAGAAGGGAGGGGTTGCAAAACAAAAATGTCCAACTTCTAGAAAGAAGCCCCTCCTTACAATTTATAGGAAGAATGAGAGAGAAAAGAGAGAGGAATTCAAAACCTACCCCAACCACCTCCAGAATGCACTTAACTCATCCCATCATGGCAGAAGCGGCGGATCCTGGCGAAACGGCGGGTTGCCTAACAGAAGCGGCGAACTGTCTGCTGCATTAAAGTTGTTCATTGACGCATTACTTCTGCTTGTTATTTCGTGCCAGAGGCGTTTCTAGATTCTCTCTCTCCAAACTGAACCAAAATGCAAGATTGACCCTGGAAACGTGTAGAGAATTCCACCAGCTTTCCGTTGATATAAAGAACGTGCAAATCCAAGCTCTGGATCGAAAGTTATGTCGATCTGAAGATTTAGGGCACGGAACAAGCAAAAACGGATTTTTTGAATTTCTTCCCGTGCTCTACCACCTGGATGACACGTGGCAGGCTCTGATTCGCTGAATAATTCTCTCTCCTCTGCTTTTCGGCGGGATTTCCTTTGAAATTTCTTTGTGGGCCCTAGCTGGAACACGTGGCACTATCCCATTGGTTTGGATCGGTGCTCGAAAACTCGCCCTCTGACTTTTTTGACCTTTTCTCCTTGAGACACGTGTCATGATCTGATTGGCTCTCGGCCCTGCCGGCTCTTTCACACCCTTTGCGCCTTTTCATCCCGGATGTCCCAAATGCTTCAGACTCCTTGTGCTGATTTCGCGAACCGGCCGGTTCGCGTCCATTTGTCCTAAATGTCCCATTTTGCTTTGGACTGTCTGGCCCTTTTTCGCCCGGTTCGGCCGGTTCGCGCCTTTTTGGCCCGCTTGTCCCATTTTGCTTTGGGTATCTCGGCCCTTTTTCACCCGGTTGGCCTTTCAGCCGTTCGCGCGCTTTTGGCCCGCTTGTCCCAGTTTTTGCTTTGGGTCTGCCCGGCTTTTTTTTTCTCCGGTTCGGCCAGGTTCGCGCCTTTGTCCCGGATGTCCCTGTTCACTGTTTACTTGGGCCGCTGGAGGCTTTTCGGCCGATCCGCGCATTTCTGTCCCAAATGTCCCGATTGCTCCTAGGACTAGGACTTAGCCGATTTTCACGATTTTTCCTGGATCAACCTATTTGCCTTTCTGCAACTTTTGATGCATGTTATCGAAATTTACCCTAGGGGGAAATTTTGACAACAGTTTTGACGACTCAGCGGGGTCACCTGCCTGCTAGGTAGAAGATCAGTGGCCTTTTAGCGATCCATTGGGCATGGAGTCATAAGCAATAACCTGAAACAAGCCTGATACTGCAACTTCTTCTCCAGCAACACTCTGAATTGTAGAAAACAACCTGAGAGCAGCGAAACCTGTGCCAAAGCACTTAGGGAAATAGAAACCTAACTACAACAGGACAATGTGCATACGCACTTAGAGGAAATAAGAAAAATCTAGACTAATATCTACAAGGGTAAAACATTTCTCTTAGTAGCAATGTTTAAGATAGATTCCGTTAACCGGAATCGGAAGTTCCTCTCCATCCAATGCAGACAATTGGAAGGCATTACTATTTTTGCATCCCGTGACCATGTAGGGACCACTCCAGATGGCATCAAACTTGGAATGCCTTCCTGGTTTTGCCCGATCTGCATCCCATTTCAGAACTAGGTCCCCTTCCTGGAAGGTCCTTGCTCTAGCTCTCTTATCAAACCATCTTTTTACTACGGCCTGATCCTTTTCAATCATCTGAACCGCATGTTCTCTGATTTCTTCTAATTCCATCAATTCTGCATACCTGGCCTCCATTGGTTCAAACTCAGATAACTCAAGCTGCTTCATGAGCTCCAAGGCTGGTAATTCTAATGATATAGGCAATACTGCCTCCTTCCCATAGACCAACTTGTAGGGAGAATTACCTGTAGACCTCTTTGGTGTTATTCTGTCAGCCCATAACGCTGATTTTAGCCTTGTATGCCATGTTCTTTGATTTTCATCCAGAGTCCTTCTGATGATTTTTAGCAAATTCTTGTTTGTGGACTCTGCCTGTCCATTACCCTGCGGGTAATAATTTGAAGAGGTGCTCAAATAGATTCCACTCTTGATAGCCCATTCTGTAATTTTTGAACCTATGAATGCTAATGCATTATCTGATATGATGGTGGTTTGCACGCCGAACTTGGTTACTATCCCTTCATAAAAGTCTAGTATGCTAGACTCACTTGCCTCTTTGAGCGCTACCGCCTCGGTCCACTTAGTGAAATAGTCTGTCATTGTAAGAATCCACTTGTGGCCTTGACTTGAATTGGGATTGATGACTCCAATGAAGTCTAATCCCATTGCATGAATGGATGATCTACTGAAATTGGACGAAGGGGAGTGCTGCAAACCTTCCTTTCCCTATGAAGAATGCACATTTCTTGCATTTCTTAACCCATGAGTAGCAATCATTGAATACAGTAGGCCAATAGTAACCAGCTTTCATGATTTTGAGAGCTGTTACTCGTGGGGTGAAATGGCCTCCTGCCTCCCCGTCATGGAACTCTTGTAAGATCCTCTCAATCTGACCTGTCCCAATGCATCTCAATAGAACACCGTTGATGTCTTTTTAAACAAAACACCATCAACAAGCACATAAGGAACTGCTTGTAATCTGAAGTACCTTCTTTTTGCTTTACTCATTTCTAGAGGGCACATGCCCGTCTATAGGAAATGTATCATACTCTGAGTCCAACAGGGAGTGGACACATCATCATTTTCCTGTTTTTGATCATCTTGTAATAGCAGGACAGCGTCTTCTTCATCTTTTGGGCTGTCTGGTTGTTTGGAAGCGAGCTGCTCACACAAACCTTTGCCTCTTACCAGCTTGGTGATCTTGATATCAATGTCAAACTCCATGACACGGGTGATCCATCCTGCCCTTTTCTCATTCAAATCCTTGTTGAGGAGGAAGTCTTTAACCCCAGCATGTGAGACCAATAACTGGACCTTGTTGTTTAAGACTAAATGCTTGAATTTCTTTAAGCTTCTAATTACTGCAAGCACATGCTTTTCAATAAAAGAGTACCTCACTGATCGCATCACCTAGGCTCGGTGAAGAAGGCAATCGGCTGCTCATCATTATCTTTGTTCGATGTACGGAATGGCGAAATAGTGTCATCGCCTCCAAATGCATAGAGGATGAAATCCTTGGAAAAGTCTGGGTTGATGAGAGTGGGTGCTTGGGAGATGGCGTCTTTGATTGCTTCAAAACTCTCCTTGCCTTCTGCCATCCACTTGAAAGCCATGCTTTTCTTTAACATTTTGGTGATGGGCTTGACAAGGGCTACAAAATCTGGAACAAACCTCCGAACAAAGTTTATCCTTCCCAGGAAACTCTGAAGGGCCCTCTTGTGGCTTGGCAATGGTAGAGATTTTATGGCTTCAACCCTCTCTGGATCGATTGCTAATCCTTCCTTGGAGACAATATGGCCAAGGAGTTTTCCCTCGTGAGCCAAGAATATGCATTTTTTGGGATTCAATGATACCCCAAATCTTCTACACCTCTGAAATACCTGCCTCAAATGACAGAGGTGATCCGCTGCATTTTTTGAGAATACAGTGATGTCATCAAGATATATCAAAACTATTTTATTGATCAACCCCTTGAATGCCATATCCATTGCCCTTTGGAAGGTGGCTCCAGCATTTGATAGCCCAAATGGCATTTTCTTGTAGGCATAGGTTCCCCATTTGGTGGTGAAAGCCGTCTTGAATTGGTCATCTTCTTTCACCATCACCTGATTATACCCTGAGTAGCCATCTAGGAGAGAGAATCTCTCTGAACCGGATACTACTTGCAATATTTGTTCCATTGAAGGGAGCGGGTAATGGTCTTTGAGAGATGCCCTATTGAGGTCTCGGAAGTCCACACACAACCTGATTTCTCCGCTCTTCTTCCTGACCGGAACCAAGTTCGCAACCCAGCTTGAGTGCTTGATAGGGAATATAATGCTTGCCTCGATTAGCTTGTTAAGCTCTTTCTTCATTAGAGGCTCAATGTGAGGGTTGACTGGTCTCTGCTTCTGCCTGATGGGCTTGGCATCTGGATCCAATTCTATGGTATGTTGCGCCAAATTTGGATCGAATCCTTTTAAGTCCTCATAGCTCCAAGCGAAGACATCTGGAAATTCTTGGCAAAGTTGTATGAAATCTGATTTCTCCTGTTCAGTGGCCACTTTGCCAATTTGAAGTGTTTTGCCTTCCCCAACCGGAATTGGCTCTGAATCCTCTCTCTTGACCTGTATGTTTGCCTTTTCCTTACGGAACTGGTCGTTAGGGTTGAAGATAGACTCCAATGTTACCAACCCTTTAGGAAGCTTGTTTGTCCGCAGCTGCACTACTTGATCCCCATACTGCTGCTCTAATCTGTCCTGATTCCTAGCTGAAAATTCAGCTTCTTCTTGTAAGAAATTGACGATCTGTTGATCGTTCTCAAACACCTGCCAGCTTGTGTTATTATCTGGAACTGCTGGCCTTACAACCACATGGATGTGTGGCTGCATTTTTTCTCTTCTGATGTTGTCAACCACATCAAACGTTGCTCCAACTGCTGCGAGCCTATCTGCGGCTTCATTTTTCTTCCTGGGTATGGACACAATGTTGAAAGCTTCGAAATCCTCAATGAGGTCCCATACCCTATTCTTGTAGCTCCTCAGCAAGTCGTTCTTTGTAGCATGTTGTCCCTTAACTTGGTTGACGATTAGCTCGCTATCTCCAAACACCTGCAAGTTCTTTATGCCCTTTTTCCTGGCCCAATGAAGTCCATGAATCAATGCTTCGTATTCAGCCGTGTTGTTCGAACAGGAAAACTGGAAACGGAAAGCTGAAAAATATTTGATGTCCTGTGGTGAAATCAACACTGCACCGCCTCCAGAACCTTGTCTGCTTCTCGAACCATCGAAGAATAATCTCCAGACTTTGTTTTCATCTTTTTGTTCAGGTTGAATGATGTCGGGGATGGGTGAATTTTCCTCGTGTATACAATACACGCCCAATTCAGATTCTTCAATTTCCTTGTATGGATCAAATTCATGACTTTTGTTTGCCCATTCATCCAAAGTTAAATCAGGAATTCCCTCGACCTTAGTACCTGTTTCTAGATCACTTGAACACTCCTCCTGATCAAAAGCTGAGCAATTTGCATTGATAGGACCTGGTACATAAGGCTCAATATGGAAATTGGCAATTGGTTCTGACCTGATTGTTGCTTTGGCTCCATACCTTGTCCTAAAAATCATGTGTGACCAATCTGCAGATAAATATCCGCCGATTTTCGCAGTGAAGTCTCTTGATAGACACAACGCAAAGAGTGGCGGAAGGTCAATCACAGACACATCTTGCAAAACTGTAACATTAGGACAGGAATGTAGTGTTAGGCTTAACCCCTTGATGACTCCAACAGTCCCTACTGCCGTTCCATCTAGCTGTACTACTCCTTTCAGCACTGGCTCATATTTCAAACCCAGCTGATCCGCTATTTGCTTCGGCATCACTGAACTACTGGCCCCTGAATCTAACATGCAGTTGTGCACCAAGTGGTTTCCAACAATCAATGAAACATAGAAAGGCGGAGGCTTCAAATTTTTCCTTGTCTGGTCCCCATCATGTTGCACTGCATTAGTGAGAACTTTCTCATGTCCCTGGTTTGATACATTTGTGGCAGACCAGTTAGCCACTGCAGCTTGCAGTAGGTCTCGTTGTCCTGGGATCGCCAGTGATTCCCACATGGAAATGTTCACATGTGTCTTCTTCATTTGATCGATGATGTTGAAAGGGGATGAACTGTCCTTTTCTGCCCCTTACTTGGTACAACCTTTTCTGGAACTTGAACGGGTGCATGTCTCTTGCTACAACTGACAGGACCTTGGGTTGATTTTGCGGAGTTTGGAGCTGCGTTTGGTCTCATCGACCCCTTGTTGTGTAAGAGTGGGTTGAGAAACAACTGGATTACACGGTTGTCCCTCTCCAATATTCCTCTTCTTTGACCGTGTATTGGCAGCCACGCCTTGAAAAGGCTGTTGGTTAACTCCACAGAAGTCTTCCGTTTGCCAATTTGCCAATGTGGTTTATGTTGGAGGTCCTTCTTGTTGTGTTTGTTCTTTGTTGATTCTCCTCCCGGCTTGGATCTTGAGCAACACCAATGGTTTGCACCATCAAGGCCTAATTTAGTGCACCATTGAAACATCTTTGGTGATTGTGAGGTAGATTACAAGGGTAACACCAGTCGTACTCCTGTGCCATGTTATTTTGTCTTTGGTACTAATGCCTTAGAGCGAGATATGGCATTTGGATTATAGAGTGGAAAGGTCTATTGACGGGAGGCCTTGTTTGATTCATATTTGTAGTTGGATTAGGTGGTCTTTGAGGCTGATATGGCTGCCTATTAGGTTGAGCTTGAGACTGATACGAAGGTCTAAAACCTTGAGCTTGTTGTCTCTTGAGTGTGACCAGCTCATTACCTAAATTTTACAGTTGCTTCATGACTTCTTGAAGCTCATTTGGGGCACTTGGAGATGAAGTGGAAGCTTCATTTGAACTCTGATTCCTAGGAGTGGGAATAGGAGCTAAGACAGGTGCTTGACTAGTACTTGGGCTCTCTAAACTTGGATATAATGGCATTGGAGGCCTAGGAGCTAGCTTGCCAGCTTGAATCAGACAATTTTCAGCTCTAATGGCAATACTATAAGCAGTAGGGATAGTTGTGCCTCCCATAGATTGAACCAACATAGAAATATCAGAATTTAAAGCTTTAAGGTAGTATAGAAAAGCACCTTCTCATTGTTGGCTGATCAAGCATCTTTGGAATTCTATCCCAAGATCTTTGAAATCTGAAGTTGAAGTCAGTTAGCTGCTCATTGGAAGCTCTCTTGATGGTTGTCAGCTGCTCCAAAAGAGACAAGTTGTCTCCCTTCTCTCCAAATTGATCATGAAGTGCAATACACAGCTGATTCCAGTTTGTGATAGAGCCAGCTCCAAGGCTCCTAAACCATTGCAATGCTTTCCCCTTGAATGAAGACGCCAGCAATTTGACAGCTACTTGCATCTCATTAATCTCATGGATTGCACAAATGTTAGCAATGTCTTTGACATGATCACCAGGAGTGGTCTGATTTTCTCCAGTAAAGTATGGAATGTTCTTCAATGCTGCAACTGGGATTGGATTTTGTGCATTGAGAGCAAGTGGGCTGCTGCCTGTGAAGTTGACATAGGGGTTCACTGGTTGCGCCATTCTGATTGGTCTTAAAACCCTTGTATATTGAAAGAAAGGCCTGTCAGGTGGAGGAGTTGAGAGAGTTCTGTTTGGTGGAGATGGAGACCTTTGAATCCTTCTTCCTCTTTGCCTTCTTCTTGGAGATAATTGCAGGTATTCAAACAGCACTTCTTCTTCTCCAGCTCTTGACCTTGTGATTCTTCTCATAAGCTTTTAGGCCTGTACTGCTGAAACCAGTTGATTCTTCCCCTTGGAGTCGCCAGATATGCAAATAATAGCTCTTTTTAAGCAAGAAAATTGCAGCAGATGCATATCAACTTTTCTGCAATAAAAATGAGACCTCTAGTCCCACCAGGCGTGCCAAAACTGTTGATGCAAAATCACAGCACCCCTGGATGCAGATCAAGTTTCTAGGTTGATCATTTAGGCATCCAGTGTGATTGCATAACATTGAATCCTTTCTCCAAGTGTGGGACTTGAAAAATGAGAAAAGATTCTCCAGAGAAAGGCTGGTTCCTATTCCTCTGTTCAGATGCACCAATGAAACGCAGAGGTTTACCCAAAAAAACCTAAACTAACTACCAAGGAGACAGGGAGAGAGAAATGCACATAAATAAACCTAAGCTAAAGGGGTGATGCACCGAGGAATGAAGAACATAAGCTTTGTGAAAATAAACACAGATCGTATAGATGCAATACCACACCATGCAATGAGTAAGCGAAATGTAATGAGAGATCAAATGACAACAATGAATACATGAGAGGATTTAAATTTAATCACAGACATATATATTGCTCAAAGGATTGATTCAATACATTGCAATGGCCAAAAGGCAATAATGGCATTACAGTCCATGTGGGAGGCTTGAAAACTCCACGAATTCTCTTGCAAGCGGGAGAGAAGGGAGGGGTTGCAAAACAAAAATGTCCAACTCTAGAAAGAAGCCCCTCCTTACAATTTATAGGAAGAATGAGAGAGAAAAAGAGAGAGGAATTCAAAACTGCCCCAACCACCTCCAGAATGCACTTAACTCATCCCATCATGGCAGAAGCGGCGGATCCTGGCGAAACGGCGGGTTGCCTAACAAAAGCGGCGAACTGTCTGCTGCATTAAAGTTGTTCATTGACGCATTAATTCTGCTTGTTATTTCGTGCCAGAGGCGTTTCTAGATTCTCTCTCTCTAAACTGAACCAAAATGCAAGATTGACCCTGGAAACATGTAGAGAATTCCACCAGCTTTCCGTTGATATAAAGAACGTGCAAATCCGAGCTCTGGATCGAAAGTTATGTTGATCGAAGATTTAGGGCACGCGGAAAGCGAAAATGGATTTTTTGAATTTCTTCCCACGCTCTGCCACCTGGATGACACGTGGCAGGCTCTGATTCGCTGAATAATTCTCTCTCCTCTGCTTTTCGGTGGGATTTCCTTTGAAATTTCTTTATGGGCCCTATTTGGAACACGTGGCACTATCCCATTGGTTTGGATCTCGTGCTCGAAAACTCGCCTCCGACTTTTTGACCTTTTCTCCTTGAGACACGTGTCATGATCGATTGGCTCTCGGCCCTGCCGGCTCTTTGCGCCCTTTTCGTCTTTTCATCCCGGATGTCCCAAATGCTTTGGACTCCTTGTGCTGATTTCACTTTGAACCGGCCGGTTCGCGTCCATTTGTCCTAAATGTCCCATTTTGCTTTGGACTGTCTGGCCCTTTTTCGCCCGGTTCGGCCGGTTCGCGCCTTTTTGGCCCGCTTGTCCCATTTTGCTTTGGACTGTCTGGCCCTTTTTTGCCCGGTTCGGCCGGTTCGCGTCTTTTGTCTGGATGTCCCTGTTGCTACTTGGGCCGCCTGGAGGCTTTTCGGCCGATCCGCGCATTTTTGTCCCAAATGTCCCGATTGCTCCTAGGACTAGGACTTAGCCGATTTTCACGACTTTTCCTGGATCAACCTATTTTCCTTTCTGCAACTTTTGATGCATGTTATCGAAATTTACCTCGGGGGAAATTTTGACAAACGATTAATTAAGGCTATCTAGGCTACAAATATATAGTTCAAATGGGTTTTGGAACTTGAACACTTTCTTGAAGGGATTTTGAATCATCATGTTGGGAATTTAATAACAATTTTCTCGACAATATAACACGTGTAATTTTGGGTGCGTACATATTGCCCCTCTAAGAAGCATCTTAGCCATGAAAGAGGTGTAAAACGTAGAGTCCGAGTATGGAGTTTCCAAAATGGGGAGTTAGAATCTATACGATACGCCCGTGTGTCAAAATATTGTTTTCTAAACTCCCACTACCTACAAGAGAAAAGGAAGACTCGAGTGCAAATAGATAAAATATAAAAAAATAAACACTAAATTAAAATGACAAGATGAATTACCATTTCAGGTAGGCTGTAGAAAGATACTTGTGCCAATTATCTAATCAATAGAAAAACACACTCAAAACAAAGTTAGAAATATATATATATATATATATATATATATATATATATATATATAAACAAATTCATTTCTCAATTCATTTGTGCATTGTTGATTTGGAGCTCTAGATTTACCGTGACCATTCTTAATGAGAATACGGTTGATACGTTCATGTCGAGATCATGATCATGCCTCCATGAGTGGGAGATCGACCAGTGTGTTCTTAGGTTAGTTATTTCCTTCTTTTTCTTTTTGTACCTTAAAATTTTAAATGTTGAAAAGTTCACCTAGGTGGGAGATTTTCAAAATTTCTTGTCTTGAATGTGTCTTTAGGGGGCACCCATAGGGCATGATTTTATTTTGTTGAAAATGATCAATTAAAACATTATTAGTCCTTTCTAGGGTTAAGAGTAGGTTTTGAAAATCGGTTCAAGACCGCCACCTAAAGCAAGGCGCGGTCTGCAGGAACCACCGCCGCACCTTTGGGCGGTGGTTGCGGGATGAAATATCAAAACATGCTCAAAACTTAAATTTTTTTATTTTTGAGAGTTTACCATGTTTTTGATGAGCTTATTGTGTGATGTACTTTACTAACTTTCTCTTTTCTCATGTTTTGGTGGATGCAGAAGAAGGTGGAGTACATACGCTGGAGCGGAGAGAGAGAGAGTGTGTGATTGGCTCCCTGGGATTTTAGATCAGCTGACCTAGGATGAGATGGATCTTTTACAAGCGGGTAGGCATCTGGCGGATAGCATGAGTGCCCCATGTTGCTCCTGCCAGTCACATTTTGTGTGACTTATTCTCTTACTGGGATGTGGACCGGAACACTTTCTGGTTTCTAGGTGTCGGGGGAGTGGACCATCACTCTGGAGGATGTTTACCACATTCTTGGACTCCGGTACTTGGTAGGAGACTGACATTGGTGAAAACGAGGTCAGAGCTGTGATGACACAATCAGACTACATACATGGGAGACGTTATTATCTCTTCTAGCTCAAAGAAGGGAATGAAGGTTTGGTCTATTGCTACTGCTCCCATTCCTATCCTTTGGAGAGCCATCATGGGTATCCTATCCTCGAGACTAATTGGGGACAAGGGAGGAGATACACTTTTGTATTGTTGGGCCCCCATCATTGCATAGATTGAGGCTCATGGCCGTAAGTATGCCTGGGGAGTAGATATTCTGGGGACCACATACCATGATTTATATAGAGTTGTTAGATTACAGGGATAGTCCTTGAGCCACCCCACTCTGGTCATGAGTTGGGTCTATGAGTGTTTCATCCCGTATGGCAAGGGGGTGTAGGTATTAGATCTAGAGGTTGTCCAAGTAGCTAGATGGACAGGCATGTCAGTGCTCTAGACTCCACATCAGTCAGTGGCCTCTCTGACTATGGCCGACATGACCCCCACACCCTATCAAGACATGACAAGAATATGGGGTGAGGAGACTACGATGATGGTAGCTTTCTCTTCCATGAGCCAACTAGTTGATAGATCTAGGAGACTAGAGATTCACCCTTTCTACCGCCTACCCCAGAGATTCGATCTTCCATACCCCGCCATGCTTCCTTGATCACGCCTATTTATAAGACTATTTAGGAGGCACAGAGAGGTCTAGAGGGGATCTTGGTTGGATAGTTTTTACCCCTGGTGTGCCTATCATAGTTAGGTACATAGTTCGGGCTTAGCGGGTAGTTGGTGCTGCTGCTCAAGTACCCTTACTTCAGATTGGGGTGGCTCCTGCTCACAGTGGGGAGGAGGATGAGCTGATTGATTTGGACTCTAACTCTGAGGAGGATGTGGGAGACAATACGGAGGGGGAGTCGATCAGAGAGGAGGATGAGGGGGCAGGACCTTCAGAGGGGGATGATAGTGACCTGAGTGGCATGATACTCAAGAGATCCTCATAGCAGCACATGAGGAGGCAAGCACGGAGAGAGAGACTCTAGTCTCAAAGGAGACACTTGGAGGGGATGATGAGTCCATGATGGGACAACACCATGCCTTTAGATTCGGGAGGCTCTACTGACCACCCAGCACACTGATGTAGCAACCACTAATCCCACATGGATGCCTAAAGACCCGAGTATGTTCAATACTCCTTTCTCTATTTTTGCTATTGATTTTTGCATGTTTAGTTTAGCATTCTCTTTTGATTTACGTTCGTGATTTTCTAGCTCATTATATCTCTTTTTTTTTTGCAGCATCCGCACATGAGTGGTGAGAGCTCATTCATCGGGTATGTGTGGACACCTTATTGATCCCCTTGGGGAAGACTCGGGCCGAGTTGACTACTAATTCAGGGCAGCCCTTAGCCGCCGGCCGACACACCGACGTGTTTTCTCCCATCTGGAAGGTCATGGAGATAGTGTCCTCCCTTTGTACCACAATAGCTGGATACGAGACCACCGAGTACCTGATGAGGTGAAGTCATTCTCATAGTGAGGATATGAGTAAGCGGGTACCACCATGAGCACTCACACCATTCAGTCCATTCTCATCACATCCATCCCAGTGCAACAGAGCCCTAGACATGGTCGCACACCATCTGAGGGATCCCACAAGGATTGACAGGTCATTGAGCCTTTATTGCTTTGATACCATTTTTTGACATTATACAATTTTTTTGTATGTTTCGGGCTTGTTGCGAGCATTTTTGACCATGCCTAGCGCATGATGACATTGTATACAAACTTGATCCACTATGATATATAGACTCTATTTTTGGTTTGGCATTCCATTGTATCCGAGTTGAATCTCTTTGGCTTATCTCTCATGTGTACTCTAGATGTTTAGAATTTTCTACTTTTCTATGCTTTTCAGAATGTATGCAATGGATGTGAAATGATAACAAAATGATTTTTTTTATATTTCATAATGCTGATATATGATGATGCAAACACAATGTGATCTTAAACTTAGTTTCTTTTGCAATTTTTGGTACTTCATATTTGTCTTGACAAAACGTGATGATATAATGATATGATAAATAGATATGCTTGCCCCACTCCTAACCCCACACAACTAGTAAGATGTGAGGGCTCAACACCAAGAGTTAGAAAGGGCACAAGCCATGAAATTTGTTGAATGGAAATGATGAGAGAAAGACAAAGGTTTGATAGAACCAAATTGGGACATACAACCTTACCCTACTCATGCTACCTCATAGTTTAGAATGTGAATTGCTTTGCAGTTTATCTAGACTTGGATCCATAGATGGCCACTTGGTTGAAAAAATATGGTTTTAGGGTTTTGAATTCTCTTGGAATTTTGAACATCTAATTCACTTTGTTTTGACTTAAGATTTCACAGTAATTGATTTAATTATTTATGACTTTAGGTTTGTCAAAGAGACCCCCTACACCTTGCCCACACTACCAGTAGGAAGCATGGGCTTATCACCATGGACAAAGCATAGGTGAGTAAGGGCATTTCCTTCCTTTCCCAACCCTACGTCACTAGTAAGAGATGCAAGCTCAACACCGAAGGTTGGTAGGGAAAATAAATGTGTAAAATAAAAATTTTGTTGATTTGCATTTGACTTACTTATTTGGGAAAAATGTTTAGAATGTTCTTATTTCCAAGGAGATGTATGTGGGATAGATGTGACACCATGAAGCTTCTAGAACAGACCATGAACAAAAGACACCTATCCTAAGAAGAGACCAAAAGTAGAACCAAGTATGCAGGCCTTGGTATGGTTACTGTCAAAACTTTGTCTTGTCTTGTTTGGATTGATGAGCGATACAAAAATAGTTGATGATACAATGAAGATTTGAAGAGACATGATTTGAATGTTTTACCAATATTTTCAGAAGTTTTTAGGAATTGCTATAAGAATAAGCTCCTTGATCACACTTTTTACAAAATGAATGGACAGATGAAAATGCAATGCAAATGCAATAATGTACATATGAGAATGTTGATGGATCATGCGTAGTATCTCTTTAGGTGAAGAGAGTTCATGGATTCACTAAACTCCTCACCTTCTAGAGTACACAAGTGGAATGCACCATTTTTATAGTCTTCCACCACTCGATATGGACCTAACCACCTAGGTCTAAACTTTCTTCCCTCGCTAGTCTTCTTGTCTATTCGGCTATCGAGTCTTAATACCAAATATCCTTCATAGATCTCATGTTCATACACCTTTTTATTGTATTTCCGAGCCATGCGGTCAGCGTACACACTGTGTCATTGCTCAGCATTCAGTATAGCTTCATTGAGGCTTTCTAATTGGGAGAGATGAGCTTCTCGATAACCCTCCTCTCCCAGGATCCCATGTAGTGAAATGCGGAGGCTGGGTATTTTGACTTCGAGTGGCAGAACTGCCTCAACACCAAATACTAAGGAAAAGGGGTTTCCCCCATTGGTGTTCTAACCGACGTTTGGTAGGCCCACAAGGCTGGAAAAAGCTTTAGATGCCAATCTCATTTATTCTCCTTAACAAATGGTTTTTAGAAGAATGGACTTTAAAGTCTTATTGGTAGCCTCAACTTGTCCATTAGCCTGAGGGTAGTAGAGAGAAGCCGTGTGATGACTTATTTTGAACTTTTTACACAACTCACGCACCTCATCATTTTTGAAAGACATGTCATTATTAGAAATAATGACCTGTGGCACCCCATACCTACAAATGATCTAGTTCAGGATGAACTTAGCGATTACAGAGCTAGGAACAGTGGTAAGGGGCATGGCCTCTACCCACTTGGTAAAGTACTCTATGGCCGTGATTATGAAATTATGGCCATCTATTGATGAGGGAGAGAATTTCCCTATCAGATCTAGGCCCCATGTGGAGAAGGGCCATGGAGTTGCGATTGGTTGTAAAGCTTGTGCCGGTATGTGGATCTCATGGGAAAAATCTTGACACTTGTGGCATCTACGCACAAAATCTACCGCATCATGCTCTAGGGTGGGCCAGAAATAACCCATCCGATGTATCTTCTGGGTAGTGGCATGGAAAGTGGCCACCACATACCCCACTGTGTGACTCATAAAGAATCTTTTTAGACTCTTCAACATCAACACATCTCAATAGCATTCCTGTCAAAGGCTCTGTGATAAAGCACCTATTCCAGGATAACATACTTAGCGAAAATTATGTGTAACCCTTTCTTTGTTGTGACATTTCCCCTTTTGGGTATGTGTGGTCCATGATGAAATTGATAATGTTAGTGTACCAAGGGCATACAGAGATAGGAGGCTTAGTTTCAATGAAATATACACACTCATTGGGAAAGTCCAAATCTACCAAATCACCCCATCTAATGGATTATCAGCCAACCAATCTGCAATGATTTGACCCTTAATAGATTTTTGATTTACAAATGTTAACTCGAACTCACCCATTAATGTAATGAAATGCCCAACCTTTTTAGACAAGGATCCCTACATGAGGAATGTCTGTAAGTGGTCTAACTTGATGATGACCCTTGTTTCTTGATTGAGCATATAATGTCTTAAGCACTTGGTTGCAAAAACTATGGCAAGGCATTATTTTTTATGCCTATATGTAGCATGTCTCATAATCGAGTAATGTCTGACTGATAAAATAAACAACCCATTCTTGTTTATCATCATCCTCTTGAGCCAACATATAGGCTAGTGAAACGTCTATAGCCCATGAATATAAGATCAAAGGGTGATCTGACCTAGGTGGCATTAGTGTGGGAGGGGATAACAAGAATCATTTAACTACCTCGAAGGCCTCATCGCATTCCTCCATCCAATCAATGTTATAATATTTCTTCAACAAATTGTTGATTGGATGAACGATGAAGGTCAAGTCAGGGATGAACCTTTGGATTGCACTAAGTTTCCCAAGAAAATATCTAATACTAGACTCATTTGATGGTGGAACCATTTCTAACACAACCCAAATTTTGGTCGGGTCAACATCAATCCCCGTGAAGATATAATGTAACCCAGAGCTTACCACCTATTACACCAAATACACATTTTTTAGATTAATGTGACACCATACTCAATCAAGCATGAGAGAATGATACAAAGCACCTCTAGGTGATCGCAGTGCTTCCTGGCCTTGGCCAACAGGTCATCTACATAGGATTCCACAATTTTATGAATAAGATCATGGAATATGTAGGTCATTCTCATTGATATGTAGCGCCAACATTCTTAAGACCAAATGGCATGATAACATAACAATAGGTTCCCCAAGGAGTTATAAATGTAGTTTTATCTTGATCCTCGGTAGAGATTTTGATTTGATTATATCTTGAAAACCCATCCATAAGAGACAACAACTCAAATCTAGTTGTTGCATCAATGATAACATCAATGGATGGTAGTGGGAAATCATCCTTGGGACAAGCCTTGTTAATGTCCTGAAAGTCTATGCAAATATAGATCTTTCCATTCTTTTTGAGGATGGGGACAATGTTAGATACCCATTGTGAATAATCGATGGGCTTGATAAATCCTACCTGGAGAAGCTTCATTACCTCTTCTTTTACCATAAGGGCCACCTTTGGCTTCATAGGTCTTGATTTTTGCTTAATTGGTTTGGCGTCCGGCTTAGTGATGAGATTGTGAACTACGATGTGTGGTGTAATTCCCATCATTTCTTTGTAACTAAATGTGAAGGATTTTTGATGTTCCTTGAGGATTTGGGTATGAATTTCTACTTCCTCCGGAGTTAAAGAGGACCCTAGTTTTAAGATTTTTGGTTCCTCCTCCATTCAATGTTTATATCAATCATTCCCTCGATTAAGGAGGTGTTACCCTCCTCAAACTTAGGTGGGGCTAGAGGAAACTCCAAATCCCCTTCTTCTTCTACATCATAAATCTCAAGATATTTTCCCAGAGAGGACTCAATCATTGGATTGCCAAAATAAGAGGAGGAACGTGGAATTAGGGAAAGGTCTACCTCTTGACAAGTAAGATGCAACTCCAAGAGCTTTAAGTAACTTAAGGTTGACTCATCCCTATCAATAGGGTCTGAAGAGTCAAGCTGGTCTTCAACTTCCACATATGTCAACATTGACATTACTGGCACTTTGTGAATCAAGGATTCAGCGCGGAGTGAAACCGTGAAGTTGGTGTCCTATAAATCACTACTTGGGGTGAAGCGTGAGGTGGAAGTCACTATAGAGTCTGCCAAAGGTTTTTTTCATGTGGAACTACCTCGATTGATATAAAATCAAACCCCTTAGTTAGGCCTAACACGACGGTTTTGTAGAGTTGTAAGTGTTCAACCCTAGTCTCGTATACCTCGAGATACCTGATTTATGACTAGTTGTGAATCACCCAACACCCTAATATTGAGGATGCCCATTCTCTTAGCTACAATGAGACCTAGTAGAGAGCCTCATATTGGCCCCATTGTTTGTGCATTCAAAATTCAATTTGAAAGCAAAAGGTAAAACCCTTCCTTCGGGTGAAGTAAGGATTGCACCTGCCCCGAGTGCCGAAGTGACACTTGGCCCCATCAAAATGGAGGGTCCAAACAATTACTTGGAAAGACAGATGCTGAGTCATCCTTTGTGAGTTCTCCTTTTATCTTAGTTACATCTACCATACAAACCTCATCTCATCTGGAAGGGAACCAAGCCCCAAAGCATGTCCCATACCCATGGAATCAAAGGGGAGAAGGATAGGAAAATCCTTTTCTAATAGTTCAACAATATTTGTTGTAGTTCCTAATGATACCATCTCTACAACAACACTTTCATCCTTGACCAGCTGAAATACCCTCGATCAAACTTGTAACCTCTAATTCCGTTATGGGAACCAAGCTTTTCTTTTGGTAATGTGCTTGCCGGTTTGTTTAACTGGTTGGTGGGAAGCTCAAATTTAGAGTGGACCCTTGGATTTTTCCTCAAGTTGGCCAAGATGTATATCAAAGGGCTTTAGATCACCTTGAGTGATAAAGACTTTCCCTAAATGCAAGAATATGACTTCTTGGAATAGGGTGGAGGGGATTTCTTTCATGCGGTGGATCCAAGGGTGACCAAGGATCATATTATAGTTGGTTTCCGATCTATAATATAAAACTCAGTAAGCACCATCTTGGGTCCAAGAGTGACTAGTAATACTATGGTTCCGATCGAGGTTTCCTTGAGACTATCATAGCCCCTCAATGTGTTTCACATCGAGGAGAAATTAGTCTCCCCATATCCTAACTTCTGAAGAAAAGAGAAGGGGACTATATTAACTGCTACCCCATCATCGATCATTGCATGCTTCACATAGTTGTTGTAGATCCAAACCTATAAAAACAAGGCCGGATCACCTCTACGAGCTATTTCAGCATCCGTAGGCATCTTGCTTATGTCAAATACAAACCCAATATCCCTTTCGGGCTGCCCTGGAGGGAAAACGTCAAAGTCTATATGGTTTATATGTGCCTTTGGTGAGAGGGGTAATGTTAGCCAAATGGCTGAGACCAAGTGCTTCCAAGAGAGTGACTCGATGAGCAGGGGAATTCTTCAAGTAGATCTAAAAAGGAAATGTGTGAAAAGGTCTTGGTTAGATCACTGATCAAGTCATAAGCTCCTACTGGCTTACTTAGCATGTCATGAACACTATCTAACACAACCTAGATAAATCGGGATTGGCTACGAAGAATAGTCTCTAGATCTTGTTGCAACATTAATTTGGGGTTCAGTGTCTAACTCAACCAAACCTACAATCTTTGTTTGTTGACGACCATCCAAAGGAGGTTCCACCTATGGGTTTGACAAAGTTGAGGCTTCATGATCATGAGTCCCTATTATAATACCTTTATTTGAACCATTAGGATCTAGTCTACCATCCTTTGGATGCGTGGGGAGAGGATCATTGAAGATTCCCAATGGTGTGTTTCTATGGAGACACTGGTCCCATATAGGTGTTCTGACTAGGTGCAGTTGGGTTGGCCAAAAACATGTCGACAAACAATTGTCTTTGGTCTTCTAGAAAACACTGCAAAAAATTATTACAATCATGATAGGTTCTTGTGTCATGCCCACGGACCCTATGGAAACCGCAATATAGGTTAGGATCATAATCTCGGGGCCTTTGGTTTGTCCCTTGTTGTGGTCTGAATCAACACGTTTTTGTTTGGTTGTTGACTATTATAATTAACACTTTGGAACCCTTTCCCTTGTTTTAGAATTGGTTGGGGTATTGACTAGGGCTTGGGGTCGGCATTTGTCTTTGTGGCTGAGGAGGTTATTGTTTATTGTTGGGGATGATTAAAATCCACAATGTTTACCGAGGGTGAGAAATTGTTGTTTCTTTGATTGTTTCCATTGTTATTTCCATTGTTGTTGTTTCATTGTTATTGTTCAGCACCTATACCGGTGGGATTGACAATGTTAGGATTTTTGGGTTGATCAGTTACACCATCGATCGTGACTCCATGATTCTTATTAAGGATCTTTGGTCCTTGATTGTTATTTGTATTGTTGGAGTAACGGGAGTGTTTTGAGTAGGGGTAACTAACTTCCCATTTGTTCGTAGGTCTTATGACCACTTTGTTGATGGCTGCTTGGTCGATCCAAAGAGCACCCTCTAGCACCTCTTCATAGCTCCTTAACGAGAACTTTTGAACCTCTTCCTTCATCTCCTTGTTGAGGGAGTGAAGGAACAAATCACAAAGTTCCATTTGATCCATGTTTGGAGCACTTGCATGGAAGAGTAGAGAACATGTTGCCACCTTTGAATGAAGTGGGTTGTAGATTCATTATGTTCTTGTTTGATATGAATAAATTCTCTGATTCCTATTCGCAAGAAGCTTGTTCATATCAAAAGATTTGATAAAATCTGACACGAGTTGTTTGAATGAGTGTATTGAAGCCTCGGTATCCTATAATACCAGTCAAGAGAAATACCTTCAAGTGTCTTAGGGAAAATATTTGCAATGACTGCATCCCATGGGAGCAGCTCTCGAATGGCCATTACATAAGCCTTGATGTGGGCATTTGGATCACCCTCCCCTTTGAACTTTGGGAGATTAGGCAAGGGTCTCGGGAGCATGACTGCCCGAATGGAGAAATCTAGGGGTTCTTTGAGATATTCAGAATAAGTCCCCATTACATATGTTTCCACCATTGAAGACCCTTGTTGGGGAGGTGGGGGTTGCATTGGCTGCTGAAATGGGACAACATAGACATTTGGTGGGGTATATGACATCCCTTGCAATTGTCCATATGGACCTAGGTAGGAGTACATGTCCCCTATGGAGATTTAGAATACATGTGTATATAAGGGGGTTGATTACCTTGATATGGAGCTAAAGGCGCGAAGCCAGGGAACATCACATTTCTGGCTGGTATAGCATTTGAGAATGCACTTCTAGCTAACGCCTATTGTAGATATCCATATGTGGCTTGAGGAGGCATACCCAAGGTACCCGTCCTAGTTAACAAGTCCCCATGGATTTGGAGTATTCATGTAGACTGGTGGATTTTGTGTGGTCGGTACTTGCCCATAGTTCTGTGGGTAGGAAGGAGCCCATGCTTCCCGCATATGAATTCTATGTATTTTGGGAAAGCTCTAACTCCTTGAATTTATCAACCAAAGATGAAATGACATCACCCGTTGATGGGGTGATACCTTTCTTAGATACCTTTGGTTGAACCCTTGGAGGTTGTTGAGGAGTATGGTATCCCACTATGAATTGTTCGTGATGTTGCCACCCCTCATTGGTTGTATTGTTAGTTGGTGGAGGGGTAGCATTATTGTTTTGAAGTAGGACATCACCTTGTCCTTGCAACCTATCAAAATATTGGTTCATTTGTTGGAATTGTTGCTCACTCCTAGCATATTATGTTAAATACTCCTCATCGAGATGGGGGAGTTGATCGGATTGCATGGTAATGGGCTGTTGAAACAATACCCAAGGAGATGAACTCGCTTCACCAGTGAATGTCATGTTATTTGAACTTGATTGTTCAAGGATAAGTCTGAGTGACTTGATCCAATTCTTTGATGCGTACAAAAGAACCAACATTGGTTCCTGAAGCAGAGGGTTTTGAGTGGATGAGCGGTTGTCTACCCATGTTGAAAGTGAAGGTGATTATTGTGGTATATTTGATTGGTACTAGTACATGTTGAAACCTAGGATGGGTCAATCATACTCGTCATATCCTAACATATTTGGGGGTATAAGAATACCTACAGAATAAAGGATGGACAAAAGTGGAAATGCTTAGAGACTAGCTCTTCATGTCGGGTTCACCAATTTGTATGATCAGAAAATCAACACGTGACCTTCTTCACACCCAACCTCCCGAGGTCATGCCGAGATAGCCGGTGTGGAATTGAAATGGGAGTGAAAGTGATGGCGATGACCAAGCTAATTGGGAAACCTTATGTCTTCGACATGCAATAATGGAATTTGTGAATCTAAGGCAAAGAATGCTCTCCTAACCTAAAGGGGTGTGATGGTATGGTCCGATATGATAGCTACTTGGAGACTCCAATCGATGTCTAGTTCAATCGCAAGATTCTATTGATTGGTTGTGAAATACATGGAAAGTAACCTGTAGGTGCCTCGTATGGGTTTCCAGATAAGGTCATGGAAATGAGACAAGAGATGTAGTGGAGCTACAGGAACTAAGGGTGATTTTTTGGTCTTGTCTATAAATTCTTATCTTGATCGGATGCTATATTCAACAATGAAAGCTATGTAATAATATCAGGTGGAAGTGGTGAAGATATGAATACCAATGTACGTAAGCTAGTGTCGATATCTAACTGACTAGCAGGCCCATTGGGTTCATGAGACTGTGGGTCACAACCAAAGACTCGTTGAGGTTGAGGCCCTTATATGGTCATGCATGCAATCAAATCCTATTTCCAGGAGTAGTCCAAAATTCATAGGCCTAATTAGCAGCTATGTTCAATGTCTCTAACTATCTTACTTTCTCTATGTATGTGGTGGTGTGCATAAGATTGTTAAGCACAAACTTGTGTCAATGTTAGTTATTAGCTCTGGCCCGTTGGGTTGTGGGACCAGGGATCTCAACTGTAGTCTTTTCCTATTGCGGACCATTGATGGTCATGCAAGATGAATTGATTTTTTTGGTAAATAAACTATCTATCAAAGGAAATCTAAGCTATATTTTTGGTGTTTTCTCAATATATCATAACAAAGCAATAAAACAAACTAATCTATGGAAATAAATATTTTTGTGCTTTTCTAACTTTTCAGATAATGCATCTAATCTAATAAAAAAATTAAAAACAAATAATTGGCCGGATGTAGCTAGCTATCTATGTAGATGTGTGAATCTAAATCTAAGATCTATTCTAATTCAAATAAAATCTTTCCAACCCTACCTTAGAAGTGAAGAACAAATCATGGCTCTAACAGAGTTATTGTTCCCCCACAACTTCCCGGAAATATTGAAGAGAAAAATTCCTATTGATTTGATCTACTTGCAACTATCTAACTAATTGAAATGAATTGTTTCTCTACTCTATTTGATATGTAATTGATAATTTGACAAAACAAAGCAAACAAATACACAACTCCAACTTGGAAGAGCAAGAGCTTTGGAAAATCCAGTAGTATCAGTATCTTTCCCCTCAGTTCTTTCCTTTCTTTCTCTGAGTGTTCATGTGAGTCCAAAGGATTGGGAATGAAAAGAACAAAAACAAGAGGATGGCGCTTGAGCGATGGTAGCTTGGAAGCAATCTAGACATAATGCAAGTAGAAGAAAGATAGCACAAGAGATTTGAACTTGGCTATGTAATTCCTAGCAAGATTATGACAAAGCACAACAATGCAAGATACACAAAATTCTCAGCCTTTTTCTTGAATACAAGCATGGAATATATAGGAATGAAGGATAGAAGGTTACTTCATGCACAAGGAAATGAAGAGGTAGTTTCACTCATTAAATCTATTTAAAATAGAAGGAGCAAGGAGAACCAAGAAAACAAATTTATTTTTAGCAAATTCAGATCATAGATGTGCTCAAAAAGAAAACTTAAGTGAATCGTCACATGTAATTTTATGCATGAAGATTTTGGAAAAATCGATCAAGACCGCCACCCTACGTAGGTTGGCGGTTCAAAATTTCACCCTGGCGGTTTGTAAACCAGGCGGGGGTTTAGGACTTAATGCCAAAACGAACCAAGTAGCAAGGCGAAGGAAAAATGTAAGGAAATGTTAAGTAAGGCTATCTAAGGTTTTGCCAAAAATGCCAAAAGCGAACACGAAAGAAGGGGAATGGAAAAATTAAGGAAATGTTAAGTAAGGCTATCTAGGGCAAATGGGTTTTGGAACTCAAACACCTTCTTGAAAGGATTTTGAATCATCATTGGGGACTTTTATAACCACGACAATATAACATGTGCAATTTTGGATGCATAGAAATGATTACGTCTACAAATATAAGATCAACCACTCGCCATTATGGCGGTGAGTAATCATATTTTCCTAAATAATGGTAAGCACTCATTCAAAAATGTTAAGTAGAAGGATTCTATCTAGGCTATTAAAACTATTCAAGAATATATATTTAGTTCACAACATCATGGAAGATAATTTAGTTAGACTCTGAAACACTTATCTTGAAAGGAAAACCACTTTAATTTTGAATCATCATGGATTGGGGTGCATGTAATGGGAGGTGCCCAGGGCACCCACGGGTGCTCGATATCCAATTTGGGTGCTCAGTCCCGTGAAAAATCTCTAGAACTAGTTCTCATAGGGTCAAAAGGTGGTCTGAAACCCTCATTTGTGTGTCGTATCAAGTTCTTTATCCCGTGCTATATGTCGTCAATAATCCAAGCTGATATAGAGATCTGTAAGAAGAAAAATAGGATAAAAACCCTAAAAATAAAGATGCTAAATAAATGGGTCAGACTGACCTCAGCTACCAAAATAGTGGGCTTACTAATCTGAGTGTTGTACTACATTTCGGACCCAAATGTATTTTGTGTGTGTGTGTGTGTGATGCCCTAGGTGCTCTTGTGCTAGTCACACTTTGTGAAATAGTGAGAAATAACTAAATGTGAAAATGTAATAGAATGTGTACATGGAATAGAATAGAAACCATCCCCCTATGAAGTGTGATGTAGACTTCGTAACTTGTGCATTGATGATGGAGATATGTGGATGCAACTCTAGATGAGTGAAATTAGTAGATGATGTTAGGTCCCTCATTACGGTCTCATAACTTTATATTTATAGGGTTCTCTTTATCTAATTTTGTAATTAACCCTAACATGGACGACTAGGAAAAGATAAGGATGAAAAAGGTTAGAAAAATCCCAAAATGTGGCGGGAAAGTAGAAAAAGAATCAAGGTGCACCGTGTGGCACCGAGGTGCCCATGGGTGCCCCGTACTACCCTCGGGTGCCCCAACCAAGGCTAAAATTATGGGAAAGTTCAAAGCAGATTGGGTATGTAGATAAAAATGTGCGGGAATGAAAAAATAAAAGTAAAATAAGATGGAAAAAATATGGGGTTAATTAGTACTTTCTTCACTCAAGAACCTTCTAAATAGTAGTATGAGACCGAGATAAATAAATGTCTAAAGTGCATGATTTTGTGACTACTTTTTCCCCCACTTTATGTTGGAGAGCTAAAATCTTGGTAAGATAAAGTAGATATAAGTTTCTACCTAATGCCCATGAAGAGTGTAGTAGAAACACATTGAAAGACTAGACAAAAGTGTGGAATGAAAAAAAGAAGATGGAGGAACATGGAATCTAAATATAAAAAATACACAAATAAAAAAGTGATGAGAGTGAACCTAGGGTAGAACGCGTGTGTAGTGTACTTGCATGGTTAGTAAAGCATGTGCTATTGTGGAATGTTGTTGTTATTGCCCTAATTTGACTTCTTATTTCTCATACGGCCGGACTCTGAGGATAAAATGATCAAGTAGTCAAATATGTATGTATGTAAATTTTTATGTGAAATAAGAACGTATATGTAAATTACACAAATGTAAAATATGTGAAATGAAAAAGTGTAAATGATCCATGTGCACCTAATCCATGTCAAGAGAAAGGGTATAGAGGATATCTTGTACTATGATTTTTTTGGGAAATCTCAAGCCACCTTGGCTAAAGATGTGTCTCGAAGGAAATGCTCTGTGTCCTCCAAGATACGACCGCTTATTTTGAAATATGCATGGAGAGATCTCTGTAGCATCCCGGTTTTTTTTGGGCGATCTGACACCACTAGCCAAAGTAGTGCAGAGAGGCACACCCACTATAAACCCCATACCTATAAATGCTTCCTAGAAATGCTAAGGACAACATGTCCTATAAACTCTATTGTATATGGGGTTCATAGACTAGTTTGAACCCACTCATAGTAGAAAAGCTGAGGCTGTTCCGATGTAAAATCTCTACGTGTTATTATGTAAAAATCCCCAAATGATGCCCCCCTATTTGGGGGTGCATGTGACGTCACTTGAATATGAGACATGTGGCCCCAAAATAGGAAAAACTGCATGTACATTGGAACCTTGGAAATTTCTTAGTAGAAACCAAGGCATGCACAGTAAAAGAAGGATAGCCAAAGATAGTTGTAAAAAAACAATGCATGCATATAGAAGACATGTTTAAACTACACAAACAATGTAGTAAATGTAAACACGCAAGAAATAAAGTAAGCCACATAAATAAGGTTGCATAAACATGGTACATCACTCATGATGTTGCAAGACACACAAGGCCATCATGGCCATGAAAAACAAGTGTGCACAAAAAACATAGGTCAAACCCCATGAGACAATACAAAACAATAGTAGATAAGTACAAACAAATAAAAAAGTCATGGAAACATATAATATTGCAAAATAAGTGTTGCACATGGAACACCCATTAGCATGTTAGAGAAATAACCAATATGTCAAAAGTGTGTATGATCAAGTAATGTAAGATGTTAAGTATAAAATGAAACAATAACACCTAGATGAGATGAATGTGGATGCCCCTAGCGACCAATATAGTAAGGGTAGAAGGTGAGCATCCATGCTACGTGTAGGAGTCATATATCTGCAATCACACTAAATAAAGGCATGAATGTGCATGTGTGGATGGTATAGATAATGACATATAATAAATCAATCTAACATGTGTAATAGAGTGATCATGAAAAACACTAGTAAATAAGAGTAAATTCCCCAAAGACAATGCAGTATGCAGTGGATGGATGGAATGGAATGAAAGATGAAATGATAGGAGCCATATGCCCTCCGATTGGATGTAAGTGTATGTAATGAGGCTCATTTTGTTTTCCCCTTAGCAGTAAAAATTAACCATAAACAAGAGTGTGTCATTGGGAAATGGTCGAGTAGTGTTTTTGTATCTAGCACATTGTGATGAGTGTGTATGTAGTGGTGATGAAATGTGACATATAGAAAGGATGAGCATGAACCCTATAGCAAGCGTATATCATGACTAGATGAATGGAGTGATGATTTAGCCTAAGCATATATCACTATATGATGAAAGGATGAGTGATGATTTATCCCTAAGCGTATATCACTATATAATGAAAGGATGAGTGATGATTTAGCCCTAAGCATATATCACTATAAAATGAATGGACGAGTGATGATTTAACACTAAGCATATATCACTATATGATGAAAGGATTAGGATGAGTGATGATTTAGCACTAAGTGTATATCACTATATGATAAATGGTAAATAGTGGTGATGTAACCTAGAGTGTATACCACTATAAGATGATATAATAGGGGTGGTGATCTAGCCTAAAACGCAAAACCACTACAAGATAGAAAAAAGTGAGTGACAATGTAGCCTAGAGCGTAGGTCACTAGCCTAGGAATGTCGTAGGATGAAATGTCACATTGTGAATGTAAGGTCAATTTGATTTGTAAAACCTTGGAAGTCAAGTATAGACTAAGGAACTATAGTGTGTTATAGGGTGGTGAGTATAACACGTAGAGAATAAAGGACCATGTGGTGGGTAGGGTTTGTAAATGCGTGATGTGTAAAATTTGATGCTAAAGGTAAGTGTTATTGCCAAATCAATGCACCCTCAAATAGCTTGAAGGTGAACACGACATTCGGTGTGATTGGGTAACATGGGATCACCTCTCAAGTTGTGGGACTTGGGCTTGAGGTGAACCTATGGATAAGGTTGGCTTCCTCTTCCTAAACTAAGCACTACACTACTCCTAATGTAAGATAAATGGATAACTAGACCTACACTAACATTTCAAGGGATTAGAGAAAGAGATTTGCAAGAAAATAAAACCTATACTAGAAGTGGTGATGCACCAAGAAAGGGTTTTTATAGACTCAGGAAGGGTTAATTTGAAGAGGGTGTGTGCACCACTAGTCAACTTCACCTACTACAACTTAGAGAGGGTACAAAATACCACAGACTAGGAAGCATGTGTTCCCTTTGTTAAACTTGATTAGACAAACAAGTTATTAGTCTTTGAGTGAAGAAGGATGAAATTGAGAAGAGTGAAAAATCACCACAACTCAGCTACATACAATACTCCACCCTTAATAAGCACAGAACCCAAGAACCTGCAATAGAAACTTGAACTTGCACAATTTACCTGTAAGCATGAGAAAAGGCACAAATAAGTATAAAAGGATTAAAGGATCGATATTAGTCACAAAACACACACTTTTATTACTTTAACAATGTGGATAATGCATCATACATTCAGAAGAGGAAATGGTTTCCATTATAGTCTTGAAAAGAAAGGCTTGAGAGCCTACAAATTCACAACATCTTAGCTTGTGAAGAGAGGGGAAGCTTGAAAAGTGTCTAACTCCTTTTGAATAAACACCCTTTTACAATTTATAGCACTTTATGAGTGGTGAGAGAAAGAAGGAGAAACCCTAGAATCTAGGCTAAAAGGTAGGAAAATAATTAATAACTGTTGTTGTCAATGTTTTCCCATTCATTGCAGCTCCACCTTTCGAGGCACCACTCAAGGAATGTGGAAAACCTACAATTTTGGAATGAAAAAATTCATAAAATCCACGTTCTCATGGTTTCATAGTGTAGCTCTCTTTCTCCCGATTCCCATGATTGTAATTTTGTGGAAAATGGACAACCGAGGAGGAAGTTGTGGTCTTCTGAGAAAATTTTTCTTTTAGGTTATCCCGACCATTTTGCTCCATCAACTCTTGATAATTCCTCACAATGATTTCATAAATTCAAATATTTAAATTTCCTTCATAAAAAATATTTTTCTAATAAATTTTGAAAAGCATCATGAAGTTATATGGGGTCCACTTGGTTGACAGTTTTATTAGAGGGGTTTAGTGTTTGTTAAGTGTCTTGGTTAATGGCTCACCAAATTCTTCAGAGAAATCCACTTTAAATAGTCACTAATTTTACATTGTAGTGGTGGTGTCATATTTATTCGGTTAACCACCTTGCTTCAAACTTCAGTGAGCTATTCAATATTGATAGATCTACATGGAAAATTTCATGTTTAAACAATGGTAGACCCCTTTTAAAACTCGTTTTAACCTCCAAAGTTATTGGATACTTGGACACATTATCAACCCTTCCATTTTGCATTGAATTCTCCTCTAACTCAAAGTTGACCTAGTGACTTGGCTGATAACTCATCTCACTCTTTGCATATGGTTCGACCCATAAAATATGCTCACATTGATCTCAACACCACTAATTGACTGATTCATATGTCAAATACTTTCCTTCAAGTCAGATAATGATTTGGAATTAACTCATGCAACATATTCCTCAGAATTTTAAGTCCTCTCAAGCCCATCTCTTTGGGTTTCAAAACCTAAGAAATTCTCAAGCCCATCTATTTGGGCTGCCTACACCTAAAACCTCTAAATCCCCAAAACCCAAAGCTCTGAATTTTAGAGTTTCGGGCATTCGAAATTATCCAAATCGCTTAAGTTTTTGATCCCCAAACTCTAAAAGCCCGAAAGGGCTATCTCTAAAACAAGACTCTGAAATCATGACTCATGAGGATGATCCAAAATGGCTTGTCGATTCACTCATCATGATGAGTTATCAGCTCGATCTATAAACAACGACTCACTCCACACTCCCTCTTATCCAACTTCTTCAAATGCTTGAGAAAATCAAGTCCCACTTCTCGGCTTAACAACTCTGTGACCTAATTTGTACTCCCAAGTCCTTTGCGGAATATTATCATCATGAGATCTTGGAATATGTGGCTTACTTTGAATTCTTTTCGATCTATTGCTTCAAGTTCTATGTTGTTTCCAAAGACTCCATTCACATTGCTGAACCCCTTGTCCTGTTCTCCTGAAGTGTTCCATGTTCTTAGCATACTCGGCTTGTCCAAGCATGTCATTAACTCGACATTTAGAGATGTGTGTGGCTCCTCTAATAAGCTAGAACAAGACATCTCCATTCAAGATGTGATCTTGGCTTAATTATCTTTATCACCCAATCACACCATCCTTCATTGCCACGAGCCACCTCTCGCCTAACACCATCTAGAAAAATTTGATCACTGTATTCTCTAACAAGTTCTAACCACGAAATGAACACTTGAGTTCTAATTTGAAACTAGTTTTCATTTACATTCCTTCAAGATGAGCTCTATATTCCATGAGAGATTACTAATTTTCTTACCCCCTTAACCCACTATGATTCTACGTATAAGGTAAGCTTACCATGTGCACCTATTGAATTCATCATTGATACACTTAAGCGTTGACGAGTTAGCTCACCTCACTGCAAACCCGAGGAGCTCAAGCTATGCCTTCATATCAACGAGCCCCAACTCATCATCAATGATCTCCTTATAATTGAGATTTTTTCCAATGTGTGACCACCGGATCCTTTCTTCATCCTAACTGAGCTATCCTAAATTATCTTGATGAAGTAATGAGTATTTAATTATTTGTAACCATCCTTCGTGCTTGCTCTTTTAAGACATTCACCTAGCTTCTTTTGAACATGTGCATGAGCTCTATCACTGTGTCCTCAAACATCAAATCAATGAGCCAATTCTTGAAATGTCTTCTGGACCTCCCTCTAAAAGCCCTTTCGATTAGCTTTCAACGGGTTCCTCCTATGTTTCCTTCTGACTTCCATGGCTCGACGATGTCAAGATCGACTCCGTGGAAAATACCAAATAGCTCAAAAACTCATCATGCTATGCATCCTTGTAAGTTCATTTCTTCAAACAGTTTCTTCTAATCTTGATCTAAGCTTCTCGTAACTAATGACTTACCCAATATTACTCATGAGCTAACCTTTATCTCGCTATAGTGATGAACTATGTCACTTGAACCCTTAGCTTGTTATGGGCTTACATTCTACTATGGCTCTACCACCCTACCCGTGTCATGGCTAAGTTGGCCTCCTAATTTCCCACACTGAGCTTGATTAAGCTTCTCTCGGGTTCCCAAGCTATTGTTGACTCAGAGAGACTTCAACTTCTTGGGCTCCATCCACATTCTAACGTTGAGCCATTTTCATTACTTAACTCCTTTAGATCACGAGATCGATTCTGCTAACCAAATTTTTATTTTTTATTATTTGTTTACAAAAAAATCATCCCATTACATCTATGTTGGTGTCCTCATTATTACATGATTCCCTTTTTCCACCATGAGCCAACTCAACTCACCTCGAGTTCACTTTGATTTGATGGTCTATGCAACTCGAGGAGTTTGTCTATGTAATGTCTAGTTATCACAAGCTCATTTCCATGTGAGAAAACACTAGCTAGCCCGAGTTAGATGCCCAACAACCCTATTGAATCGATACTCGAGCCATACATTTGTTTTGAGTTGGATTCTCTTCTCTAATAATTTCTCTGGAGCTCGAGCTCCATGCTCAAACACCCCAAACCATCACCGAGTCAATAATTGAGTCGATCTCAGGAGCTATTTATACCGAGATAACACTAGAATCTAACACGACACACCATTTGAGCTCTTCCTACAAGTTTAAACGTAATCCCATCGACATAAGTTTGAACCGTTTCTTACTTGTACATGATTGATAAATTCAACTATTTGCGGATCTTGGGTGTATTTTTAACCTTATTTTCCATTTTTGCCTAAGGGGAAAAATTGACAACATTTTTGGCGACCTCTCAAGGATATTTTCCTGTTAAGCATATACTGGTATCCTTGTCTATCCGTTTGGCATGGAGTCATAACTATCAATCTAGAACCTGATGCTAAACCATGAAACTCCTGAATTGTGATTTTTAAATTCCCAAGCTACCTAAACACTATTGCATCCTACATCCCAAACTTGGAATGATTGCTATAGAATGAAGGATAATAAATGAACTTGTCCTAAATCCCCTTGATCCTTTCCGATCTTGGACCTACCTGGAATGATTTACATAAAGTATATTAGGAATCTGATGAACACTTGGTGTCTAGATCATAATGCAGAACTTTGAATGAAGCAAGTGATGAATTGGGATATCTTGAAACTTTCTATGAAACCTTGAACCTTTCTCTTCCTTAAAAAACCTCCAATGATGAAACAATGTGTAGAACAACACAAGAGTGACAAAGGAAAACAAAACACACTGAAGTTGAAAACCATACATGCCCCAGTTGAAACCTACAGGGTGTGAAATGCACTTACTATGCTAAAATTAAGCCTATTACTACCCTACACTAATCGGAAGTGTGTGTGAACTAAACAAACCCTACAATGCTGGCTGTGTAAAATAGCTTCCTTTTCTTACAATGGGCATCCATGTAGATGATGCGGTAATGGACATGACTGATATTGAAAGTGAAAAACTAAAACAAGCCTAATTTTCCCCACCTGGTCCACAAGGCATCAAATGGAAAGAGAAAATATCCTCTTTTAGTTTCTTTGTATTTGTCTTGTAGAGGCATAGCAATTGATCCTCGGGATTGTGAAACTTGTCCTCACATTCTGAAATGAATGTGATTAGGGTTCTAGCTTCTCCTCTAGATTCAATGAAGCTAAATACCTTATGGGACATGGTCTAACCCATTGAATATTCCTGTTGCTCTTAACTTCAACTTTAACAAGAAAGTCTTGCTGAAGACATCCTTGAAAAATATGGTTATTCACGACTGATTTCCCTCTTGTTTCCCATTTACAAACAATTGATCTTATTTATGGATGCATGGTGTTGAAGTGATTTTCCTTCATTTCCTTTTCCTTCCTTAACAATGAGGAATTCTTCCACATGAAACTCTTTTGGATTGCTTGCAACCTCAAATGAAGTTATTGGAAAGTCACTGCAAGTGTTTAAAGCATATTGATCATATAGGAATTCCACTTTCATCTGAAAACAATTTTTTTTTTTCATCTCTAACCTCCTCATCCCACATGAAACCTATAAGATCAAATTCTTTCACCTGTTATTTTTTAGGGTAGTTAAGGGAAGAAATACCTCCTTGGTTTTCTTCCACCATTACTTGTTCATCAAATAAATCGACTCCACAATTAAGAGCAAGAAAATCCCAATAATGTCATCTTCACCCAAATCCTCCAAATTTGACTTAGTTTCTCCCACATGCTCCTCTCTTTCTTCATTCAATGAATGTTGTAGAAGATCAATTCCTCCAATTCAAATTCAAGAGGATAACTTGAAACTAGTTGTGGTCCTTGATTATTTCCTTGCATAGCACTAGACAACTTACATTGAAGGCTAGATAATGGAATAACAGAAATGGGTATTTCTATAGGCTCTTTTGCATCCAAATACTCCTCCAAATCTGATAGACAATTTGCTTCTTTTTTCTCTAACTGTGCAAAGGGTTCAACCTCCCTCATGATGTTTCTTGAATTAGTAGCTGATTCTCCATGACCTTCTTCATCTTCAAACATAAAATTTGCAAGATCAAAATCATCTAAGAAATCAGAGTTTTGAAAGAATGAAGGAGGGGAAGAATTTGAAACTTCCTGCATGGTATAATCTACACTTGAAACTTCTGAGTCCATCATGGAAAGAATCTTGCTATGGTCAGTTGTAGCATTCAATGAGGATATTGGCAAGTTACTACAATGTTCCATAATGTAATGAGTTCTTGACATGCCTGACAATTTGGATCATTGCACTCATAAAAGTCACCTTGTACATTTGAGAGTCCTTCTTTTAGCTTGCACATTCTCTTCTTTAACTAACTTTGTAACTTGTGGGGAATCAACAGTCTCTCTAAACATAGTGCCAACATCCATTCCATACTATGAACACATAGACTGATGCTCATCATCCTCTTGTACTTGTTTTTTTTAGTCTCCACCATTTTCTCTTGAATCTCAACCTAGATGGAGGTTGAGTTAGTAGAGGAACTTTCTTTACATCCAATTTTTCCAACCACTCCATATTTTTTGAAATTTCATCCTTATTAAGCTCCTTAACATTCTCCTCTTCATCTTTAGTATAATCATGTTCTTCCCAAAATGGATTTGGAACTATAAGAGGAGGGGTGGGTTGGGATTCAATGACTTCCCTCACTGTTTGAGATAGTGGAAGATGTAAAGATTCTTGTCTTGGTGGCCTTTGTAAAAGGAAGGAACTTTGGAAAGGTGAGGAACAAAAGATTCATGATGGGATGGAAATATAGGAAATGAAGGAATGGAATTCTCAGCATGGGCAGCTGGTGAAAAACTTGGAATTTGAGGTTTAGAATGAAATGACATTAACTAGGAATTGGAAAGAGGACTCTGAGGTGGTGGTGTAGGAATTACCCATTGACAAGGATTCCTTGCATTAAACTCATAAGCCTCTATCTCTTCGATCCAACCTTCAAGTTGAGGTAGTAATTTAGTCATGAAACCAATCTTTTGTTGCAAGTTGTAAAAACTTGGCATAGGGCCAACCCATGGACATGCTACCTTGAAGCCAATCTTAAATACCTTTATTTGAGTTATGGATCTAGATTGCACCATGTATGCCTCCATTCTTTGAATCTTAAGTTAAACTTTACATCTACATATGTAGAATAACATCCATCATATGCATGCTCCTACTCTTGAAAAGATGCATAATTAAGTGAGCCATCAAAATGGTCATGGATCTACTCATAGAGATACATATGTTGTTGATTTTCATCATAAAATGGAACTGGAGGTGGGTTAAAATAGCTTGAAGATGGAAAGTGTTTTAGTGGTGAAAGTGGTAACTCAACTATGGAAATGAAACCATGATTACAAAGCTTCATGAATGGGAGAAAATGGAAAGATGTTGAAGGAAACTAGATGGAAATGGGTAAAATTGAAGGTCTGCAACACAAAGAGTGGGTCACTTTGACCAATGGAGTCACCAGTTATGCTTGGGTATACCTCCTAAGGCTGAAATTTCACTAAGATCACAACAAATTAATGAAATAAAGTGAACACAATAAACACACATGTGAAAAATATGACTCTTGTGGTCCCATCGGGTGTGCAAAAAAATGTTATCACCAAATCACTGCACCCCCGAATGGCCTGAAGGTGAACACGACATTCGGTGTGATTGGGTAACATGGGATCACCTCTCAAGTTGTGGGACTTGGGCTCGAGGTGAACCTCCAAAGAAGGCCAACTTCCTCTTCCTAAACTAAGCACTACACTACTCCTAATGCAAGATAAATGGCTAACTATACCTATGCTAACATTTCAAGGGATTAGGGAGAGAGATTTGCAAGGAAATAAAACCTATACTAGAAGTGGTGATGCACCAAGAAAGGTTTTTCTAGACTCGGGAAGGGTTAATTTGAAGAGGGTGTGTGCACCACAAGTCAACTTCACCTATTGTAACTTAGAGAGGGTACAAAATACCACAAACTAGGAAGCACACGTTCCCTTTATTAAACTCAATCAGACAAAAAAGTTATCATATTTCGAATGAAGAAGGATGAACTTGAGAAGGGTGAACAAGCACCATAACTCAGCTACATGTAATACTCCACCACTTGATAAGCACATAACTCCAAGAACCTACAATAGAAACTTGAACTCACATAATTTACTTGCAAGCATGAGAAAAGGCACAAATAAGTATAGAAGGATGAAAGGACTAATATTAGTCACAAAACACACACTTTTATTACTTCAACAATGTGCACAATGCATCATACATTCAGAAGAGGAAATGGTTTCCATTATAGTCTTGAAAAGAAAGGCTTGAGAGCCTACAAATTCACAACATCTTAGCTTGTGAAGAGAGGGGAATCTTGAAAAGTGTCTAAGTCCTTTTCAATAAGAACCCCTTTATGATTTATAGCACTTGTTGAGTGGTGAGAGAAAGAAGGAGAAACCCTAGAATCTAGACCAGAAGGTAGGAAAATAATTAATAACTATTGTTGTTCATGTTTGCCCATTCATTACACCATGTTTCTAGGAAACACTCAAGAAACATGAAAAACCTACAATTTTGGAGTGCAAAACTTCAGAAAATCCACATTCTCATGGATCCATGGTGTAGCTCTCTTTGTCTTCATTCCCATGACTATAAATTTGTGGAAAATGGGCAACCGAGGAGGAATTTGTGGTCATCTCGAGAAAAGTTTTCTTTTAGGGTATCTCGAGCATTGTCCTCCATCAACTCTTGATAATTACTCTTAATGATTTCATAAATTCAAATATTTAAATTTCCTTCATTAAAAATATTATGTTAATAAATTTTGAAAAGCATCGTGAAGTTCTATGGGGTCCACTTGGTTGAAAGTTGCATTAGAGGGTTTAGTGTTTGTTAAGTGTCTTGGTTAATGGCTCACCAAATTCTTTGGATAACTCCACTTTAAATAGTCATTGATTTTACATTGTAGTGGTGGTGTCATATTTATTTGGTTAACCGCCCGCTTCAAAGAGCTATTCAATATTGACATATCTACATGGAAAATTTCATATTTAAACTATGGCGGGCCCCTTTTAAAACTCATTTTAGCCTCGAATTTATTGGATACTTGGACATGTTATCAACCATGTCATTTTGCATTGAATTATCCTCTAACTCAGAGTTGACTTGGTGACTTGGCTGATAACTCGGCTCACTCTTTGCATATGGTTCAACCCGTAAAACATGCTCACATTAATCTCAACACCACCAACTGGTTGATTCATATGTTAAATACTTACCTTCTAGTCGGATAATGATTTGGCATTCAAATCGTGCAACGTATACCTTGGAATTTGGAGTCCACTTGAGCCCATCTCTTCGGGTTTTGGAACCGAGAAGTTCCCGATCATGCAGGTATCTCAACGCCTAAAACCTCCGAATCTTGAAAACCTGAAATTCCAAATTTTAGAGTTTTGGAGTTTCAGGCTTTAGAAGTATCCAACTCGTTTAATTTTTTTGATCCCACAAACTCCAAAATCTTGAAAGGGATATATCTAAAAAAGACTCTAAAATCAAGAATCATGAGGATGATCCAAAATGCCTTGTCGATTCACTCATCATGATGAGTTATCCAGATTGATCTCTAAGCAATGACTCACCTGCACTCCCTCCGATCTAACTTCTTCAAATTCTTGAGAAACTCAAGTACCACCTCTTCCACCTGAACAAATTTGTTACCTACTTTGTACTCCTTAGTCCTTTACGAAGTATTAGTATCGCGAGCTCTTGAAATCTATGGATTACGTTTAATTCTTCACCGATCTATCACTTCAATTTATATGTTGTTTCTAAAGACTCCATTCACATTGCTGAACCCCTTGGCATGTTCTCTTGAAGTGTTCCATGTTCTTAGCGTACTCGACTTGTCCAAGCTCTGTCATTATCTCGACATTCGAGAGATGTGCATGGCTCCTCTAATGAGCTCAAACTAGAAATGTCCATTCAAGCCGCGAGCTTGGCTTAGTTATATTTGTCGCCCAATCGCACTATCCTACATCGCCACAACCCTCATGTAAAACCTTCTATAAAAATTTGATCACCTATATGCTCGATGAGTTCTAACCCTAAAACAAACACTTCAAGTTCTCGATTCAAACTAGTTTTCATTTACATTCCTTCAAGCCCAGACTCTATCCTCCATAAGAGATTACTAAGTTTCTCATTCCCTTAACCCACTAGGATTTTGTATAAGGAAATATTACCGTGTGCACCTATTGAATCCATCACTGATACGCTTAAGCGTGGGTGACTTAGCTCACCCTTTCGAACTTGAGGAGCTCAAGCTATGCCTTCATATCAACAACCCCACTCGCCGATGTTGATGCTTTAATCTCTTCATCAATGATCTCCTTATAATTGAGCTTGTTTCAATGCGTGACAACCAAATCCTTTCTTCCTCCTAACCAATCTATGTTAAATTCTCTTCTAATGTAGTAACAAGTATTTACTTATCTACAACCATCCTCTTCCCGCAACTAAGAAATTGACCTAGTTTCTTTTGAACTTATTCGTGAGCTCTATGCATATTTCAATGCACCGTGTCCCTCAAAATTGAATCAATGAGCCTATGCTCAAAATGTCTTATTTGACCTCCCTCTAAACTCCCTTTTAGTTAGATTTCAGCGGGATCCTCCTGTGTTTCCTTACAAGTTCCATGGCTCAATGATATTGAGCTCGACTACGGAAAATACCAAATAATTCATATCCTCATTGAGCTATGCATCCTTGGAAGTTCATTGCTTCAACCCTTTGCTGCTAAGATCAATCCAGGATTCTAACAATCACAACTTTCCCAATATTACCCACGAGCCAACCTTTATCTCACTATAGTGATGCACCATGTCATTAAACCCTTAGCTCGCTATGAGCCTACATTCTCCTATGGCTCGGCCACCCTACCTATGTCATGACCAAGTTGGCCTCCTCATTTCCCACACTGAGATTGATTAAGCTTCTCTCAGGTTCCTGAGCTATTGTTGACTCAGCAAGGCACTTCGTCTGCTCAGGCTCCATGCACATTCTAACATTAAGTCATTTTTATTACTTAACTCCCTGAGATCATGAGCTTGGTTACTAACCAAATTTATAATTTTTATTTTTTGTATACAAAAAAATACTCATCCTGTTACATCTATGTTGGTGTCCTCATCATCGAGAGGATTCTTTGTTTCTACCATGAGTCAACTTGACTCACCTCCAAGTTCACTTTTCTGTTGACAATATATGTAACTCGACCTTTCCTCTATCTAATACTTGGTTATCACGAGCTCAAAATGTGAAAAACACTAGCTAGCCCAAGTTAGATGCCCAACCTATTGAATCAATACTGAGCCATACATTTATTTTGAGATGGATGCTCTTCTCTGATAATTTCTCTATAGCTCAAGCTCCATACTTAAGCACCCAAAACCATCACCTTTGAGTCAATAATTGAGTCGAGCTTGAGGAGCTATTTATACCGAGCTAAAACTAGAATGTTAACACGACACACTATGTTGAGCTCTTCGTATAAGTTTAAATATAATCCCATCGACATAAGTTTGAACCACTCCGATTGCACATGATTGAGCAATTCAACTATTTGTCTTGGGTGTAGTTTTAACCTCATTTTCCATTTTGTGTAAGAGGTTAAAAATTGACAACAATAAGCAATATGTAATGTATAATACATAATGTAACATGTGTAGTAATGTAAAATGTGTATGAGGTAGGTATGTGCAATGTATGATTGGACTATGTACGTAGGTAGCCTAATAATGGATGTAATGTTTAGGATGAATAAAATATTATCCTAGATGCATAGATGATAGAAATATTGGAAAAATTAGAAATGTGTGTAGACACCTAAATTTGGTAACTATACCATCATCTCCTACGTGCAAATATTTATTTTATTCATCCCCCTTATTTAATAAAATGCCCTCTTTGAAGTTAATTAATTAATTCCTATTAATTAATTAAATGCCCATCACCTTTAAATCCTATTTAATCAACATCAATTAATAAATTAATTGTATAATAATTCGAACCAAAGCATTCCATTTTGGAATGCTTTCATTCTAAATCTACATCCATGTTTTTCCCTATGCTTTTTCCAACCTATCTCCACTGCCAACTCACCTACACCTCATCCCTAAACAACCTCTTCCCACCTAATTCTTTAAAGCATTTGGCCAACTCCTAAAAACTAGAAAAATGTACAAAAAGTAGAAAAATCCTCCCATTGGGGAAACTTTTGCCATGATTGGTGGTGACCTAGCCCATTTTCATCGACCCTATAAAGCTCAGTGATTTCTTCCTATTTCCCATCAAATGCATGTGGATCCCCAAGATCTCTTACGACTGTAGATAATCCCTCATGCTTGAGCATTCCGAAGCCATTACAGACCTCCCAGACCTCTTTCTAGTGTGCATTCATCAATTGTGATCGGCCTTTTATGAGATTGTCATCTTTTTATATTGATTTAATCATATTTGGTCATATTATATTGGTATTTCTTGTATCTAATATTTTATAGGTTCACACCATCAACAACACTCGCAGCTTTATCATCAATCTCCTCTTGTAAATTCATACTTGTAGGTCACTCTTTTGGCTTATTTTTCCTTAGATTTACCTAACTTTTTCATAGATTTTGTTGAGCTTGATAGGTCACCATTGACTTGGCCTCATCAGCCTTGGCTTTCTATTCCAGGACCTTTTCCAATCCTAGATTGAGCTTTGTTCCCTTGTCTATTTTCCCTAACTCTCATCTAGCTCCTATGTGACAACAAAATCATCCCTGTTTGCACCCAGTCTCCATTGACTAGGTCCTAGTCTTCAATCCTTCCTTTTAATCCTTTTTCTATCATTTTCTAGGTCTTGGTTCTTTCGGATCCCCTCTACAAAGTTGACTCTAAGCATCTCTAGACTTCTATAGCTTCCAGATTGCACTCAAATCCTGCATAGTCCGTATATTTCTCCCACACTCTTCATCCAATCTCTCAGTTGCCATAGACCTACCTCCGCATAGTCTAAGTTTTTGTCGACCTAGACTAGGTATATTTAAATTTCATTTATTTTGATCGGGATCAACATTAAGTCAATCCTAATTATTTTCAGATTCTATAAATTTTTCATTTTCTCGCATATTGTCAATTTATCTTTACTTTATATCCTTTGTATAACAACGGGATCGACATCCATTGAGAAAGTTAATGCTTCTCAAGTCCGCTTTGTCACGAAATCCCCACCCAAATCATCTAATCAATATCATTTTCAGTCTTATCTGTAGGTTTGATATAATTTGCAACAATGGAACCCATCATTATCTTACACCCGTAACACATCATATCTGGCATAACATAAACCCTTCAAAGATATTTTTGTTTGCTAGTTTCTTTAGTAGCTTGTGCATTAACCCCTTATTGGGAATGAGAAACTTGGCAAACATTCCTAGCATTCCCGATGGGACACCCTTTAGGTGATCTCTTGCATCTATTGCTTTTGTCTTTGCTTTTTCTGTCTTCCATAAACATTCCAACATGAGGCTCCACTTTATTTCTTTCTCATGTTGGGTTTGTGGCTTTGATCACTCATTGCTCAAAAGTGAAAATAAATAGGAGAAGTGTTATCCAGGTATTCCTCATTTTTTTCCCTATTCGCTCATTTTTGCATCATAATTTTCCCATTCTTGTCTCGAGTCCTCATCGAATATCATACTTCATTTTTTTTCATTTTAAAAGAACATTATTTTGCATTCTTCTTACTCACATAGTGTAAATAGGGGTTTAACCTTCTGCATCCCACACTTTATCACACATAGAATTAAACCTCAAAAATCAAATTAACACATCTAAACATCCTCTCACCTAGCTAATTGATTGGGATTTCATCACCCAATAGGAAGCCACCTCAGACATTCCCCAACCACAACAAACCTGAAACCAAACATATTTTTCCTTCTCCTAGGTCCTTTGTTATCCATCCTTTCTTCTTTTCATACTTTCTTAAATAAATTAAGAACATAAAAAGAACTATTTTCTTGACTTTTTGGGTACAAATTATTTCATGCCTGTAGTTACTTGTTTGGTAGCCAAAAGAATGGAACAAAGTTTGGCTTCAAGTATTTATTTATCTCAACAAATTTTCTCTACAATAGTTACCCCATCTATGTTGTTGATTACCTCTTTTATGAGCTCACAAACTCTTATTGACATCTATCACCCAAAACCCCTTGTTCACATTACAACTTTAGGTGAGGCTAACCCATTCTTATACCATTAATCTATCTTATCTAGACTAAAGCTACCCCACCATCTCGTGCGGTCAAAATATTTTTGACCTCGTAAGGTCCCTCTTGGTGATACCATGTTCCAAGAGGTTCGAAGTTAATCCATTGGCACTCTAGGATTATCTCCTTATAAGATCAACTCATATTCCATTAGATGGTATGCCACTCCAACAACATTATCCCGATCAAACTAACCCACAAACTACCCGGTTTGTAGTAAATGAGAATTTTATAGCTCATTTTTCTTCCTCTTCCACAAATCTCTCATCTAATCAAACTATCTAGATAGTCACACTTATCCCTGAAAATATCCCAAAAATCAACACAACAATTAACACTACTCTTCCCCTCACCTCTTTGGTTGATATTCCCACACAGTGTCCCTAGTCAATATGCCCAAACATCATATCCTCTATCTAGACAATATGATCTTATCACATCTAGCATGTCTCACAATATGTACCAAACCCCTTTTAGAGGTTCTTTACATCATGCAAGATCTAACCCCTTTCAACAATAGTTTCAACCTTTCCATACCCACATTCTTACTCAACACTTGCCGCAACACCCTACCCAATCTCAATAGTCCTATCATGTTCCCATATCCTAGAAATAAGTCTTTTAATAACCACCCCTTGAATCATAGCCCGCGGTTTACACTCACCCCTAAAAATTCCTCAAAAACCTACACATCCATAAGTTCATCAAAAAATTCATCCAACCACTTCTTACATGCAGCCACCACCTCTCATCCCCCAACCCACTCTCTTGAATGATCCCATGCATGCCCTTGTGAATCAAACTAGCCAACCTTGAGACCTCTACATTAGGTAAAAGGTCTCATTATCATATGAAAAAATCTATAATGATCCTATTCATCCATCTATACCAATTAAATCATATCCTCTACAATGGGAATTACAAAAAAAAATTAAGTTTAATAAGAAAAAGGACCCACGATAGACTCCATATATTTATACACACATGTTATCTAATCATGCATGATCAAGACTTGATACTCCACACCTTCCCTATGTCCTTGGTTTGTCCCGCATTGACCTGGGTATAATAGAATCCCCTAATACTCAATATTATCTTTCTCCCAAATTGCACAGTTATTTCTATAACATTTTTCGATTAAACATTGCACAAAAATAACCATCAATGATCTATACACCATCTAAAAATTTGAAGATGAATCCATTATAGATTTAATCACACAATGACACGTCATTATAAGTGAATTATCATTTCCTCTTTTGCAAGTGATCTCGCCGAGCTCTTTTCACATTCGTGTGTGAAGCATATATCTTCAACTTTATAAATACAATCATTCTGAACCTTTACAAGGTCTTCACCATGACCCAAAAACTTGAAACATGTGCCCTCAAGCAGGGCCATTTAAAACTAAAATTAAATAATACAAAACATGAATTTACTAATCCATTCACACCAAATGAAAAATCAAAGATAATGGTCACTGCTATAGTTGTTAATTCATGTCCTAAATCTACATATAACACATGGACTCAACAATGAATCAATCAACTATAACCTAACTACACTCCTCTTGGGGAGTCGTATAATATAATATTTAAAATATTGATGACAGTAAACCTTATCACACTTCCTCCTATCTGACCAGTTGATGATTCAAGACCAAAACTTGTGTGGTATCGTGAAGACCATTACTGCAAGTATCACCAAGTCCAAGGCCACGACATAGAAAGATGATGTACTTTCATGGATCTAGTCCAAAGACTCATCAATCGTGGTGGTCTTCAAGTCAACAATCCAAACGATACACCCAATCAACCATTTGATGTCTTTAAACAACCTTTCCCAAATGATACATCGACAAGCCAAGTTATCACTTTTACTACAACCCAAGAACCTAATGCTCATATTATAAACACTCTAAATTTTTTTGATCAGAGCCTAACCCATCCACAACTTCCTATCCTTCATCATCAATCATATCCATTCCTTTTTATATCCTTCCTACATCTGTCTCAACATCCACTCCCACATCCATAACTACAAGAACCCCGTTAGTAAACATATCATTTATACCCTTAGAAACATTGATGAAGAAACCATTCCAACCTATTTACACATATGGCATTGATGCTTCATCAACTTCCTTACCTATCATATACACCTTGTCATATATTTAACCCATTTCAGTGAGGCTTGACACCCTCGCCTATACCCATTCCACCCTTTCCCGTCATACCATCCTCTAAACCTAGGCTATTTCCTCCTCCCATTCCTTTACCGACATGGATTGATGTGGTCACATCCACAATACCATATTCCTCCATGCCAATTTCATCATTTGAGGGGTTCTTAAAATCAATTTACCTTGCGATGACCTTGAATGTTCCTTCTATTTCATCAACACAATCCCCTCAATCCCCACCTTCCGTAGATTGCCTCAGAAAAATGTTGTTTCATGTACCCGAATCAACCATAACATTACCATATGAACCCTTAGTTAAGGTTGTCGCCACTCCTCCCAAGGATTCATCTTTACATACAAAATCTATAATCCTTCCTAAAGTTAAACCATCCAATCCAAAATCATCTGTTTTAAAACCATGAACATTTCAGCCCATCAATCCAAGACCGTTCAACACTAAAACACCAATCAACATAAAAACTGAATTTAAATCACCAAAACATCAACATACTCATATTTTATCCTAAAATTCTAAGACATCTCATAAGACATTTTTAGAAATTTAGTTGCATCATATATAGAAATCTTCCAACACTTACTACACACCTCTGTAATCACGCTTCCACCTATTAAGTCCTTTGACCCAAAAGGAAAGAATCCTTTATGGTTAAATTCCAACCTAATGTGTGCCTTTCATCGTACCCTAGGCATGACACTGAGCATTGTAGAGAACTCCAGGCCATTATCCATAATCTCATCAAAAAGGGAATACTTCTTAGACCAAGTCATTCCTTCTTTCCACATCTATTTCGACATCTCCCTTCTCACTTTTGGGAGATGAATCTCTTGGGGATAGTCCCCCTTTTTTCATTAATGTCATTCGGGTAACCACCATATCTGGACCATGTGGTCCCAAGTCATCCTCCCAACCAAAGGCCAAGGATTTCATCACCATTCCTCCCCCCGCAGAGTTAGCTACATCATCAAACCCAAAGGTTTCCATTTTGACAACTCCTATGCCCATTGAACAAAGCATCATTAGATAGCTTCATCAGGCCCCAGTCAATATGTCACTTTACAAGGTTTTTCAAATCTCACCGGACCACCGAAAGGATCTTATGAAATCTTTAAATAAAATTATGACTTTCACTGATGAGGATTAGCCCTTCGCATCACTTGTAGGGGCATTTACAGATTTTTCTATTACCATCTCATTTGATGGTGCTGAAATTCTAGGCACCCCACTGGAAGAGCATGATCTTCCCCTCTTTATTATGGTCAAGATTAATGATACATTCATTTGATGATCCATGATCAACAATGGGGTGAGAATTAATATCATTCCTTCACATACTTTAGACCAAATTAAAATCCCAAAGGAATTTATCTCTCAAACACTCTGTGGTTATTCACGCTTTCAATGATGTCATCTCTCCTGAATTAGGAACAATATTCCTCCTGTTTGTTTCGGTGAGAAGCTCATCCATGAGATCTTCTACATCATTGAGGAGAATTTCAATACAATTTTATGCTTGGACAACCATGGATCCTGTCATGTGTTGTGCCCCCTCTACACTACATTGTTCCCTTAAATATGAGCATGAGGGGAAGACGTTGATGCTCCCATGGGACACTCCTCCCTTTTAAGGATGTAATATGACTTATAGACCAATTGATGTACTTGTTACTAACAACGATCCATCTACACCATCCACTGTTCAACCATTCCTTCATCCAAGATCCCTAACAAAGTGATTCCTAGGATAACGTATTGAATAAACTTATGATGGGGAGTATCGTCTCCTACACTCAAGCACCCTTCCCATTCCTCATTGTATCGGTAGACCTAATAAGGAACCTATGTACTAGCAGCCTCGGGGATGTTGTCCTTTCGGTCCACCACATCTTCACACCAATCTTATTTATGGTGGTTTTGATACCCCCTCTTCCCACATCGATGATATTCCACATGCCAGGATTTATACTGGTGGATTTAGCTTTCTTGACAACCCATATTTTTCCTAACTTATTTCCATTATTGCGCATGGAATGGATTCATCCTAGGTCGTTATGAGCATGACCCACATGGCCTTATTCTCGATCAATGTCATAAACCTCGCAAAATTTTTGGGTTAGGATATAAGGAGTGATCCTCTAATCCCGTTCCACCATCTGAGATACTCATGGACATGCCTCCTCCACCTCCTTTGTCTTTCCCAAATTTTGAAGACATTGACATACCTTCCCTACCTTCTCCATATTTTCCAACCCTCAAAGATCTGGACATGCTTGAAGACATGGACATACCTTCTTTACTTTCTCCATCTCCTCTAACTCCCGAAGACATGAACATACCTTCTTTACCAAATATTGAAGACATGGAATTAGATGACACCATTTCCATTGTTTCTTAATTTTTTTTTAGTATCCACCATAGATTTGGGACCGGTCACTTATCAGTGTGAAAATCAGACTAGGTCCTTTATCCTTTTCCATCCTAACATAATAGAAGAAGACTCTCCTACCATTGATGTCCTTCAATGTACTAACGATGATGCCATTATTTCCCACATGGGGGAAGAATATTCTTATCTTCAAAATACATTTCTATATGACACACCTACTCTTCTCAATGAGGCCACCACCGATGTCAATATTGAGACTTCTTAGAACCTCGTATTATCAAATTAGGCCAATCTCTTGATCCACCCAAGCTATAATCTTTTACCGTATTCTCTCCCGTCATATCTAGGAATTTGCATGGTAATATTCAGATATCCCATGTCTTGACCCTTCTATTGTCATCCAAAACATCGTCACCTATCCTAATTTTAAACTAGTAAAGCAAAAGCTTTGCATGCATCCTCACGTTTCCCTCCTTGTTAAAGAAGAGCTAAAATGCCTTCTTTCCACCAATTTCATCATTCCTATTGACTCTCCCCAATGGGTTTTGGACATTGTTCCCTTCTCCAAAGCATTAGGAAACATTTGTATATGCACCAATTTTCAAGACCTCAATCTCGCTTTCCTTAAGGACAAATTACCTCTTTCGAATATCAATTAGCTTGTAGATCGTACCATAGGCCATGAGATGCTTTCTCTCATGGATAGTTTTTATGGTTATAATCAAATCAAAATCACATCGGAAAACCAACACAAGACATCCTTCATCACCCCTTGGGGGAAATTTTTTTATCACGTCAAGCCCTTCAGCTTTAAAGAATTATGACGTTACTTATCAACAAGCTATGACTTATATCTTTCATGATATCATCCACAATTTACCATAGAAGACTATGTTGATGATATTCTGGGAAAATGTAAACATTAATGTGATCATCTTGTAATTCTCGAAATCCTTTTTGAGTGCCTCATTTGTTTTTGTCTTCATCTCAATCCCGCTAAGTGTATCTTTAGAGTCTTAATAGGAAAACTCCTTGGCTTTATCATTTCTATTAGAGGCATTGAAGTTGACCCGTGAAAATTAAGGAAATTATCAAAATTCCTCCTTCCAATCTCAAGTAAATTTTCATCCTTCAAGGTCGCCTTCAATCTATCCACCATTTCATCTCACAACTCTCTGATCATTATCAACCTTTTCATCACCTCCTTCGGAAGGACATTGAATTCAATTGGGATCACAATTTTTAGAAGGATTTTGACAATATTAAGCAATATATCCTGTCTCCACTAGTGCTTACACCTCCACGCAAGAGGGATCCATTTTATTTGTACATCTCGCTACTAATCATGCCCTAGGAGCCATGTTAGCACATCACGATGACCAAGGTCATGAGACAGGTTGTTTATTACATCAGTCATACTCTTCATGACTGTAAAACCTGTTATACTAAAGATGAAAGGTTGTGTTGTGCTCTCTTCTTTAATACATCTAAGATTTGACATTATATTCTCAATCACAAGACTTATGTCGTTACTAGCTTTCATCTTCTCAAGAAATTACATTCTAAAACTTATCATAGCGATTGTGTCCCTCAATCATTGATGCTCATGACATATTTTGGCCTTGAGTTTATTTCTTGAAAATCCATTAAGGGACAAGCTATTGGAAATAAATTAACAAAAGACCCTCTTCCCAGTACTTAACTTCCTCATGAGAAATTTCTAGATGAATCCATTAACCATTTTCATCACAAATATAATCCTCTCAAATTCACTCTCTTCTTTGATGGCTCTAAGTGTCAATAAGGGGGAGGCATCTGCATTGTTATTATTCCTCCATGGTAAACTCATATTACCCTCACATATAAACTCAATTTTGAGTGTACAAACAACATGGCAGAGTATGAAGCCCTCATCTTAGGCCTTGAAATGACCACCTTTCTAGGTGTTCAAATTATTGACATCTACGGGGATTCCGAGCTTATAATAAAAAAATTCATAGGAGAGTATCAATGTAAAAATGATACCCTTCAAAAATATCATGAAATTTTTCATCTTCTCCTTGAAGCTTTTGATTCCTACACCATCCAAGTTGTTCCCCAATTAACCAATCACTTTGTTGATATGATGACATCTCTTGCAGCCTTCCATCCCATAGACAACAGAAGATTCTTAGCTTCATGACATCGTTCATCACCATGATCAACATGTTGTCTATTTTTGCACCCTTGGAAAATAGAACAAATAGGACTGTTGCGGACTTAGAATGAAGACCACGGATAAGTTTAAGTATGTTATGGAGATAAGTCAGAACCGCGAGCAAAATAATGAAAACTAAAGAGTAAAGGAAAATCTTAGAAATCCATGGCTAAGGAGATTAAGCCACAAAGATCAGAAAGGCATGGATTGAATAGAAAGGATCCATGGATTATCTAGTAAGCCACAATACACTGAAGTAGAAAAATGTGGGTAAAAGAAAATCAAGAAGACCGCAGATTGAACTAAACAGATATGCGGATGTCAACATAATGTCATACTGCAATGAAGGCCATGAAACAAAGAAGAGAGGTAGGAAAATCCATAGAACACAAGGAAGAACCGTGGAATTCAAAATCCACATAAAACTGAAAAGAGAAATATACATATCAAAGGAAAACGATAGTTTTCCATGGGAGACTAAAATCACCATATCTTTTGATTGGATGATCTAATTTTTCAAACCTTATATCGATGGAAAGCTCTCAGCGTCCTCTATGTAATGGAAATTGTATTTCTTAATTTTATCAAGGATATATACCTATAAATGTGGAATAATTATCCAACATGAAAATATATAGTTCCAAGTGGCATAACTAACAACATTTAATGTATTATGGGAACCTATCTTTTATCCAACAAATAAGATGGCATGTAGCAATGGATAATCATATGTACCTAGTTTTTGCAGGGAATTTAATGATTGTTATTGGTGGTTGGAAATTTGAGTTCAAGTTTCCCTCTCTTTCTCCTCTTCTTCTCTCCTTATTCTTCTATAAATGTAAATTTTCTACTCATAAAAATGGACCCCTCTTTTTGTAACGGCACCATGCCAAAATGGTGGCTGAATTCCTACAAGTTCAAACCTTGATTTTGGTCTCTACAATGTATTTTCACCTTTTTCCATGAATGTAAATGACTGTGCATCCCTTAAGCAATAAAATTGGATTTTTGGCTATCTCTCTACCCTAGTCTCACGTTTTATTTCTCCTTGCCTCTCTATTTACATTTCTTAGCATGTTGTGTGTTTTCTTTACTTACAGGATCCATTTCATGTTTTTTTTGTGCAAAGAAAGTCGGATCTACGTGGTTCTTTTCTATGGCATGTCTTTTCCCTCTCACCCGTGTTTTCTTTCCTTCTTTTTCCTTTATGGAGAGTGATTAACCCTCTTTCTGGCATTATCACCTTCCCTTAGCTTAGGATTTCCCTTATGCATCTCCTTCTCACCCTGGTCCCTTGGAATCATAGTGTTAGCATTAGAAATAGGTAGAGGAAGTCAGCCTTCTCTCGGAGGTCTGTCTCTGTCGCAAGTCCCACAACTGAGAGATAGTCCCATGTTGCCCCATAATTCTTGGTCATTCATAATCATATCCATGGTGTAATTTTGAGTTCTAACAAGCCCCTTGTTCTCGCAACCCCAACATCCTTGCATCCTTAGAGTTGCATATTTTCCTCTTCCATAGGAAACATTATTCCCATAGCCCCATTCCACCCACACTTCATTTCCCCGCATGAAACTTCCTTCACAATGTGGTAATTTTGGCCATGCAAGGAACTTAGGGAACAAAATAAATTGTTCCTCCCATGCAAAATATATCCAAAACCTTCCTTGATCTATAATACACCAAACGTGGCCACTTTCCTTGGTTTTCGACAACTTTGGGATTTCGGAAGCTCATGGCCCTACGAAACTTGTACCACTGTGTTCTTCCTAGACCCAAATTTTCTACATTACATTGTTTTACAGCCCTTTTTCCATTTTCCTTGAATTTTTCTTATTTATTTCTAATTGTTGGACATTTTTGAATTAGGGGAGTTAGGAAAAGCAGAACAAGATACCCCAAAACCATTTTTCTTAATTTTACCCCCTTTTTAGCTAATTGTTGGATCCTCAAGCCAATAAGAAGGGAAATGCCTCCAAATGATTCTAAGTGCCCCAAAAAACATAAAAATTACTTGTAATCTCTAGATTCTTGATTGAAACCCCATCAATTTGTCCAAGTCCAATTCTTTCAAGTTGTTCATTTTTTCTAGGGAAAATTGATAACGATTTAGCAACTCACGGCGACATCCGCCTAGTAGATGAGTTGATTAGTGGCCTTGAAGCATCCATTGGGCATGAATTCACCTGATAATCTAAAATCTGATCCAAACTTTGAAGTTGTGCCCTTAAGACTATTTGAAGTGTTGGTTAGACCTAAAGTCGGTCTGTTATTGCTCGAATTTTCCATCCACCTAATAAAAATATTTTGAATAAGGTTTTATGTGAGTGAAAAATTAATTTAAATATGAAATCCTTTCCTTCCTTTGTAATTTGATCCGATTAGATAAAAGATGAAACCCTAAACTGTCCCAAAATATGATTTCGCAAGTATGAAAAATGATGAACTAGTTCTTAACAAAGACGAAGAATTGTAGAGCTTTGAAACAAATTTTTATTTGATGGATGCACTTGAAATCGCTTGAAAAGAAATGATTTCCCAAATATGAACACTTCATTGAGTAAAATGGATTGTTTAAGAGAAGAAAAATGTAAAAATATGTACAAACATGGAAAATCATACATACTCCAAGTGGAGACATGTAGAGTGTGCACAAGAACTTATTCTACTGAAAACAAACCTACCTACTCTACTCTAACCCAAGGCAAAGGAAACTCAAACAAATCCTGCAACTAACAAGGAGAAGTAGCTTGCCTTCCTCACAAAATTAGACCATGTGACTGATTTGAAGCTGAACATGGTCAACAATGAGAGTGAAAAACTGACATGAAGCTTATTTTTCACCCTACTCACCAAGGTATCAACTGGAAACAAAAGAAATACCTCTTTTAGTTGCTTTACATTTGGTTTTGAGAGGTATTGCAGCTGATCCTTGGGACTTTGAAGATCTTCCTCATGCTTTGAAGTAAGCATGATTGGCTGCAACTCCTTTCTTGGATCTAAGGAAGCCAAATATTTGATTGGGCATGGTTTGATCCTTGGATTTCTCCCATTGCTATGAAGCTCAATCCCACAATTGGAATCTTCTCGTAGACTTTCTTCTTAGAGGTGGTTATTTGTAGGATGATGTTTGTTTTTCTTTTCCTCTCCAAGCATCTCTTCTTCTTCCTCGATGACTACCTTGGCAAGGTTTTCATCATTTTTCTCTTCCTCCTCCACATGAAACTCCTCATGACTAATTGCAAGATCTAATGAAATTATTGGTGAAACAACGTGACTAGTTACAACTTGTTGATCACTTGGGAATTTCTCCTCCATGTGCTCCTCTATGATGAGTTCATCAATCAAATCAGATTCATCAAATGAAATAAAGAAGCTCTTAATGATATTTTATTCATATAGAGTCTTTAAATCTGATTTGGTTTCTTTTGTGTGCTCCTCTTATTTTGGATTCGAGCAAATTCTTTGTTCTCTTATGATTCCGTAAGTTGAGAAAAATCAGCAACCTATGAGAATATAATGCTAACATGCACACTAAACTCGAACACAAAGACTACTGACCATCTTCTTCTTTTTCTTGTTCCTATGTAACAACATATTTTACCACTTATTTCTCAATTCCAACTTCTTTTTAATTCCTAATCATTAGTCGTATTTGACTTAATTGAAACTTGGTAGCCCAATTATTAAAATTTTACACAAGTTTTTCTCTACTGGGATCTTCATATGGATGTCCTCTTTGGCTGATCTTATGATTTTTTTCTTCCCAAAATGCATTTGGGAAACAAAGAGGAGGGTTGGGTTGGGTCTCAACTGATTTTTTCATTGTTTGAGGTGGAAGGGAAGGTTTTGCGCTTTCTTGTTATGGAGGGGATTGGGTTTGGAAGATAAATTGGTAGAGGAATGAAGTTAGGGTGGAAGGGTAAAAGATGGAGAAATGGAATTCTCAATGGGGGTAATAGGTAGAAAGATAGTAATTTGAAACTCAAGATAAGATGGTGTAGATTAGGAAAGAGGAATGAGAGGGATGTGAGATGGAAGTGTAGGAATTCCCCATTGTGAGTTTCTTAACACGAAATTCATGAGCCTCGCACCTTTAACCCACTCTACAACTTGAGTCATTATTTCAATTATAAATTGTAGATTTTTTAGGATTGAACTTACTTGGTATCGGGATAGCCCACAAATAAGGAATCCTAAAACCAGTCTTGGTTTCCTTCATTGTCTTCTCAATCCTTATCTACAACATGCTCAACTTCAACTCTTAAACATTTATTTACAGATCACCACCTCTAGGTGTATGATGGCATCAAAAATCTACATACTCTAGCCCTTGAACAATACCATAGTTTGGTGAATGACCAAACTAATTTTTATTTGGCTCATAGGGGTATGCATGCTAAATATGATTTTTCTCATAAGGCTTATTTGAAGGTGTGTTATAATATATTGAAGATGGATTTGAATGTCATTGTTGTTACAAATGGGAATTCCATGAAGGAAATGAAGTCATGATTGTAAAAATTCATGAATGGAAGGAAAATGGAAAGATATGGAAAGAAAAATGGATGGAAATGGATGGAAAGGGAAGGTGTGCAACTTAGAAAATGGGTTGTTTGGATTAGTGGAGTTTCTAGATATACTTTGAACATGCCTCCAAAGCCTGAGATTTCAACAATAACACATATAATTGCTGAAATGAAGATGTAAAGCTCCTCAATCTTGTCCCACCCAACCTCGCCAAAACTATTATCACAAAAATTATCATCCTAGGATTATTTAATGACGGATCCCTAATTTTTGCTAACATAGGACCATATCCAAGTGTAGGACATGCATATTGAGACAAACCCCTAGAGAAGGTCGGATTTCTCTATCTAATCCTAATGCTAAACTACTCCTAATGAAGGAAATATAGCTAACTACTCCTAAACTACCAATTCCAAAGGACCAAGGAGAGAGAGAGAGGGTTAGAAAGATACACGAAATAAAATCCTACACTAATAGAGGTGATGGCACCGAGAAAAATGGGGTAGAAATTGTAATCGGAGAAAATTACCAAAATGAAAGATAACAAAAAAACATGTAAACCTTTCTAGAACCTTCTGTGCAAACCTCAGATAAGGGTCTCCTGTGAAACCTTGCAGAAATAATGTCAGAAGTGTTTTGTGGGTGCTCTTGAGTGCTCTCCAAGCTTTGAAGGAAAATGCTACAGACACAATTCAACAAATTTTTGTGCTTCAAATTCAAGAGGGATTGGAAGGAAGGTAAGCTTGTAATTTATAGAAATAGAAGGTAGTTGGAATTGGTTACACGGATAAATGAACATGCTAAAAATAGCATTATGGGAAGTTGCAATAGTGTCGGGGGCAATAATGAAATTAATTACAAAATCTGCTTCCAAAAAGGTGGTTGGACATATATTTTAATTTCCCCACCTTTCTAGGATTCTAGAAGTGCAGTTAACTAGGGTAGTTTAAGTGGAGTCTAAGCGGAGTTTGATCAAGTGGAAGATGACTAGGATGTGTACACACTTAATTAATTATTTAATTATTAAATAATAATTAATTTAGCCAAAGGGATAAAAAGGGTACATGGGATTAATTTAATTAATCCAAAGGGGGTACAATGTGTATTAATTAATCAATAAATTGCAAATGGGTGAATAACATGGTGTACTAGAATAATACTAGGAACAAGTGGAAACATGAATGTAAATTTGGGGTGTCTACATTTTTCCCCTCTTTAAAGTGTTATTGCAAAGTAATAGTGCTTTAAAGATAGTAGACGCATGCAGATCGGTGAGCGGAAAATTGTGAAGCATTAAGATGCCCCAGAATCAAAATGGTAGAGGAATGCCCCCTCAAGGGGATGGATGATGCAACAAGGTGGCGGAAAACCGCTTGATAGGAAGAAAAAAGGGATTAAAACAAGGATGGGAAAGGATTGTGTTCGTAGCATGAGCATTATTTGGAGAGTAATTTTTAGAGCAACCTGATTTTTCTATTACACAATAGAGTTGTCACCATGATTATGAAAGAATCAAGATGGTTAACCCAGATGCATGTAAACAAACACACACAATAAAGAAAAGATAAAAAGGAAAACAAACCCAATATACAAAGTAGGTGTCGACACCAGGGTTATAAAGGAACCAAGATGTGATCACACTACTTGTAAGTGGTCCAAAAAGAGTAAACATCAACAATGCAACACAAATTTTGAAAAATAAGACAATCAGCTATGCCCCTAATGCATGCCATAATGATGATTAAGTAGATACAAATTCTCCCAAATGGAAATAGGATCAGACTGAAAGAGTGGAGTTAAAGTGAATCCTTATGACACTCTTGTTGAATCTGTTGTGCAAATGATCAAAGTTGAAATTTCCCAGGTGAAGTTATATCACGAAGGAAAAATAATTTGTGTGACTTTCCCCAAGAAGAGTTAGCATATCATGCAAAGGGAAGAAAGTGATAGTTGTAAGATTGGCATGAGCACTAGAGTAATAGATAAAAGTATGATGTTTATCAAGATTGTATTGAGATGTTGAACGATTTACTTCAAGGGTTTTCCAATTGTATGATTTCTGTGAGAAGTGAATGTTTGTTTAAATTTTTGTGATTTTTTTAATTTTATTTAGATTTTTGAAATATTTGATTTTTTGGATTTTTGCAAGTTTGGAAATACAAATGCAAACAAAAATGAAGAAATTCCATGGCTTAAATAAACTAGGAGGAAAACAAAACCACATAAATGACAAAAATATATAAAATAAGCAATAGAAAGAAACCCAATATGAATAGGAAAGAACCACACCAAAGTTATATGTGAACTAGGATGTGAATAAATTTCTTAATTGGTCCATAAGCACATTCTAGATACACAAAGTACTGGTTATTCGAACTATCACACATAAGAAACTAAGCTAAGAATAGACAATACAAAATTCCATATGTACAAATGTTAAACAAGCAAACAAGCTAGTGAACAAAAATACACTAATGTAAAAATTATAATAAAGAAGTGAATATATACAGATGTCAAGTTGCCCCCAAGAGAAATCCAAAGCCAAGTGATGTCCCTATGCAAAGTTACATTACAAAGAGTGACTTGATTGATTGGAAAAGATGATTGGGAACAATCAGTGAAGAAAATGGTGATTGTATGTTTTTTTGAAAACAAATTTCTATTATTTTTAGGAGTTTTATCAATTTTATATATTTTGTAGTTTTTTCGAGACATTTTTTTAAATTTTTGAACCACATGCAAAAAAGAGGGAAGGAAATTCCCAAGTCAAAACTAACATGCTAAATGGAAAGTGAATAGTGGTGGTAGACAATGGGCAAGACAACTTGCCAAGGAGAACATGTGACACACAACGAGGTGAAAAGTTACAAGTGGGAAACAAAGTGAAATGAAAAACAAGTGGATACACTGACATGCCCCTAGTAAAAGGGTTACTCTTTGGAGAATTAGAAGTATAACTTCTCCAAATGAATGGCACTCATAGGCTCCTTTAATTCTTTACCATCCTTGGTAGACAGATTGTATGCAACATATCCAAATTTAGCAGTTATAACATAAGGACCCAACCAATTAGGCTCAAATTTGCCCTATTTTTCTCATGGTTTTGTTGTGTTCTTTTGATTTTCCTTTAGGACCAAATCACCGATTTCAAACTGTTGAGGTTTGATCTTGTGATTATAATTACGACGCAATCTATTATGATATACTTGCATATGGTCTAAGGCATGAAGCCATCTCTCATCTAGTAATTCTAGCTCTGTAAGGCATGCAACATGGTAATCCTCTTCATGAATGAGATGTTGGAGGGATACACAAAGTGAAGGCAGCTCAAATTCGATAGGTAATATGGCTTCAGAGCCATATACTAGGGAAAAAGGAGTAGCTCCTGTAGGTGTACTAAGGAAGTGTGGTAGGCCCAGAGGGTAGGATATAACTACGTATGCCAATTACATCCATGTTTATTGACATTATTTTCCAGAATAGACTTGATAGTCTTTTTTGATGCTTTGGATTGGCCATTGCATTGTGGATAATAGGGTGTAGCCCATTTTAGGTGGATATTATATTTCTTAGCTAGGGCCTTGAGATCCTTATTTTTGAAAGAACCACCATTTTCAATGACAATAATAAAGTGGGGATGCCAAAATGACAGATAATATGGTTGAAGATGAATTTAGAAATATTGCACCCAGTAACGTTAGTAAGAGGCATAGCCTCAACCCACTTGGTGAAATACTCAGTGGCGGTTATAATAAAAGTGTGGCCATTAGAAGATGTGGGCTTTATTTTTCCAATTAAATCAAGTCCCCATTTTGAAAAAGGCCAAGGTGAAGTAATAGGCTGCAAGGCTTGGGATGGTGCATGAATGAGATTACTGTGTTTTTGGCAAGCCTAACATTTCTTCACAAATTTGCATGCATCTTCCTCCATTGTGGGCCAGTAGTATCCAATGCGTAAAATATTATTTGAAATGACTAATCTACTGGTATGGGTGCCACAAATACCTGAATGTACTTCAGCTAGCATCTAATTATCTTCATCTTGATTGATAAATCTTAAGAGAGTCCCATCATAGCCTCTTCGATACAAGGTGTCAGCAAGAAGGGTGTAGCGTGAAGCACGTTTTGCTAAGGCTCTTTTATTAGCTGAATTAAAATTAGGAGGATAGGATTTAGTTTGAATGAAGGTGTATATATCATGGTACCAGGGATGATCAGGACCAACAATCTCACAAACCATGGTGGACTCTGGCAATTTGTATGTGGGCACCAAAATATGTTCAACAAGGAACTCATTGTGAGTTTGATTAGTGTCGAATGAAAGAAGGGAAGTGATAGTTTCCATGGCATCCATTGCTTTGTTTTATACGCGAGGAATTTGTTCAAAATTGATAATCCAGAAATACCCTCTAAGGCTATCAACCATTCTTTTATAAGGTAAGATATTTTCATCTTTTACCTGATATTCTCCATTAACTTGATTAATGAATAGAAGAGAATCACCAAAAACTGTCAATTCTTGCAGGCGCCATGAGATAGAAAATCCTAAGCCTGTTATCATTGCTTCATACTCTACTATGTTATTTGTGCAAGGGAAGTTGATACGATAAGATTTAGGTATGAGGTCTCCATCTAGTGTATGCAAGACAATTCCTACTCCAGAACCATGGATATTGTAAGATCCATCAAAGAATAATGTCCATAAGGGTGTTGCCTCTATGTAAAACAATTCTTCATCTAGAAATTCAAAATTTAGTGGTTGTGAACCTGGTAATGGTGTTGCGGCCAATTGATCTGCTAGTGCTTGACCTTTGATATCCTTTTGATTGATAATTTCAATGTCAAATTCACTAAGTAGCATAATCCATCTAGACATGTGTCCTGTTATGACTGGTCTCAAAAGTAGGTACTTAAGAGGATCAACCCATGAAATTATCTTGGTGGTATGATTTAGGAGATAGTGTCATAACTTTCCGAAAGTATAAGCAACTGCTAAACAAGCCTTTTCAACCTGTGAGTACTTGGTCTCATGTTCAAGGAGAGTTCTACTCAAGTAATACACAACTTGTTCCTGACCCTTATCATTGTGTTGCACCAATAATTCCCCAATGACATGTTCTATTGTAGATGTATACAACAACATAGGATTATCCTATATAGGCAAAGCATGAGTACCGGCGGAGATTTTAGGTATTCTTTCAATTTTACAAAGGTGTCTTGATAGTCTTGTGTCCATTTGAACTAGACATCCTTTTTAAGAAACTGGTTGAAATGATGGCACTTATCTACCAATTGGGAGATGAAGCAACGAATAGATTGTATTTTTCCTTGTAGGCCCCTTAATTTTTGAAGGTTCTGAGGAGGTGGCATATCTATTATAGCTTTGACCTTGGTAGGGTCCACTTCAATTCCTCTTCATGAGATAATGAATCCCAAAAGTTTTCTGAAATGACACCAAAGACACATTTTTTTGGATTAAGGAGAACCTTTTACTCCCTTAACCGCTCAAATATACACCTAAGAATTTTGGATGATCCACCCTAGTCTTTGATTTAGCAAGAATATCATCAACATAATCTTCCATTATGTCGTGAAGAAGGTCATGGAAAATAACATTCATGGCATGTTGATAAGTTACACCAGCATTTTTAAGGCCAAAAGGCATGACCTTGTAACAAAATGTCCCCATGGGGTTGTAAAATTTTTTTATGTTGGTCTTCTTCAGAAATTTGAATTTGGTTAAACCCATAAAATCCATCCATAATGGATAACATCTTATGGCCTGCAGTAGAATCGACAATTATGTCAATATTAGGAAAAGGGAAATCATCCTTAGGACATACCTTGTTAAAGTCACAAAAATCTATACAAATACGATCCTGGGGGTCTTCTTTGCAACTTGTACCATATTAGATATCCAATCTGAGTAATCAATGCACTTTGTATGAAGCCTACATAGAATAATTTTTTAGTTTATCTTAACAAACAATGCAACCTTGGGATGCATTTTACGTAGTTTCTACTTGACAGGTTTAGCATCTGGGTACACCACAAGGTGATGAACCAAAAGAGAAGGATCAAGACCGGGCATATATTTATAAGACCAAGTGAATACATCCTGAAACTTGGTTAGAAGTGCTTTGAAGGCTTTGATTTCAGTTTCTGATAAATTGACACCTAGTTATAACAATTTTGGTTGGTCTTCAGTTCCAATGTTAATGGTTATCATCTCTTCTATGAAAAACTTAGAAGTTTCATTATCTTTAAATTATGTTAGAGGCTTGTGTAGATTGTTGGATATTTCTGGATCCAAATCTCCTCTCTCTAGTGCCTTTGAAAGTTTTTCACTAGGAGATGTGTCCTTTTCTTTCTTTTTCTTCTCGTATAATTCCTCGTAACAATTTTCACTATGCGAGATATAATTTTTCTTTTTATGTTTTTAATTTATTTTTCTTTAGGACTAGATATTGTAAGTTCTTCACCGAAGTAAGCAATAGAATCAAGGTTTATATCAAAACCCTTCTTGTGATCCAACAAGGGAAAAGGGTCCCGAGCCCCAAGGAACTCCTGGATGGCCTCATTGTTTTGAAAGAGATCCATGGAAATATGACATTGTTGGTCTTGATCAATGAGGGAAGGATAAACAATGTCAAGGGTTTGAATGGATAAGTAGTCTAGGAAAAGCGTAGTTTTGGCTAGGTCTTCAAAGAGGCTATGTGTGGAACCGGTCTCAATTTCAGAATCTGAGTCTACATTGCTAGATAATACCTCAAAGACTATAGGCCTCTTCTCATATGTCTCATATCCTAGAAAATATGTGTAAAGGTTAGACTTTATATTCATAGGTTCAAGAACACCATGCCCTTGTGGGCTAAGACCTCTTCCTTTCCAGTTCAGTGTTTTTCATCATTTTATGGCCCTTGGTGTAATCAATGGATTCGTAGCATTCTGCCATCCTGTCATTGTATAGCCAAGAGTTGTCGAGATTGGAATATGTTCATCTTCTAGATATCCATATCATCTCCAAAGAGTTTTTCCAAGATAGTAAGTTGGAGGTTCTTGTAGATGAGGAGCGTTAGGACGCCCATAGCTATGAGGTGATAATGGGAGTTTTCCAACAAGGAATGTATTTTCAAGTGTGTACTCACCTAAACCTTTATGAGAGAATGTAACGTTAGGTGACACCTTAGATGTAGATGCTTCAGAGGAAGGTACAAAAGCATGAGGGCTCAATAGTATATCCGAGTCAATACGGTTGGTAATAATAGAAGTATGGATAGGTTTGGTTTTGCTATCAGTAGATGGATAATAGTTTTCCTTTTCGTACCTTTCTTCAAAAAACTTACAATATTCAAAGGGTTGGTATCGCCATGCAAGATGAAATCTATGCCATTATGTGGAAATTTTATGCATTGATGGAAGGTGGAAGGTGTTTCCTACATCACATGTATCCAAGGTCTACCCAAAATAAGGTTATGATGTGTTTGCATCAACTACATGACACATAGTGTCAAGGAGCTGTGAGCCTAATTGTATGGGAAGAGTGATGGTACCGCATGACTGAAACTTAGTATTATCATAACCATGAATGGTAATGATGTTAGTATCTAAGTCATTTATTGTATGACCAAGGAAACAGAGCATTTTTATAGAATAGATGTTAAGGGCTGCTCCATTTTCGATAAGAACTCTCTTAACTTTATGATCGGTAACATAGGCTTTGATGTAAAAGGAGTTGTTGTTAATCAGATTCGGGTTCAACATATCTTGAGGGCCAAAAGATACGATATGATTTTTAGGCGTAAGGTTCACAATCATAGCCTAAAGCTATTCGACATTGAGAGTATGAGGAGCACGTGATTCATTTAGAGCATGAGTGAGAATAACTTGAAAGCTAGGTGACTCTTTCAGTAGTTCCATGAGAGAGATATGTGTTGGAATGGTTGTTAATTATTTGATGAAGTCATACTAACCTGGAGTGGAAGATTTGACATTAGAATTTGAATTTTGATTTGAAGGAGTTGTTGGTTTGGACATTTGAGGTTCTTCAGAAGATGTAGAAGGTTGGTTTACCGTAAGAACCCATATATTCTATTGGTGTGTGGTCATGGCATTAATCGAAGGTGTGAATTTAATGGTCTCCATTTTAGATGGTACTTTTTTAATACATGAGATAATTGAACTAAAATCAATGTTATTGATAGAAGGATGTTTTTCAGCATTTTTATTGTCACCGCCATGTTTGGGAAATGGGTTTGAGAACACCTTAAGATTGTTGTTGGGTGTCTTATTTGGTGATGATTCTTCAACAGTGATATCACCACTATCAATGAGATCTTGGACAAAGTGATGTAAGTGAAAGCATCGATCAGTCGGGTGACCGTCAATGCGATGAAAATCACAATAAGTATCCTTGTACCAAGTAGGCTTGGGTTCTCCCTCAACCCAAGGTCTGGTGATGGGATAAGTAACCATGTTTGCATTAACAAGTTGTTGAAGGAAATTTGATAGAGGTTCTCCCAAAGGAGTGAAATGACATCATTTAGAATCAGGAGAGGATGAAACCTCTTTGCTAGAAACAACAAGAGGTTGTTTACCTTTGTTTGGTCTAGTCTCGAGTGTTTTGGATGTTGTGGACATTGCGGTTGTCTGTAATACCATCATTGACATATATTACGATAGCAGTTTACATGTTTAGATTTGTATTGGTGAGAGCTATTAGAATGGTTACTATGTTTCCCATTGTCTTTTGAATGAGGTTTAATCAAACCTTTTACAATAAGGGATTTTTCAATCTGTGATCCTTTCTCAATAACTTCTTGAAAGTATTAAGGTAATACATTTACATGTGAAAGGATAACTCACTATTGAGATTGGGTAAAAATATGCTCACAAGATGCTTCTCAGGCATGGAGCATGGGAAATGGATAGCAATCCCATGCCATATTTGTAGGAATTGTATGAAGGTTTCATTTGTTCATTTTTTTCATTACACAAGTCCATCATTGTAATTTTAGACTCTATGTTGAATGAGAAATTTTTGACAAACTTCTAAAAGGTCGTGAAATTTTGCACAGATCCCTTAGGGAGAAGTAGGAACCATTCCAAGGCTTGTCTTCCTAGACTTCATGGAAAAAGATGCATTAAGAAGACATCACTATAGGCCACCTCTTAGAAAGCCATATAAAACTCCCTGATATGCTCTCTAGGGTCACTCTTGCCCTGTATTTGTCAAAGTTGGGCGTCTCAAAATATTTTGGAAAAGGAACACACAAAATGTCCTTATCAAATGGGTAAGGACACATTTCTTCAAAGCTGAATTATTTTCCTTGATGTTTCATACTAGAGATGGTATCCTTCATCATTTTCCATTCTTGGGAAAACAGTGAGTTATTCTGTAAGAAAGATAAGGAGCCATCACTTGTAGAGTTATTGTTATCTTTGGTGTGTGTGGTATGACTCTTAAATGAAGCATCACTAGATTTATTTGGTGCCTCCTTGTCATGGGATTCATTGGTGACTTTGGAATTTAAAATAGCAAGTTGTTTAGCCATGTCATTAATTTTATTCATGAGGTCTTGAGTAGGATCAATGGCCAAATCAGTTGATTTTCCTTTGTTCCTTTCATCAATTTTTTCTTTTTTGATTCATTTCCTTTGGTGTTGTTCAAGGTGGACTTGTTTTGATCATCATTATTCATGTGACTAGGTCCTACCTCATTGTCATTGTTTGTTAAAATGAAATGTTCACCCTTTTTAGGTGGTGGTTTGCCAAGTAATGTTTGTAAACTAGCTTCATCAAAGTTAGAGGGTAATTTTTCTCCCATCTCAAGGAGATGAAGCAAAAATTGGTCTTTATTCATACGTAAAATATTTTCAACATGGGATTGTTCTTTGAGTGAGATGTCATTCTGATCATCCTCAGAGTTTTGGTCATTATCACTATCAAAATTTCCAAAAGGATTTCATTCGCCCCTTCCAAAAGGACTATAATATATGTGTCATGTTCCCACCATTTTTAAAAGAGGGAGGGATCAAAAAGATATGCGAAAGATAACTCAACCTGCAACAAAGTGAATGTAATGATGGAAGAGAGGTGTGCGATTAAGCTTGATAATAACTTGTCCCTTAACAAAGTGAATGTCAAGATGGGAAAGAGGTTTGGAAGATATGAGTGACGTAACCATTAACAAAGTGAATGTTAAGATGGAAGTGTGTGAAAGTGTTTGATAAACTTGACCCTTTGACAAAGGGAATACCAAGATGGAAGCGTGCAAAATTGCTTGATAAACTCGACCCTTGAAAAAGTGAATGCCAAGATGGAAGAGTGGCATGATGTGATGAAGGTTCTCATCCTCTAAAAAATTAAATGCTAGAATGGAGGAGGGTTATAGTGAAAAAAGTCTGAATGTGTTCAACCTCTAACAATGTGAATGCTAGAGTGAAGAAGCGAGGATAGATTGATTGCAAAATGCACTCTACCACCTAGTAAAAATGAATGCTAAATGGGAAGAGGGTATGAAAAAAGGATTCAAATCGTATGCGATGTGCTCAACCCTTAACAATAATTAGTTAATAAGGAAGAGGCTAATGAAGAGATAAGACTCAAATATTGACAAGTGGAAGCGTTGAAAAGAAGATATGATGAAGTGTCTAGAATGCAACAAATATGTTGTCAAGTTAGAGACGTGAAGAAAGCAAACGTATTTAGTTTAACAATGATGTTGTCAAACTAAAGGTCATAAGAGGAGAATGAAGATGAAATGTGATGAAATAAGTTGTGGCAAAGTGAAACACAACACCAATAAGATGTGAGTTGTAAGATGAAAGTGCTTGAGCGAGGACATGGATATCCGCAACTCAAGACTTGATGTCGAAAAGAGGATGAAAACTTAAACTTTAGGAAATGTAATCCAAATGTTTAAGTGTTGAATGAAATGGGAGATGAACTCAAAAGGAGGTGAATAAGAAAGATATAAGAATTTGATAATTACAAAAAGGGAAGAAGCCAAATAAGTAAATGAAAAATCCAAATGAGTGGAAGAAGATCAAATGGAGAATACAATGAGTATGAGAAGAAGAGAAAATTGAAATAATGAAAAAGAGATGAAAGTTCTAAAAAGGGGAAAATTGAGAGTAAAATGAAGGTTAGTGAATGACTGATGATGAGAAGAAAAGAAGACAAGAATAGATGAAACAAGAATGAAAGTAGAATCGAAACAAGGATTGTTTGGAAAATGAAAAAAGATAAGAAAAGTGAAAGATGAATCCCAAACAAGGAGTGTTTGGGAAAAAGTGAGTGTGGAACACTACACAAAAAGAAACAAAAAAAAAAGAAGAAAGTCAAAAATAAAGAAATTTTTGTTTTGAATGTTTGTTTGTGGCCTCTACCTTAGATTGGCTTGGACAATGTTTGGATTCCTGGGTGGCTCTCTCAACTAGGTGTCAAAAAAATATCGAGTGAGCGTGACTCTATTTCTATATAACATCTTTACTTCACCCCACTTAAAACCCCCGAGCAAAGACCTTTCTCAGAATGAATCGCACTGGGGTCACCACTACGGATATTCCGTGACTCTAACTCACAAAGGCTTTACTAGTCAGGTAGGAGAAAAGGTTGTCATTTTATCCACCAGTTCCCTCAAGGTGTGGCCTACATTTAAGGTTCCTAGAATCACCCCTTTATTGTAGCTTAAGGATTATGCCAAGGGGGTTATATTCTAGTTAAGTAGTCGAGCCATAACTCTTAACCAAACCTCGCAAATCAAGTGTTTTGAATATGCTGTTTTTTTAATCTTTAATTTATGTGTGGGTTAGTTAAACTCCTTTGGTAACTGAAATTAGTATTTTTCAATGTTTTAACCACCTTGGGTGAGATCGGGTCCTACAAAAATGATTAGAAAGATTTCGGAATGAGGTAAAAACAAACAAAATGAAATAGACAAGACAATAGAAGTGAACCCATGTTTTTGATTTCCAATATCACTTAAAAAGCATGAGGAAAGAGCATATGTGTGGGTTGGATTTGGTTAAGTGAAGTGTTAATTCCCAAAACAAAAAAATGAAATGACCAGGTTTTTGATTCCCAAGATCACTTTAAAAAGTGCAAGGGAAGAGCATACGTGTGAATGATTCGTATTAGTTGTAGAAAAATAAAAGAAAACAATAAGTGAGAGGCACACAAAACATGTTAGAAATGGTTAATTGAGTTTTCAAAAATGACTAAACATGGACAAAAAGAAAAAAACCATGAAAAATTGGACCGAAACATCCAATAACACTAAGTTGGCAACCTGCATAGTTAGTCCAATAAAAATGAATAAAGAAACTAGTTTAAGTGCAACTTAAACTAAAAATAATAAACTAGTAAATAAATTTAAATAAAATAAATAAGAGAAAAACCTAACCCTAAAACTAAAACTATAGGTATGTGCAAAATAAAAGAAAAACCTAATGCATTGTATGTTTGCGTGTGTGCGGAGGTTAGGGCGAGCTACGAGAGAGAGGGCTCAGAGGGAGCTTGAATGTGGAGGGATTAGGTGAGCTAGGTAGTAGGTTTGGTGAGGACGGGATCGTGGTTGGGAGATCATAGCTCGAGCAAAGGACGGGAGGGGAAACGAGGTCGGAGAGGGACAAGATCAAGAGGGAACGGAGTTGGGAAGGACGAGGGCTAAGTAGGTAGGACGAGATGGGAAATGAGATTGGGGAGGGGCGGGATCTATAGGAAATATGGTTGGGAGAGCCAAGGGGTGAGTAGGGAGGTGGAATAGGGTGTGAGGGACTCGCGGAAAGGGGTAGGGGCTCAAGGTAGGGGGTCCTGTGAGGTCACCGAGGACTTAGGCTATTGAGGGTTTATGGGGCTATGGAAAATGGGGAAGGGGTAGGTTGGGAGTGGAGTGGATTGGTCGAGTGGCCTGAGCCTGTAGGGAGGGGGTAAGGTAATTAGGTTTTGAAAAAAAAAAAAAAATTCAAAAAAATAAATAATTTTTTTAAAATCTAAATTAGATTTATTAAAAAGCTAACAAATTTTTTTGAAAATTGAAAATCTAACAAAAATTTGTTTGTTGTTATTGGATAACAAAAATATAACTTTTTTTTTTTTATGTTGCAGTTGTGTAGAAATGGAGAAACTAAAAACGAAACCATTGTTAGCACATCCTGCAAAAGTAAAACTCCTTCCCGCAATAAACAATACCTTTCTAATTCACATGTGAAAGCTACACACAAACAAGAAGATTTTTGTGAAACAAATAAAACACAAGAATAAGAAATAAAACCAAAAATGAAATGAAATGGGGTGTGAGTCCCACCAGTGTGCCAAAATGTAAGTAGAGAAAATTACCAAAATGAAAGATAACAAACAAACATGCAAACCTTTCCAGCAACCTTCTATGCAAACCTCAGATAAGGGTCTCCTATGAAACCTTGCAGAAAGAATGTCAGAAGTGTTTTGTGGGTGCTCTTGAGTGCTCTCCAAGATTTGAAGGAAAATGCTACAGACATAGTTCAATGAGTTTTTGTGCTTCAAATTCAAGAGGGATTGGAAGGAAGGTAAGCTTGTAATTTATAGAAATAAAAGGTAGTTGGAATTGGTTACACAGATAAATGAACATGCTAAAAATAGCATTATGGGAATTTGTTATAGTTAAGGTACAATAATGAAATTAATTATAAAAAGATGCATCCTAAAAGGTGGTTGTACGTGCATTTTAATTACCCCCACCTTTCTAGGATTCTAGAAGTGCAGTTAACTAGGGTAGTCAAAGTGGAGTCTAAGTGGAGTTTGATCAAGTGGCAGATGACTAGGATGTGCACACACTTAATTAATTAATTATTTAATTAATAGATAAAAAATTAATTTAGCCAAAGGTGTAAAAGGGTACATGGGATTAATTTAATTAATCCAAAGTGGCAGCACCCCCTAAATGACCTTCAAATGACTAGGATGTGATTGTACAACATTGGAGAAGGTTGGTTCCTCTACTCCTCGATCAAATGTATACATGAAATTTGTAGAGGTTTAACTCAAAATCCTACTATAATTCTACTAAGGAGACAAGGATAGAAGAGAAAAGAAGGTGAAACTAAACTAACAAGGTGATACACCAAAGGAGTGATGAACATCTACTTCTGAAAATTGACAAATATTATAAAAATGCAACACAAATCATGCACAAATTGTTAAAATTGTAATGAAGGATCAGGATAGAGCAAACAACACAAGAAAGGATTGAAAATTCATTCACAGAGCTTACATTGTCATTTCCATTTTTAAATATAGTGCATTACAACAAAAAGGAGGTAGAAAACATGTTATAACCATAAAAGAGGTCGATATTCCAAAATTCACTTTCCAGGGGTGAAGGAGGTAGCTGCGAAACATAAAAATGTCCAACCCTTTACAAATGAGCCAAATCTTGCTTTTAACAATGAAAACCCGAGCTCAGGAAGGAGAAACGTGGGAAAAATGAAAGGAATCATTCAACCACTGACCAAATCCATCAAAATAGCATGGGTACCCTTAAAAGTTCATTCCCAAGATTTTTGACCATGCGTTGGAGAAGAATGGAAGCCATACTGCATTAAAAATGGTGGTTGAATGTTAGTTCTACTCTTTTCCCCATGCCAAAGGTATTTTTTATTTTTCTCTCACCAAACTCCAAAAAAAAAATTGAAGATTCCATCATGTAGAGGACTTCAATAGCTTTCCAATGACACCAAAATTGAGAAAAAATGAGCTCTAGATCGAAAGATATGCCCCTATGAAGATTTAGGGCAAAACAGGGCAAAAATCGGGTCGGTGGGCGAAACCCAAAAAAATTTTCCCCTTTTTTGAATTTGGGAAAAATTTCCCAAAAAACTTCGCCCCTCCACCTCTCTGATTCCACATGGCACATTCCATTGGTCCGCGGGTTCAAATGGACATTTTACACTTTTTTGAATTTTGGAAAATTTTCCAAAATTCCTCCGCCACATGTCATCCTCCATGTGTCATCTTCCTATTTGCTCGGGTGCACTCCAAACTTTCTCTTTGATACTACCAATCACTTTGGAAAAATTTACAACTCCTCCTTGCGCCCCTGACCTCCGCTGAGAACTAGACACGTGTCACATCTTGATTAGTCTATGGGGATTCTATCAAAACCTTCATTTTCTCCTTGGCGGGCCTTTGGGCTGAATTTTTTTCTTGCGCCCTTTGACTATTTTGGTGAAAAAGCCAAAAATCACTCTACCCCCTCCACCTCCAGGCTGGCATGGCATTATGGACACACGTCATCTTTCTATTGGTTGCTGGGCGTTAGGCCAAAATTTTTTTTGCCCCCACCAGCCCTTATGGAATTTTTTTTTACTTACCTCTGTCGACCCGCCATTCCGCCACCACATGGCGCCTTCCTATTGGTCGTGGACCTTCCCAGGGAAAATTTCCCTCAAAAACTCTACCGAGCCATAACTTGCAAAATACAAGGAGTTAGAAGGAAAATTTTACCTTTATGGAAAGGTGAGAAAATTCTCTATCTGATGAAGCCATTTCCAGAAAATTTTGAGTGCCTAAAAAGTGAAAAAAATTTGACTGAGGCACAAGGAAGGAAGGAAGGAATGAAAGGAAGTTAGCCAAAAATAAGCAAGGGGCTTATTTTGGATAACAATTTTGGCGACTCAGAGGGGTCATCTGCCTGCTGGATGAATGATCAGCTACCTAAAGCAATCCATTGGGCATGGAGTCATCAACTTAACTGCTTGGTACTCTCAACTCATTAGAAAATTTCTAGAAAGAATATTGTGAGAGTAGAACATCACTTGATCTGGAACATGGCCTGTAAAGATGCATCTTGGGACAACAAAGCTTGTGCCAAAGCACTTAGGGAAATGTAAAACTAAGCTACAACAAAACAATGTGCACAAGCACTTGGAGGAATGAAAATCTAAGCTAATATGTACAAGGTGAGGAGTTTCCCTTCTAGTAGCAATGCTTTAGATGGATTCCATTAACTGGAATCTGTAGTTCTTCACCATCCAATGTAGACAATTGGAAGGCATTGTTGTTCTTACATTTTGTGACCATGTAGGGGCCACTCCAAATGGCATCAAACTTTGAATGCCTTCCTAGCTTTTCTCGGTCTGCATCCCATTTCAACACTAAATCTCCAACTTGGAAGGTTCTAGCCTTAGCTTTCCTATCAAAGGTTCTCTTGATCAAGGCTTGGTCCTTCTCCATTGTTTGGGCTACATGCTCTCTAATTTCTTGGAGTTCCATCAATTCTACATATCTAACCTCCATGGGTTCAAACTCCAACAATTCCAATTGCTTCATGAGTTCCAACGTTGGCAACTCAAGTGACATAGGCAAGATTGCCTCTCTTCCATAAACAAGTCTGAATGGAGAGTTACGGTGGATCTCTTGGGAGTTATCCTATCAGCCCATAAGGATGATTTAAGTTTAGTGTGCCAAGTCCTCTGATTTTCATCAAGATTCCTCTTGATGATCTTTAATAGGTTCTTGTTGGTAGACTCAGCTTGGCCATTACCTTGAGGGTAATAATTTGATGAAGTGCTCTAGATAGATCCCATTCTTAATAGCCCATTCAATTACCTTTGATCCTATGAATCCAATGCATTATATGATATTATAGTGGTAGGTATACCAAATCTAGTTACTATCCCCTCATAGAAGTCTAGAATGCTAGATTCATTTGCCTCTTTGAGTGCCACCGCCTCAGTCCATTTGGTGAAGTAGTATGTTCTTTGTTAGAATCCACTTGTGTCCTTGGCTTGAGTTTGGGTTAATGACTCAATGAAGTCCAAACCCCATTGCATGAATGGCTGGTCAACTGAAATTGGGTGCAATGGAAGGGTCTGCTAATCTTTCCTTCCTTTGAAGAATGCACAATTTTTACACCTCTTGATCCATGCATAACAATCACTAAACACCTTGGGCCAATAATAGCTAGCCTTCATAATCTTGAGGGTTATCACTCTTGGAGAAAAATGACCCCCAACTGATCCACCATGGAACTCTTCTAACATTCTCTTAATTTGATTTGTCCCAATGCATCTCAGCAACACTCCATTTATATCCTTTTTGAACAAGACACCATCAACAAGTGCATATGGGATAGCCTACAATCTGAAGTGTCTTCTCTTGGTTTTGTTCATCTCTGGAGGGCATAGGCCTATTTGTAAGAAGTGCATTATGTCTTGGGTCCAACAAGGAGTGAGCATACCACCATTCTCTTCTTGAACACCTCTTTGTTCTTGGTTGTCTTGCAATGCCAAAACAACATCCTTCCCATTGATTTGCTTCCATTGATTTTCTCAGATGCTCACATAATCCCTTTCCTCGGACCAGCTTGGTGACTTTGATCTCAATGTCATACTCCATGACATGAGTAATCCACCCTGCACGTTTTTCATTTAGGTCTTTGTTGAGGAGGAAGTCCTTAACTCCCACATGAGAAACCAATAGTTGAACCTTGTTGTTTGAAACTAGATGCTTAAATTTCTTCAAGCTCCTAATCACTGCAAGAACATGCTTCTCAATGAAAGAATACCTCACCTCATAGTCCTCCAAGCTTTGGCTAAAAAAGGCAATTGGCTGCTCTACATTTTCTTTGTTTACTTTGTACTAAAATTGCAGAAATTGTATCATCACCACCAAATGCATAAAGGATAAAATCCTTAGAGAAATTTGGGTTAATGAGAGTTGGAGCTTGTGAGATAGCCTCTTTGATTGCCTCAAAACTTGCCTTACCTTCAGCTATCCATTTGAAAGCCATATTTTCTTCAACATCATAGTTATTGGCTTGACAAGGGCTGCAAAGTCTGGAACAAACCTTTGAACAAAATTGATTCTTCCCAAGAAACTTTGAAGGGCCTTCTTGTGACTTGGTAATGGTAGTGCTTTTATTGCTTCAACCCTCTCTAGATCAATTGCTAATCCCTCTTTGGAAACAATGTGGCCTAGGAGCTTTCCTTCATGAGCTAGGAAAATACATTTTTTGGGATTCAAGGATACCCCAAATCTTCTACATCTTTGGAACACTTGTCTCAAATGAAAGAGATGATCTGCTGCACTTTTAGAAAATACAGTAATATCATCTAGGTATATCAACACTATTTTGTTGATCAATCCCTTGAACGCCATATCCATTGCCCTTTGGAAGGTAGCTCGGCATTAGACAACCCAAATGGCATTTTCCTATATGCATAGGTTCCCCATTTGGTGGTGAAGGCTATTTTGAACTGATCATCCTCCTTTACCATGATCTGATTATACCTTGAATAACCATCTAGCAATGAAAACCTCTCAGAGCCAACAACAACTTGCAAAATCTGCTCCATAGAAGGAAGTGGGTAATGATCCTTGAGGGATGCTCTATTCAAATCTCTAAAGTCTACACACAATCTGATTTCTCCACTCTTCTTTCTAACTGGAACCAAGTTTGCAACCCAACTTGAATGCTTGATGGGAAATATGATACTTTGCCTCTATTAACTTATTCAATTCCTTCTTCATGAGAGGCTCCATGTGTGGATTGACCGGTCTTTTTTTTTGCCTGATGGGTTTAGCACTTGGATCTAATTCAATTGTGTGTTGAGCTAGCTTGGGATTGAAACCCCTCAAGTCTTCATAGCTCCAAGAAAATATATCTCAGGAACTCTTGGAAAAGTTGCATGAACTCATACCTTTCTTGCTTGGTTGCCACTTTACCAATTTGAAGTGATTTTCCTTCTCCCACTGAGATGGGCACTGAATCTTCTCCCTTGACTTGGATGTTTTCTTTCTCTTCCTAAATTGATCATTAGGATTAAAGATGGACTCCAAAGTGACAAGTCCTTTTGGTAGTTTGTTGGTTCTCAAGCTGTACCACTTGATCACCATATTGTTGTTCTAACTTTTCCTAATTTTTGGCTGAGAACTTAGCTTCTTCTTGCAAGAAATTGATGATTTGTTGGTCACTTTCAAACACTTGCCAACTTACATTATTTTTGGCATTGATGGCCTTATAATCACATGAATGTTTGGCTGCACTTTATCTTCCTTGATACTCTCCACAACATCAAAGGCTGCTCCAACTGCTTTGCAAGTCTATCAGCAGCTTGGTTTTCTTTCCTAGGGATGGAGTTGATGGCAAAGCCTTCAAAATCCTCAATGAGGTCCCACACCCTATTCTTATAACACTTGAGGAGATCATTCTTGGTAGCATGTTTCCTTTAACTTGATTAACAATCAGCTCACTATCACCAAAGACTTGTAAGTTTTTATACCTCTCTTTCTTGACCAATGCAATCCTTGTATCAAAGCTTCATATTCAGTCAGTGTTGTTAGAACATGCAAACTGAAATCTAAAAGTTGAATAATACTTAATGCCTTGAGGTGAAACAAGCATAGCCCCCCCTGCACCTTGTCTACTTCTTGATCCATCAAAGAACAGCTGCCATACCTCATTGTCATCTTTATGGTCTGGCTTGGTGATGTTAGGAATAGGCTGATTTTCTTCATGCATGCAATAAACTCCTAGTTCAGATTCCTCTATTTCCTTGTAGGGATCAAAAGCATGTACCTTGCTTTCCCATTCATCAAGAGTCAAATCTGGGATGCTTCTAACTTTGGTGTCAGCTTCATCATGTGCTTGGATAATCCTCTTGATCAAATGTTGAACAGTTGGCATTGATTGGGCTTGGAGTATGAGGCTCAATGTGAAATTTTACAATAGGTTTAGACCTGATTGTGGCCTTAGTTCCATATCTAGTTCTAAACAACATGTGTGACCAATCAGTAGATAAATAGCCTCAATTCTAGTTGTGAAATCCCTTGACAAACATAGGGCAAAAAGTGGTGGTAAATCTATCACTGACACATCTTGCAAAACAGTGACATTGGGGCATGCATGCAAAGTGAGGCTCAAATATTTAATTACCCCAACTATTGTTATTCTTTTTGTCCCATCCAGTTGCACCACCCCTTTGGATATGACTTCATATTGGAGGCCTAGTTGATCAGCTATTTGCTTGGGCATCACAAAACTACTTTCCCCATAATCAATCATACAATTGTGTACTAGTTTATCCCCAATGATCAATGAAACATAGAATGGAGGGGGCTTCAAAACTTTACCTTGTTGTCCTCCAGCTTCCCCTCAGGCTGAGCAGCATTTGTGAGTACCTTCTCTTGCATATGAGCTTGCTGATTTGAAGTTGACCAATTCTTCATGGCAACTTGTAGTAGATCCCTTTGGCCTAGGATGGATAGTGATTCCCACATAGATATATTCACATTTGTCTTCTTCATTTGTTCAATGATGTTAAATGGGGATGAAACATCTCTTTGCTGCCCCTTAGCCTACACATTCTTTTCTTGTACATGGGCTGCAATAGTTGGCATTTGAGCTGGTCTAGAAGGTGGCTTGGGTTGTCCTTGCACATTTGGAACTACATTTTGCTTGCCAACACTTTGTGGAGTGATGGAAGGTTGTGGATCACCTAGAGCTAATGAATTCCCTTCACCAATATTCCTCTTCTTTGACCATGTGTTAGTTGCTACATTCTGAGAAATTGTTTGATTCATACCACAAAAATCTTCAGCTTGCCAGTTCACAAGTGTAGTCTCATTTGGAGTTGTATTTTGTTGAGATGTTCCTTGTTGTTGGTTTGTTTCTTGACTCACCTCACTCTCTACGCCAGTTGTTGTCACCATCAAAGCTTGGTTCAAAGCACCATTGAAGCACATAGACTGGTTGTGAGGTTCATTGCATGGGAAACACCAATCATACTCTTGAGCTATATTATTTTACACTGGCACTAAGGCTTTAGAGGTAGATGCAACATTGGGGTTATAGGGCTGAAATGGTCTATTGGTAGGAGGCCTTACTTGATTTTGATTTATAGCTGGATTGGGTGGCCTATTAGGCTGATATGGTTGCCTATTAGGTTGAGTTTGAGACTGATAAGAAGGTCTAAAACTTTGGGCTTGCTGCCTCTTGAGTGTAACCAACTCATTGCCTAAATTTTGTAATTGTTTCATGACTTCTTGAAGTTCATTTGAGGCACTAGAGGATGAAGTAGAAGTTTCATTTGAACTCTGATTTCTAGGAGTGGGAATAGGAGCTAAAGTAGGTGCTTGACTAGTGCTTGGGCTTTCCAAGTTTGGATATAAGGGCATGGGAGGCCTAGGAGCTAGTTTACCAGCTTGGATCAAACAATTCTCAACCCTAATGGCAATGCTATAAGCTGCAAGTATATTTGCACCTCCCATGGATTGGATTAACATAGAAATATCAGAATTTAAAGCTTTGAGATAGTATAAGAAAGCACCTTCAGTTGTTGGCCTTACTATCACTAGGATTCTATCCCATGTCCTTTGAAATCTGAAATTGAAGTCTATTAGCTGCTCATTGGGAGCTCTCTTGATAGTTGTCAGTTGTTCCAATAGAGACAAATTATCTCCCTTTTCTCCAAACTTCTCATGGAGAGCTATGCACAATTGGTTCCAATTTTGGATAGAGCCTGCCCCAAGGCTCTGAACCATTGCAAAGCTTTCCCTTTGAATGAAGATGCCAAAATTTGATAGTAATTTGCATCTCAACAATCTCATGGATTGCACAAACATTAGCAATGTCTTTGACATGATCACCAGGAGTGGTCTGATTTTCCCAGTAAAGTATGGGATGTTCTTTAATGCTACAACTGGAACTAGGTTTTGTGCATTGAGAGCAAGTGGGCTACTACTAGTGAAGTTGACATAAGGGTTGTGTTGTGCCATTCTGATTGGCTTGAGAACCCTTGTTGATTGGGTGAAAGGTCTACTAGGTGGAGGAGTTGATAGAGTTCTATTTGGTGGAGATGGAGACCTTTGAATTCTTCTTCCCCTCTCTCTCTTCTTCCTAGGGATAACTATAGATACTCAAACAATCCCTCTTCTCTAGCCCTTGACCTTGTTTGGATCCTTCTCATGAATCTTCAGACTTGGACTACTGAAACCAGTTGATTTTATCTCTTTGGAGTTGCCAGATGTGCAAATCAGGGCTCTTTTAAGCAAGAAACTTACAACAAATGCACATCAACTTTGTTGTAATGAAGATGAAGACCTCTAAGGTCCCACCGGGTGTGCCAAAACTGTTAGTGCAAATCAGCAGCACCCCTAAAAGACCTTAGATTTCTAGTTTGAAATGGGTCATCTAGTGTGATTGCACAACATTGAATCTTTTCCCCAAGTGTGGGACTTGCAAAAATGGGAAAAAACTCTCAGATTAAAGGTTGGTTCCTCTACTCCTCTAATCAGATGTATACATGAAATTTGTAGAGGTTTAACTCAAAATCCTACTCTAATTCCAAGGAGACAAGGATAGAAGAGAGAAAAGAAGATAAAACTAAACTAACAAGGTGATACACCAAAGGAGTGGTGAACATCTACTTCGAAAATTGACATAGATTATAAAAATGCAACACAAATCATGCACAAATTTCTAAAATTGTAATGAAGGATCAAGATAGAGCAAACAACACAAGAAAGGATTGAAAATTCATTCACAGAGCTTGCATTGTCATTTCCATTTTTAAATATAGTGCATTACAACAGACAAGAGAGGTAGAAAACATGTTGTAGTCCTAAAAAAGGTCTGATATTCCACAAATTCACTTGCCAGGGTGAAGGAGGGAGCCTGTAAAACATAAAAATGTCCAACCCTTTACAAATGAGCCAAATCTAGCTTTTAACAATGAAAACCCGAGCTCAGGAAGGAGAAATGTGGGAAAAATGAAAGGAATCATTCAACCACTAACCAAATCCATCAAAATAGCATGGGTACCCTTAAAAGTTCATTCCCTAAGATTTTTGACCATGCTGGAGAAGAATGGAAGCCATATTGCATTAAAAATGGTGGTTGAATGTCGGTTCTACTCTTTTCCCCATACCAAAGGTGTTTTTTATTTTCTCTCACCAAGATCCATCAAAAAACAAAATTGAAGATTCCATCATGTAGAGGACTTCAATAGCTTTCCAATGACACCAAAATTGAGAAAATTGAGCTCTAGATCGAAAGATATGCCCCTCTGAAGATTTAGGGCAAAACAGAGGCAAAAATCGGGTCGGCGGGCGAAACCCAAAAATTTTCCCCTTTTTTGAATTTGGGAAAAATTCCTAAAAAACTCCACCCTCCACCTCTTTCATTCCACATGGCACATTCCTATTGGTAGCGCGTTCAAACAGACATTTTACACTTTTTGAATTTTGGAAAATTTTCCAAAATTCCTTCCACCCCCTTAGTTCCATTGCCACGTGTTTTCTTCTTATTCACTTGGGCACACTCCAAAATTTTCTTTCTTTGGTACTACTGACCACTTTGATCACTTTGGCAAAATTGCCAACTCCTCCCCATGCCACCGACTCCCCCGAGAAGCTGGACACATGTCACATCTTGATTAGTAGCATGGGCTTCTATCAAAACCTTCATTTCTCCTTGGCGGACCTTCACACCGAATTTTTTCTTGTGCCCTTTGACTATTTTGGTGAAAAATCCAAAATAACTCCTCCCCCCGCCTCGCCCCATTTGACCTTTGGACACACGTCATCTTTCTATTGGTTCATGGGGCTTCGGGCCAATTTTTTTCTTTTGCCCTGCCGACCTTTGGAATTTTTGTAACTTACCTCCCACTTGACCCACCATTCCACCGCCACGTGGCACTTCCTATTGGTCACGGACCTTCCTAGGAAAATTTCCCTCAAAAACTCCGCCGAGCCATAACTTGCAAAATACAAGGAGTTAGAAGGAAAATTTTACCTTTATGGAAAGGTGAGGAAATTCTCTATCTGATGAAGCCATTTCTAGAAAATTTTGAGTGCCTAAAAAGTGAAAAATTTGATTGAGGCACAAGGAAGGAAGGAATGTGGAGTTGATCAATTAATTATAAGAGGTGAGAATAGTTAGTGACATGAATGTAAATTTGGGGTGTCTACGAAATATCCTAAGGGAGATAGAAGGAAAATGGAGTTGAGAGAGGTGAGAAGGCAACATTCACCATCTAATCCCCATGAAACACAAACAAATAGACTGTAAATGAACAAAACATGCACAAAATGCAACAACAAAATGGAGAGGCAAGGGAAATATAATAAAACATGAGCAAGGGTTGAAGAAACACCACAAAACATAGATTTCATTTCTTCAAAATATGCATAGTTCATTTACATTTGATGCATAGAGGCATTGGAACACTTGTCAGACCCATGTGAAGGATTACAACTCATTGAAGTTGAGAAACAAATTTGAAAGAGTTTCCCCACATCCCAGAACATCACCTTCTCAAACTAAAATTTTTACAATATATAGAAGAAGATGAAGAATATAGAAAGAAGAGAATCCTGAAATTCCCCTTCACCCACCAACAACATGCATTAATGATCTAGAAAAGAGTATGGATGACCTACAAATCCATTCCCCAATGTCCCTTTTTCTTGCTGGAGAAGAAATGAGGACCATATTTCATTTTGTAGTCACAAAATCACACACTTACTATTACATTAATGCCACCGAGTATGTTATTTTATTTATGGATCTTCCATGCTAAAAGTATTCCCTAGTGACCCATCCTTTATTTCTTGTTATCGGTTAGTCGGGCGTCATTGTTATTTCGTAGTTCATTCTTCATTTGTCTCTGCATTTTTGGGAATATTTTATGGGGTCTCGGGTTTCATAATTTTCTCATTTTTCATCTTTAGGTTTATGTTGGGGCACCTAGGGTTTTACTAGGGCACCTCGGGCACCCAATCCATGATTTTAGGAGCATGTGTCATCATAATTTTTGTTCTTAATTTATTTTTTGAGGTTAGTTGGTCCTAACGGTTTACCACGTGTATTTCCTAGGTCATAGTCATCGGTTTTAGGTCACTAGTGTCGATATTTGAGCAAGAAATCCCTATATAAACATAGCATACTTACTACATTAGTGGTGGAAATATCACTATCAAGGAAAATATCTACTAAGGCAAAGGGCGCATTTGCGCATATACTACATCTGCATCACACCTTTGCATGGGGGAAAGGTTTTATTCTTTCCATTCCATCCACCATTTACATTTTCCATCTATTTATTGCCCCATATTACCGTGTCACTTATGCTAGGGCACCCTAGGCATAAAATTTCACACACACATACACAGAACTACATTGAGTCCAAAATGTAGTGCAACGCTCAGTCGTAAAGCCACTAGTTTGGAAGTTGGGGTCAGTCTGACCTATTCATATGCATTTTTTTGTTAGGAATTGATGCTTTGGATAGGGTTTTATAGTTAACATTCACAACGAAATAAGAGATATTACGACAACACTGTATGATAGGAGAAAAGGTATTTCAAAGATATTGCAACACTACCGAATTCAAGTTCTGAGCTTTTTTGCGGTCCAATCTACAACACCCAAATTACAGACTAGGGTGCCCAAGTATTCTCCCAAGAACCTCCATACAAGAAAATAGTCACCTCTTAAACTTCACAGGCGATCCAATCACAAATTTTCCAGTCTAGTACAATAAAGCACATAGTGAGTTAAGTTAACTTAAGGTTAGTACCATATCTCTCTTATTTCCATTATTTCAATATATTCAAATATTAAAGCAAAATATTTAGTTCTAGCATTTTAGTATAGCATTTAGTTTCTATTTATATTAACTTATAAAATAGCAAGAAATCTCTATTTTTAGTTAATCATTTTGGTGAACCCTACATTTCGAACATTTTTCTTTTTCATTCTTTTTCCTACCCTAGTGGTTAGCCATAGTTTTTATTTTTCCTCATCATGTCTAATTTTAGTTCAACCCCATTTATGATGAGGCTTCCATAGCTCAACTTAAGGATTTATATAGTGCTCTTATGATCTTACCTAATAATACTCAACAACCATCTTGGAAGGCCAACAACATGTCGACTAATCCTTCCGATTCTCTTATGGGTATATGCCTTCACTTGCATGATGACCCTGTTTCTTTTACTTGTTGTATGCCATGCCATTTGATTACATGTAATCCTTCTTATTCTTCTTCGATATGCCACCTGATGTTTTATATCCTTCTATCATTCATTATTTATTAGCCATTGATTCACAATCCGATGTATCTCCTACTTGGCCACTCCTATAACTACTCATATGTCTTCTACCACTTCCGATAGTTCTCCCCACAAATCTTCTTCAAGATTTTACTCTTATTCATATTACATGGATGATCCTATTGATTCTTCTGATGACCATAACATTATTTCTAGAACCCCACCTTCTACTAATCAAAATCATGAGTCTCCTTCTTTCCATACTACTGCATGTGACTCTCTCTCCATTTTTATCCTCCCCGAGGTTGCATCTACTATTGTACATGAGTCACCCCCTGCCATTGCTTCTTCTTCTTCTATTCCCACATCCTCTACCCCTCCTACTATATCTTCACCTATTGAGGTTTCTTCCTTGCTCACCACACCTACTACTAGGTCTTATGTCGATACTAGTCATATTACCACTCCTACATCCACATCTACCACCACAACTTTATCCTTTGATTCTACTCTATCACCTCTTGACATTCCCATGATCACTCATAATGGAAAACTTCAACCACTTAATACACTTTTTCCATCTCCTACCATCCCCTCATAGGATATTCTATCTCTCATGCATGTTGTAGGACAACTCCAATCACAAGTTCATACTCTTACTTTAGAAAGTAGAGCCTATTATGCCTCCATTGACAACAACTCTTTACATGACAACCCCATCCCTAAAAATATTCATAATTCTACCTTCCCCAAATATTTTTCATGCCTAATTTCACATGCTTTGATGGTACAGTGATCCTCATGCCCATGTTCTACATTACCACACACTTATGGCCGACTACTCTAATGATCACTTGTTGCTTAAGGCCTTCCATTATAGTCTTATTGATGATGCACTACAATGGTATACCCATCTCCCTTTTGGTTCTATTAACACTTTCTATGACATGGAGGATGCATTCCTTCATAATTTTATTATCAATAACGGTCCTAGGGTCACATACAATCACATTCCTACTCTACATCAGGGCTCTTCCAAACCTATTCAGGATTACATCTTACGCTTTAATGCATGTATACATCAACTTATCTTTCACCCTAGTGACTTGGAAAATCAATTCATCTTCTGTCATGGTCTTATTCCTCCTCTAAAGAAACTCTTATAACATGATACTTGTGAGTCATTTATACTTTTTGTTAAAAGGTTATCAATTTAGAATAGGACATTTTTTTAATCTTCCAGCGAGAACCTCCTCACATTTCTCCGATTACTATGTCCTTTGTTGTTCCACCTACACCTCCAGTTGTACATCCTAAGAAACCTCCACCCTTGGCTAAAATTCAAAAAAGCATGCTCCTCCTACTCCACCTCCTAGCAAAAATCAAAAGAAACCCATATCTCAACCCAAAGTGCAAAGGAAACAACCTCATTCCCCTTCTCCACCTCCTGCACATGTTTCTCTGGCTTCACGACTAGTTACTACTACCACTATTTCACCTTAGTACCATGAGCCTCTATGTTTTTCACCTAATTCTCAACCTCATGATGTGTTGCGTGTATTACTTGATGAGTGATTAATTTGACTTCCTTCCAACCAACACCACCCTCCACACCATTTACAACGTCAAAGCATGATTAATATTACTGTAATTACCATTGTATTAGTGGCCATCATGAAAATGACTGTCTTTCTTTACGTGAGAGGTTGTAACAACTCAAGGAAAATGGTGTCATATATTTTTCATCTCGTGAGTGATCATTTTCTCCTTCACCATGACAGTGTAGGCATACACCCCCTGATTCTTCTCTGCCTAGTACTCAATTTTTCCATCATTCACCACCCTCACATGCATGCTATCCACCACCTCCATTGCTTCCACCACCACATTCATTACATCCACCTCATTCGCACTATCCATCACATGCATCCCATGGGTTTCCACCAGTCTCTGCACACCCCATGGTCACTCCATATGACATGCACTTCGGTTCATACACTCATGCTCCATCCATTCCATATGCTTCCACCTCCACCTATCATCCTAGTCATTGGTAGGTGATCATTATCACCTCACTCCTTGATGATGCACTTGTGTTCTTATGGTTCTTAGACATATAAGGGTTTATTTTTAAGAACCTTTCATCGCATGCTCCATCGTTCATCTAGTGCACCTCAATCATTTCCTAATGACACACTCTTGCTTACGTGGCTCATACTTGACTGCTGAGGGGTCTTATCGCATGAGCCTATTCATCCATACGCTAGGGGGCATCATTACTCTTCCCCTCCTATTTTCATCACTTTATCCTATTACATTACATTTTCACATATTCATTATGATACATTTATTTATTTCCACATTTATTCTATTATCACCATTATGTTGCATATGTGCTACATATTTTATTCATCTCATACTTCATCGTTTACATTAGTTATATACTACATCATTCACCATACATATTTTATCCACCATTACTAACATCATCATTCATCACATACAATACGATACACATGTTAGGAAAATAACCATCGACACATATGATATCCATTTCATTATAAATACTAAACCATCTCAACATAGATCTAATATATATAAAAAATATGTGTCCATACATATATCATTCATACAATCATCATCCCAAAATGTATTTCATCACTAGGGGGTAAGGGCCCCTACATCATATACAATAATCACTATCAAACCTCATCATCACCATCACTCTCATTTACTGTGAGAGCCCTAAAATTAGATGCTTCACCACCAATGCGACACCGCATTTCACGGCCCCTAAACTTCTCCACCTATTTACGTAACAATCTCCATGTTATTTTCCAAGAAATGACGTTGCAAATCTACATATTTCACAAACACATCCTAGGCCAAGGGACCACCACCTATAGCCTCTCGGGTGCATCAAGTCTACTTAAGTGCTTCGTCCATCTCGCTAAGTAAAATTATACATGTCATCGTTCTTTATGGCTATTGGCTCAAACAAATGCTCGTGCTCATCTGTAATATTTTCCATGCACTCTAGTATCCCTCTGCATAGCACATCACTAGGCACATTCTACGTCAATGTGTGAATCGATGTGTCTACTATCAACAACTAATAGGCATCTCCTACATACACAACATACAACCTCATGTTAGTCAACCATGTACAAAACCACATAGACAATTCATTAACCACAACATTAGCATACAAAAATACTTACAATCTACCGAACCACTACCATAGGGTCAAGGAAACCTCCCTTACTCACTCCTCCTGGTGGAAACTCCATAACACCCATGCAAATACTAGATATAGTAGTACCCTTTGATGTACTTCAGTATCACACTCGATAATCCTTCATGCACTCCACATCATCACTATCCACAACCGCTATCGTGGGGTATACCACATCTGGCCTGGTTGTATCAATTGCTTTTCATGGGCCCTAGCCTAGCACCTGCCCTCCTAGGGGCCCTAACAGCATGTAACCATGTGTATGGTTTTGGGGGCACGTCATGCACCATACCAAATTTTCGTGATACCCTCTCCACCTGAAAAAACTCTACCACATCCTGGGAATTAGTCCTCTAGTCACATGGTCCTCCAAATACATCATAACTCTATAGCATCCTCAGGTCATCCCCCATAATCACAATATGGCCTCCATATAACTAAATTCGGCCCCATCCTATCTATCAAGGATCTAAAACTATATGTGTCCATCTTCCTACTATGGATATCAACCCAACATTGAGAAAATATCTCTAGCCAAGCCCACTCCCCTCATGGCCCTGCAACTAGTCTCAATACGGCTATATTCTCATATGCCCATACATGTAGCAGTGTGGTGGCCCCTATACCCCCACCATGTTCATTATGTGTAAACTAATACAAATCCTTGTATAAATGGGTCAACACACATTGCACCCATGTGTATCTCTTCCCATCCTCTTTTATCCATTGGCATATGTCATGCATCTTATACAAGATGCCGACACCCCCTCCCTTCACTGCTATATAAGACATTATCACTACTATGATGAACTTTCGTAACCACGGAACCCTCAACTATAATATCACATCCAAACCGATATGGGCCTCGAAGGAAATTGGGCCCCTGTAAAATAGTTTCTAGTCAAGTGCATCTACTTCCATAACTCATACTCTCTCCAACCACTGCAATCATAAGTATGCGATATACATCCTCCAGCATCATCATCATCTCCTCTGTCAGAAACCAAAATGTGCATGTTTTTTAACACCATATCTTACACAATGTAGTCAACATGGGCATATTATGGGGCACATCCTCCATCAATGCTATATGTTACAAGCTGGCACGTTCCATCACATCCCACTCATCATCTTCTAAACCCAATCCCAAGTAATGTACTCAAATGACGGCCACCGTGGAACTCCTTCGAGTGGATATGTCTCTACACAACACCAAACAACAACAAACACAACATAAACACACCTCCCATAGGAAAATATAACTAGTCAACATCCTAGAAACACATTCCTTAGCAATATCTATAAAATCCAAACTTTTTCGACTAGGGCACCTAGATGCAAGACTAGGGCGCCCCAAAGTAGGACAGTAGTACCCGGTTCTAGGCACTCCAATCTCAAGGGTCACTAGCACCCTCACCACTCTTGTTTAGGTCCCAAACATTGAGAAAATAAAAAACCCTAAATTTTCAAAAATTCAACCAAAATGCCTAGTACACCCTACATTTTTGCAAAAATAATGCACTTACCAACTCTTCCGCAAAGTATGTGACATTATAGGATTGCCACTCTCTCAAACTAGCTAGGACATAATGGTCTCACTTGAGGCATCTCTACTCACTCCAAACACACTCTCACACTCATGCAAAAGACAAATGAAGTGATAAGTTACCTTTTCACTTTACTATTTATAGTCACTTTTCAATACTAATTTTACTATGGTCCATATTTTGCACTTATTACCGCAACTAATACACGCTACACTATTTTTGGTCATATCTTGAGCATTTTTACTCTGATTTACACCCCATTTATGGAATTATTTTTAGAATTCTACCTACCACCATATGGTACATGTTTAATATGCATTATCTCTCTTTACTACACTCTTATGTCTACAAATGCGAGTTTTAACCTCTTGTCATTACTTTTGGCTTAGAGTTTGTTCTGTTCATCACTACCTATTTTACCAAAAGGGGGCATATTATTGGGGGTCCCCTTATAATCCCCATTATGTCTTCATTATGATATCATGAATTCAACACCTCACAATTTATACTGCAACATTTCACCATCAATCTCCCCTAATGACCTAATATGGGGCAAAAACCATTTATGATTCCAAATGCGATCACACGCCATGATATATCAATCCCCCCTAATGACCTAATTTGGGGTAAATAAACAACTAAAAATATTTTTACGCAACATCTCATCAATTTCTAGCAACTTCCCCTAATGACCTAACCGGGGTAGTTAGCAAAAAAACCCATCCATGAGTAACCGGTCAAAGTAATCAATCAACTAGTCAAAATCAATGCCTTCAATTCAAATCGTTAAAATCCACGAGTGGTCTCCCAGATGACATAACTTGGGAGTTACATTCACCACTTCATTCCTAGATGAACTAACTTGGGATTTTATTCTATATTCCGTGTTTTCTTCTAGATGACCCAACTTAGAAGCCATCTCATTCATTTTACGTTTACTTCATGATGACCTAACCTAGAAGCTATCTATTTCTATCAAGTTCACTTACGGATGACATAACTTGGAATTTATCTCATTCACTCTACATTTTATTCCTAATGACCTAACCTAGAAGCTATCTATTTCTATCACGTTCACTTCTAGATGACCTAACTTGAAAGTCGCATCATTATCTATTGTGTTCACTTTCAGATGACCTAACGTGGAAGCCTTTACATTGCAACGACATTTTTGTGGAGTGGGGGCAAGAGTCCCTTTCCCCTTATCACTCCTATATGGTTCAATTTTTTAATCAAAATAGTTTGGATCCAAAATCTCAACATTTTGATCTGAGTCAAATCTCTACGAGTGGATAGATCTTGAGGATGTAGTTAAAGTTTAGAGAATAACACATTTTTCTCCCTACACTCTTCCTCTGGTGGTAGGATGCCCAAATACTCCAATTATTCCATTCATATATAAGCATTCGGGTTGGGAACTGATCAATCCCTACCCACCTATTCATTATTAAAACACGTTTAAAATCCTCATCCTATATCCCAATCATCATTTTCATTTTCTGACCTCATCATGATATTTACACTTTTCAATATGTTGCATGGATCAAATCGCTAATACATGGTTCGACACGCTTTTACTACACATCGCACGTTCTTCTATAGCTTGGGCTTCTCCAAATTTTTCTCGGGAACACACCTCTATCTTATTTATGTTACCAAGCTTTCCACTCACCAACATAAAGTGGGGGAAAATGTAGTCACAAAATCACACACTTACTATTACATTAATACCATCGGGTATGTTATTTTATATATGGATCTTGCATAATAAAATTATTCACTAGTGACCCATCTTTTAGTCTTGTTGTTAGTTAGTTAGGCATCATTGTTGTTTGTCTAGTTCAGTTGTCATTTGTCTCTGTAGTTTTGGGCATCTTTTAGGGTGTCTCAGGTGTCATAATTTTCTCATTTTTTGTCTTTAGGTCTATGTTAGGGCACCTAGGGTTACCATTGGGGCACCCCGAGGTGCCCAGTCCATGATTTTAGGTGTCCGTGTCTTCGTAATTTGTGGTCTTAATTTATTTGTTCAAGGTCGGTCCTAATGGTTACCCCGTGTATTCCCCTAGGTCATAGTCGGCAGTTTCGGGTCACTAGTGTGAAATTTGAGCAAGAGATCCCTATATAAACATAACATACTCACTACATTAGGGGTGGACATCTCACTATCAAGGGATGTTATCTAATAAGGTAAGGAAATGCATTTGGGCATCTTCTACATTTTCATCACACATTGCATAGGGGAAAGGGTTGTATTCTTTCCATTCCATCCACCATTTGCATTTTACATCTAGTTATTACCCCTTATTACCGCATCATTAGCGTTAGGGAACCCTAGGAATAAAATTGCACACACGTGCACATAAAACTACATTAAGCCTTAAATGTAGTACAATGCTCAATAGTAAGGCCACTAGTTTGGTAGGTGAGGTCAGTCTGACCTATTCATATGCATTTTTATTTTTAGGAATTGATTCATTAGATAGGGTTTTACGTGTAACATTCACAAAGTGACATATGTGACATTAATGAAACACCCGTGTGATAGGAGAAAAGGTATTTCAGAGATATTGCGACATTGCCGAATTAAAGTTCTAAGATTTTATGTAGTCTACAACATCCATATTACAAACCAGGGGTGCCCCAATATCCTCCCAGTGCCTCTGTCACAGAAAACATTTAGCTCCTTCCCTTCTCAAGGCCATTCGACCACAACTTGTCTTGTCCGCATACCAATCTACTACATTCCAAAGACACTGGTGAGGTAAGTTAACTTAAGGTTAGTACCATATCTCTCTTATTTCCATTTTTTCAATATATTCAAATATTTAGTTATAGAATTTCAGTATAGCATTTAGTTTCTATTTAGATTAACTTATTAAATATCTAGAATTTTTTTATTTTTAGTTAATCACATTTAATTTGATTTCATCTTCCTAGAAGTGTTCATTGAATACTAGAAGTATTTTTCCCTTTTTCATCCACCTACTCTCACCTAACGTCTAATTTTATGATTTTCTAATGAAGAGGGTGAAGATATTTCCATTGATATATGATTTGTCCAATATTGAGCATCCGGTTAAAAGATATGCCCATGCGGATGTGGAGGGTCATGGGAGCATGTGTTCCATGTTTTATTCCACATTCCACAATTATAATGCTCTTTATTTACCCACTTTTTATTTTGAATCATAAATTGTGGCTTAATCGAGTCCTTCAAGCACTTGGGAACTTGAGGTACTAGGCCACCATTTCCTTGTTCTTCTACAACCTCTCTTTACCACATTTCACTATATCTCCTTCCTCATTTTTAAATTGCAAGGTTTCTTTGTGTGTGGGGAACATGGATCTCTAGGGTACACGGGCCTTGTGTTCCTCACGGAGTTCGCATGGCCTGCGCACTCTGCAAAAAGCCTCCACCCTTTGTATTTCAGCCCAAATTTTTGTGCAAAGAACTAGTTCCTCGGGCCCCTGTTCTCCCGACCCCGACATCCCCACAACCTTAGAGTTATGGGTTTTCCTCTTCCGTGAGGAAAATTTTTCCATGGGAAACATTGTTCCCCAAAACTCCATTTCATCCACACCAAATTTCCTTCACACTTTGCACTACTTTTGGCCATGCGGGAACTTAGAAAACAAAAGAAATTGTTCCTCCTAGGCCAAATAAATCAAAACCTTCCTTGATCTGCAATACATGAAACTTGGCCACTTTATTTGGTTTTTGACAACTTTAAAATTTTGAGGAACTTGTGGCCCTATGAAACTTGTACCTTGTGTTCCTCATGGACCCGAATTTACCATATTACACTATTTTAAGCCCTTTTTCCTTGAATTTTTCCCATTTCTTTATATTTGTTGGACCTTTTTTAATGGGAGTTAGCGAAAACATAACAAGATACCCCAAAACCATTTTTCTCAAATTTATCCATTTTTACCCATTTTTAGCTAAGTGTTGGATCATGAAGCCCATAAGAAGGGAAATGCTTCCAAATGATTATAAGTGCCCCAAAAAACATGAAAATTACACCTGTAATCTCAAGATTATTCACTAAAACCCCATCAATTTTCCAAGTCTAATTAATTTGGGGAAAATGGATAACATAAGGCTTCTGTTATGAAAGAGAATAAGAAGTTGTGCATGTCATATATTGTTTTGTAAAATTACTCTGTGTAGCTGGAGTAAATCTATTTGTTCATTAAACTTTTGGTACATCACCTTATTTAAATACAATTTTAGTTATCTTCTTCCATTTTTCTTTGGAATTTTTTTAGTTTAGTTTACTCTATAGCATTGTAATTTGTGTAGTGATCTTACATTAGATGCACTTACTTTAGAGGAATTAAATCTTCTCTAGAGGTTAATCCATAGGAGAGCCAAGGTTCCACACCTTGGGGATGTTCGATGTATCACTAGATCATCGATGATTTCATGGGTGTGTGATCCATGTGACAACAAAAATCATATGAATAGTGGTAAGTGATCGGGACCTAGAAATGTACCCAAATTTGGTGATTTAGTGTCTACAACAATGACAAGTCCCTTTTCCTTTTCATTCCCAATATTTGATTTACATGCATTCCTCTCTTTTAGTTATTTCTCACAGCTTGTGTGAGATATTTGTACAATTTGCTTCTAAATATATACATTTGTTGCATGTAATGAGTTGTAATGGTGCTTTATTTTTGTTTCTTTTTAGTTGCATAACTAAAATTAACCTCTAAATCTCAATACATATATAACTGCAAATAATCATAAGAAATTTACAACAACTTGTACCTTTTTCATTTAACTGAACTAAAAATGAATGAATAATCCCTCTTAAAACTATATTTTCATTTGATACTTCACACATCAGAACTTGAATTGTTGTTTTAGCATATAGTTTCTTATGTGTGTTGTCATTCCCATCTTCACACATGCCTTGCAATAGTCTTCCATGGTTGATGCATGGTCTTGGTCAAGATGATAACTTGGAATGAAAACATATGTGTAGAATTGCACCCTAAAAACACTTCGAGCTATTGGTTTTCTGTAACCCTACCCAATTTGCCACTTGAACCCGAGCAACCTCAAAAATTTATACATCTCTCTGTGCTTAACCAAAAATGGTTAACATCTTTAGTGACTTTACTTGAATTGGTTACTTGATAATCTACAAGAAACCCTAAATATTCTCCTTTTCGGTCATGAAAACAATCTAAAACCTTATACCGATCTTGACCACACATGATAAAGGCTAGGAAACACTAATAAATACTAAAAATCTCGCATGAAAAAGGTGAAAAACAACAACAACATGTGCAAAACTACACTTGGAGGAAAGAAAAACACCTACATCTTGATGGAAAACCATACATGCTATAGTGGAACATGCAGAGTGTGTGCAAGCACTTATTTTGCAGAAAATCAAACCTACACTAACCTACTCTAACCAGATGAAAATGAGGAGCTAAAAAATCTTGATATGGACATAGAGAAATAAAATCCTTTTATTAGAAAATAAGGCCATGAGATCAACTTGACAATAAGATCACATGGTGAAGATGGAAACATGATTTGTACCCTTAACTTGATAAAAATATTAGTCCAAAAATGAAAAATACTTCTATCGGATCTACAATCTGTTTTGGGAGGTATTGGGGCTGAAATTTGAGAATATGAAGCTCGTGTTTGTGCTTTAAATCATGCAAAACTAATGGTATTGCTGAATTTTAGTCCAATCCATCCAAGTATCTAATGGGACATGGTCTTCTCACAACTGGTAAACTAATTTTTCTTATCTACCTTGTTTCCAAACTTTCCTCTTCATGCTTGAGCATGTTTGAAAGCTAATAATAAATATGATCTTCTTCTTTAAATTGTTACACCTTTCCTTTGAAAGCTAATTCAACAATTATTTCAACCTCTTGTTCTTCATTCAGAGTCAAACATGCAATGTTGGAAAGATCAAATTTTTACTTTTCAAAAACTTGTTTCCTTTTTTGGTGATTACAAGTGTCTTCGATGTTTTTGTGAATCATTGAAACTCTCTAAAAAGGCAGCAATCTCTAAGAATGCAGGGTAATAAGGGTGTTTGTACTCAACTACATCATTTTTATCAGTTGGATAATTTTCTTCCTCATCATTTAGAAGGAAGTTTTTCAAGATGAAAACATGTTGTTCGTAGTCATGAGGCGGTACTAAATCTACTGATTTCTCCTTCTCATATTTAATATGAAATTGTTCCTTCAGATATGAATCATAACCTTTAATTATAGGTAGCTTATCATTCATGGTTAGCAAATTCTCACTTTCTAAAGCAACACCATTCAAATAACCAACTATTATTCAATCATATTCCTTGCTAGGAGATGATATAGCCTCAAGATTGCTGATCTAAAGTTTAGAAACTTTTACATGTTCATTCAAACCATTATTTGTAACTTATGACTCAAAAGAATGGAGAGAATCTTTCCTAACCTTCACTTGATGATGATAATCATGTTGCTACTCTGAAATATCCCCTTCTTACATGCACTCTTTCTCCAACTATAGAATCCAGTTGAGCTCAAATTTTGCAGCCCAAACCTGCAATGTTTTTATATATTCATCCTTGTTGGTTTCTTGAGCTAGCTGCCCTCCTTGACCGATTTTATGATTGTCAATGTCACCTTCCCAAATTAGGCTTGGGGATGAATGAGGAGGGGTGTTGGGTTTCAACCTGATTTGGTAATGCTTGGGCAATTGGTAAAGTCTCCAAATCAGCTTGTGGAGGAGAGGGGATGGGAATAGAAGCACCGATAAAACTTGGAATATGATAGTTGGGATGTGATGGTTGGTAATAAATAGGCATTGGATTTTTATGTAGAAGGTAAGTGGCATCATCCCATTGAAAACATTCCTCAACCTTATGCATATCATCCTCTAATGCTTACAAATAAGTCATACAATCAACCAACTAAGGGAAATTGTATTATATTACCTCAAACCTCTATTTTGGGCTAAATCAGATAGGAATAGGACCTTCCCATTGATAGGGATGATTTGAACCAAGATGTTTAGCTTGAAAAATTTATATATTCTCATTGTCATCCTACCACGTCTGCTCCACTTTCTTAACATTGCTGCAAAATCTTCCTCTTCTATAGGATTGCTTCCATAACCTCCATATTACTACTTTTGATCAACATAATGATTATACCTTTTGATGACCATATTGATAAGAAAAGTTTTGTTCGAGGAGCATAATCATTGTGATAAGGGTTATAATACTGATTTAGACGGGGATATGTGTGAAAAGGAGGTGGATTTATATGGTTCAACTCTTGTTGAAAGGAATTCCACCAAGGAACCAACATCATGAATGCACGACCTCATAAAAGATGGAGAACAAAAGAAAAATAGGTCTTCTAAAAATGAGAATAGGTTGTTCGGACCAGCAAAGTAACTAGATCTATTGAGAAAAATACCTCCAAAAGGCTGAAATTTTATGAAGCACAAATCAAACATGGAAAAATTACAGAAAAAAATATAGACTAGGATGTTATGGAAAACCTGAAAAAATAGTATGAATTCGTTGTCCCACCTTTGGGTGTGCCAAATAATTTTTATTAGTCCAAAGTACACACTTTGATGAATGAAATAAATCTAACTTCGACTTTGGATGGTACAATGGGATATCCTTCGAGTTATGGGTTCCTCGATTTAGGAGAACCTCTAGAGAGATATGGTTTTCTTGATAGATCACTTAAACTAACTCTCTGGTGGGGTTGAGGGATAGAAACAAACTTGAACTTAAAAAAGTAAGTAAATAGGGTGATACACCAATGTTTTGGGACTTATACTTGCACAAAACACACTTAATGACTGGTAAAGAACTAATAAAATTCACTACGGTCATCGTTTGATGGATTTTACACTTGCAAAAGCATGAACATACACTTACGTGACTTTCAATACTTACAAAACAATTAAATGGAGGTGTTGAATAGTTATGAAAATGCAAAGGAAATTAATCATTCACTAAACAAGAAGCAAATCTGCTATACCACACTTCAAAAAACTTTGATTGGAGGAAAAACAATCTTTTATTGCTAAAAATGTACACAAGTACAATAGTTCGCATACAATTCTACTGAATAATGATAAGCCCCCTTTTACGGTATATGTAGCAACATTTTAATACACTCTAATCCAATTTTAGCCTTTATACATCTAATTTTAATATACTCTATAGCTAAATACAATTTTCAACAAAACAAGGTTAAAATTAGCTTGCATGAGACTCCAAGTCTAAAAATAGCTTCTCATGATTCATACTTCCCCTTGGTCAATCGTTGTGTCTTGGTCAACAATGCGCTTTGTGAATATGAAGGTAAATTGTATGACAGTTTGAGGAAGCTAAGGTAATTTTCCATGGGTCATAATTTAGCTATTTTTTCCTTTAGCAAGGCACATGTATGATTTGATTTTATGTTATTGTGACTTGGCATGCAAAGACTAATAATTTTTGACTTTTGTGAACTTTACACCTATGCATGGACAATGATGTGGCTTACCAACCTTGGCCAAGGCATGTTACTCTTTGTTTAGGCTTGTTTAAGCAATTATAGAACACCTTTTATCCACATGCAATGACTATAATGTTTTAAAATATTTGAAATCAACCCCATAGCAGTGTGACAAGGGAAGGTTAATTAACTTAACCATGGTTAGGATTTTTTCAAACCAATCTAATTAGTGTTTGAACCCTTTGTTGACTTGATGAGGTGGCTGGTTTGGGTAAACTTTGTAGGAGTTTTTCTATGGCCTCCATGATTGGGGAATGAAGATTCCATTTTTCTATGATTCTATTATTTTCGTGCTCATTATATTCTCTGATTCGAATTGGTGATGGCCTCATTTTGTCTTATTTTTCATAACTTGTGATTTTCATGGCTGCAACTCAGTTTTATGCTATTTTCTTTTAGATTTTTCTCTATGATTCGAGCCCCTTGTCACCGTTTTGGAGTCTTTAACCTATTTTTTCTTCATTTGTTTATTGTTAGTTTGAGCCCTATATCTCAACCTGTATTATTTGACTCACCCTTTTCTTCATCAAGGACTTTTCTTATTTTTCCCATGGCTCATATTCCTTTGCACAACGGTTTGGTCCTATTGCTTTAGATATATTTCAAAGTGCATTTGCCATTGATCGAGTATGGTGGATTTTGGGTGTGTACTTAACACAACATAGATTTACATCTTACCAGCTTGAGCTTCAGTGTTTGATGTTCTCATTATGATATCTACTTGGTCATGGTTGTTATTTTCCATCTCAGTGCTTACTATTATGAACTCTATGTGGCTTATTTGTGAGTTCGAGCTCGTATATTGGTTAGGAAAACTTTATATGGGATTTGTCACTATTTAATCATAGCTCGTCATTGATACTTTGCATCCTTTTAAAACTCTTGACCATCATTTATTCATTTGGATCCTCTGGTTGCATGGAGATTTGCTTGCATTTAATAGAGAGTTCATTGGGTTTTGTGGCCTTTAAAATCTGTAATGATATTAACCACTTATCTTTGGCCATGTGTAACGTCTTGATTTTGGCAGCTACTATGATAACTTCTTTTCGTGATGCTGCAACTGTGGAAATGAGAATTATTATGTTAAGGTGTATCCTTTAATCTTGAAAATCATGTGTTACTGATCTGAACCCTTGCTTACTGTAACTTTGTTTACTCGGGACTAAGGTCATTATAACTTGTGTTGCAAAGTTGTGAATTAGCAGAATTGCTTTTGTACTTGATGAACTCATAATCATGAGACAACACACCTTGAATCAATTCCATTGATCCAAGGTATGCTTCAGCCTTCTTTATTATCATCTTGTCGATTGACTTCCCAGATAAAATGAAGTCTAGAACCGAAGCAGAAATTGTTGCAAATTTTAAAAGAATCAAGTTACAAGTATACTTACTAGGCACCATGTTGCCAACGGTAAGGTTTGATTTCCTGAATACATACGAGTTGTGACACTGGAAAGTGTAAGATAGAAAGGGGTTTGATATAAAGTTAGCAAGGTATATATTAAGCATTGGACGGAACGTCCTGCACTATACTGGTTTTGAACATAAGTCGGTAAAACCTACTTGGAACCTATTAATTAAAATACTATGGGTTATGTTTTAACCTATGACCTAATAATTATCCTATGAGGATTTTTAAATTAAAAGGATGTAAATTATTACAAATCCTAATGATTTGCGACCTAGATGGAAACCTAACTATTGACAAAGTAACCTAAACTATTGTTAGTCCTAAAAGGGACCTATGGACACATGTCAAGTGGGAGGATAAGGAGGGAAGGTTTAAACTTAATGAAGGACTTTAATTACAGTCCTTGAAGTTTTAAATGCCAAGTTTGGCGGGAGCAAATAAAATGGAGGTTTCTAACTAAACCATGCTACTAAACTTGAATTACATGCAAAATATAAGATAGAATTCGCCAAATATGAATCAGCGGTGGCGTGGAGAAAGAGGAAGGAAATGCATTCAATGCATTTATTTGCCTTGGTTTTGGTAACCGGCTGCCTAGGAAGGAGGAAAGAGGAATTTTGTGAACCATTGTTTTTCATTTGGTTTTGGGTTTTCTCTCTCTCTCTCGCATTGTGTTTCCCTTTTGAGCCTGTAAATTTTTGTTCCAGCCATTGTTGTTTGACCGCCTTCGAGTGGTTCTGGACCTATGTAAACAAGGAAGCAATTGAGAGAACTGTTGAATAAGTAGTTGGAGGGAAGAACTCGGGAGGAGCTCGACCATGACCTTCCACGAGCTAACCAAAAATATACAGGCATGTTAGGCTCTTTTCTTTAAATAGTTTTGCTCTTTATTAAGCGTCTTCATTAAAAGAACTCGTTCTTATAACTATGTGTTCTTGTAAAAATAAAATGTTGATATGTTAGATGTGATCTTTTACTTGAGTTGTCATTTGAAATCAAATGTGATTTGGGTATTTTCTTGATGCATACTGGAGAAAATGGGTGTTTTCTTGTTGAAATGGTAAATGAAATGAATTTCATCTCTGTTGTTTTGAATTTTGAAAGTAATGGGTATTTGGTTTTATTGTCCATTATGGGTTGATCTTGCTGAAGGTGACAATGATGTGCAAACTATTTTCTAAGTTTTGTGTGTGCAAATGGTTATGAAAACTATGAGAATGCTTTGACAAGACTGTTTGTGTGAACTATTTTTCTTGTCATATTACAGTGGATGGTGATGTGAATCCTCTTAGGGACAATAAGATCATAAAAGCATCTTTACATTTGTTTGTTCTAGATCGATATGATGTTCTACCTGTTTTGTTCTTGGTACCCATGTATGACTGTTTGGAAAGAAATTCTTATCGAATTGGGAACAGAGTAGTCTGTCTATTGAATGGACTGGGTAGAGCGTACAATTTTTTATTTCTTTGTTGAACTCAATGATGAATATATATATATATATAATCTACGGATTTAAACTTCTTCATTGTTTTCATTGAAACTGAACCTGAGTAGATTTCTTACTCTTGTGGTTGAAAAACGATTTCTTTAATTATTACGGTGAAATTGTGATCATGTTGCCTTGATTGTATACTCTTACTCATTTCATACTTGGATGGATATGTCTGTTTTCGGTGAATAATTTATGGAAACAATTTTAATTGAAAGATCGGTTGTTATTGATATATGCGGTCGATGCAAAATGAATTCTGGAATACTTCCTTGAATGGTATTTAGTAAGTTATGAAGACTGTAATAGTCTAGTTATGAGACAATTCAAGTCAATCCTAGTTATGAAACTGTAATGAACTATGAGGTTAGAAGATTAGCAAGGTTGCTGAAACTTATTCTTAAAATATTTAAGATAAGAATCTAATCAAACTTTTAGCTGGATGTGTAACCCTAGATGGGAGGATTCCATAGGATGTTGGCACACGCCAGCTGCAATAAGGTGTCTTCATGAAGGCTAGGCCTTCATGACGACATAATGTTGCAGCTGACATGTTACAACACCCTTCCGAATCAAATCATCGAGGTTTACATAAGCTTGGACTTGGCCTCAGTTTTACTTTGGACCAAGTTAGGAATGTGACCTTATATATGGAGTGACTCATGAAGACTAAAGGTAACTAGACACACGTAGTCGACTAGGGTCGATGAGGTATGTCTACATACCTTTAGTCACCATGAGTGCCTTTCTATACTCTTTCATATTGCTATCTTGGGTTAAAGTTCAACCTTGGACAAGAGGACTGACAGAAGTTAGAAAATACCATTCTAGATAACAGATGAAGTGGGGTGAAGGATGCATTCCATTGACGAGTATGATGTCTAGGAATATGATCATTCTAATCATGTGAAAATCTTTGGCCAAAGTATTGCAAGCTGTTGGTTGCGTTGTCCTAAATCACCGGGTTTAAGAAGCGGGATTTTGGATGAATATTGGTAATAGATATTTAGATAGGCCTCTTAAATGGAACACTTCAATAACCAAAATGATAAAGGAACTCGAGTATACTTCCTATACAATGCATGGATTAACATGAAGGATAGGTAAGTAGCCGAGTCATGGAATGAGATATCAATGAAACTCCGAGCCATGAAATGGAAGATTGATAGTTCTTCAAGTCATTACAACAAAGATATGGTTATCTGTTATATGATTGAATGGCATGGAATGTGTGTTCCATATTATGAATATGTGAACAGAGAACATTGGTTTTAAAAGCCTTTTGTGTTCTAAATTACGTCATTTAGAACAAAGAACAATTATTAAAACTTGAACATGTGTTCTGAATTACGTAATCTAGAGCAGAGAATGTTATCAAAAAAAAAAATCCCTTGTTCTAATGTCTTAAAATGGGAATTTTACAGCATGAGTCCAATTTGGATTTGACCATGTTGGGGGTTCGGTGAGATCGGTGTTCACATTTTGGGATCGTGTCATGCCTTATTCACTTTTCTCATAATGCTCTTTACTTGCTTGACTCGGTTTCCACCTTGGTTGGTCATAGTGCCATTTGTGGCTCATTTTTGTTCTGCTATGACATGAATGCTTGTGCTATTTTGTGGCTCTCATGGATTTACTTCAAGTTGGGAACTCAACCTTATTTTGTGGCTTAGTTGCTTTATTTTTCCCAGTTTGGCACCTTAAAATACAAGCTTGCCACTTTGAAGGTAAGGTTCTTATTTTAAAATTATGTGGGTCGTCATTTTATTTTTCTCATGTTTGTTATGTTTCCTTCCATTCTAAGATGGTTGTGTTCTATATCTATCATGACTTGGCCATTTCTCCTTACTTATATATTGGTAGGTTGGTATAGTCTTAGATTTTCATATATGACCATAGTCATTAGCTTCAACTGTTAAGCATGTCTACATCTAGAAAAATTGTGCCACAAATGTTGATGACTTCATTCAAAAAAATCTTACCATTTCGGTTTGATTGACAACAAGAATAATTCCCAGTTTAATAGATTGGAAGTAGTCTCATGGTTTGTAAAGAAAAAGGTCTTGTATTTGTTTATGATTTCGCCAATAGTCATTCTCAAATTATTTTGATTGCTATTAAATAATGTGTCCTTAGTGATGACATTTTCCCTTATATCGCCAACTTCATAATTTCTTCAATCGGTTGCTCAAGCCTAGCATGAATGGAAATCTCATTATCACTATCTTTGGGAAAACTTCCTATCATCTTTGGTGACAAAGGAAGTGCTTTGAAAATTTCATTTTTATGATTGCAGCTCTTTATTCATTCTTGTAAAAAAATTGTAGTATCTTTGAATCAAAGAATTTATCTTTATATGTATGCTAAAATTTGTACTTAGCTACTATGTTTCAAGTCAAAATCTCAGGCTTGTTTGTTGGGGTTTCACATCCTACTTTATCTCAACCACATTTTTATAAGAATCTTCACCCTTTTTAAAATATTGACTTTGAGAACTTAGAATTTACACTTTGCTAAAAAACCATATGCTATTGAAAACTTGCATTTTTATTGATGAGTACCTTGATAAAATCTTGAAAACTTTGTACTTTACAAACTCATACTTGAAATACTCTCTAGAATGTATAATTGAAGGTTTTGAATGAAGATTTGATAGAGAACCTACAATATCAATTCCATAACCGAATATTCATGTTGTACTTAAGATGATGTGGGACTTCGTGCATTTCCTAAAGTATTTGTTTTAAACTTGAAATATCTTACTGGCCTTCAAAATGTATGGTGTTGTTGAACTCCATCAAATTCTATGATTCCTCTTCCTGAAAATCATGTTGTTGTATAAGCTTAAATTGTGGCTTTTGAAACTTGTACAACTATGCCGATCTCACTAATAGAAATATGGTATTTTCCTGATGTAATTTAATGGTTGCAGCTGAGTTATTTGATCATTTTAGAACCCTCTATTCATTGCAAAATGTGACTAACAACTATTTTTATAGCCTTTGTACCTTTGTGGGATAATTATCATTTCTTCTTTGATCATCTCTACCCTATTGAAATGCGGAAGTGTACCCGATTTGGTAGTCAAATACTTCATTTAAGTTCCTAGAAATGTATGGATTGTTTTGTTGTTGAGGCTACACATCTTGCATTTATTTGTACTTAAGGGAATATGATTCCATCTTTGATGGTCTCATAAGCTAGATGTATTTTCCATGAATGCAAACTTTACAATACTTGAAAATGTTTTTCTATATTCTCTCAATATTCAGTTTTAGATCTACATTCTGAAAGCATGATGTTTTCATTTTTGCAAATGATTATTGAATGCATATACATTGAAATATGAGATTATAACGAGGTTGGAACCATGAGCTATGAATCGGTCTCTTTTCCTTCTTTTCAGGTACGTGGGGCAGAAATATGAAGCTGGAACAACAAGTTGGAAAAGAAATATGAATGAGAGGGGATCACGTCTACTATGTAATGATGGGTCACTTCTCCTTTAAATTTCTAGTTTTCAATTTACATGCATTCCTTTCTTTTAGTTATTTCTCATGGCTTGTGTGAGAAACTTTTATAATTTTCTTATGAATACATACAATTTTTGCATGAAATGAGTTGTAATGGTTCTTTCTTTTTGTTTATTTTCATTTTCATAACTAAAATGAACCTCTAAATCTCAATACATATACAAATGCATATAATCACAATCAATTAACAATAACTTAATTATACCTTTTCCGTTAAACTGAACTAAAAATGAATGAATGATCCCTCTTAAAAGCTGTATTTTCCTTTAATACTTCACATATGTAACTTGACTTGTTGTTTCAACATGTGGTTTCTTATGTGTGTTTTCATTCCCATCTCTACCTGGCTTTCTTTGTAGTCTTACATGGTGATGCATGGTCTTGGTGAAGATGATAACGTGGAATGACAACATATGTGTGGAATTGCAACCTAAAACAACACTTCAAGCTATTGGTTTTCCCATAAACCTGTCCAATTTTCCACCGAAACGAGAAACCTCAAAATTCTATACACCTCTCCTATAGTGACCAATAATGATAAACAACCCCATTGGGCATGCCAAAATGTGAGCATGGAAAACTTGGTAGAAACAGAGAGATAAATAGAATTAACAAACCTACTCATCAATGTCATCCTTGTAAAATTCGATGTTAAGGTTGTAGAAGCTTTAAGATTGTGAAAACTTATAAATGAATGATTGTGGGTGCTCTTGAAAGTGATCTCCAAATGGGGATTTGAAAATTCTACGAGTAGAGATCGGATTGGTTATAGCTTCCAATATATAGATATCTAAGAGAAAATTAACATATGTTTCTTACTTCAAAGAAAAAGTGTTTGATCCAAGAGAGAGACTAAAAATCCAAGATGATTTTTAAGGGGTAAGCATGCTCTTTTATACAGGTTGGGTACTGGTATGAGAGTAATTGTAGGTGGTTGAATGCACATGCTAAAAATAGAAGTTGAGGGAGGTTGAACAATTCAGGGAATTTATTCCCATGAGGGGCAATAAATAAATTCAGTTGCATGAAGTTGCATCCAAAAAGGTGGTTGCATGTGTAATTTAATTGGCCCCACATTTTTATGATTCTATAAGTGTAGTTGACTAGACCGATGAAGTGGAGTTCAAGTGAGGTCCAAAAGGAACCTAATTGGAAGTTGACTAGGAAAATAGGTGTATTTTCCTTATTAGGTAAATAATTTAATTAGATAAAATGTGCAAGATAAATAAATAACCATTTATAAATTACCTTGAATCGTGTGGGATGGAAGCGAGTGATTTCAAATTTGGGAGCGATCGGTAAAAGGTAATCAACCTGGTTACATATGATCACGAGGAGAATTGGATGACAGGAAGGATACACAATTCACAATGAAAAGGGACAAGGTGGAGCCGAAAAAGGCCCCCTAGTCACATGGGTGAAGAGATAGGTAGGAAACAGTTCAAATAGGCATCATCTTTTAGCCTCAACCCTATCTGTAATGAGAATGGTACTTTTTTGGAAATACCATATCAAGTTGCCAACCTAGTTAGAACTTTAATGTGCAATACCATTTTAGCTAACAAGCCCAACATAGAGGAGTTTAAGAAATGAGATAATATGAATTGGATTCCCAAAGGTTTTATGGAGATTGCGGCTTATGCCAATGCTTTATTTCTGATTTTTTTGTCTCTGGAAGAGGTTTTTTAAATATTCTCACTGGGGGCCCATAGTTTATGGGTAGAGCTATGGTTTCGATGCAAAAATGGCAACCTAGTTTTAATCCCTTAGAAACAACCATTTAAGAATACCTCATTTGGGTTATACTCCTGGTCTACCGCTTGAATACTAGGATTTGAACATTTTGTAGGGGATTGCAAAATCCATTGGGGCTTTGGTCATCATTGATCTTGTAACTTGTGCCAAGACCAGACTCTGTTTGCTCAATTATGCATCAATGTGGTTCCTGAGACTTCTTTTCCTAGAAGCATTGAGCTTAAGGCCCCTTGGGGAGTTCACTCCTAGAAAATTGACTTGAATTTACACCATTTATGTGCTTTTCATTCTTCAAGGAAAGACACAACATAAAATATTGTCCAAAGGCCAAAGAAGAGGCTGCTCGAAATCTCATCTCAAGAATAATAAGGGGATCAACAAGGAAGATTTAAAAGGGAAAGGTGTCATGCAACCAAATGGTAGCATTCCCTCGAAGGTAAACCCCTCATGGATTCCAGTTAATAAACCTTTAGAGTTTAAGCACACGTTCTAGAAGGACCAAAATCGATTCTAGAAGAAGCAGTTGAGAATGCAATTCAGGATAAGGTTAGCTACTTGTTAGCTGAACCAAGCCCAGAAAAAATAGAGGAATTAGTGGTCATGGAAGATATTTAGGAGGAAAATATTTTTGGATCCATGGTACCTAACATAATGGATGAAATTTTTTTCTCTTAAAGACCTGAGGAAACTCTACTAGTAACTAGCAATATGTTTAATGTAGTGGACATTAATTTGAAAGACATTCCAATAATGGCTAAGGATCTTCAATGAGCTCTTGAGACTAGAAACAAGGATTCTATTGAGTCACAAGTCGAGGCCCCAATGGAAGAATCCCCTAAATAAGTGGACACAAAAAGTTCCATTGAGGTGTGCTATGAAGCCCAATCTTTAGAGGAGGCCAAACAAAGTCCTGGACAATCACCAAAAAGAAAAACAACTTCAAGAATGAGCTTTATGTAACTATCTTTCCTATTGGGTCTTCTGTTGGGGATTGTTGTGAGATCTTTCTAATTTGGTTACTAATCTATGGAAACTCAATGTAAATCTATGTAATTAAGTTACTATGATGAAATGAAGTCTAAAATATATACTTCTAATTTAAATGGAAATGCACACACAGAATTTGAAAGAACAAAATTGAAATTTCACACTTGTAACTAAAACTTGGTAGAAGTAAAAGCACATACTAACTAGACTTTGCATAAAGGGAAACACACATTCTGAATAGAAATTTCAATAGGGAAAACAAATACGTTCAAACAAAGATTGCATGAAACATACTGAAATAAATATTGCAGTAAAACTTATTAGAAAACCATATGCGTATGTGAATGTAAACAACCTCTTGTCTCCTTGGTCAAGTGGGCCCTTGCTCTCCCTTGGGACAGAGGAAATATCAACATCTCTAGATCCTCAAAATGATGCTCACTTATATTAATTCAAATAATTTCCATGACATATCCAATACGTGAAAAGAAGAGTGCTAAATACAACATGCTATATATTACAGATTATATCTAAAAAATAATCAACTACTACAATGTTCTTAAGAAGGTGTCTTTATATAGACACAAGTAGTTACAAAATATGCCATAATAGATGGCACTAATGTCTCCCACTAATCAACATTGATCAAGACTCATAAATTCCTATAGGACTGCTAGAAACAAGTCCCATACTTATAGGTCGATAGGTGGAAAAAGTCTTCCGCATTTCCACATCCAGCTCCAAACTCGGACTTCTTAATTACATTGGCAATAAATGTTCATTATTTCCCTGCACACATCATCACATTTCTCTCATGAAGGCATTTAGTAGGAAGTTATATGGTAATCAAGTTGCATGAGCAAAATCAAGGAAAATGCATTAAACTCACTAAGATATAACTATACAAAGCATCCCCATGCATTAGCAAATCATATCTAAATGACAATTTATTAATCATAGGAATGATATAAATGAGCCAAATAATGCACTCATCATTTCCCCTACACTTTACCTATTGCATGTCCCAATGCAACTTATCTATGCCCTACCCTATGACCAAGCTATTGGGCCATGTCATACTCTTCAAATTGGTCAAGCATATTGCTTCCTGGTACCTTTACATCCCTGAGTGTTGGAAGTTACTTCAACCCAAGCTATGAAACTCTCATTTGATTGTGCAACATTATTTTTTCTAGGTGGTAGTAGGACTCAAGAGGAGAGGTGGTCACACCTGAAGTCCTACCCATTCATCATTATACTGCTTGCTAGTTTTTTCTGACAACTACCTTATGATTGTGATGAGGGCATCACCTCATCGCATACTCCAACTCAAATTCTGAGGTGAAATAACCTCCCTTCACTTTAATGGTAAGCTCAAAGTGTCCCATCTCCTATCACATAGGCCTACCTTACTACCCCAAAGTGTTGTTGACTATAGGTTTCAAAGTCCTCCACACATTTTAGTAATATTTTGAAGTATTCTCTCCAATACCAACTTGGTAGTAAAGAGATCTGAAGTTTTTCCACATAGCCACATCAGTGTGATGTGTAGGCCAAATATAGAATCCTATTGTTTGAGCTATGTGATTGAAGATATCCATTTGTTCACCCCACATGATCTGATTTTGAAGCAAGGAATGAAAGGATTTTAATTGAAAATCCCCCACGAACAAGTTAATGAAGAAGTCAGGGACATTGGGAACTAACATATTATGGAGGTAGAACTCACAGAGTAGGTTTTGAATTTGGGGGTACTGGATTTGTAAATGGATAAAAAAACATTACCATCAGAGCTTTGTAAGGCACCTGACAACACAACTGCAATAACTGCCAAGAGTAAAACTACTCCTGAACAAACATGTTGTAAATCAAAGATGGTTTCCTACAAGACAAGAGCTTACAAGCTAGAGGACAAACAAAGTCCAAAAGAGATTGCAATTTTTGTTTTTCATCTTGGATGATTTCCATCTCCCCTTTAATTTCTTGTTTTCCTTCTTTAATTTGAATTTTGAAGAGACAATTTGTGGACATCATTCAAAATGCTAAGACCTTTATCTCTCTATTGCTTTAGGCTGCTAACTTCTATTTGTAAAGTATGTGATTTCTCTAACCTTTTCTACTATGCGTTGGGTAAATTTAGTTTGTAAAGACATATTTGTTTCCTCCATACCTTTCAACTAGGATTTAAGGAGTGCAATCTCTTCCAAATAACCATGAGGATGGTAGCTTGACATAACCGAGGTGACCAATTTCCATTGCAATTGATTTCAAAGTGGGATTATGTGCTTTAGGTACCAAAGTAGTTTCGGAGCATGGAGTTGACTTCTAAAGATGTGGGCATAGCCAAGCTCTGTGGGGTAGGAATAGCTGTAGTGAATATAGTGTTTGGTGATTTGTTAGTGGGGATAACAGGTTTTCTACCTCATCCCTTACCTCCCACACAGGGGCAGAAGCATCAAAAACCCTCCAACTAGGAACTTCTAGGTTTATGCAATGTATACAGACCATCATGGCCATAGGAAAATAGAAGAAGAGGGAGTCAAGGTATTCCTACCTTTAGAACTAGAAGGTGTTGAAGATGGGCTCACTTGATCACTAGATTTGTCCATGTTTTTGTCGAGCACCATGTTCCTCCTTCTTGTGTAGGGTGAGAGGCTGATGTGATAGTGGGTGAGGTGTGGAAGATGGCCCTAGTTTGAGCTGCTTTAGCTTGGAACCCTCCCCCACATTCATCCTTTCAAGCCTTTCTTTGGCTTAAAAAAACTTGATGCGAGCATAGTAAGTGAATGAGCCCTGGGTGCTTTAGCACTACCTTTCCTCCTCTAAGTCTTGTATTTTTGGCTGACTTTGATAACTACATCTACCAAGTATTCTAGTAAATTCACCCTGAGTGTAGGGTTGACACATCCTTTCTTTAAATGAATGATAATTTTGAGTGAATCACCACCCAACACAGATGGTTGGCCATCACATATAAAGTATTTGTTAACCCATTTGGCCATCTCCTCCAAATTCGGGAAGACTATCCCTCTTAACTCCTTTCTAAACACCTGGGAGGTAAGGATTACCTCGGGAAATGCCTCACCCTCCTCATGAAATAGAGAAAGAAAGTCTTTGAGGGGAGCATTTGTCATGACTTTCAAACCAAAATCTAGTAAACCGGATAGTTTAGAAACTACCTGGCTAGTAATCTCCACTCGCTTCCCTCCAACGTGTGAGCAAGTAGCTTCAAAATTTTCTAGAATTCATCCACTACACCTTCATCAAAACCTTCAAATTTCTAGATGAAGTCAAGCCAACCGGAATCATAAAATACCTGAAAAGTGCAACGTTCTGAGTAATGGGTCCAGAGAATCGGGCTCTAATTTTTTCTTTTGTCCCATGATGAAGGTGAATGAATCCAGATAGTAGAGAAACAAGAACAAGGGTGTGCTTGAATTCATGGTGTGATGGTAGGTAGAATGGTGCATTCAATATTCATGAAGCAATGATAAGAAGTGGTTAGGAACTATCAATTTGAAATGCACTGGATCCTCGAATCACATAAAATAGAGAAAATTTGGTGGTGTAAAAGGTTGACAAGACTAGGTATCCATGAGTAGTTTTGATATGTGAGATGGCACACATCCCATCACTTGAAATGGAAATGCCACCTGTCCCTTTCATAGAATGTGACACATGTGGTGTGTGGAAATCATGACTCATTACACCCTCATGCCATCATGTCGTAGCATTGGATTGGAAGGATATCCATAATAAATACATTGAACATTGTGTATGGATGTAATTATGATAAGTTCATGCATGGGGAGTTTCTTCATAAGGAAATATCCATAGTGAATTAGAATGCACTTACCCATGCTAGTTCAACATCCGATATCCGTAGATTTCCATGTCCTGCAGTCCGAGATAAAATGTGATTAGTGGCCTTTAAACAATGAATATTTATGCATTTATAAAAAAAAAAACTAACTAAGGGAAGAAGATCAAGGTCATGACCATCCTCCTTTATTTAAATTGAAAGACAACAATTACTCCTAGTCGAGGGGTGAAGATCCACCTCAACATGCATTTCCTCACTCAACATGATGTCACTGGTGAAAGTTCCCTTGTCAAGAGGTCATTGATAAATCCTGAGTCTGTGTCCATTCACAAGAAGAGTCCTTTTATCACCATCGATTGGTAATAGTCACACAAATCCATTATCAAACACTTTGTCGATCTGATATGGGCCCAACCAATGTGTCCATAACTTACCTTTAAATTGTTGATATTTGGAATCAAAGAGTAAGACCCATTCTCCCTCGTGAAACATCTAGATTTGATATGAGCATCATGTCAAGTCTTCCTCTTGATGTTGGAGAATTTCCACCTGTTGTTGTGCTTCCATCGCATTTCATCCAATTCATTCAACTGCATCACCCATTCATTGTGCTTCATCCAAATTGATGTCAACTTCCAGTGTTGTTCTCTAGGTGTGTAACTCAAACTCTACAAGTAACAATGGCTTCTTCCCATATACCAACTCATAGGGAGAAAAACTAGTAGTGGTTTTCTAGGTCGTGTTATAGGCCCAAACTGCCTCGGGAAGTTTTGGTACCCAATTTTTCCTGTCAACACTGACCACTTTAGTTAGAATGTTCTCAAGTTCTTTGTTGGTGACTTCCACCTGCCCATTGGATTGGGGGTGATATGGTGATGATTTTTGGTGCTTGATTTGGTAGATTTCTAGAAAATCCTCAATCATTTTAGACACAAATTGAGGACCTTGATCAGATACAATGGCCCTGGGGGCCCCAAATCGTAGCAATATCCGATTATACAGGAAATCAACAACAACATCCTCATTGGAAGATGCCAATGCTTGAACTTCAGCCCATTTTTCATGACATAGTCCATGCATACCAAGAGGTATTCTTTCCCAAAATATGGGGATCAAAAGGTCCAATGAAATCAATTCCCCATTTCTCAAATGGTCCTAAGACCACTGAGGATTAAGAGGCATTTCCATGGATAGTGTAGGCTTCCCCATTCTTTGACATGCATCACACTACCACACATACTTCTTGATAGTCTTGTGGAGGGAAGGCCAATAGTACCCAGCTCCAAGGACTTTGTGAATTGTCCTCTTTACTGAGTAATGTCCTCCTCCTGGCTCATCATGACAAGCTCACAATATGTCGTATACTTCATCTTCTCGAATACACCTATGAAGAACCATATCAGGACAACATTTGAATAAAATTCCATTACACCATTTATATGTTGCACTATTTTTAACCAATCTTTTCTCTCTTTATGAGTAAAATAGGAAGAAACTTCCCTGTAGTTAAATAATTTGCAAGATCGGTGAACCATGAAGTCTGAGTTGATATAGAAAACAAATGTTCATCTAGAAATTGATCCTGGACTACCTCATCATTACCTGAAACATTCAATCTCGAAATAAAATCAAAGCAACAACATTAGATTTCCTAGGCTTATCAATAATGGTCGATTGAATTCTTGTAACAAGAGTAACCATCTAATAATCCAACCTCGACTACTAGTTTATTCATCAAATATCGGATGGAAGAGTGGTTAGTATAAACAAAGATTTTATACCCAGTGATGTAATGTCGGAATTTATTCAAGGAGTAAACAACAGCTAAAAATTCCTTTTCCGTAGTGGTATAGTTTCTTTCTCGTAGGATTCAAGTTCTTGTTGATAAAGTAAATGGCATACATGTGATCCTCTTCATCTTTCTTCCCAAGAACAGCTCCCATGGCTGTATTGGAGGCATCAATGTGGATATGGAAAGGTTTCCCCCAATCGGGGCCTCGTAAGACTGGGGTGGTGGTTAGCTTCTCCTTGATAATATTGAATTCCCTTGACACGAGGGGACCATTCAAAAACATAATATTTTTTCAGCAATGAAAACATAGGTGCAACAATTTTACTAAAGTCTTTGATGAATCACCGATAATACCCTGCATGTCCAAGGAAAATTTTGATGTTAGTCTGATTTTTTGGTGTAGGTAGCTGAGTGATGACTGTGATATTTTTGGGGTCGACCTTGTATACCTTTGGTAGAAACATGGTGACCTAAGACAATTCCCTGATCAACCATCATCAAACATTTTTCATGACTCAGGGATAGTTGGTGCTGCTCACATCTACTCAATAATTTTTCAAGGTTATTTAAGAGATTCATCAAAAGTGGATCCGTGGATAGTGAAATCATCCATGTAAACTTCAACACAGTCATTTGTAAGATCTCAAAAATGGCCAAGACTGCTCTCTAAAATGTAGCAGGTGCATTACAAAGCCCAAAAGGTAAGACTCGATAAGAAAATGTACCCAAGGGAAAGTAAAGGTGGTTTTATCCTGGTCAGCAGGTGCAATACTTATTTGGTTATACCCACTAAACCCATCCAAGAAAGAAAAATATTTCTTACTAAGTGAGATTGTAGAACCTAGTCAATAAAAGGTAGGGAAAATAATCTTTCTTGGTGGCTTTATTAAGTTCCCTATAGTCAACACAGATTCTCCATTTACCATTTTTCTTGGGAACTATAACTAATGGTGAGACCCACTGACTATCAGATATAGGGTAGATGAATCCTACCTTTAGCAATTTTTCTATCTCATTTTTTACTATGTCTCTGAGTGTTGGGTTAATTCTTTGTGGCTGCCTTATGGGTTTAACATCTTCAATGTAGATATGGTGAGTATAAATGTTAGGATGAATTCCCCTCATATCAGTGTAATCCCAAGCAAAAGTGTGGGAATGTTTCCTCAAAATCTCGAGAACCCTAGCCTCTTGGTTGGCCTCCAAATTATTACCAATGGTCAGTTCTTTCCCTATGTCAACAGCACTTGTTTGGTATCTTTCAAAATGGTGAGCTCTACATTGGTGATTAAAGAATTCAATGGGAAAACATGGGGCTGAAGCATGTGCAAAATGGGTACATTGTCAAGAGACAAAATCTTGGTTAAAGGACAATAGAAATCAAAGACTGTGTATTCCATATTATAAGCATAGATTTCTTTACAAGCTTCATTAGAAGTATCACTTACCAAGGCAATAGTATCAGACATGTCTAGAAAAAATGGGTCTATAGTCAGAGTTCCAATTTTTCATAGCCACAGTGCTGATTTCTGTAGTCAGAGCCCTTTGCATCAGTCAGTGTGTATGACTCAACAACTTCCGTCATATGGTTTTTCACTACAATGGTGGCCAAATAAGAAGAACTCAGAGAGTTAGTATCCAAAGAATCTACCCATACATGTTCACAAGCATACACATAAGGCTGGGTAGGAGGATATAATGAAATATGCTTGGATTTCTGCCCATTTAGAATGGTCATTTTTCCCGACCTACAGTCAATATATGCAAGCAACAAAGTAGCCAACCAGGGTCTTCCCAAGATGACTGGATACCCCAATTTCAAGCTTTAGGTTGTAAGACCATAAAATTGACAGGATACTCCCAAGATTCAATGGTGACCATTATATCCTCAATCACACCATCTGGTACAACAATGGATTGATCTGCTAATTGAAGAATGATATTGGTAGGTTGTAGTCTTGTTAAGGACAACAAATTGAACATATATGTTGTTATAACATTTATGGAAGCACCAAGATCCACCAAAATGTTAGATATTGACTGATTTTTATATAAAATAGTAATGACTGGACTCCTAGATCCCCGTATTTTGGTGAAATAAGTTTTCCAACAACAAGATCAGCCAAATTTCCTTCCACCCTGATGGTCTTTGGGTATTTCTTCTTTCTTCCGGTGTCTTTATACACTCATTTCTAATGGTTTGGTTTAATTCTAGAATGTCCCTTATTGCTCAGAAGTGGGACCTCAATGTGCACCTTTTTCAACTCTTGAACTAGTGTTGTTTCATCTATAGTTTGAGTGTCCTGTAACCGCTCAGGAAAAGGAGCTTTATGGGCATTTTGATTAGTTTCTTGACCATTCTGAGTGTTTTGTGTTTGTGGAGAAGGTGTAGTTCCTTCATTTTCCTCAAGTGTCTCTTCTTTATCAAGTTGTCTATAGGAATTTCCATGATAACAATAGGAGGATTCAATGTTTTCCTAGACCTTAGTCGCAGATTACCAATAGTATTAACCTGCATTGTATTACTTGGTCCTGCTTCATCAATTGAAGTTGTCTGCTGATTTTTAGGGTTTGCTACAGGCTAGGATGGAAGTTGTGTTTGTGTTGCATGTCCATGTGTTGTTGATAGGTTTTGGTGGGGCCATTAAAGCTTTTTGTGGTTGTTGGAACCTCCATTGTTGATTAATGTTTTGTTGTGGTGTCCACTGCTGGTTTTGGTTAGGATTTTGTTGAGGTACCCACTATTGGTTGTGTCATGGACTTTTTGGGGTTGGTGGTGTCCAACCTGGCTGAGTGTAGGGATTCATCCAAGGTGGTGGATGTGGGTAAGTCATCCAATTTGATGTTGTCCACTCAAGTTGTCCCCAAGTAGGCTGAGGAGCCTGACTAGGCCATGACATCCTCCAAGGGTTCTGAGCAGGTCGAGGGAATATACAACCTGATTATTTGGCCTTTGAACAAAGTTTACCTCTGCATCAGCTTGAGAGATGGCATTCAAGCCTCCTTTCAACTGTGATAAGAAGGTGCAATGCTTAGTGTCATGGTCAAGCAACTTCATAGATCAAACACATGTTTGTGACATCCAAAGGACATTCTCTCAGGGGATGTCTCTTCCTACACTTAGGGAAATATATGTCCAGAGGTTCTTTGGAAAGCACTAGTTTTGGCCTTAAGCCCATCTATGGTTGATGTTAATTGTAACAAAATGTTTTTTTCATGTTAGCCATTTCCTCCAGAAGTTCAGAGGTACCTAGGTAAGCTTGGATGTTTTTCTCTTCCTTATACCCCCTCGTGTTCTGGAGTAACTTCTACATAGCTCAGTGATTTGTTCCATAGTAAGTTTATGCACATCTCCTCCTCCCATAAGATGGAGGGAATCCTTGGTTTCCTCATCAAGTCCTTTAAGGAAAATTATCTTAGTGATGTCTATCATGTAACTCATAACCACTCCATCGATGGAGAAAGAGAAATCTATCTAGATAATCCTCTAGATTTTCATCTTCTTTTTTCGTATCTAGAAGAACTCTTCTTTCCTATCCCTTCCCCTATAGTAGTCTTGATATTTATCCAAAAAGGTTGTCTCCATGGCTTCCCAAGAATCAATGGAGTTAGAGGAAACCCCATGAACCATCTCATATAGAAAGTCTTTGAGAGTGGAAGGAAAGAGTTTGAGTTTTTGATTGTTGGTTCTATAGTCATATGTCTGGAAAAGAACTTTGAATTCAAACAAGAACTGATCGGGGTCTTCTGTAGACATGCCTCAAAAGATAGGGAGGATGGATGGTGAGATATTTTTCATGGGTGCATCCTCATCCTCATCCAAGACAATGGGATAAGTAAAGGTTCGACCCAAGGGTCGGTCTCCATTATTCCCATGGTCCCCATTTCTGAGTGTTGGTCAGAGGATGCAAATGCTCAAAAAGGCTTCTAGGCATTGTATTGGATTCAAGTGTCACTCTCAATGTTCCCTACATGTAATTTGTTTGGAGATATTTGTTGGATGTTGCGTGGTGTAAATCTCCCTTGATCATCTTGTGGCCTATGCATCAAGGTTGGTTATTGAAACAAGGCCCAAGACTTCTACTGGTTACATATGTGAACTCCATTAACACCCATAGCATGTAAAGTGAGAAAAATGATGTGGTGTGCTTATGGTGTTCCCTAGAAAAATGATGGTGCCAAAAATGATGGGTCATTGTATTCTCCAATCATTTAACTAACATGATCTTTATTAGTGTCATTATAAACCAAGGTTGTGTCCTAGGCTATATGTAATGGAGCTTTATGTAACCCAATTTTCCTATTGGGTCTTCTATTGGGGGTTGTTGTGAGATCTTTCTAAGTTGGTTACTAATCTATGGAAACTCAATGTAAATCTATGGAATTAAGTTATTGTGATGAAATGAAGTCTAAAATCTATACTTCTAATTTAAATGGAAATGCACACACAAAATTTGAAAGAATGGAATTGAAATTGCACACTTGTAACTAAAACTCAGTAGAAGTAAAAGCACATGCTAACTAGACTTTGCATAAAGGGAAACACACATTCTAAATAGAAATTTCAATAGGGAAAACAAATACGTTCAAACAGAGATTGCATGAAACATACTAAAATAGAGATTGCAGTAAAACTTATCAAAAAACCATATGCGTATGTGAATGTAAACAACCTCTGTCTCCTTGGTCGAGTGGGCCCTTGCTCTCCCTTGGGACAGAGGAAATCTCAACAGCTCTAGATCCTCAAAATGATGCTCACTTATATTAATTCAAATAAGTTCCATGACATATCCAGTACGTGAAAAGAAGAGTGCTAAATACAATAGGCTATATATTGCAGATTATATCTCAAAAAATAACAGCTACTATAGTGTTCTTAAGAAGGTGTCTTTATATAGACACAAGTAGTTACAGAATACCATAATAGCTAGCACTAACATCTCCCACTAATCAACATTGATCAAGACTCATAAATTCCTATAGGAATGCTAGAAACAAGTCCCATACTTATAGGTCGATAGGTGGAAAAATTCTTCACTTCCGCATTCCAGCTCCAAACTCGAACTTCTTAATTACATTGGAAATAAATGTTCATTATTTCCCTGCACACATCATCACATTTTCTCACGAAGGAAGTTAGTAGGAATTTATATGGTAATCAGGTTGCATGAGCAAAAGCAAGGAAAATGCATTAAACTCACTAAGATATAACTATACAAAGCATCCCCATGCATTAGCAAATCATATCTAAATGACAATTTACAGGCCAAAAATCTGCTCATCTCAAATGATTGTTTTTCTCAAAATATTAGGAGTCTAAATAACCCCGGTAAACATAGGATTTTATTTTATATTAAAAGTAGGGAAAATCTATTGTTATAATGATATAAGAGACGTGTTATTTGAATTTTCACGGGTAAGAAAAACCCATTTGAAGCTAAATATTTTTTGAGAAGAGGGGACTTAACCAAATTATAAAGAGAAACAAATGGCTCGCAGACCACGACAAGTGTCAAGCTAGTGCAACTTTAGAATTCAAAGGGGGATGAAGTATCAAACTCTGGGCAGGACTGACACGCGGAGCTAACAAAGGAGTAGGACGGTGATCCCGCGGACATCGCCAAGTGTCCACCTAGTGCATCCCCTAAAGCCTTAAAGAAAAGTAGAGTCAAGAGGATGTGTGAGCCTTCCATGTGGATCTTGCAAACAAATGGACTCTATCTTTGAAGTAGGCCATAAAGATGACAAGCCACCCACCACGTATAAGTGATTTAGGGTCTTATCTATAAGATTTAATGCTCAAGATTTTTTAAAAGATCGGAGGTGAAGGGTCATTTCATCACAAAATATGCATCGTTTGAGTCAAGGGGCCACAAACCAATGCATAAAGGGTTGAAATATCTAACCATGTAATAAATAGCCGAAAGTGTTTCTTATCAAAAGATGAGTCCATCTCAAGGGATTCGGTTGCAGAATAATTAAGATGCATTAAATAAGCATGGCTCTCACTTTTCCGAAGGGGTCAAATTGTGAGAAAGATTTGAGAAATTTGTTTTTGTCACTTCATATCATTTATCATGATTAAGGGGTAGTTGAAAAGGAGTTTCAAAGTTCTCTCTTACCTCCTCCTCACCCTATAAATTGTAATGAAGTTTTGATGAAAAAATAGAGATGATATATGATAGATTTTGGCTAGAGGATAGTTTTAGTTAGATACTAGGAGAGTTAATATTTTCCTCTCTGTCGCAAGTTTCTCTTCTGTAAAAGACAAAGATCTTGGAACTCTAGCCTTCTACCTGAGTTTTTAATAGAAATCTTGCCTCTTTCTGATGTAATACTGTGCACAACCATTGGAGTAATATATATGTTTTCATGGTGTTTCTAGTTCACCATTCTCATATCTTTATTGTCTCTGATCACCTTTATTTTCATTTAGAAATTGTGCATATTTTGGCGTTTTTACAATTTATAGTGTTGTGCTTAAGTAGTTTGAGACTATTGTGTATTCGGTTGGCTTCTTAGTGTATTCTTTCCGGCACATTGCCTTAGTTTGTTTTTATGTTTTGCTTTCCTGTTTTCCTAATCCCTATCTCCCCCCACAAAGAAGAGCCAACTTCTTTAAAATCTAGAGGTCTCCTTAGGAATCACATTCTACCAACCTAAGGATTCCCATGACTCTGATGGCCCTATCCGCCAAGGATGTCCATCAACAATTTTTATGGCGACACATTTGTGGGACAACTCGGAGTGATACTTTATTATGGCATCAGCTTGGTCAATTCTAAAAATAGTTCCAACTTATATAAAGATGGTTGCAGAGCCCCTCAAGCAACTCCCTAGGGTCTAACCAAATCATTACAAAAGCTTGCAAATCTCCCTCTCATCCATTTTCATTCATCTTCCTTTCCACACCTCCCATTTCTCTTCATCTAATGAGGTCATGAAATCATGACTCCATTACCACCAAGGGATCCTCCCCTTTTTCATCTCTAAACCATAATTTCTACACTACCACCATCTTTGAGTAGTTATACCTCACACACCAGCAAACAAAGGCTCCAAATCCAAAATAAGAGAAGCATATAGTAGGAAGTGATACACGCTCACAAGGTTCGCGTCACCAGTCCAACAAAGGAGAGGTTACAGAAGTTTCCTTTGTTTTTCCTCCCCACAAAGAAACTCCCCTGAAAGGATCCTTATCAACGTGCTTTATTCTGAAAAATAAAGCCACATACGATGGAGAATTTGCAGATTCAAAAACCATCACATCGAAGCATAAAGCTTCGCAGAGGAGGAAGGAGATAAGCTCAAATGCTTATCAGATCTGGGGGAATGTCTCAATGAAGAAGTGCCTGTTGAAATCACATATTTTCTCACTTCATCGGAAAAATGAAAGAGGCCACCTATTTCTCATGACCTTTTCACCGAACCTAATTTAGAGGCTCTAGAAGAAAGTATCATTGGAAGCTTTTTGATTTCAATCAAAGATCCTAAAATCACTAGGAAGCTGCTAGAAAGGGATATCAGAAAGAAGATGAACAAGATGAAGCATTTCAGAGTGATCCACAAGGGAGCCTTGATCCAAAAGATACCAGCTAGAACGATGGACGTAAGAAAAAGGTAGGACCAAGCCCCAACTTAGGCTATATCTTATCGAGAAAATGCAGCAACAGTCATGTTCATTTCAGAACATGAGGATGAGCTTCAAGACCCCAAGGGTCAATTACAACACCTCCAGCCACAAGATAAACAAGAGGAGGTATTCATATTGTTCATTGATACCGTGGGTGGAAGAGTGAAGGTCAAATTTTCACTCTCACTATAGGCCATATCAATCACCAAATTGTTCATATGGCCATGTTTGGTAAGAAAAGGAAGCTACTTTTCCTTTCCCATTTCAGTTTTGTTTATCTTTTGCAGAACCAGTTAGATTAGGAGTAGGAGTAGGTTTTCTTTCATCAGAATAAGTGCCTAAGCGCACACTGCATATCTCATTTGAGACATGTATGTTTTGTCTTTTGTATAGTCCTACTCCTATATTACTCCAAAAGGGATGTGCCAGCTCTGATAAAGGCCCCGACTCACCAAGGAAATCACCATCAGCTGAAGACAGTTGTAGTTTTCACTTCAAACCAAATGTAGAGCAACTAAAATCAGCCTAAGGTTTCCATTAGCCACCCTTTTCAATTTTCTACTCTCAGAAAAAAAAAAAAGGCTTACTGAGTTCAATATGAGAGTAGGAAGAAGTAGTTTCATAGTAGAATATCGTGGGTTCTTTTCATTTAGCAAGCTAAATGGTCCCAGTGAGTTGCCAAACTATTATTTGAATTTTTACGGCTAAGAAAACCCATTTGAAGCTAAATATTTTTCGAGAAAAGGGGACTTAACCAAATTATAAAGAGAAATGGATGCTTGTAGACCAAGACAAGTGTCAAGCCGATGTAACTTCAGAAGTAAAAGGGGATGAAGTATCAAACTCCCATGGGACTGACACACGAGAACAAGCAAAGGAGTAGGACAGTGAGCCCATGGACATCACCAAGTGTCCACCGGCACATCCCTAAAGCCTTAAATAAAATCAGAGTCAAGAGGATGTGTGAGCCTTCCACGTGGATCTTGCAAACAAATGGACTCTATCTTCGAAGTAGGCCATAAAGATGACAAGCCACCCACCACGTATAAGTGATTTAGGGTCTTATCTGTAAGATTTAATGCTCAAGATGTTTTCAAAAGATCAGAGGTGAAGGGTCATTTCATCACAAAATATGCACCGTTTGGGTCAAGGGGCCGCGAACCAATGCATAAAGGGTCGAAATATCTAGCTATGTAATAAATAGCTGAAAGTGTTTCTTCTCAAAAGGTGAGTCCATCTCAAGGGAGTCGGTTGTAGAATAATTAAGATGCATTAAATAGGCATGGCTCTCACTTTTCCGAAGGGGTCAAATTGTGAGAAAGATTTGAGAAAATCTATTTTTGTCACTTCATATCATTTATCATGATTAAGGGGTAGTTGAAAAGGAGTTTCAAAGTTCTCTCTTACCTCCTCCTCACCCTATAAATTGTAATGAAGTTTCGATGAAAAAATATAGATGATATATGATAGATTTCGGATAGAGGATAGTTTTAGTTAGATACTAGGAGAGTTAATCTTTTCCTCTTTGTTGCAAGTTTCTCGTAAAAAGACAGATATCTTAGAACTCTAGCCTTTTTCCCGAGTTTGTAACAGCAATCTTGCCTCTTTCTGATGTAATAGTGTGCACAACCATCGGAGTAATATATACATTTTCATGATGTTTCTGGTTCATCATTCGCATATCTTTATTGTCTCTAATCACCTTTATTTTCATTTAGAAATTGTGCATCTTTGGGTGTTTTTACAATTTCGGTGCTTTGCTTAAGTAGTTCAAGCTTATTGTGTATTCGGTTGGCTTCATAGTGTATTATTTCCAGCAGCATCGCCTTAGTTTATTTTTATGTTTTTCTTTCCAGTTTTCTTGATCCCTATCTCCCCCCGCAGAGAAGATCCATCTTCTTTAAAATATGGAGGTATCCTTAGGACACATGTCTCACCAACCTAAGGATTCCCATGACTTTGACGACTCTATCCACCAAGGATGTCCGTCAATAAGACAAATATGAAACATGATAGAATGAAATAATTTCATGGTTTTTTAAAAGGAAGCTAATTTCCATGTCAATCTTCTCGCTCGAGCCTCTCGGGGATTTGATGTGTTTGTGGAATAAGAACATGTTGGAGGGATTTCCACTTTTTAATAGCCAACATCATATAGACATTTTCTTTCTGAAGTTAATTCCAGAAAAGCAGTTCATTCTCTCCAATATTTATGCTCTAAATACTACATTTGGTAGAAGGATTCTCTGGGAGGAGTTGACTACTTTCAGAAGGATGTTTAATGATTTGAACTAGATCATTGGGGTGACTTTAATACTCCCTTGATTCCCTCATAAAATAAGGGTGGTGTCAACATGTTCACTAAGAGCATGGAGGATCTTGCTAATTTCTTGGGATGGGATGGTTTGATGGATTTGGATCTCAGTGGCTCTAAATTCACTTGGACCAATAGAAAAGAAGGGGAGAATCTGATTCAAATCAAGTTGGACTGATTCCTTGTGAACCTCTAATGGATTCAAGAACAAAAATACACTCTTTCCTCCTTAGCTCGCATTGGATCATACCATAACCCTTTGGTCCTAAATTTCAGTGATAGGAAACAACCTATAGGAAAACCTTTTAGGTTTGAAAATATGTGGACTACTCACCTAGACTTGGAGAGAATGATAAAATAATGGTGGAGCTTTGAATTCAAAGGTAACAACATGTTCAAGGTGGCTACAAAACTTAAAAATGTTAAGATGAAAATAAAGATTTGGAACAAAGAAGTTTTTGGCAATATTTTTCTTCAAAAAATTAGAATTTCTGAAGATCTTTGGGCTTTGGAGGAAGCTATGGAATAGGGAGGATGGAGAAATGAGGACAAAACCAAGGAAAAATACCTTCTTGCTGAATACCATAACATCCTAAGTAGAGAAGAGATTTATTGGAAGTAGAAGTCAAGAATCAATTGGCTCAAAGAGGGAGATCAGTAACACCAAATTATTTCATATATCTACCACCATTAAAGCTAATAAAGGAAGAATCCAAGAAATAAAGAAAGAGAATGGTGAATTGGCTATGAAAGATAAGGATATCTCGAATACCATTGTCTCTTTTTTAGAAACTTGTTTGCCAAAGGTCAACTTTCAGCTGAGATCTCTAGTGCAAAAATTTTAAATCTTTTTGAGTCAGGTCATCAACCATGATGAAAATAGAGAACTCATAGCCATTCCTTAAGAGGAGGAGATAAAATATATTTTAGATGCTATTGAGGGTGACAAAACTCCTAGATTTGGATGGATCCCCCACTTTCTTTTTTAGATGTATTAGGATATAGTTAAGAAAGAGGTGGTTTCAATTGTGCAAGAGTTATTCCGATCATGCAGCCTGCTTAAACAAATCAATCACACCTTTATTTTTCTTATACCTAAAAATCCAGGAGCCAAAGACTTGGGGATTTTAGACCCATAAGTCTATACAACACAATGTATAAGATAATTTCAAAAATCATGGCTTTTAGATTGAGGGAAACCCTTAGTAACTTTATTTCTCCTAATCAAGGATCCTTTGTGTCGGGCAAGAAAATTTTGGACAACATAATAACCATTCATGAGACGATTCACTCTGTGGAACTCTCAGGAAGGGAGGCTATGATTGTTAAGTTGGACATGTAAAAGGCCTATGATAGGATATCCTGGGACTTCATGTTCTCCCTTTTACATAGTTTGGGATTTCATCCTCACTTCATCAAAATGATCCAAGCTTGCACTAAAGCCCCGATATTTTTGTTATTATTAATGGGAAGCCAAATGGTTTTTTCACCTCGGAAAGGGGATTGAGGCAAGGAGATCCCCTATCTCCCTTCCTATATTATTTTTGCTGAAACCTTGAGCAGGTTATGCTCTAAAGCCCAAATTGAAGGAAAGATGGAGGGTATTAAAGTGGCTAATGGAGTTGATAATCAATGCTTGCAAATAGTTTTTGGATGACACGATTATTCTTGGTCAATCTATTGTCCAGGAGGCCCGTGCCTTCAAAAAGATCACTAAACAATATGAAGAAGTTACTGGGAAAATGATTAACTTCATAAAGAACTTTTGCTTTTTCATAAATGTGAGGGAGGAGCAAGCATACCAGGTTAGCTAATATTCTAGATTGCAGTATAAAAATCTCTCTCGGATACATATCTTGGAATGTCTCTCTATGGAAAAAGTTAGAAGAAGGGGGATGGAACAATTTGATAGAGAGGTTTAAAAAAATTGCCTATTATAAAGGCTCATTGTTGTCATAAGCCAAAAATCCCAAATTATTCAGTTACTTGCAAGGTATTGTTGTGTTCATCATGTCCATATTCACTTTACCGTGAGAGTAGGAAAGCTATTGAAGGCATACAAAAAAAGGTTTTTATGGACTGGATCAAAAGAAAAGAATAGAATTCCTTTAGTTTCTTGGGATAAGGTCACACAACCCAAGGATAGAGGAGGTATTGGACTGAAGAATCTTCAATTCATGAATCAAGCTCTTATAGCCAAGGTGGGTTGGAGATTACATAGAGAAGAGGGAACCTAGATCAATATTGTGAAAGTGAAATATTTGCAGAACTTTGGCTCTTTTCTCAGATTTGGAGCTACCTAGAGGATCAATCTTCTGGAACAATATTTGTCAAACTAGGAAGTTGTTTGTCAAAGGGAGTAAATGGAACCTAGAGGATGGTACTAAGATAAGATTCTGGGAAGACCCATGGATTAAGGATAAATCCCTTAAGACCTGAAAACCATGGAGTGATCTTAGGAATTTCTTCAAATAGGAATTGGGGAGTTGGTTTGTAGCTATTGGAATGAAGAAAGGAAGTGGGTTCAACTCTAGCCACCCCCTCACTATTTGGGGAATTTACAACCCTTTGAAGAACTCAATCAAGCTCCTCAAGGAATATCACATACCCCTACACAGATCCCAAGATGAGTTGATATGGAGAACCATGGATATCAGGGAATATGAGGTCAAGTCAGGTTACTTGCTTAACTTTGAGCACATAGAACCCAATATCCTCTAGAGGAAGGTTTGGAATAAGAATCTTATACCCAAAATAAATATTTTTTTGGGAAGTGGTTAAAAGAAATATTCTAATATGGATAGATTAAGGAAGAGGGGGATGATCATTACTAATAGATTCAATCTTTGCAAATGTAAAGAAGAGTCAATTCAACATCTCTTCTTGGAATGCTCCTTTTCCTTTCAAGTCTTCTCTGTTGTCCTTAGTTTTTTCAGGATTTACATGGTTCTTCCTAGGGATGTGGTCTTACTCCCAGACCAATGGAGTTTCAATTTCAAAAACACATGACCAGAGAAATTTGGAAACTTTCCCTCCCACATACTCTGTGGGGACTGTGGATTGAAAGAAATAATCAGATTTTTAGGAACAAAGTTTCAAGCCTGAATAAGGTTATTGAAAAAGTGAGACAAAATCTTAAAGAAAATTCCCAAATTCTAAAGATAAAATCATCCAATGTTTTTTTGGCTTGGGAAAAAAGCATTCTTAGCAGCATGAATATTATCCCTAACAACCTAGCTAAGGAGAAGGATGTCCACAGAGTTAAGTGGTCTAGACCCCTAAAGGATGTTTATGGTCAATTTAAACTAAATATAAGGAGAGATTGTGTGGGGAGATATGGTGCGTGATCATTTTGGTAGATGTCTCGGTGCTTATGTAGGGCCCTCGATAACCACTCTAATAATTACATAAAAGCCAAGGCCATGCTTTGGGGCATAATTTTGTGCAGGGATCTGAATATTAAATCCATCATCATAGAGGGTGATTCCTTATGTGTTATCAATGCACTCAAGGATCAAAGCAAATGTGGGTGGAAACTTATTAACATCATCAAGGAAGCTTGGGTGATGTTGGAATCATTCAACAAAGTGGATATCCAACACACCTACAAAGCAGGTAATAAACCTGTTGATGTGCTTGCCAATCATGGCAACAACATGACCAACTTGATGACATGGCCAAGGACACGTATACCTTGGCAAAGCATTTTAAATTTGATAAATGATGATTCAACCTCGAGAGGTAGTGTAATGATGGAAACCGAGTTTCACATGCTCAGGAGTTCAAAAATATCCTCTTTTTTGGAAAAGGATACGACTCATGTGTATTGGCATTTATTCAAGTTTTTTGATATTAGTGACTCCACTCTACTTGATCTCAAAGGGAAACAGTGTGCTTGGAAAACAATGGGTGACGATAGGTCAGAACCGAGCCAACTTCTTCCTTCATCTAAAAATGACTCCACCCTTTGGAAGTTGTTGTGCAGAGGTGGCTTCACCAAGTATATATGGTGATTAAAAGGTAATGACCCCTTGCTTTTTATTGAATTTGGAAATGCTTGGGTTGAGGGGGATTCAATGTTAGGGGGTTGAAATAAGGGTTTCTAAAGAATCAATAGTTGAGATAACATGGCTTACTATGGAAGGTCTCAAAATATTTAAAGATAAAACTAGAAAGAAACATGAGATTGCCACTTTTTTTGAGCCCGGTGAACATATTGTTTCTTATGACGATGTCATTGTTTGTACTTGTCTCCCTGATCGTTGGGTCGATTTTGTCTTGTTGTGATGAAATATTTGACTCTAGAAGGAAAATTTAGGAAGATATTCTCCTATCACCTTTCCATCCTAAACTACCTCCGTTGGAATCAGGCTATGAGTCTGGATTTTTTCCTCTATAGGTCATTGTTATCTACCATTGCTGATTTTAAAAACAAGAAAATTGATGTCCCATTGCATCAGGGTCTTGATTCTCCTTTTAGTGCAAAAGGGTAAACCTTTTATCATGGCCTACCGGTGGTCACCAATGACACCGAGTCTAACCATGAAACCCTTGTGTCACCATTAAAAAATGAATAAAAATAAAGGAAAAAACACCACAAAAGGGATTGTCTATGTTCTATGTAATCTAAAGAGAGGCTTTCAAGATGTGGGTGAGGGATCTGGTAATAGAGAGAGATATTTTGTGGACTAGGAAGCAAGGTTAATGAGAGATGAGTTGACTGCAGGACACCATTCTTATTGTCAACAAGAATTTGATCCAGGAGCTAAAGGAGTGCCACCATAAAATTGAAGTCTAGAACAAGAGAATTGGGGGCATCCATGCTGAATTTTTCATGTAGGAGCAGAGGGTTTCTATTCTTCAGGACCAAGTGGCTAAAGTGGACAACAACAAACAAAAATGAGACTTATGCTTAGTAGTTCAGACAGGAACACACCTTTGGTTTTAAGACCGATGGAAATGTTGATACAGAGATTATGGGCACCGACTCTGAGGAAAAGGAGGAGAAAAGACCAAAACATGTGATCATCAAAGTGGTGGTAGGAAGGATAGCATGCCGAGTTCTAGAAATCAGAAGCAAGTCCAGTGCAAGGAGAACTAATGGCTGGCCTTTTGTTTTCCTTTTGTTGTTCTTAGTTCATTTGTTTAATCGCTTTATTTTGTTAGTCTCTTTTTTAAAAAAAAAAATTAATAAAAATGTAATAGTTAATTTTTCAAACTTGGTGTGGTCTGGCTCGGTTTGAGGCAACCTTTTGTCAAGTTTTTTTACTCTTCTCCCTTGGCTTCTTGTTGGTTTATTTGTTAAACCTTGCTTCTCTCTATGTAAAAGGTTTTTTGGTCCCTTCAAAACCAAACTTTTTTACCTTATCCAAAAACTAATTAACCATTTATTTAATAAATGATAATTAAGCTAGCTAAGGTGGGTTAGAGATTAATTTAATTAATCCCAACAAGGTGTAATGATTAATTAATTAGATTAATCAATCGTAACGAGGTATGAATAACATGATGATATTGGGAACAAGTATGTGATTTTGGGGTGTCTATAAACCCATATAAATATATAATGTGATCAATATCCAAAGTATTTATAATAGATGTGATCCTCAAGAAGTTCTACACTCCATCCCAACTTCAACTCTAACTCTAAGGAAACTATGGAGGATGCAATGCAACTTCATTCCAAAGGAGGAAAGTTGAGACATCATTGAAATGTGAGCTTTTGCTTCTCTATTTGTGCTTTTCCTATTTTGTTTTTGTTAGGAAGCCTTCAAATAGGGGTGTCGGTGAATAAGCTGAGGCCATGGATACCAATGCCAAATTTCTTTAATGCTAGAATAAATCCTTGAAAGTTAATTTATGCTTTGTCGAGTAAAGAATTGTGCTTTTCTTGAAGAGAAGAATGCATGGCCCAAGTATATGAAGATGAGTATTGATGGTAAACAAAGTGATAATGATATTTTACCTAGAGCCCTTTCCCACCACATGTACCCATAGACAAAGATAAGCATTAGAAAAAGACAAACATTAATGTTAACGTATATTATTTTCCCTTGTGAAGTAAAGATCCAAAACACTCCATTGACATGGGTAATGTAGTTTAGGTATAGAGAGAAAACATGTAAGAGGATGTGTGGAGCTACCGCTTGGAAAATATCAAGGTTAATAATTATTAAATATTTTTATTCGCTTTTATTTGGCTTTATGTTTGCTTAAACCTCCTTCGATACTCAAAAGCTTTTCTTGTGGCTTTTTTATTTTTCATTTTTTTGGCTTTTTAGAAGACAGTTTAATGGGATGCTACTAAAACCTAAAGAAGTAGAAGAAAACACTCCACTTTTGCCATATTTAGGTGTTACCATGCATTTCATAATACAAACAGGTGTTGGCTCTTGAGGAGGAGAAAATGCCCTTTTCTATAGCTCCCATTTCAACACAGATCGAAAGGATGTTGACAAAGGTTGTGGACTTTGTCTTTACACATGCCAATTGAATTTCCATTTTCTAGAAAATTTCCAAGGCCTTCTAAACAAACCCACTTTTTGCATATCCCACAATTATTGCAGTCCATGAGACCACATATCTTTTAAGATTGTTTATAAACAATATGCTTCCACATTTTCCGGACATTTGCCAAGGCACTGCAACTTAAACATCTCGACCAAAGTCCCTTCATAATGCTTGACGGGTGTCCATGCCTTGTTTCTTCAAGCTCCATTTTTCGTGCAGGTTGGTATTATGCTAGCATTTAAGGTGAATTGATCAAATTAGACCCTTGTTTGCTACATTGGGTGAAACAATGTCAATGCTTAGTGAGTTGGGAGCAAAAATTTATTTAGGAAAGATGGCCCCACCTACGACAAGAGAACATGTATATAGAGCCACATATAATCTTGTGACATAGTGAAAAAACTTTAGAAAAAAGGTATTATCTACACTTACTATTGGATCAAAGATTCATTAAAATCTAACAATAGATTTTGATGACACAAATTTTGTTTTATTTTGTAGTGCAATTTCAACCCCTGAGTACGTGGAAATGTGTTAATGGCAAGGACATTTGGTCCATATTAAAGATGTCCTTTGATATAATTACCATTTTTGTTTTAATGTGGTAGAAAAGGGGCTAAGAGTGGTACACCATAAGTTAAGGGACCACAAAATTAATTGTTTATCATGTGAGATCACCATTTTTTCACCAATATGTAGTTTGTTTGTCTTAGCTACAAATTGTGTCAAGAGGTGTAAATCTCACTTTATTTGTATCATGCAGGGTGAATTTACCACAAACTATGTGACGTGGTGAGGGTGAATTCGTACCATATTTAAGAAAAATATACTCCACCAATGAAATTAAAAAATCTAATGTTCCACCAAACCAAGCAAAGTTTGATAATAAGACGTTCCAGTCATGACAACTTATTCTATATTGAAGCCAACCACGCAGTCAATGTGGGATATTGAAATTCCCATATATTGTTTTCTTTTTAACATATAAAATCCCATGACTCCTGTCCTGTATTGCAATCTGTGCCCAATCCCACCGTTCATGTGGGAAATTGGAATTCCCAAAAGGAGGATAGGAAGTCAACATGTCAGTCCTCCTGCTGTACCTATATCATTAATTTAGGGATTCTTATATTTCTAGGAATACCACCATTCCATTCAATTCAATGGGTGGCCCAGACATTTTGTTTTATACCCAAAATGGCCTAGAAAATAAATGATAAACAGTGCAGGCGTGGAGACAACAGGAAAAAGAAAACACTGATATGGTGGGAGGATGTCGGTCTGTAGGGCAAATATGAGTGCAAATAAACATTGTTTGCTGGGTTATCATCAATGGCACTGTGGAGGATATGTGTCAGTCAAACAAGGCAGGAATATGTGGTCCTGAAATACACATATTAAATGAATATATTACTGATGGATACACACCCAATGTTGGCTTTTGTGTTTGTGGCATTTCCAAGGTGCCCATGCCCATCATTTTGTTTCAGCAGATTTAGGGCTGTCTGCACAACTCTCTAATTATAATGTCCGGATTTTCTGTTTCTCTGTGTGTACACAACCTGTGATATTGGTTTTGATGTCTGTGGCTCTTGAGAGCATTTGTTTTGTTCTTCTTGTTCTTATGGCCATGATTTCTTGCTCGTCAGGTGCTCAGAAGCCATTAATTCCGGCAAATCATAACTTTTGGCCTCTACTGCACTCTGCAAATCTTTTTGGCAGAGAATTTTGTAGTCTGCAGCACAATTGTCTGTCAAGTAACCGGCCTGAACTGACTAATCCTTTCTACAGGGAGTTTATCATGTGGGGATTCATGATTTATCAGCTGTGATGTTTGGTGGGTGCTCTGCGGCTGATAGGTTTTTTTTTTTAATGGGTTTGTGGAGGGGAAAACTGTTGCAGAAACTCTTGTTTTATGTAGATTTTGCAGCATGTAATGGAAGGAATGAGCAGGTTTTTCAGGTGGACGAAATGCCGGCATAAATCTCAGATTGTGTTTTTTGACATGGCTCGTACAAGCAAAACATTGCTCCTCAACTTTTGGTTTTGGTATACAAGGGGAAGGCCAGGCATTTTTTTCTTCTTCAGATTTTCTCCTTTACTATTTAGATCAAGGAACACTGTAAGTTTTTCCAAATATTTGAGGTTTCCATAGCTTTTTTGGAATCTTGTGAATCGGCGACTATGTAACAGATAACTGTAAAGAAACAATATAAATCTCATGGTTGGCTCGTAATGTATTTAATTTCATACGATATTCTGTGTACATACTGCAAACATTCCCTTGTTTTCTTAGGTATGGCTTGCAGGTGTGAAATACGATATATAATTAGATATTAGTTTTTTTGGATTTTTTTTTAAATTCTTTTTGGTTGAGCGTGTGTATATATACATGTGTGTATATATGTGTATTATAAGGTGATGGAGGAAAGAGAGAGTATAATACACTGAGATGTAAAGTAAAATACTGTAGTTTGTAATTGATATTGAGTACTACATAACAAGTTTTCTTCTTTAGTGGAGATGTGACGATATCTAGGCCAGGGGTTAAATTTGACCCCTATATAATCTAGGTATATGACTGAGTTTGGTGCCTTTTGTTTTGGGGAAAGATTTTTTTAAGTCCATCAAAATGTTTTATAGCAAAATTTATCTAGAAAATAATAGAATTGTTTATCAATGTACAATAAGATTTAAAAACAAAACAATGTGACAATTTGAAAATGAATAATTCCAAATTTATAAAATTAACATATTGTGTGTGTAAATATATGTGTGTGGGAAAAATTAATATAAGCCACGATATTATTTTTTGATTGATTTCTTAAAAACAAAAAATATATTAATAACATTTAAATAGATATTAAATTTAAGGTCAATTGTCATAGTCAAATGACAAATTTAATATTGAGAATAAAAGTGAAAAGTGACACCATTACACTACTTCATTGTCACTATAAAAATCCTTTCAACATAATAATGATTATTTATAGATTAAATAAATATTTTATCTTATTATTATTAAAATTTAAAAATATTTGTACTCATTTTCAATTGATTTTGGAAGCATCTTGTCTTTAATTAGTGCGCAGATGATCAAAAGTAATAAAATGATGGGTAGGCATAGACATTATAATTGGGCAATTAAATGGCAATGAAAAATCTTGTTATAAACTAGTAAATGTTTATTTTAACATGTAGGGTTCAATTTCAAAAGAGTGGCTCGATGATGGGCGTTGTTTAATTATCATTTATAAGGGTGGGAATATCATGGGTTAAATTTGATGACCTAGGAAGTCGCTAATAAGAAAATAATAATAAAGATATAGTACAAGATGCTCTAAACTTGAAATAAGGACCTACAAAATAAGTATAAAGGAATCAACTAAGTAACAAACTCCAACCCAAAACACTCTTTTTTTCCAACTCGAGAAAGTAATAAAGAAGTTGTTGAGACCTTCCATTGTCTTAGCCAAGTCCTCCTGTTTCACAACCAATTCGAGTCATTTACTATATAATATCCTCGACTTGTTTCACCAACCCTTGATTGTTTTGGAGACTTGTTTGCATTCCTCGAGACGAGGATGTTATCTATAAAAATATCTAAGTATAAATTAAATTAGCGAATTTCATAAAGACAAGAAGAATTTGTTTTCGTAAAAGTTGACGACCAAAAAAGAAGGCATATTATGTCAAATGTTGTTCCAAATGGATATGGCAAATTCACTGTTCCTAAAAGCATGCAACATTGATTCCATTTTCTTACAAAATGGGCAAGAAGGCTTATTATTTTAAGTTGATCAATGTTGGGAAGATCACAATGAAGCAACCTCCAAGCAAGAATTTTAGAGTTGGGCTCAAATTTTGTTCCCAAATCATGTTTTGTTGAGTTTGATCCAATTGTGCTCAATGAAGTTGCAATTCCATCTTTAGTTAAGTATCTCTTCCATAAAAATACTACGCAAATGGTGAAGATAAGTAACTATGATTAGAAACTAATCAAACCTATATCCATTAGGCCATCATAAATCCTTGATGAAGTTACATAAAATGTGTGGCTATCTTGGTTGTCACGGAAATTTTATTTTTCCTTCTTGCTTGAGAAGGTGATTCAAAAATAATTATATCTTGGGCATATAAAGCCCATTTGTTTTGCCCCTGAAAATATTTTTCAACTGGGTGCAAATAAGATTGAGGAAACCCATCGTAACTTGCTATAAATATATGAAGAAAGGGATATATGCATTAAGTAATGTAGAGCTTATCAATAAGTCAAAGTGTATGCCAAATTAAAAATAGGCACCTTGAGATTCACACATAGATGTACAAACACACACATGCCCGCGCATGCGCATGCACATGTGCACACACACTCATCCACACACACACACACACACGTATGCAAACTCACACCCACACCCACACCCACACACTTGCACATAGGCACACACATACCCAAACACACATGCCAATGCACAAACATAGGCATACACACACTCACGCATGCGTACACACACACACGATGCAAACACACTCACACATGCACACACACTCACGCATGCGCGCGCGCGCGCACACACACACACACAAGCGTGTGCGTACATGCACACACACGCACATGTATACACACACACGTGCATACACGTGGACATACATGCGTATGTATGCACACACACACGTGGGTACACACAATCACTCACACACACATGCACATAGAAGCACACACGTGTACACAAATGTGCACACTCATGTATGTATCAATCTCGAGGTGCTTGTTTTTAATTCATACGCACATTAATGTATTAATCTTGAGGTGCTTATATTTATGTGGATGATGTTGAGTTGTATGTTTGTCTTTAGCTAATCTAGTGAACATGATCTCCTCCATCAAGGCTACAAGATTGAACATTTTTAATTTTTCCCTAACATCTTCCATCAATCCACCGATGAAACATAGATTTAAATACTCTTATCAGAACCCTATTGTTGGGTTGGCCAATTGTTCATGCCATGGAGAGAGAAACTTTTCCTTAATTTATTAAAAAACTATAAAGTTCTTATATTCACTAGAGCCAAATTGGTTAAAGATGTGTTTATTGAATTTTTCCCATCCAAGTATGGTGTATATTTTCACCAACCACCTGGTACCAAAGTGAATGGTTTTGTGTTTCAAGTTGAATAAAGAAATAGGATTTATCTTAATTGTTCAAAGGTGTGATGGACCAAAATAATCTTCTATATAGAGCCTTCTAGCTATGACATCACTAATAAATTTAAGAAAATATAGTCTAGGCATTTTGGGCTATCCACCAAATTTTGGTGGGTAATGTGAAAATGAGATCATGAACTAGAGTTGTATACACTATGGATGGAATTATATTTAGCATCCATACCTATATAAAGAATCTCAAATTTGGTAACTCATCATTTGGTAGTGATTAGTTTTCTATGCTCCCTTGCTAAAACTTACATTCTAAATCCAATAAGAACATCTCTCTAGCTCCTTTTGGATAGCTTATATTTACACTCTTCTTTGTCACAAACTCATGAAATATTGATCAATCAAAGTATTAAATCCTCCATGAACATCTATAATTATTTTACATCACATGCTTCCATTCATGGATCATTTGTATAGTTTGGTCATGATGTGTTATATGACCACGACTAACTTGTATAGTCTTATCTCTTCTTATCTTTCAACTCTAATTTCAATTTGAATATATTTATTACATCGTTTCATTTTCCTAGAGTCAGCCTTATCATAATATTTCACCTTTGAAATGATATATAAGTACGTCAACATCATTTTATAACTAACTTGACACTCTTACAAGATATTATTGTAAATATCACTCCAAAAGCACTTAAGGCTATCCTAGATCTTCTCAAATCAATTGCACATCAATTAGAGAAGCCACTACTATAATTATGAAGCACTCAATTAGGTCAAAGAGTCTAACTTCCTCCATTTCCAAGCATGCAAATTTCTTATAACCATGTCTTAACAAAATAAAAGTCACTCCAATAATTTTCAAAGGGTTTCAAGGGACAAAGGGTTAGGTCACACAACTATAGAACACTACACTCTTGGTGTGAGGTATTATTTGTTTCCTTCATTACTTACGAGGAATTTTCCACCTCACACATGGTGAGTCATCTCTCCTAGTTGAGTCATAGGTATTAGGTGTCATTAGGAGTTATATGATAGATTCTGTCATATGTGTCAACGTGCATCATACAAGAGTTACATTCCATTTTTGGATTGCAACTCCTTTCTCCCTTATAGAGGTATAATGAGTCCTACATTGGGAGTAATACAACACTCATACTTGTACTCTTTTATTTATTTATGATAATGTTATATTGATTTCCCTTATGCATGAGTCTCATTGTATGGTTAATTCTCATTGATTACTTGGAGCACATCTTTGTTTTCATTGAAGTGGAATAATCTTGATGTGCATGGGGTCCTGCAGTTAGATTCTTATGGTTCACTCTCACATGGTATTAAAGTTTTATTATTAGTAAACATGTACTCCATATTGGTTATTGTTAATTACTTCCGATTTTAATTTTTAATTATTTCTTGTGCAAGTTCATTAATCATTTTTTGGTTTATGCTAATCCTAGTTTATCTCATTTTGGAGTTTTGGTGTTTGTGTGTTTTTCTTGGTGCTTGTGCAGACATGAGTTTCTCTTCTAGATTTGACTAGTTACAAGTTACAACTATATTTGGTGGGAATATTATTTCGGAGGTATTTATGTGCTTTCTAGTTTGTGTTTGGTATTTTTCATTAAATTTGGTCTTGAATTTTTTTCGGTTTTTCCTCAAACTATGTTCTCCTACCTCCCTTCGCGACCTGCACTATCCTCTCACCACCGAGATCCTCCTTATACCTTCCGAGATATGGTCAAGATATTCCCTAGCTCGGTGAGTTGTGTCTCGGGCTCACTTGAGCTCCTTCACGAGCTCTTATTATCTTTTTCAGGTGATCTCTCTCCCTATTTTCTATTTGGTCGTGCCAATTCCATTCTTCCTTGATCTCTTTGTTTCATTTTTCCTCTCACGATTGGTCTCATCTCTTTGCGGAGTTGCATTCCCCGAACTAGTCTTTGACTACACAAGATCACCTCTTGAATGCCTTTCTCATTGTGTTGATCTTGGCATCATCTTGTCATTTTCATGACCTTTATCTCCCGATATCTTGACCTCATGCAACCTTCTCTCGATTGTCACCATGTCAAGCTCACCCTAGGATACCCTACTTCGACTCTTCACTAGTTGCATTCTTCTCGGCACTATGACTCCATCCTTGTACCCTTGTCAACTTCATGTGTGCATTTTGTGCCATGTTCAAACAACATGCGTGTGTTATCTACGCCCACTCTATGGATTGATCTCATGAAAAACCGACTCACTCACCGTGTTTGCCAACCAAACCCGCCCTTGCATGTGTTACACCGCCCCATCTAGCTTACCAAGTTATCCTACTTTGATCCCCTCTTCCTCCACGTGGCCCATCCTTCTTACCCCTTAGACCGATCGCTTATTTGTTTTCCCTCCTTGTCTAATTTGAAATCCCACCTTTGGTTTTTAACTTTATGTTATGTTTTTAGATATAACATAGACTATATTAAATTTAACTTAGCTTCTTTTAATAAATTAGCTTATTTTTTATTAAACTAATTTAGGGCTTTGTGTCTTTTAAAGGAGGAAAATATATTAATTCGGTCTTTAATTTTAATTAGAGGGTAGCTAATTTATTTAGATTAACCCTTTTAATTTTGTCTATCATTCCCAATAATTAAATTAATTGGGATAAAATATTTGAAAATTAGTGTTATTGGGAATTTCTAAATGTGTGGTTATGAACGTGTGTGTTTTATCTTTTTGGAGGCTTTTTCACATTTTAGGATGTCCCTTGGCTCCGTTTGGAGTTGTTTTTTCTTGTAAATGAACTCTTTTTATTGCTTGTAGGATAGTGAGTGCATCTACCATAACCTTGCGACAAGGAGTTCCTTGCGACATGAGATGTTATTTTTCACATAGAACTTAGTTTTTTTCCTTTCTTCTTGTTTTCACCTTGTTTCATGCTTGTTACGATGTCGATTTGTTATGATCACTCGAAACTTATTGTGGTTTCCACACTTGCACATTTTTACACCGATTGCAAGGTGATTGGCCATTGTTTCATGACACAAAATTGCATTTGATTGTAATCAACTCACTAAACTATAAAGTGCCAAAAAGAGGAGGTGAACATATTGTTTTATGGTGTGTGTGTGTGTGTTTCCTTTCTTTCTACATTTTTTCTTTCTCTCTCTTCATAATGGATGTTAGTTTTGTTCCTTTTCTCATTTCGTTTAAATTATTTGACTTGAGATTGAAGATGATTATGACATTATGGTGTAAAGGGTTATTCCACATCACTATGGGAGTGGATAAAGAACCAACAACTGAACCCAAAAATCTAGGTGGTTTAACCGATGCGACGAAGCCTTAGGTATTATTTTTATGTTCATATCTCTTGGCTTTCTCTCCCACATTGAATCTTCCTTAACACCCGATGGATCCTAGAAAATTCTTGATGGTATGTTGGAAAACTAGATGAGATGATATCCCATGAGTTGGAGAACGAAATGCTAAGATTAACTCCTATCAAATTTGATAACCTATAGACCTTCTTTTCAAAAAAAATTCCACACTAGATTACTATTGAAAGAATGTGGAGTTGATAAAAATATTCCCAATTGATCTTTTCGATTCTTTCTAAGCTTGGCATTGAATTTTCTACCTTCCACGCTATGAAATAAGCTTCAGGGACTACTTGGAAGATTCCCTCATTTGACAAATTTTCATCCCAACTCATTCAATAATATGATAATTTGTTTTAAATGGGAGCACTCATATCCAAGTCACATGCCCTTTTAGTAAGTACTAGTAAAGGAAAAATAAGAAATAGGAAAAGAAGAAAGAGAAAAATTACCAACTTAACAAGGAAAATGAGACCAACCAAACCCAACACGAACACTTCTACTTATGAGCCTAAAGTGAAGAAGGAAAAGTGTAAGTGTTCCTATTGCATGGAGTCGGGACATGAGAAGAATTAATGTATGAGAAAAAATAGAACACGTAACTTATTTACATGAGAAGAATAATATAGGTTTTCCTAGTCTATAAAGAAAACTTCTTAGAAAAATGAGTCTTTTAAAGCAAAGAAGTCTAAATATGAAAAGAAGAAAGGAAAGGCCCTTGTAGCTAGAGTTTTCCATCATCAATGTGGGTCATAGATTCTAGTGCCTCACACCACATGGGTTCTTCACATGTTGATTTTTCCAACATTAAACCATGTGGTATGTCCCAAATCAATTTGGGTGATGAAACTATGGTGTTAGTTTCGGTAGTGGATCGGTAGAAGTAGATGGTGGAACCTTTAACAATGTTTTAAGTGTTCCTAATCTCTCTACCAATCTCTTATCAGTTTACCAAATCACTCATATTGGTAAAGGAATGTGAGTGGAATTTAATCCTAATTCGGTGATTATTCATGAGATTCATAGTGAATCTACACTGACTGAGGGAAAGGTGGATCATTGGTCACGATTGTACACCTTCTCCCACTTTACTTCTGATTCTTCGCCTACTTCCTTGATCACTTATGTAGATGAAGCTAGTAAGCTATGTCACGAGCATTTTGGTCATCTAAAATATCATCACCTTGAATAGTTGAGCCAACATGAGATGTTCAATAGTTTACCTAGAGTCAAATTTTCTAAGGGTCTTTGTGAGGGTTGTTCCCTCAGGAAGAACACTAAAGAAAGTTTTGGAAAAGGAAAATCCTGGAGAGATTCTTGTCATTTGGATGTTGTCCATAGTGACATTTTGGCTCCTTTCCATCTCCTTCACTTACTTCGTATATCTTTATATATGTACCTTCATTGATGAATTTTCATAGTACACTTGGGTGTGTTTTATCAAATAGAAATCTAATTTTTTCAATCACTTTTGAGAATTCAAGGTTCTTACTGAGAAACATGATGAAATTTCTATCAAGGTTCTTCAAAATGACAATGGAGGAGAGTATATGAGTAATAGGTTTGATGATTTATATACCTCTGAAGATATTGATTTGTAGCATACAATTGCTTACAACTCTTCAAAAAATGGAGTTGTGGAAAGAAGGAATCAAATTCTTAAGGAGATGGCCACTTATATGGTTCACTCTAAATCCCTTCTTTTGTAGTATTGGGATGAAGCCATGAATTGTTCTTTCTACATGCAAAATTGAATTCCAAACAAGGTAGTAAAAGGGATGACACACTTTGAATCCTTGTATGGACGTAAACCCGATGTCGAGTGATTTTGTGTCTTCAAATCATCTATTATGGCTCGATTCCTAAGAAGAGACACAAGGTCTTGAACCAAAGTACACACCTTATATCTTTGTAGGGTATCCCAATGACATGAAGGGATATAGATTTTTGATACCCACTACTCATATAATTTATATTGAGAGAAGTGTGAAGTTTTATGAGTCCTCTTCTACTTCCACTTCTCCATCCACTGAGGTGCTTGTGCCCCTCTATGATTTTGATTCTAATTCTTCTGATGATGATCTTATCGAGCCTCCTCCTCATGATCCTCATGCTCCTATCGCTCCTCACAATTAATGATATTTTTATTTTAATAATAGTAATGGTGAGGACTATGTTCCTTCTCAATCGAGTGAAGAATCTATAAATTCTAAGCTATACTCTTCTCCTAGTCCTCCTTGGGATAGACTGAATTTGTTGAGTGTTGGAGATTAGATAGGGGAACCTTTGGATGAGAGAAGAACTTGTTTAGATTTCACTGGACCCCATGCTTTCTTTTCCCGTCCTTCTAACCCTCAGTATTTTTGGAGGGCTTCTTGAATTATTGAGTGGCATTCGCATTAGATGAGGAGTATTCATCACTCATGAAGAACGATACTAGGGATCTCACCCCTCTTTCAAAAGGAATAAAAATCATTCAATGTAAGTGGGTATACTAAAAAAAGTATGGTGATGATGGGAATGTCGAAAGTATAAAGTGTGACTTGTAGACAAGGATTTCTCATAGGTAGCTAGGGTTGATTATTCAAATACCTTTTATCTTGTTGCAAAGATGAGTTCCATTTGACTAATCCTCACCATCACTAATTTTTGATTCCTCCTCGTTTGTAAGTTTAATAAGTCTCTTTATGTCCTTAAACAAGCCCCTTAGGCTTGGTATGCCAAGATAGACTCCTTTCTTCTTGCATCCGCGTTTGCTTTGGGTGTCACTTTGACCCAAATGTTTATATTTTATGGCAAGATGAATCCATGTTCATCATCATTCTGTATGTTGATGACTTGTTGATTATGGGTAGCTCTTCCTCGATCATTGATTCTATGAATATTACCTTAGAAAACTATGACCAAGTTAGGTTTAATTCACTACTTCCTTGGGATACAGATTACCCAATCTGACTCAGAATTGTGATTTCAACCTAAGTATGCCCTTGATTTGCTAGCTAGGTTTCACATGTATGATTGTAATCCATCTCCCACTCCCTTCCTTTTCAAGTTAAGTTAGCTGCTAATTTATCCACTCCTAAGTCGATGGTACCCTTTATATATGTATAAACTAAATCACACGCTTTGGGTATATTTCTAGGTCATGATCACATACCACTATTCATATGATTCCTAAGTGAGAAAAGTACTAATTGACCACTGTATTTGGCCTCTTTGCTTTCTTTTTGGTTTTCTTCTTGGTCTTACACACCTTATTGCCTAGTCTAAAATTTGATACTTCAGATTTTTAGAGTTTGGACACAAGCGCCCAACCAAGATGCTAGCGCCTGTGCATGCATCCCTTTTGGGTGCCCCTCACCTATTTGTATCTTGCTCACATAGTTTGGGTCCTTTCTAGTAGTTGGGCATCTTATTTTCTTGGTGGTTGAACTTTTAGTGGTTAATTAAAAAATTAAAACAAGGGAATCATATAAATACAAAGCTATGTGACCATAATAAAGGACCAAACACTAAACATCTACTACTATCACCTAAGGTTGCATCTAAAGGAATTTTAAGAGCATCAAAGCATCCATCTAGCATTCATTCAAGGGATAAGGGAATGCATTCTTCTGCATACACTTCATAGGAGGGGAAGTTCATTTTTCCATGCACACATCTATTTACATCTCCTACATATATTTATTTCTCATTATTAAAGTGTGCCCGACACAAGAACCACCTAGGACATGATTCTACACACACACATGCATGCAAAAATACATGGAGTCTCGAAATGTAGTACAACTCCCGAATTGTAAGTTCAATCACCGGGTGACTACTGTGGTCAGTCTAACTCCCCATTTGTATCTTTTTATTTTTAGCCTTTAATGTCTTTTAGGGTTTTGCAAGTGCTCTTTCTATTTGTAGGTTATAAGAAAATCTTGTGGAATTAATGTGACATACAAGTGATCATTAGCGAACGACAATGACATAGAAGCAAAATTGCACAAAATCATTTTCTAATGTCCTGAGCAAAGTCATGAACACCCATTAGTGGTCTACAATGCCCAAACACCCTTGACCTGATCCACCCACCCGTAACAATCATTTATGGTGCTTACATAATTTTTTGGGCTCGGTTACAACAATATGCCTTATGCTTCCATCAGCTTTTCTAGCTTGGCATAGCTTTGAGATTATTGCAAAATCAACTAGCATCTCATCCCTTTTATTGCACTTAGAGTTTCAAATTTATTATCTTACTTGTGTCAAATATGTACTTAATTGCTATATTATTGCACTATAATGAATTTAACATTTATATTTCAATTTAATTTAAATCATTTGGTGAACCCAATATTTTATACCCCGCCTCGAAGCATGTATTAAAATTTCTCTTCTCCTCAAATCATGGATCAGTTGTCATATCCTTCTTTCACTCCAACTAGGGTTTCTGGCATGATTAATTCTGCTACATTGATTTTATGTAAGTTTGTACTTTGCATCTGCCTTGCTTTATCACGCATACAACTGATCCAAAAATTAATGTAGCCACTAGTCACCATAGTCATCCTCCTACGACTCTGTCTCCGTTTCTATCCTTCGACCTATCCCTTCTATGGATCTTGCTACTACTTCTAAGGGCTAAGATATCATTGAGAAACTTAAGAATACACCCGACCAAAATATCACTTTATGCTTTGTATTTCACGGTGTGTCCGATTGTTGTCATACTTTAGAGGCCACCCTTAGGTCTATTCACATTGAAAGAAATGATTCTTTGGTGGCCTTCTCATGTCTTCTTGATCTCTCAAAAATGACCACATGCTATCTCATTTAATGATGAGTACACATCGCCATCTGCTATTGATAATCCATGTGCACCTCTTCTTATCATCGCTATCATTAACACCACTTGTATCAAGCTTGTACTCATTGACAATAGATCCATCGTTAATCTATGTGCTCACTCTATTTTAAAGTAACTCAGCATTGTTGATAATCTCATCGCTAAAAATTCCACTCTCAATTGTGATTATAATTCCACTACTCGTTCATGCTTATGTACTATCACATTACCTATACAAGTCAGGCCTAAGGTTGTCCCTACAATAGTATTCGTTATCGATGATTCATTTCATTTTAATCTCTAGACCTTGGATTCACGTAATGCCCGTTATCCCATCTACTATTCACCATTATGTTAAATTCTTACATGATGGCTATGAACATACCATTACCGCTTTGAATATTATCCAAATAAATCCCCTAGTTATTTAGACAACTTTAATTTCCATTTTACCTCTAAGGATCTACATTCCATTTTATGCACACCTCATTTGCTCCTTTGGCACATTCCTTGGTTGCGTATATTATTCACACACCTTTACATGTTCCTCCTTTCCTTCACCTTTTCTTTTCCTTTTCCTCTTTATTCCATTTTTCCCGCGTGCACTCCTTGTGCATTCACCTCGCGTTCCAAAGAAGGCGCACATGCCCTAGACTTACTTCCCAAAATCAAATAAGTCCCCGGAATTATTGGTCACCCCATTCCTTGCTACTACACATTACCCGACATCTGGTTACACCTTCACCATATGTTTCTTCCTCATGTATTTCTCCCCATTCCACCCACGCGAGTTGCTTTTATGTGCGCCCTTTCTTAGTTTTCCTTTTGCGCCTTGATATTTCACTTGCGCTCCTTTGTAGCTTGATTTGTGTCCTCCTATGCCACGTGGAATCATCGGATGATGAGTATGTTACACGTAAACAATCCAAGTGCACCAACTAGGCACCGAATCCTAAAGAAAAATAATTGCTAGACACGTGGTAGAAAATGACAAAGTAGATGCACATTTGGCCGATCTTTAGATCAATTAATATGCGCCACATTTCATCTTTGTGTATCGAGCGACATGTAGAATTATGCAATCCATAACTTTTTCTACATAATTCGACACATGCGCGCTCGATGTCATTTGAAATTTGCTGATGTAGGATACGGTGCATGATATTCAAATTCAAATTCTAGTGGGATTTGGTAGGTGAGAAACAAGGAAATGTCTTTATGGAAATTAATGAAAATATATGATTACTCCAACCACCCAATTTGATGAAGATATTTCCTCCTTCCTTCTCTTACACACCATATAGACACGGAGAAGTGCATTTGATAGATTACAAGTGGGTTTGTAGGCATTCATTACTTGTTGTTGATGGTTGTGATTTAAAATATGAGTTTTCCCTCCTTCGTCTCTTTTTCTCTCATCGATCCATATATAAATGTAAGAGCATAGATCATTGTAAAGGGTTTGACATTTTGGATCCTTTAGTGTTTGCTGAGGACTCGTATATTTGCATTTTGAGTTGCGAGCACTCTAGATCTAGTTTGTGCATGTGGATATTGGCCTTCAAACGCCATCAGTAATCGATTTGTGCATACCGGGAAGTAATAAAAGAATCATTTTATGGATATTATCGTGTTAACATGTTTATATTTTTCTTTCTTTCCTTCCCTTTGCCTGCATGTGTGCTTACTATGTCATTTTAGATTTCTTACTGTACTCCATTTTGTTGTTGTATCTCATGAAATTGATCACGTGAATGCATTCTCGTCTCGTGCTATGTCTACCTAGCTTCCCTTTATGATTTCTCCTTTATATTCACTCAAAATAGATAGTGTTCATCCCATTTTTCTTGTGTTATCAGCTCCCTTTAGTTTATTTTTATTTTATGTATATCCTTCTATGTCCGATCCATTAGATTTTTAGCTTAGATTTCCATATCAATATTAGGAGTACCAGTAGTAGTAGAAATAGGTAGAGGAACCAGCCTTGTCTGCGGAGGTTTTCTCAAGTGTGTAAGGTCCCATAACTTGGAGACAATCCCATTCTTGACTCAAACAACTCAATTCCTCCAGATCCGAGATGCGAGTGCAAGTTTGACGACCAACAATTTCTAGCATGCCCGGTGGGACTAGCATTGAAAGCCAAAATTTCATTATTGCTAATTTTGGTGTGTGAATTAGTGATTTCTAGCCTTTGGAGGCTTATTCAACACATCTAGTGACTCCCAACACCCATATCTATTATTTTAGCAGCTAGAGCACTTTTTATGAGAAGAGTGCATACTAGGTAGAGTGTTCACCAATTTGAAGGATCCTTTAAGTACCTCAAGATTTTGCCAAGAATCACATGTAGTATAGATCCCACATGTGCATCCCCATCTCTAGTGAACTATGCCTATTCCACTCCTCATAATAGACATGTGCATCTTTTCATGGCATTATAACCACCTCCTCCTCTAAGAAACTTTGTTAGTTTCACTGGTGGAATCCCTCTCAATCTCAACGCACATCATGATATACCGACAACCATGTTCAATAGTATTCCATACTTCACCGGTGAGAATCAAGTTATCCTTGTTGAGCATATTCAAGATCTAGCCAACGTGTTCTCTATCTACACGATCACACATAATGATGTAACAATCATGTTGATCACAGCTTCATTCAAAGAAAAAGTGCTCCAATGGTACCATGGCATGAGATCTACATATATTGCCACCGGGATGATCTCGAACAACTTTGTGAAACTATTTTAAAGATAAGTCAGATCACCTATCATTGGTGGAGCAACTAACTACAACAAAGAGGTCACCCAATGAGCAAATGAATGATTTCAACATCAGATTTTAAAAGACTTGGGACAAAATTCCTTAGGTGGTAAGGCCTATAACCCAACATGATTTCTGTATTATCTAAGGGATTTGAATAGTGACATCTCAGTCATGATTGAATCTATGGGAGGTAGAACATTACCTTCTCGCTTCTAACATTGCATTAAGGGCAGAAAATAATCTTATCCAGATGGGAAAGCTAGCTCCTAGACCTTCCATGCCCTTATTCCTAGAGATGTCTCCAACGCCCCAACCTTCAGTTTCTCCGGTCCCCTATATAGAGTGTGAAACTAGTTGCATCTACATCATATTATCCTGTGCAACAAAAAGAAGATGAAGGGATGAAGGCCCTAATTAAAAATTTGTCCAATAAAGTTATATCCTTAGAAAATAAATATGCAAAAGCCTTTAGAAACAATTATAATCGGCACATAACCAAAGTAATCAGCCTTGGTAGAATCAAGTATGGAAACCGGAGATATGGTTATAACCAATAGAATGATATATGGTATGCCAACACACACTTACCCTTTTAATTGATTCCTCTAGCATAACCTCTTCGATTGCCTAACACAAGTCAATCACTAGTTCCAGTTTAGAATAACATGATGTAAGATTCAAAATGGTGTTTCTCTTGCAACATGCCTCACAGTCAAGTATCACTACGCTAATTTTACGTGCACGCAGTCTACATGAACCGGAATGCTTCTAAATGTGAACCTTCTACTAGCGTGAGTGAATCAGAAAACCAAGAGAAAATAGAAGCCTCTTGAGCCCAACTTAATATTCTTTGGCGTTGAGGACTATTTTGTAATCAATCAAGCTGAAAATGATACAAACAAACCACACACATAGGTTGCTAACAATACAATATACCAAAGAGAATTCCTGAATCTATTGTGCAAGTCTCAATTCCCGTAACACAAACCAATCCTCAAAAGAAAAAGGATGTAGTTAACAAGATATAAAAAGAGAATTCTCTAATGTATATTGCAATTCTCAATCCCCGCAACACAAACCGATTCTCAAAAGTAAAAGGATGTAGTTAAGACATCCAACAGTAAAGTAACACAAGTTCTTGAGCATGAGGTCTCGCGCAATGATCCTCTTCAAGTAGCGCATGCCCATCCTTTGGTAGGTAAAGCCTCTATACTTGCTAAGGCCCTTACCTATGCACCTAAAAAAAAAGAAGATATGTTGTTGTGCCTCAAATGCATAAGTGAGCGGGAATTACATTCAACATTGTGGACTAGATGAATAAGAATAACATAAGTGTCATAATGTGGGATACCCTTACCATTCCATCTTAGTGTGACTTGTTATATAAAGCTCTTGCTCAACTTCCAGATGCTAATCGAATTTTCCAAAATTTATACACTAATGTTAATAGAAGGAGAAGAAAGTAAGTACGGTTTTGAAAACCCCACCTTTCTATATTTCCTTGATCATAGGAAAACACCTTGTGCAAAATTTTATGATTGACTCAGGTGCTAGTACTTTTGTCATGCCTAAGAAAAGTTTTGATGTCCTAGGTCTTAAATACAACACCTTGTCGAAGGGAGTCCTACAAATTGATGGCTTAGCTCTTAATACCCTTGGAGTCATCAAATATCTTGAGTTAACCCTCCATGTATGTCCAAGTCTCACAATAACTCAAGATGTGTCAATCATTAACCTACCTCCTTTTTTCCCCTATGTATGTCAAGGGATTTTACTGCTAAAGTGGGTGGTTAGTTTTCTTTTTATTAGTACCATATGTTACTAAAGACAAGGTATGGTACCTAGTTTACCATACAAGTTGATCCAATATTATCCTATCATGTAGAGTCATATGTCCCATCCCATCTCCAAGCTAATTGCCTAATATAAGAAGAGAAAGTTTCAATTTATGAAGAGCAATCTGTTCCACCTCCTGTTTATGATTTAGTGCTAGATGAGTGGGTGAAAAGGCACCATAAATTTGATCGATGTGTTGAAGAGCTTGAGGATTTTGAAACTGGGCTTGACACTTACTGTCTCCTTAAAGAAGAAGTTGTTTTGCCACATGAGCTCAAGAAAAATAAAGAAAATTATGGTATGTGGAAATTTTACTTTGATGGTTCTAAAAGTAGAAATGGTGCGGGCACAAGTTTTTTTCTCATTTCCTCTAAAGATGAAAAGTTCTTCACACAGGTTGTAGTTAACATGCTCCAACAACATAGTAGAATATGCGGTGCTAGTGTATGGTCTTTTGATTGTGGAAAATGAATAGATCAAGGAACTGTAGATATTTGGGGACACATAATTGGTTATCCACCAAGTCACAAACAAATGCATGATAAAGAATAAGCTTCTCAAAGCTTATAAACATATATTTTGGGACCTCCTTGAGAGATTTGATGCTCTAAATCTACAGGTGGTGCCATGCAAGATGAAAAAGAGGATGGTCGATGGATATGATTGGTTTGGAATTCTCTCTCGTGGAGGATTTTATCAAGGGCAATGCGTGACATGTTAAAATGGGGATCATACCATCCATTTTAGAAAACAACACCAACTGGAAAGTGTTTGATAGTGACATGTAGATCATTGAGTTCATACGAACAAATTTGAATTCTCTTCAATCATGCAAGATAATTTACATGAAAACTATGGTGACCAAGTGATCCAGCTAAAGAAAAACAAGTTTCCTAAAGGGATGGTCACCTTAGAAAAAATATTTATCCCTGATGATGAGTTCAAGGGTAAAGAAAAATATATGCACGTAACCCAAAAATACTACAATACAATCACTATTACATGTGGGAAGGAGTTTCGCTAAATAAATCTTGCGTGCATGGTAAAAAATAGACCTTCATCTCTCTGTGTTAGAAATACAGTGACATTTTCTCCTGGTAATATAAAGACCTCAAAGGATTTGATCCAAGTGTTGCGCAACACTCCATGACCTTGATCTTAGTATCAAGTCCATTAGAAAAAAGTAACAGCCAATCAATCCAAAGATAGATTCCTCATGAGGAATGAGTTATCCAAACTCATTGAGGAAAATATAATATTTCCAATCAAGTATTCTACTTGGGTCATGAATCTGGTTCCAGTACGTAAGAAGAACAATGAAATCAGAATTTGCGTTGATTTTAGAGATTTGAATAAGGCATCCCTTAAATATCATTACCATTTGCCTTCTATGGAGTAGATTCTAGAGAATGTGGCTGACATGCAAATATTTTCTATGCTAGATGGATACTTTGGCTTCAATCAGATCCTATTCAAAGAAGATGATCAATTCAAAATGGTGCTTACAACTAAGTGGGGAACATATACATATCAGAAGATGCCCTTTGGTCTATTCAACGCAGACATGACCTTTTATTTTACCATTGACATTTCCTTCAAAGGATACATCAATGAGTTCATTCTGGTTTACCTCGATGATATAACTATTTTCTCAAAGTAGGCGTAGATCACATGGTGCATCCGGAGAAAGTCTTTGAGAGATGTAAACGTTTGGGGTATCTCTTAACCCCAAGAAGCATAATTTTTTGTGGTGAAGGGAAACATGTTGGGCCATGTGGTCTCAAAGGATAGCATCACAATTGATCATGAACATGTTTCATCTATCCCGGCTCTTTCCTTACCGGCACACAAGAAAGCAAAGTGTAGTCCTTTCTCGACAAAATCAACTTTGTTAGGAGATTCATTCCTAACTTTGCAAGAATGGTTCGACCCATTACAATCATGCTAAAGAAGGACATAGCCTTCATATGGATAGAAGAAGGAAGGGATATATTTAACAAGATCAAGTAAGAAATTTCTTGAGAACCTACACTCATCAATCTGACTACTCAAAGGATTTCATCCTTTATGCTTATGGAGCTGATGCGAGTATTACTAATGTCTTGACATAGGAGAATGAACAAGGACTAGAGCAGCCAATGAAATTTTTAGTTAAACACTAAAGGATTATGAATTGAAATATAACCACATTGAAAAAAAGTTTTATGCCATCATGCGCATGCTCAAGAAATTTAAGAGTATGCTCACCAAAAACCACATCAGGGTGTTAGTTTCTTACTCCCAAGTGTTAGAGAATTCATCATGGGAGCAGAAATCAATGAGAAGAGAGTGCAATGGGTGACCAAAATCATGGAGTATGATGTGAATATCAAAGCTAAAAATATGGTAAGAGGCAACACACTTTGCAAACAACTTACTAAGGATGTGCAGGATAAACCTATGACTTCATTATTTTTGGATGAAGCTCCCCGTGTGCGTAACCTAAAATGGAATGCATCCCCTCACTCATGTAATTAGATGAAGGAAATGATCAAATTATTTTTTGAGGGCATGTACCCTCCTAGTATCAAAATTCAAAGAGAATACATCTTAGACTATAATCTATTCCATATGTTCTAATTGGTGGTCTTCTCTTTAAAAAGAATCTTGATGACATGTTGTTGATATGTATTGACGGAGCGCAACCTCAAAACATGTTAGAAAAATTTCAAGATGGATTCTCTAGTGGACACTTCTCTCTGTCAAAAATACAACAATGAAGATCGAATGGAAATAACTTTTTAGCCTACCTTGTTTTGGGGACACACAAAAGTGGGTCATCAAAATAAAATAATGCACTTTCTCTATAGGAAATAAGAGATTGGAAATTTTTATCCTTCAACATATCCGAGTGTATCATCCTTTTGTGAAATGGGGTCTTGAATTCATAGGCATGATTAACCTTCCTTTAAGCGCTATCCATAAGGGGGTAATGAAAACTACAGACTATTGCACGGATGGACAAAAGGTGTCACGCTCAAGGAATCAAATGAGTCAGTCATCCTTGATTTTCTTAGAGGAATTGTAACAAGGTTTGGCGTTCCTCAAACAATTATCTACAATAATGCAATAGCCTTCCTTGGTACACGAATTTCTGATTGGGCTCTTAGTCTTGCAATATATTTGAATACCTCTTCCAACTATTATGCTCAAGGAAATGGTCTGAAAAAGTCAACAAACAAGAACCAAATCAAAATCATGAAGTGAACAATGAACATCAGCCAAAGACAGTGACATACAAAGGTCTCACGTGCATTGTGGGACAGACAGAATCATAATGAAGAAGGCAATAGGTACATCACCTTATAAGATAGTTTATGGTAAGGAAGCTAGACTCCATTATCTCTTGAATTGCCTTCATTAGAGATTTCTCGTAGTTAGAGTTTGAGGGCACATACCAAAGAGAAATTAGAATAGAAGAGCTAGTTAAACTTGAAGAATCAAGAAACTTTGTCATGATTAGGCTAGAACAACATAAATAAGCAACAAATAAATGGTTTGATAGAAAGGCTAGATCTAAAGCTTTTAAAGTTGGAGACTTGGTCTTAAAGTGGGATGCTAACAGAGCCAAACTAGGGCACCATTTAAATTTTGATGCACTTTGGAGTGGCCCATACATCATTTTGAGATGACTCATTTTTATGGAGGTGCGCTATCAATCCAAATTAATGGGATCTATCTCAAACCCTTCCATTAAGATTACTGCAAAATTTTGTATATATTAGAGTAGTTTGAATTCCTCAAAGTGTGTTGTGTGAAAATTGTTCTATTTGTACATAGTTCTTTACTCCCGTGTGCTTCTTGCGTGCGCTCTTTTGTTCCTTCTAGGATGTCGTATTCTTCCAACAATTTTCAATAGTTTTGTAAGATTCAAAACATAGTTCAAAAATGTTTCATCAAGTGACTTCAAGGGGTAGTTCTTTAAGGTCACCAATTAGAATTTCATAATCACATAGTAGACTCCATGCCCAATGGATACTCCAGGATACTGATCTCCTTCATCTAGCAGGTAGATGACCTTGAAAGTTACCAAAACTATTATCCAAATAACTCCCTAGTTATTTATACAACTTTTATTTCATCTAGCTCTAAGGATCTACATTGCAATTTACGTGCACCTCATTTTCTCCTTTGGCATATTCCCTTGGTTGTAGATTCTCTGTGTGCCTTTGCGCACTCCTCCTTTCCTTCACCTTTTCTTTTCCTTTCCTCTTTGTTCCATTTTCCCCATGTGCACTCCTTGCACATTCACCTTCCTTCCAACAATGTGCACACACCCTAGACTTGCTTCCCAAAATCAGTTAAGTCTATGTAGGTCTCATGCACCCCATTCCTATTATCGCACATTACCTTGTAATAGTTGCACCTTCACCATATATTTCTTCCTCAGGTATTTCTCCCATTCCTCCCATGTGCGTCACTTTTACGCACACCCTTCCTTTGTTTTTCTTCATCACCTTGTCATTTTGTGTGTGTGCTTTTGCACCTTCTTCTACGCCTCTGTGCCACGTGACATCTGTTAGATGTTGAGTGTGTTACATGTAACCAATCAAAGCAAGACAGATGGGTGACAAATCTTGAAGAACAATCATTTCTAGAAATGTGGTAGAAAACATCAAAGCAAATGCATAGTTGGCAAGATACTTCAATTAATCAGCAGTGTGTGTCATGTGTCACTGCGTATCAGAGTGACTTGTAGACTTTTGAAATCCATAAATTTTTCTTTAGAAATTTGACACACATGCACTTGGTCTCATTTGAAAGCTTCACGTAGGCTACAAAGTGCATGATATAAAACTCAAATTCTAGTGGGATTTGGTAGGTGAGAAATAGGGAAATATCTTTCTAGGAATTAATTAAGAGATCTAATTTCTCCAACCACCCATTTTGATAAAGATCTTGCCTCTTCCTTCTCTTAAATGCCATACTGAGACCTAAAGAAGTGCATTTGACTGATTACAAGTGGGTTTATAGGCATTCATTGCTTATTGTTGATGGTTATGATTCAAAATATGAGTTTTCCCTCCTCCTCTTCTTCTCTCATCTCTTCATCTATAAATTTAAGATCATAGCTCATTGTAAAGGGTTAGACATTTAGGATCCTTTAGTTTTTGCTAAGGACTATGTATCTTTGCATTTTTTGTAAACCTCTAGATCTTATTTGTGCATGTAGATATCAACCTTCGATGTATTTGTAATCAAATGTGCATACCTAAAAGTAATAGAAACATCGTTTTGTGGCTATTCTCTACCTTCACATGTCTATATTCCTATTTCTTTCCTTCCCTTTACATTGTGTGATTTTCGTGTCATTTTAGATTCCTTGTAGCTCCATTTTCTTGTTGTGTCTCATGAAATCGTTCACGTGAATGTATTCTACGGTTTATACTATGTCTTCCTAGCCCCCTTTATGATTTATGCTTCCTTTTCACTCAGAATAGATAGTGTTCATCCCACTTTTCTAGTGTTATCACCTCCCTTTAATTTAGTTTTCTTTTTTGCATATCTTTCTATCCCTGGTCCCTTGGTTTGTTAGCTTAGATTTCCATATCAACATTAGGATTATCAGTAGTAGTAAAAATATGTAGAGTAATAGACATTCTCTAAAGGTCTTTCTCAAGCACGTGAGGTCCCACAACTTGGAAATAGTCCCATTATTGAATCAAGTAACTCGGTTCCTCTAGATATGAGATGTGGGTGAAAGTGTAATGACAAACACTAACCTTGATCCATTCAAGTTATGTCGCATAGACCCCGTTAGTGTTATGCCTATGCATCCATCACATCCTATTCCATATAGTCACATTGATATATATGATGTTGGTTAATATATTACTTCACAAACTTACACATTACCGCAAGCATTCCATATATTTTCACTCATACTACTACTATCATTTCACCTACCATATCCTGCTCCACTAAACACTTCCACTTCACTCATTAAGAGTCATCTTACTCCAACATATGACTCACCTCCTACCAATATTCTTGATCCTACTATCTAGCATGAAAATTCCAACACTGATGATTTTGATGATGAGGTCGATACCGTTGAGATTAATGATGACAAATCGTGTAACCTTCATTTTACTCTTATCGATATAGATGACTCATACTTCAATGATAGTTTCATGGCTGCTAGCCCTGGTGAATATTAATTTAAGACACCCTCTCCTACTACTAATACTAGGATGATTTATCGGGGTCCCTCCATACATTGGAAATCATACCACACATCGCATCTTCTCATAAGGATCCCACAACTATGCCTCATCCTTTCACTTGTACTCTTTTCATGAATAACTCTTATTTGCATCACATTCCATTCGATCTTGATTTCTCCTGAAACTATTTGCACATGTGATGGCTTGGATTGAATAGGACTCACACTAGAGGATCTCATCCCTTCATCTTTTTCTCCTCATTTATATCATGGATATGTTCACATTATTGCTGATTATGGTCTCCATGTCTTTCATCTACTAGTTTTTTTCTCACACTTCTCACACTATTCCACTCATTCTTGGACAATCTTGGCTTGACTACATTGGGGGAACTTTACATCCCAATCATATTGATATCACATTTCTTATGCCCTTCAAGCAATGTTTTTATTTTCAATGAATCATTTATCATCTACTCACAAAATATCAATCCCTTTTATGCACATGACTATCCACCAATACCTTTAACTGACAAAGAATACACAATGGGAATGTACAATTTGTACCACAATGGCTCCTTATATGATCAACCACATAAAATTTCTTACCAAGTCCTAGATGTATCTCCATACAGTTTTGACCATGACAATGAAGATATTTTAGACGATGTTACTTGATCATATTTATCATCATAAACTTGGGGGAATCATGTTTATTCTCCCCCTCTAGTATTCTCACGTGTCTTGCACTTCTACTATTTCACTCCTTACTTCACATTTAGTCTTTTACATATGTCTTGCATAACTTGATACATTATATTGTCATTACATGATGAAACACTCTTGTGTTACGGTTCACACTTGAATTTTGAGGGCTCACTACATTCATGAACCTCACATCATACACATGAAACATTTTACACTTGACACATTCATGACACATTTTTATGGCTCATATTCATCACAACTCACTTCCTTATGAATTACCCTAGTTCCATGGTCCCAACCTGAAATTAAACTCACCACACTCATTTTCTACTCTCTACGCTTTATCGATTATATCTTTCTAGCACACACAATTCAAACCATTTCCCGATGATGCACTCTTATTCTATGGTTTATTATTGACTATTGAGGGGGATTTATAAATGAACCTCGTCTCTTACATACTCAAACACATTCTCTTGGGGGCACATAGCTCTTATCACACACACATTACATTCCATTCCATATCACTCATCCACAACATACTACATATATTTGCTGCACATTGTTCTTGCTTGCTTATTATTGCATGTACACTCTTCTTACTATGCTAGACATATATTTTTTATGTCATTATCTTTATCATATACACATGTACATTCCCTTGCCTTATAGTTGTGAATTAAAGGTTTACACAGATTGTTACATGCATCATGGATGCTTAGCACTATACCTCTTACCAACCCCATAGTGGCTCCTAGGGGCATCTACTTTTGTACACATCATAGGTGCTATTGTTTCATTTTATACTACTTCCTATTTTCACTAGCACACTACTATATCATTGTATCATACATGTTTTGACATAATTTTTATCTTTCTAACATGCTAATGATTCTTCATGTGTAACATTTTCTTTGCAGGAACCATTTTCCGCCATTGTTGTCTGTTACTTATCTTGTTACTTTTTGTCATTGTTTTCCTTTGTATGTTATTGTTTGCAGTATTTAACCCAGTCACGTAAATGACCCAGAATCTTACTTGGGTATTCAACAGAATGCAGACGTCAGTGCCCAGACATAGACATGAGCTCTTGGGCACTCCCAACCTTTCTTGGAAGCCTATGACTAGGGGGAATTTACAACATTTTCTGAGATCAACACACTTTTCAGTAGTCTACATAGTTCTTTTCTCAGTACATGCACAATCCTCCACTAATAAGCATGCATGCATTCTATCTCATTTTCTCTATTCGATTTGGATCAAAATGGATCGAATTTGAACACACTATCTTTAGTGGTGTATACATTTCATGAAGCATTCAAAGGTTGGATAATAACACTAGAACTTTCTCCCTACACTCTTCTTTCATAGCGTTAGATCGACCAAAAACTTGTACTTAGTGCACTTGGCATGAGATCTCCCGAGAAAAATCTTTCTTGCTGTGAGATCACAAAAAAAAATCATTCTTCTATGGAATTTTAGGATCCTCTCTAATCCTTTTAGTCATCACAGATCAGGTGCACATGTTCCTTTTACATTTTTACATACTTTTTACACGTTTGGATCAAATTTTTCATATACATGACTTTGAATACTCTTTTGTTATTCTCTTTTTAGGTCCATCCTTATGTGAACTAGTGGTCACATCATCAAACATCAAGTAACATCTAAAACAAGTACAATGTGACATATTCACATATGCTTTCACCCCTAGGGTCACTTCTTCTTCTCTAGCTTCCACCCTTCATATTATTTAATTCACGCTTTTTCTTGTCTCCTCAACACACTTTTTGCCATTGATCTACATAGTTATCAGGTACACATCTCTTATCTACTTTATGTTATCGATCATTCACTCAAAAAAATAATTTTGGGGAAAATGTAGACACTAAATCATGCACTTTGGGTATATTTCTAGGTCCTCATCACATACCACTATTCATATGATTCATAAGTGAAAAAGTACTATCGACCACTTTGTCTTTGGCCTCTTTACTTTATTTTTGGTTTTCTTCTTGGTCTCACACACCTTATTTCCCAGTTTGAATTTCGATACTTTAGGTTTTTTGAGTTTAGACACTGGGCGCTTAGGCGGGATGCCGAGCCATCACGCCCGACATCTTTGTATCTTGCTGACATTTTTAGGTCTTTTCTAGTGTTGGACATCTTATTTTTTTGTTGGTTATCCTTTTAGTGATTGATTACAAAATTAAAACAAGGGAATCATATAAATACAAAGCGATGTGACCTTAATAAATTACCAAACACTAAACATCTACTATTATCACCTAAGGTTTCATCCAAAGGAATCTCAAGAGCATCAAAGAATCCATTTAAGATCCATTCAAGGGACAAGGGACTACATTATTCTACTTACACTTCATAGGATGGGAAGTTCATTTTTCCATGCACACATTTATCTACATCTCCTACATAGTTATTTCTCGCTAATCAATCAAGGTCTGGAACAAGAGCCACCTAAGGAACAATTCTCTACACACACATGTAGAATTACATGGATTCTAAAATGTAAAGCAAGTCCTAGATCGTAAATTCACTCACTTGGGTGACTACTGGTCAGTGTGACTCCCATTTTCATAATTTATTTTTAGGATTTGATGTGTTTTGGGGTTTTGTAGGTACTCTTTTTATTTGCAGGTTATAGGGGAATCTTGTGGACTTAGTGTGACATACAAATGATCAACAATGACATAGAAGAGATAATGTAGAAATCTTTATTTGAGGTCCCTGAGTAGTCACAGTTCCTAATAGTGGTCTATGATGCCCATGAGCTATTCACCTAATCTAGGCACCCTAGTCCTAACATTTATGACTATCGCATATTTTTTGGGCTTGGTTGTGACATTCTTCCTTCTTGTTCCATCAATTTTCTAGATTAGACAGTTTCAGGATTATTGTGAAATCAGCTAAGTATCTCATCCCTTCTCTTACACTTAGGGTTTCAAATTTATAATCTTGCTTGTGTCAAATATGTACTTCATTGCTATATCATTGCATTGTAATGTATTTAACATTTATATTTAAATATTTGTTAAATCAATATCCAATTGGTGGGGATCTTGATCTATTTGACTCAAATTCATCCAAATCTTTCATTCACTATTGGGATTGTGTAGAGATTTATGTAGGGGCTCATGAACCACATTGAAGAGTCATAAATTGAATCCTTCACTATGTTTTTGGCATTCATACCGATAACATAAACTACTTTAGAGGGACAAAGATTGATCTAGTTAGATTTACAGATTTCGATTGGGCTAGTGATCTCAATCAATATAAGTATACCTCAAGCTACAATTTTTTTATTGATTTGGGTCTTTTCGGTTGGTCGAGCAAGAAGAAAAATGAGATTGAGATATATTCTATAGAGGAAAAATGTAGGGGGAGTAGTCCATTCCGCCACAAAATTTGTTTGCTTGTAAGGGATTACGATATAGTTTAGTAATCACTTTTGACAACCTACTATCATCTATTATGATGACATGACCACCATCTTAAATTTTTGAAATCTGGTTCAACATCAATGGATGAAGCATATTGAGATCCACATGTAATTCACACCGGATTTGATCTATGGAGACATCATTGGATTGTAATAATGTTAGGATTCTAATCATATTGCAAACATCTTTACCAAACCATTCACTAAACATAAATTCCTTAACTTACTCTCTCTTCTTGGGGTGAGGTCTTCTATAACTAACTTGTTCCTCATAGTATTTGATCAATGACTTCATTTTTAGATTCTCCTTATTTGAAGCACTACTTCTACTTGTAATTATACCTCATCCTCTTCGGTGAAATCATCATCATAAACAATGTTATTACTAACTTATTATGAAATTTCATGATATTTCTCCAATTTTCTCATTTCGTGCTTCAAGGATCACCTCAAGCTTGTTAAGGTTTCCTAATAGGACCTACTATTATACCAATTTTTGGAAGAAAAATCACCGAGGAGTGAATCAATGCACATTAAAAGTTTCATTCAATTATACATTTACATCAATAAACCATTAAATTTAACTTATCCATTATGTATCATTAAGGAAACCCAACCATCAAATAAATGCAAAAGGAACACAAGAACACATGAACACCAAATTTAAGTGGGAAACCCTTATAGGGAAGATAACCCACTAAAACAAAGCTTATACAAAAATGAATCAAGTTTAGTTAAGTACCGACACAAAAAGGAGTACCAACACCTAATTTTAGTGAGGCACCAACACCACAAGGAATTCCAACCCCTAAGTTTAGTGAGGAACTAGCCCCAAAAGGACCACCAAACCCTAGACTTACTAGAGCATCAACTCCACATGGAGGAACAAACCCCTAGATGAATCAAGAAAAACTCATCCACTTAATTTTTTTCACCTATATAATTTTGTCACAACACTTGATAATGAAACCAATTAAGCTTTCCTTTCTTTTATTTTCCTCAAATCTTCCTTTTTCTAGGCTTCCTTGCTTAAGAACATCTTCACCAAGGAGATTAAGTCATATGAACTTGATTAACATATACTATCCACCTATTAGAAATTTGTGACAATATATTTTCCTTCTCTTGATGGTCAAAAATACATTCTTCACCTCTTCAAACTAACCTCTTACTTGCTCTTTCTCATACCCTCTCAACAAAAACATAGGATCGAGGAACTTTCTTATATACAAGTATTAAGATCATACACACAATCTCAATAGGCCACCATAGATAAAATACACTTAAAAACAAGAGGAAATCATAATAACCTCAATTATATAACTCCTAAAGTTGGAAACAAAATGTGAAAACACAAATCCTTCATTAGGACACAAGTAGGCCTAATGTACTCAAAGTACCTTCGTGGTAAAGACCGAGACCTCTTGGCCTAGATGGCCTTAAAATAACGTCTTAAACCAATTAGAAATGTTGTATAATTCCTCTCCATTCCTCCTACAATATTTTTAACTTTTCACCATCAAATCATGTTAGGAAGCCACCATTAAGATCAAATGTTATCACCGGTGTTTGTGACCTACAAAACCGGTCTTCACATATTAAGAAATAAAACCATCAAATATCCTAATAATGCCACTAAATAATTATAAAAATAATGCATGACCTCATGGTAATTAACAAATTATTTTAGCACCATCACTTAGGTACAAGTTCTTGAGAGCAACTTCGCAACTAGGCCACCAAAACGCCATTACACCCCGAAAACTAGTCTTCCTATATTGATCATCAAAGGGCTCAACCTTGTTTTGAAACCACTATGGAAATGTATTATGGATTCCATACTTCCTCAAAAATCAATTTATTCATTTGGTCTAATGAAAACTTTAGAGATATATACACTTATTTAGAAACATGTAATTTCATGTGGGGTCCACACATTGTCATAACACATAAAATCCACTTGGAGAAAGATGGAGGAGTCCTATGCAACCTCCAATCATCAAAATTGGTCAACATATCCATTCTTGGACATTTTTAACAATTTGTTCTTCATTTCTAGCTAACTAGGGTTTAAGAAGGGTTTTAAACTACCTTGCCTTCTTAATGATTGTTCATTAATCTTGGGGCATTATTTCACAAAATAATGCTTGGAAATTTGAGCTAGTAACCTTCCCCATATACCATGAATATTTGGTCCAAAATTTTCTACTTCACACATGCCAATGAGCACAGGAAAGTCCTTCTCAACTGGGTTTCTCACTTTCTAGGAACTCACAAGAGGAAAAATAACTTTTCTTGATAAGTTTTCAAACCAGGGCCTAAGACTTTGATCGCACCTTTATAACAACCTAATAAACATTTCCCAATGCTCACCTTTACATATCCATTCTGAAATTATATCTTCACACCTCATTAGGCAACCTATGGTCAAGAATACATTTCGGTATATAACTAGAAAGTTGACTTACCCTTGTATACACACTCTGAGACACTTGCAAGTGTCTCTAGACTTAATCCTCATTCTCTCCACTCTATCAAAGTGCTAAGAAAAATTCTACATACTTGTATTCCATCATGACATACCATCCTCCTTCATATATGCCGACTAGGCCTCCTAACTAGGCTCCTCGATTATGCTTACACCTTCCATGCTAACCACCTCATGAATTTGAAACTCTTGTTCACATACAAGAACCTTTAATAAGATTCTTAACATCACTAAAACATCCACCTATCACTACAATATCTTTGCAATCCACTACACTTACTTAAGACATCATGACACTCTATTAATGAGACTAAGAAAATCAACTTTATCATGAAACTACTAATCAAACTTCATGTTACTTTATCCTTTTGACATAAATGACACTTATTCACATCAATTACAACACCATTTTCCAAAAATACTCTTTTTTCTTATCTATAAGAATGCTAGACTGGTTTTCCTTATGTATGAATCTTTTCGTATGGTTAATTCTTGCCGATTGGTTGGAGCACATATTATTTTCCATGGAGTGTAAAATATTTATGTGCATGGGATCCATTAGATTCTCATGTTTAAATCTCACATACAAAAACTACTACCATGCTGGTTAAATTATGTATTCTATAGTTATTCCATTATATTTATGTTAAGATACTCGTTGTATATTTCTTTTCCCTAGGTAGATATAGAGGCAAGGTGAGAATGGAGAAATCAAAGAAGCTCAAATCCCTGACATGCCCAAGGCGCACAGAATGGGCGCACGACACAGAGTGTCGACAGAGGAAATGGTGCACCCAAGGTGCACAGAATGGGCACATGACACAGAGTGTCGACAGAGGAAATGGTGCGCCCAAGGCACATAGAATGGGCACATGACACGGAGTGTCGACAGAGGAAACGGTGTGCCCAAGGCACACAGAATGGGCGCACGACACGGAGTGTCGACAGAGGAAATGGTGCGCCCAAGGTGCACAGAATGGGTGCATGACACGGAGTGTTGACAGAGGAAATGGTGCGCCCAAGGCGCATAGAATGGGTGCATGACATGGAGTGTCGACAGAGGAAATGGTGCGCCCAAGGCACACAGAATGGGCGCACGACACGGAGTGTCAACAGAAGAAACGTGCACCCAAGGCACACAGAATGGGCACACGACACAGAGTGTCAATAGGGTAAATGGTGTGCCCTTGGCACACGGAAGAGGATGACGACACACACATGAATGCGCCCTTGGCGCACCTTCAAGAGGCGCAACATTTTGAGCGCTGACAGGAAGCAGACCCTGGCGCAGATATTCAGATGGCCATAACTTTTGACTGGGAGCTCGGATTCATGCAAGGTTGGACTTTTCAGAAAGCTTACGAGGTCCTCTATCCAACTACGACTGGATATCTTTAATTGGATGAGAAAAATTCTTAAAAATTTAAAATACAGTTCGCCACTTTTGGGTTCGCTGGGTTCTCACCTACCATCATTATGAGATGAGTTAAGTGCATTCTGGAGGTGGTTGGGGCAGATTTCAATTTTCTCTCTCTTTTCTCTCTCATTCTTCCTATAAATTGTAGGGAGGGGCTTCTTTCTAAAGGTTGGACATTTCTATTTTTCCCCTCCCTTCTTCTCTTTGGGCAGTGAACTTGTGCGCTTAAAACCTCCCATTTGAAATCGTAATGCAACCTTGCCTCTTGGCATTTTGCAGTGTGCTGTATCATCTTTGGAGAAAATTAATGCATGTCTATGGATGATTCTCAACCCTCTCTATATTCATTTGCATTCCCCTGATCTTTCACTGTGAATCTGGCTATCTGTGTATGATCTTGCATTGCATTTTAATGGTCTGTGTTTATTGGCAAGACAGGTGTTCTTCATTCCTCGGTGCATCACCTTTGTAGTTTAGGTTTTATTTTATGCATTTTCTTACCCCTGTCTCCTTGGCAAGTTAGATTAGGTTTTTAGTAAACCCTCTGCATCTTCTACGTGTGCATCTGAACAGAGGAATAGGAACCGGCCTTCATCCGGAGAGCTTTTCCGATTTCGCAAGGTCCCACACTTGGGAAAAGCTCCATGTTATGCAATCGCACTGAGAGTCTCAACCCATCATGTTGCAGACATTCAGGGGTGCTGCGATTTGACATCAATAGATACATGAAGGAGCTTATAGGGGGTTAGATTAGATCACACTCACACTTACACATACACCTAGGAGAGATACATGAGGCTCAATCACACATGAAGACATGTAGTTCACAAGGGTACTCCAAGCTTACAACACACGTGATTTATTCTTATATTATCTAATGATTTTATGAAGGGTATTGTAAGTGTCTAAAATTTCCACTTTATTGTAGGGGATTACAGGTTGTGTGAACAAGAGTGACATATAGTGAAGAAATTTTTCAAGAAATACAATTACGTAGAAATTTTTGGATCCTTGTTAAAAAATTGTACAAGAATATACACAACTATTTAAGACTATATAGTTCTAGGTCTAGACCATACAACAATTATAAGTTCTTACACCAACATAATTTTTAGTTCTATAATTGATTACAAAGAATCTATAATATTTGATATGTATTTTCCACTTGTCTTCACATAAAAATATCCTTTTTCCTTAGATATACAACTAAGTCTTGGTCTCCTCTTGTTTATTTGAGCTATTATTATATTTTTAATCATTTTTATAGTATTAATAGGTTATTATTTTTTGGATTGAGGGTAAATTGAGGGTGTTTGAAAGGACCCACATCCTTGTACACATGAGGATTTTTGAGAGGATCCACAACCTGGTTACAATGAAGGGGACCACTTATTAGGAACCCAATTGAAGCAACCATGAAACCGAAGTGAAGATGCAGTGACCGTCAACTACAACCGCAGCGAGTGGGACAACTTAGAACAGCTACCAGCGTCGGCAGCGAGAGGAGCAGCCACCAGTATCAGCAGCAAGCGGAGCAGCCACAAGTGTCAGCAGTGAGAGGAGCAGCCACGACCGCAGCGAGAGGAGCAAAGCAACCGTGAGCGGAGTAGCCACCAGTGTCAGCAGCGAGAGGAGAAGGAGCCACCAGTGTCAACAACGAGAGGAGCAGCCACCAAAGCATTAGCGAGGAGTAATCACCAGTGTCAGCATGAGCAGAGATGCCACCTCTAGTGGTGAAACCACCTCCGAGGAGGATCGTGCCTCGGGGGGATTTGAAACCTGTGGGCAAGCACACAACCATGTGACTTGACCGCACCACTCCCACCCCATCGGCTATTAATAGGTTATTATTATTATGCATGTTTAATTTGAATTAATTAGATTAGAATAAGATATTGTAAAAATCCTCACATCATATAATTTTGTGTGACTTTCATAAAATAATTTAATTAGGGTGTAAAATTTTTTTGAAGCTGAAATTTGGATCAAATTTATTGGTCAAACCCTAAAGCGACCATAGGGTTTTCTCTTTCTATTTTTAGTATATTATAACTCTAGGCCTTTCCTTTTTACACATCATCATGGATCATTATCTTTATAATTATCATCATCTATATCTCAACCTAAAGGGTTATTTCCTTTTCTCTTGTAGGAGCTATTATCCCTTTAATTAGGTCCATGTTCCTCCTTCATGTCGGGAGGGAATTATATGATGATTATACTTTTCTTGATATATACTTTGACACTACTATCTCTAACTCTTGTGAGCACACTTATTATACTTGTCAATATTTTTTCTCATTATGCATTTATGGTTTTCACTAATGGTATTCAAAGAGAAGGATCAAATAACACACCTAATAATAAATATCTATATGGCAATAATGCACACATTTTATCTGCTTCTTGTAATAACATCATGTTAATATTGATATTCTTATTTATAACACATGAGAACAACTTAATAATATTTTCATATCCTCTTTAGGTGATCTAAATCCCCCATTATCTAATGCGTGTAAATCTATTATTCCTATATCTATGGTGCTTATTTTGTTTGGGGAACCTAATATTCCACTTCATAATGTTTTTATGTCTATTCCTATGACCAATATTGGTAATACAGATATCATATCTATAATTAGAGTGGTTCACATAATTTTCTTCCTTCACATAGGATATTGAACCCCTATTCATAATTTGTAGTCTCAAATGTTAAATTTACAAAAAGGTGCATTTGTTTCTTCTCCTGTTATATATTCTACTCAATTTATCCATATCCCACTTTCACCAAAAGAAGCCTCCTACCATTTTCCCACCATTCTATTTATCTTAATCTTCCTATTTATGATGGCAAGGGTGATCATGAAGAGCACCATAATATATTCCATGTTTTTCTTAGACTATTCATCAAATGATATATTGCTCACTAATCTCTTTCCATAGAGTCCCAATTTTTTTAAATTTATTTAGACGTTAAATCCTTTAGCTAATCATTTTATTACTTAATTCTATATTAATATTTGAGACAAGGTTTCCTATTCCCAAAGGGCTAAAATGTGATAAGGTTTCGATGAGCCCATCAATGATTATGTTCTATGCTATAAGACCCTACTTACTAACATGAACCATATTTTGGAAAATGTGAACTACAAGAGATTTTTGTATAAAGTATTCTTACTCCTTTATAAGAATTGATTATCTTTGAAAACTTTCACTCATTTGATCATTTATGTCATACTTTTAAATAACATGAATCTAATCTCTTGAAAATTAATAAGATTAAATATGTGGATAATATTCCTAACACCCCTAATCCTAAGTTTTAAAGAAAACCTAGTGATGATAAATTCAAAGGTAAATCTAATGAGACAACTATATATCAACCTGCAAATCTACTATTTTGAAATTGTCAATGGTAATTCACTAGTTTTCCTTGTGCATGAAAAGTAGTTCTTACACAATTACTTGAGTGCAACCTTGTATCTCTCCATATACCACTTGATGTCAATACATGAACGCCTCACCAAAATATTGTTGATGTTAATTCCCATTATGATCATCGTCAATGTGTTGGTCATATTAGTATCATTGCATTAAGATTCATCATGTTATATAAGATATTATCAAATATGATACTATTGAGTGGTATAATTTGATTGAATCTAAGCCTACTAATGCTAATGCTAAGCTCAAAAAATTTAGTGACCCACTTCTCAAGAATAATACTACTAAATATACTTTAGAGGTGCATCATGCTTATTATAATATACCACCTCCACCTTCTTATGATCACCCATTGGATTATATGATTGGTACTATTAATAATACACATTATTTTTTAGTTATTACTTTGTATGATACTAATATGTCTCACAACTTTTTTTTGTTACACTTTACATTCATGATTTTGTTGACCAATATAATATACATGATTTTTTGTTTCATATTACTATTCCACATAATATGTGAAATATTAAGTTACTTCATTCTCTTGGATATACTAAAAATAAAATAACACTTGATCCTAGGAAAAAAATAGGGAATATTTTTCTCCCTTTTACAATTGGCTCTACTACTTTTTATGTTCTATTATTACATGAATCTCATATTATCTCATGTCACATGAATCTAGGTTTCCTTTGGCTACACACTTTTGTATATATCCTGTCAATACTACATCAATGGGTTAATTTCATTCATAATAAAAGTGGTTATGATTAGGGGTATACCATTTGAGGACCCTACATCTCAACAATTTTTTCGAATACACGTAGTTACTAATTTTAGTCCCATTGTGTATCTACATATATGCCTTATATTTATCATGATAAAATTAGTAGGAAACTCCCTTACAATGCATATATGTATAGGTTTTCTAGGTCATGTACTATTTATAGTTGGATATGATACCATTGGCCTTCTTTTGATCACTCACGTCAAATACTACTTATCATAGGACATTTTCACCTAGGACTCTAACTAACTTGATTTCTACGCATGTCTCTCATCATGGGTCTTCTTGTATGATGAGATAAGATGTGCCCACACATGTTTTTTCAAATGTTAGGGATAAAATATAGGCTTTTCTATAAGATGTATAGACTAAGGGTGCTCAAGGAGTGTTATTCTTGTAATTCTTGAGGATAATATCCCTACTGAAAAGGAAATTATAGTTTTGAAGGCCTATACCTAGCATAAATATAGGTATCCTACTAGGATTTTCAATAATAATTTATCAAGAGATAGATAAAGCCAAGGGGCATAATATAATTTTAAAAACAATAAACCAAAACAACACATACATCTACCCTAATCTATAGAAATCAATAACCAACCATCCACATAACAAAAAATAAGAGTTAGAAATACTTACCTATGGTGTGGATAGTGATGCATGATCCGATAGTGATAAAAAACTAGGAGAGAACCACTATGAGTGGAGAAGAGGAAGTATCAAGATGAATATCTCTAGTCTTAGCTCATTATGGTGTCCCAAACATAACATGGAAAGTTCAAAATCATCAATTCTAATAACTATCTACAAAAATATGCACAAGTGTCGAATGTGTGAGAACATTTAGTGTTTTGGAATTAATTAGTGATTGATTGATACAAAACAATATTATTATCCAATCATATATATTCGATGAGATCACCTGTAGGAGATGGTGTTGTCCATGAAAGAAATAAAACTTGACACTATCACCCATGGGCGATGGTGTTGGCCTTGAGGGAAAGCTAAGGTTATGAGGTGCAAAATAAAGGGATGTGAAAGATAATATATAAATGGAGGAAAATTAGAAAGGTCCACGATGACTTAGAGATAAGAGTGTGTATGAGTGTAAACAAGTGGATAGAAAGGGACAAGTAGACATGATATGTATAGTGTGTGAACAAAAAGAGGAGACAATACAAGGGTAAAGCAGGATAATGGAATACTATCGACACCTCTCAAATGTTATGGTTTATCCCACATGAAAAGTATGATCACACGTCAATCCTAAAAGGCCCCTTAAGGCACTCACTTAATAAGAAAAATGCATTTTCTTTCCTGTATAAGAGAAAAGGTTATTAAGCATAAAAAAGAGATGTATAAGTTTATGCCCTTAATGAATATCAACATGTGCCACAATAATGAAACATGGGATGGTCTTCAGAAAATATCTACACAAAACCTAAAATCAAAAGTAAATGTTGAAAGTACAATATTAATGTAAGTGTTGTAAATAAATAAATAAATCCACCAAATTAAATATACCTACTTCATACTTACCTTTCGGTGTCAATTTTCTTTCTGCGGTGGGAAAAATGGATTCTTAGAACCATAAAGAATAAAAATTGAAAAGAAACACTAGAATATAATTAGTAAAATAAGACATAAATCACCTAGCTAAGAGGCCTATGGAAGGAGGATAGTTTAGAGGTGGATAAAAATGTTTAAGAGTGTAAAAACTAATGGGTAAATATAATAAGGATAATAACTTATGCTACTAGGACATGATGTTGTGGATTTAGTGGGCTTGAATATATAAATATATAGATTAATAAAGTATCTAAAGTAAGAAAAAAATGGATGAAGATACCCAAGTGGGATGAATGATAAATTGAAATAGTAGGTTGAAGAAGTATTTAATTTAGAAAAATATTATAAAAAGTAGATATGATAAGGAAAGTGGTTATGTACAAGTGGTTAAGTGGGAATATTAAGCATATGAGGAAGTAGGAATATGTTGGTTTTTAACAGATATGGATTTCACTAGTTTAAATAATAATAGGTACTTGGGTCAAGGATGTATTTAATGAGATAGGGACCCCACCAATTTTGAGCGTACTTTCCTTCATTTTTATGGGTACAATGTAATTTCAAAATAAGGTCCCCGATATCATATTTCCTAGGCTTGACAAGTTTTTTTATTGTGTTTAGTGATGCACTATTTATACTTGTGGTTGTGATTATCAAAAGTACAACATTTTTCATCAAGGAGATCAAGGGTATGTAAACTTGTCCTCATGATTTCCTCGTCAAGAGGATGATTCTATGGAGAGAAATACGAAGGAAAGGAAGTTCCACCTCAAATGTAAGGACCACTTAAGTTCCATAAACAAGTAAGAATGAGGTTTCCTAGTATTTTATGGATACTAGTACTCTAATCCCATAGTGTGGGATAAAGCTTTAAATTCAAGTTAGAGTGTGATTAACAAATGGTCTTATGGATAATTTTGTTAAGGATTTTATTGGATGATTTAGATTTTCCATTACATTATGGATGATATGGAGTTGATAACTTGTGATTTATTTTTTAATTTAGTGAAAATTTATTTCATTTAATTACATTTAAAGTTCCAATCATTATCATAGATAATTATATGAGGTATTACAAAGAATAAAAGGATTTGGTTAAGGATAAATTTAGAATTGGTAAGGCTAGTCATATTTTTTAGAGGCATAATTTAAACCCACATAGTGAAATAATCAGTTGTTGTAATGATGAAAAAATTCCATCTTGGGAGCAAGGGATATTATCGATGAAAATTAATCCTTACATAATGAAGGGCTAGGGATATTTTAGTAATTAAAACTCATATGGTGGAGAGTGAATCAGGTAATCATGAAATTCATATGGTTTACATTTGTTAGTAAAGGCATGTTTGTTTGCTTCTAGAGTAGGCTAGTAGTAACACATATATAGGCATTTTCAATATTTGGAGTGGTCATCACAATTTATGGTGTAAGTTCCCCCATGTGATTCCTCAAGGAGAGGGAGACCTCATTCTTGGAAATATAATAAAGTAAGCTACCTTCAAAATTTTGGTAATAGAGAATTCCTTTTTGAATGACCTACTTGAGAGATTTATTTCAGCTTTTTGATGTTTTTACAATGATCAACATCTATGGGGTAAGTTTTATGTTGGATAAATTGGATGATGTATTTATACCCTGAACTTTGGGTAGTAAAGACAATGGCCATATGGTAAATAAGGGTAGAATCAAGAAAAGGATTTGTGAAAGGGATTTTATGGATTTGTCTTGTGTATTGGTCCTTTTAAATATCCAAGTGAGGTTGAAATTTGGTAGTATATGAGGATTATGAATTAAATAAATAAACATGTTCTTTAGCAATAGATTAAATCATAAACAAGTAAAAATAATAATTTATTGCTCAAGAACATGTTTCTTTATCAACTCTAATGATAGATGCCACTTGAATTATTCAATTATTAGATAAACTAAATTGTATACATTGATAGGTGCCACTAAAGTATTGATTTTTTTTTTGGAATCACGCATGGCATAAAGGTATGTAATATTAGAAACAAGATAAATTTTCATGTCAAAAAAATGGATTTTTATTCAATCATGTTGTTGGTTACGTCGAATTCAAGTCAAAATGAGAATGTAAGTATTTTAATCAATGGTTCGGTCGAACACAAGTTGAACCAACTCCTTAAATATATTTTCCTCCTTCAAAATGGAGAGTCCAAGTATCTTCATGAAGATTAAAAATTATTTATTCTTCTTTAATTTTGACATTATTTTTGTAGGTTTAGTCTTAGGTTTCTCATCACTAGCTACTAGGGACTATGGCTTGAGAACAATGGTGAAGCTAAGGTAATAGTCCTTGATTATGAGATATTGATCTATTCCTTTGATAAGTAGTATATCCTCATCAGGTAAAGCATATGGGATGGGTTGGGTTATTTGTATGGGAGATAAAATGAGTTAATTCATGATGAATTGGTCTTTAATATCCTTTTGTGTGATGATACACAAATCAAATTCCATGAGGAGTGCCATCCACTTTATCGTTGATATGAATAACATTATGGGAAAATAAATGATAGAGTGGGTCAATATGAATGATGAAGTAGGTGGCTTGTTAGATCATATATTGTCTAAGCTTATTGGAAGTAATGTATATGGCTAGGAAATCTCATTCTATAGATATGTGATGGGTTTCATAATTAAGAAATTCTCGATTAATGTAGTAGGTGGAATGATCCTTAACATTTTCATCTTCTTGGTCCAACATTACCCCAAAAAATAAAAGGGTATAGGAGGTATAAAGGATGAGTATAAAATCATAAGATAGAGGTTATAATTTAGGGGTAGTAAGGAGAGACATTTTTATATTCTCAACGTTCTATTAATAGTTCTTATTCCACTCAAGTGTGACATCCGTTTTTAGGATATTATTGATTGCACGAATGTGATAGGAAATTTTGGAACAAACCATCATATTTCCCCAAGTATCCCTTAAAAATTATGGATATCAATTATGGATTTAGGATGAGGCATGTCTAGGATGGATTTAATCTTTGTGGGCTCCACATTTAATCTATGTTTGGAGATGAAGAGAAGATTTTTTTTTCCTTGAGTGGCACAAAAGATAAATTTCTCTAGATTAATTCAAAAAAATATTTATGAAGGAATTAGAGGAAAACATTCAATTCATGGACATGATCCTCTATGCATAAAGAGTTTTCAAGAAGGTAATCCACATAGACTTCAATAATTTTACAAATAACTTCATCAAATATGTGTATCATGGATCACTAATAAGTTTCCCAAAAATTTCAAGGCCAAAGGGGATTTTAACATAGAAATAGGTAGTCCATTTTGAGTGAATGTGGTCTTATGTCGATCTTTAGGTGTTATTTGGATTTTTATATCTAGAAAATCCATCCATAAGGGATAACATCTCATAACTGATTGTAACATTGATGTTGACATTGATGGAAGGTAGAGGGAAGTTATCCTTAGGGAATGCAAGGTTAAGATTATTGAAGTCAATGAAAATATGTATGGCTAATGTGAATTTCTTATAAATAAGGATAATTTCATAGATCTATTTAGATTCAGCAACTAGATGAATGAATTTGGCATCAAGTAGGTTAAAAATTTACTTATGACAAAGATTATTGATTATAGGGGAAGTTGTGGATATTTTGTCTAAAAAATTGGAGTAAGTGATAATGTTGTGTACTATAATATCAAAATAGGTGCCAACCATGTTAGAGTATCCCAAAAAGACCTCATTGTTTTTTACGAATAAATTCACGATGTTTATTGTGGAGGTAGGGAAAACAATTTCCTAACATGACTATATGGTATAGAGCATCATTAATTTGGAAATTAATTGTGATTTTAGAAGGCATGTCATTACCATAATCAAAATAGTAAGGGTATTTAGGGATCTTGAAAACCTCATCTCTCATAGGAGTAGCTAAAAATAAAATTTTCAAAGAGAGGTGATTGATTTTGAATATAACCAAGTTTATGTTGTTGGTGAGGAATATTACATTCGCATGCATGGAGGAACTCAAGGATATCCCCATCAATGTCAAGGGTAGGTAGTGGTACGTTATATTAAACATATATTTATAGATATAGATGCCATTTTTCATCAAGTTATTGACATCAAGAACCTTAACATCTAGAGTGATGTCATAATGAGGGAGGTAAAGATGGAGTATTCAACTTGATGATATTGGTCATGCTATCAACACAAAGTTTTGATGGAATCGAATAGGATGAATCAATGCATCTAGGACTATTTGTGCCACACAAAAATGTTTGATTGTGTTATATAGAATGTTATAACTCTAAATGGGATTGGGTTTAGGGGTTGTAAGATTGATTATGGGAGGAGGAGAATTTTTATGCATGGTGGTGCAATTATAAAGTTTTTGTAGAACTGGGTTTGTATAATAGAGGGGGATTAACTAGGGAATATAGGGTAAGGTTTCCTCATCCTCACTATTTCCAGTATCATGGTCAAATTAGTATGTAGTAGAAACCATGTTAGTATTATGATTAAAAGCATGTATTCTTATTAATCTATGTTGGTATTGAAGAAAATATAAATGTTAGGATTCAACATGAGATATAATATATTAGTTTTTTGTAATGAATAATATATAGATGTTAGGATTCAACATGAGATAAAATATATCCTTCATTGATAATAGGTGAGTTTAAACGAGGTATGATCTCATCATAATCTGGAATATTATATTTTAAGGAATATTCTTTGGTGATGAATCCTATGTTGCTGAAAGAACATGGAGATGGTGGGTTGGGAAAGAGGTTATCAATCCTAAGTCAGTTTCACTTATAGGGATTATTATTGTTGTGACTAGAATAAGTGGTGTTATAAGGAGGATTTTTAGATTATAAAATTAGAGAAAATCGGTGTTAAGATAGTAGAAATAGAGGAATCTAGAATGTAATAATGTTACGTAAGTGATTCTTATTAACTATATTTTCGATCATTAGGTTCATCATCATTTGAATAAGATAAACTAACACCTAGTAGTCCTAATAACAAAGTTAAATCAAAATCTAAACACCATCACATTAAGAGCTAAGCAAGATTAAATAACAACATTATTACATCAGAACTTTGAAATGGAAATCAAACTAACATGTTAATTATTAAAACCTCTACTCTTTAGATCACCAAAACAACTAAATTGAACCTAGGTAGATTCATGGAAATCAAAGTTGATTGTTTGATCTTCAAGGGATTAGGAATGGAAGCTCATCAAAGCATGGCTACAAGACCACTTTGATTATTTCCATATGACCCAAAATCTTAGATGGATGAAATGCAAGAATGAGGCTTAGCTCTTCTAATGGTGAAATGCTTAAGGATGAAAAAGGCTTATAGTGTATGTACTATATGCTTTCTTTTGTTTCTCAAGAATTAGGTGTAAGTGTAAAGGTAGGAGGAGGATCTTTATATAGCCCAATGGATAGAGGAATCTCTACATCCCTTTGTATGTGGGATAATAGAGATGTTGAGTTAGTTGTGGATAAGGGGGTTTAGAAAGGGTTGAGTTAACTTTAGGAGAGTTTAATTTGTCCTTTAGTGACTCATGTGGATAAAGGGGGTTTATTAATTAACCAAAGTGATTAATTAATAGGTGTGCAAGCTTATAAAAGCTTTTTAGAGGAATATTAGCATGATTTAGACTATAGAAGGGAATTAAATCAACTAAATAATGATTTATTGATTTAATGAAAGGGGAAGCTAATTAATTAATAATAATTAATTAGTCTAGATAGAAGGAAGGATTAATTAATGGAAGGTCATTAATTAGGGTATTTTTGAATAGAAGACTTAATTAATTACTTATAATGTAATTAATTAATGATGATAGGAGAGAAGATGAGCACTATTGATGATATGTCGCCAATTTGTGGGAAAGGGGATAATTAACACAATTTAAGTATTTAAATTGTTTAGGCTAAATTATAGGTGTCTACATTTTCCCCTCTTTGGGGTGGCGTAAATGACGCCACTTCAAAGATAGTAGATGGATAAAATTTTGAAGGGGTAGAAGAAAAATTAGTAGAAGTGAGAGATGCCCCCTCGAGTGTCGATGGGGTGATGAAGGAAGATGATCGACGATCGAAAAAGGTGAGAAATGGATAGAAGAAAGGAGAGGAGCAGGATGCCCTAGGTGAAGCAGAAGAATAGTGTTGATAGGAGGGTGATGTAGAAGAAATATGGAGAAGCAAGAGAGAAGAACTAGCTTTCATCCTTTGCATTGGAACAACTTCAGTGTCATCATATTGCCAAAAGATCTACGTCATCGGTCCTTATTAAAAATATAAGCATATGACAAAAGTAGAATGACATGAAAAGCCATACTATGAACAATTGTCCATTGCTGAAAACACCAACTCTATGCAACATACAAAAAGTAATGCAATATGAGAAGGAAACAAGCTCATTTAACAAGGAAAACAAGTACAGAACACACATATTCCAACCAACAATGGTCAAGATGGTTGTACAAATGTTTTGTTATCAAGCTGAAGATTTCCACATGTTCGTGATTGATGAAAAGGGTTAAAAATGATGCCCCGAGAAAGGATACATGCAAGGGGAAATGATAATGGACACTGGGTCCAAGGAGAAAAAGCTTTGTTGTGCACAATGAAACAACACCAGGAAACTAGATGTGCCCTAGAGTACAAACAAAGCAAGAAAACTAGCTTTGTGAATGGTTGTGAATCTGATGATCCACAAGTCATGTTGATCGGTGAAGATGTGAAAAAACCAGTAGGATATGGAAAGAATACCATGCACAAGACACAAGTTTCAGCCGTAATAAGTGGGGTTTACCTATTTTTGTAGGTTTTATAATTTTTAGGATTTTTGTGGAGAATTTTTCTTTTTTTTTGGATTTTTTTGGATATATATATATATATATATATTTTTTTTTGTGTTGTCCAAATGTGGTGGATAGTGGATGTGTAGAAGAAAGTAGAAGAATCAAGCATGAATGCCTAGATGTAAAAAAAATGCCCCAGGGGAAGAAAAAAGAAGTAAGTGACAAATAATGTCCCCATACAATGGAAAAATTAATAAAATAATTATTTAATAAAAATAATTATTCGATAGAGTGTGGATAAGAAGAAAATCACCTAGGAGCAATAAAAATTGTCCTAGTGAGAAGAAAGGGGTACTAGACGGAAAAAAATGCCCCAACATGATGAAAAATGAAAGAAAAATAATTATTTAATTAAAATAATTATTTGATCATGAGAAAAAAAAAGTTAATAAAAACAAGCCTCCAGGCATCACGACCTAGTGAAAAATGGCTTGATATACCCCACCGGGGGGGTAAATCACCATGACCAATTCATTTGTTACCAATGCTACCAAATTTTTACCGTGAGACCCTGATAGCATCGAGGATGATGGTGAGAGAGAGACCACTTGAGATGGGTGTGACATAGTGTTCGGGGTATGACCAACATGTTGATGATGGCATCTTTGTGAGTAGCTTAACCTCTTTGTCAATTTTGTAATTAATGCCTTAATTAATGCTAGAATAGGGATAAATTAGGGTAGGGTGCAGGTGCATATGTGTGGGGGCGGGTGTCCCTATAATGATGACATAGGAACCCTTTTAAGCACATGATGTGCATGCGCAGGGCACCTAATGATGTGTGTGTGCATGCATAGGCATAGGCATGTAAATGCATGTGTGCACATGCCACACATGAGATGCGCATGCACACATGCATGCACCAAAATGATAGTGCACACACACATATACACACATGTGCACATGCGCAGGCAGCACACAAAAATGGTGCAAAGCACCCATAGGTGGATGTGTGCACACATGCGCATGCCAAAAGGAGAGCACACATGCCATGGGGTGCGCACATGCCCTAAAGGGTGCGTAGGCACATAGAGTAGATGAAGAGAGAGATAGAAAAATGCCAAAAAGGATGACACTTAGAAGAAAATTAAGATTTGTAGATGAATCTTAAAGAATGATAGGTAGGACTTAGAAGAAATGTTAGTAGCTGACAAACGGAATGATTTTATTTTGTAGAGATGGTTTCCCATGTTACAGACATGAGAGTGACACACCCGCATAGAGAGAGATGGAGGGGAGCATGTGCCAATGAGATCAGCATGTGTGATGGTGATATTATTAGAGGTGGTGGGCCTAGGCCCCATGTATCTCACATGCCTTCCATCACACTGGACCATGGTCTACTGACCACGCATTGATTGAGCGGTGGCATAGTGAGAGCCAGTGCTTTAGGCTCTGAAGGAGAGATGATAGTTACTTTGGAGGACGTATGGTGGATCCTTCGTGTACCTATTATAGGCTCGATGATCGAGTACACGAGTGACCTTGGGTGGATCAAGGTAGCGGTTAGTGACTGTTTGACCATGATGAGATACCCCATGATGGCATGACAGTTTCATTGCATGAGTGTATAGCTGATCCGACATTGCATCGGGGCCACTTTATGTGATGTCACTTATCAGTGGGTTTTTCTCACTGATAAGACAGGACATCCTTTCCGATGGGTCTGATGACATTGGTTCATGGAGATTTTTAGTGGTGAGTGCTATTGTTGGGGCTAGTGCATACCTTGCACATCTATACTTGGGACCTACATTTGATTACATACCACCATCAGAAGATGGTGGGGCCTTCTTTATTACAGATTTGGTCTTGGGACCACATAGCTATCGGGCGTCCTATAGGTGCATTACATGTCCCGAGTCCCGGAGGAGCTGACATACATGGCTTGGGTTTTTGTAGGTGATGACGTACGAGGGCACCTAGGTAGCTTGTACCATTATCGATGAGAGTTTGATGAGCTGCTAGACAAAGACATTATATGGAGGCCTTATAAGATATATATAGTGGCCAGAGGATGGAGAAGATCTTAGTGTATGTGGTGGAGCACTTTCTTCTTGGTAGCCGTAGCTACATCATAGAGTTATATAGAGTAGACCGATGTGTTAGCAATAGATACTAGGCAGGGTAGGGGGTTCCACAAGCTAGATTTGTGGTATGCCCGCCGAGATGCAGAGAGGTAGACTATGGGGCCATGCATACAGGTGGCTCGAGCCAGGGTTAATTTTTTATAGGTGGTACCATAGGCATGGGACCCATCCTGACAGATCAGAGACCCAAGTACTATGACCGACTACATGGATTGGTATGCCACTATTTTACCGGTGTTTGACTATCCCAGATGAGGCATGGGAAAAGGCACTCGGCCACCACTAGAGATCCCTTATAAGTGGTGATGAGGGGGAGGATGTAGTAGCCCATGACCCAGATGATCCATTTGATGGGAAGCCACATGATGGGAAGGGTGCAGCACAGTGCAGGGACAAAGGCAACAGGGACTAGTACAGGCACATGCATAGGTTCCTAGGCTTAGATTACAGAGATCAAGGACATCCTAGATACATCAGTTAGATAGTTATAGGGATATGCCCCTATGGTGTGGGCCATGTGGCATAGATAATACTACCTATACATAATAGCTAGCAAGTGAGGTTACAACAGAGAGAGATCAGGCCCGATCTCATATTTTGTATTAGTGATAAAGAGAGATCGGGCTAGAAGAGCCAAGCCAGCTGGAGGAGGAGGAGATGGATCATTCACTTTTCAACAAATATGGAAGATGGCAACCCAAGATGGCCAGGTGACAAGCCCTATACAATAGACAAGCTCAGCTACAGCTTGTGATATTGAGAGAGATCGACTGAGGATAGAGTGGGTCAGTGGGTCAGGCCGAGGTTTCCCGACTATCAATAGAGATAGAGTCCTTCCGATGCACAGATGGGATAGTAGTGACAACCCCACACTCATAGATACTTAGCTATGATAGAGAGGGTAGAGCATCTTATTATCGATCCTTATATTATGAGGTAGTTCCAGCTGAGTGGCGGGCACCTTCTTATAGCCAGCATAGTCGAGTAGAGTCGATGAGGTTAGAGAGGCCTCAAGCCTCAAGTGGAGCAGCCACGGGGGCACTTGTAGGGAGCGAGCGACATGCTCATGCTATGCCTCCACCACAGGGTAGACCACCAGCCCATCTGAGGGCTCGAGTCACCCTTGATCCACATTGTATTGATACATTTGCCTCTTGATGAAGGCTATGAGCATCTTGTGCTGATGTACAACATTCTTTATGTATAACATTTTTTTGACATATGCCTTTGATGAAGGTAGTTGTATTCTTTGATCGATGTATAGCATTTTGATGTATGCCTCAGATGAAGGCATTTTTGATGTATGCCTCATGAAGGCATTTTGATGTATGTATTTTTGATGTATATATATTTTTGATATATATATATATATATACATATATGTATATATATGGACATTTTTGACATGACACATGTGTTATGAGATGATGGATGTTATTGTTGTTTTGATTGATTACATGGATTGGATGTGTAATGATGTATAGCTGATTTGATTTCACATGTATATGTATCGATTTTCATATGTATCGCTTTGATTTTTAGATGATAGATCTACGTAGATGATATCAAATGTATTTCTCATGTGATGTGCTAGATTTAGTGGATGGGATGATATGATGATATTGTGTGGGGGATAGATTTTGATATTTGTGATCCCTCTTGCCCCCATTTGATGATACGATATGTGATGATTAGCTTAGCATTCATGTATGATGTATACTTAGATTTTTATTTATATGATGTATAGATGATGTTAGATGTGATGATATTGATGGAAATATGATGATGTGATAACAAAAAAATGATGCACATGCAACAAGCAAACACAATCAAATGCTAACAAAAAACACAATGAATCAACACAACAATGTACCATTATTCACCAACATGCAAAAACACACTTCAATATGCACAAGTAAGAATAAATCTAATCTAAGAAAGAAAAGATGAATCCTAACAAAGTATGTCTAAGCAAAAAAACTATACAAATGTACAAACATGAAGCAACTATACAAGCAAACAAGCAAAGCAAGAAACAAGATAAAGGAAGTAAACTAAAGTGAATGTTTTTGTAAGATTGTTTTGTGAAACAATTTTTCTATTGTTTTGATTTTTGTGAAACAATTTTCTAATTTTGTGAAACAATTTTCTATTTTTTGATTTTGTGAAACAATTTTCTTTGTTTAGATTTTTGTGAAACAATTTTTGAATTGTTTTGTGTTTTTCTGAAACATTTTTATGTTTTTTTTTTTAAGATGTTTTTTTTGAATGTTTTTGTGTTTTTCTAAACATGTTTTTGTGTTTTTTAAGAATGTTTTTAAAGATTTTGAATGTTTTTGTTTTTCTAACATTTTCGAAGCTATGCACAGGTAACCAAGAAAGCGTGGATGCCCCCAGTGTTAGATGGGAATATACAAGGGCAAGTGCCATGTGCTTATAAATAGGAAGGTGAAGTCAGTAGAAGTGCCCCCAACATGAGATGGGGAATAGACAAAGACCATCCCTTCATAGACTAATAATAGGAGAAAAAGCTGGATCAAGGCTTGACAAGATTAGGCTCACAGGAATCTTGGATGTGGATGCGGAACTAGCCCTAGGCTAAGTAAAAGTACCCTCTCCAGATGTAAGATGCTTGTGAACAACGAATCCTCCCAAGGTGCTAGAAACTAGTTTTCACCCAAGGACTTATCCAAAGTGCCACAATTGTGTGGTTTTCACTTATGGATGACCTGTTTTCTTTTTTTTCTTTTTCTCTTATTTTATTTTTTTTTTTGTATTTTGATTATTTTTACCCTATTTTTGGTTTTCTTTTTTGATTTTCATGCCATGTTTAAGCATAGAACCGCTTAAGGTGCATGGCATTCATGGGCTCATGTAGAGCTCATCACCATTGGGGTGGGAAAGTTTGTATGCTCTCATGTGCCATACTTGGCCATGATGACATAAGGTCCTAACCAATGTGGTTCAAACTTTCCTTTCTTCTCTCTTTCCACCCTTGTGTTGAACTGATTTTCCTTCATGACCAAATCACCAACCTCAAACTGATGAGGTATGATTCTTTTGTTGTAATTGTGAGAAACTCTATTTTGATACACTTTAAGATGATTTAGGGCATGGATGCACTTCTCATCCAGGAGTTCAACTCTCTAGTCTAGCCACTGTAATCCTCATCCTTATCTAGATAATCCCTAAGAGAGATTCATAGGGAAGGAAGCTCGATTTCTAATGGGATGATAGATTCCATTCCAAATACTAGGGAATATGGTGTCACACTAGTAGGAGTGTGAATAGAGGTCCTGTAAGCCCAAAGAGCTAGGTGAATTTGCAAATGCCAATTGTGACATGTCTTACTTACCATCTTTTCCATGATTCAAACTAAAGTCTTGTTAGTGGCCTTAGCCTATCCATTTCCTTGGGGTAATATGATGTAGACCATTTTAATCTTATTTGAAACCGATGACAAGATCCTTCATGGTCTTATTCTTGAATGATTTTCCATTATCAGTAACTATGGCTGCAGGAATGCCATACCGGAAAATAAGATGATTCATGATGAACTTTGAGATCTGAGCACCCATTACATAGGTCAAAGGGACAACTTCCACCCACTTGGTAAAATATTTAGTAGTTGTAATGATGTGGGTGTGGCCATTAGATGAAGTAGGGGTAAGCTTCCCTATTAAATCAAGTCCCCATTTGGAAAATGGCCATGGGGTGTGATGGGTTGCAAATGGTTGTGATGGGCATGGATGAAATTTCCATACTTTTGACAGAGTACACACTTCACACATAGTTGTAGTAGTCAGTTTCCATGGTAGGCCAATAGTAGCCCACTCTCAACAATTTCTTGGCTAGAACCATCCCATTTGTGTGGGCTCCACACACCCCTTCATGCACCTCTTTAATCGCTTGGACTGACTCTATCTTATCGAGACAACGTAATAGATTCCCATCATAGCCATGATGATAGAGCGTACCTCCTAAGAGGGTATAATGGGCTATCTGGTGGATAAGGATTTGTTTTTAGAATGGGAGATGTCAGGAGGGAATGTGTTGTCTTTAAGGTAAGTGAAGATGGGCTCATACCATGGGGAATTGGGACCAACAACATCACAAGCTAGACAAGATTCTAGCATGTCATACGTAGGATGGCATATAGATTTTCAACAAAGAAAGGCATATCATTACTTTCTGGAATGGAATGTGTAAGCATAGAACCTATAGTTTCCATAGCATCTACATAGATCTATTTTGTGCTCTTGGAATCTATTCAAATGTGATATGCACAAAATACTCTTTCAAAGTTTTGACCAACTTTTTGTAAGGGATGAGCTTCTCATCCTTGACTTTTTACTCATCATTGACTTGTTTGATGATTAACTATGAGTCACCAATGATCTTAACATGATGAATGTCCCATTTGATTGTGAGCTTCATCCCAATAATGAGTGCCTCATACTCTATAATATTATTTGTGCAAGGAAAACCAAGGTGAAAGGCCTGAGGTATGGGGTCACCAGAAGGAGTAATTAGTACCACACCTACCCCTGAACCATGAAAAGTAAAAGATCCATCAAAGTGTACCTTGCCACATGATGGATTCCTCAATGTATAAGTAATGAAGCATCTGGTAAATCTAGATTCATAGGTTTTATTCCTTGTAAAGGTGCTTCTACTAATTGATCAGCAAGTACCTGTCCCTTGACTAAATTTTGGTGCACAAACTCGATGTCAAATTCACTCTTAGTAGAATGATCCAATTAGCCATTCTACGGTGAGGGTGGGTTTAGACAACAGGTATTTGAGCGGGTCAACTTTTGATATAAGCTTGGTTTTAGTATTTAATAGGTAATGGTGAAGTTTTTGAAAGGTAAAAACTACAGCCAAACAAGATTTTTTGATTTGAGGATAGTTGAGCTCATAAGAGATGAGAGTATGACTAAGATAGTATACTACTTTTTCTTTGTGGCTGAGGTCATACTGGGTGAGCAATGCACCAATAGAAAATTGAGTAGCAGAAATATATAGCAGAGTGGCTCACTAGGAGTTGGGGGCATGAGGACAGGTGGATTGGCCAAGTATTGCTTAAGTAGGGTGAAGGCTGTTGTTTCTCTGGTCCCCAGATAAAGGCAACATCCTTTTTAAGTAGATGAGTGAATGAATGACATTTTTTGGCAAGTTGGGAGATGAAAGGTGAATAGCCGTATCTTTCCCTGTAAGCTATGTAGTTGCTTAATGTTTTTGGGAGGAGGCATTTTAGTAATAGTAGTAACTTTAAGGGTCTACCTCAATCCCTCTTCGTGATACAATGAAACCAAGAAATTTTTCTAGATAACACACCAAACACACATTTCTTTGGGTTCAAATGGACCTTGTACTCTCGTAGGCATTCAAAGATATGCCAAAAATATAGGGTGGTCTTCCCTCATCTTGGATTTCCGAGGATATCATCCACATAGTCTTCCATGATATCATGGATCATATCATGGAAAATCACCATCATTTCCCTTTGATAGGTAGCTCCTGTGTTTTTAAGGCCAAATGGCATTACTGATAACAGAAAGTACCCCAAGGAGTTGTGAAGGCCATCTTGTGTTGATCTTCATTGGCTATCTTGATTTGATTATAGCCTAAAAATCCATCCATAAGAGATAGCATTTCATATCCTGTAGTTGAATCAACAATCATATCGATATTAGGCAATGAAAAAATCATCCTTTGGGCATGCCTTATTTATGTCTCTAAAATCGGTACAAGATTTTGATCCCAACAAGTTTCTTCTATATAGGATGATATTTGATATCCATTGAGTAATCAATGGGTCGAATGAATCCTGCCATGAGAAATCTTTCTAACTCTTCCTTAACTAGGAGAGCCACCCTCGGGTGCATCTTTTTGAGATTTTTCTTGATGGGCTTGGCATTTGCATGTACAACTAAGTTGTGCACTACCAAAGTTGGGTCCAAGCCTAACATATCCTTATAGGACCATGTGAACACATCTATAAATTCCTCACACAGTAACATGGTGAATGTTTTTATGTTCGTGTCTGAGAGTGAAGCTCCCAACTTGACTATTTTTGGGTCATCTTTTGTGCCAATGTTTACATCAATAGTCTCTTCTACCAATAACTTTGACAAATCCTCCATACGCATAGGATTGGGAGGAAGGTTGAGATCTTCATCCAAGGATGTCTCCATGAGATTTTCATCCTTGGCATGGTCACTTTTATTGTCCTTTGATTTTTGTACTTTTTTCGCCAATGCCTCAAAGAGGTTTTCACTGTGTGACTTGGACTTTGAATTTTTCCGAGGCTTTTCATTGGAAATTTTTCCCTCACTTTTTCTTAAATTTTTTTGACCATGAAGCTCAACTTCCTCTCCGAAGTAGGCGCAGTATCTAAGTCAATGTAAAACCCTTTTGTGATCTCCAATGGGGATTATATCCCGAATGCCCATGAATTTATAATGGCTTCATCATTTTCAAATAGATCTAGTGGCACATGATGTTGTTGGTCCCATTCAACAAGGAAAGGGTAAAAAGGTCAATTTTAGGTTAGTAGGGGTTATGGTGAGGATAACGGTATTCATGAATAGGTTCGTGGAGGCAAGATCCTCATATTGGCTACAAGTGGGAATTTGTATCACTATCTAAATAGTCAGAGCTATCTTCGTGCTCAGAACAGGTGGCATCTTGATCATTGGGGTGTGACCCATAGGGTGAATGCGATGATGTCATACCTTTTTCATCTTAAAATGTGGGAGAGGAACTGGTTCTCGTTGTCCTTGCTCATTCCTTCCACATCCTAGACCTTTGTAGCCCATGGAATACATCATTCGGCTAGATTTCTCATACTCAGGGGTTTGGTAGCAAGTTGGTTGAGTATCTTCTGGGACCCAAGTCATAGGTGGATCCAACAATTTCTCTTCAACCAAACCCTCTAGGTAAAAATGACCCAATAGTTTTCTCATCTCTAGGCCATCTGAAATGATAGTTGGGTGACCTCTAGTTTTAGGTGACAATGAGAGGTCTGAAACTAAAAGGGCTTGTTGCACATTATACTCCCCACAACCATATTCTAGAACCTTCATCTCCCATGAATCAAAAGGGGAAGTTGATGTAGAGGCACCACGGGTGCAAGAACTGAGGGAATCTAAATCTATTTGGGACTCCATGGCTTTGGATTGAAGAGGAACAACTATATCAGTAGAGGGACACATATAGGCACCCTTATGTGTAAAACTATTGAGATCTCTGTAGTGAGTGAAGGGCTCTAGATCTCCTTATATCATGATAAGTGTGTCCCTCATGTTTTCAGTTTGATGCATTGATGGAATGTTGATGGCATGACCTGCATGGCATGAATCCATGGTTGGCCTAGAAGCATATTGTATGGGAGTTCCAAGTCCAAGACATGAAACTTTGTGTGATGACAAGTGGGTCCGACTTCCATGGGTAATGTGATTGTGCCAGTCTGACTCTCTTTCCATGTTGTCGTAAGTGGTTATGGTAATGATGTGGGACTTGAGGTCTTCTTTGGTATGTCCCAATTGCTTAACTAATTTCAATGTGCATATATTCAATCCTGATCCATTGTCCACAAGCACCCATTTTATCTTTTGGTGGGTAACAAATACCTCAATATACAAGGGGAGATTATGCATTGGATCTTCAATAGGGATCTCCCTATGATTAAAGGAAATGTGCTTAGTTGGTACAATATTGCTACCATGCCTAAAGATGTGTAGGATCTACTTCTAGTGGCACTCTGACCCTTGAAGATTTTTGTACAAAATGTCCTTATGTACATTTGATATTTTGAGAAGATCCAAGATTGAAATCTTGGCAGATGTCTTCTCAAGTTGTTCTAAAAGGTTGTACCTACCATTTTGTGGGGTTGATGAGAGAGGGTTCAGGAATCATGAGGTGGGCATGCATGCCTTGTTACCGTAGTGCAATCCTTTCCCTTGATTCGAATGGTGTTCACATGGTCACTAGGAGAGTGGATACATCCAATGAGTGAATCATAATGATTATTGTCTTTCTTGGTATATAGATAATTCACCACTTTATAACTCTGGGATGACTCTCCTCGATCCGGATTTTGGCTCTCGACTTACCATGTTTAGGGAATGGTTCTTTGTATATCCCCATCTTTTCATTAGGCATTTGAGTTTTTTCTAGGTTGTCCACTTCTATCTCCCCATTGTCGATGAGGTCTTGGATGTAGTGATGAAGTCATAGACATTTGTCTATTTTGTGTCCCTTGACATGATGTAATTCACAATAGTCATGCTCTTTGTACCATGATGGTTTTGGAGCATTTTCATCAAAGGGTTGTGTCGTGGGATAAGTCACCATGTGAGCTGCATCCAATTGTTTCAATATGACCAAAAAAGGCTCATTGAGAGGAGTGAACATTCTACATTTAGGTGGTGGTTGAATAGGTCCTTTGGTTAGTTTAAAAGGTTGACCGGTTTGAACCATTTGCACGTGTTTGGAATCATGTGATTCCATGTCTCCCACCACGTTCTTGTTTTTGTTGAATATTTTTGGATTTTCCATAGGTTTAACATTTTTGGTTATCTTTAGAGTGTGATTTAAGAGTTCCTTTGGAAATAAGGGCTTTCTCTATTTGAATTCCCTTTTCAATAACCTCCTCGAAAGTGTGAACACAATGCATTTGAAGGTGGAAAGTGATGTCTAGATTTAGATTGGGCACAAAGATACTCACAAGCTATTTTTCAAGGAATGTATAGGGGAAGTGACTGGCTATCCCTCTCCATCTTTGTAGGAAGCTAGAAAATGTTTTATTGGGATGTTGTTTAGTGCCACACAAATCTTCCATGGTTATGTCACTTTCTATATTGTATGAGAAGTGTCATAAAAATCTTTCTTGCTAGTTTCGGGCCATGTAAAAATAGACCCACGAGGTAAGTGAGTAAACCATTCTAAGGCTTGGCCCCCTAGACTCTTTGGAAAGAGTCGTATGAGGTAGTTGTCACTATAGGCCACTTCTTGGCATGCCATATAAAAATATTTTACATGGTCTCATGGGTCACCCTTCCCTCTATATTTGTCAAATTTTGGCATGTCAAAATTTTTAGGGAAAGGTTGAAGTGTCATAGTTTTTTCAAATGGATAGGGACATAGCTCTTCATATTGATATTTTCTGCTATTCCCCACAGTACTCTCTTGGAGGCTTGTAAGTGTCACTTTCATGGATTGCATTTCTTGAGTGAGTAATTGTTCTTTGGTAGGAGAAGTAGGGATATATACATGATGATGCTCCATATTGTCTTCTCCTTGATTTTCCTATGAAGTTCACTGATTTTGACCTTAGGCTTTGTCTTTTGGACATTCTTGTTTGTTTTTTTTGTACATGAGAGGTTAACAAGGCTAATTATCAACTAAGGTTGCTAATTTTTTGCTGAATAGTGACTTCTTCTTCAAAGGTTCCTCTTCTTCTTCATGCTATGGAGGTTGTTCAACATTTTCTTGTTCTATCCTGATTTTACGTGGTACTTTAATGAAAGGTATTCTATATCCCACTACATTATCATTTCTATGCATTGGAGGTAGAAGCATGTCCATGTGTTAAAATATCATCCATGTTGATAAGAGGTGCTCCTCATCATTAGCATCATTTGTAGGTGGGATTGTTTCTTGTTCAATAGGCATTTTGGCTCCCAATTCTACAACTCGTGCCAACACCCTATCCTTGTTTCTAAAAAGGAATTCATCTAACAAGGTGGGGTCGAAGTCAAATTCCACATGTGGGGATTCCAACTCATCACCACTATGATCTATCATTTCTTCTACCTCTTTTTCATAGAAAATAAAGGCCCAAGATCATGGCCAATAAAAGGGTTTGACCCTTGTTTGTTTGAGGCTTCCCAAGTTTGCACTTGTTGTGCTTCTAATGTTTTTTTTTGAGCCCTAATCATGTTTTAGGAGCCATGATGTGCAATAGTTTCACTAAGGTATCTTGTGAATGTGTTCAAATATTTTTATCAAACCTAAGTGAAATGTAAAAAGAATGTCAAGAATATGAATGAGTATAAATGTTAAAGTACCAATGTGATAAAGTGATAAGTCAATAGTGACACAATGTTTGGTACCAAGCCTATCAATCAAATGAAGTACTTCCTAGGTTTGTTTCAAAAAGGTAGTCGATGTTGTAAGATAATTAACAAGATGTCCCTACTTATGTCGAGTTCAAAGACATGAACAAGGTGTAAGTAATAACAAGAAGTTAATGTGACCTCCTAACAAGGTATACTAGAAGCAAGCCCAAATTCAATTAATACCTATATCCCAAAAAGTGCTAGTTATGATTGTGAGTGACACAACAATGTCACCAAGATATGTTAACCAAAACTTTGTGAGAAAGTAAGGTATTGATATCAAGATGATATTGATATAACACACACAAGTGGTAACACGTAGCACTTTTCAAAATCGAGGTAGTAATGGAATCAAACTAAAAGCTTATAGTATAACTAAGAATTGTTAAAATGTGTATAGTGTAACCTTACAATGCAGATATTTAGGTCAAGTTTACAAGAAACAAGACGTAAATACCAAAATTGTAGTGATATGATATAAACAAGGTAACCTTTCAAGGAAGTTCAAGATGATGAACCAAGCCTAACTATGATGATGATCTTGACGTGGGTATCAAGATCACAAAGGCTACCAATGATATGAATATGTCTCCACACACTTTAGACGTTTAACTTACCCAACCGCAAACATGGATGGGTGTAAATGACAAAAAAGTGGCAGAAACAATCAATTGATAACGCAAAGGTAGTCACTCTTCTTTTGATCAACAAAGTGTCAAAAGAAAGTGAAGGAAGTAGATCAAAATGGGGGTGAAAAATGTTGGCTTTACTTTGGCAGAGTTTTCCTCACCTTAAGGCAAGTGAAAAACTAAGCAAAAGTAATGCTTCCCATGTTTCGTGATGAATGATGGCTCACAACTCAAAACTATTTTGAAATGGTCAAAGTGGGCTCCTGGCCAAAGATATCTTCCTAGGTGGCTCTCTCAACTAGGTGTTACAAAGTTGTCTTAAGTGAGCTCGATTTACCCAAAAAGTCACAATGACTAATTTGGGAGTATCTCGGCTTTACTTTACCCCCTTCAAGCATAGTAGGAAACTAGTGCATCTATGTGTACTATCACTGGGGTCGCCATATGGACAACTGGTAATGCTAACTCACAAGGAACAACTAGTCAAGTAGGTTGTGGAGCACTTCCCATTTTCATCCACAAGGTTCCCTCTTGTGTGGACTACTTTGGGGTTCCTAGGACCACCCCCATTGTTGTAGCTTAAGGCTTATGCCAAAGGGGTTATGTCCTAGTTTTAAGTGGATGGGACATACCCTTATCCATGAACCTACAAATACAGTGTTTTGAATGTGGTGTTCTTTTTATCTTGTTTAATTTTGATGTGGTTTTCTTGAACACCTTTTGGCAACCTGCACAGAAACTGTATTAGTAGTTTGATTTTTTTTTGACTCCACCTTTCTTTGACAAGCGTGTGTTTTGGTTCTACACAATGGGTTAGTGATTTTCCATAAAAAGAATAAACATCATTTCTGATTCTCAAGATCATCCAAGGATGCAAGAGAAGAGCATACGTGACGTTTTTTTAGAATCCAAGAATTTTACCAAATGGAAAACAATTAATTCAAAACACACCAATTTAACTCATTTCTACTCAATTAGGACATTCTCAACATTTTCAAAGTGCAAAAAGACCTAAGAATCATTTTGATTCCCAAGATCACCCCAAAGGATGTGAGGGAAGAGCATACATGACCTTACTCTTATAAGAAAGCATGAAAAGTCTATCTAGTCTAGAAAAAGCATGTAAACATACCCTACAAAATAGGCATTAATTAGATAAAACCTACAAAGAAGTTAGCACTTTAACACACAAGATTTGAGAAAACTGAAATGTGCAGGCTAATTCAAACCGAAGCACACCTGCACATGTTGGTTTAGGCATGTGCACGTGGGTTAGGGTGGATATGCCCCTCTGTGTTTTTCAGATTCACACAGTGTGTTTGTGCCATCTGAGAGAGTGTTCTTGTGCCAGATATGGTATGTGTGCTAGGGTAGCCAAATAGGGATACAAAACTCGACAAAGAGCAGTGTGTGTGCCACCTGAGAGAGGTGCCTACGCGGGGTTAGGGTATGTGTGCAGGGAAGGTAGAAAAAAGGGTATTCAGATAAGATGTTCCCATGCCAGTGAGAGGTAATGTCGGGGTTAGGATATGTGCAAAGTAGCCAAAAGGTATACAAAACTTGAAAGTGTGCTATGCCACCCGAGAGTGTGCTTGCTTGTTAGGGTTAGGTATGTGTGCCATCTTGATAGGTTTTCCCAAATAGTGAAGGTACAAAAATTGAACATGTGTATCTGAATGTGCCTACACCAAACAAAGTTTGTGCACACCACCGGGGTTAGGGTATGTGTGTGCCTGTGGTAGCCAATGAAGGTACAATACAAAACTCCAGTGTGTGTGCACATGCTAGGTTAGTGTGCCTGCATGCTAGGTTAGTGTATGTGTGTGCCAGGTTAGTGCACCTACACCCCTCCTGTAGTCAAAATATGGCCAAAGACACCAAAAATCTCACAACACTTCAAATTTTAGTAAGTTAGCTTGAAATTGACAACAACCCATTAGAATGATAGCTCTAAATGAGAACCTACACATATAATACTAGCAAAATTCTAAGAAATTGAACATTATTTTCCATATGTGTATATCAAAGGTTAGCCAAAAACAATAGAATTCAAGCTAGAATGTTAAGGGACTAAGGATCCATCCCACCGAGCATGCCAAATGTGTGCATGGTTTTGTTTAACTAAGTTAAGAAAATTAGAACTAACACCTAGTAGTCCTAATAACAAAGTTAAATCAAAATCTAAACACCATCACGTTAAGAGCTAAGAAAGATTAAATAACAACATTATTGCATAGAACTTTGAAATGAAATCAAACTAACATGTTAATTATTAAAACCTCTACTCTTTAGATCACCAAAACAACTAAATGAACCTATGTAGATTCATTACAATCAAAGGTTTGATTGTTTGATCTTCAAGGATTAGAATGAAGTCTCATCAAAGCATGGCTACAAGACCACTTTGACATTTCCATATGACCAAAAACTTAGATGGATGAATGCAAGAAATGAATGAGGCTTAGCTCTTCTAATGGTGAAATGCTTAAGGATGACAAAAGGCTTATAGTGTATGTACTATATGCTTTCTTTTGTTTCTCAAGAATTAGGTGTAAGTGTAAAGGTAGGAGGAGGGCTCTTTATATAGCCCAATGGATAGAGGAATCTCTACATCCCTTTGTATGTGGGATAATAGAGATGTTGAGTTAGTTGTGGATAAGGGGGTTTAGAAAGGGTTGAGTTAACTTTAGGAGAGTTTAATTTGTCCTTTAGTGACTCATGTGGATAAAGGGGGTTTATTAATTAACCAAAGTGATTAATTAATAGGTGTGCAAGCTTATAAAATATTTTTAGAGGAATATTAGCATGATTTAGACTATAGAAGGGAATTAAATCAACTAAATAATGATTTATTGATTTAATGAAAGGGGAAGCTAATTAATTAATAATAATTAATTAGTTCTAGATAGAAGGAAGGATTAATTAACGGAAGGTCGTTAATTAGGGTATTTGTTGAATAGAAGACTTAATTAATTAATGTAATGTAATTAATTAATATCTAACGTAGTTCAATGAAGTTGGTACAATAAAGAGAGAACACCAGAATACATCCAAGGAAACCTTAGAGGATGGTTTTGAGGTATTTCTATGGACTAGGGTACACAAAATTTAGACTAGGGCACCCATAGGTGCCCTGAACCTCTCCCAGTTCCCTAGTCCACTCGATTGCTCAAAACTCTATAATTTTTAGACCTCGGTATAATCATTTCCTCATCATGTTTCTCCATCCATCTCTCGTGACATATTCCAACAAGTTTTTCGAATCAGCTAAGCTCTTTGTAACCCTACATGTTAATTAGGTTTTCACATTTTTATTTACTTGGTTTCTTGGGTCACTTTCCTTATTTAGTTTAGCTCTCATTCACTATTGTACTTATTAGATTAACATAAAAATATTCACATTTTTGTTAATCATTTTGGTGAACCCAACCTTGATTTCCACACTTATTGGAATTTCATTCAATTCTTATCATCTTAGGGTTTTCTCATCATGAATATCTATATTCACACTTATCTACAAAATCACCTTGATTGTATCAGTAAGATTAAAAAGTACTTAGCTACTAATTATATTCCTCCTCACATTTCACCGAATATGTATACCATAAGTTCACTTCTGCTCTATCCCTCAATGAGGATCAAATAAATTTCACAACCGATGACTTACCTTCTCAAGCAATACTACAACATGACCCTCCCTTGTATATTCAAGTTTGTGTAAACAAATTTGGGGTCAAACATGCCTTAGTTGACAATGGATCTAGCCTTAACATTTGTAACATCACTTTCCTTCATCATTTAGGTATGTTGGAAGCATCTCTAGCTCCTTCCTCCATCTCTATTCATGGCTTTGATAACATTCCCAAGTGTGTATTAGGTATTGTCAACTTACATGTCACTATTGGTCCATGTACAATCACTATTCCATGTCATGTCATGCCTAATAACCTTAATTATAATATTCTTCTTAGACGACCTTGGATCCATGCTATGAATAAAATTCTCTCTATATTGCATGCATGACTTAAATTCTACCATCAAGGCACTTGTTTATGATGTTCGGTTGATCCTTCACCTTTTGAGTATTGTAATTCTATTGAGCAATCTAGTGATACTTCCACTTCCTCTAATATTACTTAGGAATTTTCTAGATATGGGTTAGGGTACAAATAATTATACCGCTATGGTTTCTTTGATACAAATTTAGATCAACAAGAACATAAGGTCATAACACTTTGGGATCTCCCTACATAGTCACACAAGTTTGGGCTAGGGTATCAACCTCCTTCTCTACCAACTACGGATGTTTATACTACCTTTCATGTTACCTCACTTTCCATAGTACATCCTGAACTCATCAGTGATGATGTATCTACCACTTGGGATACCTTATATACTTTTCCTACTGATGATGCTCTACTAGGTTATATGGGTGTTTACGATCATTTTCCTTCTTTTCACCATAAACGACATCTCCCATCATCTCTCAATGATACATCTTATTTTGGATAATATGATTTATCCCCGATCTGCCGATCCTCTTAACACTATTCCTAGTGATCCATATATTGAAGATCACTTGCCCATTCTCAATGAAGAAATAATTCAAAAATCCACACATAATTTTGCTCCTTGCCTCCCTTACTCCCGTTGAACAAAAAGATATCAAGATATTCCTTCACAATTTCTCGAAATTTTTGGATGGGGCTATAGTGTCAAGTATTTATCCATTGGTTCGTAATGCACAATATTTTCATCAATCCTCGTGTTAAATCCGTCTAGAAAAATTCATAAAATACAACTCAAAGTAGCAATTCTAGTTAAAGAAGAGATTCAAAAGCTTCTCACTGCCAGTTTTATTTGTGTTGTTGACTATCTTGAATGGGTATCTAATATCATGTGAGTAATGGCTGGATGGTCGGGTTTATTGCTACATTGATTTCCACAATTTAAACAAAGATTGTCCTAAGGAAATTTTCCTTTGCCACACATCAATGTTATTGTCGACTCTACAACCAAATATGATATTCTCTCTTTTATGGATGGATTTGTGGGTTATAATCAAATTAAAATCAACCCCATTGACCAAGAAAATACTTCCTTCACCATGCCGTGGGGAATGTTTTGCTAAATAGTTATGACCTTTGGTCTTAAAAATGCAGGAGCTACTTATAAACGGGAAATGACACATATATTCCATGATTATATTCACAAAATCATCAAATATTATGTAGAAGAAATTTTGGCCAGATCTAGACGACATTTTTTCCATGCACAGGATCTACGTATACTATTTAAATGACTACGACAATATTGTGTGCATATAAATCCCAAAAAGTGTGTTTTTGGGGTCACAATGGGTAATCTCCTTAGATATACTATCTCCTAATGTGGCATTGAGATTGATCCTAACAAAATTAAAGCTATTATTGATATGAATCCACCCAAAAAATTGCATCAATTACGATCATTATATGGAAAAATTTAGGCTATTCAGAAAATCATTACACAACTCACTGATAAGACTCAACTATTTACATGGCTCATGAAGAAATATACTAAATTCATTTGGGATGAGAAATGTCAACAAGCATTTGATGATATCAAGGCCTACTTGTTAAACACATTTGTCTTAGTCCCTCCCTTAGTTGGTTGGCATTTTTTTATTATATATCTCCATTACGTTTCATACATTAGGTGCTCTACTGGCACAACATGATGATTCTCAACGTGAAAGAGTGATATATTATATCATTTGTACCCTACTTTCTTATGAATGTAACTATAGCTACATTGAAAAACTATGTCTTGCCTAGGTTTTTGTTGCGGATAAATTGTGACATTATCTCCTAAATAATGAAGTACATATTATCACTAAAGTCAATCCTTTACGGTACTTATTATCTTGCACACATCTTTCGGGACACTTGGCATGATGGGTTATGCTTCTCACTGAGTTTTATTTCAATTTTATACCATATAAATCCATCAAAGGACAAGTTATAGCTGATCAATAAGCTGTAACACTCCTCTCAGATGTATCACCCATTTTTGATTCTTTTTCATGATGATTTCTATACCTATACTATTGAGCCACACACATGGACAATGCATTTTGATGTATTTTGTTATTGATTTGGTGCTGGATTTTGGATAGTCTTCATTAATCCAAATGGTGACCTACTCCCCTTCACATATTAATTAGGATTTTCTCACACAAATGACATTGTAGAGTACCAAGATCTCATTTTAGGCCTACTTACAGCTCAAAAACTTCTCATTTGTAACTTATGTATACATGATGACTCTCAATTAGTCATTAATCAAGTCAATGATACATATAACACAAAAGAGGAACATCTAATCCCATACAACATGCTTGTCAAAGATCTCCTAGCTACATTTGAGTCCTATTCCATTACTACCATTCCTTGCAAGGATAATCGTCATGCAGATGCTATGGCTAGTGTTGTATCACTCATCTCATAATACATCACAAGTGAAACAAGACATATTCATAATTATGTACTTATGACATACTTCTATCTCTACATTACCTCTTGTAGCTTGTGCCATAACGCACAATAAAGATAACTCTAAATGGTTTTCACCTATTTATAATTACTTATATAAGCAGACTATGCCTAAAAATATACAACCTCATGAGGCTAGAAGGTTGTGACATGAGGTTACTTGCTATGTCATTATTGGCACATAATTATTTAAGCACACAATTGACGTTTCCTTTTACGTTGGATCACACTTGCGCAGATATACCCGTTTCCATCTCGCGAGATACATGATAACATGTGTGGTGGTCATTTTTTCGGTAAAGCCACGTCACAAAACTTTTACGCTAAGGGTACTATTGGCCTACAATGGAACAAGATTTCCTATAATATGCCAATCATTTGTGAAAATTTCCGAACGCATGGTAATATCCAACATGCACTATGTATGATCTCCAACCCATTGTGCCTACTTATCCTTTCTCCCTTTGGGGACTTGACCTCATTGGTATAATCAATCTTGAGTCCACCGATGGACATAAATTCATCATTATGCTCATGAGTACTTTACTAAATGGGTGAAGTAACTCCCTATGAACGGTCACTAGCATAAACATTTGTAACTTTCTCACCATGCATATTATCACATGTTTTAGTGTTCCTTCTACAATAATCTCTCGATAACGGGGATTCCTTAAAAAATAAGGATGTTAAAAATTTTGTGCCAAAATCAAAATAAAAAAATCATTTTCAACCCCTTATTATACGTAGGGTAATGGCCAAGTTGAGGCCACTTTGTAGACACTTATAATTTGGCTTGAGCAATTTAAATACTTAAATTACACTAATTATACCCTTTCCCGCAAATTGAAAACATATCGTCAATATCTCTCTTTTCTCTTCTACCACCATTAATTAATTACATTACGCTAATTAATTAATTCCTCTATCCAAAACTATGCCAATTAACAACCTTTCGTTAATCAAATCCCTTTCTATCTAGATTAATTAATTAATTAAGCTCCCCTTTCTATATAGATTAATTAATTATTTCTAATTAATCAAGCTCCTTTTTCTATCTAGATTAATCAATTATTTATAATTAATTAAGCTTCCCCTTCCACTAGATCAATAAATCATCATTTATTTGATTAAATTCTTCCCATAGTCTAAATCATACTAATTATTCTTCTAAAAAGATTTTATAAGCTCGCACATGTATTAATTAATCTTTTAATTAAGCAATAAACCCTCCTAACTCCCATGAGTTAGTAGAGGACAAATTAAACTCTCCTAAAGTAAACTCAACCACTCCTAAACCATGCTTATCCATTAACCTAGCTTTGCTATTATCCCACATGTAATAAGATATAAAGATTCTTCAGACCATTGGGTTATAAAAGGAACCCTCCTCCAACCTCTACTTACACCTTACATGCATATGGCTAAAATATAGGCATTTCACCTTATATCATCTTTCATTTGAGCTAATAGCCCCATTCTTGCATTTCATCCATCCAAGCTTTTGGGTCATATGGAGAGAATCAAAATGGTCTTGTAGCCATACTTTGATGAGCCTTCATTCCCAAACCCTTGAAGATCAAACAATCAAATTTTATTTCCATGGATCTATCTAGGTTCATTTATTGTTTTTGGTGATCTAAAGAGTAGATATTCAAGTGTTTAGGAAATTAGTTTGATTTTATTTCAAGTTTTAATGCATAATGTTGGTATTTAGTCTTGTTAAGCTCTTAGCATGATGATATTTGTAGGGTTAACTTAATTTTGAAGCTACTAAGGTGTTAGTTTCAATTATCCTAGCTTAGTTAACTAATACATTGATACATATGGCATGCCCAATGGGACTTACTCCATTGTCCTTTGCACTTAATTTCAAGTTTTTGTAGTTAAGTTTCAATTTTGGTTACTAAACTCTCTTTTTGAATATATTGACATAACTTGTTTTGTTGATTTTGCATGTGTTAGTTCTTTCTTGTAGGTATAACAGAGGTGAACTGCTATCAAAATTGGATCTTGATGGGAAAAATTCAAGATTTCTCCATGTTTTCATGTTTAGAGCTTCATTTTCAACATTCTACATGCTAGTTTTGTCAATTTCTTGAAAATCTTAAATTTTTGAGCATGTAGGTTAGTGTTTGATAGTCTTGAGTCTTGTATTTACATACTAATGTGGTGGGTTTCTATAAAAATTGAACCTTGGTAAGAAAATTTCAAGATTTCTCTATGTTTTCTTGTTTAGAGCTTAATTTTCAACATTCTACATGCTTTAGTTTTGTCAATTTCTTGAAAATGTTAAGTTTTTTTTATCACGAATGTTAATGTTTGATAGCATTGAGTCTTATATTCATATATTAATGTTATGGTTTGTTTTCAAAATTGAATCTTGGGTGGAAAAATTTAACCTTTTTACAGATTAAGGGATGTTTTTTTGAATTTTTTTGAGTATATGTTAAGTGCATACCTGTGAGCATAAGAGCATATGCGTAACCCCTCTTCCAGAGGTTATAAATTTTTCTCCCAAAATTGAAATGAATCAATTGTTTTTGTGTTGGAAATGTATTGAAGTGAAATATGTAAAAACATAAATTCGGGATTTATACTTACAAAAAGTGTGAGGTTTTCATTTACGATAAAATTGGTCATTTTCATTGCATGTTGTAGACACCCTAATTTCACATCTATCCTAAATCAATTAATTCCCCTTCCTCATTTCCCACAAAAATACACTTCGAATTAATCAAATATAATTTGATTAATTATCCATTTCAAAATCTAAAAAATAACCCAATCCTCACCACATGTCATTATTCTCCATGTTTTTCTACTATTGAATTAAAAATTTAAATTCAAATCCTCACCCACCCTTCGTGGTCCCCACTCACCTAAAATCCTCCACTTATGAATTAAAAATATAATTCAAATCCTCATACATTCTTCGTGGCCCCCACTCATCTAATCTTGCTCACATTTTCAAACCACTCACTTAATCTTGCCCACATTTTTAAACCATGATTACTTAATTTAATCTAAGTTAAACACTCCCCTAGGCTATAAATACAACCTTACCCCTCCCCTCTAAACACATGAAGAATAAGCTTGAATGCCATATCTAAGTTCTTGCATCCTTTGAGAAAAGAACATCCTTTTACCTCATCCTAATGCCTAAATAGCCTCATAATCCTTTTTCCCATCTAGTGCAAAGTAAGAGGATCGTTGTTGCAAGAAGGCCTTGCTCCGTCTTGAAGAAAAGCACCTACATATCACACAATCAGGGCTCAATCCAAGTTTTCTAGCCCATTCCAAGGTTTGCTACGGAACGCGAAGGAGGAGGTATGATTATTGGTATTTTACTTCCTTGTTAGTAGTGTATTTTTCCTAGCTTACATTATGGCACGCCCGGTTACTTTCGATCTGTTACCATTAATTTCTCTATTAGTGGTTTTATCTATTATTTTTTATTATTGTTCATTATTATTTCATTTTCTACATTCCTTATGGCCTTCTTTGGTTAACCTTCATGCTTTGGGGCAAAGTGCTTTTGTTGTGTGGTGTCTTGTGGTGTATCTGCAGGTTATAACAACAATAAAACTATGACACTCATTTTGTCTTTGATCTCTTCAGTGCTTGGTATTTAGTTCCTAGTTTTTATTTATTTTTCACTCATAATCTATAGAAACACATGAACTAGTCATTAGTTTATCATCTTATTTGTCATGAGACAACCAATCCGAGAAAATACATTTATTTATTTAGTTTTGCTAAAATAACTACTACTTTGTAGGAAGTTAATCATTTTTTTCTTTTCTTTTAATCAATAATTTTGTGATCTAACTTTTTCTTTCTATTTATTGTTGTTTTTAACCTTCTTTGTCAAAATTTTAGCTTCTCGGGTGAAGTACGAAGTGGAAAATAAAAAAACAAGCTCGGGGACGTTTTTCTCACGTTCAAATTTTTCATTCAGTCTGCTACCGTAGCCCATCTTAGGAAGCCATAAAGTTTGCTCTGAACTCGGAATGACTTATTTTTTTTAACGGAAGGTATCGAAAAGATATATGCAATGAAAAATAAATTTTAGATTTAGACTTACAAAAAAATTTGGTTTCATTTCTTTTAACACTGTCTTTTAAAAAAAACAACAAAATTATAGTTTTATTTTTTTATTTTTTTATTTCACGTAACAACCTCACACGTATGCTCTTTCCTCGCACTTCAAAAGTGATCTTGGAAATCAGAAACGTGAGGCCACCTGGGCTCTGCAAAACAATTTTTTTATTTTTTTAATTTTTAATTTTTTGCCTTACATTTCAATTTTCCACGACAACACTTTTAGGTAACGTTTTCACACTCTTCTTTCATCGTTTTTCTTTTTTGTGAAAATAATCATTATCGCTATTTCACAATCATGATTAATTACAATAATTATTAACATTAAAAAAACTATTCTAATTGTATCCGCGTATGCTCTTTTCTTGCGCCTTCGAGTGATCTGGAAAATCAGAAATGGTCACAATTTTTTAGTTTCTTGTTCTAACATTGCAAGATCCTCTAGCTTTGTTTTCCAACTATCATTTCAATAATTATTTTCCTTTGTCATATTCTTAATATTTGTTTGGTCATTAGTTGTGTATGCTCTTTTCTGCACCTTTGAGCGATCGGCAAATAAAAAACAACCACGATCACTTTTCTAACATTTCATTTACTGGGATAACTACTAATTTGTTTTTCGTAGAACAACGTTCTTTGGAATATTGTCAAAAACAAAAAAAAAAAAAACAACAAAAATCCTATAAAAATACCACCATTCAAAGAAAATTGCTGAAACAAAAAAAAAGTACGCTCAGGTACGCAATTATTTTTTGTTAGTGATTTATTTCAAGTTGGAAAGAACCTTGCGTTTAATCACTTTATCATTTTGTTTTTACACGTAGACGAGGTGGATTTCATCACCACCAAAGCTACACTGGTGACGTGGACTTGACTACCACGCACCAACAACATTTGCATCTACATTGCACTTTGAGACATAGTCTTATCACAATGTTTGGTATTTACCTCGCCCCTACTCTTTACTTACGAGTGTAATGCTATCGTACAATGCATGTGAGTCATGCCTAAATAGCTATAACAATGAAGCTTGGGCATCGTCCCTGTAAATCTTCGGGGAGTTATAAGGACACCATACACATTCATCCCTCCATCACCTTCCACCTTTTTCACAAAACCTATTCTGGACGTGGTGATTCACTCCGAAATAGGTAAGTAAGAATTGGTGAGTCTCCTCCAGTGCTCTAAGGGTTCCCTGTACCAATTCTATCCCTGTACAGAATTAGGTATATCAGGACTAGGGTATATTGGAGGACGCATCTTCTTGGAGTAATAAGAGCCTACATCCACCATTTCACAACATACTTGTATGATTGCATGAAACAATGATCATTCCTAAAGAATTTACCTCATAAGCCAAAACAATTGAATCCACATGATTACTTTCTATTTGAAAACAAAATAGTTTAGCATTTTTTTATCATAAAACTTGGCTAATATCAATGTGTTCATTGTAAAAGTTCAAACCCTAGTTGTGTTCCACAAAAAAAAATCAGTTCTCGACCAATTCAATACCAAGCGAAAACATCCAAACAATCCAACAACGTAGACCAAAACATCACACCAATTTCATTAGCTCGCTTTAGCTAATAATACATCTGTCATAGCTTGTCTTCAGCTATATCCAATAGATATTGAGTGACTTGCGTTCACTCCTTATCTCATCAATTGTCAGAACATCCTTTATAGCTTGTTTCAAGCTATATCAAAATGAAATTGGGTGACTTGTTTGAGTTCACTCATTATTTCATCAGCTGCTAAGTTTAACAAAATCCCATCTGACACAAATCCCTTCAAAGCTCATTTTGAGTTCACAACTGTGTTGAGTCACTTGTTTGAGTTACTCTTCCTATCAAAAATAGAAATCTTGTTTAAGCCAAACCAATCAACATATTCATCATAGCTTGTTTGAGCTATATCCCACTTGTATTGAGTACCTTTTTTGAGTGTACTCCTTAGATTTTCATCTGATAAGCTTGTTTAATCCAAACCAATCAACATATTTTTCATAGCTTGTTTGAGTTATATACCACTTGTATCCCGAGTAGCTTGTTTGAGCTTACTCCTTATAGCCTTGTTAAAACTTGATTGAGTGAAAACAAAGATCACAATCAATAGGTTGAGTTCTTCATCGCACATTTCTTCGTTCTCCCTCTCTTTCAAACATGATGAATTCACGAAAAATTTCACGCAATGAGCTATTAGAACAAATTAATAAGATGAAAACACAACTCTCTCATATGGCTACCCAAATCAGTGAACGATCACCCAAAAAGCCAATCATACAACCTAATGAAGACATCACTTCATGTAAAGTTGAATGTCAGTTTACGCCCCTTGGAGAAACTCTCTCTAGTGTTTTTCATCAACTAAAAGAGGCTAAGCGATAAGATATCCAATTACAAAACCCTTTGTCAAAGGGAATCTAATCCATGTTGGTACAAACCTAACACATACTGTGATTTTCATCACATTGATGGTCATCACACAGATAAATGTGTGCAATTTAAGAATTACATCCAAGACTTAATTGACGACGATGTCATCTCTATAGAGCTTGATGACAATGCTCTTGCAACCAATGACACATCCAATACCACAACTTTTAATGAAGATTTGACTACTGTCGAAACTCCTATACATACTAAAATTCCACAAGATCACGATGACAAAGGTCAAGAATCTCTAATTCCAAACCAATCCATATCTTCTTCAAATTTTCTTCCATTCGTTCAAACATACATTGAACCTGTTTTGGACAACAACATTCTTCCAACATCAAATGGGAACTTGAACTTATTTCAAGACTCTCTTTCAACCCAAACATACATTGCACCTATTTTAGACAACAATATTCTTCCAACATCTATTGAGCACTTGAACTTATTTCAAGACTCTCTTTCAACCCAAACATACATTGAACTTGTTTTGGGCAACAACATTATTCCAACATCTACTAAGCACTTGAACTTATTTCAAGACTCTCTTTCAACCCAAACATACATTGAACCTGTTTTGAAAAAATATTTTTCCAACATCTACTGAGCACTTGAACTTATTTCAAAACTTTCTTTCATCCCAAACATATATTGAACCTGTTTTGGGTGACAACATTCTTCCAACATCTAACGAGACCTTGATCTCATTTCAAGACTCCCTTTCAAACCTTGATATTACTGTAGACACTACAGAAGAGGTTCCATCAACAGGTACCATTAAGTTTGATTCTATTATTCCAATATTGGCTCTTATGCCTAACATCTCTAGCCTTGTTGTCGAAACACAACCACATCGAGTTTGGACACTTGCGACAATGCAATCTATCGTGTCCATCATGCTTTCAACAATCGATCTTGCAGGCATCTCATCACTAATTATTCTCAACTGTCAAGACTTCTACGTGCATACATTCTACGAGGTACTTATACCTAGGAATATCTTTACACAACATTTTCCATCTTTAATCATGAATCTATCCTCAAAACAATCAATTAATGGAAAAATAGAAGCAACAAACCAAATAACACAAACCATCATTGTCAACACACATGGAAGCTATTGGCTTAACCAAATCTATCCCACTCTTTGGGCTTACCACACATCTTATCCCACACCTACAGGAGCCACTCCCTTCTCCTTTTTTATGGTTGGGAAGCTATTTTACATGTCAAGGTTGAATTTCCATCCTTGAATATCCCTCTAAGATGTAATCAATCAAGATTATTATCGACACTCACGCCATAAGGAACTCGAGCTTCTTGCTGAAAAATAACTTAATTCCCTAGATCATCTTCCATTCTATCAAAATCAGCTATGGTGTAACTACCATAAAAAATTCAAACCTAGAAAGTTTAAGGTCAATGATCTTATTATAAAAAAAATTGAAAGAACACACCCAAAGAACGAGACATAAAAAAAAAACTTTGAGCCCAAGGAAATCATAAATAATTTTTGGTTTGGAGCTTCTAAATTGGCCATTGACACAGGCCAAGATCTTGATGAACCAATGAATGCAATTCATTTAAAGAAATTTTATCCTTGAGATGTTCACTATTCCAGGAAACAACGTGTACATTATTCCTTCTATCTTACTTATCTCTCGAATAATTTAAATTTATTCATTTCCATTGGCAGATATTTTCTTTATCAAAATCACATCTTCATATTCATCATCATGAGACAAGTGCTAATATAAATCCTATTAAGTTTGTGAGCGTCATACTTCTTCCATTTTCAGTCGCTTTCATCTATGGTCTTACCTAGAAGCTTACTGATGGTAATATATTCCCTTTAAAGACATTCTCTCTTTTATAAAAAATCTCTAAACTTCTTTACCCAGTTTGTTTGGTCATCCATCTCAGTCTTCGGTGTTGAACCCTCGCATCCTACTAGTCGTGTGAGGTTGAGATTGGGGGCAGATGTTCCTTCCCAAATACAACATGTTATTGTAAAAATTCATCAATTCAATAACTTATGAATAATTCATCGTCACATCTTTTGTCCTTTATAGTCTTTGGTGTTGAGCCCACACTTTTTCCTGGTAGTGTGAGACTGGGAATGGAGGAAGGTGCCCTTATTCATCTACGTCTTGTCTGGTGATAAACCCTTGCCTCTTACAAGTGGCATGGGGAAAAGCATAGAGGGTCATTCTCATAAAAGCATAAAAATATTAAAAAATATTCAAAAAAAAACAAAACAAAACAAAACAAAAAAAAAAGACAAAAAGGGAATTCACTCGCCTATATTTTTCCTTTAGTGATGAGCCCTTGCTTCTCACTAGTAGCATGGGGCAAGGCATAGGGAGTCATTTCAAAAATAAAAAATCTTATAGTGCTTACAAATTATAGAATCCCCAAACACATAATTTAGATGCCTAAGTGAAGAGAGAACTATCATTTAACCTCATATCTTATCAATCAATGGAGCCACATAACTGTCTAAGTCTAGCATGTGACTCATAAAGTGAAATCCATTTTTGAAACTAGTTCAGTACCATTATGAAGAATGGAGTCACAATTTCCCAAAGGGATTGTTGTTAGCATTTGTCTCTATATTCATTATCTACCTCCTACGTCCTTCTTGATTCTTGGTGATGAGCCCACACATCTTACTAGTTGTGTGGAGTCAAGAATGGAGCTGAAATTATTTTCATCATATCATCACCACCATATCCTGCCAATGGAAAGAGAATTTGTGTTATTCTGAGAATAATTTACAACATGGAACATAGTACATACGGATAATATCCATGTTTATCGCCTCTCAAAAATAAGTCTGCACTCTGGTCCATAAATTGCCAATCATAGTGTCAAAATCTACAAACATTTGAAAATCGTCAAAAATCTAAAAACAGTGTAAAAATCCAAAAACATTTGAAAATCATCAAAAATCCAAAAACAATGTAAAAATCTAAAAATCTAAAAACATTTGAAAATTGTCAAAAATCTAAAAACAGTGTAAAAATCCAAAAATCCAAAAACATTTGAAAATTGTCAAAAACCCAAAAACATTAGAAACAATCGTCCAAAATCCAACAAAAAAATTAGAACTCGTCAAAAATCTAAAAATATTAGAAACACTCGTCAAAAATCTAAAAACATTACACAGAATCGTCAAAAATCTAAAAACATTTGAAAATCATCAAAAAAGTCAAAAATATTTGAAAATCGTCAAAAATCCAAAAAACATTAGAAAATCTATATATATATAATAAAAAAATCTACAAAATCGTAAAAAAAACTCTAAAATAACCAACACAATTTAACCTTTGAACTATTATCCCCAACGAATGATCCAATCACCTTATGACTACCAAATTCAAACCACTTCTCCTCACGTGAATCCTCGCTTGGGAAAATCCATCTCTCATTGTTTCCTTGTTTGAGGACAATGACCCAATACTTTACTATGTCCTCGTACCCCTGCTTGGGGGCACATCTAATCAATCCTCACTATGGAACATGTTAGGGACATGTTTATTGGTTCTTGTGTTGCATTATTAGTTGTAAATTATTAATTTCTTTCTTGCATCTTGATATATTATAGGGGCATCTTGATTTTATGTATCCTAGTTTTCTCTCTAATATTCTTACGTTATTTGATTGCATGTCATACTAGGGCATCAAACCTTTTTGATGGCCCCATGCCATGCTTATCATGCATATATCTGATCTAGTCATCCTAATATTTTATATCACGATGCATCTGTTATGTGCTATATTAAAATTAAGATACTTTTCATCACATGAGTATCTTCTGCATGTTCAACATCTTACTTTGCACCCCATCCATTCACCCATAATAATACATTCCCCAATTTGGGAATCCTACTTAATCACCATTGCAGTTTGCAAATCCTACTTGATGATCTTTCTCAAGTAGCATTCTCTATCCAGCAGCTCCTCCCCCCACCATGCTCACCATGTATTTGATCCATTCATCCTCGCTCCTCATTTTTACTCCTCCGCCACTTATCCCCATATTACCCTTCTCACCATTCATGTCCCCTCTCACCCATTTATATTCTTTCCTTTCACCCTTTTGCTTCCCACTTGACAATCTTACTTAATAACCCCTTCTATATGGAATCCTCGGTGGAGGTTTACTCTCTCCCTAAGATCTTCCCGCTATAGAAGCTTCTTCACCACCTCCCCTCTCATCAAACAACAATCACCACCAAACACATCTTCCCATTCCACCTCTTCTGCTTCCCATTCTCACATCATTACTCTCACCACGTGGGCATCCCAATTAAGGATTCCCCTCACACTCTCCGCCCTCCACTACATATATTCCTTCATCCATTCATGTTACACTCCTTTGTTTCCTTTCTTTCTTATTATCACCTCATCTCATATCATATACCACTCAAGCATACCTCACTCACTCTTTTCTCATCCTTCCCCAAATCCATCTTATGCCTGGTCATCCTACTTACACGCTCTCGTAGTATGGAAAATTCACTTGAGGGTTCCCCTTTAGTCCATTTTGTCATACCCTATTCCCACCAACTCTAACATCATCCTTCTTCTTCCTCAACTTGGCGATCTTACTTAACCATTCCAGCCGCATGGAAATCTTACTTAAGACTTCCACTTAAGGTTGATCTACCCTATGGCCTTCCCCCATCCCATCATATTTCCCCCATCTTATTTCTCCTGCCTCTCATCGCGATCATCTTCTTCAACCTACCATTCCACCCCTGTCCCCAATATCATCTTGTCTTTCTCCTTGCATATCATCCATGTCGGTTAGGTGATCCTACGAAACCTCTCCAACAACATGACAATCTTACTTAAGAGATTCTCTTAAGCATGACATGTCATCTTACACTCGCCCATCACTCTACAATCTCACCATCCATCTTTCCTCTTCATTCCCCATCATCACATCTTTTTACCACCACTATCACCCTCCTCTACTTGGAAATCTTACTTAACCACTCACCTGGCATGGTGATCTCACTTAAGAGTCCCTCTTAAGGATGATTTGTCTCCTTGCCTTTCCCCATCACTACGCACCCTTCACCCTTCACTTTTTCTTGGCATTCCCCATCATCACATCCTTTCACCTCCTTTTCGATTCTCACATACACCACTTCTTTCTTGACCACTTGTCATCTCCAGTTTCGCTTGCTTGGCAATATTACTTAACCACTTCTGTCACATGACAATCTTATGTCAGGGTCCTCCCTACACTTAACTTGTCATCATGAACTTCTCCCCCGCCTCATTCTTTGTTCACTTTGTTGATTACTTCTTCCACCTGGTATCTCTTATTACCCACTTTTTCCTCCTACTATTATCCTTTCTCCACATATCCTCTTACAACATACATCTAATCTCTTTCACCTACAATCACGTTCTTTTCCCCATTTTCCCCTTCTTGATCCATCATCCTTCATACCGTTTCTTCCCATTCTTTTCATGTCTTGGTTCTTCATCCTCACTTCATTCATCCTCATCACCTGCATCCTCTCCTCACTTTCACCTAGTCCCAACTCATCCCTCCCATTTTCTTTACTCTTTCCACTTCATCTTCTCAAATTCCCCCCACATTTCTACCCACACATGCATTCGCCATTATTGTTAACACTCCTATATCATTCTTTCATCATCATCTTCTCTTCCCGCTAATAATTGTAAACGAGTTTTCCCTAAAAATCATCAATCCTCATTCCGCACAACCTCATTCACTCCCTTGGACCTTCTAGAGTTTCCATTCATTCCTTCCCTCCTCTAAGCCCACCACTCATTGTAAAAGGGTTTTCCCTAACGTCCCTTTGTTGGCGTTACCCTTTCCAATCCTCATTAGCTTTCTCCTTTTCTTCATTTTTTCTCTCACCCTTCCCCACCACTCATTGTAAAGGGGATTTCCCTAACGTCCCCTCATTAGCATTGCTTCTTCTCTCCCCCATTCTCTTTTCTCTCCTATTCTTTTCCCTCAATCCCACCCTTTCTTGTCACTTCTTACCCATCTCTCCATCTCCTCTTTTCCCTCTTCAATATCTTTCTGTCTTTATCATACATCCTTTTTCTATTTTCTCTTCATCCTAGTATCCTCATTTCATGCATCTCCAGATCTTTTCCAATCGATGTCATTCCTCCCCTCTTTCTTCTCGAACATTCCTTATACTATCCCATTTCCACTTATTACCGCCTTTCTGTATTCCCTTCCTTCTACATCATTTTCTTTGTTATCCTCTTCTCTCTCCCACCCCTCATCTTATTTCCCTTCCCCTATATCATCTTCTTCCCCTTTTTCCATCACGTTTCCTCCTTACTTCCCCATCGATAACCTGGCTGTTTAGTGTTGTCCTATCTTTTTATCATACCACCCTTCACATGTATCTCCATACGGTCTGTTCCATATTCTTTGCCTTGGTCTTCTTGAAATGACACGATTCCTTCAATCTTCTCCTTATATTCATTCTATCTTCCTTTCCTCTCCCCTAATTTTCATGTTTCTTCTAACCACTTCTCCTTTTCTCTACCACCCCTACCTTTTTGTTCATTTTGTATTTGTTTCTCTTCTTTTCTCTCCTCTTTTTCACACTTTCCTCACCCCTCATAGTTTTTTTTTCTCCGTTCTACTTCTTATTTCATCCTCTTTCAGTTTTCATCCATTTCACCCCCTACTCCCACCTCATTTTCTCCTTCTTATTTATCCTTTCCCTTTTCCTATTTTTCTTAACTCTATCATTTCTTTCACTTTCACACATCCCTCTTTACTATCTTTGTTGCTTCCTTCATTTTACACATCTCTCTATTTTATCCCTTCACCCTCTACTCTGTCATTTTCCTATTTTTACCTTGTTTGTCCTTCATCATTCCCTTCTTCCCCTATCATCCCTCTCTCTTATTTCTACTTATTTCATTCCTTTTCTTCCCCTCCCTATCTCCCTTACTCTTCTTGTAATACACCCCCAATCATATCCATTCCTTTTCTCTTTCCCACACACCCTCACACCTAGCATTCAAGGCCGATTGAATCCTTTCTCCATTTATGTCGTGTGGTCATTCTAGTCTCTTCCACTCCATTATCATCCTCTTCTCCGCATAATTCATTTCTCTTCTTTTCGAGAGTTCTGTCGTATATTCCATTCTCGTCAGTCCTCTCAAGGGGGCATCATCACATCTATCCATAATCACATCTTCTCATGACATTTTTGTCTTGGAGGATACTATGACATCCGTCACTCACCACTTTCTATTCTCCCCAACAAACATTCACTCTACCTTTTTCTTAAAAAAGTAGATTGAATTCTTCCCCCATACCATCTACTTTCTTTGAAAGGACACTACTTTCATAGTACCCTTCCAAAGAGGGGCAAATGTAGACACCCTAATTTCACATCTATCCTAAATAAATTAATTCCCCTTCCTCATTTCCCAAAAAAATACACTTGAATTAATCAAACATAATTTGATTAATTATCCATTTCAAAATCCAAAAATAACTCAATCCTCACCACATGTCATTATTCTCCATTTTTTCTACTATTGAATTAAAAATTCAAATTCAAATCCTCACCCACGCTTCGTGGTCCCTACTCACCTAAAATCCTCCACTTATGAATTAAAAATATAATTCAAATCCTCACCCATTCTTCGTGGCCCCCACTCATCTAATCTTGCCCACATTTTCAAACCACTCACCTAAGCTTGCCCACATTTTCAAACCACTCACTTAATATTGCCCACATTTTTAAACCATGATTACTTAAATTAATCTAAGTTAATCACTCCCCAGCTATAAATATAACCTTACCCCTCCCATCTAAACACATGGAGAATAAGCTTGAGTGCCATATCTAAGTTCTTGCATCCTTTGAGCAAAGAACATTCTTTTACCTTTTTTAATGCCAAAATAGCCTCATAATCATTTTTCTCATCTAGTGAAAAGTAAGAGGACTCATTGTTGCGGGAAGGCCTTGCTCGTTTTGAAGAAGAAAAGAACCTACATATCACACAATGAGGGCTCAATCCAAGTTTCCTAGCCCATTCTGAGGTTTTCTACGGAACGCAAAGGAGGAGGTATGATTATTGGTATTTTACTTCCTTATTAGTAGTGTATTTTTCCTAGCTTACACATGTTAGATTCATTTTTATCAATGCCATGTATGCTTTTCTCTTGTGATTTCGAGTGACCTTGAGAATCATAAATGGCTATGATTATGGATATTTTTCTAACAATTTTAAATCTTTTGATGAATGTTGTATTTCCATGCTTTACTTGATTTCAACCAAAGCTTGTGTATGCTATTCTCTTGTACCCTTTGTTGATCTTGAGATTCAAAAACAAATTTAATCTCTCTCTTTTTAACATTTGGATTAACTTGGAAATTTCATTATTCATTTTGCTTAAGGGAATGAACCTTTTACAAAGAATTTTTATGGTCCTTTTATTTGAAGTTTTCCATTTCTATCTAGTTGGGCTAATTTTTTTGTATTCTCTTCTCTTACACCTTAGGGTGATCTTGAGAATAAAAAACAACTTTAGTCTTCATTTTCTAACATTTGGTTAATTGGAAACTTATATTTCATTTTTGGCTTAAGGGAATGAAAATTTATCAAGATTTTTGTATGGCTCATTAATTGAAAAGATTTCTTTTACTTTTAGCTAGATTATTTGTTGTGTACACTCTTCTCTTGCATCCTTGAATGATCTTAAGAATAAAAACTAACTCTTAATCCTCTTTCAAATAATGTGATTTTATTGGAGAACTAATAACGTCTAAGTGCAAGACCTAATCACTTTCCAAAGGCTTTAGATTTGAAACAAAATTTTCTAACTACTCATGTGTTGCAAGTTTCTAAACGGTGAATGACTAAACCACATTAAGTATAAAAGATAAAAAAACACACCACAATAAAAATATTGTATTTGTAGGTTTAGATAAGGGTACGCCTCGTCCACTTAACTAGGATATAACCCCTTTGGCATAAGCCTTAAGCTACAACAATGGGGGTGGTCCTAGGAACCCCAAAGTAGTCCATACAAGAGAGAACCTTGTGGACGAAACGGGAAGTGCTCTACACACCTACTTGACTAGTATACACGTGAGATTTAGCATCAAAGTTATATATATCGTGACCCTAGTGAGAACACATGATGAACACATTTATTGCTCACTATGTTTGAAGGGGGTAAAGTAAAGCCAAGATAATCCTTGGGAAACCTTGGCAAACCGAGCTCGCATTAGATAACTTGTGACACCTAGTTGATCGAACCACCTAGGAAGATATCTTTTCTAGGAACCAAATTTGAGTTGAGAGCCATTGCAAAGGGATAATTTAATTGAATTGAAACCTTTTTTGTCAAATAAGCGGGAGTCAATTAAATTTCAAGCGACATGTCATTCATCACGAAGATTTTGAAGCATTAATTTTTCTTAGTTTTTCACTCGCCCTAAGGTGAGAGGAAACTCTGCCAAAGTGAGGCCAAACTCTCTTCAACCCCAATTGATCTACTTCCTTCATTTTCTTTTGACACTTGTTTTATCAATAGAAGAGTGACTACCCATGTGTTGCTTAATTTATTGTATTCACCACTTTTGTGTCCGTTTACGCTCATCCATATTTTCGGATGATTTGTTAAACATATAAAGTGTGTGGGAAAGTTTTCATATCATTGGTAGCCTTTTTGATCTTGATATCCAAGTCAAGATCGTCATTGTAGTTAGGATTGTTTCTTCACTAGACTCTCCTTTTAACTATTATGTTGATTGTATCATATCGCCACAATTTTTATACTTACGTCTTGTTTCTTGCAAACTTGGCCTAAGTGTCTAGATTTTAAGGTTACACTACACACACCTTAACAATTATTTGGTATACTCTAGCATTAGTTTTCCTTTAAACATTATCTAGATTTCAAAAGGTGTTGTTGTTACCTTTATGCAGATCATATCAATATTATTTTGATATTAATACCTTACTTTTCCATAAAGTTTGGTTAACATATCTTAGTGGTATTTTTACGTTGTTCATACTCATAACTTCCACTTTTTGAGATATAGGTCTTGATTAGATTTAAGATCACTTTTAGTATACTTTGTTTGGGGATCATATCAACCTCTTTTTATTACTTGGGCCTTGTTCATTTATTGGAACTTGACATAAGTGGTGACATTTTGTTGATCATATTATATGTCAACTATCACTTGGAAACAAACATAGGAAGTACCTCATTTGATTAATTGGTTAGGAACTAAACATTGTGTGATTGTGAATTTTTTTTCATTTTGACTTATTCATTTAGAACAATCACTTTGAAACATTGATCCTTTTACACTCATCATTATTTGAACTATTGAAACTCTTTGAAATTCATATATTCACTTAGGTTTGACCAATACCTTTTGAACAAATTCAAACACCTTTAGTGAAATTCTCATCCATCATGGCCCCCAAAATAAGATTAGAAGCTAAAAGACAAGTAATTGAAACAAAAAAAGCATGGGAAACATAAAACAAAAAAGGGTCAAATCCCTTTATTAGTCATGATCTCGGGTCTCTATTCTCCATAGAGAAAGAAGTGGAAGAGATGGTAGATCAAAGTGGTGATGATTTAGGGTCACCACACATAAATTTTGATTTTTACCCCACCCTATTAGATGAATTGATTTTCAGAAACAAAGATAGGGTGCTTGTGAGGTAGTGGAATTATGTACTCAAATGCCAACAAAAAATGAAACTATTCCTCCCACAAATGAGGCTAATAAGGAGGAACCACTTCTCATCAACATGGACAAAATATTAACACATAAATATGCTTCCACATCAAACATGGGAAATGACAACATGGGGGTTATAAAATCCACTCATCAAGATACCACATAGAGTAAGAATAGAACATGAAAACATGAAACAACCCCCATTCAATGAAGATAAAGAGGAACATCATGAGGAAGAGGTCACTATATCACAAAAATTTAGAACCTTAGTCGATAGTGAGCTTTACTTGACATTTCATATACAAAAGGAAACATACAAAAATGTACATCGAGAGAAACTTAAGGTCAAAAATAGTGAACTTCACATAGAAAACCAAGAAGGTGAAACATCGAAAAATAGTCATGTGTATATGCCACCTTCCCCACTAAAGATCAACTTCTTTCACAAGAACTACAATCGATGAAAGAAATACTCACAAGCCTTCAAGAAAGCAATGGGGGACATAGCAAAAGGTATCAATATGAAGAGATATGCCCTCATCCATTTGATAAGGTTATGTTACTTCAACCATTTCCTAATAAATTTGACATGCCAAAATTTGAAAAGTATAGAGGAAATGTGATCCACGTGATCATGTGAAATATTTTTACATAGCATGCCAAGAAGTGGCATACAATGACAATTACCTCATATGAACCTTTCCAAGAATTCTACGAGGACAAGCCTTAGAGTGATTTACTCGCTTGCCTCGTGGGTCTATCTTCACATGGCACGAACTAGCAGAGAGGTTTGTGTGAAATTTATCATACAATATGGAAAGTGACATAACCATGATAGACTTATGTAACACTAAGCAATGTCTAAATGAAAACTTTTCAAGTTTTCTACAAAGATGGTGGGGTCTAGCTATCTTTTTCCCTTTCTCATTCTCTGAAAATAAAATTGCTAGCATATTTTTGCCAAATCTAAACCCGGACATCATTTTTCATTTACAAATGCATTTTGTTTGGAGCTTCAAAGAGGTCATCGAAAAGGGTATACAAATATAAATGCCATCATTGCAAAAGGAACAATCAAATCATCTTCCAAGTATAATAAATCTACCAAACCGAAAGACAAGCCAATTTTTTTAATAAAAACAAGAATGTGGTAGGAGATGGAATAATGGATGCCAAACATATACAAGCGAGTCCAAGTGGTGGTCTTTTAAACAAACCAAAGGGCTAATTCAACCACTAGCCAAGCATAAAACATTCACTCCACTTATGGATTCATTATTTGTGATCTTGAAACAACTAGATGCGGTCTAGATTGTGACATATCCTACAATGCAACCCTTTAACGACAATGCTCCTAAACCTTCATGGTACAAAGAGCATGAATATTGTGACTTTCATCGTGTCAAGGGACATAATATAGACAAATGCTTGAGACTACGTCACTTCATCCAAGATCTTATTGATAGTGGCAAAATATAAGTCGATTCACCACAATCAAATTAAACACCCAATAAAAATAAGGGAATATTTAAAGAACCATTCCCAAAACATGATAAACCAAGTGAGAAAAATCCAGATCAGGGAGAGTCATCCCAAAGCTACAAATATGCAAACTATCTATATACCAAAAGTGATAATAATCATTATGACTCACTCATTGGATGTGTTCACTCTTCTGATGAGCATATGAATACCATTAGGATTAAGGTAAAATATTGTAATACGGTAACAAAGCATGCTCGTCTCATGATCTCATAACATCCTCTGTCCACCCCTCAAGATGGCTAGTATAATATCCTAGAGCAACTTGAGAAGACGATTGATAAGATTTCAATCTTAGATCTTCTCAAGATATCAAACGTACATAAAGACATCTTATACAAAACCCTCCAAGGGTCAGGAGTGTCAATGGAAGTAGATCCTTCACACCTACAAGTTATGGTGGAAAACATTACACCTAGTGAACACATTTCTTTTAACCACAAGGAAATCCCTAACGAAGATCATACACATAACCTTCCTCTTTATATAGAAGTATTTGTTACTCGCCGAAAGATAAAGAGGGTGTTTTTGGACAACGGGTTGGGATTTATCATATGCACATTGAAACTAATCAAACATTTGGGACACACAAAGGAAGATATAGAGTCCCACATTATCACCATAATCGCATACAACAATGTAGAGTGCAAGTTAGATGGTATAATAACACTGCCGATGGAAGTAGGGCCTACTTTCCACAACATGAAGTTTCTTATCTTATATTTGGAACTTCCATAAAATATGCTTCTTTTCCACCTATGGATCCATGTCATGCAGGCCTTACCATCAATGTTTCATCAATGTATTAAACTGAAACATGAGGGACACACTGTTACCATTCAAAGTGATCCAGAACCCTTCGCTCACTAAAGAGCTCTCAACAAATTTGCGCATAGGGGTACATATATATACCCCTTAGCTAATATTGATATTCCCCTTTAGTTAAAAGTTCTATAATCATGGGTATATTTGGACTCCTTAATTTCTTGTGCTCATGAGGATTCTATGTCTATCTCTCCCTTTGATTTATGGGAGATGAAAATCCTCAAGTATAGTTGTGGAGAATACAATGTGCAACAGGATCTCTTAGTTTCATATCTATCTTTGTCACCAAAAACAAGAGGCAGACCCAACTATCACTTTAAATGGCCTAGAAATGAACATACTATTGGGAAATTCTTACCCAATGGACTAATCATAGAAGAGAAATTCTGGACTCACACTGATAACTTGGGTCCCCAAGGGCACTAAGCCTACCTACTTATGAAACCCCGAGAATATACCAAATCTAGTAGAATGACGTATTACATGGGCTAAAAAGGACTCAAATGTGGAAATTTTGAACAAGGCACAAGAGAATCGGTCCCAATTCCACATTTCAAAATAGAGTGCTATAGTATTGGTATTTAGCTATATGGGGCACACCCCATGGATCAAGATGTTACTTTCTTTGAAGGTGAGGATAGCTCGACTTATTCGGATAGAAACACAAACTAACATTATATCCAATACGAGGATCTTACCTCCTTGAGCCTTTTCATGGATACCTTTGTCCTTACCATAACCCCTACCGATCCTAAATTTGACCTTATATACCCTACCCTTGTCTATTGGGACAACAATGTCATATGCCATTGGACCTCTTTGAGAATGCGAGAATATTGGAAAATTTATGTGCATACGTGATACCATTTCTATTGGAGATCATAAGAAAGGTTTCTTTGTTGACCTAGATACTGTGCATACTTTAGCGAGGAAGCTAAGCTTTGTGATCAGAAAAATTTAAGAAAAGTTATGGAAAAATTTCTAAAGAAAATCCTTGGCAAAACATACGTCCAAGTCACATAGTTAATAGACAAAAAGTGACCACACTAAGAGTGAAAATATCATAGAGATGCCCTTGGAATAATATCTCAACATTCATCCCGATCCTACATGTATGGAGGATATGTAAAAAATGCTCATAGAGGAAACTATTGATGTGAATATTGGAATAGAAGAAAACTGAAGATAGTCAATTTGGGAGCTTCATTTTCAGCACAAGAGAAAAATACATTCACCTTGCTTCTCAAATAATTTGTGGATATAATTACAGGGTATTATAAAGATATGTTAGGCTTAGATCTAACTTTAGTGGAGCAAAAATTAGTTGTGCACGCGGATGCAAAGAATATTAAACAAAAGCTAAGGAAAATACATCCATGAGTGGCCCTTCTAGTTAAAGAGGAGTTAGAGATACTGCTAGCAGCAGGGTTCATCAGACCCATTGACTACTCGAGTGGATATCAAACATAGTTCTAGTACAAAAGAAACTTGTTGGAATCATAATTTACACAAACTTTTGAGACATCAACAAGGCATGTCCAAAAGATGATTTTCCCTTGCCTAACATTGACATGATTTTCGATTCAACTACGGGATATGAAATACTATCTCTTATGGATTTATTTTCAGGTTACAACCAAATCAAGATAGTGGATGAAGATCATAATAAGATGACCTTTACAACCCCTTGGGGAACATTCTTTTATCAGGTAATGCCCTTCAGCCTTGAAATTTCTGATGTAACTTATCAAAGGGAAATGATAGTAATATTCCACGATATGCTTCATGACATCATGGAGGACTATGTAGATGACATCATAGGTAAATAAAAGACTAGAGAAGATCATCTTGAAGTATTGAGGCATATCTTTGAATGCCTTTGAGAATATAAGGTCAGGTTAAATCCAAAGAAGTGTGTCTTCGAGGGTATTGTCGGAAATCTATTGGGATTTATTATATCAAAAAGAGGGATTGATGTAGACCCAAAAAAAGTAACTACTATTACTAACATACCTCCTCCCAAGAACATCAAATAGCTATGTAGCCTATAAGGAATAATTAAAGAAATCCTTGCTTTATCTCACAACTTGCCGACAAAAGTCATTGCTTTACCCATCTTCTTAAGAAATATGTTAACTTCATTTGGGGACTAGATAAATAACAAGCATTTTCCTTGCTCAAACAATAGTTGGCCAATCCGCCAATAATTATCCCTCCAACGCTGTGGGTGAACCACTTTTTTATATATATATATATATATATATATATATATATATGCAACCTAGTTTGTTATTGGTGCATTGCTTGCTCAGTATGACCTAAGCCAAAAAGAAAAAGTAGTGTACTATCTCATCCGTACCCTAATTTCATATGAGCTCAACTATCCCCAAATCGAAAAGGATTATTTGGCTATGATTTTTACCTTCCAAAAAAATTCCATTACCTATTGATTAGAAAAACCAAGCTTATATCAAAGGTTTACCCACTCAAGTATCTATTGTCAAAACCCACAATTATGGGTAGAATGACTAATTGGATCATTCTACTAAGAGAAATTGACATTGAGTACGTACACCAAAAATTAGTTAAAGGATAGGTGCTCACCCAACAATTGGTCAAATATCCCTTACGGAACAAAGCTGTGATTTTTACCTACCGGATACACCATTGATGCATATTGAAGAATCTATCATGTGGCAAGTGTACTTTGATGGATAATTTACATTTCATAGTTCGGAGCGGGCGTAGTGCTAATTACTCCTTCAGAAGACTCCATACCACAAGCTTTATGTCTTGGATTTTCTTGTACAAATAACATTGTAGAATATGAGGCACCTATAATTGGGATGAAGTTGGCTATAAAATGGAATATTCATCACCTTAAGGTTGTTCGCGATTCACTGTTGATCACCTAAAAGTAAGCGATGAACAAGGTCAAGGATGACAAACAATTCCCATATAAAAAGTTGGTGGAAACTCGAAGGAATATTTTGTGTGTATCACCTTTGAGAAAATCCCAAGGGCACAAAAATGATTTGTAGATGTCATGGAAGCAAAGTGGGTTCTATATTACTGATTCCTTTGGAAAACAAGGTGTAGACATCAAAATTAGGTCACACTCCTTTTTGATCCTCGACAAATAAACACCTTCATCACATTCACCTAGGCATGACCCCCTTGACCCCACTCTAATATTAATTTAATTAATTTAATTCATTATCCTCACCATATTTATTATTTAAATATCTTAATTTAGATAATGCCCACATATCCACCTCACCTAGACACCTCATCAAGCCACCTCATCCTAAGACCTATTCTTAGTAAGTTGCCATAACTAACTAAGGCCTACCCAAACCCTAAAAATCAATGTCTACATTCCCTCTAACCACATTCATGCATGCTTACAAGAAGCTCCTAGTGTAATCCATGGGTAAAAATGACACGAGATCACAAAAATCAAGGGGATCGCCTAGTTTAGTAAACCTAGGAAATCACGCGCCAACGATGTTGGTTACCCTTAACCATCACCAATTAAGCGAGAACCATCGTTGGTCACCTTTTAACCCCCAAAACAACCTTATTTTTGAGGTTGGAAAAGGTTGGCACATTCCTGAGAGATATCACATCTTTTGAGAACAAGTTTCAGTGAGAACATGCATGCAAAGAAGGAGATCAAGTATTTTCTCTTGCATAGACATCCAACATTCACCCAGTAACCATCTAGCACTCACCCCAACATAGATTTGATCCAATTAGGCAAGAAGGAGAGCACATACAGCCCATACAGGAGCTCCCCAACATTTGGTGATCCTCTGCAGCCTTCAACCTCTTACCAGCACCTTCATTCCTCACTCACAAACATCCTAAAGCTGGATTCCAAGTAAGGAGAACATTGTACTCCTCTAGTTCACTCATTTCATCATTGTATTTTCATCCTTTGTTCTCCTAGCCACCCCCGACCTCCATTAATACTCACTCCTCCATATCCCTATTAAAACCTCTCCAAATCCCTCCCAAATAACTTAATACCTCATTCCGACCAGCCAAGTCCTTTGTGCAATCATAAGGAGATTCAAAGCTCATTTTGTGACATTCCCAGTACCCCATAGTAACCAAAGATTGGTTATCCCCAACTAGTGTTGGTCACCCTTAACCAGCATCGGTCTGTATCTACCAATACAGCCTAGAACAATACCTACGTACCTATTTCCACATCACCCTTACTCACCTATGACCTACCTAAGACCTCGTCGGACTGCGAGAGACCGGAATAAGTTACTTGACCCTCAAATCTTATTTTAACTTATCTTGTTAGATTACATCTTTCTTATTGTGTTTTAAATGAGATACCTAAATCATTTTAATTACAATAGGATTTACTTTATTACCAACATTAAATTTTTTTAAACAGTGGATTGACAGTCGTCTAGGAAGTATCACACTTCCCAAATCTAGCACACGCTAGGCAGCCCACTACATATATTATTTAACTTTTTTTGGTTGTCTTGCTTTCTATTTTAGGTAGTTCCTCCCAACCAAAAGGAATCTCTCATGATTAGCTATGGATCAAGGAGTCATACGCACACAACAACCCATCAATCAACATTCCAACGGTATTCCTCCTACACTGTTACCCTATTTGTTTCATCATTTTCAAAGAAATGTCTAAGAATCAGGTGAAACATTTTAGCATGCACTGGTGGGACCCATCCGGGGTTCCTTGCATTTTATTCATTCCTAGGAAAATTTGTGTGTTTGTTTCCCTTCTGAAAAGCATACACATTAATTTTCTTCCTGGGTAACCTTCTTTTTCTTTCTATTTGCTCTAAAAGAAACCTTTGTTTTGGTGCTTTAAAATGAATACTTCTTCAATTTCATTTTCATTGCATTAGTGAAAGAGCATACTTTCTCCTATTCCTCTCATTGTGTCATCGAATTCCATATTTCGATTTGGGCTTAAAAATCATTACATTTCATTCTGATTTTCTGCATTAGCTCACATTAATTAAGGGCAACCTATACGCTGGAAGTCATGCCCAGCTGATGGTTGACAAATGAATTGTATAAAATCACTTCTTTCCTTTTCTCTTTCTCGGAGTCTTACCAAACCTCACAAAAATTCAAAATACACACATTATTAAACAACATCTTTCCTGGAAGAATCTATAGGTGATCACATGATCATGGTATAGTGGGCACCCAGCTCGCTACTCTGTCGAGTCATACTTGAGCAATGCACGCCCCCACAATAACATACCTAAAACCTCACCTTTTAGATCTCCTTTTTCATAGGAAGCCATCCTCACCAAAAATCTATTTTACAGTTCACGAGTCAGTCCTTAAATAACATAAGCTAAACAAACATAATCAAAAATCACTCCTAGGATCGTGTTCTTCTTAATGTTTTTGTTTGGCTTGCGTTTTAGGTGAGAAGTCATGCTCTTCATTTTTCCTTTTTCTCCTTGCATGCTCCTCATCACAATTGGTGTATTTCAGCTTCATCGAGTGTGCTTAGACCATATTCTCATAATTCTCGAGTCAGGTCGATTCCACATCAAATTTTAATGCACAACCATATTTTCTTCATCGATGTTTCAATTTCATAGTAACCGGTGTCGGTTCAATATTGTCATCATTGGTTACCCCCTAGCCATCATCGGTTATACCCAACCAGTGTCGGATCACTGTCATTTTGGTTAACTTTCCCAAAAAGGACACCTATTTACCTTCTTCAACTATTCAGAGTCCCTGTCACTCTCATCATATACATTGACCTTGTAAATATCATACGTATTCAAAGCATACCTATCAGATTCGACCTTATACCTTGTTTTTGACCAAGCTGTCCACTTTCCACGTGTGACCGACCATGGTTCCCTATGATTGGTGTCAGTTTACCCTAACCAGGTTCGGTTAGCCTATGTCATTTTACATCTACCATTTTAGCCCCAATTCACCCACCACTGCCTATTTATCCTACCTATACTATATTTCTGTGTCACTTACAAAAATAGTCTTACCATGCTAGTACTGTTCACATAATGTATCGACGCATCGAAAATCAAGCACACTTGTATTTCATGCCAATTATCAACATCTCCCATGTAGTCCTTCACCAATTTCCATTTTATAACCAGTCATGGAACCTATCCAACCTATCACTATCACTACTAGAGATGAGGGGTTCACATGAATCCTTGACCAAAACCTCGCCGCCTTGTAGTTTTATCTTTCCCACTCATCCACTCGAGATGCCTCAGGTTAGTTGATATATGGCATGCCCGTATCTATCCCCCCAACTCTCATTCCCACTCCTACATTAGCCCCATCTGGCTCCATGTTGACCACATCTACCTTACCCCAGTCGTTTCATAGCTAGGTCCTATACCCACTATGACTACCACATCTACTACATCCGTTGCACCCGCCACATCCACCATACCTTTGACAACCACCCAGAACACAACCTCATCCACCCCTATTGTCTCACATATACCTGTAGCTACACTACCACCTCCGGTGTCGGTGACCCCTACCCCTTTCAAAAATTTCATCCTTTCTATTCCGTAATCTTTAGCCCCCATTACCACTAGGGTTACCATGACCCTTCCACCTCCATATACGTACTACCAAAACCTCTTGTTTCATCTATTATTCACTTTGGGTACGTACCCCCAATTTCATTGCGTTCTTCTCAATCTACCTACATAGTTACACCATATCTTGGAATACCACCCTTATTACATGCCCAACACCAACCCTCTTACGCTATAGGAGGCACCCAACCATCACAACCTACCAATGACCTAATTAAATTAATGATGGACAAGATGTAGACATTGGAGGCATCGGTTTCCGGCTCCCAAAATACTCTCACCTATGACGAGATTTATAATGAGCCTATCCACCCATCCATTCCTATTCGTCCATACCCCATGCATTGGGAAATGCCTAAATTCAACCTCTTCAATAGCAAGGAAGACCTGCAACAACATTTGCGATCATTCAAACATGGGTGCTACCTAATCACTCATGATGACGCTTTGCTCTTGAGGACCTTTACTATGTCTATGATTGGACTTGCATTAGATTTTTATCTTGGGTTACCTAGACACTCTATATTTTCATTTAATCAGGTATCCCAAGCCTTCTTGGATCACTTCTCCATCAATATCGTTAAGAAGGTTACCATGAATTACCTACACTCCATGTGTCGATTATGATGACGAATATATTGTAGATGTTTTCACTCCGGCGTAGCTGATCAATCAACTCACCTTCCAATCGCCACAAAGCAGAACTCATTGAGCTCTTTACGCGGGCTTGTGCTAGACATATCTCACCGACCTTGTAGGTCTAAACCTTCTAAACATTCGACATGAAGCATTCACCATGGCACGAAAGCTAGAGATTCGGGCCATCGAAGAGAAGAAAATCCAATTACGCAGTAAGAACTTGGCATTTAAGTCGAATCATACCTCTTCTTCTTCCAAACCATAGAAAAATTATTCAAAGGCCAAGGGCACCGCTAACGCAATGGTAATCAAAGCTGGCCTAGCTCATCCATCAAATCAGCTAGCCCCTCATCCAATATTTCACTCGTTCGGACTTTTCAATTGAGACGGGAACAATGGAAATATACCGAATCGGGAACCTTATTCTTTGTCATAGAAAATCTCATCAAAGCATGGGCCATCACTCTTCCTCCTATAAAACCACACACTAGTTTTGACCCTACTCACCTCACACACTGCATGGTATAAAGAACACAAATTTTGTAACTATCATCACGTAAAGGGTCATAGTGACGACAATTTCATCACTTTCAAAAACATTGTCTAAGAAATTCTCAAGAAAGGAGAGTTAACCATGGATAATCCAAACACACCTTCCAATCAAAACCTAGAAACCCTTTCCTAATCATGCCCCTTCGTTTGATCAAACCGGTGAGACCTCAACTCATGATAGCCATACCCGCGAGGTCCACACTATTTTTAGCGATGCACTCGTTGCTTCCCAATTACCTCATATTCCTTCCATAGAAGAAATTCTAGCATGAAGTCCTCCTTCTACATCAGAACCTACCTCACCTATTCCTCTACCCACAGAGGAACACCTTTCACCTCCTTCCTCACTGTGGAGGAGCCTTCCAATAACATTGAGACCATTTCACCTTTGGCTTCTCCACCTAGGGAACCGACACCCACATTACTTCTTCATTCCATGGAGGATACTTGTTTATCTCCTCCACCCACAGAGGAGCACCCATCATCTCCTCCACCTATAGAAGAGCACCCATTTTCTCCTCCACCTATCAAGGATCTAGTAGAGATACCTTTGCCTCTAGGCGAGCATTCTCCATCAGCTACCCAAGATCCTACAGACCTACTTTTGGCTCTCTTACCCACGGAATCCGAAGCTAGAAAATTCCCCATCTCTAAGACACATTTTACAGGAATTTCTATTCGGTTCTCATCAACGTCACCTACGGACGTACCATTATCACATTTAGCAGATTGCTTAGATTATGTGGATAGAGCCTTACTTTGGGGGCACCTTTTGCTTCTTACCTCAACGTAAATGCAAATGTCACTTGCTGATACCTCCACTATCTACCCAAAAATATTTCGACCAATCAAACCGAGCACAACCACCTCTATCACAACTTCTTCCATGAAACCCATCATAACTCAACACACACCCTTACCCATAACCCAACATACATCTAAATCCAAGCCCACATCTACATCATCTTCCTCACCTAACCCTATTAATACCTAATGGGTCACCCCAACAACCAGACCTTATTCATCTAATTTTCAAATTAGATTTAGCCACATCCTCCAAAGTTAACACCAAACTTACTCCGAACCCAAACAGAAAAACCAAAACCCTAGAACTCATACCCCAACATCACCTTCACCTAAAGCATCACCTTCACCTATTCCATCCGTCTTAGGACCTCAACCTCCCAACATGGTCAAGAAACTTCCACCCGTCAGTAAACCAAAAACACAACATCCCATTCCTTCCTTGTAAACCTCTAACCTACCCAAGTGCCTGACACGACTTACACCCACACCTATATCATCTTTACCACCCATACCTCTAATACCCTCAGCCACTTCTTCACTACCCACTACACTTCAGTCTCTGTCCCTCACACCCCTACACAACCCACGTCATCTACCTTCACAGCACCTCTGTTATCCCCCTGGGTAACTCACCCTCTTCCCCCATCCGCTTTTCCTTCTAGATCTCGTACACCCATATCACCTTTACCCAAGAAGGTGCAACCTAAAGAAAAAATTCTCTACCCTCCAATAAGGTAGTCAAAACAACCACACACCCTCCCGCCCATTCATATACCATATAACTACCTAAGCAAACATGACCAATACCCAAGATCACTCCAACACCCAAAGCCATAGCTCGACCCACTCCCCCTCCTGTAAAAGCTGTTCCTCAACAATCAGCCACACCTACACCCAAACCCACTTTCACTTCCCATTGCAACCCACTAATAGGGTTCTATGCCAAAATATTAACCAACCTCCTTAAGACTTCGTCATTACATTACCACCGCTCGAGACCTTATGACCCTCAACCCCAACCCAAAAGGGTTTGATGACACTAAAATTTGCACTGCCATCATGTACCAAGACAAGATGTGGAGAACTATAAGGCTTTGAAATCTATCATTATCCGGTCGTGTCCTCCACGAAGCTAACTTTAACGATGACAACCTTCTTGATGAGGACCCTGCTTCATCGATACCCATTTCCATAGTCCTTCCCTCACTTCCTACTCAACAACCATGACCTTCACCCCTCAACTCCTAGAACCACCCCCAAGATTCGAAATTAACATCGTTCGCATCGAGAGAACTTACCACACCATCACCTAAATGTCGTTGTGCTCAACTCACTTCACAAGGATTTTCTCCTCGGTAGGTTTTCCATGTCATGTCATTACACCACTCATCCTAGACCTTTTCCATTTACCAACTCCCCTCAAATTAACATGATCCACATTGCTACCCATGCCCGGAAGGATAAAGGAAAGGAAAAGGCAATCGACTCACCAACCAATCCTATATCCAACATACCATCTGCACTCATAGCTAAATCACTATCCGCGGCCCCACATATCCTATTTCTAATGGGATCATGTACCGCACCATGCTCAAACAACTGCACCAATCCACCCTCATAATGTCCTTATCGACCTCATCCAAACCTCGAATCTCATCGTCTAGCTCTCATGTAGGTCATGCGATCTATTTAGGTTTTACCCAATGACCCTACACCCGTAGCCTCCATTATCACACCCCATCATGTAGCCTCTCTCACCAAATTACCACCTTTATCCATGCCTCAACCTACTCACCAAGTAGCCTCCCTTAGCTTCTCAGAGGAAGAGATTGCACCACACCAAACTAATGACCTAGACCTAGCTCTCTTCATCTCTGTCCACATTGATGATATACATGTACAACATGTAATGATTAATGGGGGCACTAGCATTAACATCATTTCATCCCATGCATGCACTCACATGTAGATACCTAATAATTACATGCATAAACATCCTGTCATGTTGTGTTCATTCAACGATGCTATCACCTCTACACTAGGCACCATCATCCTCCATATTCGCGTGGGCCCCCTACACTGTTTCTAGAGCTATTTTATGTCTTGGAGGGGAATTTCAATACAACTGTTCTTTGGATGAGACCATGGAATCGTGTCATGGGTTATGTTCCTTCCACTTTACATCATTGTGTAAAGTTTGAGCATGAAGGACATACCTACACTATCCCAGCTAATTCATCACTTTTTAAAACATGCAACATGATTCACCAAACCAATGATGGACTCATACTCATTAAGGCGTCTACCTCTACGACCACTACCACTTCACCTACACCTCCACTTACCAGTCACAGCCACTACCTCCACCACACATACATCCTCCACTCCTACCCTTGCCACTGACCTCCATGGATGACCCATCAGCCTCCCAATCCGTTAACTCTACCTCTGCATTGACCGCTAACACATCATCTATTTTATCTACCTACATACCAACCATGATCCTTGGAAGGCATTTTTCAATGCCTCACCCTAGAAAGAGTATCGCTTATATAGTGTCAACACATTCCTTACTCCACAACAAGAGTATGGAAGTCTTCACCAACACCCCTTGCTATGATCACCGCATAGGAGAATGTCTCGTTTATAGTCTCGCCTCATCTTCAAACTAGTCTCACCTATGGGGGACTTGATACTACCACTTACACACCTGAACCACCATCATAAACCCACCCATTTTCTGCTGACTTCCAGTCTCTCACCAATCGCCGTTTCACCCACACCTTCCTGCACCGATGTGCATGGAAGGGTTTTGGTTTTGGATTTTATGAACAAGGCCACCATCATTGTTATTCCATGTACTACCCGCAAACATAATGACCATAGTGGTATCGGCTTTGCTAAACCACCTACCAAATAGGCCCGCATTGAGCCCATTGAAGACATATGCCCTTATCCACCCTCTTCACCCGCTCCGCCTTCATCACCACCCTCACTTGACGGAGTTGATGGATCAAGAATATCCCTCCTAATTTTTTTTTTCATAAATACTATTTCCTTAGGGCCTCGACTTATCAACATGAGGGCGAGGCTCCTTCTTCTCTTCCCTTCCTGTATCCTAAAATGATCGATGATGATACACCTTCAATTAACATCATTCAATGTCAAGATGATGAATCTATACTCACCTACCTTGGTGCAGAAGACTCATATATTCATCGGTCATTACCCTCTAAGATGTAAACCATGTTGAATGAATTGACTATCGAGATCAACATTCATACTCAAGACGACCCACACATCCTAAAGATCGGTCAATCTTTAGATGCTGCTGAATAGGAAGCCATCACTTCTTTTCTCAAAATCATAACCATGCATTTGCTTGGTCTTACGTAGACATGTCTGGTATTGACCCCACCATAGTGGTCCACAATATCGTAACCGTTCCCGATGCCAAACTGTCAAACAAAAGCTAAGGAAAATGCACCCTCGCATTTCCCTTCTTATCAAAGAAGAACTTCAACACCTTCTTTTCTGTTTCCTTCATCTTACCCATTGATTATCCTCGTTGGATTTCTAACATTGTCCCTATCACTAAGGTGACAAGAGGACTCTACATTTGCACGGATTTCCAAAACCTCAATCTTACCTACCCAAACGATGACTTTCCTCTACCTAGTATTGACCAGCTAGTTGACCTTACCGCTGGTCACGAGATGCTATCACTCATGGATGGCTTCTTGGGTTATAACCAAATATTTCTTGCCCCAGAGGATCAACACAAAACCATATTCATCACCCCTTGGGGGACCTTTTGCTACCAAGTCATGCCTTTTGGCCTTAAAAATGTTGGTGCCACATATAGTGAGGCTTTGAATTACATCTTCTATGACATCATGCATCGTATCTTTGGAAGATTACATGGATGATCTCCTAGCCAAATATAAACACCGTTCGAGCACCTTACCGTCCTAAAAACCATTTTTGACCACCTCATTAAATATTGTGTTCGCCTTCAGCCCAAGAAGAGTGTCTTCACGGTTCTCTTAGGGAAGCTCTGGAATTTATCATTTCCTACGTGGTATAGAAGTTGATCCTGCTAAAGCCAATTTCATTCTCAAAATGCCTCCACCCACTAACCTTAGGCAAATTCTTAGCCCGCAAAGTAAGTTGTAGTCTATTCACCATTTCATTTCACAATTATCGATCGGTGTCAACCATTTCATCATCTTCTCGAGAAGGATGTATTCTTTAAATGGGATGATGACTGCCACAAAGCTTTTGAGGCCTAAAAACAATACCTTCTTGACCACCCGTACTCATTCCACCTAAAGATGATCAACCCTTCTACCTATACATCTTAGCTACCAATCATTCCTTGGGAGCCATGCTCGCCCATCGCGATGAACAACACGAGGAGTAGGTTATTTATTACATAATCCATACTATTTTAAACTATGAAACCCGATACACCCATCCCAAAAAAAAATTCTTAGCTTTAGTTTTCGTTGCCACAAAGTCCACCATTAGCTACTCAACCATAAAACCTATGTTGTGACCAACACCGACCCCTTACAATTCATGTATGTAAAACCTTATCAAAACTAGTGTGTTGCATCTTTGGCTTATGCTTTTAACTCGACCTCGACCTCAAATTCATTCATCAAAAGTCCATGAGGCCCAAGCTATTACAACCAATTGGCCGATGCACCTATTTCCAGGATCGACCCTCTAATTTTGACTTTCCAAATGAGTCAATCACTACCCTTTCCCTAGATGAACCCGCTTACCAAATGACACTCTTCTTCGATGGTTCCAAGTGTCAGCATGGGGCTTGGGCTGGTGTTATCCTCATTCCACTTGATGGTGAACCCATGCCTCTATATTTTAATCTTGATTTTGAATGTACAAATAATATTATTGAATACAAAGCACTCGTATTAGGTCTCAGCTGCCTACACCCTAGATGTTAAATCAATCAACATCATTGGTGATTCCCAATTGGTCATAAACCAAGTCAATGGTATATACTAATTTCGTAATGAGATACTTCAAAAGTATAAACATCATGTAGACATAATTTTGGCCACCTTTGGCCAATTCGCCCTTCAAACTATCCCTGTTTAACCAAAAATTCTGAGATGCTATGGCTGCTTGGCTTCTCAAATATCCGCCAAGCCCATGGCGATTCTAAAATCTTTTTTCGTACAATGACTCAAATCACCTTCTTATCTACCTCACGAATGTTTACTCCATCGAACCACTACCCCGATTTGAATGACCTTTGGTATAAAAAATATTCCGACTATCTTTCTCTTTCCATCTTACCTCCTGATCTCACCTATAATGGACAACGTGCCTTCCTTAAAAGGTCTCTCATTACGTCATCATGGGGTTCCTCCTTTATAAGTGCAGCTTTTATGGTATTCTCTTGCGATGCCTCACGAATTTTGAAATTTCTTATACCATTAAGGAGGTTCATGACGGAATATGTGGAGGTCACTTCAGTGGCCTTGTTATTGCTAAGCGTATTCTTCACCTAGGCTATTACTAGCCGACCCTTAACCATGATTGTTGTGACTACGTCAAATGTTGTGTAAAATTCTAACAACATGCCAACCTTTGGCCCTTCTCTCAATGGGGTTTGGATCTTGTCGGAGAGATCAACCACCATTCTTCCCAATGACATCAATGGATCATTACCACTACCGAATACTACACAAAATGGGTTGAAGCCATACCAATCATCTCCATGAAATCCAAGAAAATATGTGAGTTCATTAATCATCACATCATTTTTCGATTTGGTTTTCCTGATCCCCTCATCACAAATAATGGAAAACAATTCAAAAACAAAACATTGCAAAAACTTTGTGACACCTTTGACATTCAACTAAGTTTCTCCTCACCTTATTACCCACAGACCAATAGCCAAGCCAAATCCACTAACAAAACCTTAAAAAAATTCTCATGAAATTGGTTAATGATATCTTTGGGAAGGATTAGCATACGCACATTCCTTTTGACCGGTGGGCATACCGTACTAGTATCTCGTAGTTCCACTATTGCCACACCATTTTTTATAGTCTACGATACTGAGAGGTTGTTCTACCTCTCGAAGTCAGTTGCTTCACTCCACATTTGTCTCCATGAAATTTTCAATGATGATGAATTTCATCAGATCATTTATTTAGCACAATCGGAGTTATTAGCGAATGCCATCTTAACACTCTTGACCACCTTCAAGTTTACCAAAAACATATCAAATGTACCTACGACAAATGTGTCCATAAATGAACCTTCCAAGTCGGTGACCTTGTCTTGAAAGAAAATTAACATGTAACCAAAGTAGAAAAAAGTAAACGGGGCAAATTTTATCCTAATTGGCTTGGACCATACATCGTGACCCATACTTACAGATTAGGTGCTTATATTTTATCTTCACTTGATGGTAAACCTGAACCTAAGCCCCTTAATGCCTTACATCTTTGACCATTCTACTGTTGAATTTTAGTCCTACATCACCTTTTATCTCTTTCCATGTTCATCCCTTGAGTTCTCTCCACTTCTTACACCTCACCAACGATTAAAAAGAATCATGTGAGTACTCGTCACTTGTTATCTTCTCTTGAATATGTGTACCACGGCACTGCACATAACATGATTCTCATGGATACTTTTCATCTACCTTTAGATGAAATCCCATGGTTATTTCACCATGCTATCTGAACATGAATCCTATTCTTCACCTTGGTGTTGTCCATGATTTCAAAGCCCTCACTTGGGACACAACTCCTTGAGTCAAAATTCTAATAAAAAGATGACTCCCTCAAAAGGGCATCTTCCTCTCAATAATCATTGCTATAAATAGATTTCTCCCTTGAAGGAAAGCTATGTAAGGCTATTTCAAAAACAAAAGAGAGAATTTGAAGCTTCCTACATCGATCAACTTCATGAAGACCTCAAGGATTTAATTTCCTCATCCCATATAGACTTCCCGCTTCGATCAATCTATCTCAAATAAGAGTCAAAACAGAAAACTTTTCAGTCATGGACTTTCCCATTATGACCTCGGATCTCTTGCCCAAAGAGCATGCTACCTCATACCATATAAAAATTAACCACCTTTCACCCTTCTCACCATTCCCACTCCCATTTCCTACCACCTCAAGGGACCTCTTGGAAACCAAGAACTTTTGGTGATCATGTGACTACTTTTCACCCTTAGAATGATCAATCATGCAATACCTTTACAACCTTATATTCCTCACCTCCTCCAAGGTATGATCTACTTAGTATGATCCTAACCAATCAGGTGGCTTTATTTCCCCCTCTTATCTTTTAACCGTCTTTATTTACATTTTGATTACCTTATACAGGACTTGGTCCTCGACATGTACCTTTAGGATAATCTTCTTATTTTGCCATAATCGACATCACCTATACCATTTTTCCTATAACCTAGTCACACCTAACAGACCTAAACCCATCATACCTAAAACCTACCAACTCATTTTCATACCTCCTCATATTCTTCCCTAGCTTATGGGAGAACTACATCAGCCTGAGGTCCCTTTTCACCGAGACTATGTAGGCAGCACTCCGAGGGCATGGGGCCCTGGGAGGTTAGCTAAACCACTCTCCACCCTACCTAATTCATCTTTCATCTTCTAAGTTACATTTTACCCTATGTAGTTTCCCTTTTATATCAAAGAATTGGAAATTAAACCAAACAAACAACAAAATTGCTTAACACTTTTATCATCATCACAACATACATTTATAGTGACTACCATTACTCTACCATCATCATATATGTATTATAAAGCATCTTACACATGACCCATATCATCATTCATTGCCCAAATTAATGAATTACAAATTCAACTACTTTAAACTCAACCATGCCTAACCAAACTGACTCAACCATGCCTAAACAAACTGACTCAACCATGCCTAAACCAACCTAACGCATGATCCATGCCTAAAAACCTTACTCAATCCATGCCTAAACCAACTGACTCAATCCATGCCTAAGACGACTCGATCCATGCCTAAACCAACCTGACTCCATCATGCCTAACTCACCTAGTTTCCATCCATATCACAACAAAAAATTAAAATTCTCATAAAACAACGACAAATCAAGCATCTCATGTATCTCATCATATAAATAAATATGTGTGTCTCGATCTGATATATACGAATATCCCATCTATCGATGAGCGCAACCATCGGACTCATTTGTCGGACTACATGCGGTAGTGTCGGACCTAACTCAGGCCCACCTCCTCCACATGCCATAACTCCTCAGGGGTCACTACGCCATGAACTATCACGAGCAGGGGTGGAACCTTGTCCCACATGCATAGCTGATCTCTCCCATGCATCTAATACAAACAACAAATTAATCTACATTTATCATACCCATACTCGCCCATTATCATTTTCCCGCACCCTATTTTACCCCTACCCATCTCACCCACCCAACATGTGGCACTTTTGGCCCCTTACCCTCCAAAACTTGATCGGTGCCGGTTCTCTCTAACCAACCCTAGTCACCCCTAAACTGGCATCGGTCACCTGTTTCATGATCGACACTAGTTTAACCCTACCGACACTGGCTAAACTCAATCAACATTGGTCCTTTGTCGCGGCGAAAATCCGCGACCCCAAACCCTCCCTTCTCAAAAATTTACCACCCTGACACTTCTACCCACCTAAAATCACCTACACCTCCCCTACACCTCATCCCTCCCTCTTCTCTCACTTATCACTCTCCTTGCTCCTATTCTACCTAATCTACCCTACCATCTTCCAAATTTCATTTTCCCCACCCACAAAAAAAATAAAAACCCAATTTCTCAAATCACCTTATCTACCTAGAAAACCACAACATGGGTTGGGTGCTTACCTCACCATGTTGTCATCACCATGGTGGCACATCTGGCCATTGCGGTGGCTGCTGATCCCTCTTCATCCTCTGTCATCACCAAATCAATACATGTGCCTCCAACCAATCAAATCGCACACACCGATCCGTGGACCCATCTCTCAACAACTAATCACCCACTTTGTTCGGATCGTCAACTCAACAATATATTTTGTCCACTTTTCTCTCTCTTGTGTTTCATTTTCTCAATTTGCTAAATGACAAATGAATAACAAAAACATGGATTTTTTGTTTTTATAATAAACCTAACCTAATCGACACTGGTTTTACCTTCACCGGCATTGGTCGCATGCCTTACCTTAAGTGGTCGGTTACCCTCTCTTGGCATCGACTACCCTTGAATGGAATCAATCACCCTCTCTTACACATTTCCCTAAATTTTACCCTATTACCTGCCCATCCCTCCTTTTTTTTCCCCACCCAACCTTTACCACGACTATTTACCCCACCAACCTTTACCCTAACCTTTTACCTCACCCTCCTAACCTCATCATTTACTACCTACCCTTGTTCTCCTTTGGGGACTCATCATTTACTACCTACCAATACGTTGGCCTTACCCATGTCGTGACCTAGATATTTGGACCTAGACCATCGCTAGTGACCTGTGACCTCATGTGTTCTCTATACCTTATGACACTTTGTAACCTATGTTGATTGACCTAATGACCTTACCTTACCTCTTGTCATTTGTTTATCCGACCCTACCTTTGGTGTCTTTGGAACATACCTTAATGTTCCTGCACCTAATATGTGTCGTGTTTCCTGACCATATCCTATACCTTGGATACCGAGAATCACTTCAACCTTGTTTGGATAAACATATCGACCTTAGACGATGTAGAGTTTACCTACTCTTCAACTTGGTACCTGTGCTGCAGTTTATATGTGTGCATGCATTTGACTATTGCTACCTTTGACCCTGACCCATTACCTAGATTACCCGAGTAGACCTTGCTCCCTTTTCCCCTGTTACCCACCTTCCTTTTCATCACATTCACCTTTTATCAAACCACTCACCAATTCTACCTTGTCTCGTTAGTTCCTAGTTTGAGGGGGATCACCTTCACCCACACATGGGGCAACCACATCTTATTTTTGTCAACGTCACTTACCAATACAAGCTACACAACAAAAAGGGGAAAAATGTAGACACATAATTAGGTCACACTCCCCTTTGGTCCCTCGACAAATAAACACCTTCATCACATTCACCTAGACATGACTCCCTTCACCCCACTCTAATATTAATTTAATTAATTTAATTTAATTAATTCATTATCCTCACCATATTTATTATTTAAATATCTTAATTTAGATAATGCCCACACATCCACCTCACCTAGACACCTCATCAAGCCACCTCATCCTAAGACCTATTCTTAGTAAGTTGCCATAACTAACTAAGACCTACCCAAACCCTAAAAATCAATGCCTACATTCCCTCTAACCACATTCCCACATGCTTACAAGAAGCTCCCAGAATAATTAGTGGGTAAAAATGACACAAGATCCCGAGAAAATCAAGGGGATCTGCCTAGTTTAGTAAACCTAGGAAATCCCACCTTGACCGACATTGGTTACCCTTAACCATCGCCGGTTAAGCTGGAACCACCGTCGGTCACCTTTTAACCCCAAAACAACCTTATTTTTGAGGTTGGCACATTCCTAAGAGATATCACATCTTTTGAGAACAAGTTTCAGGGAGAATACACATGCAAAGAAGGAGATCAAGTATTTTCTCTTACATAGACATCCAACATTCACCCAGCAACCATCCAACACTCACCCCAACACAGATTTGATCCAATCAGGAAAGAAGGAGAGCACATGCAGCCCATGCAAGAGCTCCCCAATGTTTGGTGATCCTCTATAGCATTCAACCTCTTACCAACACCTTCATTCCTCACTCACAAACATCCTGAACAAGATTCCAAGTAGAACATTTTACTCATTTGGTTCACTCATTTCATCATTTTATTTTCATCCTTTGTTCTCCTAGCCACCCATGACCTCCATTAATAATCACTCTTCTATATCCCTATTAAAACCTTGCCAAATCCCACCCAAATAACTTAATACCTCATTCTTACCAGCCAAGTCCTTTGTGAAATCATAAGGAGATTCAAAGCTCATTCTGTGACATTCCCAATACCCCATAATGCGGCACCGATTATCCCCAAGACGCGTCGGTCACCCTTAACGAGAATCATTATTTGTATCTACCAATATAGTGTAGAACAATACCTACCTACCTATTTCCACATCACTCTTATTCACTGTGACCTACCTAAGACCTCTGTCGGACCTATAGAAACCCGAACCAGTTACTTGACCCTCAAATCTTATTTTAACTTAGCTTGTTAGATTAGATATTTATTATTGTGTTTTAAATTAGATACCTATATCATTTTAATTACAATAGGATTTACTTTATTACCAATATTAAATTGTTTTGAGCAGGTGGATTGATAGCTTTGTCTAAGAAGTATCACACTTCCCAAATCTAGCACACACTAGGCAGTCCACTACATATAATATTTACCTTTTCGGTGGTCTTGCTTTCTATTTTAGGTAGTTCCTCCTAACAAAAGGAAGCTCTCACAATCAGCTGTGGATCAAGGAGTCATACATGCATAACAACCCATCAATCAACATTCCAATAGGTATTCCTCCTCGCTTTGTTACCCTATCTGTTTCGTAATTTTTCAGAGAAATGTCTAAGTATCGGGTGAAACAAAAGGATATGAATTTTTTAATTGAAAATATACATCTACCTACATACGACATGCTAGAATCATCTTTGAGAATATGAATTTGTTGGTACCTATTCCCATGGTATGACCCTATTTTGAAATACCTCAAAAGTGGTACCTTTCCTCCTAACATTTACCAGTCCAAAAGTAAAGCCTTATTAACCAAATAACTTGTTACACCCTCTAGGAGGCACACTCTATTGTGGTGGCTCTGATGGTAATTTATTGTGTTGTCTAGATGTAGCAGAGTCAGTCCAAGTGATAAAGCGGTACACGAAGGAGTGTGCGGAACCCATACAAATGGAATGATATTACCAAAAAATTTGTTAAGAGTAGGCTATTCTTGGCGTACTTATGGAGACAGTTATTGTTGTAACCATGTAAGGAAGTGTGTTCTATGTTAAAAGTATGGAAATTTCATTCATGGACCATCATGACCTTTGCGCAGTAAATAACAACACCATGGCCATTTTCTAAATGGGGATTAGAATTAATAGGGAAGATCACCCCTACCTCATTTGATGGTCATACCCACATCATCACGACCACATAAAACTTCACTAAGTTGGTGAAGGACGTTCTGTTGACATATGTTACAAGTGCTCAAATATCAAAGTTCATCATGAATCACCTTATTTACCAGTTTGGCATTCTTGCCACTATTGTTATTGACAATGAAAAATCATTCAAGAACAAGATGGTAAAATATTTTTGTCATTGCTTTAAGATAAGATTAAATTGGTCCATGCCATATTACCCTTAAGGTAATGGGCATGCATAAGCCACTAATAAAACACTTGTTTGAATCATGGAAAATATGGTGAGTAAAACATGTCACAATTGGCATTTGAAAATTCACTTAACCCTCTAGGCTTATAGGAATTCATTCCTACCCCCACTGGTGCAACACCCTACTCTCGAGTATTTGAAACATAATCAATCATCCCACTCAAAATCGAGCTTGTTTCCCTAAGAATATATCTTAGGGATTATCTAGATAAAGATGAGGATCAAAAAGTGGCGGGCTAGCAAGAATTATAGCTCCTAAATGAAAATTTCATCCGTGCCCTCAACCATCTCAAGGTGTATCAAAATAGAGTATCACAAAACTACAATAAATTGATCATACCTCGTCAGTTTGAGGTTGGAGATTTGGTAATGAAAGAGAACCAATTCAACACAAGGGTAGAAAGATAGAAGAAAGGAAAGTTTGAACCTCATTGGTTAGGAACTTATGTCATTATGGCCAAATATGGGTCAAGACCATAAAATATTTCCCATCTTGATGGGGATTAGCTCCGTGAACCCATGAATGCCATGCACCTTAAGTAGTTCTATGCTTAGAACATGGCACAAAAAATAGAAAACAACCAAAAAAGTAAAAAAAGGATAAAAAAATTATGGAAAAAGAGAGAAAAATAAAAAGAGAAAGAGAAAACATGTCATCCAAATGTGAAAACCACACAATTTTGGTGCTTTGGATAGGTCCCTTGGTGAAAACCGACTTCAGGCACCTTGGGATGATTCGTTGTTGAAGCATCTTGCGTATAGGGAGTACTTTTACTTATCTCTAGGGCTAGTTCCACACCTACATCTGGGATTCCTTGTGAGCCTATCCTGTCAAGGCCTTGATCCGGCTATTTCTCCTCTTGTAAATTAGTGAAGGGATTGTCTTTGTATATTCCCCATCTAATATTGAGGGCATCTTCACACTTTTTCCTTCTGTATATAACACATGGCACCTACCCTTGTATATTCCCATCTAATGCTAGGGGCATCCACATTTCTCATTTTCCTATACATAGCTTTAGAAAACCTTTTAAAAATCTAAAAAAATTCAAATATGTTTAAAATTGCAGAAACATTCAAAAATATTGAAAATTGCAAAAACATTCAAATATGTTGAAAATCACAAAAACATTCAAATAAACTAAAAATCCTAAAACATTCGCATAAACCCGAAAAACCCCAAAACATTAGAAAACTATGAAATAAAAAAATAATATAATTGCTTTTCACAAAACTCCTAAAAAGCAACACAAAACACATTAAAAATAGTATCCCAAAACATAGTTTTAGTTTACTTGCTTCATTTCTTTGTTTGGTTTTTGGCTTTGTTTGTTTGGTTATGTGTACATTGTTTGTATAGTTTTTACTTACTTGTACATTTGTATAGTGTGTTTCTTAAACATACCACTTTAGATTGATCTTTTCTTACTTAGATCAGATTTATTCTTGTGTGTACATATGGGGTGTGCTTCTGCATGCTTGTAAATAGTTTGTTTGTTTAAGTTGTTTTAGTATGTACATTTGGTAGATTTGTTAACATTTTCTTGCCATGATGCCCTAGGGGCGTGTTTTGACCACCGTTGTCATTTTAACACTTCTTCTATCCACATAATGATTGTTTTTATTAAATAATCATTTTTAACTCTTTTGCCACAGGGGCATGTTTTTGTTGTCTGGTGCCCATTTCTTCTCCCTGGGGCAATTTCCTCGCTTTCAGGTGATCTCATATTTTCTCATTTCTTCTATAAAATTTTTAAAACACCTAAAAATTACAAAAATACAAAAACACATAAACATTTGAAATTTCTCAAAATCCTAAAAATTGTAAAATATTCAAAACAATTTGCAAAAATGGATAAACAACTCAAAGCAACTGAAACTCGTGTCTTGCACATAGTATTCATTCCATATCTTGCTGGTATTTTCACATGTTCATGAATTAAACGACTCACGGATCATCAGATTTACAACCATTTACAATCCCATCCTATTTGCTTCGTCGGTACTCTGGGGCACATCGATTGCACGATACTATTTCGTTGCGCATGATGGTTTTTTAAGTGGACCCTGCATCCTTCATCATTTTCCCTTGCATGTATCCTTTCTAGGGGCATCATTTTTAACCCTTGTCATCAATAAATTTTTTTGGGAATCTTTAGTTTAATAACCAAACATTTTTGTAACCGTCTTATTGTTGTTGGTTTGAATATGTGTTTTTGTACTTTTTACTGTTAAATGATCTTGTTTCCTTCTCATATTGCATTAATTTTTACATGTTGCATTGAGTTTGTGTTTTTAGAAATGGAAAATTGTTCATAGTATGGATTTACTGTCATTCTACTTTTGTCATATGTTTATATTATTAATAAGGACCGATGATGTAGATACATGGAAATATGATGAGACATAAGTTATTTTTACTACAATGGATGAAAACTCATACCTTTATCACCATCTTCATTTTTCCTCTACCTCATTCTCTTATCAATATTATCCATTTGATTCACTTGGGGCATCCTTCCCCTACCCATTCTTCTATCCATTTCTCTCAACTTTTCGATCATTGATCACCTTCTTTCATCACCCCATCGACACTCGAGGGGGCATCTCTCACTTCTACTAATTTTTCTTCTACCCCTTCAAAATTTTACTTATCTACTATCTTTGAAGTGGTTTCACTTACGCCAACCCAAAGAGGGGAAAATGTAGACACCTATAATTTAGCTTGAGTAATTTAAATACTTAAATGTGCTAATTATACCCTTTCCCGCAAATTGATGACATATCGTCAATATCACTCTTTTTCTCTTCTATCACCATTAATTAGTTACATTACACTAATTAATTAATTCTTCTATCCAACAATGACGCCAATTAATGACCTTCCATTAATCAACTCCCCTTTCTATCTAGATTAATTAATTATTTCTAATTAATTAAGCTCCCCTTTCTATCTAGATTAATTAATTATTTCTAATTAATTAAGCTCCTCTTTCTATCTAGATTAATTAATTAAACTCCCCTTTCTATCTAGATTAATTAATTATTTCTAATTAATTAAGCTCCCCTTTCTATCTAGATTAATTAATTATTTCTAATTAATTAAGCTTCCCCTTCTACTAGATCAATAAATCATCATTTATTTGATTAAATTCCTCCCATAGTCTAAATCATGCTAATTATTCCTCTAAAAATATTTTATAATCTTGCACATCTATTAATTAATCTCTTTGATTAATTAATAAACCCTCCCAACTCCCATGAGTCACTAGAGGACAAATTAAACTCTCCTAAAGTAAACTCAACCACTCCTAAACCATGTTTATCCATTACTAACCTAGCTTTGCTATTATCCCACATGTAATAGGATGCAAATCTTCTTCAGACCATTGGGTTATAAAAGGAACCCTCCTCCAACCTTTCTACTTACACCTTACATGCATATAGCTAAACTATAGGAATTTCATCTTAGAGCATCTTTCATTTGAGCTAATAGCCTCATTCTTGCATTTCATCCATCCAATCTTTTGGGTCATATGGAGAGAATCAAAATGGTATTGTAGCCATACTTTGATGAGCCTTCATTCCCAAACCCTTGAAGATCAAACAATCAAATTTGATTGTCATGGATCTATCTAGGTTCATTTATTGTTTTTGGTGATCTAAAGAGTAGAGATTCAAGTGTTTAGCACATTAGTTTGATTTTATTTCAAGTTTTAATGCATAATGTTGGTATTTATTCTTGTTAAGATCTTAGCATGATGATATTTGTAGGGTTAACTTAGTTTTGAAGCTACTAAGGTGTTAGTTTCAATTATCCTAGCTTAGTTAACTAATACATTGATACGACCACCAACAAAACCATTTTCCAAATCTTATGTAAGACCATGGATTCTAATGGTACCAATTGGCATAACGAACTATTCTATGATATATGGGCCTATCGTACTAGTGTTCACACACCTACTAATGCTACCCTTTTTCCTTGGTTTATGGTGTTGAGGCTATTATCCTAATTGAGCTTGAAATACCAACTTTTAGGGTCTCTCTTAAAGGTATCCTTAAAGATAATGAATATCATGAAAACAAATTACATGAGATAGAAATGTTGGACTTACGTCATGTCCAAGCACTCAAACACTATTTTGCATATCAATCTCACATCGCACATACATACAATCACAAAACTCACTCTCGCGAGTTCAATATCAGTGACCTCATATTAAAAGAGAATCAAAAGAATACAAATGCTAAGGCACCTCTCAAAGGAAAATTCAATCCCAATTGGCTTGGTCCATACATTATCATTGACAAACTTGGTGGTGGATTTTATCACCTCGCCACCCTTTTAGGAAAACCACTCAAAAATCCACTCAATATAATGCATCTTAAGAAATACTATGCTTAAATGCGACATCAACCATTTCCCGATGACACACTCTTGTGCTTCAGTTCACACTTGATTGTTGAGGGCATACTACACATGAACCCTACATACTACACCATAGGTACTACATACTACATCTATTCACACATCATGCATCATACATCTTACATTCTACATTTATTCTATATCATTCGCATCTCCACATCTGCGCATCTACACATCATACATATTCTATATACCATACTAGTACTCATCATATGTGTATCATACTCTCATGGTCTATGAGTCTTACATTACATACTCCTCATCTCACATACTACATAATGCACATCTTACACTTTTAATTCTACATGGACATCTTATACACCATACACTACACATTTTACACATTATATTGTCATCTATTATTATCACACATACTACATTGTCTTCTACGCTTTCTTCTGACTACCATATGAAACACTTTAGTTCCTCAGTCCATACTTGATTGCCAAGGGTTTAATAATCAAATAGACCTTATCATACTCACACGTTCATCATTCTAACCTCCATCATGTGACATTACTAAGTTAGTGGCATACATTTATAGGCTAAATTGTTACCTATACCTTCATCATGTAGTGATATATGCTTTAGGCTACATCATCACTCTTTCAATCATCTTGTTGTGATATACGATTTGTCTATAAGGCTCATGCACATATTAACTCTAGGTTGCATATCATCAATACACATACACAATCATCACACACTACGGCCATTTCCCGATGACACACTCTTGTTTGTGGTTTCTTCTTGACTATTGAGGGGAAAACAAAATGAACCTCACTACATACAACTCCATTTACTCGGGGGGCACGCAGATCCTATCATCCATCTTGAATTCGATTCCATCCATCCATAACATGTTGTATATATTGGTTTCTTTTACTCTTGCGTGCATTTTCTTATATATGGTTACTTTATTACACATTGTATGTCATTATATTTACCATTCACACATGCACGTTCACATATTTTTCTAGTTTTGATTGCAAATACAAGTCTCTTACATGAAACAGGAATGCTTTCCTTCTACCACTCCTACTGATGGTTCTTAGGGGTATCCACATTCGTACACTACGGGCGTTATTGTTTCATTTCATACGTAGAACTTTTCATTACTTGTTTATACACACTTTTGACATATTGGTTATCTTTTTAACATGTTAATGGGTGTTTCATGTGTAACATTTATTTTTCAAGATTACTTGCTTCCATGGATATCTATTTTTGTACTTACTTTAATTTTTTTTTCTATTATATGCATGCCTTGCCCTATGTTTGGTGTGCACACTTGTTTGTTGTATATGGCCATTATGGCCTTGAGTGTCTTGCAACATCATGAGTGATGTCCCATATTTATAACCTACTTTAGCAATCTATATTGTTTTCTTTTGTGTTTACTTTCATTCTAGCTTAAACATTGTTTTGTGTAGTGTAAATTTGTCTTCTACATGCATGCTTGTTCATATTAACACTTGTTTTATAGCCACTTATTTGCATGTGCTTTGGTTTCTACCAAGCATATTACCTTCCCCCTGCAGGGCATAGTTTATGTGGTTGGTTCTCTTTTGTGACCACATTCTCCTATCAGCGATGTTGCATGTGCCCCCAAAGAGGGGGAATCATTTAAGGTTTAACATACTACACAAATCTTCTACACCAGTTCAATTTAGTTTAGTTTTTTCCCTTGGCATTGTGGGTTATATAGAGAATGGGTTCAAATCAGTTTATGAACCCCGTAAAAGAAGCTTTTACAAGACATGTTGATCCTTAGCATTATGGGGAGCAATTATAGGTTAGAGGATACATAGGATTTCCTCTCTACACTACTTCAACCAGTAATGTCAAATTTCCCAAAAAACTAGGAAGTATAGAGATATCTTCACACACAACTTCAGGGAAGCAGTTATAGGTTGGAGAATAATGCAACTTTCTCCCTACACTTCTTGACCACGGTGGCATGAGATCACCCAAAAAAATTGTAGTATAGGATATCCTTTCTATACTCTTTCTCTCATCACGGATCAGGTGCACATGTTCCTTTTACATTTTTCATTTCCATTACATATTTTTACTATATACATGCATCTTTTACATGCATTTTTGACATATATACATGCATATTTGACTACTTGATCATCTTCTCCTTGTAGGTACAACTATATGAGAAGAAATCAATCAACAAAAACAACAATAACAATGTCAATAACAACATTTTGTGGCAGCACACACCATACTAACATGTAGGTACATCACACACATCGACAACTACACATGTGTTTCCGCCTAGGTTCACTCTTATCAATTTTTACTCTTTTGAATCTTTAGTTTCCATGATCCATCATAATTTTGTCACTCCACACTTTCTCTAGTCCTTCGACACATTTTTTACATCAATCTACATGGACATCATGTACGCATGTCTATCTACTTTATGTTATTGAGTGTTTTTCTCACCAACATAAAGTGTGGGAAAATGTAGACACTAAATCACACAGTTTGGGTATTATTTAGTCTCGGTCTCATACTACTATTCATATGGTTTTTGAGTGAAGAAAGTAATAATTAACTCCCGTCTTTTGGCTTTTGTTTTCTTTCCATTGTCACTTCTGACCTCTCACACATACATGCCCAATTTATTTTTGTCATTTTGCATCATTTTAGCTCGACTAGGGTGCGAGCGATCTTAGGGTGCCCTAATCCTTTTCCCACTTTACTTCCATCTTTTGGGAACTTTCTAGCCGTTGGACCATTCTATATTTTTAGTGGTTGGCCTTTTGGGGATAATTATGAAATTAGAACAAGAGAACCATATAAATATAAAGTTATGAGACCATAATGCGGGATCAAACACTAGTCACTACTATCATTATCTAAGGTTATATTCCATATAAGGCATCTAGAGCTCATTTTCATCCATCTAGCTTCATTATAAGGGAAAAATATGGTTCATCTGCATCACACATCATAGGAGGGAATTTTATTCTATTCCATCCACCATTTTATTACATTTCTACACATAGTTATTGCTCACTACTTTCATAAAGTGAGGGCGGCACAAGAGCACCTAGGGCATGATCACACACACATAAAACTACATTGATTTTGAGATTTAGTGTAGTGCTCGGTTAGTAAGTCCACCATTGTGGCCATTTGAAGATAGTTTGACCCCTTCATATGCATCTTTATTTTTTTAGTTATTTGATGCTCATCTTGGGGTATTATAGGTAATTCCTTATTGCATATATTGTAGTGACATATGACACAGTCAACAAAGTTTGTGTGACAAAGAGAGAACACAAGTGAACATCTAGCGACACCTTGAAGGATGGTTTTAGGTTATTTCGGATACTAGGGCACCTAAAACTTATACTAGGGGTGTCCACAGTGCCCCTAATTCTCTCCCGGGTGCCCCAGTCCACTCATATTTCCTATATTTGCACTTTTCTAGACCTTGACACATTCATTTCCTCCTCTTGTTTCTCCAACAATATATGCGACATAGTTCAACAAGTTCATCGAATTAGCTAAGCTCTTTCTAACCCTACTTATTAATTAGGGTTTCACATTTTTATTTACTTAGTTGCTTGGGTCACTTTCCTTATTTAGTTTAGCTCTCATTCACTTATGTCTTGATTAGATTAACATTAAAATATTCAAATTTCCGTTAATCATTATGAATGTATTTTATCTATTGATACAAGATGATGTGACCACATGAATGTAATGTGTCCAAGGTTGGTCGAGTAGAATATTTTAAGAGAGAGGTAGATCCATTATCTTTAACTTGGTATATATGGTTTTGGGGCCAATAGTGATGGGTGTCCAAATAAATTTGAGTGGATTCTGATGGGTCTTATCAAATCCATGACAAGTGAAGTTCGGGTATAATTAAGGTTATTAGAAAAGAATCCAAAGTTTTTAATGAGAGAGAAATAAATGACATTTATTCTAAATCCTTTTTCCACCTATGATCTTTTAATTGGGCATCATGAATCACCACACTTATATAAAGGGGAGGATTATCAACATGGAATAAAAATTCATCATTAATCATATCATCATTAGGGAACTTTATGGATTTAGATTCAAATGGGTGAGAAGTTAATGGGATATTGGTTTCAATGTATTGAATCTCAATATTAGGAAAAGGTGAGATGGAGGAAGAATCCTTTTCTCATTGAAATAATCATATAAACAATATTTTTTGTCCTGAGGAATTTTTAATGATGTGGAGAAGTACACATGATATCCATCAAAGGGATCTTATAAGTCATAGAATTGAGTTCTTCTAGGAAGTTCCATTATGCCTAAGGATCAAGTTCCATAATGATACTTGGGAGGATGAGATGTCAATGAAGGATACATGGTGGGATAAGGTTTGTAAGATTGAGAAAAAATATTTGAATATGGAGGAATATGCTCTTTAGAGGGTATTTATAGTGGATTTTTAGGATGAATCTCGGTGAATGAGTGGGATCATCATTAAGTTGCTCTAGGAAGTATTAATAAGATTTTAATCAACATGTGAAGGATTTTATGGTTTAGAGAGGAGGTCCTTGTGCATGGGATTTAATTGGTAGTCAACCTCATCTACATTGACATATTTCAAATTAAGATAGTTATGGCCATATGAACCTTCAACATTGCCTACAAAGTGTTTCATGGGTTCCTTGTTATGGGTGTTCCTCGATTGGTGATTTTTGGGAGCTTATAGAAGATATTGATATTTCTTACAATGCTATTAGATAATTACATTTGGGAATCCTTTTTAAGATGTTGACAATATTCATGGGAATGGTTGATCATGGCATGCCACCAATGAAAGAAGTTAGGGTTAAATGATACCAATGGTTTCATGGTAAGAGGAAAATATGTGGAGTGGGAATAAATGAAACGCGAGGATTTTAAAATTATGAAGGACATGAATATGTATACTTACAGATTTTTTATATCCTAGTCACTAGTAGTGCACCATGTGAGTGGTATTTCTAGTTTTCTAACTCAAAAATTGAAACTAACATTTGTCAAATGTTATGGCCCTAATGAGGATATTTAGTGATAGATATGTATTAAATGGTGGGATAAACATACTAGGAATTTCTTATTATAACATAAGGTATTGTAATATATACTATTAATAGGAATTACTAATGTTACCATGAAAAATGCTTGGGGGATGTTGATGTTAAAACACAACTCACCTTATTTTGTAATTTTTCCATAGAAATTCCAAGTTTGATGTATATTTATAATTGATTCACTTATGTAATATCATGTTATACACATTGTAGAGGTGATGGAAAGGGAAACTCTTAATTTTCATCTTCTATATTCAAGGTCCTACATACCTACACATGAAAGGAAAGTATTGTTGTATAGAAGACAACTAGTTTTTGTACACATAACTAATTTCTTTAGGTCGGGATGGAAGTTGTTAATGCCGTCATTAATAGAAAAATTAAGACTCTAGACTATTGCAAAGTTTTTTTTCCATTGTTGAATATTAAACCTAGATAAATGTTACAAAAAGTGTCTTAATTTTATTAAATTTCACACCCATCACATTATATATTTACAATTTTTATAATATTTTAAAAAATAAAAATAACCTATCGTGAGGAGGTAGGAGGTTATTGGGTTGAAAATTTGGTTTGGGTGAACACTTTTGGAGATGGGAAAAAGTGGTATCTTTGGACACACCAACTATATATAGATGGGTTTTGGGAAAAGGGCGTTCTCCAAAACCCCTTAGATTCCTATGTGTAAGTTTGGTTGAAATTGGCTTGGGTGAACGGGGTTAGCTCGAAACCTTCGATAGAATTTCATGCACTCCCACCTTGGTCATTATTTTTCCCACCAAGTGGGTCATGCTAGTTTACTTCCATGAGCTATTCACTTCATTTATATCATAAATTTCCAAGATAACCTGGATATAAACACTCAATGAAGTAAAGTTGGATAACAATTATATCCAAGGATGGAATTATATGGTACAGGTATAAGAGAGGTTCTAAGTTGGGTTCTCAAATTTAGGGATTAAATCTAATAATGGAAACACTATATAGATACAAAGGTTCTCAATGAGTGTTAATGTCATAAATATAGAGTATGGTATCCTTAGGCCTAGGATCGATATAGGTTTCCAAGGCCTACTGTTTGTAGACATAAAATCATGCATAGTAGACATGTTTAGCCCAGTCTTCTATAACTATTTAAAAGGTTCTCAAGTGTACAAAGTACTAATTAATTCCCAGTTTTCCACCTTCTTTCTAGCTTCCTCTTCCATTTTACCTCATCTTTCCCACGTATTTTCCATTACTTATCGGTCCATTCTATAACCTTCTTGAGATTCTATCCGTAATTCCGAGTGCCCCATCCTGTATTGGGGCACCTCGGGGTGCCCTGGTTTTATCCTGGGTGCCCTGGTCTAGATTTAACCTATTTCACTTCTTTGTAGGTCAATTCTAGTTGTTGGTCATGCTTATCTTCTTCCCGGTTGGCCTTGTTGGGATTAGTTATGAAATTAAAATTGAGAGCTATTTAATTACAAAGATTATAAGACCATAATGAGGGTCCTAGGTATTTGCATTTTATCACTACTATCACTCCATCTAGGGCTACATCTATTACACCATCTTCATCCACATAGTTCCATACATTCTAGCTAGAAAATTCTACATCACATCCATTCACATAGGAGGGAGGGATTCTATATATTCTATTGTAAATACTATTCTACATCTTCTATAGCTATCATAGCTCCTTACTACACAAAGTGTGACTAACACGAGAGCACCTAGGGCACAATTCACACTCACTCACCAGAACTACATCAGGTTCCATAATGTAGTGCAATGCTCAATGATAAGTCCACCGATTTTGCGGATGAGGTTAGTCTAACCCATTCTTCCTCTTTTTGTGTAGGGCGCCATTCATCTCATCTAACAAATCTAGTACGAGTGATAGAAAAAGTCTCGGACCTAGTTTCGAAACTTTGGAGATCACAATTTACAAGCTTCTACACACTTCAAAACACTAAAATCCAAACCAGGGCACTTCGCACTGCCAATACCCTCCCAGTGCCTATGTTATCTCAAGAAGTCCATATCTACCCTTCTCAAGGTCCTTAAATGGTCATCTACATACTCAGTTTCTAGTTTCAGACCTGCGACAACCTGTGAGAGACTTTTATAACTAGCTAAGTTATTCTTTACCTTCCTCTTGTCATTTAGGGTTTTATTACATTTAGATTAATTTACTTACATCATTATTTACTATCTTTAGATTATTTACTACATTTCTATAGTATTTTATGTCCTCCTATTTAGATTAACTATTGGATATACTTCCCCTTAGTTTTCCAATTTTAGTTAATCATTTTGGTGAACCCGACTTCCATCTTCATTTATGCCCGTTACTCATAGTGGTCATTTTATCCCTCCTCATTATTGTGAACTCCTTCATCCTCTTCACCATACTTCTTGACCCATGGATGACATACCTCATCCTCTGACCAAAAATCCCTTAGATACGTCTACCCAAGTGCCTCTCCACGAAATCAAAACAACCGTTAGTGAGAAGTCTTATGATGAGGACACTAACATGGACCAAGAACAAGTTGATATCATTACTAATTTTTGCCAAGCTTTACGTGAAAATCCAACTCATCTCCCTCATGTCTTGCACACTTTTCTCGTAGCCCGGTGAGCTCGTGAGACACCTCTCCCGTCTCTTCCACCCCTATGGTTTCTCCACCTCCCATCTCCACTCCCCTATTATGACTACCATTCCTACAGCTCCCCATGTTGCATCTAATATACCCCTTGTCTCTTCTTCTCATACCCCTGATCTAACATCATTATATCATGATCTCAACATCAAATACACCAGTTACAAGTTGCTTCTACCGAGGGCCTCTCTCCCTTGATTCTACATCCTTGCTACATTCTCCCTTTTCACCATCCATCGTTGCTTACCCATTCCCACCTAACTTCACCACTCCCAAATTACCCATTTTCAAAGGCCATGGTGACCCACAAGAACACCTGCATGCCTTTCATGTCACATGTCTTGACTATGCTGATGATCATACTATCATGGCTAAATTATTCCCACGTAGTCTCCCGGATTATGCGATGCGATGGTTTTATGATTTTCTAGTCCATTCCATCACCTCTTTTACTCATTTGGATAACACTTTTCTCACAAATTTTTCCATCAATATTGGTTCCACCCTCTCTTATGCCCAACTTGCTCAACTTAAGAAATCCTCCAATGAGTGATTCCCTAATTACCTATTACGCAACCAAAGCATAATGTTACCAAGATGACTGATGTTCTCACCGATTAAGAACTTCAGGATTTATTCATCCATAGCCTCTTACCACCACTCCAAGATAGTGTCCTCTTTGAGACCTTTTCATCATTTGACCAAATTTATCACCCTAAAACTCTATGAGACTAAGCTAGTCTCGTAGGAAATCTCAAATATCGGGAATCACCTTCCTCCTCTACTAGCATTTCTAACAAATCCTTATTCAAAAACCCTTCCCAGTAAACCTAACAACACCCAAAATTCTATTAATATAATTTTTACCACTCGAGAATTATGCTCTTATCCATACAAACATCCTTTGGAAAAACTTAGTACACCACCCAACATCCTCTTACCATAACTCATTGATATTCACCTCATTACTTTGCGTCAAACTTTGTAAGTTGATCCATCCCAAACCAAAGGGCATAGCTTTGATGAGCATTCCTACTGTGATTACCACCAATGTGTAGGGCATTCTACTGATCGTTGTTTCAAAATCTGACATCTCATTCAAGATCTACTTGACAATAGTCATATCGAGTTCTAGAATCTTTTATGATAGCTTATCCCAATGATTATGATAAACTCCAAAATTTTAACAACCACCTATGCAAACATGATACTAAACTATTTGATGCCTCTTCCAACTATATCTCTTATATGCTACCCTCTTCCCTAGACATCTTGACTCTCTCATTACTCACACTACTACTCCAACACCGATTATTTCCTTTTCTATCACCGATTATCATGCTACATTCACCTCGATTATTTACACATACAAGCAGCTATTGGGTCCCAATCTATCAACAACTTCAAGGTAGATCCATCCTACCCTATCAACATGTGTTCCTTTTCCTTCTTGCGCACTCTCAAGTACCCTCCATCACAAATTTACTACCCATTCAAATGACTGTTTGGTGTTGTTAAGCTACATATCACCATTGGTCCTCTTATGCTTCTTACCCCTTGCCTCATTTATCAATTGTGATATAATTTTAGGAATTAATGAGATTCACAAATCCTAAGCTATTATTTCTATGACACAATTACACCTAAAATTTATTTACAATAACCAAGTTATTACAATTAATAGACTCCTTCCTAAACCTCCACTACCATCCTCTTTCTCTTTCGTTACCTATGCGCTTACCCCACCTATTTACATAACTCCCTTATCATTACCTTCACCCCCTACTTGTCCTCCTTCACCGCCTTGATTGGCCCCTTTGCCACACCACCACCTGTTAGTCCCATGGACCAATATCAGCATATTCCTAAAACTTCTACCATGTCTTGTCTAGGTCATCACCTTGCTTTATCCACGACAATCATCTCTTCCTTCACGTATGAAAATTCCTCAACCTCCCTCACCCACCCACTTTACTAATCCATGATGATCATCTTATATCCACCCTTCATATGCATATTAGATTGATTCTCCGAACAATGAGTATCTCCCATACCACCATTACTAGAGCACCCTTACCGCATTCTTCTTCCGAATTGGTTGATGGACATACGTCCTTCGATCTTATTAGTTGATCTATTTTCTCTAGACACTTTGGGGCATACAACTTACCTAACTCCCCCTCTTCACACCTTAACATCTAATTGCTTTTCTTTCCTATTACAGTAGTTTATCTACAAACCACATTACTATTACAAGAGTTTCCACCCCAACACCCAATGATGCACCCTAGTGCTTTGGTTACCCCTTGACTATTGAGGGATTACCATTACATTGAACCACAAACACTACACTCTAGGTTCTACACATTTCCCTTCTCTCACATATGCCACACGTTCTACCTCATCATCCATAGCCTACCTCTTACATTATCTCATCCATCCCTCATCCATTAGGAATTTATACATCATTCATCCTATACATACTACACTAGTTATCATTTTATATGACTCTAGTTTTACATTTTGTGTATACATCTACTCTTTACACTAGGTCTCATTATATAGGGGTTTAGTTTCCTATGCCATCATCACATATTCCACCTACATCTATCATCATATACATCTTACATCTCTACCTTGCATTCCCACATCTTATCTATTCTACACACTACACTAGCTTCCATTACCTAGGAGTCTAGTTCTATTTTTCATCTCATTATTTCATTTATATACATTATTACTATTACATTTCATACATCTTGCATATTCTACCCGCTAAACTAGATTTCCTTATACTTGGGTCTAGTCATCACCATCAACATCACATATTTTTTTTCTACATACATACATATTACATTATATTCCATATCTATTCTATATTGCATTCCTTACATTTACATCTCCCCACACTTCATCGTTTATACTACATTGTCTTCTATGTGTTGCACTCACCACCCTATGACACACTCTAGTTCCTTGGTTCATACTCGACTACCGAGGGTTTACTAATCAAATGAACCTTACCTATATGTGAAATGTCATCCTACCACATTCCTCAAACTAGTGACCAATGCTCTAGGCTATATCATCACCCACACCCATAATCATATAATGGTATACACTTTAGGTTAAATCTGCACTCCTTTCACCAATCCTACATCATTCTATTGCATTGTCTCCTCACCTATCATATCATCCTATACTTTTCTCAATTCCACACTTACTCTATTACACCTTTGCCACACCTTAGGTCAAATCACCACTCCTTTTGTCCATTATACATTATCCTCTTACTCCTTATCATCACATAAACTATTATCCTATTCTATGTCATTCTATTACCTCATCATTTATCCTACTCCTCACTTAGTGCTAAATCACCACCATCCGTTATCCATCACCAGCTCATCTATGCTCCATACACCCTCATGGCCCATCTTGTAGTGACATATACTATCGGCTAGATCATCACCCTCTTCTTCCATCATGTAGTGATATACGCTTAGGCCTACTCACACATTCTATGAGTTGTAGTATATGATTAGGATATAGGGTCCATACACACCTTTCTATATGACACATTCCCATCCATTCATCTTATAGTGATATATGCTTTGGGATAAATCATCACTCATTTAACAAAGTCATGGTACACGCTTTCACTATAGGATCCACACACATCATATCCCCATGTCACATTTCATCACCACTACCCATACACACTCATCATAGTGTGCTAGACATAACCTACCCTACTAGACCATTTCCTTATTATGCACTCTCGTTTACGGTTCATTCTTTCTTGTCTAGGGAATAAAAAATGAATCTCACTACATACACATTCCATCCACATGGGGGCACATTGCCTCTATCATTCCATATTGCATTCCCTTCCATCCACTTCCAACATACTACATTATCTTGGTAGCCTTTAATTTTTCTTACTAGTGTTTTGCATGCTCATTCTATTACACATGTTAGCTTTCTTTACGATATGTCATTATCATACACACATGCACATTCATGCCTTTGTTTAGTGTGATCACGGATATAAGACATTTCCACATGACATGGATGCTCGCCTTCTACCCTTACTATACTATTCATTGGGCGAATCTACATTTGACTTATACAAGTTCTATTGTTTCATTTTTACTTAGCATATTATACTACTTACTTATACATGATTTGAAATATTATTTATCACTTTGACATGCTAACGAGTGTTCTATGTGTAGCATGGGTTTAGTAGGACTACATATTTCCATGACTACTTGTATTATTACTTGTCTACTATTATCAATGGGTTTTCCTTTGCTAATGTGCACACTTTTAGTTATTTGTGGCCTTGATAGTGTTTCCTATCTTGTGACATTGTGAGTGATGTCCTATGTTTGAAACCCAATTTTGTAGTTTATTCTAAATCTTCTTACGTGTTTACACTCTTTGTGGTAGTTTTTCTACATTGTTTGCATTTTTACATTTTTACATACATCTTCTTGCGGAAAAACACTTGTTTTGGCTAGCCATCCCATTTTTTGTATGTCTTGGTATCTACCAAGCTCTTTCCCTTTCCCCCTTGTAGGGATAATTTGGTTATAAGGTCAGAGTGTAGTAGGTCCTCTTTGGGGTTGCATTCTCTTTCGGGGTCATTGCATGCACCCTCGAAGAGGGGGCATCATTATGGATTTTCTACTAACACAACGTATGTACATCAGTTCAAACACAATAAGCGAGTTAAAATCAAATCAAAATCCATACACGGTAGCCTTAATAGGACATGGTGTCCTTAAGAAATTCTGAGTGGTTACGAGGCTCAAGAGTTATAATGGGTGGCCTCTCTACACTTCTCCATTCGGTGGTGTAGGATTTCTAAAAAAACATGTACACATATCTCTTTGACATTACAATAGAGAAGCGGTTAAAAGTTAGAGGACACAAAAAAATTCCTCCCTATATTTCTTGACCAAGGCGACATAAGATCACATGAAAAAACTTGTGACAATATAGTCCATATCCTTCTACACCCTTTCTCTTGACATGGATCAAGTGCACATGTTTCATTTTTTCATTTACATTCTATTTTTTGCATGCGTATTTTACACAACATTTTTACATATATACATATTTGACTACTTGAGCATTTTTTCTTTATAGGTCCACCATATGAGAAACAAGCAATCAAATTGGGGAAACAACAACAATACAATGACAACAACAACACACCTTTGCTGAGGAACTTGCCTTTATACTACAACAGCCACACATGCATTACGCCTAGGTGCACTCTCATCACTTCTTTTTACATTTTTCATCTTTAGAATCTGCACTCCTCCATGTTCGAGTCTAGTCCATTGGTGCACTTTCTTCTACACTTTGTAGGGATTTGCAGTGCACGCGTCTACGACTAGTTTATGTTACCAATAAATTCTCTCACCAACATAAAGTGGGGGAAAAATATAGACATAAAATCATGCATTTTAGACATATTTAGTGAGTATTACACCACTATTTAGAAGGTTCTCAAGTGTACAAATTATTAATTAATTCCCCTTTTTGTCCACCTTATTTTTAGCTTCCTCTTCTATTTTATCTCATCTTTCCCACATATTTTCCATTAATTATCAGTCCATTCTATAACCTTCACGAGATTCTAGCCCTAATTCCGGGTTCCTGGTCCCACCCTAGGCGTGCTAATATAGGTTTAACCTATTTTGCTCCTATTTAAGTCACTTCTAGCTATTGGTAATCCTTATCTTCTTCTCATTTGGCCTTTTTGGGGATCAATTATGAAATTAAATTTGAGATCCCTATAAATACAAAGCTTATAAGACCATATTGAGGGTCCTAGGTCTTTACATTCTATCACTACTATCACTCCATCTAGGGCTGCATCTATTACACCATCTTCATCCACATAGTTCCATACATTCTAGCTAGCAAAGTCTGCATCACATCCATTCACATAGGAGGGAGGGATTCTATCTATTATATTGTACATACTATTCTACATCTTCTATAGCTATCATAGCTCGCTACTACACAAAGTGCGACTGACACGAGAGCACCTAGGGAACCATTCACACACACTCACTAGAACTACATCAAGGTCTGTAATGTAGTTCAATGCTCAACGATAAGTCCACCAGTTTGGTGGTTGAGGTCAGTTTGACCCATTCTTCCTCTTCTTGTGCGGGCATCATTCATCTCATCCAAAAAATCTAGTACAATAGATAGATAGAGTCTTAGAACTAGTTGCTGACATTACAAAACATGGTTTCAAGCTTGTACACAATTCATAGTGCCCAGAATCTAGACGGGGGCACCCGGTACCCTCCCAAGTTCTGTGTTATCTCAAGCATTCTAGATCTACTCTTCACGGGGGTCACTGAGTGGCCGTCTACATAGTCGATTTGTAGTTTCGGACTTGTGATAATCTGTGATAGACTTATGTAACTAGCTAAGTCATTCTTTACCTTCCTCTTGTCATTTAGGGTTTTATTACATTTAGATTAATTTACTTACATCACTATTTATTTTCTTTATATTATTTTCTACATCTCCATAACGTTTTATGTCCTCTATTTAGATTAACTATTGGATATACTTCCCCTTAGTTTTCCAATTTTATTTAATCAACAACTAAGATTAATATAGGTATCTTATAAGGATTATGAAGTAGAATAGGAAACAACCAAGTGGTGTATAAATCTCAAGGGTGTAATAATAATAAGAAAAAACAATATATAAAAGAAAACCTACATTTAATATAATATATAACAATGAATGACCAATAACATGTTCATACATACAAAATTAAATACTAAAGAGATTTAGAAATACTTACTTGTAGTGTGTGTGTTTGTGTGATTGGTGATGCATAATCCTCCCTAGGGAGCAATAACATTGAGATATAATCACTATAGGTAGAGAAGGGGAAATAGAAACAAGAAGATATCCATTCATAACTCATTATGGTGACCCAAATGCAAATAAGAAAATCTAGAAGAATCAAAATTTAGAAAATAATCATGAAAAGTGTGAGAAAAAGTAAGTACAAGTGTAAAGAAGTGATTATTAAGCTGGTTGTACTAATAAGAAAACAAGGGGGCATATATACCCAACATGATCACCCATGGGTAAGGGTGTTTCCCTTGGGAAAAAACCTAAGATCATAGGATGAAAACATGAGGATTGGGGGCCAAAATATCCATGGGGATGAATGACTAAGGTACATAGTAACCAAAAGTATGGATAATAACATGCAACAACAAGAAGAAAGTAAACATAATGGGACAAATAGACATAATGAGTGTAATATGTGAACAAAGGGAATAAATGAGGCATGTATAGGCTGGCTAAGGATAATAGTGACATATTTAAAACATTTTAGTATAGCCCACATGACTAAGTCTAATCATACCCCAATACTAACAAGCCCATTAACGGACCCGGTCAAGAGGAGAATGCATCAACATTTTTGCACAAAAGAAATGGTTATAAAACATACAAAAATATGGGTATACATATGCCCCATCAAAAATAATCACATGTCACAATCATGAATTATGAGATGGTCTTCAGAAAAATATTTATGCAACAAAATCAAATGGAAATGTAAAAAGTAAAGTGTTGAAATATAAGTCTTGAAATATTGTAAAGAATGTTAAATGAAATGTACCTACATCATATGTACTTGTTAGTGTCAATTGGCTTGCCTATGGTGGGAATAATGGATCCTTGGAATCCTAGTTAAGAAATCTTTGGAAAGAAACAATAGAAGATAATTAATATAATAAGACATAAATCACCTAGCTAATACGATCATGGGAGGGATGATATCTAATGTTGAAATGATAGAAAAATAAGGTTTTTAGTGAAATACGGATATATAAAAGTATAATTGGTTGAAAAGAGACGATTTCCACTATAAATGTGGAATAATTTACGAAATGTGTTTAGGATTTTTAATGGGAAATATATAAAGGTTTGAAGATTAGAGGAATTCACGATGAATTATTTTTCATAAAAATTACTATAAAATGTAAAGGGAGGAGGTCATTTTTCACTTTGCTAATTTTAGATTAAGAGAAAATGTGCTTTGAGGTACTCTAAATTGAGAAATTTTATAGATGATGGTGAGAGTTAGAGGAGGTAGACGAGGTGGTCGAGTGAGTGCACATGACGGTACAAATCCTATGGTAGGTATTTTCTTTAAATTAGAAATGGGTTCTGAGAAAAGGGAAAAATTCATCCCTGGGATAATTTAACTAGTATAATTTTCCCCAAAGATATTCAAAATGTAGATTGAGTCAAAGTCTAGGTAAGTTCGGGGTATTTTGAATATTGAGGTGAATAGATTACACTTTTGTAAATAATTTAAAAGTTTTCGAGGACCTTGGAATATAAAACATTGGTCATGCTAGGACTTATTATAGTAGGTCTAATGGAATATGGATAAGGGGAAAAATTTATCATGGTTGATGGTGTCTTGACACTAGGGATGATAGTTTAGGAAATTAGGTAAAAAAATTCAAGAGTGATGACATTGTGCCATGAGGGATGATGTAGTATGAAAGTTGGGATTTTTGTTGTTTTTATTTTGATTACTTAAATGAATGATTTGTATTGAGATATGATGGGTTATTTTTGTTTTATGTTTTTAGGTGGCACCGAGGATTTGAGTATGGAGATCGGTAGATGTGGAATGGTTACCTAAGGCATTAAGGAAGTTGTCTGCATAGGACATTGCACAATTTTAGGTCCTTAAATCCAGAGACATTATGCACATGGTGTGGGTCATGTTGGATGTAGACTTCATGGATTTTGTTTTCATGAATTGGGAGTTTAGGTCTAACACCTTTAGGTGGAGGGTTGGTGGCTAGATTATGGAAGTTATAGTGATATTGTAGGATGTACATACTATTCTAGGACTACTAATTCAAGGAATCTACATGATTTTTGATGTGCCTATGGATGTGTGACTTGAACCCTAAGATAACATCTAGATTTTATAGAAGGTAGCTCTTCTCTTCATGTGTTGAGATAGGGGTTAGAAAGGAAACTAAGTAACTACAAATCCTAATTTAAGGTGATATGCTAAGATTTACCATAAAGCACATATATACATACTCAAGCCACAACAAAATAAGTTAAAGAGAATTAATAATGATTAACCTATTCTCAAGAAGATTCAATATTATCTAAGGCTAAAGAGAACTAAAACATAACCGTGCAAAAGGGGAGATGAATGTAAGAGAATATAAGGGCATATATCACGGTAAAAGCTGAAACATATATTTAAGGATTAAATAAAATTATACTGAGAAGGAAATAAATATTTAGAGTATTGTGAATCGTTTGTGAGCAGAACAAGAACCCTTAGATTATAGAGAAAACAATACATAAGTCCAATAATGACACAAATTATAGTGCTTCTTTACAACAAATCCTTGTTAAGGATGATAAACAAAAAATTACTTGTAGATACCCATTATTACACACAAAGCGGTTTAAATACTTAAATTGCACTAATTATCTCCTTTCTCACAAATTGATGACATATCGTCAAAAGTGCTCATCTTCCCTCTTATTGTCGTTAATTAATTACAATACGCTAATTAATTAAGTTGCCTATCCAACAAACATCCTGATTAACAACCTTCCATTAATTAATCACCCCTTCTATATAGACTAATTAATTATTAGTAATTAATTAGATTTCCCTTCCATTTAACTAATAAATCAATATTTAATTGATTTAATCCCCTTCTAATAGCCTCAATCGTACTAATATTCCTCTAATTAGCTTCTATAAGCTTACATCTACCTATTAGTTAATCAACCTTGATTAATTAAACCGCCCCCAACTCCCATGACTTGCTAAGTATAAATTAAACCCTTCTAAAGTAAGGTTACCTTTTATAAAGCAACCTTATCCATTCCTAATCATATTTTACCTTTATCCCACATGCAAAGGGATGAAGTGTTTCCTTTATCCATTGGGCTATATAAGGAGCCCTCCTTCTACCTTTATACCTACACCTAAACTTCTTGAGAAGACAAATGCAAAGCATATAGCAAAATAGACTAAGAGCTTGCCTTTTGTTTTCTTGAGAGTTCATCATCTTGAAGAGTTAATCATCTTTCCTAAGTGCTTAGGTCATTTGGGAGGTGTCAAAAGGGGCTTGTAGCCCAACTTTGACAAGCCCTCATTCCTAGGTTCTTGGAATACCAAAGAAAACCATTTTTATTGCCATGGAGCCTACATAGGTCCATTCATTTATTTTTTGTTAGAGAATAGAGGATTTAGACACTTAACATTGTTAGTTTCAAAGTTTTGAATATGATGAATGTTAGTATCTAACCTTGTTTAATTCTTATCTTGATGGTGCTTAGTATTTTGTTTAATTTTTACTAATTAAGGCTATTAGGTGTTAGTCTTTACTTACATTAGCATTACTTTAAAAACAAATCATGCACACACTAATAAAACTAAAATTCCCACAATTATTCCCATTTCTTGTCGGTGGAAACCTCAAAATTTTGGGTAGTTTTCCTAATTTCCTGCCCATATTTCCAAAAGGCATCACTTTTTTCCATGCCCAGTCTCTACCTTTTAGGGTTGTCCTCAAACCCTTTATCAAATATGAGATGGGTCATGACTATGCAAGAACTGATAAAATGAATCCCATGCTAGGGTTGGTGAAAGGAATGATAACCATATCGTACCAAGCCAAGAACACAGATGTTAATCAAACACCATGATCAATAAGATGAAAGTAATTCGCCAGAATAACTTTACATAAAACTTTTGCAAACAAATGAGTAGCAATATCATATATTATTATGGAACTCAATGCAATACATTGAGAATGGGCCTTGCTTAAATAGGCAAGGAATAACAATCTAAGAACTAGTCAAGGTCATAGATCAAGCCATAAATCAAGGAAATAACTAGTCATCAAAGAACTAGTCAAGACCATAGATTTAGGAGAGAACTAGACATCAAGGATCTAGTGAATACCATAGATCAAGGAAAGAACTAGTCAATACCATAGATCAAGGAAATAACTATACCTAACAACTAGATAATATATCCTAATATCTAAATAAGATAAAAGAAATATCCACACACATAAGTGGGTGAGGATAAATATAATAAAGGTAAATAAAGTACCTAGGTGAACATGAGCTAAGATAAATACCTACTCTAACACCCCCTCAAGTGAAGCTAGGGGCTAAAATAGATGTGGCATGTACATAGTATGAGTCTCAAAGCAACTAGACCTAATGAGGTACTCATGTATAATAAATGGGAAAAAGGGACACCACAAGGTACCCAAAACCAGTAATAACAAAGTAAAGAGAGTAAAGACCCGCTCTAAGGCATCCCAAGAAGCTCGGCTCAAAAAAATCATACAATGTTGAAGAAGTTTGGTGTGCACTATGGTCTGAATCCACTACTCGATCACAAAACTCAAAAACAACTGACACTGGGCTCCACCAGAATAGCTCCATATAAGGAGACTGTCAACGGAGTGATGTCGAAAGTGTAAAAAAACACCAAATATAATTTGATCAAGTGCTACAAATAGGTGTGCCACGATCCAAGAAAAATAACTAAAGCAACAAGGCAAGGACACAAAATCTAGAGTGTCACGATCCAAGAAAAGCCAAGGTAACAAGGCAAGGACACAAAACCCGAAGAAGTAGGATCAACACCACACCCTCCCATATTGTTGAATGGGTGGAGTGGCACTACAAATCTGTATGAGTTGTCAAAACAACTACTCAAACACTTGACAAAATAACACTTTGGGATCCACGAATAGCTCCCCCAGAGAGAGGCTATCGACATGCCAAAAGTGTCAAAAATATAGATACAAAATCTCTCAACAAACAAGAGAGATACACTACACCTGCTAAAGAAAAATTCTCAAAACAAGAAGCATCACAATGTAGAAGGTATAGAAAGTGGAGAAAGAAGTTGAATGGTGGAGGAGCCACGCCTATAGAGTCCTCTCAACGAATGCCTATGTCACCTCCACGAGTGATCAGATATCCACCCCAAATCAACACGGATGGATGAAGAAGATGCCTACATATGAATTGGTGCAAAATGCACAATGGGTGCATGTAAAAGAACATCAGAATGTGTGTCAAGTTGATCATGTCTAACAATTGAAATCTCAGGTTTCTCAAGCCTGAGTGAAGATGTAGAACTCATGTGTTTCTCAGGATCCTCAGAAAGAGTCAAGTAAATAAAAAAAGGAGCTCTGTCAATGTGTGATCCCAATGAACTATCTGCTCGAAAACCAATGTCATGACGAGAATTCCACTTAACATGTGGAATAGAGGAAACAATACCCTGTGAATGTTTACCAATGAATTTGCTAGTGAGACCCATATAATGGAGCATGTGAGCCGAATGATACGGTAGTATGCTTCTCAAAAATACATGCGGTGGCAGAAATAGGATACACAACATGTGGTATTGTAATAGGCACAGATGTGGAAGAGCATGCAGTAACAAGCTTCATAGGTGTATGAGCATCAAGAGTAGGAATAGACTCAAAGAATGACAGATCAATGTCAGTGGGTTCAAGAGCAATAGCTGTAAGTGGACTAGAAGCATGGTTGTGGTTGTCCACAATATGATGGTGATGTTGTAGGCTAGCAAGTTTGTTCTGCAGGAAGTGTATTATTGTATCCTTATCGTGAATGAGTGATTGTAGAAGAGAATTTTGCTTCTTAAGCGATCTATTTTCTTCCACAAATTTTACAATATCCTCTTGAAGTCCACACATTTCAGAGAAAAGCATATCATTCTCAGAATTCATGATAGGTACAAATTGTAACTCCCAAAAGTTTAGGACATTGGGCTCAGCTGAAATTGTGTCCATAATTGATTACAACACTACTCCATATATGGAAATTTATAATTATAGTTCAAGTCTCAAAATAAATATTTCCAATGGAAAGAGCATGAAAAAACAAGCACTTTTGCAAAAAATGGAACTCAAAACCGAGTTACCGATCAAATGTTACAAGCTTTTTAATATTTTACTCTGTTATTTATTTTAGGTGCCACTAAAACAAGATAAAATGTTGTTGTCTTCACCACAAATAAAATGAAAGGGGCTAAAGTTAAGCACCTACTAGTAGGAATCACAAGCTTTAAGCCCTCATTTGACCATACCATATGACCAAGTGAAAATAGTAACTTGCGGATTTTCTTGAAATAGTGAAAAACGTGCACAACATCCTTGCACCCTATTTAAAAAAGGAAAGATCCAAAAACCTTCCTGCGTGTAAACCAAGATAGATACACTGCAATAGAAAAAACCCTAGTACATATGTTGAGAAATCCAACAAACCTGAATAAATAAATTCATGTTTTTTCCTTGGCTCAAATCTCGAGGCGCACTTGTGTGCTTCTCTACAAAAAATAAAAAAACCACAAAAATGACTGCCTCTAGAATTGGCCGAGTTTACAGTCGATCTTAGGGTTTTCACACCTTCCAGATCCAATGGAAGCCTCTATTTTGCATAAAAATGCACACAGCAAAAAAAATGACCAAATCCCAAATATATGAATACACAAATAATTTATTTGTAAAATAAAACTTACAGATGGATGTCAATAGCAATCTCCACCTCTGATACCATGAAAGGAATGATAACCAGATCGTACCAAGCCAAGAACATAGATGCTAATCAAACACCATGATCAATAAGATAAAAGCAATTCGCTAGAATAACTTTACATAAAACCTTTGCAAACAAATGAGCAGCAATATCATATATTATTATGAAACTCAATGCAATATATTGAGAATGGGCCTTGCTTAAATAGGCAAGGAATAACAATCTAAGAACTAGTCAAGGTTGTAGAGCAAGCCATAGATCAAGGAAATAACTAGTCATCAAAGAACTAGTCAAGACCATATATTTAGGAGAAAACTAGACATCAAGGATCTAGTCAATACCATAGATCAAGGAAAGAACTATACCTAACAACTAGATAATATCTCCTACTATCTAAATAAGATAAAATAAATATCCACACACATAAGTGGGTGAGGATAAATGCGATAAAGATAAATAAAGTACCTAGGTGAACATGAGCTAAGGTAAATACCTACTCTAAGCTGTTGGGATGTCGACAATTCAACATAAATATCACGAGTCTCCTCCTTTGGTGACCTCTTGTCTTCAAAGATCTTTCTACTCTCATGCTTGCATGAGCTTGAGACCTTTTTTCGGGCCATAGTGGTAGCAATTTTTCCATTGGGGTCATATCGCCATCTATCCTGGATCAAGGCGAAACCATAGTGGACCAATTTATACATGAGGATATGCCCCACCTTGTGCTTTATCATGATAATTCCTCCCTTACTCTAGGGGATTTTTTAAAAAAAAATCTTCTTACGAGTAGATTCGAACTCTTCATCCAATCTCTCCGGTTGTCTAGTTATCTCCAAGACCACCACCCATCTTTGTGAGGACCCTACAAAGCATGAAGGATTATTCTCATAATCCATGCACTCTTATCATTGAATGTGTTATCCCAAAAAAGTATTTACAAGGGTGTAGCTTGTCTGGAGGATGGCTCGGGCTGAGTGAATCATTTTGTTATCAACCCCATCTTGGTCCAACTTAAGAAAAAGTGGTACAATGAAGCATCTTGTGAAATCATATGCATCCAAATAAGAGGGTAGCACATGGGTCCATGATGATATGAGTATAATACTTAGAGGTTTGATTTACGTATCCTAGATTGATAGAGGAATATACTACCTAAGGTATGATTGCTGTTGGGATAAAATAAGGTAGAACAAGTATGGGGAATACACGAAGGTGGAGTTGATGTGGAAATTAGCCAGTTGGTGGAAAATAATTTGTGAAATGACTTGAGAGAAGTCAAACTTGTATGTTTTCTCTTTGCATTTGCCCTCATTCTAAAAAGGATCCCATCTACCAGTTTTGGACCTCTCTATTTGAATCCTAACCAAAAATAAAAGGTTAGCATAGAGTAGGCATCTTGTGAATTTGGTGTGAACATTTTTAACAAAATTGGAAATTATGAAAATTTAGAGCTTTTGAATCGTCTTTGCTATAATTACTTATGGAGTAAAATGGTCTTATTTTTACACAAAGACCATAGTTATTGAAGCTTGGTCATGCCGTAAAAGCTAGAACTTGGTTCATATGGTAGGGCCAACATTTCCCTAATGGCTCATGGTGATATTTCCACCTGCATATTCTTATTGTTTATGGTATAATTGGTGAGGTCAAAATGGTACACATACATGCATGCGAGCTTTGGATATGGGTGCACAAGGCAAACCATGTATTGAGCCAATGTGGTAGTCCAAATCCTAGAGTTGAAGGACCCATCATCTCTATGGTTGAGGAACTTGACATATGATCTGTCTCTAAGGGCTTTCGACTTCTTGTTCAAGACAAGGTAAAAATAATAATCTGCATATTCGGTAACCAATGAAGTGTCTCTATAGTATAAACCCTTTTCAAGGTAAACCAATTTCGGATCTTTGAGTGCGTGGCAATGTGAAGCATCTTGCATAAGACTTTAATTAAGAGGCTGAATTAGAGGTTGTCATGGCTGTTACGAGGTGAAGGAAACTCGGTTCTTTTTTCTAGTGGTTCATAGGTTCGAGAAAGATACTCTTTAGCATGTGGAATGAAACTCAAGTAACACACTACCTGCCTTAAATAGCCTCCATGATTTTTGTGAATTAATGGCTTACGCACACAACTGGTCATGTCTTGCAATGGCTCTTTGGAAAAATGACCTCCAATGCCAAATTTCACGTTTCCTAAGATATTTTCCATTACTTCCTCAATCCTTTTCAATAAGTACTCCAAAAGGTCATTGGATCATAACTTTGAGGAAACATAGGAGGTAAACCCTATGCAAAAATTTCAAAAATGGGCATGAGGGTCTCCATAGGAGACATGTGTCCAAGGAAACTTATTGGAAGGAGAAAAACCATGAAACAAAAAAGAAAAAAGAAGAAACTATAAATATTATGCACTATATAATATTCAAAAAGACTCAATGAAAGGGTTTAAGATGGATTCCATTTACTAGAATGACCAAGGGTTCACCTTTCATAGTCTTGAGTTTGAAAGCATTATACTACTTGCATGTGGTGATTTAATCTTGAATGGGCCAATCTAGAGGGGGTGGAACTTCCCATGATTGCTAGGCTTAGCAAATCTTGCATCCCATTTTAGTACCAAAACGCCGACTTGAAGATCGGGATCTGAAGTTTTACAATCTAACAAGGTTTTGAAAATTTGTTGATGGCTGATCGTAGACTCATGAGCCGATTCTTGCTTCTCTTGAAGTTATATCAATTTTGAGCCTCACCTACATTTCTCTATGTTCCTCGATCTCTGCCTATTTTAATAATTATAATGTTATAAATTATACCATGATAGGCATTATTGTGCTCTTACCATAGACTAACTCATATGGTGAGGTATTCAAAATCTATTTTGGTGTCATCCGATCAGCCCATAAGATTTTCTTCATGTGTTCATGCCATGATCTCTTGTGCTCATACCCCATTCTTTTTATGAGCCTTATCAAATTTTTGATTATGGATTCTACCAAACCATTACCCTATGGGTAGTAGTTAGAAGATGTTTTTAAGTAAATGTCATGCCTCATGGAAAATTTAGATACTTTAGCAAACAACAAAGTCTTAGAATGTCGGATACTTTAGCAACTAGAAAAGTCTTAGCATTATTCAATATAATTGTATGTGGGGGTCCAAAATGGCTAGTGATTTCATGGAGAAGTTATAGGATCATATTCTCAGTAGTTTCTTTCAGTGGCACTACTTCCACCCATTTGGTAAAATAATCAGTGGTTGTTAGGATCCACTTGTGGCCTGTGCTTGATACTGGGTTTACCATCCCAATGAAATATAAACCCCATTATGTGGATGGTTCTTCAATAAGGATTAGATTAAGGGGTAATGCAACTTTTCTCGTAAAACTTATGTAGTACTGGAAAGTTTTACACTTGTTCACCATCTGAAAACAATCAAAAAACAAGTTGGGCCAAAAGTATCTTTCTTGTAGGAATTTTATGGGCATAGTTTTGGCTGAGAAATTTCCTCCTGAGCTACCATGATGTAACTCATGTAAGAACCTTTCATCTTCCTCTTTCTCCAGGCATCTAAGTAGAATCTCATCAAAGTTCCTTTTGAAAAGGATATTGTTAATTATGAAAACCTTGGATCCTTGTTGTCAGTAATATCTTCTCTTTTTGAGAGGAAGGTGACCTAGATACTCACTTGTTTACATGAAATGTATTCTATCGAGATACCTTCTCTTTTTGAGAGGAAGGTGACCTAGATACTCACTTGTTCACATGAAATGTATTCTATCAGATACACAACCTATATGTTCATTTTATTGAATCTATAACACCATATTAGCTTAATCATCAATTGGTGTCATTAAGTCTGAAAAAATATATTGGCACAAGCCTTTTACCCTTACTAATTTTTTGGTTTTAATCTCAACATCATACTCCAAAATATTGGTGATCTAGTTAGCTCTCTTGTCATTTTTTCACCTTTTGTAATATGTTCCTTGACACTAGAGTTTTCCACCAAGATCGTGATTTTTCTCGTTGGTCACAAGATGCCAGAATTTCTTGTCCTTTAATAATGGCATAAGCCTTTTCTACAAAGTTGTAACGAGTTTCGTAGTCATGGTGAGTCTTTGAAAAGAAGGCTACTAGATGCTCCTCTCCTTGTGAATATCCCTTTTGTGTCATCACAGAGGATACACTTTGTGTTTTCTTCCATATACTTACATGATGAAATCTTTCTTTGAAATATGAATTGCACAACACTAGGGAAGATGTAATGGCTCTCTTGATTGACTCAAAGGCTTGTTGTCCCTCGGCAGTCCATTTGAAATTTATGTCTTTTTTTAACATCAAAGTGATTGAGAAGATCATTCCAACAAAGTCTAAAATGAACCTACTAACAAAGTTAATCTTTCATAATAAATATTGAACTTCCTTCTTATTTACTGGAAGGGACAGCTCGAGAATAGCTCCAATCTTTTCGGGTTCAACAGAGATTCCATATTTTGAGATGATATTCCCTAAGATTTTGCCTTGCGGGACCCAAAAAACACACTTCTTAGGATTCAAACAGATCCCAAATTCCTAACTTTTTTTTTTAATACTGACCTCCAAGGCATCTCAATGATCCTCTCCTATTTTAGTGAACATTATGAGATCATCCAAATATATTAGAAGAATTTTTTTGATATGCTCTCCAAATGCAATATCCATGGCTCTTTAGAAGGTTGAACCAACATTTGTGAGTCCAAATGACATATTTACATATGCGAAGGTTCCCCACTTTGATGTGAATGTGGTCTTATGATGATCTTCTTCCATGAGCCATATTTGATTATAGCCCGAAAAATCACCTAGTAGAGAAAACCTTTCTAAACTGCCACCGTTATTAGTATTTTCTCCATAAAGGGAAAGGGGTAGTGATCCTTCGAGACACCTTATTCGGATCTCTCGAAATCGACAAAGACTTTGATTTCACCATTTTTCTTCTTCAAAGTCACTAGGTTAGACACCCACATGGAATGCTTAATTGGAAAGATTATTTTGGCTTCTAAGAGCTTCCTAAGTTCCTCATCCATGAGAGATTCTATTTTTGGGTTCATCGACCTCTGTTTTTGATGCAAAAGCTTTGTTCCTTTCTCCAAATAAATGTTATGTTAAAAATATATTTTTAATAACCATGTAGGTCATCGTAAGTCTAGGCCACAACCTTATCATATTTATGGAATAAAGCCACGAGCCTCTCTCTTTCTTATTGGGTGACTAGTTTCCCTACTTTTAGCTTCCTTCCATGAGCTACTTCTATTTCATCATAATCTTCTTTGACCACAACAAACTTTCTCCTATCTATGTTAGCATCATTGGTATCAAAAATATTCTCGGTATTATCAACCCTCTTGGAAGCTTGTTTTCCTAATAACTTTATATCCATATGCTTCTTCGATCTTTGGTTAGATTTGTTTTATGAATTCTTGATTGCTGCAAGAAACACAATATCTGTTGGTCACTCTCAAAGACTTGCCAATGGTATATATTGTCAGGTATAGATGGGTGGATGATCAACTTTACTACATCCTTATTCTCTAGCAGATCATTGGTGGGATAGAATTGTGATCCAATCGAACCATTTTGTCTGCCTCTATGTTCTTGTCGAGGTATAAATTTGATATCAAAGGCTTCAAAGTATTCAATAAGATCCCATACCCTATGCTAGTAAGACCTCATTATTGTGTTCCTTTTTGCAGTAGTGTGCCTAACCTATGTTACCACTAACTCAGAGTCTTTAAAGACTCTCACTTACATTATACCTTCCTGCGTGCCAAGGTCAAACCATGCACTAAGGATTCATACTCCACTTCATTGTTGGTGAAAGTGAATTGGAAACAAAAATATTAGAGTACCTTTCTTCCACTTGGTGAAGCTAACCATATTTTGGATTGAAATCCATTTTTGATTATAGCACCATTTAAGTGCAGAGTCCATATATGTGAATCCTTTATGGGATTCTTGTTAATTTTACTATCTTCTTTCATGATCCTTGGAATCTTTGGTGTTTTCGTCAAAAATAAAATAACTCCCTAATTCGGTGGACTAAAAATTTCCAAAGGGATCTCTTAGTGATAGGTCATCCGAGATAGTTTATACTTTGATGGTTAGCCTCTTCTATGTATGACTCTTCTTCTCTGGTGATCATGGTGTGTGAGGATTTAAAACCTAAGGCTTCCGATATTTTATATGCTCTTTCATGAGAGGCTTTGATAACACCTTCATTTTAGACCCATACTTAGTTCATAGAATAATATGTGACCAATCAAGAGACATATAGCCTCAAATTGTTTTGTGAAGTCGTGGGATAGACATAGTCCAAAGACAAGTGGTACATCAATCACCACTATGTCCCATGGAATTGTTATGTTTAGGTAGGAATAGAGTTATAATGGGAGAATTCTAATGACTCCAATGGTTTGAACTAATTTTCCATCTAGCTGCATGAATCCTTTCCTCAAGGGTTCATATTTGATTTCCAAGGCATCCTCTATTTCTTTAGGCATCACTATTGTGCTTGCACTAGAATCTATCATGGAATTATGTAATAACTTCTTACCAATAATAAGATTCATCCTTCCCATTTCTAATTAATCATCATTGAATATTTGGTGCTTCAACTACTCCAAGTTATTATTTACCCTTTCTATTCGCACTGACAACTAATGGATTTCAATGCTTCTTGCAGTAATTCCTTTTTCTCTGGGATGCCCAAGATATCCCACAAGGATACATTAGTTAGTGCCCTCATGAGTTTCTCTACTACATTCATGGGCCTGAGTGATTGTGCCTTGGAGACTTGCTGATATTTTGGTCTTTCCACTGCTAGATAGAAGGTACTTTGATTATAATCTACTACCGAGATCTCTTGCCTAGCTATAGGTGAAGGAGTGATGAATGTTAGAGGCTCTTATCTGGTTTCATTTGTTACTACTAGAGTTGGGCTTGCTTATTCCATCATTCACCTCTTAAAATGAGTATTATAATTTGATTATACTAGATTTGAAGTAGATACTTTGTTTTTTAATACAAATTCCTCCCCTTCGATCCAAGAGAAAAGTGCATGCTTAGGAGAAATCTTTATTTCTTTTTCTAGGAACATTCCTTATATCTTCACAACAAGGGCTACATTATAGATTCCTAGGACTAGTATGGTCCACCTTCATGTACCTCAAAACCCTCCATTGCTCTTTTCTCTGATACCTTTTGTTGTAGATTCCCTTGAGGGAAATCTCTTGGCATATGAGGAGTATTGCATGTAAAACACCAAGCATTGGGTCTTCTACAATATTTTTCTATCTTGGAGTCATTTCTCTCCCATTATTAGGTGGGAGAGTCTGAGCGATGTGTCGAGTTTTGGGACAATTTGGTTAGATGGCTGGGCCAAAGGTGGTTTCTCGACATTTTGATATTGTGGAGGGTAAGTGGGCCTATTTCCTTGGTAGCCTTGATAATTTTGCCTAGGGTAATCACTTTGATTCCTTTTTATATTAACTATTTCATTGGAAAAAAATATAAGAATATTTTTCATTTATTCTATTTCGAGGAAGAAGTAGATGTTGTTATAGGGGTGGAAGCTCCTTGAGTGGATGGGTAGCTATATATGGATGATGGAGTTTGGGTCGAGATTGAGGTGCATTTCGAGGGAGGGGGATACCTTTAGGTATACTAACAAAGGAACCTTACAGGAAGTTTACCAAAATCTATAAAATTGTTTTTAGCCTAGACCATGATATCATATGCCTATGGAGAATCTCCTCCCAAGTACTAAATCATGGTAAAGATATCTAAGTTCAAAGGTTTTAAATAGAAAATAATAGCCATACCTATAGGTGGTATGGTTAGAATTGGAATCTTTTACCATGTCTTATGGAATCTATTATTGAAGTTAGTCATAAGCTCTTATGGATCCTTTTTGATGTTTATCAGTTGTTGAAGGAGTGAAGATTTGTCTCCCTTTTCATAGAATCTTGCACAAAATATGTTTCCAAGATTATCCCCTGTAACAATAGAATTAGGAGTCAAGGATGCATGTAACAATTAAGAGATTTTCCTTTGAATGAGGTTGTCGAAGTCTTAAGGATATATATTTCTCTATCACAAAATGTACTGCACATATCTCTATGAGATATTAGAGATGTTCTTTTGTATTCTTAAAGTCTTCACCAATGAACTTCGTTAGTGCTTTCATTACATTTTCTAGAATAGGGTTACATGTCACCAAATGTATTGGTGTAATACGTGGAATTCTTTGATTCCATGAGATGAACTTCCTTAGAGGTTGAGGTGGTTGATGGACCATTCTGATAGGTCTGGGAACTCTAGTAGATTGTGAGAAGGGCCTCCTGGGTGGAGGTGTTGAAAGAGTTTGGTTCAGGGGAGATGGAGATCTCTAGATTTTTCTTCCTTGACCAAGGGATAGTTGCAAGTACTCAAATATTCCTTCTTCTCTTTCTCTTGACCGTGTTTGTATCCTTCTCATGAATCAGAAAGACTCTAGGATATCCTTATGGATATTTTCAAACTAAAATAAGCACTCATGTGCCTCTTTACCAATCTTTAGATTTGTCCCACCAGACATGCCAGAAAATTATTGACGATTATCTTTACTGAGATCAACCATCAAAGTCATGGGAAATCTTAGGAATATGGGACTTGACCCCTAAGATAACTTGTAAATTTTATAGAAGTTAGCTCTTCTCTTCATGTGTTGAGATTATGGCTAGAAAGGAAACTAAGTAATGTAAATCCTAATCTAAGGTGATGCACCAGGATTTACCATAAGGCACAAAGATACATACTCAAACCATAACGGAATAAGTTAAAGAGAATTGAGAATGATTAACCTATTCTCAGGAAGATTTAATATTATCTAAGGCTAAAGAGAACTAAAACATAACCATGCAAAAGGGGAGATGAATTTAAGAGAATTTAAGGGTGTATAACATGGTAGAAACCTGAAACATATATCGATAATTAAATAAAAGCATACAGAAGGAAATAAAGATTTAGAGTATTGTGAATCCTTTGTGCACAAAACAAGAACCCTTTAATTATAGAGAAAACAATACATAAGGCTGATAACAACACAAATTATAGTGCTTCTTTATAGCAGAGCCTTGTTAAGGTTGATAAACACAAAACTATTAAGTTTTTATGAACAATTTCTCTTCGATCTCTCCTCTTTCCTTTTTCTCTGGTTTAAGGATTATCTTATATAGACCTTGTGGCTCATGATCCAACATGTATGTCATCATGTTCTACACCATTTGCATTTAGTTCTTCATCTTCTTGATCTTTGACTAATGCGGTAGATCTCAATTGCTCACTTCCAAACTCGAGATTGCATTCAATTTGCTAAATGCAAGTCCTTTCACTTATTTGGTAGGCTCTACAGATGGTAATAACTTCTTTGAGTGACATGTGGAGGTCATGTGATAATTTAAGATTTCCTTTCATTTTATCCCTTTGGAGTTGTGCATGGGTGAAACGTGGGGCTTTATGGGCTTGTCTCATTTCCTTTTGACTTTTCAGCCCTTTTGAGCTATGTTGTCGTGCCTCTACCATGTGGAGGCCATGCCCTAATTTGAGAATCCATGCTCTTTGTGCTTCCTCCAACATGTAACGAAGAGACACATGGATGCACTCCATGCTTAGCTCTATACTTAACCAAAATTCATGCCCCAAAATAACAAATTCACCAAAAACAAAAGGGCTAGTGTGACAATAATACCAAGAGGTCCCTACAAATGTAGAAATTATTCTACAATACGGTTATTTTTTCTAGTGATATATTAGGATGCTTTTGAGTCAAGGATAAAGTTTAGTTGGGGCACAACCATATGGGTGAAACTAGTACATGAATTGGATTAGGTAATAAAAATAAGTAAGGCCCGTCATACTTTTTTTTTAGATTGTATATATGAGTGGTTCCTAATGTATAGGTATATGGGTGCACCGTTATTGGTAGAAGGATATTCTTCGAGGATTCTATAGTCAGAGAGAGTCTTGAAAATGAGGCCAATGGTAGGTTTCAAGATATTTCCTTAAACGAGACATGAGTAGGTATTATGGGATCCCTATAGAGGGATAATAGACTAATGGCCATGATGGAAAACTATAATGATAGTTAAGGGAACATATGAGATCACATGGTAGTATGTGTGGTGGGTGGAGAAGCACCCACTATACATAGTACCTTTATATTTTGGGCATCTAGCTCATGTGGTGACCCCTCCTCTCCTAGGGTATCAAATGAGACATGTTAAAGAGAGGGGATGGAGAGTGATACCAGTGGTAGGTATACCACCATTACGGCCATGCCAAGTGAGGTGTGTTCTATATACACATGGTAGATGAAAGTGATGAAGGGGAGATATGGGTGTAAAGAGAGCTCAGATAATGGAGGTAAAGGATAACCATAAGAGACATGCTCTCAAAGAGGAGGGAGTAGGAATACCTTGGGGATGACACCATTATTGGTGACTATGGAGGCCTAGAGGAGGGTATTTATTAGATACAGGGGCCCAGATAGTGACATATATAATGGGTTGGAGGAGATTGAAGGCTTTCACAAGGTCATCCCTAATATCAATGCTCTCGAGATAGGTGGTCATGGCTAGTAAGATCCCATTGACAAAGGTATGAAGAGATTGGGGTAGTTTTGGGAGGTCGAGTAGATGGAGTTTTCATAGTGGACCATTTAGCGCAAATAGGTAAAATTTTGAGAATATGATTGATATGATATTTGTCATATTATGATGAGATAGATGTCTAATTTGTGTATGGTTTTATTTTTTAGGATTTATTACTAATGATTGGCATATGATTATTGATGACACACATTATGAGATCTTATATGACATCCTAGATATGATGGATAATACCATGATGCTAGATCCAGTGATAGTGATACTCAAAGATTTGAGAGTTACCTTTAGGATGGTGGGATAGGTGGATCATGAGTTATAAAGGTATAAATATGCTCTAGTAGTGGTGAGTATAAGAGATACATCATCATTGGTGTAGGGATTTATTTAGGCATAGGAAGCGATAGTATGGGAGTAAGCAATAAGGCTATTAGATGAACAAAGGGTGATATATTGATAGGAAACTTCCACAAACCCTTATTATAGATTTGGAGGTTTGGGTGGCTATAGTAGAGGGAGAGGATTTGGGAGCTATATCTAGAGCCACATATTTTGCATGATTGCTATGTGCAACTAGTTATGAACCATCATATCAAAGCACTAGTCATCTTCCATCTAATGGAGGGGACACTTGAGGGATGGTTGATTATATAATATATATATATACACACACATATATACATGCATACATTATACACACACACACACATATGAGATGCCATTGTTTTATCGATATTATGTGTTTTATGTTCATGTATGTTTAATTTTATAATTACATTTTCTAATCTATACAAAAATGTATGGAAATTTATGATTTTGAAATTTGAAATGATAAAAGGTTTTTAATTTTGAAAGAGTAGGAATTACATATGAGATATGATGGGATGGGGACCAATGATAGGGATATCCCAAGAAATAAGAGATAAACACAAGTGAGAGATAAAAGAGGGATGAGGATCATAATATCCAAATTAGGAATCCATGACCATATAAACCCAAGCACGAAGGATGAAATCAAGTGGGATAAATTAACCCAAATAGTAATGAAATAACCAAGCAAGAGAGATAAACACAAGTGAGAGAGAGGAAAAAGAGATCAAGTAAGATAAAGTGTCTTAATGAAGAAGTGCAAAATGATTGACATACATATTTTATTATGTCGGTTACATCATGTAATATTTTTTGACAAGTATTAATCATGAGGTCCTCAAGGTTATCTTAGATGATGTTGATACCTTGACGAACCTCATATCATGTGTAAGAGTGAATTGTCAATATTATCCGAGATCTATGTGAGCACATAAAGATGGATACCATTAAGGGAAGTATGAGGAGGGAGTGATGAGAATTGGATGACAGTATAGAATGATGTGATGGAGGGATTTGAATAGGCACTTAGGTGCATGAGGATAAGGTTCTTGTGATTGTAACTTGTGGGAGAGAACCCCACAAGTATTTTCATTATGTGAAGAAATTGTGATGAGAACAAAAGAGTGGGGTTGTGATAAATGGTTATAATAATTTCTTTTGTTCAAGGTCTCATTTGACTTCTACTTCAATCTTGTTCATATGTCATCTATAATATCTAAAATCAGAAACATCATGTCTATGGGATTCATGCCATGTGCAATATGGCTTATATACAGGTGGGTTGGGAGAAATAATGGTAAGAAGAGTTAGTGGTGATGTCATGGAAGGTAGAGGTATAGTGAGATGTGAGGTAATGAGATGGGAAGGAGAGGGATATGTCATGATATATTTTTGGAATGGTAAACTAGTGGATCATAGTAGGGCTCAAGTATCGGATTACCAATAAGATGGGTTTCCTTCATAATCTCATCCTTAGAGTCAAATCCATAATAGAGATTGGAATCATACATAATATTATCAACATCTAGATTAAAGGTAAGATCCTATGTGGAGGCATTGATAGTATTGATGTTATGACTAAAGGTAGAGTGTAGGGTAACATGGTAGTAAATAACTTATACATTCTTACCCTAGGCATAACTTGCTAAGAAAGTGTCATTGAGAGAATACACATGATCATAGTAAGGTGGAGTGATATCAATGGAACGTGATTAAATTGGTCTAAGTTTGGACAAGATGTTCTATAAGAGGATGTTGAGTATGAGTGAGGTGGTGTAATCACTAAATCACACACTTATTATGTACATCTAGCCTCTAAATATTTTATTTATATGCATGATTCCTAAGCAAGAGAATTAGTCATTAACAAATAATTACTTTTCTTTGACATTTTATTTCATCCTTTTCATAATTATTACTTATTTTAATTTGTAACTTATAGTTTTACATACCAACCGACATCATTTTCAGCTATGATTCCACTATTTCATCATTATGACACCTTGTACAAAATCACCCATTAAGGTGCTTCTATTCTCCTCCTCCCTTTTGCTAAACTTTTGAATGCTACATATTTCATGTATTTCTTTAGTACACTAGGTCAACATTTCACTTGTTAGTGATGAAACTTAAGTGAAGGAATCATATATATACATGTCTTATTTAACCTCATTAGGGGGAAGCATTAAATAGGCATATACATCTACAAGGAGATAATATTTATGATTTATTACATCAAGGACTACATTTTAGACTACATACTTCATGCATATGAGGGTTTATTAGGAATTACATACCATAAATTTTGCATTTGGAAAAATTTGTTAAAGCCCATTGTTCTTTGTGTGGACTGGCACTAGGGAATCCTAGCTCAAGGGATATTATATTGATCAATAGAGGCATGGGGATAGATCCAAACAGCCCTCTTCGGATGGATAAGATATATATATGTGTGTGTGTGTGTGTGTGTGTGTGTGTGTGTGTGTGTGTGTGTGTGTGTGAGAGAGAGAGAGAGAGAGAGAGAGAGAGAGAGAGAGAGAGAGAGGGGACCTTAAATGAGACTATATGGAAAGTGCCCCATAACTAGATAGGGGCCCTTGCGTGACCGACATCTCTTTGTTCTATTTGGGAGGCCAAGGAGCCTACTCAATCTCCCCTATAGATGTTAGGGCCCACTATATAGAGAGTATAGCTTACCCCACCCCATCATGTAGACTCTACTTCATATGGAACTCCTTGGGGCATAACACTATCCACTGTAGTCTTTTATTTCACCTCGATTGCATAGACATGCAGACACTTCATCTAGATAGATCTAGATGCTCACCCAAAGCACGTGAAGCTACTATGTCCCTCTTTATTATTGGCTTGAAAAGGTGTTAGCGTGCTTAACCAAAAATATAACTAGACAGATCCATAATCACCCATGATAATTCATTAGATACATTCAATTGGAAATACACATAATAAGGGAACATAATAGATAGAATTAGTACTAAAATAAATTTGACCATGTGAACGCCAAATTCAGATATATCAACTACCAGAATCCATCCATAGTGATTCATTCATAACATAAAGATTACATAGCAGACGCATAATAATCACCGAAAGTTCGTGCATGCTTGTATCCCAGAGCAACATAATAGTACAATACATGTAGTCTCTAATACACATGGTTATGGTGTCAAACAATATGTATATTAGCTAACATATATAGGGGTGGGGACTTTCCCTTCACCGCCCATGCATCTCAAAATAAACTACATGCTCAAAATAGCCATGTGCTAGTAACTGCATGATTTTACAAAAAAGGTTAATAATAGATTAATCTATAAATAAACTCTACTTTAATCCTATTATTAGCGCAGTTCATGCATGACCTTTAATATTCCACTTTGATCCCAAAATAGCTCTTGCTTAGCCACAAAGTCTTCTTTCTTTTATCTTTACTTGACCGCACTCCAACCGCTTTTCTAATTTTTGGTTTGTGACATGAAAAATCAGCTAATTTTTGGAACTAATCTTCTTGGGTGTGTGCCTCTTCAATCGGAACTTGGATGTGCTTGCACACAACCTTTGTGTGCTTTTTACCGCTTCATGCACCTTCTCGACACATAGGTAAATTTTCCAACCCAACATTACCCCACACTAATTACATTACCATCCTTTGAAATGGGTTCTACAGTTATCTCTCTAAATGAATAAAAGAATAACAAACCAAGCTATGTAAGAATTTTAAAGAATGAAATAAATGTAAGAATACCTAACATGATTCAATCTTTAGCTGGTTGCCTCCGAGTACTCCTTTTGTATTATAGCCTCCACTTCATTCCACTCTCCAATTTCCTTCTTTGCTTTCTTTGGTACATCTCCATTGATTTTATCCATTTTATCTAGAGTCATATCTTGACCCTTGTGCTTCCATTTTAGGATTACACCAGCCAATCTTGAAATCATACCTTCCATGAATTCCATCGTGCACACTACAAGAATTCCCAATTCCTTAATGAGTTCTATCTGGGGACCCCGACTACTTTAAGTGCTCCATGCTTCTTTTCCACTACTATTAGTCACTCTTCTGCGCCTGTGGTCTCATCCTTCTTAGTTATTGCAACCTCGTTCTCCTCCCGTAATGCATATGCTTTAAGGATATTTTCTAGATCCTCTCAATTGTTCAATGCCCAACTTTTCTTTCTTAATTCATCCTTTATTATTTGTAACAAGGCATCATACACCCCAATCTGGTGCATAATATTATTCTCGAGCCTTCTCCTTTTCCTTGGCTATTTCCTTTGTGTTTGGCATATTTACACCTGTTTTGTCCTTCAATAGAAAAATCACTAAGCAATGTAGGTAATGCATCATAAGAGAAAATGTGTCAATGACATGTTGTTCATACCGCTGGTGTTTCTATAAAATTTCTTCCCCTAGCTCTTCTATCATCTTAATAAAAACCATGGATTTCCACTCCACTCTATCCTTCTCTTTGGTTAGGTGTTGGATTTCTTCTTTATTATTCTTATCCTCCAAAAACATTCTAATGGTGACTCCCTTATCCACGTTTCTCCTTGCCACCTTTGCTACCATCTTGGTTAAGGCATTGTTTGCTTATTCATCTGTGAATTATGTGGATTTGAGTATAATGTGGGCCACAGTAGGAGTTTTCTTCATTCAACACCTCACACATGTTTCCTTTCCAATGTTGAAATTTAGTTCATCCATGTGCATTTTCATCATCCATCTCAACATTTTCCTTATGCACATATTTTCTCCTTGGGGGTTATTATTTCCTAGCCATACAGTTGGTCATGGGAGAGTGTACTATGAAATCTAGTGTGGATGATCTTAGAGGGATCATTTATATATGTCAAGTTAGGCATCTTCATCACTTCTTCTCCATCCTTCCTAATCTCCTACCCTTAGGGATTATTGTTTCTACACCTACATCTAAACCTCCCACCTTATCACCCGATATGCCCCTATGGCCACCTAATTGTTCTCTTGCACTCTAGTCTCTTTCTTCATTTCCTCTAACAATGTCTTCCTTCTTTCTCTCATTATGCATGTAGACACCTATAGTTTGATCAAAGAAACTTTATTGCTAAACTTACACTGACTATTCTAATCCCCATTAATTAATTACACTATGCTAGTTAAATAACCCGCCTAACTCTCTCCAAACCCCTAAATCACATTAATACCCCTCTTAAAGGCTTCCATAATTCTATCCCTATTAATTAAGCCACATAGGGTAAATTAATCCCCTTTCACTTTCTAAAAGGCACTTACCTTTCTAAAAGTGCATTTCTCTTTCCAAAGTCCATTTCATTTGGATTTCACCTTTTGGAAATTTTTTCCCACATGCATCCAAACCATCCCTTTCGTGAAATTAGAAAAATATAAATAGACCTCTACCCCCTCACTTTTCCAAGAACACTTCTCCTTCTTTAGTATAATTAGAATATTTTTCTATGATATTCAGTATTCTTCTATTATTATTGAGTTATTATCTTCCATTGCATATTACAACTCAAGCTTGGGTCAATGAGGGGAACCATATGGTCTTGTAGCCATAAATGATAATCCTTCACTCTCAAACCCTTGAGCATCAAACAATCAAATTTGATTTCTAGGATCTTCATAGGTTCATGTTTTGTAGCAATCAAAGAGTAGAGAGTAATATATACATGTTAGTTTGATGTTTTGTCAAATTTATAATGCATTCATAGGAGTAGATCTTTCTTATCTCTTATCTTAATGGTTCATAGTTGAGTTAGTAAAGCTTTGATGTTTCTTTAGTGTTCTAGCCTCATTTCTATAGCTTTAATAACTTACACATGTTCACATATGGCACACATGGTAGGGGTTACTCCATAGTCCATTAGAAGTTGATTTAAGATTTGTCATTTATATCATTTTTCTAACCATTTTAATGCATTTTTAAATAATTTTTCCCAAGAAATTTATTAATCTCATAGGTGTTTAATCTCCTTTTGCATGCAAGATTGATGGGTTTAAGTTAGAAAGTGATTTAAATGGTAAATTTCTAACCTATTAGAAATTCCATATTTTATTTTTGCATCCTTTTTACTTTACGGGTGTATGCGCAGTGTCAAAAAGGGGCTTGCACACATGAAAACCCATGTGCACTTTTTTAATTGGGTGCATAAATGTTCCTAAGAACGTACACATGCCTCTCTTTATGTGCACATGCTAGCATGTAGTTTTGATCCTCTATGTTAAAATTATACGATGTGCACATACACTATAATCCAGTGCATACATCTCTCGGGACATGCTTACACTAAATTTCCTTTTTATATCTAATTTTCTGTAGATGCACGTATATGCTTGAAAACAAGTGCAGGTGTTAAAAATAGCACACACATGTCTCTCAAAGCATGTACATATGTTATTATTGACTATGTTTTCTGACAGAGGAACACATGTGTCATAAATCTCATGCATACGTTGTTTGGTGCATGCATGCATCATAGGGGCATGCGGGTGTTACACCAATGATAAACAATTTCTTAAAATTTTCAAAGTTCGATTTATTGATTATTCTAAACAATTTGTAAGTTTTTGTTGATACTAATCAATAGTTTTGTAGGTTACTTTGATAAATATTCTATTTTTGTGCTAACTTTACTTAGTTGAGTTGATGAATGTTGTGTTGATATATATAAGGTTTTGAAATGCGTATACTTTTCCCTCACACCTTCTAAGTGATCTTGGGAATAAAAATTGTTCAATACCCTTTCTATACTTTCAAAACTCTTCACTTAGTTTTTCTAAAGGAATTAACTTCAAAGTTAGTTAAAAATAACTTAATTTTCACAATTTGATTGAGTTTTTTCTGTTTCTGTAAGATTAGTGATATATTTTTTTATGTATGCTCTTTCCTTGCATCTTAGGATGATCTAGTAAATAAAAAACATTCTATCTCCTTTATATGATATTTTGATCACTTGGAAAATTACTAATCTTGGTGTATAAGACCAAATATCTCTTGCAAAATAATCCTAGTCTAAAATGAAGGCTAACTCATTTCTTGTAGGTTGTCAAATGGTGTGCAAAAAAAACCACATCAAGCTTAAAGATAAAAAAAACACCATATTCAAAACACTTGATTTGCAGGTTCAGATAAGGGTACGTCGATCTGCTTTAAACTAGGAAATAAACCCCTTTGCATAAGCCTTAAACTACAACAAAGGGGGTGATCCTAGGAACCCCAAATTATTCCACACAGGAGGGAACATTTTGGACAAAATGGGAAGCACTCGATTACCCACTTGACTAGATTTTACTTGTGAGTTTAGCACCAAAACATTCTCCATTGTGACTCTAGTGAAGGATACGCATTAACGCATTCATTTCTCATCATATTTGAAAGGGGTAAAGTAAATTTGGGATACTCCAAGGTTTAGTCAGTGCTACCTCCTTGGAAAACTAATCTTGTAGAGGGTGTTTGTGGTACCTAGTCGAGAGAACAACCTAGGAAATACATATCGTCTTAGAGCCAACTTTTTCATATCAAGTCATCGTGTTTTATAGATCTCTCACAAAGTGAAAAATTACTTGGAGTCGAAACCTTATTACTCAAACAAGTTGAGATTCCACTTAAGTTGAAGCTAAGTTTTATTCATCATGAGACCTACGACGTGTTAGTTTGTCTTAGTTTTTCACTTATCTTAAGATAAGGTGAAACTCTACCAAATTTACACTTAGTTTGTTTTCATCATAATTTGATCTACACCTTTGCTATCTCATTGTACATTTTGGGATGAAAGATAAAAACATGCATGGATACTAGTAGAATAAATATTTCCACCACTTTTGTAGTCTACTTACATGACTAGGTTGCAATGCTGGAATGTAAATGTTGAAAGTGTGAATGGTATGTGCTCATATTCTAGTATGCCCCTTGTCTCAAACCCATATTGAGACGCATCATAATTTTATTTAGGTTTGAATAATCATTAATTTTCCTTAAAATAAAATATTGTGTTGTTCACATCGCCTCATCAAAATTATGATACTTATATCTTGTTTCTAGTAAACGTAATCTAATTATCTCTATGTGGTGTTATGTGACCCACATCTTAGAAAATCCTTAGTATACTTTGACATGGTTTGGTGTTTGAACATTACCTATATCTTGAAAAATATGTTAGTTACTTTGTTATGAATTGTATTGATATTACTTGTGATACTAATACCTCACTTTTCTGAAAATCTTGTGTAACGTGTCTTAGTAGTATTGTTACATGGCTTACATATTTAAACTCCACTTGTTTTAAGGTTCGAGTCTTTTTTGTCTTTAGAATTTTCATAAGTATGCTTCAATTGGAAATCACATGAAACCCTTGCTAATATTTATGCCTTGTTCATCTTGGAGTTGACCTAAGTATTAACATTGTGTTGATCATATAGCGTCAAAACTATCATTGAAAACACTAACATAGGGTGTATTTTCTTGATTGATTGACTGATTTACTCAAAGACTTGCATGATTGTTCTTTGTGTGGTAACAATTTCATAGATTTATATCTAGGAAAAATCATTAGATTCTTTTATTCTTTAATCCATTATTCGTTAAAAAATTATTGGTGAAACATTGAGACTTTAGGAAATTTATACCACATTGCACCTAGGTTTGTTAAACCTTGATTACACTTAGAAAAAACCTAGTATAAAAGAGAATAATTATGCCACCTATCACAAAAATGACATCTAAGAGAGTTGAACGTGAATTAGAGTTAAATCCTTTTGGCACAAACTACCCCTTTAGTGGTCACAACTTAGGTTCATTTTTTTTGGAGGTTAAAGAAACAAAAATATTAATTTACCATAGTGGGGATGATAATAATTATTCAAGAGAAACACACCCTTTATCTCTCTCAATTCAATGAACTCCTATTATATAATAATGATCAAGTACTTGGATGAGTCTTAGAACTAGGAGCCAAATTTCCACAAGAACATGAAGTGGCTATCAAAAAAATTAACTAAGAGGAGGAAGAGACATAACAAAACGCCCTCATCGACATGGGTAACCCTTTTGACGGAGGATACGCTTCCACTTTCGGTGCTCATAATAAATACTTTGAGGTGAACATCCAAAAAAAAGATGGTTCTTGGAGACCACACTTCAAAGCCTCACACAAAGTTAGGATTGATCGTGAACACAAGGAGTTACCTCCTCCTCAATATGATGAATAAGATGATCCTCAAGCCAAAGAAGAGTTTATATAAAGACAGATATTGAAGCTTATTCAAAAGTTGGTGAAGTTAGGTTCCTTGAGAAGGAGTACGTGTAGGGAAAAACTTAAATCCAAATATAGTGAATTTCACATCGAACCTTACGATGATGAAACATTAAAGGTTACTCGAGTGAATAAACCATCATCCCCTATGAAAGAGAAAATCCTTACATAATATTTACAGTCCATGAAGGAAATGCTCACAACCCTCTAAGAGAGTAATGTTGGCCATGGTAAAAATACCAATATGAAGAACTATGTTCTTATCCCTTCGACAGAGACATGTTATGAGTGTCATTCCCTAAAAAATGTGATTGTCCTAAGTTCAAAAAACATAAAGGTAAAGTTGATCCTTGTGATCATATTAAATAATTCTGTGTGGATTTCTAGGAAGTAGATTTTATCTACAACTATCTCATACATTTTTTCCCTCATAGCTTAGAAGGACATGCGCTAGAATGGTTCCTCCACATACCTAAGGGAACGATCAAAACATGGCCCACACTAGCTGACAAGTTTTTGAATTATTTCTCTTTTAACATGGAGAGTAACATTACCATGGTAGATCTTTGCAACATAAAACAAAAACTGAATTATAATTTTTTTGGTTTCTTGCAGTGATGACGGGGGTTAGAAAGTTGTTTCCCTTGTCTCATTTCGCAAAAGAAAATGGTCAGCATGTTTGTTCCAAACTTGAATCAAGACATATCCTTTCATCTACAAATGTAATGCATCACTAAATTTGAAGGAGTTATTGAGAAGGGAAGCCACATCGATAAGGCTCTCATAGAAAAGAGAATGATCAAGCCCTTTTTAAAAGATAAACATGAGCTGAAATCCGTAGATAAACCAAAGTTCTTCAATAAGAACAAGAATATCGTTGGAGACATAATCACAAAATCCAAAAGAGTCCAAGATGTAAAAATGGCTCGCTCTTGAAGCTTACACAAGGACCTCGCCAAAATCACCCCCGAAACAAACGTTTACACCTTTAATAGAATCATTATTTGGCATCCTTAAATAGTTAGATGTTGTAAACATGGTGCAAGATCTAACCGTAACAATAACTTATCCAGATGATGCACCTAAACTAGTGTGTTTTAGGGAACACGAATACTCTTACTTTCACCATGTCAAAGTGCACAAGACTAAGTGATGTCTAAAGTTTTGACATTCCATCCAAAACCTAACGAGAAGATGGGAATATTTAAACAACCTTTTCCCAAACATGATAAAAAAGAAACAATAAGCTAGATCAAGGTCAGTCCTCTAATGACTATAGAGCTACTAACTATGTGTATCTATCAACCGATAATCCCTTTGATTCCCTCATAGGTTGTATTCATTCATCTAGTGAAAAATAAACACTATTAGGATCTTAGGTAACAACTTGTGTTATGGGAACATGATGTGCTCACTCGGTGATCCCGGAACCTTCTCTACCTATCCCTCAGGAAGGTTAGTATGACTTATTAGAACAATTAGAGAAAACCATGTCTAAGATCTCAATCTTAGACCTTCTCAAAATATCAAAATATCATAAGAAAATATTATGTAAAATTCTTAGGGATCGAAGTACCCACAGATGTAGATCCTATACATCTCTAAGAAATTGTTGCAAATATTAATCCCAATGACTATATCTCTTTCGATTGGAAAAAAATCCTGCGTAACAATCCTAAACACAACTTACCTTTGTACATAGAGGTCTTAATTACTCTTCATAAGATAAAAAGAGTGCTTGTGGATGGTGGATCTGGTCTTAATATTTATACATTAAATATTGTCAGGAAACTAGTCCATGTAGAAGAAGATCAAGATGCTAAGACCATTATGATCACAACTTATGATAATGAGGAGCATGAGTCAATAGGTATCATATTGATCCCAATGGAAGTTGGGCCAACATATCATGATACAAATTTCCATGTCCTTGAATTGGACCTTCTATATAACATGCTCCTAGGTCGCTCATGGATTCATGCCATGTAGGCCATTCCTTTGACCTTCCATCAGTGTATCAAGCTATTTGACATAGGACAAATGATCACCATCTCAGGTGACCCAAAACCATTTACACATTGTAGAGAACTACATAGTTTTTCTTGTGTAGCATATGATTTTCCTTCTACTAATATTGATGTCCCATTATGAACCAAGGCTATGAAGGATCACATAGATACAGATACATTGACTCCTTGTAATCATAATTTTCTCTAATTAGTCATTTCATTTACCTCATGGGAAGTAATGTTTGGAAAATATGGCCCAAATGATGAATTCAATCTCCAATGGGCCCTTTTGATATCTAATCTTTTAGTGTCACCTAATACACGTGGTAGACCATAATTCTAGTTCAAAAGCACTCAGGATAGTTTCCTTAAACCATTTGAGAGGTTTGCTCCTAGTGGTCTATTATTAGATGAGAAGATGTTAGATACACCTACCAGTTGGGTACCTAAAGGAACGATGGAATCATGTCACCAAGCTCCATAGTATATTAAATGTCCTCAAATGATGCATGTCATGGGTTATAAGGGATTCAGATTTGGCGCAAATGCACAAGGAATATTAGATCTCGTTCCTATTCCCCATTATAATTCAAACAAACATGCCTTTTTTATCAAAATTCATGATGATCCACCCTCAGAGATAGATGCTACCTCTTCTAAATGTGAGGATAGCTCGTCTCATTCAAAGAATGACGTAGATTCACATTATAGCTTATACAAGGACCTTGCCTCTACCAATATGTTTTTAGAATTATCTATCTTCACTCTTTTTAGATCTAAATCCCATGTCACCCTTTTATATCTTGACCTCATTGATTGGGATTAGCAACTTCACGTGTCCTGTCGATTTGTTTGAGAATGATGGGGTAATCATAGAGTTCATAAGACTTAGAGATACCATTCCAAAAATGACCATAAGAAGGGTTTCTCCATTAAATTGGATGCATGCACATACTTTAGAAAAGAGGAAGAATTGTGTGGTCACTTAAGCAAAAAAAAATAAGAAAGGGAAAAAGTACTACAAAAATCCTTGCAGAAATAATAAACATAACTCTCATAGTGAAAACCTCTTTGAGGTGCTTGTGGACAAACAAACAAAAGAATCAATGGAAAAGATAAGTTACCCACGTGAAGACACAAATATCTTGGAGCCACCTATGGAAGTGGATCTCACTCTCCCCCGATCGTAAATGGATGGAGGATGCATCAAATATGTTATTTTAAGATACAATAAATGTCAACATTAGGTTAGAAGAGGATCCTAAAATGATAAAGGTGGGGGCTTCAATCTCAACAGAGGAACTGAAAAAATTTGTAACACTATTTTGAGAGTTTGCAAACATATATTCATGGTCTTATGTATATATTCCAAGTTTAGACCTAATGTTGGTCGTGGTACAACTTTGTTGTACACTAACATGCCAAACCCATCAAGTAGAAACTAAGGAAGATTCACCCAAGACTTGTACTACTTGTCAAAGAAGAGCTGGAGAAACTATTAGAAACTTGTTTTATCAAACCTATTAACTATTTATAATGGATATCTAACACAGTCCCAATCTAGAAGAAGTCAGTCCACATTAGAATATGCATCAACTTCATAGAAATCAACAAAGCATGCCCCAAAGATGACTTCCCTTGCCTATCATCGACATGATTATCAATTAAATTGTTTGTTATTAGATTTTTTCCTTAATGGAGGAATTTTTAGGCTATAACCAAATCAAGATCGCAAAGGAAGACCAACATAAGACTACTTTCATCACCCCTTGGAGGAAATTTTGCTATCGTGTTATGCCTTTTAATCACGAATGTTGGGGTTACACATCAACACGTAATGTCTTCCATGACATGATGAATGAAATCATGGAAGATTACATGGATGATATTCTAACAAAATCTAAGACTATTGAAGAGTACCCTAAAGTGTTGAGGAATATCTTTCAATGCCTCCATGATTACAATGTTTGCTTGAATCCCAAGAAGTGTATCTTTGGCATACAATCAGGAAAATTATTGGGTTTCATTGTCTCATAAAGAGGGATAGAGGTATATCCATCTAAGGTTGTAGCTATCATAGATATGTCTTCATTAATGAACCTCAAACAAACATGAAGTATACAAGGTAATATTCAGGAAATCCTTTGGTTCACATCAAAAATTGTGGATAAGTGCCATCCTTTCACGCATATGTTGAAGAAAGATGTCACCTTTAACTAGGGACTGTTGGGGTGATAATGTCAAGTGGGGATACCATTTGGTGGACCACCACTTAAACAACCCCTTGTCTTAAATATTATTTTTATAATCTTAGTCATTCTTTCACAACTTTGAAAAGAGTGAAGTAGTATAACCGGTCATCCATCCTATATAAGTAGGATGATCCCTCATGGGATTATTTACTTTTGCTAATGAGCATATAGACCAATCAATCTAATCTTAAGATACTTATGTGAGCTGTTATACAATGAGACAAAAGTCTTCTACTGTTTACTATGAGATCGAGGAGTGAAGTGGAAGTGTTGGGTTAAACTATTAAATTATTAATATACACACATTGATTTTTTAGTGGAGTTTTTTTCTTTCAGGTTTCTCCACTTAAATTTAGTGTCTCTTGCCTCATATAATTTTAGCTATTTTTATTTCATTCATGATCAATTAACTATTATGTGTATATGTAAACATCTAGTGAATGTCTACACATTATAATCTAGAATCCTCGACTGTTAATTCATGGATCTATAATGATTCAATTATATCTTTCCATATTTATTCTAACATGGTATCAAAGATGGTGATTATGTGTGTACAGAGCTAGATCTAGATGTTTTCTGGCTTATAAGAGCTAAGAATCTTGAAGATCATTTGATCTACAAAACCCTAAAAATTCAGCCGACAACTTCAAGATAACCAGGTTTAAATTTCCAATTCCTACCTAAATATTGGCTGAATGGTTATTTAGATCATGTTTGATCTTTTTATGCTTAGATATTTTCTTTTGCTTCATGTTTCATTTGTTTACAGTTTAAATTTATTTTCGTGAGCTTATTTTAAGTTTTTACACCATTTATAGCTGTTTGGGTCATGTTTTGACTGTGGATCCAAAATATTTCCTTAGATCTAATTAGTTCATGCATTTAAATCTGCCCTATCTTTACAAATCTTTAGTTTTTGCTAGATCTTATTTTGTAAAGTTTCATCCAATCATTTTATGCCATCTGGCTTTGCTTTTTCATTTTGTATTAAGATCATATCGGTTTTGCTAAGCGTAGACTAATAAAATTACCCTAAATAGCTTTGTCTTCCTTTTTTTCATGTTTGTGAAGCCATACCCACTCTTAGAGTGCCAAGTGGCTTCAATCTAACATCTTTCTATTTAGATCTTTAATTTTTGAAATTTTTGTGTTTGTGAAGCTTGGGCCAATCATTTTGTACCATACGACTTTGCTCTCACAAGTATTTTTGACTTCTTTCATTTCTGCAAAGTTCTTTTGACTACAAAGCTTAAGCCAATCATTTTTCTTTAGCTAGCTTTGCATTGTTAGTTTTTACGAATCCGAGCCAATCATAAGGCTCCATCTTGCTTCGTGGTGTTAGTAATATTGTTTATCTAATTGTTAATCGTGAAATGTAATCCACTAAAGGCTTTTTATGTGTTTTTTACATTCATCGGACTTGGATTAGCTATCCTCTATTAATTAGGAAATACGATCTAATAGGAAAACTCCAAGTCACTTAATATTTCACATTTTCAGTCTTCTTTAACTTTCTTCTAACATCCGAGAAGGAAAACCAATAGAATTACTCCAAGTATCTTTTATTTCACATTTTTCATATTTGTGAAATCGAGCCAATAGAATTACTCCACGCTTTATTTTTTTCAATTGTTTATTTGTGGTAGTAGTTATCCGATACGAATTTTCCATCTTTTTGCATTTGTCAATGTGTGTCAGTTTTGTGAAAATAGAGCTATTTAAAAATCTCTATGTGCCTTCATTTTGTTTTAGTCATTTTGGTTACATTGAGAAGTGCAAACCAATAGGATTTAGACACGTACATTTGTTTTTTCATGTTTGTAAACCATTTAAAAGGCTCCATGTATCTATTTTTGGCTTAGTCTTTTTCATATTTGTGAAGTGCAAACCAATTTTTTTTTACACGTATATTAATCTTTTAATTGTGTCAGCCTTCACAAGTGTCAGGGTGTCAATATTTTCTTTGGCTTAGCCACTTAAATTATGACACATGTCTTGTACCTTTTTCGGACCTTAAATTTGTTTAAATTTTAGTTCATTTTGGGGACCTTAAGTCTGCATTTAAGGCATTTTTAAGTTTCGCGTAAAGCCTCTAAGTGTCAATTTTTTAGCCATTAATTTTTCGACAAGTGGCTCTGTTTGACTAAGACTTTGATTTCACATTATGTCAGAGTGTGAAAAAGTGATCCAATTAATTTAAGACGTGTATATGGTTCTCTTTTAATTAATTATCTTATGTCTTATTAGTTGCATTGTAAAATGTGAGCTACTTGAAAAGCAACACGTGTATTTGTTTTTGTTGTTATCACCTTGTCATAGTATTTGCCACGTGTTTATTTGTTTTTTGTCACAAACCCGAAAAGGCGTTAATTTTTTAAAAAATATTTCACGTTCGCTCAAGGATTTATTTTAAAGCCGATACGTTCCTCTTTTTTTTTTCATTAAGTAGCTCATTTTTTAGCTCACCCTTTGAGTTGTTAAATAACTTGTCGAGCTCTTGTAGCTCGACTCCAACTAAGATTTGTTAAATTGATCTTAATCTCAATCAAATCTAGTATTTTTAATTAAATTCATGTTGATTACATTTGTATAACTATTAAGAAGATATGTAGTGTTGTCATGCAAATGTGCAACAGGGAAATTGATAATTTCCAAGCACGACAACGATACCCTTTACCAAAGTTTTATAGTCCTATCATTACAAGGCACCCCAAGTCTATCTAGTCAGTCCAAGTGACCTCCCAATTAATTTTATCTCATCCCCTAGGTGATTTAGGAAATTCCATTCATTCCCCTAGGTGATTTTAGGAGTTCATTTGCAAAGCTACATGTAGTTGTGGGAAGGGCTATCACTAGCCTTCCTAGAGATGGAGCAACCTCACGGAGTAGAGAAGAAGAGCCTAAGTGGATGTGGAGGTGATCCAAAGGTCTTAGGACATCATGGAGATGGTTCAAGAATATTTTGGAAGGTCTTAGAGAAGTTGGGGTAGTTTCACCAGAATTAGGTTTCATAGACATAGTCAGTGCACAAGCCAAAATAGTTGTTGAGCTTCAGAAGGTGATTCCAGGAGCTCTGGGTGGAGTTAGAAGTAAAAAAACATCGAAGGAAATAGGATTCCAAGACCTACATTATGGTGGAATCATATTTTTCACAACACCTTGGATCAGAGGATTTGTAGGTAGTTTTTCTCAGGCACAAGTGGATTCTCAAATCACAAATCCTCTTTTTTAGGGATCATATGGTTATATAAAGAAATTATACCCCCACCATTGGATTAAAAATTCCATTTCCATTCAGGATCATATAAAATTTTACTAATAAATGCCACCAGAATCTCATGTTATCATCATCCCAAGTTTCCCTCTCAAAGGCAGTTCAAGAGTTAGTCAATTTTTCGAGAGGACATGTGTCAGCACTAGGATCCTGGTGGGATTTTATGTTCCCACCATCCATGAGCTCAGGTACATAAACCTAGTAAAAACGCACCTAACCTCTATGTGACTTGTGGGACCCTCACGTGACCTCCAGACATGACAGTTCAGCCCCCAGGTGCATTTTTGGAGCATCCATTCCCTGCAGTCAGATCAAGTGCCACATGTTAGCTCCAAGCTCATCATGGAAATTTATTTCCCTCATGTCCATGAGGTTAGTGTTATCCAAAATAAGACCATGTTTATTTTTGGCAAACTCCTCCTCTTTTTCCTTTGTTGGCACTTAAATGAATTTTTGGCATGCTTCAGGGACTCAAATTTTTTTGGAAATGGCTCCATCAGATAGAGAATTTTCTCACCTTTCTAGAAAGGTAAAATTTTCCTCCTAACTCCTTGTAAATTTTGAGTTATGGCCCAGATGGAGTTTTTTGGGAAAATTTTCCTCGATGTGCCAACAACCAATACAATGATGCCACGTGTCATGGCGGAGTGGCAGCGCGTCGGGGATGTTGGAGTTTTGGTACTTTGGTCAAAAGGTGCAAAGGGAAAATTTTGGCTTACAGGCCCGCAAAGGAGGATGGAGAAAATTTAATAAGGCCTGCGTCCAATGTGGAAGTGACACATGTCCTTGATAGTGGCGGGAGTCGGAGGCGCGGAGGAAACTTTGGTTTTTTGCCGAAGTGACAAAGGTGCAAAGGAAAAATTTGAAGCACGCCCCCACTAAGCGAACCAGAAGCCAACATGTGGTAGTGGAGCGGCAGGGTGCGGAGAATTTTTGGGAATTTTTCCCAAGTTCAAAAAAGAGAAAAAAATTCAAATTTTGGCCTCGCAAACCCATTTTTGCCCTAATTTTGCTAGTTTTGCCCTAAAACTTCGAGAGGGCCATATCTTTCGAACCAGAGCTCGATTTTTTTATTTTGGTGTCATTGGAAAGCTATTGAAATTCTTCACATAATGGACTAATTCAATTTTGATTTTTGGCAGAGTTTTGTGGGAGAAAAATGAAGAAATGCCTCTAGCATGGGAAAAAATGCAAAACCGAATTCCACTACCAAAATTGATGAAGTATGGCACTTGTTTCTTCTCAAGCATGGTCAAATACATCGAAAAATGGATTTATGAAGGTGCCCTTGCTATTTTAATGAGTCTTGTCAGTGGTTGGAGATAAAAAGTCAATTTTCCCACTTTTTTTTCTTTCCCTTCATTCCGCTTCGCCATTAAAAGCCAGATTTGGCTCATTTGTAAAAGGTTGGATGTTCTTGCTTCTGCAAGCTCTTCTTTTCCCCTTAGTAGGTGGATTTGAAGGAGTTTTAGACCTCCCATGGAGATTGTAACATATTTTTTTCCTCCTTGCCAATGGAATGAATGTATCAAATTTGGGCATGATAATGTATGTTTTGTGATCAATTTTCAATCCTCTCATGTAGTTATTATTGTTTTCTGATCCTTCATTGCATTCTGGTAATTTTTGCATGTTTTGTTGCTACAATCTTCATGATTTATGTCTATATTTTTAAAGGAAGGAGTTCGACACTCCTCCGGTGTATCACCTTTCTGCTTTTGCTTAGTTTTGTTTCCATTTCCTTGTTTTTCTCTCAACCATGTCTCCTTGGTAGTTTTAGAGTAGGAATTTTGAACCTTAACCTCGCAAAGATTGTATGCATACACCTAAATAGAGGAGTAAGAACCAACTTCATTCTAGATATTTTTTTCACCTTGCAAGGTCCCACACCTGGAGAAAATGTAATGTTGTGCATTCACACCAGATGAGTTTTCCTTAGAAAAGGAGATCCTTAACTCATTTGGGGGTGCTATGAATTTGCACTAACAGCTTTTTTCACACACCGGTGGGACCTTAGAGGTCTTCCACTTCATCTTTTGTAGGTTGATGTGTTCCTATGAATATTTCAGCCTTTAGAGGAACTTCAGAAACACATCCTGCAACTTCATCTCAGTAAACAACCCATCTTTGAAGTGTAGACCTTCCTTTTCTTTCACTTTCATTCATTTTTCATCCATTCTTCCTTCCATCTCTTCCATCTTCTTTCGATCCATGAAGTTGTGCAATCAAGACTTCATTTCCATCATGGAATTCACATTTACAAAAGAGTGCCATTCAAACCCACCTCTAACATGCTTTATAACTCCTTCAAATCAGCATTTTGAGCAGATTCAAGATCAAAATGCATACCCATATGAGTAAAGCAGTACAAAATCAATTTGTCTATGGTTCTTTCCAAGAGCAGGGGTATGCATACAATGAATACAATCGATGAAAGATGCTGGTCTGTTAGAGAAAATCCAAAAATGGAGATTGGCATGGTGCAATCCAAGGCTCAAGCAAAAATGAAAGCATTTGGAATCGGTTGCAGAGCACCTTGTCCATGGGTGGGACCTTTTCCAAGGCATTACAGCCCTCAAGAGAAACTTAACTTCATTATTGTAACACTGCCATTACTTGCAAAGTGGACTGAGGGAATAGAGGTGTATGAGAGGAGTATTTATCAACCTTATCAATGGGTAAGCACACCATCTCATGCCTTTTCTTTTCCTCTTTCCCAATTTGTTTCATTTCAGCAGTGTCAAGCTTCAAGTTTCCCATATGTTGTCCCAAAAGTTGATTCCATTTCTCCATCTCCTAGTCTCCCATCCCACCTCAATTTCTCTACTCTTTTCCCTTCCAAACAACCATTCCCTCCAAAGAAACAAGAGTTTCTACCTCCTCTACCATCACAAAAATGCAAAATCAATTGAGTCACAACCCATCCATCCTCTTGCATTCCCAGATCCATGTTGGGAAGATGAAAATCATAAGACCAGTCAAGGAGAATAGCAAGAAGAGGAACCCAACAGAGAAGAAATGATAGAAAATCAAGATTTGGGCTGCTAAATTTGAGTTTTCAAAAATTCCCTTGATGGTGAAGCCAAAAGAGGAAGTTGGAGTTGGGGAACAAGTGGTAAACAAGGCTGATTTTATAGCAGTAGTGAAGCAAGAAAAACAATAGTCTGTTGGTGATGAGTTAGGTGTCCATATTAGCACTTTGCCCAAAAATGCTAATTCAGTTTTCACTGCAAAATCAGTCATTGTGGAGGAAGAAAAACCAGCTCCAAACCCCATTGAAGAGGAGCAAATGGATGAGATCAAGTCATTTTTTGCAACAGTAGAAGAAGGAAGCATTATTGATACATGTTTGCTTTCATTTTGACCATGCTTCTTGTGGTGTAATTCCATCAAGAGCAGTTGTGGGCGCTCTGTTTAGCAAATACACTGTTGTTTTTGCTGCTTCTGCCCAAAATGTCTTTGCAAGTCCGGAATCATCGATCATGCATCGCACCATTTCCATGATAGTACGATTTCTTCTCTCAACAACACCATTTTGCTGCGGTGTGTGTGGAGGAGGCATTTGTCGACGAATCCCGTGAGTTTGTAGATAGTCTCTGGAACTCATCACGTGGTGAATTCCCCCTCGATCTGAGCGGAGAGTTCTGATGTGACGACCAGTTTCTTTCTCAACTGCCACTTTGAACTTTTTGAATGTTTCAAAGGCCTCACTTTTCTTACGAAGACAAAAAATCCACATTTTGCGTGAATAGTCGTCAACACAGAGCATGAAGTACTGGAACCCTGAATGACTTGGCTGCATTGGACCGCACAGATCGGTATGAACCAGGTCAAGTTTTCCATGAGCTCGAAAAGTACTTGTTTGGAATGAAACTCTGTGTTGTTTCCCTGCTAAGCAGTGAGGACACTTGTCTGTATCCTTCTGAAGAGATGGTAGCCCATGTACCATATTGCACCGGCGAAGTGTGTTGAGATATTTGAAACTTACATGACCAAATCTCCTATGCCACAACTGAGCTGAGGTGGAGTTTTTAGCCACGAGTGCTTGATCATTTTTGTGAATGAAATCAAGTTGAAACATTCTTCCCACATTTGAGGCTTTTGCAATTATTTTCGAGCCTCTGGATTTATCTCGAATCAAACACATTTTCTTGCCGGATTGACTATCAAAGTCAATTTTCAGGTTGTGATCTAGAGAGTCGATCGACCGAAAGAAGGTTCTTTGTCAACCCAGGGACATATAGAACATCTGATAGTTTGCATTTGCGTGAACCAAGGGGTAGAGAAATGTTTCCAATCCCCTGTACTGTATATGAAGAATCATCTCCCAACGAAACATGATTTTTCGATGGCGTGTCCCTCATTGAAATAAACCAGTCTCTGTGGCCGGTCATGTGTCGAGTGGCTCCCGAATCAACATACAGACGTCACTAGATGACGTGGATGGTTCACTTGATCGAGCAGTGAACAAGAAGTCTTCATTGTCTGATTGATCTTGTTGCTCAAAGCAATATTACCTCTTTGGTGGGGTCTTCTTTTCCAGTTCCTTTTTTACGCCCGTGATAATTGTTTGAATGTCCCTTGTAAGTTTGTTGTTGTTGTGGTCCAGCATTGCTTGATGAACCTTTCTTATATGTGTTAAACCAACAATCTTGCAAGTCATGTCCTCTTTTGCAAATGGGACATCGCTTCTTCTGTTGATTGTCCCCATGATACTGATTCTGATGTGGGGACTTCTGATAGGATTTAGGTTTTCCTTTACCTTTTCCTTTCCATTTTTGATGTGAAGACAGTGCCTGCTCTTCTTCATCATCCTTGTTGTGCATTGCTTCCTCTTGTTGCAGTAGGTTTACTAACTTGTCAAAACTAATTGTTGTATCTGACAAGTTTAGAGTTGTGACAAAAATTCGATAAGAAGAAGGGAGAGCTCTCAGAACGATGGGAACGAGAGACTCATCTTTGACCTCTTCTCCTAGGGCTAGAAGTGAAGCCCTCAACTCTGCAACTCTTCTTAGGAAGGCTTCAATTTTCTCATTCGTTTGAATTTCAACGTATGTAACTCGACTCGCAAATTGAGTATGACATTCTTGTTCTTGGCCTCATATATTGTGCTCAGTTTATCCCAAGCTTCTTTTGCTGATGTGGCATCTCGAATGTGGACTTGCACATCGTCGGATACTCCAAACAAGATGATGAGCTTTGCTTTCTGATCTGCTCTATCAAATTGTCGTTGTTGTGTTGCATCCGTTGGTGATCTCGGTTAGAGTACTACCACAACAGCGATTTCTTCAAACTCAAGCCGTGTCTTGATTTTTGTCTTCCAAGCAAAGATAGTTGCTTCCTCCGAGCAATTGTGAATCCGGAAGAAAAATTTGGGGGCATTGGTGCCCATTTTGCAGAGATCACCGACGGGGTTTGGCTCTTATCACCGGTGTATTAGGTCTCCCAATCTATATACCGTCAGTCCGATATACCGAACCTTTCTATATACGCGCCCTTCCGATATACCCGTCGGTACGTGGAAGAAGCTCGCCCTTTCTATATACCCGGTGGTACGTGAAAGAGGCGTTAACGTACGTGAAAGAATTCGATACGTGGTACCAAGACAGTACTGATGGGGTTTGTGCGATTATTGACACCGGCTCAAAGAAATATCCTCATACGCGCGTAACTTCGCTATATACTCGGATAATTTCTCAGTCGGATTTATGTCTTGCAATCGTTCACAGACGGATGGGATGGTTCATAGTGTGTGCATTGTGACCTTATTACTCCCCGTCGATTTATAGGGACGATGCCCAGACGACGTTGTTGCAGCTATATTAGGCGTTAAGTGCAGTAGTAGTCGCGATGGCTTTACCCGTAAGCGCTTCCCAGAGGCACTGTATATACCGAACGCTGCGAATGAGATCTAGGATCTCGTGAGTGTTACAGAACCAAATTTACTATTTTTGATTACAATTCTGCCAGTTTCTGAGCAGTTACAAAGTTTTGCAGTTGACTATGGCAACCTGCAAATTAGTACAATATGCAGCAGTATACAATTTACATTCAAAAAATTGTGCAATTTGAATGACAGGCAAAAAATTTCAGTTTCGGGGTCCTGGTGGCCTCCTGAGCCCTAAATGCTAAAAATTGCAAAAAAATAGCTGAAAATGCAATTTTTAGGTGGGTCTCCTTTTGCAAAAAATGTCTGGAATGAGAAAACAGACCAAATGGGAGAAAAAAATTTTTACCCTAAATTAGGGATTCTCCGCTAAATTTAGTTAGTTATAACTAAATTCAAAAAATCTGCTAAATTTAGCAGCTCCGCTAAAAATTCCGCCAAATTCAAAATGTGAAGTTGGGGGTGGGATTTGAACCATGCACCTCCCACTTCTAAGGCTTTCCCTCTATCCAACTTGGCCACTTAAGGGCGCTTGATGTAGAGATGAGCAAACTTGTATTTAAAGTATGTGAAAAAATGGCTTACCTTAGAAAATGCGCCCTAGATGAAGGATCCACGTGGCAGCAACTGGTGAGAGCGGATTTAGGGTTCGTATGGATCAAAAATGGATCAAAAAATGCCTCCTTTTGCTGTATTTTTTTTTGTTTGCCTTTGTATGGCCGCTTCTCCTTGTTCTGGCCGCATTTTCTTGCTTTGGGCGCCTATAGTTATTGATTTTGAATGATTTTTTTTTCTTTCATGTGTGCAGGTCCCTTCTGTGTCTATTGCAGGCTTTGGCTGCGTTTTTTTGATTGCTGGGCCGTTTTTTTACTTGGGGCGCATCTCTTTTTTGCTGTAATTGCTTTAGACTGCGTTTTTTTCCTTTTTTTTCACGCCTGGTATTGCCTAGGCGCGTTTTTTGACTGAATGTGCTCTCAAAAACGTTTTTTCTCCTTTGTGCAGGCGCTGGGGGCAGCAAAGGGCGTGGTTTAGCTCCAAAAAACGTTTTTTCTTATGCTGGCCGCGCATGGGACAGCAAAGGGCGCATATGCTCAAAAAACGTTTTTTTTTTCTTATACAGGTTCTTTGGAGCAAGAAAAACGCCTCTTCTCTTTTTTTTTTATTTTCTTTGCTCTGTGTATTCTCTGCAGGTGCACAGACAGTCCTCCAAACAAGGAACACAATCTCCAAATACAGTAAAACAAAACCTGATTGGAAATTTTTTTTTTTTTTAAAAATTCAATACCTTAGCAATTTTTGCCTGGTGCTGAGTGCACCAGTGCAAAAAAAATTTGCGTTCCAAACACCTGGAACGAACTGGGGAATGTGGAAAGGTAGAGATGAGGCTGGGAGGTTGCAGGAGGCTGCACAGGCTCTCTATTGCTGCATACTCTTCTCCAATCTTCTCTATTTCTGCTGCATTCTTTTTCCACTCCTTCACAGGGCCAGAATTTCGCTCTGGTACCAAATGTAGATTGAGAAACAGGGACGGAAGCCTGTGATATTTTATTAATCTCAATCAGTAAACAATTACAGAGAATGGGCTGCAATATTTATAGATATTGCACAGCCAAATACATCCGGGAAAATGAGTTGCAGTGCAACCAAAACCAGATTTCACAAGCTTCCAATAACATCCAGGGAAGCAAAATTACATAAAGACAAATATATTGTTTATAACAATATAACAATGTGCAAAGACAAATATGGTTGTTTAACCATATAACAATTTAATCATTAATTATTTAATTAATAAAATTAATTAAATAATCCTACTATGCATAATTAATAATAGGATAATAAAATTTATCCTAACATAATGTTGATACCTTGATGATTTGGGTGGAGGACCGACGTATGGTCATTTTTTCACTCATCCAACCAACCATGTTTAGTGCCAAATCAGTTGCATGACTGCCATTTTTGAGGAAGGGAAGCTATTTCTCCCTGCCAATTGTAGACTTTGTTTAGCTCACCTTTACTTCCAGTTAGAGTAGTGTAGGTAGGTTTGCTTTTAGTAGAAGTTCTTGTGCACACTCTACATATCCCACTTGGGGTATGTATGATTTCCAATTTTGTACATAGTTTTTGTGGTGCTGGTTTTCTCTTGCATAATCCATTTCAGTGGCATTTTGGTGAAAAATAACTCCAAGTTCAGTGGGCTTCAAAGTGGCTCAGAGGGAAGTTTTCAAAGTTTAGATCAGTTTGTAGGCTACTACTCATGACTCCATGCCCAATGGATGCTTCAAGGTAGCTGATCACTTCATCTAGTAGGCAGATGACCCCTCTGAGTCGCCAAAAGTGTTATCCAAAATAAGCCCATGCTTATTTTTGGCTAACTCCTCCTCCTTTTCCTTTCTTTGGCACTTAAATGAATTTTTGGCATGCTTCAAGGACTCAAAATTTTCTGGAAATGGCTTCATCAGATAGATAATTTTCTCACCTTTCTAGAAAGGTAAAATTTTCCTCCTAACTCCTTGTAAATTTTGAGTTATGGCTGGAAAAATTTTTTGGGAAAATTTTCCATCGACAGCATGCAACCAATGCAACGATGCCACGTGTCATAGCATAGCAAATGAGCCGAGGCATGTTGGAGTTTTGGGCTTTGGTAAAAAGGTGCAAAGGGAAAATTTTGGCCTCGCACGCTCATGAAGGAGGATGGAGAAAAGTGTAGAAGGCCCACGGCCAATGTGGAAGCGACACATGTCCTTGACAGTGGCGGGAATCGGAGGCACGGAGGAAACTTTGGTTTTTTGCCAAAGTGATAGAGGCACAAAGGAAAAATTTGAAGCATGCCCCCACCAAGCGAACTAGAAGCCAACATGTGGCAATGGAGCGGTGGGGCACGGAGATTTTTTGGGAAATTTTCCCAAATTCAAAAAAGAGGAAAAAAATCAAATTTTGGCCCGCGAACCCATTTCGCCTTAATTTTGCCAATTTTCCCTAAATCTTCAAAGGGCCATATCTTTTGAACCAAAGCTTGGTTTTTTTCAATTTTTGTGTCATTGGAAATCTATTGAAATTCTCCACATAATGGACTATTCAATTTTGATTTTTGGTGGAGTTTTGTGGGAGAAAAATGAAGAAATTCCTATAGCACGGGAAATAATTCAAAACTGACCCCTAACTACCAAAATTGATGAAGTATGGCACTTGTTTCTTCTCTAGTATGGTCAAATACATAGAAAAATAGATTTGTGAAGGATCCCTTTCTATTTTAATGAGTCTTGTCAAGTGGTTAGAGATAAAAAATCATTTTGCCCACATTTTTGCTTTCCTTTGTTCTGCTTCGCCATTAAAAGCCAGATTTGGCTCATTTGTAAAAGGTTGGATGTTCTTGCTTTTGCAAGCTCTTATTTTCCCCTTAGAAGGTGGATTTGAAGGATTTTCAAACCTCCCATGGATATTGTAACACATTTTTTCCTCCTTTCCAATGGAACAAATTGTATCAAATTTGGGCATGATAATGTATGTTTTGTGATCAATTTTCAATCCTCTCATGCAGTTATTATTGTCTTCTGATCCTTCATTGCATTCTGGTAATTTGTGCATGTTTTTTTGCTACAATCTTCATGATTTGTGTTTATATTTACAAAGCAAGGATTTTAGCACTCCTTTGGTGTATCACCATTCTCGTTTTTACTTAGTTTTATTTCCATTTCCTTGTTTTTCTCTTAACCCCTGTCTCTTGGTAGTTTTAGAGTAGGAATTTGAACTAGAACCTCTGTAAAGATTGCATGCATACACATAAATAGAGGAGTAAGAACAAACTTCATTCGGAGAGTTTTCTCACCTTTGCAAGGTCCCACACCTTTGAGAAAACTCAATGTTGTGCATTCACACCAAATGAGTTTTCCATAGAAAAGTAGATCCATAACTCATTTGGGGGTGTTGTTAATTTGCACTAATAGTTAGGGAAATAAAACATGAAAAATTCACCCATTCCCTATGGGGATTCTTTTTGGTCATCCATGTGACCAACTTTCAGCTCCCAGTGCATTTTTGTAGCATATATTCCCCGTGGTCGGATCAAGCTTCACGTGTCGGCTCCCAGGACCACCATGGAAATTTATGTCCCTCACATCCCTAATGTAAGGTAAATAAAGCATGGAAAAATATTCCCGGTCCTATGGGAGTCTTTTGGTCACCCACATGACCAACTTTCAGCCATGCAGTGCTTTAAAGCATCTTTTCTCACCTTCATTCCTTGTCTTTGGATCATCACCACGTATCGTCCTATTGACCACTCTACAATTTGATGTCCACACATCCCTGAGGTCAGTGGAATCAAGTCATGAAAAATACACCCAAGCTTCTCCTTCTATTATTTCAAAAATTCAAAAATTATAACTGTTGCTTCAATGCTTTTAGTTGCTTCCACTCCCGTGCATAGTTTTTATCCATTCTTCCTCTGTAACTTCTCAAACACCGTTCCTCCATTTCGAACTCGAAAAAAACCTGCCATAAAGGTACCTCCCTTCACTCCATGAAATCACGCATGTCCTAGAAGGAAAATTGGAGCAAACACAGAAGGAGAAAACAAAGAAAACTCCATGGCCATGAAACGAGAAGTTAAAGAAATCTCCTAAAAGGATGCATGAAACAAAAATTTATATTTTTTTCATTCTTCTACCCAAGGCCATCAAGAAGATACCTTCAAACTCTCCTCTCATGCTATAGAGCATCCATAATGAAGAAATCCCACTTCTAGCTCAACGAAGGAAAAAATCCAATTTCCTGTCAAACCGTTGGGTGAAATGAAGTAGAATTGCACATGAAGCATCAAAAGAAAAAAACCACATCAAAAATATAAGTTTTTTCACAAACAGAGGAGAAAACCAAACCTGCAACATCAAGGTCCATTAATGGTTATCGCATCTAGAAGCACTATCAGTCCAAAAATTAAAGCTTTAAAATCTCCGGACTATTAAGTGGGTGGGCCTTAAATTTCTTTGGAGTGATATTGGGAAAAACCCATATCAATTTTTTTCACGTCAATATGACTTCTAGAAGCCAACTTTCTAAAAATAGCATGTCTACTACATAGGGACTGGTATTTCAAGAAATTCATCGACAAAAGAACCTGCGAAGGAGGCAGAGACATTGGAGGTGCACTACGCTCGAACTCACTAGAACGAACATTCTTAGTGCTTACTAAAAATAATAAGTGGGCCCACGAGCACCTGCTAAAACTAGAAAGTCAATCTAGAAGGAACAAGGAACGCAGGAGAAAGAGCAAAACATAGTCGTAACATCCAGTTGAAGATCGGGGACTTGATTTTTCACACTTACTAAAAATAGTAAGTTGTTCTTTCTAGGCTAAACATGAAGTCAAAGTAAATGGGTTAGAAGCTGAAAAAACCCTTCATATGTGAGTATGACATGGAAGACAGGATGTCTTGTACATGAACCTGAATGACCTAAAGACTCGCATGGCCTCCAAGGACCGAAAGAGGAATGTAAGACCAGATATTCACAAGTGGCTTATTTGCCACTACTGCGTAACACCCAATCGTGCAGCAGTATTGAGTAGTCATAGCCTTCTCTTTCCACTATGATCCCGAGAAACAAACCATCCGAGCCGACAACAATGCATAATAATTGCGGTCATCAACAAAACAATTCACTCAACTTGGCGAGTGTTCGTGAACTAATTTGAAGGGGTTTCATAGTGTGCAAGGAGTTCGAAGATTCATAGTTTCACTACATTTGGAGCTTTCCATCAACGAGGATCAATGGACTTCATCAAGAACGACATATCCTCTTCTTCTTCTCTCTCTCGCTCTCTTTATCTCACCTCTTCCCCTGAAAATTTCTCTCACTTTCCAATATTCTAATTTCACATTGGGGTTTGCACTTTTTGTTATATCTTTAAGTCACTTAAAAGTGACTTTAGAAACATAATGTAAATTAAGTCACCTTGATTTTATAAAAGGGACTTAAATATTTTGTAGGAATATGAATAGTCTAAAGTTAGAAATAAGGCATATGGAGGGTCATGAGGAAGATGATAAGTCACCTCTCATTCTATAAATTTTAACATCATTCCCATTTCAAAGGGTTTTCATTAATTTTTTAAGCTCAAGAGTGCATTCTACCTTGAGAGAACAAAGGAGATAGCCAAATTATTCCTTCGCCCCCCTTCTCAATTTCCTCCATTTCTCCACTATGTACAAATTTTGTTTGAGAAATTAATACAAGGAATTTCTAGATTTCTTTGACTAAGGGATTTCTTGATACTTTGTGTTCATCAAATTTCATTTGGTCTTAATGATTCTTACAAAGTTGTTTCTTCTCATAAATACATGTGATGATACTTCTAACTAGTGTGTGTGCAGGAATCTGATTTCTAACCTGAAACACTAGTTCTCCTACCTCTTTTCTCACTCCCATTTCCCTCTCGTACAAATAAATTCCTCCTAGAAAGATATTGCTATATTTTCCACATGGGGTGAGTAGAGTGCCCCTATTGCATCCCCGATCAAAATTCCACCACATAAATCCACATTTTCTCTGACATGTATATATGAAAGCTACACACAGTTAAGTAGAGGGACTCGAGATTCCTAGATCATTGGTGAGAAATCCACAAGTTTTTCCACCCAAAATTTTTTCTTGCCAATAGTTTTTGGTGCCCACCATGGGGAATATTTAGCAGCATTTGCACCCAATATATGACTGCAAGGTCTAAAATTAAAAAAATAAAATATTGAAAAAAAAAGGAGTTCATGAAAGTTTGTTGCTGAAAGATACACTACTGATTTCTGCACATGAATTTTCACATTCCACAGTGTCCTTTCGTGTTCCCACTGCAAAAGTTTCCAAAAGTTGGCTGAAGGAAGATACACCAGGTTGAGGGTCGAGAGGTGTTGTTGATTCCAATTTTGAGGCTTTGTAAAATCAGCAAGAATGAATTAGATATAATCCATACTTATTCTCTTAAGCCTCCTCTCCATCTAGCTCTTCAAACAGTTCACCTGACAATCCTATCAAGACTCTTGTTGATACTCCCCCTTCAAATTCTCCCATTTTTCAACCACCATTGGTCATTGAGTTCCCAAGAAGAAGAAGAATTTGTAGAAGCAAGAGAAGAAATAGAAATGACAATGGAAGATGAAGAAGAAAGACCTCAACCCATTATTCCATGGGGAAGGAATATAGACATGCTTTCTCTTGAACCCCCTCTTCATGATCTACTAGCAAGTTCCCGTAAGAAATTCCAAAGTTCAAAGGTGACAATGGACAAAATCCTAAAATACACATCATTTGCTTTCACAACATCGGGTGGAATTCTTGGTGTCCAACATGAAGACGCCATTATGAAACTATTCATGGAGTCCTTTCAAGAAAAATTAGTAGAATGGTTCTACTTCCTACCTACACGATCCATCACTAGTTAGGATGACATCAAGGATGTCTTCGAAGAGATATTTAAGTCAACTAAAGAGTGTCAAGACCTCTTGGTGTAGTTGGCTCTAATGAAGAAAGGAGAAAATGAAACCATGAGATACTTTGTGGCTTGTTTCAAACAATTTCTTCAGTAGGATACCGAAGAGGGTCCACCATCTCAAAACTATGTCAAGAGATTATTCGTCAATACTCAATCATCGAAGTAGGATTTTTTCAACGAAGATCCCAACCAAGGAAAATTGTTGAAGCATAAATATTGGCACTGAACTTGATGATGATTTCATCCTATCTGGAAAGATCAAGAATCCCTCAAATGGTAAAGCTCAACATCCTAGAGATGAGAGAACCGATCCATCTTTGCATAGGTGGTGATTTCCTATAAATTTATCACCGAGAATGATACACAAATTATATTTTATGAGTATTCTGGATGTGATGAAGAAGATGAAGAGGATAAACCTAGTTTTTCATGTGTGGTATTCACCGTACTCATTCCGAGAAAAGAGCTTCTCCCTCCACTCTTTGCAAAGGAAAAGAAGGTTGATGATCCTCCTATGATGACTCTGCAAAATAGAATAATCAATCAAGGATCCCCACTTCCATCTTCCATGAAGTCCACATTGTTAAAGCGACCCTGTAGCAAGTAAGAAGACTCCCACAATCCCAAGTAGTCTTCGATTTCTCTTTCAAGTCTAAATCTAAATCTGCTCTGTAAAATCTAGTACTTTGAAAGCTCCTAGTATACCTTTCAAAAAAACCCTCTATTCCCCAAAATCTACTCCTTCCAAACCTGACCTAAATCCAAAATCAGTACCTTCACCCCTTATCCGCATCTCGGTCCCTTTGACTTCATATAATATGCAAACAAAGCCAAAGTGTAGATTACTGAAATTGAATATTTGCGGATTCATCCTGAATAATTTAAGAGGTCTGTCTAACACATCAATATTGGTAGTCTAAAAACCAATGCTATAACTTCTAGTTCCAAAGGAATGCTCTTGAACTCGCCTACACCTCGCTCACAAAACATGCTTTCTCCGAGTGCATCAAATACTGATAAAGTTGAACCTTTCTATGTTTCCCTTCTTGTTGAGAATATGTAATGAATAATTACATAATAGATTTTGGTGCCTTAGATAACGTGATGCCTTTGAAGGTTTCCAAGGCTCTCAAACTTACCATGACTACACCAAGTGGCTCTTATTACTCTTTGGAGTCAAAAGAGGTCTCACTTGTAGGGAAGGTCAAAGATGAACATGTAGCTCTCACCAAACTTCTAGATAAGAAAGTTTCAATGATGATTTTGGTAGTATACTTTGCCTCATTCAGAATGTTGCTAAGTAGAATTTTCTACCGAGACTTGGAGGTAAAATTCAGATGAGCTAGTCATCCGAAACCATACCAATAAAGGGAGGCATGGAGAAATTTTTTCCCGAGAAGAATATTGGGTACATGATATGAAATTCTGGAAGCTCGGAAGCTAACATCTTATATCAAGGTAGCAGGTAGATGAATCACTTTGTGGAAACCAAGGAAGAAGAGGATATCCCCATCTTGATAGGTCCAGACATGCCTTCTCGAGAGAGATTTGGATTTTGAAGAAGCATTGAGGAGATTCAAGTTACAAGAGGGCAGCCCCAAATTGTTGGATGATGCAAACCATGAAGAAGAGGAAATGGTGCTTGGTGATTTTCAAGTAGAAAAATCAGCATATGTGTGTATCTGTGATGAGGATATATTCTCATTCCCATTTGAAGATGAATACTCCCTCAATCATGTCACCTAGGAAGAGACTAATCCGGTCTTTAATGAGCCCTCGAAAAGTGGAAAAGAACCATCTGTGTAAGAACTGCTAAGAGCCGCGGAAGAAACAAAAGACCTTGAGATCAGTCTTGAACTTTTAATGCAAGCCATGAATCTAGAAGATAAGCGTGAAGCTGACTTAGAAACCTCAACCAGTGTGAAGATGGGATCTGAGAAATAAATATAGATGAGAAATATGATGTCCCTCTTGAGCCAATGGTTGGTGGATACAATGATGAAATTGAGGTATTTTCTTTCCCATTTGAAGAGGAAGAATATTTCCATGATGAAAAAATTAAAGTAAGAAGTTTTGAGGCCTTTGAAGCTGAAGCTCCTCTGGAAAAGGAATGATAAAATGTAGTGATTCCCAAAATGATGAGGTAACCCCTCTAGATAGTTTCCTTGAGCTGCAAAATAAATATTCTTCAAAGGCATACAAAAATGAGATGTAGGAAATGATGAAGGATAACTTCATGCAAGAAATATTAGATGCATTAGAAGTTGCGGAATACCCCAAGCTAATCCTTGATCTCTTCACTCGTGCCATGGACACATGAGACAAGTACGAGGTCATGTCCAATCCTTCCACCGTACTCAAGCACCTCACAATGAAGTAAAATAAAAGTATAAGTTCGAAGTCTCTCATGAAAAAGGGGTCAACGAGCATAGAACAGGGAAAGAAAATAATCTAAAATGTTCAAGTAATTTAAACAAACATAATCTTTGGGGCAGTGATGAGATGCTCGGTGAAGAATCATCTATGTGGATAAACATGGAATGATCCCGACACTATAAAACCAATTTCAAAGAGGATGAAGGTAATGGAATTTCTAAGTGAAGGCCTAAACATCAAGAAGATCATGTAGGCTCACTCCTATAAAGTACACATACAAATTTTGAAGAACACGGCTTCCATAAGCGGTGAGGAGAGGAGGATAGTTTTGGAACAAGTCAACGGCTTCATGAGTAACATCATCATTCGGTGTTGCCCTCTCAGGGGTAACTTTTTAGAAAAGAAAAAAGGTTCAGTGAAAGTGGGATGTCCCCCACCTTGTACCATAGGTGATTGCTAGGTTTGTTTCCCTTTTTGTTGCATGTTTTCCCTTCCTATCAGGTGTCGTTTCCTTTTCGTATGCGTGTGTGTTTCATTCTTCTCTCCTTCTTTCTTGTTGTAAGTTCTACATGAATCCACATGGCCCAATGGATAAGGCATTGGTTAACAAACTATATGGTCTAAAAGTGAGATTCTAGATTCCCATGTCATGTATTTTCTATGCTTAGTCCATGCCATGTCCCCAAGCTAGAGCCAGTTGTTTTCATGCAAATGTGCAACAGGAAATTGACAATTTCCAAGCATGATAATGATACCCCTGTACCAAATTTTTCTAGTCCTATCATTCCCAAGCACCCCAAGTCTGTCCAGTCAGTCCAAGTGACCTCCCAATTAATTTTATCTCATCCCCCTAGGTGATTTAGGAAATTCCATTCATTTCCCTAGGTGATTTTAGGAGTTCATTTGCAAAGCTATAGGCAGTTGTGAGAAGTGTTATCACTGGCCTTCCTAGAGTTAGAGAAACCTCAAGGAGTAGAGCAGAAGAGCCTAAGTGGATGTTAAGGTGATCCAAAGGTCTTGGGACATAATGGATATGTTTTAGGAATATTTTGGAAGGTCTCGGAAAATTTGGGGTAGTTTTTCCAGAATTAGGGTTCACAGGCCTAATCGATTGCACCGCCAAAACAACTGCTAAGATTTTGAAGGTGATTCTAGGAGCTCCAGATGGAGTTAGAAGTAAAACCAACATCTCCAAAAATATTATTCCAAGAAATACATGATGGTGGAATCATATTTTTCACAACACCTTGGCACATAGGATTTGTAGGTAGTTTTTCTCAGGCATAAATGGAGTCTCAAATAAAAATCCAATTTTTAGGGATCATATGGTTGAATCAAGACATGAAACCCCAACTATTGGATTGAAAATTTCATTTCAAGTTATGATCATATAAAATTTTACCAAGAAATTCCATTGGGAGCTCAAGTTATCATCATCCCAAGTTTCCCTCTCAAAGGTAGTTCAAGGGTTAGTCAACTTTTGGGAGGACACGTGTCGACACTCAGATCCCTGGCAGGATTTCATGTCGTGAAATCCTTGAGGTCAGGTACACCAACCTTGGAAAAATTCACTCAGCCCCCATGTGACCTCTGGGACCATCACGTAACCTCCAGACTTGACAGTTCATCCCCTAGGTGCATTTTTGAAGCATCCATTCCCTCCCGTCGGATCAAGCGCCATGTGTCAGCTCCAGGACCACCATGTAAATTTATGTCCATCATGTACCTAAGGTCAGGGACATCAACCATGAAAAAATGCACCAAAACCCTATGGGGATTCTTTTGGTCATCCATGTGACCGACTTTCAGCCCCCAGGTGCATTTTTGGAGCATCCATTCCTGTCGTCATCGGATCAAGTGCCACGTGTCAGCTCCAGGACCACCATGGAAATTTATGTCCCTCATATCCCTGAGTTCAGGGACATCAAGTATTGAAAAATGTTCCCAACCCCTATGGGGAGTCTTTTGGTCACCCACATGACCGACTTTCAGCCCCAAGTGCTTTAAAGCAACTTTTATCACCTTCATTCCCTATCATCGAATCGCCACCACGTGTCATCCTATTGAACACCATGGAATTTTATGTCCCTCATATCCCTAAGGTTAGGGAAATAAATTCATAGAAAATTCTCCCAAGCTTCTCCTTCCATAATTTCAAAAATTCAAAAATCTAACTGCCGCTTCAGTGCTTCTAGCTACTTCCACTCCCATGCACAGTTTTTCTCCATTCTTCCTCTACAACTTCTCACCACCATTCCTCCATTTCTGAAACTCAAACCAGACCTACCACAAAGGTACTTCCCTTCACTCCATGAAAGCATGCAGGTCCTAGAAGGAAAATTGGAGCAAACATAGAAGGAGAAGCACATAAAGAAGAAGGAGAAAACAAAGAAAACTCCATGGCCATGAAACAAGAATTTAAAGAAATATCCCAAACAGACACGTGAAACAAAAATTTATATTTTTATGTTCATTCCTCTACCCAAGGACATAAATAAGACACCTTCAAAATCTCCTCTTATGCAACAAAGCATCCACAATGAAGAAATCCCACTTCTGGCTCAACGAAGAAAAAATCCAATTTCATGTCAAACCGTTAGGCAAAATGAAGTAGAATTTCATGTGAAGCATCAGAAGAAAAACACACATCAAAAATAAATTTTTTCACAAATGGAGTAGAAAAACATACCTGCAATTTTGAGGTCCAAGAATGGATGTCGCATCCGGAAGCAACCGCTAGGTCCAAAAATTAAAACTTTAAAATATCCTAGACAATTAAGCGGGTGAGCTTGAAATTTTAAAGGGGTGATATTGGGAAAAAACCCATATCAAAAAACTTTTATTTATGTCAATCCGACTTCCAAAAGACAACTTTCTAAAAATAGCGGGTCTACTACATAGGACTGTTATTTCAGAAAGTCATCGATAAAATAACCTATGAAGGAGGTAGAGACATTGGAGGTGCACTATAATTGAGAACTCACGAGAATGGAACATTGTAAAAATAGTAAGTAGGCCCCACGAACACCTGCTAAAAATAGAAATTTGATCCAGATGGAATGAGGAACATAGGGAGAAAGAGGAAAACATAGTTGCGAAAGATCTAGTTGAAGATTGGGGACTTGATTTTTCACCCTTAATAAAAATACTAAGTTGTTATTTCTGGGCTAAACATGAATTCAAAATAAATGGTTAAGAATCCAACATAGCCCTTCATCTATGAGTATGATGTGGAAGACAATGATGTCTTGTACATGAACCGAACGACACGAAGACTCGCATGGCCTCTAAGGACCAAAAGAGGAATCTAAAAACAAATATTCATAAGTGGCTTGTTCATCTTTGTATCAAGACACCTAGTGTCTTTGCAGAGTCATGTGTTAGTTCTAGTCTGCTCATTCCACTATGAGCCCGAGACACAAACCATCCGAGTTGACAATGGTAAAACAATTACGGTCATCAATGAAAATTTTACTCAACTTGGAGATCGTTCATGAGCTAATTTGAAGTAGTTTCATAGTGTGTACGGAGTTAGAACATTTAGATTTTCACTCCATTTAGATCTTTCCATCAACGAGGATCAACAAAATTCATCGGGAATGACATCTCCTCTTCTTCTTCTCTCTCTCTTTCTCTCTTCTCTTCCCCCCAACTTTCTCTCACTTTCCAATATTCTAATTTCACATTGGGGTTTGCACTTTTTGATATGCCTTTAAGTCACTTAAAAGTGACTTTAGAAACATAATGTAAATTAAGTTTCCCTAATTTTATAAAAGGGACTTAAATATTTTGTAGGAATAGAAATAAGGCATATGAAGGGTCATGAGGAAGACGATAAGTTACCTCTCGTTCTATAAATTGTAACGTCATTCATATTTCAAAGGTTTGGTCATTAATTTTGTAAGCTCAAGAGTGAATTCTACCTTGAGAGAACAAATGAGATAGCCAAAGTATTCCTTTCCCCCCCTTCTCATTTTTCCTTCATTTCTCCACTATGTACCACTTTTGTTTGATAAATTAATACAAGAAGGACTTTATAGATTTCTTTGACTAAGGGATTTCTTGATAGTTTGTGTTCATCAAATTTCATTTCGTCTTAAAGATTCTTAAAAAGTTGTTTCTTCTCATAAATGCATGTGATGATACTTCTAACTAGTGTGTGTGCAGGAATCTGATTTCCCACCTGCATCATTTGTTCTCCTACCTCTTTTCTCACTCCCCTTTCCCTCTCTATAGAAAAATTCCTCCCTAGCAAGATATTGCTAGCTTTTTCGTAGGGTCAGTGGAGTGCCCCTGTTGGATCCCCGATCGAAATTCCACCATAGAAATCCACATTTTCTCGTGCATGCACATACGACAGTTGCACTGGTTAAGTAGAGGGACTTAGATTCCTAGAGAATTGGTAATAAATCCACAAGTTTTTCCACCTAAAAATTTTTCTCGCCAACATGTAGCTAAAATTTTCCCTCTAATTGGATTCCTTGAATTTTTTTTAGTTGTATTTGTTTCCATTATTGTTTGAGCATTAAAAATGGTCATTTTTGCTAGTTTTTCTTTAGATAAGTCTCACTTTTGAATGGAACAAATTATATTATTTGAAGAGTGCATTTAAAATCTTTCTTTATGGCTAGAAAGCTCGGGATCTTATGACTCCTATTGAAAAACATCCCACATGGAGACAAGCTACCCCTAAAAACCTTAGTTCTTCTTCTCAGAGATCTCAGGAAGCTCTTTCCATCCTATTGCAAAACATTAGAGATGAATTCTTGATGTATATAGGTCATATGGACTTACCTGCAAATTCTTGGAAGTAATTAGAAACCATGCATGAAGGCATTATATTTTTGAAGATGATTAAAATAGTTTTAGAGATGTTCACAGCTCCCATGAAGGGCGATGAGAAAATTATCAATTGTTTATCTAGAATTAAGAACATTATATCTCAATTAGATGGTTGTGGATTGTGCATTATTTCAAGATAAGATTATTAATTTATTATTCAGATTACTCAATTCTTAATTCTATCTATCGAATGAGAATGATCTTCTTGATCTGGACACTTTGTCTTCTTTTTTTATTCAAGAAGAAAGAGTCATGGAGAAATTTGATTCAAAAGAGACTTATTCTCAAGAAATTTTATCTCATAATCATAAGTATTCTCATAATAGGAATATTGTCAATCCAAATCAGAAGACTAATATTAGATATAGATTTAAATCAAATCCTAAGACTAATGATGCTAAGAAAAATCAAAACTTTAATGTAAAATTTGATGGAACTTGTAATAAGTGTGGAAAATTTGGGCATAAAGATTCGATTGTAGAGTAAAGATTAACAAATCAGATAAGAATGTTAAGAACAATGAGCCTAATAATCATAAGAAAAATTAGAAGCAAACTTAAGAAAATGTGGCCTTTTCAACTTCAAATGAAAACGAATGTATTCTTAATAGTGGTGCCTCTAGGAACATGACTTGTACTCCTAGTATTCTCTCAAACATAGTTAAATGTGAAGATAATATCTACCTAAGAGATAACTCAATCATTAGGTCTGAAGGTTGTGGAAATGTTAAGCTATCAAATGGTGTAATTAGGAATGTCTTATATGTTCCTCAATTGAAAAAGAATATTTTTTCTTGCTCTCAACTAAATACAAAAAACTATAAAGTTGTTTTATTGTAAGATAAGTGGTATGTAAAAGATAAGTTTAAAAATGTTATTGATTCTGGCATTCAGAAAAATGGCTTATATATCTTTGATGGTTTTATGTTTGAGTATTTATTTTCTTCCTCTTTTAGGAATGATATTCAGCTTTGGCATGAAATACTTGGTCATGTAAATTTCAAAAGTTTATATGATATGTCTAGACTAATTCATATTATTGGTCTTCCAAAGATAAATTTAGGTCATGAAACTTATGAAAGCTAACTACGTGGTAAGTAACATGCTCCACCATTTCACAAACATCATGATCAAAATTCTTCTTAGTTATTAGAATTGATTCACAATGATGTGAGAGCTCCAATTGAGGTCCCTTTTCTTAGTGGTGCTTTGTATGTTATTTTTTTATTGATGATTACTCTAGAATAACTTGGTCTAATTTCATTAAGAATAAGTTTGATGTCTTAGTTAAGTTTCAAGGATTTAAATATCTAGTTGAAAATGATTCTAATATAAAAATTAAGAGAATTAGGATTGATAATGGAGGTGAATATGTCAACAAAAAATTTGATGAGTTCGTGTGTTATGTAGGATTCAAAGATAGTTAAGTACTCCTATTCCCCTCAAAGCAAAATGGAATTACAGAAAGAAAGAATAGGACTGTCTTAGAAATGGATAGGACTATTATTCATGCTTCTAATGTGCCTAAGTTCTTATGGGCTGAAGCTATGAACACTGATGTCTATATTATTAATAGAGTACCTACTAAATATCTTCATCAAGATACTCCTCATGAAGTATGGAAAAAGCAAAAACCAGATATTTCTCACTTAATAATATTTGGTAGTCCTACTTCTATCTTCATTCCAAAAGAAAAAAGGAAGAAGCTTGATCCAACATATTTTTCTTGTATTTTTGTTGGATATGGCTGTAAAACTAAAGGATTGAGAGTTTATGATCCATTCAAGCATGCCATTTTTGAAAATAGAAATGTTCAAGTCTTTGAAAAATGTTGCTCTAGAGATAGATCCTAATAATTCTTCTTCCATGGAAACAAAAGTTTAAGAGGTTGATCATCCTGATCTAGATATGATGGAGATTCATGGGGAGTCATCTCAAATTGTCTTGCAACATAAGATTCCTAAATGGGCTTAAAGTCTTTTTCAAAACTCTTAGCCTTATAATATTAGAAAGATAACTAGAATTCAACATACTTATCATGCCTTGATGACCCTCTATGAGGTAGAACCACAATCCTTTGAAGAAGCATCTCAAGATGATAGATGGATTCAAGATATGAAGGATGAATACAATTCCTTAATAAAAAATGACACTTGGGAACTAGTATGTCCTCCTTCTAATGAAGCATTGTAGGATCTAGGTGGTTGTTCAAAATCAAATATAAATCTATAGGAGAGATTGAAAATTTTAAGGCAAGGCTGGTAGCTCATGTTTTCACTTAAAAAATGGGTATTAACTATGTTGATACCTTTTCTCCTATTGTTAAGATGAGCACCTTTGTAAGAGTTCTTATTGTATTATTTGCATAATATGGTTGGGAGATTCACCAAATGGATGTTAAAAATGATTTTTTTAATGGTGAATTAAAATAAGAAATCTATATGAGTCAGCCTAAAGGTTTTGAAGAACCTAGTAAAGAACTTTATGTCTGTAAGCTTAAAAAGTCTTTATATGGTCTTAAGCAAGCTCCTAGAGCTTGGTATGCTAAAATTAATAGTTTCTTTCAAGAGCTTGGTTTTTCTAACTGTTGTTCTGATAATGATTTATTTGTTAAGTTTGATAACAATCATATTATCATTATTTTTCTTTATGTTGATGATCTTTTGATTACTAGCAGTGATAAAAATTTAATTATTAGAATCAAAGAAAGGTTAAAGCAATGTTTTTAAATGACTGATTTAGGTTTATTAAATCATTTTCTTGGCATATTTCAAGATCATAAGTCTATTATTGCATCTTAATCTTAGTATGATGTGAATTTTCTTAGAATATTTAACATGATTGACTATAAGCCTATTTCCATTCCTATTGAAGTTGGTGTTAAGTTAGACCCTAAACCAACTTGTGCTAAATTTGATCCTACTCTGTATAGGCAACTAGTTGGTAGTCTAATTTATTTGACCATTACTAGACCTAATATTTATTATGCAGTGGAAGTAGTTTCAATATTTATGCAAGAACCTTATGAGGATCATTTGAAAATGGAAAAAATAATTTTGAAATATATCAAAGGAATAATCAATTATGGTATTTTTATTCTTCTTGTAATGATGTACATTTATTTGGTTATTGTGATTCTGATCATGTTGGTGATAATGTAGATAGAAATTCTACTTCTTGATATCTTTTCAAGTTGGGTTCATGTGCCATCACTTGCAGTAGAAAGAAGTAACCAATAGTTTCTATCTCTTCTACTGAAGTGGAGTATATAAGTCCTATTGAAGCTGAACAAGAAGTTATGTGGCTGAAATGATTGTTGGATGAATTGCACATGGGTGTCAAAGGGAACACTAATCTTCTATGTGACAACCAGAGTTACATTGCTCTTACAAAGAATCTAGTTTAACATCAAAGGACTAAGCATATTGAAGTTTATATGTAATTTATTCGAGAGAAAGTCCTGAATGGTGATATTGATCTCAAGTTTTGTTCTATTGAAGATCAAGTTGTAGATATCTTCACCAAGCCATTGTGTGTTGTGAAGTTTTGCAAGTTTTGTGTCTTATTGGGCCTATCATATTTTCCATTGAGGGAAGTGTGCATGACAATGCCACCTCTTAACAACTATTGTAAACTTCCAATACTTCCTCCATTTTGTAATAAGTAAATGTGTCACTCTATGTGAAGTTACTTATAAATCCCAACAAAGCTTTAGTTATGGGTATGCCTTAGTTTATAAAAGGCTCCATAATCTGATGTAATTATTCATATGTATAACACTTATCTTAAGAATTTCTATATAGGAATACATGTTGTTTTCTCTTGTTTTCATACTATCACGAATCTCTGTTGATGATTCAAGGATATGTAAATCCTTTTGTAGAAAAAGGTAAAGTTGGCATGTCTATTTTTTTTTCCCACTTAACATTAAGGGAGAGTGTTGGGGTGTTAATTTCAAATGGGTTACCATTTTGTGGACCACCACTTAAGCATCCCCTTGTCTTAAAGATTATTTTTATAATCTTAGTCGGTATTTTATAGCTTTGAAAAGAGTGAAGCAGTATAACCACTCACCCATCCTATATAAGTCAGATGATGCCTCATGGGATTGTTTACATTTGCTAATGAAAATATAGAATAATTGATATAAGCTTAAGCTACTTATGCTAGCTGATATATAGTGAGACAGACTCTGCTCATTGTTTACTGTGAGATCGAGGAGTGAAGTGGAAGTGCTAGGTTAAACTATTGAATTCTTAATATAAGATAATGATTTTTAGTGGAGTTTTTTCCTTTGGGTTTCTCCACTTAAATTTGGTGTCTCTTGTCTCATTTACTTTTAGATATTGTTATTTTCTTTCATTCATGATCTATTAACTATTATATGCATATGTAAACATCTAGTTAATGTCTGCACATTATAATCTATAATCCTCAACTATTAATTTGTGGATCTATAATTATTCAATTATATCTTCCCATATTTGTTCTAATAGGGACACTGACTATCAAGAAGCCTTTAAAATTCTTAAACATATCTCGACAAGTACACTTGTTCTCATGTCACCTACCCTAGGAGAACCGCCCGCTCTTTGTTGTATATTTCAATTACCTAATTCATTATTTGTGCTCGCTTTCCCAATATGATCATGGTCACAAAGAAAGGGAGATTCATTACCTTAGATACACCTTAAGTTCCTATGAGATGAACTATCCTCATATTGAAAAGTCTTTGCTAGCTTTGGTATTTACATTTTAGAAGCTTTGCCACTATCTCGCTTAATAATAAGACCAAACTATGATATCCAAAGTTGACCCTCTCAAATACCTCCTATTTAAACCTGTCCTTACAGGTGGATAATTGGATCATCCTCCTCAATGATTTTGACATTGATTTTGTTAACTGAAATACCTAAAAAGACATGTACTTGTAGATCGGTTGGTCAAGCTCCCCTACCAGAATGTAACCACCTTTGTGTTTGGATCTTCTAGATGCATCTATGATGTAAATTGAGGAATATATCATGTGGTAAGTTCACTTTGACAGTCATTCACCTTTCATGGTTTAGGATCGAGTGGTAATTTTCACTCCCACTAGAGAATTCATTATGTAAGAATTTCATTTGGGATTCCTTTGTACCAATAATATTGTAGAATATGAGGCACTCATCGCCAACTTGAAATTAGCTATCACATGGAACATCACATAGCTCTACAAGTCATTGGTGACTCCCAATTAATCATCAAGCAAGTTAATGATGTATAAAAAGTTAAATATGAGAAGTGTTTTTGATACAATAAATTGGTTAAAACTCTAAAGGCGTACTTTATATAGATTATCTTTGAACAAAGGCCAATATCGATAATTGATTAACAAACTTTTTGGCTATAATTGGGTCTTTACTACACATTCCACCTCTCAGACAAACAAGATTCCTTTCACTTTGTTGAACACTTATGAGTGCTTACATATGACATGCTGAAATATTTTCTAGCATGTGAAGTTGTTGGTCCTCTATCCCCTTGGTATGATCTCATTTTTAACTACTTATAAAATGAAACTTTTCCCCTGATATACCACATAATGAGAAAAGAGCCCTTATCCACCGTATAGCCCGTAATACCCTCCTAGGAGGAACCCTCTATCATAAGGGCTACGATGAGAATTTTTCAGGTTGCTTTGATGTGACTAAGTTAGTCTAAGTAATTAGAGAAGTAAATGGAGGAATTTGTGGAGCACACACAAGATGAATGGTCCTTAATAAGAAACTATTGAGAGTAGGATATTATTTTCCTACCATGGAAGTAGACTATTGCAAATTTGTCAAGAAATGTGAACTTTTTCAAAAGTATGGGATTTTGATACATGCACCAAGACAGCCTTATAGCCCATCACAACACCCTAGCCATTTTCAAGATGGGGACTTGATCTCATAGGGAAACTCACTCCAACTTCCTCATATGGCCACACTCATATTATCAACACCACTAAATACTTCACCAAGTGGGTAGAGGTTGTACCACTCACTTACGTAATCGGTGCATAGATCTCCAAGTTCATAATGAACCATCTCATTGTTGTTCGTTACGACATCCCCTCCGCCATTATCAGAAACGACAATGGTAAATCCTTTAAAAAAATATAGTCAAATCATTATGCCAACTCTTCCAAATCTAACTCAAGTGATCACATCCCTATTACCCTTAATGTAATGGACAAGTTAAGGCTCCGATAAACCATTACTCATATCATGGAGAAGATGGTTAGCAAAACTAGTCATTATTAGCACATACAAATCCATCCTTACCTCTGGGCCTACTAAACCTCCATTTTCAACCCTAGTGGTGCTACTCCTTATTCATTAGTCTTTGGCATTGAGTTCATTATACCCTTAGAAGTTGAGCTTCCATCTCTAAGAAATATTTCCGAGACTATACGGACAAAGATGAAGACTACATGGTAGCTCGGCTAGTAGAGTTAGAGCTACTGGATGAGAAGCATATGAAAACACTCAATCATTTGAAGGTTTCTTAGAATCGAGTGTCACAAGGATACAAAAAAAAATCACACCTCATCAATTTGAGATAGGAGACCTTGTTTTAAAATAAAACCATTTTAACATAGAAAAAACAGGAAAAGAAAGGAAAGTTTGAGCCCAACCAGTTAGGACCATATGTTGTGGTTGTTAAGTATGGTTCATGGGCATATAAACTAGCTCACTTAGATGGTGAGGAATTAAAGGAACCAATGAATGCAATACATCTCAAGTGGTTCTATTCTTGAATATGAGGTTCCTCAAAAAAGAAATAAAAACAAGCAAAAAAATCAAGAAAAAGTAAAAAGAAAACAATTCATCTAGCCGTGAAAACCACACAATTGTGGCACATTGGGAAATTCCTTGGGTGAAAACTAGATTCTGACATTTAAGGAGGATTCATTTTTCAAAAGAAACTCTCACATCTAGACAGTAACAATTTCTGTTATCTAAGGCCATTTTTCCTAAAGTCTAAGGATCCTCTTGAACCTATCTTTCATAGCCTTGATTTGGCTGATCTATTCTTATACATATGTGAAGGAATCGCCATTTTATATTCCCATCTAACACTAGGGTAACCTTCACGCTTTCCTCATCTTGCACATAACACGTGGAATTCTTCCCTTATACATCCCTTATATTCTTTGGGGGCATCCATGCTTCTTCGTTTGTTGTACATAGCTTCGGAAAACCTTTGAAAAAAAAAAAACATTTAAATATGTTAGAAAACCATAAAACATCTGAAAACCCCTTTTTAGGGACAAAAATACAAAAATAATGTTACCAATATCCTTGAAACTTATCTTTGAGATAACACAAAAATAATAGAAAACGATTCAAAACTATCCTGTAAAAACAAAGTAGTGATTTGCTTACCTTTTACTCATCGATTTGTAGAGTTTTGGTTCCATTATCTTCCATGTTGTATGCTATAAAATATTGGATTCATTTTCCTAGTTTAAAATTGTTACTTTAATATATTTTACATAGGCATTTAATTGATTTATCTTGTATACTTGTATATAATTGTGTTGTGTTAGTTATATTTGATTAAGTTATGTGTTTTGTACAATTTGTTGTCATCTAATATAATTTATCATATCATCACATATATACATCATAAATCAATAAAAGCTAAGATGCATCATCATGAACATGAAAATCAAACATTTATGCTAAGTTAACATCATATAATATCACAATGGGGAAAAAGGGATCGCCTTTCGTCCCCCTCAAACATAGACCATAATAAAAATGTGGAAAATCATAAGTATCACATGTAAAACAACATGATATAATCTAGTGTTATCTCATACATGAAATGTGATAAGTAGAACATGCAGTAGCACATCAAAACATGTGATACCATCTAAAATGCTATTTCATAAATCAAGAAACATGTGATATAATCATAAACACATCATGAATATGTCCATAATCATCATCATCATAATCATATAACATGTCAAAATCAAAATGTCCATATACAATGTGTCTCAATACATACATCTAGATACAAAGTACATTATCATAGGCATTGATCAAAAATAGCCTTCATCTAAAGAATAATAAAAAATAACACATGTACATTGATAAAAAGTGAGACTTCATATCGAGGCATCTATCTAAAGTACATACATCTATGTATACATCAACAAGTGAGCCATGTATGACTCGATCCCTTATGAGGACTAGGTGGCCTACAATCTGGGGTAGGGCCCATCACCCATGGACCCTGTTGCCATGTCTGCTACCCTAGTGATTGTTTAACTAATCTAGTTGATGTCGATGGTCTCTATGATCTTGTAGACCTACTCATCGATCATTCTTGACTAAAATTTGGTGCTCTTTGACCCTTTGAGATAACCTCATAACATAGTGATTGGTAGTATTCAACACATCCACTAGCTCAAGCTAAGTCCATGTGAGTCTATGGTGTCACTACAACTCTATCAAGACACCGAATGAAGCCACCTCTACAAAAAGTCTACAAATCTCTTCTGTCCCACTTTGTCCTCTTGGTCTTAAGCCGATCCTCTCTATTTAGAGCTGATCTCGCCTGCCTATAACCTACTACAACTAAGTAACCAAGCTGGTCTCTCTTGCTTTGACATTATACCATATCCGCCACATCTTGATCCCTCTTAATGATAATCCTATCTCTCTCTAAGGTGATCTAGAGCTGTTGGGCTACACCTTCTTGTAATTGCTGCCGCAACATAGCTACATCTCTCGATATCTTATGGAATATGTTCCCATCCCTCACCTTTGGGACTCTATGGTGGAATCCCCCATCCATCTCCTCCACCTCCTCCTAGGTTGTGTAGAATAGTGTATACTAGACTCACCAAATGGGGAGGAGAAAATGGCACCTAGAAAGGGATATGCGATTCTTTATAATGGTCCCTTTATACCAGCTTGTTATAATGGTCCTTGTGTACTAACCTATTGTAATGGCACATGTATTCCCAACTAGAATATGTGTGTGTACCTATGGTTATACAGGAACTTGTATCGGTACTCTCTTTCCCTATACCTTCCCATGGTCTGTCCTTGTTGACCCCCATCATCTCCATCTAATCCATCGTCATCATTGTTGTCATCATCACTCTCGCTACCCTACTAGGACCTTCGTTGTCCTCTTGTCTATGGGGTGGCTGCTCTTGTGGTGGCTACACTCTTGTATCCCATATAACTTCTAGGATAGTGAGTTTCCTATGTAGAACCGTAACGTACCATGCAACATAGGATAATTTACATCTTGGATCTATAATATATTGTAATGGAGCATATACTAGTGGAACTATTTGATCAAAGCTATCTCTCACCCATTATAGCTTAATCAAAGGGCCAAGTGTCAAAAGTCTCCCTAGCATGAAACTTGCACCACATTTGAGGCCCAAGCACATCATGTACTACCCCAAACTATTGTTGTACTAGGTCAATCCAATAGTACTCCCTAATATATCTACGGCTACCAAATATAAAGTGCTTAACCATTACAACATTGAGATCAATTGCATCTTCTAACTAGTGATAATGTTTGTATGGCCTCCAAAAACTATCCTCGGTGAAGGTCATCTAAATCACGGTGATAAAAATATGTATCCCCCATGTGCCATATACATCATCACCCATATGAGCCCAATCAAACATTGAAGGATCATGCATGGCTTGAGCTCGTAATGCTCTGCAGGCGATCAATAGCTATATGGTCCCAGAACCATATCTGCAAAAGTGTCACTAGACCCACCATCTTATTACGGTATTAGGTAATCAAATGCAGATCCCAGTACATATGCATAAGTATGCACTAACCACAGCAATAGCGCTCTCCTCCGAGAAGGCCTCGAATCATGGTAATCAATCCTAAAGGAAATGATATGACTGTCTTATCAACAAGAAGAATGTTACTAACAAGTGCCATGAGATATACTAACACACGATGTAATCTCGGATCAGAAAAACATTGATGCATATGTACTATCATACCTCATCAAGGTATCTCATCTATGCAAAAATGATCAATCATAATATCAATAAGTTATGTGGTATCAATCTCATACTCAATCAAGCTCCCCATGATAGGCACTCAGAAGATCCTCCACACGTCCTCCAGAGTGATCGCCATCTCACCTATTAGGATCCGTGGAAATCTTGGCTCTCACTTTTCCAGGCTCTCGGCTAAAACTCGTAATAAGGTTGTGATCTAGGTGATATGTGGCATTTGTGACATGTAGGCAAGCCCTGTCATGTATAAAGTGATATCTAGATACTTCCTCTCGTATCGTGAGAGGGTCACCTCAAGGTTGGCCAATCGGCCGTGTTGTTCCCACAACTACACCACGGGTAGTTGCCTCGCAAAATCAAAAACATACTTTTCAGACTCTCTTCTATCTAACATTAGTTAACACTTAGCCTATTCTTTCCTATATTCTTCTAAAACCTATCCTTTGTTCTTCTACATTCCTTTGAAAAACTTCCCTTTTTTCTTCTAAAGTGTTTTAAAAACATCATCGACACATGCACACCCTCGACAACACATGTGTGCCCTTGTTGGCATATGCGTGATCAAAAATTCATGTGCTCACCTTTTAACGCATGCATACTCATCTTGACATGTTCTCACACAATAGTTATAACCCCTCTTCCCGACCTATACGCACCTCCAATGATGCATGAGCATCCATTTTTGTACATGCACCCATGTGCATCTTTCCTACCCTACCTAGATGCTTGTGTGCCCTTTTGACATATGTGCCTACATGCATATGCATTTTTGACATATGTGTGTACACACACACACACATCACTCTAGCACATACATGCACACCGACAACATATGTGTTCCCCTAAGGCACATGTATGCATTAACCCCTATAAATGTTAATAAATGTCATTAAATGTGATAAAATAAAAATATGGATAGGATAATAATGTACGTTCCATCACCTACCATCTACACGTACTCTTGGATGGTGTCTACTCACCTTGTATGCCTTTGAACTCACGCCATCTCTCCTCAGGGTTAGATCAAAACTGAATAGTCAATCAGCAAAGGGTCACTATCAAATGAATTACTCATAATGATTTTCCCCCCCCCACGGGAGGGGTATATGTGGTCATTTTGACCCACTGCGATGCATTATCACCCACCGTGATGAAAAAATACATGATTTGACCGTTGTGATCATTTGGCTTCTTCTATTACCCGTCGTGATGATTATTTTTATTAAATAATTATTTTTGACGTGTTTTCTTCTCGTTGAGGAATAGTTTTGCTACTTGGCATCCATTTTTCTCCCTGGGGAATTTTTCTTGCGTTCATGAGCTCTCCCCTTTTCCTACCTTTTTCTAAAATATCAAAAATCATTAAACCGTAAAAATTAATATTTTAAAAAAATTCAAAAAATTATTAAAAATCCAAAAAAATCGTAAAAATCTAAAAATTGAAAAATTTTGGTAAAATAGCTCATACCCATATGAAATTTGTATCACATGCATGGTATTCATCTCATATATTTCTTGCATTTTCACATGTTTTAGAAACAAATGACTCGCAGATCATCAAGATCTACAACCATTTATAAAGCTAGACTTTTTGCTTCGTTTGTACTCTGGGGCACAACGAGTTGCATGGTACTAATTCGTAGTGCAAAATGATTTCTGATTAGAACCTATGTCCTTCATCAATTCCCCTCCCATGTATCCTTGATTGGGGCACCAATTTTAACCCTTTTTCATTTATCATGAACATCTATGAACTGAAGCTTGATAACAAAACAGGTTGTGCAACTATCTTGAACGGTGTTGGTTTGAGTATGCGTGTTTGTACTTGGTTCCATGTTATATCAACTTGTTTACTTATTATATTGCATTACATTTTTATTTTTCATGGATTTGGTATCTTTTGCAATGGACAATTATTCATACTATGGCTTTTCATGTCATTCTACACTTTTTCGTATGCTTACATTTTTAATAAGGACCGATGATGAAGATCACTAGCAATATGATGAAAAATAAGTTGTTTAAAAGGCATTGGATGGATTTTAGCTCAATCCCCCTTCCTCATACTAATTTTATTCTCTCTCCATCACACTCAGCTTCATCATTCTTCCTCTACATTTATGCACACTACTCTCAATATAAATCTAAACAATTTGGTGTCTCACCATTCAAGCGGGCAACTCCCCTGTCAACTCGGTTATTCAGTATGATGTGGAAGATGAGAAACTATGATGAAACATGAAGAATTATATTTCATAAGTACTTTTTACTCCATATCTATGAGACTAATACCACTTCCTTTCTTATCTTCACATTATTTTTCCTTTTTACTTGGGGAAGTTTCCCCTTTCATAATCTATATATGTCCTTCTTTTTGATCGTCGATTGACCTCTTCCATCAACCCATTGAAAATCAAGGGGACATCCTTCACTCTACTGAATTTTCTTCCACTCATTCAAAAAAATTACTTTTTTACATTTGTCTACTATCTCTCGAAGTGGTGTAGCTTACGCCACCCCAAAGATGGGCAAATGTAGACACCTATAGTTTGATCAAAGAAACTTTATTACTAAAATTTCACTAACTATTCTAATCCCCATTAATTAACTACACTATGCTAGTTAAATAACCCACCTAACTCTCTCTAAACTCTTAAATCACACTAATACCCCTCTAAATGGCTTCCACAATCCTATCCCTATTAATTAAGCCACTTAGGGTTAATTAATCCCCTTTCACTTTCTAAAAGGCACTTACCTTTCTAAAATTGCATTTCACTTTCCAAAGTCCATTTCATTTGGATTTCACATTTTGGGAATTTTTGTCCCACATGCATCCAAACCATCATTTTCTTAAAATCGAAAACTACAAATAGACCTCTACCACCCTCACTTTTTCCAAGAACACTTCTCCTTCTTTAGTATAATTATAGTATTTTTCTAGGATATTGAGTATTCTTCCATTATTATTGAGTTATTATCTTCCATTGTATATTCCAACTCAAGCTTTGGTAAATGAGTGGAACCATATGGTCTTGAATCCATTAATGGTGAACCTACTACACTCTCAAACCCTTAAACATCAAACAATAAAATTTGATTGTTAGGATCTTCATAGGTTCATGTTTTATAACATTCAAAGAGTAGAGAGTAATATATACATGTTAGTTTGATGTTTTGTTCAAGTCATAATGCATCCATAGGAGTAGCTCTCATTTATCTATTATCTTAATGGTTAATATTTGAGTTGGTAAAGCTTTGAGGTTTCTTTAGTGTTCTAGCCTCATTTCTATAACTTTTCTAACTTACACATTTTCACAATGCACACTTGTACCATGTTGAGATTCTTCGTCTTTAAATTCCTCCCATCCTTCCACATCAATTACAAGTGAAATTATTGTATCGTGCTAAGATTCAGATGAGATATGTATTCTTCTCTAATCTCTTCATTGGTCACAAGCTTGCGCATTCTCTTGTTTTTCTTGGGCTAGCTTGGCTTCATAGGTGAAATTCTAGGGGATCTCCTTGGTGGTTCCACACTACTACCCTAAGTCTTATTTTTTATTTCAGCACTCACCTACCACTCTATTCATCCACATCACCCTCAACATCTTCTTTATCTATCTCCTCAGCTTCAGTTTCAAACTTCTCCTCTTCTTCTTCTTGCCTAGGAGAGTCTCCTCTTGTGGCCTCTTCACACTCATAGTTTGTTGTTTTCTTGCACTATGATCTATTGTGCCAACATCCTCCATCTCCTCTTCATCGTTAAGTTATTCTTCGATTTTGAAGGAGTGGGACCATTCTCTGTATGGTTCCAACTTTTTATTTTCCCTTTGGAATTTCGGGGACTTTGAATTCATTTTCAATATATTTCATGTTTACAAATTTAGGCTTAATGTTGAGGTATACCTTAACCACGCCCACCTTTCCAACCACCAAAGTTATAGAATTCATAACAAGGTTATTAGATATCACTATCTCAATGTATGCAGACTTACCTTAATAAAAGTATTTCTTCCAAAGAGTATGATACTTGTAGTCAACTTTATCTACATAAAATCTAAGATTGTGTGTATTTGAAAACATTTTTACAGATGCCGGAAATAGTGCACACCGAATACATAAGGAAGCTTACACCACGAGCTCCATTTGTCATCCTTCATCCCAAACCTTCCAATGCAATAGTGCTAGAATACTGCAAATTCTTCCCTGTTTATTCACCATGGCAAGTAAATCCTTAGGTATGCACCATTCATATTCAAAGGGCTCTCCATGCATTTGTACCAAAGATCCAACCTTTGCTTGTATGGACCACTCATAACTCCATCAAAATTTTATTTTTCAAACGTCTCTCCCAATGACCTCTTTTTTGTTGGAAACTACCATATTTTTTCCTTAGGGCCATCTGGGACCCTAATCTTTGTAAATATAATAGACAAAAGAATAGTGCCTCAACTTATCTTATCCCACCTATGTTCCTCCTTAATGATACTTTCCATTATGAATGAAGATAAGTTGTAAATAGTCCCTTTGTAGACAAAAAAATATGCACTTTACACATAATTTAGCCCGCTCTTATACTACTATTTAGAAGGTTCTCAAGTATAAAAAGTACTAATTAATCCCACCTTTTTGCCATCTTTATTTTACATTTTATTTCATAGTTCCTGTGTATTTTCAAGAACTTATCCATCCATTTTGCAACTGTCCCATCATTCTATCACAAAATTAGGTCAACCCACCTATACTAGGGTGCCCTAGGGCGCCCTGGGCCCCACCCTCGGGTGCCCCGATCTATGAAAATCCTTTCGATCCTCTTTTGGGTCATTTCTAGTTGTTCGTTAGCTTTATCATTTTCCTAATCGGTCGTGTCGAGATTAATTACGAAATTAATCTTGAGAGACCTATAAATATAAAGTTATAAGACAATAATGAGGGTCTTAGGTCTTAGCATTGCACACTACTATCACTCTATCGAGAGTTGTATACATTTCATCACTTGTATCCACATAGTTACATTCATCAAGGCTGGGATATATGTATCACACACACTACATAGGGGAGGGTCATTTTCCGGCCCATTCGGTAGATCCATCGCAGAAATAGGAAGGTTCGGAATGAACTGCAACCATACCAGTTGCAGGTTTTGAGCATTTACAATTATCGAGCACGCAGATTATAGACCAAGACACCCTAAGGCATCCCAAGACACTCCTGTGTACCCCAGTCACCTCAATTTTTCCCTTTATAGGGTCCCCGAGTGTTCTTCGAACTTCTAGATTTTATTCTCATACCGTGACACTATGCGACCATCTACAAAAATCAGCTAAGCCATTTCTCTCTACTCTCTTGCACATATAGGGTTTCATTTTACTTAGAATATTTATTTACATCTACTTTATATTATTTACTACATTTATATAGTGTTTTAGTCCTCCTAATTAAATTAACTAGGTTATTATATCCCCGCATATTAGTTTAATTTTAGTTAATCATTTTGGTGAACTCGACGTCTCTTTTTACCACCTTCTAGGGATTTTTCATTCCACCATCATGAATATCTCCATTAATGAATACCTACTTACCCATCCTAATTTGCTTCATCATGTTCAAACCCTCTTTGCTACTACTAATGTTTCTGTTGACATGCATCCATATTCCCTGTATGACACATTTGTTGAGGCCTTTTCTCAACATATAGCATTAAGGGAAATCCTCCACTGACATTCACCCCTTTAACAATGACCCACCACTTTACATCATGTCTCGCATCTAAAATTTTTTCATCAAGTGTACTCTTATCAATAATGGCTTTGAGCTTAATCTATGCACTATGTCCTTTCTCCGAGCATTAGGTTTGTTTGCTCATGACATTAGCCCTTCTTCCATTTCACTTTGTGCTTATGATGGTTATGTCCATCCATGTCTAGGCCATGTTACCTTTCCTTTCACTATAGGTCCTAAGACTCTCCCTATTATTTTATTTGTCATTGATTTTCTTGTCTCATATAATTGCTTGTTAGGTAGACCATGTCTTCATGCCATGCAAGATGTTGCTTCTACCGTCCACAGTTGTATCAAATTATTACATGAGCGTATTAAGTATACTATATTCCAAGATCATGATCCATTCTAATATTGTTTCAATGACCCTCATACTAGCATTCATATTCCTTGCATTGATACTACAGATGAACCTCAACCTATGGATGATCAACCTCACTTACCACCACTTGAGGGAGTTATTTGTTTACTAGATGTTATCCCTTCTACACTATCTCCTACTACTGTTATTCTACCACATCAGCTGCCTATTCCATTCATACAAAATACCCTTCCTTCTTCATCCTCACCATTAGCTCATACCCTTTTTACATGTACACTTTTCATTCATAACTCTTATTGGGAACATGTTCCATTCGACCCGCATGCGACGAAACCATCTCGTTATCTTACCGGGTCTAGCTCATCTTGGCTTTACTTTTGAGGACCTTCAGCCTTCTACTCACGCCTCTCATCTATATTATGGTTTTGTCACTATCACTTCCGCTTATGACTGTGTGTCTTTGATCTTTTAGTCTATCTCCCATGCACCCCAAAGTGCTTCTCTACTCACATTAGGGGAATCTTGGCTTACTTACATCGAGGTACCTTAGACCCTAGTCACACTAATATTTCATTCCCTATGCCTTTTGGTCATATTTTCATTTGCAATAGTTCCTTTCTTGGCTATTCACCTAATTACACTTGATGGTACACACATGGTTACCCACATCCCTAAATTTCTGACAAAGAATATGCTATGGGAATGTATCGTCTACGTCTTACTAGCTCATTACATGATCAACCTCATACTATAGCATACCATGTCGCCAATCCCGATCCATTTGACTTTGACCCAAAGGATGACAATCTCCTTGACAAGTTCACATAGCCTCTTCCCACACTATTGTGGGGGCATATCACATGACATACTTTCCCTCCTCGCCTAGCATGGTTATACCATTTTATCCTATAATTCATCTTTATGACTTATTTTCATCTCATATCCACATATCACTTCATGTATTATAGCACCCTTGTTACCCGATGATACACTCTTGTGCTTTGGTTCACACCTTTGGAATGTTAAGAGATTACCATTACACCGAACCCCACATACTGCACTATAGGTCTTACACACTTACATTATATCATCATAGTCTACATCCTACATTATCTTATACATTTATCATCTCATCATCTATCTCACCCACACTACACTAGTCATCATTATATATGAGTCTAGTTTTATATTTCATCCATACATTCTATATTCATCTTAGGTTACATTATATATGGGTCTATATTTACCTATCATCACTACATATTCCATCTACACACCCTACATTTCCTACATTGTATGATTCACATAGCGCATCTATCCATCATATACATTCTACATACTACACTAGATTCCATTGTATATGGGTCTAGTTCCATCTATCATCTTTACATATTCCATTTCTATATACACCTATTAGTGCCTTTCCTACATTACACACACTACATAGCTTACATTACATTGTTTACACAAAGACATTTACACCCCATATTCATCACCGGATGTTTACCCTACATTGTATTCTATGTGCTGCAATGACTATGCTATGACGTAATCTAGTTCCTCTATCCATACTGATCACGAGGGCTTACCAATCAAATGTACTTTACATTCACTAATGCCAAATTTTCATTATCCACCATTTCCTCGTTAGTGACATACACCTTAGGTTAAATTGTCACCCCTTCTTATCATCTTGTAGTGGTATATGCTTTAGGCTAAATCACCACCCTTATTCTTATCTTGTAGTGGTATATGCTTTAGGATAAATCACCACCCCTTATTATCCACCTTATAGACGCATACATCGTTACCTCTTTCTCTCATCATATCATAGTGGTATACGCTTTAGGCTAAATCACCACCTTCAATTATTTCATTTTATAGCGATATACGCTTAGGGATAAATCATCACTCTTCTATTCAAAAAGTCGTGGTATACGCTTAGGCTATGGGGTCCACACATATATTTCTATATATCTCACCCCCATACACTCATCCTATAGTGATATATGCTTAGGGTTAAATCATCACTCCTCCATTCAAAAAGTCATGGTATACGCTTAGGCTATAGGGTCCACGTACATCTTTCTATATATCTCATCCCCATACAATCATCCTAAAATGATTTATGCTTAGGGATAAATCATCACTCTTCCATTCAATAAGTCATGATACATGCTTTGGCTATAGGGTTCACACACATCATCTCTTCACATGTCACATTTCATCACCATTCCATACACATACTCATCACATCGCACTAGATACAACCTACACTACTCGACCATTTCCCGATGACACACTCTCGTTTACAGTTCAATCTAGACTACCGAGGGGAAAATAAAATAAACCTCACTGCATACACTTCCATCCACTCGGGGGGCACATTTCTCCTATCATTCCACTTTGTATTCCATTTCACCCATCCACAACATACTACATTGTCTTGGTAGCATTTACTTTTGCTTACTAATATTTTTCATGCTCACTTTACTACACATGTTAGCTTGCTTTCTTATCTCTGTCACTATCATACAAACATGTGGGTTCATGCCTTTTTTCTGGTGTGATCGTAGATATAGAACTCTATATGCGACATGATTGCTCGCCTTCTACCCTTCCTATACCGGTCGTTGGGGGCATCCACATTCGCCTTATCCGTGCTCTATTGTTTGATTTTGTACTTAGAATCTTATACTACTTTCTCATACACGTTTTTGACATATTGGCTATCACTCTAACATGATAATGGGTGTTCCATGTGCAACAATTATTTTATAGGATTACATGCTTCCATGAATACTTTTTTGTTTCTACTTGTCTGCTTTGTTTGCTATTGTATGTGGGCATTACCATTTGCTTGTGTGCACACTTGTTTGTTGTTTGCTGCCATGATGGCCTTGTGTGTATTGTAACATTGTGAGTGATGTCCCATGTTTGAAACTTGCTTTGTGAATTCTTCTTGTTTTCTTGTTTGTTTACACTACTTTGTTTGGTAGTTACTACATTGTCTACATATTTTACACTTGTCTTATTGCATGCATGTGTTTTCAGACTAAAACTTGTTTTGGCTAGCCATCACCTTTTATGCACACCTTGGTAACTACCAAGTGCTTTCCCTTTCCCCTGCAGGGTAGAGTTCTATAGGTTAGAGTGCAATTGGTCCTCTTTTTGGGCCGCATTCTCCTTCCAGGGTTATTGCATGCACCCCCAAAGAGGGGGCATCATTATGGGTTTTCTACTAACACAACGTATTTACACCAGTTCAGACACAATGAGTGAGTTCAGACCAGTCTACAAACTCCATACACAACGGCCATAATAGGACATGGTGTCCTTCGGAAATTCTGTGGAGTGGTTACAAGCTTGGGGGTTATAGTGGGTGTGCCTCTCTACACTTCTTTGTCTAGTGGCGTCGGATCACCCAAAAACTAGGACAATACAGAGATCTCTTCACACATTTCAATAGAGGCGGTTAGAGCTGGAGGATACATCGCAACTCCTCCCTACACTTCTTTAGCCAAGGTGGTGTGAGATCACCAAAAAACTTGCAGACAATACATGATATCCTTCTACATCCTTTTTCTCGACATGGATCAGGTGCACATGTTCCATTTACACTTTTTCTAGTGTATTTTACATTTTCATACTTTACATTTGCGTATTTTACATAATGTTTTTACATACATATATATTTGACTACTTGATCATTTTCTCCTTGCAGGTCTACCATATGAGAAACAAGTAGTCAAATTAGGGGCAACAACAACAACAATAGCGTGACAATGACAATGACAACACACTCGCTATAGGAACTTTCCTTTACTAACCATGCATGTACACTACACACAACATCGACTTCACATGGGTTCTACCCTAGGTTCACTCTCATCATTTTTTATGCACATTTTTCATCTTTAGAATCCACGCTCCTCCACATTTTTCTTTTTTCATTCCACGCTTGAGTCTAGTCCATCAACATGTATTCTTCTACACTCTACATTGATATCGGTTCACATCTCTATTTACTTTATGTTATTGAGCTTTCTTCTCACCAACATAAAGTGGGGGGAAAATGTTGACACAAAATTTAACGCTTTACACATAATTTAGCTCGGTCTTATGCTACTATTTAGAAGGTTCTCAAGTGTACAAAGTACTAAATAATCCCACCTTTTTCCATCTTTATTTTATATTTTATTTCATAGTTCCGTGCATTTTCTAGTACTTATCCGTCGATTTCACAACTTCCCTTCCTTTTAGCCCAATATCGTGGCTCCTAGCTTGTATTGGGGTGGCCCTGTGGCATCCCAATCCCACCCCGGGCACCCCGATCTATGTAAATACCATTTTATTCCTTTTTTGGGTCATTTCTAATTGTTGGTCATCTTATCTTTTTCCTAGTCGACCTCATCGGGATTAATTATGAAATTAAGCTTGATAGCCATATAAATATAAAGTTATAAGACCATAATGAGGGTCCTAGGTCCTAACATTACACACTATTATCACTCTATATATAGTTGCATACACATCGCATCACTTGATCCAGATAGTTCGCATGCATCAAGTCTAGGAGATTTGCATCACACACACCGCATAGGGGGTGATTTTTACACTCATTTGCTAGATCCAACGTGAAAAATAGGGAAGGTTTGGAACCAACTTATGACCATACCGATTAAGGTGTTTTGAGGATTTAAAGTGATCAGAGTGCCCAGATTATAGACTAGGGCACCCTCGGGGTGCTCCAAGACACTCCTAAGCGCTCCAGTCACTCAAATCTTCTAGATCCGCCTTTGTAAGGTCACCGAGTGTTCATCCGTACTTCCATATTTTATTCTCGGACACTGCGACCATTTACAACAATTAGTTCACCATTCCTCTCTACTCTCTTACACATCTAGGGTTTCATTCTACTTAACATATTTATTTGCATCTACTTCATATTATTTATTGCATTTATATAGTGTTTTAGTCCTAATTAGAGTAACTAGGGTTACTATTTCTCTCGCACATTATTTTAAATTAAGTTAATCACCCTTCGCCATTTACATTGCAATGTGGAGCCATTTCTTGTTCACCGATGATCCGGAAGAATTTTTGGGACAATGGGAGTTTCATATATCTCCCTAAACCATGACAAAATGGTAGAGCATTTAGTGAGATTTCCTTCAAGTACCTAGAATGTGGAAAATGGACTCCGTATGCTTGAGTTATAACTACGGTCAAAATTTGGTCAACATTTGGGCCCAATGAAGTAACTAACCAATGTGGCAGCGATATGTGGAAAAAGCAGAGCGTGAGTGTGGAGGAGAAAAAGTGTTGTTTTACGACGCCGGTATTTGACATTTGTATTCGGATGGGTATTTTTTTCTTCATGTTCGATTTCACCGCATGGTGGGGGCCTCAGTCACCACATGGCCTGCCACCACAATGATCCAACAGTTATATCAAGCTAACTTGGTTTGCTATTAGCCAGCGCAAGCAAGTTCATTGTAATGTAAGGAGAGCTATATTGGAGACCAAGATATTTCATACAATCCGGTTAGTTGTTATTGTATTGGGAGAGTTCGTTAAATATCCGAGTGAATTCAATATTTAACTCGGGTCAGCAAGCTACATGTTATATCGAGCGAGTTGTTACTTAACTCAACCGGGCGAACTCATTATACATTGGCAGATCTCTACGTGGAATTCTACCTCCGTCCACCATTCATTCCTCATCGCCCACTTTATCTTCACTAAACAACGAGAAAATGATTATTGCGTGGCCCATGCCAAGTATGGGATATGGAAGACGGGCCTTTATAAAGGCCAATGAATGTGGGATTTTATTATTCCCACCACCTTACTAAAATGAGAAGAGCTACGTGGGATTAAAAATTCCCCACCGACCGGATGTTGTTCAAGGTCCACATGGATGCATGGGGCCGTCTAGTCAAAGTGTTTGCCGTAGAAATTATAGTGGGTCGATCAACGTATGGACAAAGCCATGGAAGGAGGCCCACGTGGATTATAAGGCAGTGGCAGTTAAGTAAACCAGTTAAAGCCATGCACAAGGAGGCCACGTATAAGGTGAGGTTAAATTATTCACCAAATGATATTTGTAAGCTCGCCGAGTCGCCATACAAAGGGATACGTGGTAAACGGGTGGTAGTCACTATTTTTAAAATGGGTGTAATATTTGTTTAATAACTATATGTTATTTTTAAATTATGTAAATGTGATGTGGCAATGTTTAATAGCTATAGACTATTTTTATAATGTAACAGTGGAATTTAAACCCATAACCACCATAGCCTATTAATAGCCTAGTGTTATTATTTCACATTTTAATGTATATGGCTAAAAATAGCCCCTCATCATGGCTCACCATTTATAAATATGAGCCTAGGGGTCATTTGTAAACAAGTATATTCAAGTAAGGTCTATTCAATGATAAGTCTCATATTGTAAGGCCATAGACCATAAGGAGTAGACTTCTTATATCACTGTTTTTGAAGGAGTCGGGCTCAAAATTGACCTTACATGTAAAAAGAGAAAATGCTCATAACTTCTCTAAAATCCTAGTGATATACTCATCTTCCTAGTTTGAGGCGTATTGACACCATTTTAATCAATGGAAGTCACATCAATGCTTAACATTAATCCGAAGTCGTCATCGAGCGTGCCTCTCATCTAAGGAATATTATTTTAAGACACATACTTTGTGGCACTCATCATCATGAAATTATAATTCTCTACGGATGGAGCAAAGACGTCTTCATATTTCTAGTTCGGGATTATTTTATCGATCGTGATCACTTGTATTTATCTATTTCGATTCATGTGCAATCAGTTTGGATATGTGATCGTAGAGGGTGGAATCCCTATACCGTTATCATAAGGGAGGAATCCCTATACCACTATCATAAGGGAGGAATCCATATACCACTATCATGTTTGGTATCGTGAGCAGGCATATAAGGTCACCAAATCAAGTTGGTATTTGAGTAGGCATCCGAGGTCACAAGATCATGTTTGGTATCAAAGTTTGGTTGATATTTTCAAAATCGCTTATTCTTCTAGAAGGTTGGTATCTCAACAGCCGACTTGGTAGTATGGTCGTTTGCACTTGTGCATCCGAGTCAAGATCTATGAGATATATTAAGGGAAAGGTTCATCATACTCAATATTTTCTCGATATTTATATTTGGATTACTCCATTTATATCTCCTAATAAGCTATTGAGTGTCTATTACAGATGGATACTTGTTTCTATAAACTTGGAGATAAGTCTTCCATTTTGCAGAAAATGAGTTCATTTGGTGTCATTTCAGATCGTCATTTTGTGTAGAGGCATTGTGATCGTGCAACAAAATGGTAGTTGATCACTATTAGCATCTAACATCGGTCGGATATTTACTTTGCTTGAGAGGTTATGTACAACCATGAAATAAAGTGGTACCTATAGTCATCGCCAACAGTTGGCTTAGTACCATGAAGAGGCAATAGCCTGCCGGTGGGTAGGAGTCATCATTGTTGAGCTCTTTTTATTAGCTCGTATATTCATTCTATGAATAGGCATAGGCGTGTAGTAGAATGGTATCTAATCATCATGGAAGTGACATCTTCCAAATTTTAAGACCCCCAACGGGTAGATGTGGTGATGTTTATGTATTGTTGAAGTGTAAGACCTCTTAAAAGGTAGATATAATAAGACATATTTCTAGGATTTTCCAAAGTGTAAAACCCCTAGAGGTTAGATGTAGAAATATATTCCTCTTGTATTACTAAAGTGTAAGACCTCCTGAAAGGTATATGTAGCATAAAGACATATTTTTGGGTGTTGCTAAAGTGTAATACCCATAGAGGGAAGATGTGGCAATATCTTCGTCCATACCAAATGTATTGCTGAAGTGTAAGACCTCCTAAAAGGTACATGTAGCAGTACATATTTCTGGATGTTGTCAAAGAGTAATACCCTAGAGGGAAGATGTGGCAATATCTACTTCCATGTAGACTATATGTTGCTAAAGTGTAAGACTCTCAGAGGGAAGATGTAGTAATATATATTCCTCCTATGTTGCTGAAGAGTAAGACCTTAACAGGAAGATGTGGTATTACAAGCATCATGATTTTTTGAAGTCTAAGATCCCTAGAGGGAAGATGTGGAAATCAAGACAAAGGAATAAGCATGGAGGGCCAAACCAGGGGGCATAACCCACGTGTCCGAGGATTGAGCCATCAATTGTTTTATTGTGGAGTAGTAGATCACTTCTCAACAATATCGGGTTCGGGTTCACAAGCTTTTTCTCGAAAAAATCCTTATGCTCAAGTTATAGCCGGTCAAAGTTTGGTCAACATTTGGGCCCAAGAGAGGCAACTAACCAACATGGTAGTGTGATACTTGGTCTTCGAAACTTGTATTTAGATGGGTGGTTTTGTCTTTTTGATCAATTTCACCACCACAATGATCCACAGCTTATACCGAGAGCATACTAGGTTTTATTGGCTAGCTCGTGAGTTAATTTTGATGCAAGGGCGAGCTATATTATATATCGAGATATTTCACATAACTCGGTGAGTTGTTATTGTGTTGGGCGAGTTCATTTAATAGCTCAGCGATTTTGTTGTTTACCTTGTGTTAGTGAGCTACGTGTTATATTGAACGAGTTATTACTTAAATCGGCTAGACAAACTCATTATACATTGGCAGATCTCTAAGTGGCATTCTACCTTCACCCACCCTTCATTCCTCACCGGTCACCGCCCACTTTATCTTCTAGCTTGACGTGGCCTATTTCATTAAACAACGAGAAAAATGATTATTGTGTGGCCCATCATTTCTATGACCAAATCCATAAAAGGAGGCCCACGTGGAATATAAGGCAAGAGTGGTTAAGAAAACTGGTCAAAGCCATGCAAAAGGATGCCATGTATAAGGTGAGGTTAAATTATTCACCAAATGATATTTGCAAGCTTGCCTTTCAAAGAGATACATGGTAAATGGGTGGTAGTCACTATTTTAAAATGGTGGTAATATTTGTTTAATAGATATATGTTATTTTTAAATTATGTAAATGTGATGTGGAAATGTTTAATCACTATAGGCTATTTTTATAATATAACGGTGGAATTTAAACCCAAAACCACTATAGCCTATTAATAACCTAGTGTTATTATTTCACATTGTAATGTATATGGCTAAAAATAGCCCCTTACCATTGCTCACCATGTATAAATATAAGCCTAGGGTTCATTTTTAAACAAGTCTATTCAAGTAAGGTCTACTCGATGATAAGTTTCCTATCAGGACCATAGGCCATAAGGAGTAGACTTCTTATATCAATATTTTTAAGGATTCGCCTGAAAATATTCCTTAGATGTAATAAGGGAAAATGCTCATAATTTCCCTAAACTCCTAGTGATATATTTATCTTCCTGGGGTTTGGAGGCATATTGACATCATTTTAATCAATGAAAGTTACATCAGCACTTGGTGTCAATCCGAAGTCATCATCAAGCATGCCTCTCATCTAAGGAAGATTATATGAAGACACGTACTTTTGTGATGGTCACCATCAACAGATTCCTAATTCTCGACGGATGGAGCAGCATGTCTTCATATTTCCAGTTTAGAGTATTCTACTGGATCGTGATCACTTGTATTTATCTGGTTTATATTCATGTGCAATCAGCTGGATATGTGATCGTAGAGAGTGGAATCCATCTACCATTATCATAAGGGTGGAATCCCTATACAACTATCATTTTGGGTACTTAGATAGATATGTTCCCTGGTATCCGCATATAGGTTCATTGATTCATTGTATGTATTTAATAGAAGTGTAATGAATCGGTTCATATGAACTTGGAGATGTGGGTATTTCCGAGCTTTGTTATCAATCTTCTTTGCAATACATGTGCTTCAATTTACATTGCATTTCCTATTTGAAGTTGATATCATCTATGGAGTATAAAATATTGTAGTGCTTATAGGGGTCCATGGACATCTTCAAATTTTACCCCTTTTACGGATCACCCGACTCCAACTCTCCCGGTTATTGAACTTAGAAGGTGCACATAAATTTTAACCACATGGTCATCTATCTTCACCACGTCCATCATGTGCCTTCCTTTCTAGTATGTAAACTCAATGGAAGTATCCTTGACACCCACATCATCATCTAAGTCATTAACAATCTCAATCCCTAAACTCCTCAATCATGTCAATCTTCTGATCAAGGGTATGGTGAGGTGCACTTGTTGTCCTACAAAATAGAAGAAGTCCTCGTGGAATCTTGACATCAACCATTGATAAATCCCTTCATATTTCCCAAAATAAGGAAAATCGTAGATTTTCAATACTCTTGCTTTCTCCAAAATCTTCTTTCCAACATCATCAAAGATGGGTTTATCTTGATCCTCAAATTGGTGTTTTTAATCGATCCTTTTTTATTTTATCCTTATTTTATTGGGTGTAGTGATTATAATCAATCATCTTTCTCTTGTGTACTGTGACTCCCATACATGTCCCATAATCGCACCTTCTAAATACTACATTTGTGAAAATCACTCTTGTGTGTTTCTTCCATTTCTATCTCAAGATTGTTTCTTTTTATGCCTCTTGCAGCAACTATAGGTGCCCTTCTTGGTGCCATTTTGACCTATCACAACTTAGCCTTGTGGTCTCCTACCTTCTATAACCTTAGTGAACTTTGAACTCGTGTGCCCTAGTTGTAATTTTTCCTTTACAAACCCTAGCTCATGAACCCTTCCTTCACACACCTTTTGCTTGTTATAACACTTCTCACAAAGGAGCTCTACTATGGCCTTACTTAAATTTACCTAGTTCTCTTCTCTACACATTTGCACTCACACATGCTTGGTTTCTCTTCAATTTGTATTTATCATCTTGAAAACTTAAACTTGCAAGGTGAGAATAAAGACACTTCCACCCCTTTTAAAAAAAAAATTCTAAATTTTCCACATTAATTTCTCTCTACCTACCATCGTACTTTATATTTAATGACTCTTTTCTACTTTTTCCACACTTTTGTTTCTTTCTTCCATACCTCGCCACAACCTTCTCGGCACTCCTACTACTTCTTAGCCCACAGACTGCACTCCTTACGTGTGCCTCGATGAATTGAAGTGCATAACCCTATGTGCCTCATACTAATTAGTTTCCCATGATGCTACCTACCTTGTGTCACACTGTGCTAACCCTTTCTATGTATGGTATTCAATCCAAGAAAATTTCTTTAAAAATACCTTCATTTGAAGCACCTATAACACCTTTCTCTTGTGTGCAAAAATCTTTTAGAAGATAATATCAATATTCCAACCCACTTATACACCTATGTGACAACTTGCACTTATATCTTCTCCACCCCACACTAAAATTATGTGTCATCCTCTGCACATGAACTCAAAATATAGTAATCATCTTCCTACATGCAAGCATGCTTATTACAACAAAAACACTGAACTAAATTCACAAAGCATAGCAACGATGAAAGGAAACACATAAAAGGGAAATCTAATCTAAGTGGAAATACTACCTTATTACAAACACCAAGAATCCTTATTTATAGTAGGGCTTCAACCTACTCTCATTGAAGTAACCGAGCAATAAAGTGTCATCCAATACTCCGATTCAAGTATCTTTGTTACTACAAAAGGTCCCAACTAATGTAATTTCAATTTCCCTAGGTGGCACGCAAAATTGGAATCATATAGAAGGACCATCTTTCCTACTTCAAAGGTTTTTTCCTTATATGTCTATCATGTCAGACCTTTTGTATTTCCTTCTCAATCTTCTAGCTCCATCGAGAAATAACACACTCCTCATCAAACCGCATCATTTTGTCAATGCGCTCCTCAACAACATACTCATCAACTTGTCCTCATGCATGCACAATATGATTGGATGGTAACATAAATTCAATAAGAAATAGAAATTCTGCCCGAACAACAATTGAAATGGTGTGGCCTTATTCAAACTCTTATAAGTGGTCTTATATGCCCAAAGTACGTAAGAACCTTTATCATCCCAATCCTTTCTTCCAACATCACATATTTTTGTCATTATATGGCCCAAATACTTGTTGAAATCTTCAGATAGTACCATCACTGTGGGTGATAAGGAGTAGTCTTATGGTGTACCACTGTAAATTCTACCAAAATTATTTTGATTGTCTCATTTATGAAATGTGTGCCTCTATCACCTTTCAAGCTTAATGGACATCCATACCTCGATAATGTTTTCCCATAAAAATGTCGTGTTGTATCCACTATGAAATCCTTTATAGGTGTTGCTTTTTCCCACCTTGTCGATAATCTATACAAGTTATATTATAACACTCTAGTCCTATACACATATGGTGAAATAGGACCTACAAATTCAATAGCCCATTCTCAAAAGGTTCAATACTTTCAATACTATCTAACAACATCTCATCTCTTGTTTCATGATTCCTAAGGTCGACAATGATCACACAAATTGAACTATTATTTTGTGTCCTTGTAAAAAGTTTCCCACCAAAGTCTATCCACCGAATCTTCCATGTGGTAACATCCCCAATGTAATGCCCTCCCGGGATCCCACCATGAGCTTCTACCATAATATTCTCAAACTCATGTCTAGGATACACTGGCGCAAAATTTCATCACAACATAATTTATACAAATATCTACTTATCAATTGGAAAGGTGCCACACATATTGCAAGCTGCTTCTTTTCTAAGGTCTTCGCTCCTCAGTTCTGTCAAGTGTGAAAAAATACTACAATATCCTCTAAATATGTGGGCATGTGGTTTAACCTAAAATTTTGTGCATCTAGCATTGTGTCTTCAATGCTCTGTGTGTCCTCACTAGAATTAATTCTTGACAAACGATTAGGCCCTCGAATTATTTTTTCCTTATTTTACAAATCAGTAAACTCAAAATAATGAAATAGTAATATCCACATGCATATGTGCCCTTGAAAAATAGGCTTGTTGACCAAATACTTGAGTACCATATGATCTGTAAAGAAGATAAACAATGTTTCCAAAAAGTATTGTTTAATCTTGTGAAATGCTTAGATAATGGACAAATCCTCACGCTTAGTATTTGTATAGTTCTTATTTGCTACCATCAAATTCTTTCTTACAAATAAAATGAGATGGTCCACATTTGCTTCCCCGGTTGTGCCAACACTTTGTGCCAATTTCCATACTAGAAGAATCAACATGAACATGAAAGGGTTTGTCCCACAAAGGAAAATGTAAAATAGGTGCAATAGTGAGCTTTGCCTTTAGTGTTTCAAATGCTTGTTCTTGCGCATCACCCTAATAGAATTTTCCTTTATTTTTCAATAATTGTTCCGGGGTTCGGTAATATTTTTATACCCTTTACTAAATTTCCGTAATACCCTATATGTCCCAAAATCCATGCACTTCACTCTGATTGTTAGGTTCTTCCAAACCCAAGATCACAACTATCTTGGCTAGATCTACCAGAAATCCTTCCTTACAAATTATATTCCCAAGTAAAGTGCCAAAATGTTTTGCAAAGATGCACTTCTTAATGTTCAGAGAGATGCTCAATTTTCTGCATCTCTCAAACATGAGTCTTATATTACCACAATTATCCTTGAAAAAGCCATAGACTGTCTAATCATCTAGATACACATGCAAAAACTTATAAATAAAGTCTTGAAAGGCCTGCACAACAATGCGCAAGAACACTGCTAGAACATTCTTTAGTCCAAAGGGCATCACTATATATGTAAAATTTCACCACTTAGTGGTGAAATTTTTCTTTTCTTGACCTTCCTTCATTGTGCACACTTGATGATACCTTGAAAAACATATGTAAAAGAGTATATCTCACACCCAGCAACTCCCTCAAGGATCTCCTCTGTGAATGGGGTAGGAAAAGGATCAATAACACATGAAGCATTTAATTATCTTAAGTCCATGCACCCTTATATGCCCATCCTTTTTAATGTTGATTACCATGGGGATAACCCACTCGATTCTGTCATCACCAATCCGACACTATGATAATTCTTCACCGGGAACTCCTCGTGCTATGATTATTTACTAATGCACAACCTTTAGTTTGGTGGATGTAATCTGGAAACACAAAAACAAACATAACACAAGAATACCATAGACTATGATAAAAAGGAATGATGATAAATCTGAAATATCAGAGTAAATTATAATATTAGCATGAAATTGTTACAATCTCACCCATGAGGTACTTCAAGTGTTATTGACTTCACTTGCATTCCACCAATACTATGGGAGAAACTTCACAATTACACCTCTTAATGGCTTCTTCAACACACCTTTAAACTGATGGCTTCCTTTACACACTTACTCATACAATATTTCTCACTACTTCCTTCTATGCTAAATGAGGGGGGTGGCCTCTTTATTTATAGACTTCTAGGCTTATCCATCTTATCTCTAAGATAGGATAAGAAATCCACTCTGACGAATCATATTCCATACCTTAACTCTTATCTGTACATGTAAGCTTATCTTTTAAGATAAGATAAACCTTATCATTTCACATGGGTTCCACATTTTTAGACTTTTTACAAATAAAATATACAAAATATTTATGACCTCACTCCTTGTCCTTATTACCAATATAATATTTCTAATTCCTAATCATGTAGACCCTACTTCTCTACTTACCCCAACTTTGACATTTTAACATTACTGGACCACTTACGACAACTATTTACTTTTTACCACAACATTCCTATTGTACTTTTGACTATTTCCGTACTATACATTATTGGCGGCGTCGTACTGGCAGCGCCGTTATCTTCTATCGGACGCTACTACTAATTATACTTAACAACATCCTATTCCTAATACATACATTAATGAAATAGAAATTACGGAGGAAAATTTTAGTGTCGACATCTTCCCCCTTCCTAGCTTCTACTCCGTCCTCGGAGTAGACTATTACAGTGCTTGGAAAATCTTGACTTGTCGTGGTTGACCCATTTTGTAATGGGAGTGCCATCGATTCCTCTAGTCGTACGTACCATTTTCATGCACATTTCTTGCTATTTTGTAGGGCCCCATCCATTTTGGAATAAATTTTCTCTGTCTTCTTTTTTGTATCTAGAATCATATACTAGAACCAAGTCATTCACATGAAATGGAGACCACCGGATCTTTTGATCAAAGTATTCCTTCTGCTTCATTTTCTTCTTATAGCTTGTATCCTTAGCTATTTCCCTCATTTCCTCTAGCAAATGAAGATGTACCAACCTTTCTTTTACTGAATCACTTTCATCCATTCTTTCATTTTCATTACTCTGACCGTGGGAATATCAAACTCAATAGGAAGAACTGGATCAATGCCATAAGCCAACTGAAATGGGGAGTATCCTGTTGCTGACTTTGATGTTGCCCTATATGCCCACAATGCGTTGCATGAATCCTTTTATCCCATTTATGTACTGTAAGTTTGCATCTTTTGCTAGAATTTGACATAACACAAAATTTGTTCATTCCACCTGTCCATTTGTGCTTGGCTTGTATGTTGTTGCCTTCCTGTGCTTAATAGAAAACTTATTGACTAGGGCTTCTACCACCTCATTAATGAAGTGGCTTCCTTGATCTATTACAATTTCTAATGGACAACCAAATCTGGTGACAATGCGTTCATATATGAACCTTGCCACTTCATCCATGGAAGTTATTTTCAATGGCCTAGCTTCGACCCACTTGGTTAAATAATCTGTGGCAACTACAATATACTTATTTTGGCGTGAGGTAGTTGGAAGTGGACCTATAATGTCTATTCCCCACTTTTCAAAGGGACCAAGTGGAAGAATAGGACATAATGGAGCTGATGAAGTCTTACGGTTACCATGTGTTTGACAAATATCACATGTCTTACAATAATTATAACAATCTTTAAAAAGAGTGGGCGGTGATAACTGCATCAAGATCCTTCTTGTTGTAAGTTGTCCAGAGAAGTGCCCTCCACATGTACCATTGTGGAATTCTTCTAGCAGTTCCTTCCCTTGATCACGTCCAACTGCCCTCTTGTACTGTCCATCAGGTCCTATTCGAAATAATACTCCATGCAGAATAGAATATGGATGACTGGCTTGAGTAATCTTTCTCTTAGTCTTTGCATTGGCACCATCAGGAAACTTGAATTCATTCAGATAATTCCAAATATCTATGTATTCACTAGGGATTGTGTCAAGGGATAACAATGTTGCATCGGGGAAATCATCATCATCACAAGATGATCCTAAACCATCATAGGCTCGAGAGAGTGCATCTGCATTGACATGCTTCTTTCCTGGCCTATCTATAATATCAAATTCAAATTCTTGTAGAAAAATTATCCATCTTGCTATCCTCCCTGATGGGTTAGGCTTATTTGACAATATATTTTAGAGCACGATGATCATTCTGACTATAAATTTTTGCCCTAGCAAGTAATTTCTAAACTTCTTTACAGCAAAAATGATAGCCAGAGCCTCTTTTTGATTCTGGTATAATTTACCTCAAGACTTTGCTCATTTTATGCTCCCAAAGTAAATTGGATGTTCATTCCCATTTTCATCCTTTTGGCTCAAAGTACTTCCTAGTCTTTGCATCGAGGCATCGGTGTACACAATGAATGGCTTGCTCAATCTGGATTCTTTAAAGCGGTGAAGACACGGGGCTTCCTTCGAGTTGTCCAAAAGCTTCATGTGCCTTATTTCCTGGTTCATAAGTAACATCCTTCTTCAAGAACTGGGTTAGTGGTTGTGCAATCTTTGAGAAATTCTTGATGAACCTTCTATAGTAACCCACATGGCCTAAAAATGATCTCAACTTACTTCTATTCATAGGAAATGGTAAATCTTTGATTTTGAAACTTTATCGGGATCGATTACCAATACCATCTCTGGATCTGACATGCCCTAACAAAACACCTTTAGAACATCCAAAGACACACTTTGTAGGGTTTAGTGAGGCTTGTGCTTCATCTAACCTTTGAAATGTTGTCTCCATCTAGTGCAGGTGGTCCAACTTGCTCCCATAGATGTAAAAATCATCCAGAAATACTCGATGAAGGTCCCGATGTAGGGTTCGAACACCTATTCATCAAGCATTTGGAATGTTGCTTTGGAGCATTACACAACCCAAAAGGCATAACTCTATAAGCAAAGCGTTCCCCAAGGAGTGGTGAGCGTGGTCTTGATTGATCTTTCTCCACTATACGAGACTTGGTTATATCCGCTATATCCATCACCAAAACTATAACACTCTGGCCAGACTACTTCGTCCAAGATTTGATCGAAAATGGAGAGGGTAATGATCCTTCTTTGTTGCCTTATTGAGCTTCTGTAATCAACACAAATGCGTAGCTTCCCATTATTTTTATTGAGATCACAATGGGAGAAACCCATTCGAATTCTCCATGACAAATATGAATCTGCATCAAAGCAACTTATCTATTTCTTCTTTTACGGTCTTGGAAAAATTAGGATTCATTCTATATGGCATTTGCTTTATGGGCTTAGCACCATCTATCCCACTCAATAGAATGTTCTACCCAACTTACTTGATGGAGTTCCTTGTAATCAAAAGTGAATATGTGTATGTACCTTCAAAAGAGCTGGAGGTAGGATTCCTTCTCACTCTCCATCACAACATCACCAATCTTTATTTGTTGGAGACGATCATAACTTCTTCTTGAGATAATTTTATGGGGTCATGAGTCGGTGTGGTGGAAGGATATCCATGACTGAAACATCAACCTCACTTTCTTCATCTTCGGTGTCCACTTCACTGGTACTAGAGTAATCAGAGGATGTCCAATCATCAGTTTCATCACTTGAATCCACAAGTTTTGCCTTATGATGTCGAGGGATCACGTTTATCTTCACCCTCTCTCTACCACGTCCAAGTGTCATGAAGCCTTCATTCCAGTAGTTTCTTGCATGAACTCTCCTTAGCCATGGTCTTCCCAGCAACATTGGGTACGCAACAGTACCATTTTTCATCACTTGAAAGTCTACCACACATACAACACCCATAACAGATATTGCCACATTTGAAACTACACCTTCTGGTTTAGTTTTCCCTTATTTAATGACCTTAACATAAGTGTTGAAGGGCGATCAATTTTTAAACCCAACATATTCATTATAGACTCGGTCATTACATTAACTGCAGCACCTCCATCAACTAAGACATCATGAATTGAAATACCATTACATAATACCTCAGCTTGTGGAGCATAGGGATCGCCTCTGCCTCCAAAACAGGGACCTCAACCTCCTTCCTTCGTCGAGCATTGAGTCCACTTGCTTAGCTCCGCCTCTTCTCAGAAGACATAGCCAAGAGTTGACCATATGTAATATTTGTAGGCCTTTTGGACAGATCTTCCAAGATGGAGTATGGTCCTTGCCCCTGTGAAATCAGAAAATCCTGCACACCCAACTTTCTTCTCCTATGTTTCTTACTAGTTTCTCCTTTCATCTTCTTAGGATCATTTCCATCTTGATTATCTTTTTCTTTCTTTCTTTTTGTTACAAACACATCTACTTCATTATTTCTGCTCTTATCTACTACATCAAAAGAATTCACAGGTGCTTTTCCTTTATCATTATCTCCTTTACCAGATGTAGAAGCTCTATCTGAGACAATTATACTTATAATGACCCTTTTATAACAACCATAACATACAACTTCAGAAATATTTCTTTTTGGACCTCTATCTCCTCCCTGAGAACTAAATTATTTTCCTTGAAGAAGATTAATAGTTAATTGACCCATCTTTTGAGCAGATCTTCATACTCAGTAGATGTACTAGGAGAAAGATTTGTGCTCACCGAGAGTGGTTGTGGATTATGGACCAAAGGTGTTGGTGTAGGCTCTACTTTAGCAACAATTTCTTTGGGCTCCTCTTCCATGCTTTCTTCTTGCCTTCTTGCAATCTCCTTTGCTTGTTCAATGGTATTTGGGTGGTCATACTTCACTCGTTTGTCGATCTCGGCTTCATCCCAAGAATGAAGTTCTTACATAGGAGATTATCCATGCCATTCATCAACCCATCCGCTAATCCTTCCTTCCGGATCTGGGCATCGAGCTTCCTCCTTAGCTCTAGAACACGAGCATGATAATCCCTTATCTTCTCCTTCTCTCCTTGGGATAGCTTTGTGATCTCGATCATGAGATCTACATATTTCTGTTGTTCACCAAATTCTTCAAGAAAACTTTCAGTTAATAAATCCCATGAATTTTTCACATTTTCACCTAGTGTTTCAAACCACCTAAGTGTTGAACCATCCAAAAAGGTAGGAAAAAATTCAGTCCATTGTTCCCTTCTTATAAGGCCATTACAAATACAAGATTGTTTAAACTCTTGAATGAAAGAGGAAGCATCTTCATTAGATTGGGCTGAAAAAATAGGAATCTTCCCCATTTTCAAAAGTAACCACCGTAAAATACCAACCCACAAGTACAATCAACAAGACTTATGTGCACAAATAATTGGAATCATTGTAATAGAAAGTGACTTTACACCTTTCTAATAGAAAATAGAAATGACCACGGTAACTATGGTAAAACTTGACTTACTGCGGTAAAAACTGACTTTACTGTGGTAAACACTATTCACAGTAAAAAGTGAAGTTACTGTGGTAAATACTATTCACGGTAAAAAGTGACTTTACTGTGATAAATACTATTCACAGCAAAAATGACTTTACCATGGTAACTACTATTCATGGTAAAAATGACTTTACCATGGTAACTACTATGCATGGTAAAAAAAAGGTTACCCTCGATTGATTTTTGACTAAGTGGGAATATCTCTCGAGAAAATCCACCAACGAGGAATGGTCCGACAGCGGAACCAAAATGTCATCACCAATCGGACACTATGATAATTCTTCACGAGAACTCCTCGTCTTTATGATTATTTACTAATGCCATGACCTTTAGTTTGGTGGATGTAATATGGAAACACAACAACAAACATAACACAAGAATACCATAGACTATGATAAAAAGGAATGATGATAAATCTGAAATATCAGAGTAAATTATAATATTAGCATGAAATTGTTACAATCTCACCCATGAGGTACTTCGAGTGTTATTGACTTCACTTGCATTCCACCAATACTATGGGAGAAACTTCACAATTACACCTCTTAATGGCTTCTTCAACACACCTTTAAACTGATGGCTTCCTTTACACACTTACTCATACAATATTTCTCACTACTTTCTTCTATGCTAAATGAGGGGGGTGGCCTCTTTATTTATAGACTTCTAGGCTTATCCATCTTATCTCTAAGATAGGATAAGAAATCCACTCTGACGAATCATATTCCATACCTTAACTCTTATATGTACATGTAAGCTTATCTTTTAAGATAAGATAAACCTTATCATTTCACATGGGTTCCACATTTTTAGACTTTTTACAAATAAAATATACAAAATATTTATGACCTCACTCCTTGTCCTTATTACCAATATAATATTTCTAATTCCTAATCATGTAGACCCTACTTCTCTACTTACCCCAACTTTGACATTTTAACATTACTGGACCACTTACGAAAACTATTTACTTTTTACCACAACATTCCTATTGTACTTTTGACTATTGCCGTACTATACATTATTGGTGGCGTCGTACTGGCAGCGCCATTATCTTCTATCGGACGCTACTACTAATTATACTTAACAACATCCTATTCCTAATACATACATTAATGAAATAGAAATTACGGAGGAAAATTTTAGTGTCGGCGGGTGGTGGTAAGGCCTCTTGTCCCTCCATCCAAATTCTCTCACAATTCTGGACATGATGTGAGGTAGGGGACTTCCCATGAAATTCACATATTTGATAAGGTACATTACTCCTTAGGAACCTAGTAGAAAAGTTGATTCTCACTTCTCACCATTCTAGCAAGCTATCTCTATGTGTTTCCCACTAGTGCGTTATTGTCCCACACAGAGTATAGACCAACATGTTTCTCCTATATCCTTCATTACTCCACCGGGATTCTATAGTATACAAAAATACATCAAGGTTATCCTTGCAAGTATACCTCGTACTGGTTACTTCTTAAGCATCTAACCATGCATGATATGATCATGCAAGTAACTATATTCTTAATTTCTCACCCAACCACTTCATACATTCCATGCACCCAGTTGTCATAAGAAATACTTGTAGTGTCTTCAACTGAATGAGCATCATCCCACTATATCACTCCTTCCTTAGATGGCTCAGTTACCTCAAGGTCTCTGATTGTGCATGCATATATCTTGTTCAAGTCCTCTTCACTCAAGGGCTCAACATACAGAGCAACCTTTGCATCAGTCAAAGGTATAATGACACACTCTTCCTTATTCTCAAAGCTAATGTACCCCTTGTTGAAGTGCAAATCTGCATTATTGGTATAACATCAGGGTCATCCAAGTAGTGTTGGGAAGTTATCTACTTCAGCAAGCTCTAATACTTCAAATTCCCCAGTAAACTTGGCTCCTTGAATTGTAATGGATGCATCCTTTAGTACTCTAATAGGCATATCCCTAGTTCTATTTTCCATATACAACACATTCGAAGAAGGTTACAATGGTGGTCTTCCCATCTGATTCCATGCATCCAACGTGAGTACATTAACCTTCGCACATGTATCTATCATAATGTTTCTCAAAATCCACCCATCTATGACTACATTAAGTGTAATTTCCTTATCAAATTCATGATTATGTGGGGATATATTTGCGTGGAGTATCCATATCTTATGCTTAGAACCCATGTGCGGTACCTTTTCTCGTAACCATTCTCCTAACAAAGGGATGATGTTCTCCTAGTGCAACATTTGACATACCTCCTTCAATTCATCTACGTCCTTCTATGGGAGTTAAAACTTATTTTATCGATCTATAACACGTGCTTGATCTTTCGAGCTCGAATCTCTCTCTACAAATCCCTGATGACATATATAGTCTCAAAGTAAACCTCTTTCTGATGTGCAACATCTAGATACTTTGTATTTATCACTTCTTGCTTTGTTATAGCTGGATTATACTTTGGAGGTTCACACGTGTGTGTAGCCTCAACACGTGTAGTAACTAAAATAGGTTGTAACTTAGGACTAGGTGTTACCTTCAACATCCACTGATCTTCAAGTACATGTTGTACCTTAATCATTCCCACACCCTTGTCTTTCTTGTGATGCTTGCTCATGTGCTCATATAAGTCAGGACATTCTTCAAATTTTTGTTGTTTTCCACACCATGAGAAAACCACATTCTGAGGGCACTCATGCTAATAATGATCAGGAGATCCACAGGTATAACAATTTCCTTGAGGAAATCCTCCTCTGCCACCACTGTGACCTTAGCCTCTATATCCTCCATGGAAGCCTCTATTTCGTTATCCCCATTAGTACGCCCTTCATTATGTTTTCCTTCCTATTATTTAGATCTAGTTGCTACACTAGTCTGGTGCACACAAGTCTCAATGGCTTCATGAATATGATCAATCAATCTGTAGTCAATGGTGTCATGAGTATGGGTTTTACAAATCTTACAATACATAGACACATTCTTCTGGATCACACACTATAAGAGAGGGCATCTACTCACATCATGGTCCAAATGATAGATCTCAGAATCTAACAATATGGCATGCACCGACTTGCAAGGGTAGTTATCCTTGTTATATTCCTCAAACTCACAATCATACACCATATTCCACTTCCTATCTCATGATTTGAATTAGCTAAGAGATTTTCCAATTACTTCACCATGGCTATAATCCATTCTTCTAAGAGTGGACTCACTCTAGTTTCCATACTTCTAACTACCTTGTCACACGAGATGGTTCCAAGGCCTTGCGTGGATCTAAAAATTCTTATGAGATAGCACCCTTCTGAAAGTATTCAACAATCCACCAAAAAATCATTGTGCATGCTGACTATGATGAATGTCATATGAAAAATTTGACAACAAAGTATTAGAAAACATGACATATTCCCTTACGCTCTCACATAAGGCTGTTTAATGTCCTTAAGCATGATGATACTAATCTCATCAGATTTTGGAATATGGAACTCATTTAGAAATGTAGATCATAGAGCATATAGTGCAAGTATGATGCGGGTCATACTTTTTGTACCAGATATGTGTGCGCCCTTGAAGAGTAGTAGAAAAATGACTTGATTTTCTATCTATGGCCGTGATTCCTTTAGCGTGCCATAGTATCTCAAAAATTTTCACATGCTCTGTTGCATCTTAAATATCCCTATATTATGGAAAGTGAAGAGACATCTCGTAGTAGACTTGATGTGGTTGATTAGTGTGTAGATCTTACCCACTAGATCTAGAACCAAAACCCCAAAAAATATTTCTTGAAACTTTAGAACCATGTCATCTACTTGATCCTAAGCCTCCGATCCACACAACCCTCCTTTAATGGGCACCAAACCAATGGATGTACTTCTTTGCATGTCAATTGTAGTGCTAAACTAAACTCCCATGGTATGCAACTTGTACTACTTCCAGACGTATTCCCAATATTCGGTATGCCCATGCTCTTTCCTAATGACACACTATAAAATATTCCTCCAATCGATCCCTCAAACAATGAGGTAGTTTGTGCTACCATAGGTATATGTGTTTTCTGATGTACTTCTGTATTAAATGGAAAATTATATCTACCTATAGCTACTGGATTACCTACACTTTCATGCTTCTTAATGACTTCTTACAGAACTAGAACACCGAGGGCAAGGGCTAGATCACTAGGTGGAATCAAATGTATGCTTGTGGTTCTCAATATTTCCTCTTTTGATGTGATCTAATCGAAGCCAAAGGGGATTCTCTATTGCACTTTCCTAAGTGTGGGAGATCCTGATGCTCTGGCTCTATGTCTTCCATGTGAGCTTCAAATACTTCATGAGCCATCATCCTCTGTAACTCCACAAACTCCTCAACATCATGCTTTCACAACAATTCTCTCTCGCACCTCATTATACTTGAGCCATATTTCTTGTCTATTCCTTTATTTTGTTAGGTTTGTCATCTTTCACCACACCTTCTCTTTCCCCCGCACACAGGAGGGTTTGGCTAGCCATTACAATTTACTTGGACTCAGTAGAACTATCAAGATCTTAATTACCAAAGGAATAACATGCTAGTAAGACCCTCCGGGCTTGCAAAAGAATTCAAACTCGAAACTTTCGAGAAAATAATAAGTATAGATAATGTACTCCAAAGTATAACTAAGTAATACACCATCCCACCAATGATCTACAACACGATTCCAAGATTCATCGTCATCAAATTTTTTTGGAAATCTTCTTGCATCCAAACCCTTATTCTATATCTCCATATTTTATTTGATGCTTATACTGACAACCACTCGTATAATTCTATTAGGAAAAGGCTGAAAAATGTCTTATAAATCTCATGATATAGATGATATACCACCCAGTTATGTGAATTGAAATTGGGTCCAACACCATATCCCCATGAAAATTGATCTTTTCCATAGTTTACCAAAATTCCAATGCTCTCAAGAGTCAATCAAGACACTATCTCGTATGCAATATCTGTGAGACATTTTGAAAAGAGGTAACAAAAATGGAACCAAAATGTAGTCTTTTATTTCCCCTCAATTGCCTAGGCATGTTGGCATTTCATCTTAACAGATCTATAAGCTCACCCAAAGCATGTGAAGCTTTGAGGTCCCTCTTTATTACTGTCTTGACAAGGTGTTAACATGCTTAACCAGAAAGATAACTAGACAGATCCATAATCACCCATGATAATTCATTGCATACATTCAATTAGAAATACACATAATAAGGAAACATAATAGATTAAATCAATAATAAGATCAATTGCACCATGTGAATGTCATATCTAGATATCAACTACCAGAATCCATCCACAATGATCCATTCATAATTTAAATATTACATTGCGAAGCATAATAATAAACAAAAATTTGGTGAGTCAATATACCAAAGCAACATAATAATACAATACATGTTGTCTCTAATACACATGGTCATGGTGTCCAAAACTATGAAGATCAAATAACATATATAAGGGTGGGGACTTTCCCTTCACCTCCCATACATCTCAAAATAGACTACATGCTCAAAATAGCCATGCGCCAACAACTGCATGCTTTTACAAAAAGGATAATAATAGATTAATCTATAAATAAAATCTACTTTAATCATATTATTAGTGTGGTTCATGCATGACCTTTAATCTTCCACTTTGGTCCCAAAATAGCTCTTACTTTAGTCGCAGCTCTTCTTGTTTATATCTTTACTTGGGCCATACTCCAACTACCTTTCCTATTTTTACCTTGTGACATGAAAAATTGACTAAGTCTTGGAACCGATCTTCCCGGGCGCATGCCATTTCAACCGACACTTGCACACACCTATGCACAACCTTTGCGGTTATTTCTTCATGCACCTTCTTGATAATTATGTAATTTTTCCAACCCAACATCCCTTCTCAGGGGCCCCTATAGTTCTATCGGGGCACCATATAGATAATCTAGGGGACCCTCCCCTACCTACCACTAATTTATTAGTTTAGTAGAGGTGCAAAGACCATATACCGAACACATGAACCCATATTTATAGTGAGGAGTCCCTCCCCCAACCCCTCTCTCTCTCTATGATGAGTATAAGCATCGAGGAGTGCCCCCACCCCATAGTTCATATTAGAAAGGGGTCGTGACTATAGATAGTCTAGTCTCCTCCTCCAGTTCTTAACTAGATCCTCCCATATAGTTATATAGGGATCCAACCCCCGACATATAGTTCTATATGGAAAATATATAGTTCATAGCTAGTCCTTGTGATCGTTTCTATATAGAGGGCCAACTAGAGATACGGCCCACCCCCACCACATCGTGTATCATGACAACTAGCTTCATAATGTCATCCCCCCGAACTATATATATGGCATGCGAAAGATCTACCACATCATGATAGATTATATATATAGGCTAGATCATGTGATGAATAATAACATGAAAATGTGCTCCCATATCTAGATAGAGACATATCTGTTGTCATCGGATGATGGATACGAAATCTCCATGATCAAATGGATTTTATACGTAACATGAAGTAAAGCATCACATTTCTTCATCCATTTGTTTTCATTGTCCCTATCCATATATCTAAAGGGTCTCACATCAAAAATAGAATAAAGAAATATCACATTCGGGAATCATCCATATAGAGAAAGGGGGATCGGAGATAACAATTCCCATTGATTTAGAATCGAAACCCCATCCTTCACCCGATCTATGACCTAATGTGAATGAATTATATAACTATAGTCGACATGTCGAGGTATGGTGTGCACTCCAAATACATACTATCATCTAGTTCGTGGACAAGATCACCCTAGGTGCCATATGGATATAAAGGAACCTACAGGAAATAGATAATTAGATAGTCCCCCAACTATGTCTATATAGATTCGAGCACACACACACACAACTATATATATAAATATATATAGGGGACCGTATCCCTCTATGTGTGTGTGTATATATATAGCCCCATTTTGATATGGGATGATACAGTCAAAACCGAGTTTATTCTCTATAGAATACAAAGATGATATATAGAGGGTCCATAGAACTATATGCCTCCTTTTTATTAGTTTGGTGAACCTGGTGGCCCATATCTAGTTATCTATATGGGGTGGGGGATCATCTTCGATCCGATTATCCATGTCTGGTTTTATGGTGTTTCCTATCTATCGCGAGATAGAACAAGATAAGATATGGAGATGAAAGATATAGAGCAGCCATCGAGGCCCCATATAGATAGAGGGTTGACCTAGCCTAGTGTAGACTCAAAATCACACACTTACTACTATCTACTATACCACCAAGTATGTTTTTTTATAGATGGATCTTGCGTAAGAAAATTATTCACTAACGAAATACCGCCTATTAAGTCTTCTTTTCTTTAGTGTCTTTATAGTTTTTATCTTTCACCTCTCTCTCTCGCACCCATTCTTGATCGGGTTATAGGATCCATTTCTCTCGGTCTTCGCACATTTGTCTTCAATTTTCTCGGATACTAGCACCTAGGAATGGACATTAGCACCCGTGTGCTCTTATCCATCCTAGGTTCATGTGTCCTCTTTATATTTTTTATCTTATTTTTGAAATTCGAGGTTGGTGTTTTTGGTTTTCCCATTCATATCCTAAGGTACTAGTTGGCATGTCGAGTATTATTGTCGAAATTCAAGAAAGAGATCCCTATATAAATACAACATACATACCATTATAAAGGAAGGAAATTTTTATCAAGGGATATCTATCTACATATCTCAAGGGACTACATTTGGGCACATTTTTATACATACACACTACATAGGAAGGGGAAGTTCTAAATTCCATCCCACACATTTACATTTTATCTAGCTACTTCCCACTATCTTGGCATCATCGGTAAAAGGAAACCTAGGAGCACTATTGCACACACAATCACATAGAAATACATTGGGTCCGAGAATCACAAACTCACTAATTTGTGAGTTGAGGACAGTTTGAACCCTCATTTTTCATCTTTCATCTTTAGGATTTGATGCCTTTTTGAGGGTTTTGTAGGAGGGTTTTCATATTGCAAATTTAAAACTACTCTAGAAGTCAAAGTGTGAATTTCAAGTGATCGGTTGTGAACAAGTGTAAAACTATAACGACAATGTTGGAACTAGATCCCAAGATTTTTGTAGTCTATGGTGCCTACCAAAGGTCTAGGGTCCCTATGACACTCCTGCCCCTATCTAGGTGCCCGTGTCTAGGAGTTTTGAGTACCTTTATATTTTTTAAGTGAAATTATGGTGGTCTCGTATTTGTGTTCTATCAAACTCTCCATTCCAGATACACTTTGGGATAAATAAAATCAAGGTAAGTTCCCTATCTCTTGTATTTTCTTTCATAAATAAATCAAATAAATTTCCTAGCATCTGTATTTCATTGTATATCAATTGTAGCAATCATTTCTTTCAAATTTAATAAAATAAATTCAGATTTTTATTAAATCATTTTGGTGAACCTATAGCTTAGAAATCCTTTCCTAGGATCCACTAAAACCCTAATGGCTAAGAATATATCTTCTCCTCCTAGGAAAGTCATGCCTCATGTGAGTGTTAATCCTATTTATGATGAAGAAACTATAGTTGAACTTAGCACTCTCTATCACAATATTGTTCTTTTAGATTATACTCAAAGGAAATTTTTGGCTAATGAATGCAATATTCCTACTAGCTTTGATCATTATACTGTTAACATTATTTCTAATCCTGTAATATTTTCAGGTTGTAGACCTTGCTATTCAGTAAGCCATAATCCACCCTCTTTTATTTCTGTTGAGACTCTAGATGATGTTATTATCCATTTTATGCTTAATATTGATACCCCGGATAAAAACATGATGAAAATATACATGTGCATAATTGTTTTTAATGCTAGTCAAGATGATTCTACGGTTTGCATCTCATACTCGCATTCATGAAAATGTCTCTAATGATTGTAATGATACATATCATACTATTTCTCATTCTAATTCATTGTATGTTGATGATATTCTTAATGAAATCCTTGCATCCAAATATTTCTTTGATATTGATGATCACAAATTAATAACAATTCCACTTCTTTGTATACTACTGAATTTGAATTATCTACTCCACTTTCATCTTCTTTTGAGATTGTTTCTAGTAACATGCATGTTGATTCATCTCCTTCTATTACATCATATCCTAAAATCCTTCCGATTCTACTCCTAATGTTTCGATCAATATTCCATGTTATTCACCACAAATTACTTCTTCAAAGCACATACACCTATCACACCTATAACATCAACATCCTCCACTCCTTTTAAGATTCCTATAATGACAAGCTTCAACCATTGAATACATCATTCACATATATTTCCATTCATTCACATGATATCTTATCACTCATGCATATTATTGGACAATTACAATATTAGGTCCAATCTCTCACTCTTGAAAGTAAGGCCTATTATGATTCTATCGATAATAATTCTTTACATGGCAATCTTATTCTGAAAAATATTCACAATTCAGAATTTCCTAAGGATTTATTTATGCCTACATTTTCATGCTTTGATGGTACTTGAAAATCCATATTAGTGTCTAGTTATGTCTTCTTACTCCAATGACTAGTTACTACTTAATGATTTTTGTTATAGTCTTCTTGATGATTCTATCCAATGGTACACACATCTACCCTTTAGATCTATTAGTACCTATTGTGAGACAGAAGGGGCCTTCCTTCAACGCTTTATTCTTAACAATGGCCCTAGAGTCACACATGATCACTTTTCCTGGCTTACATCAAGGGAAAAAAATCTATTATTGATTACATTTTGTGTTTCAATGCTTTCATGCATCAATTATTCTTTTAACCCATTGATTTAGAAAATCAATTCATATTTTTTCATGGCTTGATTCTTTCTTTAAAAAACACTTGCAATATGATACATGGGAATCATGCAAACTCTTATGTTATAGAGTCATTGATTTAGAACATGATCTCATTGGCACACATGTCATATATCTTCCTCCAAAGTGTTTATATTACTACATCATCTATTTATTCTCCTCTTCCATCTGTTGAGTGTCCTCCTAGGTCTTCATCTCCTCCAACTCATAAGAAAATTCAGTCTTCTCCATCAAATAAGAATCCTTCATCTCCACCACCACGTCAATCTCCACCTAAGACTTATCCATCTCCACCACATGACCCATTACACTTTTATCATAACTCTAGGACTCATGACGTGCTACATTCTTTGATTAATAAGCTATTGATTTTCTTAGCTTATAATAAGCATCATCTACCTCATCGATTGTAACGGTAATGTGATCAACCTTATTGCAACTATCATCATATCAATGGCCATCATGAAAATGACTGTTGCACCCTTCATGATAGATTACAACAATTAGAAGAAAAGATTGTCATTGCCTTTTGATATTTCTCTCATGAGTGGTCTATGTATCTAATTCCACGCAAGTGATTTGTTACTCTAGTGCACTTATCTCCTTAACCTTCTTATAAGGTCATTACTCATCCATCGCTGTAGGTCATTATTCATGCACACTCTCCATCTCATCCATCCATCGCTGCACCATCTTTGTCTTCATGTAGTGCTCCTACTAAACATTGGTTACTTAAGCCATCAACATCTTTTCTTCCACCATTGTATCACCCATCATTATGAGCATCTCACCTGGAATTCAATTTGGTTCATACACTCATGTTGCTTCCATTCTACATTATTTCACTACTTCTTGCCTTCTTAGTCTTTGGTAGGTGATTTTTCTCACCTTACTCCCCAATGACGAACTCCTATTCTCATGGTTCTTACATGACTATTGAGGGATATATTACAATAATAAGCTGTTGATGCAAAATCACAGCACCCCTGGACGCACATCAGGCTTCTAGGTTGATGTTCAGGCATCCAGTGTGATTGCACAACATGGAAACCTCTCTCCAAGCGTGGGACTTGTGAAACCGAGAGAGGAATCTCCAGAGAAGGCTAGTTCCTGCTCCTAAAATACCTGCCACAAGCTATTCCAGTGCAGGCAAGCTAATCTAATCCTAATCTAACCATGCCAAGGAGACAGAGAGAGAGAGAAGGGAAAAACAGCAAAAGCCTACACTAAAACGGTGATACACCAGAGAAGGAGGATGTTGAACATCTATCAAAACTGCCATGGGACAAAGAGAGGTGAGCAATGGGAAGGATGGACAGATGCATCACGAGGCCCAAGGATAGATTTCACACGAGAAAATGTCCTAAAACTCCATGAACACACTCCAAACTCGTAATGAACATTTAGACATGCATGTATACACCGCAAATGAAGAGAGGCAAGGAGAGAACAAGCAAAAACGAGAGAGGATGGACAGATGCATCATAGAACACGTTTTGTTGCTCCAGAAGTTTACACAGAACATCATTCCATTAGTAAAAGGCAAAAAACGCCATTACAGAGCAGGGAGGAGGCTCGAACTCCATTTTCAACCCTAGAGAAGAAAAGAAGGGAGGGCCGAGCAGAAAGAATGAACAACTTGTAATGTCTCTCCTTTGAAAGAAGTCCCTCTGTATAATATATAGGAAGAATGAGAGAGGGAGAAGAGAGGAATTCGAAATATACCCCAACCACCTCCAGACTACATTTAATTATCTCATTATGGTGGTAGGTGAGAACCCTAGTGAACCCAGAAAGTGGCGAACTGTATTTCGAATTTTTAAGAATTTTTTCTCACCCAATTAAAGATATCCAGTTGTAGTTGGATAGAGGACCTTGTAAGCTTTCCGAAAAGTCCAACCTTGCATGAATCCGAGCTCCCAGTCAAAAGTTATGGCCATTTGAATATCGTGCTGTGGTCGCTTCTGTCGGCGCTCAAAATGTTGCGCCCCCTGAAGGTGTGCCATACTTGTGCGCCTTGGGCGCACCATTTTCCCTATCAACACTCTATGTCATGCACCACTTCTGTGCACCTTGGGCGCACCATTTTCCATGTCGACACTCTGTGTCGTGCGCCACTTCTGTGCGCCTTGGGCGCACCGTTTTCCATGTCGACACTCTGTGTCGTGCGCCACTTCTGTGCGCCTTGGGCACACCGTTTTCCATGTCGAAACTCTGTGTCATGTGCCACTTCTGTGCACCTTGGGTGCACCATTTTCCCTATCAACACTCTGTGTCGTGCGCCACTTCTGTGCGCCTTGGGTGCACCGTTTTCCCTGTCGACACTCTGTGTTGTGCGCCACTTCTGTGCGCCTTGGGCATGTCAGGGATTTGAGCTTCTTTGATTTCTCCATTCTCCTGCTTGTCTATATCAACCTGGGGGAGACATTTACAACAATTTGGCGACTCAACGGGGCTACCTGCCTTCTAGGTAGAAGATCAGTGGCCTTTTAGCAATCCATTGGGCATGGAGTCATAAGCAAGCCTGAAAACTGATCTGAACTTTGAAAACTTCCCTTCTGAGCCACTTGGAACCCATTGAACTTGGAGTTGTCCTCACCAAAATGCCACTGAAATGAACTGTGCCAAGAGAAAACCAGCAACACCAAAAACTATGTACAGAACTGAAAATCATACATGCTCCAAATGGAACATGCAGAGTGTGCATAAGCACTTCTTCTGCTGAAAGCAAACCTACCTACTCTACTCTAACTGGAAGCAAAGGCAAGCTAAACAAACCCTACAACTGGTTGTGAGAAATAGCTTCCTTTCTTCAAAATTGGCAGCCATGCAATTGATTTGGCACTGATCATGGCTGTTTGGATGGATGGAAAATCAACAAGAAGCTGGTCTTCTATCCAAATCATCAAGGTATCAACTGAAAAATCCAATACCTCTTTTAGTTGCTCTGCATTTGGATTGGAGAGGTATGGCAGCTGATCCTTGGTACTTTGTAGCTCATCCTCATGCTCAGAAGCAAGCATGACTGGTTGTGGCTTCTCCTTTGGCTCCAATGAAGCCAAATACCTGATTGGGCAAGGTCTGATCCATTTGATATGCCCATAGCTCTGATTTTTAACTCCAAGAATGGAGTCTTCTTGTAGACCCACCTGAATGGATGATGTGGAAGAAATGGTGGAATCCTTCTGTCCTTTCTCTTCCTCCAATGAAGAACATGGAAGATTAAAATCTTCCAATTTTGATTCCAAAGGGCTGCTATAAGATGCAAGGCTACTACAAATGAATCTTTGTCCTCCATGACAAGCGAGGCTCAGTGTTTGGAATGTGGATGATGAAAGAGAGAATGGTGAAAACTCAACCGGCTCTTCTCCATCAAAAAGCAGTCCTCCAAATCGGCAGTAAAGCTGCCCTCATTCTTTGTCTGCTGCTCGTATTCAACTTCCTCCGTGGTGTCCTCTTGATGTGCAACTTGACCACCATGGTTTGCTTCACTCTCCAATATTGAGTTTGAGAGATCAAACTCCTCTTGATACTAGAACTTGAGAGAGGTGAAGTAGAAAGGAGGAGAGCTGAAGGTTCTCACGGAGCCGCTTTGTGCTCAAAGCTCTTGGATCTACACTTTTCTCCTCCATAGCTGGGATGTGCTCCTCTTCTTTTGCCTTTGGAGCAGCTTCTCCTTCCTCCAATGTTTGAAGACAATCTTGCTCTTGATTGAACTCCTCCTCCAGCATGAAGTTTGTCAAGTCAAACTCTTCAATTTGTTGCTCTAGAGGACAAGTTGGGACTGCAAGATCTTCTTCTCCAACAAAATCAGTCCTCACCACCATTTTTTCAACCTCAGCCTCTTTTGTAGGCTTAACCATCAAGGGGATCTTTGTCATCCCAAATCTAAGAGCCTAACTCTTGACTGTCTCTGTCACTTCTTTTCTTTTTGGCTCTTCCTCTTGTTGTCCTTGATGACTGATTTTTTCAATTTCTTCTTTCCCACATGGAATTGGGGATGCAAGAGGAGGGATAGGTTGAAACTCAACTGATTTGACAATTTTGTGTGGTGGTGGAGGTGGTGAAACCTCTTGTTTCTTTGGAGGAGGGGGTATTTCTGTTAGCTCTTGTGGAGGGGATGACTGTTTGGAAGGGAAAAGGAAAGAAGAATCGAGATGGGGTGGAAGACTAGGGGATGGAGGGATGGATTCAACACATGGGACAGCAGATGGGGAGTTTAAATGAGATGGTGCTGCTTGAGTAATGGAAAGAGAAAAACCAGATGATGGTGTAGAACTTACCCATTGACAAGGTTGTTCAACAACAAGTCTGTAGGCCTCTATCTCTGCTGTCCATTGTGCAAGTTGGGGCAGCATCTTTATCATGAAGTCCAGCTTCTCCTGAGGGCTGTAATGCCTTGGAAAAGGTCCCACCCATGGACAGGGTGCTCCATAACCGATTCCAAAAGCTTTCATTTGTGCTTGAGCCCTGGACTGCACCATCCCCACCTCCATCTTTTGGATTTTCTCCAATAGACCAACATCTTGCATCGATGGCCTTCATTATATGCATACTCCTGCTCTTGGGAAGCTCCATAGCCAAACTAACTTTGGCATTGCTGTTCATATGAGTATGCATGCTGATCTGGAGGATTTGTAAAACGTGTTGGAGGTGGAATATACTGCTGTTGTTGATATGAAATCCATGATGGAAATGAAGTCATGATTGCACAACTTCAAATAATGAGGAAGAATGAAAGAGATGGAAAGAAGGATGAATGGAAAATGAATGAAAATGAATGGAAAGGAAGGTCTACAACTTCAGAGATGGTTGTTGACCAGATGGAGTCGCCAGATGTGTTTGAAAGTGCCTCCAAAGGCTGAAATCTTCACAGGAACACATCAACCTGCAAAAGATGAAGTGAAAGACCTCTAAGGTCCCACCGGGCGTGCCAAAACTATTGATGCAAAATCACAGCACCCCTGGACGCACATCAGGCTTCTAGGTTGATGTTCAGGCATCCAGTGTGATTGCACAACATGGAAACCTCTCTCCAAGCGTGGGACTTGTGGCGAGAGAGGAATCTCCAGAGAAGGCTAGTTCTGCTCCTAAACTACCTGCCACAAGCTATTCCAGTGCAGGCAAGCTAATCTAATCCTAATCTAACCATGCCAAGGAGACAGAGAGAGAGAGAGAAGGAAAAACAGCAAAAGCCTACACTAAAACGGTGATACACCAGAGAAGGAGGATGTTGAACATCTATCAAAACTGCCATGGGACAAAGAGAGGTGAGCAATGGGAAGGATGGACAGATGCATCACAGGCCCAAGGATAGATTTCACACAGAAAATGTCCCAAAACTCCATGAACACAGCTCCAAACTGCAATGAACATTTAGACATGCTGAGATATACCGCAAATGAAGAGAGGCAAGGAGAGAACAAGCAAAAATGAGAGAGGATGGATAGATGCATCACAGAACACGTTTTGTTGCTCCAGAAGTTTGCACAGAACATCATTCCATTAGTAAAAGGCAAAAAACGCCATTACAGAGCAGGGAGGAGGCTCGAACTCCATTTTCAACCCTAGAGAAGAAAAGAAGGGAGGGCCGAGCCAGAAAGAATGAACAACTTGTAATGTCTCTCCTTTGAAAGAAGTCCCTCTTTACAATATATAGGAAGAATGAGAGAGGGAGAAGAGAGGAATTCGAAATATACCCCAACCACCTCCAGACTACATTTAATTATCTCATTATGGTGGTAGGTGAGAACCCTAGTGAACCCAGAAAGTGGCGAACTGTATTTCGAATTTTTAATTATTTTTTCTCACCTAATTAAAGATATCCAGTCGTAGTTGGATAGAGGACCTTGTAAGCTTTCCAAAAAGTCCAACCTTGCATGAATCCGAGCTCCCAGTCAAAAGTTATGGCCATTTGAATATCTGCGCCAGGGTCTGCTTCCTGTCAGCGCTCAAAATGTTGCGCCCCCTGAAGGTGCGCCACTTCTATGCGCCTTGGGCGCACCATTTTCCATGTCGACACTCTATGTCATGCACCACTTCTGTGCGCCTTGGGCGCACCATTTTCCATGTCGACACTCTGTGTTGTGTGCCACTTCTGTGCGCCTTGGGCGCACCATTTTCCATGTCGACACTCTGTGTCGTGCGCCACTTATGTGCGCCTTGGGCGCACCGTTTTCCATGTCGACACTCTGTGTCGTGCGCCAATTTTGTGCACCTTGGGCATACCATTTTCCCTGTCGACACTCTGTGTCGTGCGCCACTTCTGTGCGCCTTGGGCATGTCAGGGATTTGAGCTTCTTTGATTTCTCCATTCTCCTGCTTGTCTATATCGACCCGGGGGGAGACATTTACAACAATAACCTTGCTCTAATTTTATGCTACGCACTTCATCGATCTATCTATCTAGCATACATTATCAAACCACTTCCTAATGATGCACTCTTGCTTTATGGTTCATTCTTGACTACTGAGGGGTCTTATATAAATGAACCTTATCATTCACACACAGGGGGCATTGTTATTCTCCTCCCATCTCTCGATCATATTAACACATGCTTAAGTACACTTTTACAATCATCTCATTCATTTTATACATACTTTACCATTCATCACATCTCTAGTCATGCAGACATGTATAATTTTGCATTATCTATCTATCACACACCCTAATTAAAATATACATTTCATATATTATCACCCATTATCACAAACATTATTTCATCACTTATCTATCCATGATCAATCTAAACATTTATTTCCATTAGTCAAAATCAACAACTATGCAATATAAATCAAATAAATAAATACGATCGATGCTCAACACATCAACATGTTAAAATAACGAAAATCATCCATCTTTATACATCATAAAAATATTAGAGTTACATAGTAAAATCACTGGGGGAAAGCCCCTACATCCATATATATCATATCTCATCATCACTATCACTATCTACAACTGCGGGAGCTCTAAAACTAGATACTTCACCACTCACTTGGTGCCTATAGTCATGGCGCCTATACCTCTTTACCTACCTATGTAATAGAGTAAGCTCAATCGAATGTTCCGTAAAATTACCTGTATCTCTAAAAACCTAAAAATAGATCATGTGTTAGGGTACCTCCGCCCGTAGCTTCCTTAGCTCATTATGCCTCCTCTCGTGCCTCATCTCTCTCACTTAAGAACATGGTATAAGTAGCCACTTCTACCAGTACTAGATCAAATAAATGAACACGCTCACTCACAATGGCATCTACTCACTCTAGCATCCCACCTCCAATGAGAAAATCGGTGGGTACATTCCATGTCAAAGTGCGGATTGAAGTATCTATGATTAACACCCAATAAGCATTCCCTATAACCATCCAAAACATAACATTAGTTTACATGTAAGATATGCCACAATCCAACAAATAACTAACAATAATACACTTATGCCCACACTCCCATATTTCCACTACCACAACATCACCACCCGGGGGTAGATGCCCCGCCCCTCTCCCCTTCTACCGTTTTACTCTCGCTACATCTACAACTATTAGGTATAATAGCACCCATCAATGCACTTCCCACCATGCACTATACTCCTCTGTACAACCCACATCATCCACATGTATTGGCCCTATGGCCACATCTAACTCCTCTGTTCTAGGGGGTACTAGTTGTTCCCCTATGGGCATTGGTGTCACTCCATCCCTCATTGGTGCCCTCATAGATCTCACCCATATAAGGCTCGGGAGCACATCTCGAGCAATGCCAAACTAGCGTGACACATGCTCTTCCTAAAATAGATCCACAACCCTAGGAAACATATCCTCTACCCATATAGTGTGACAAATACATCAAATATCCACTGTATCTTTAGGCCATCCACCAAAGTCATGATATGGCCTCTAGATAATGGCCCTTGGCCTTATGTGATCCAAAATAGATCTATATGTATTAGTTTTCATCCTCCTACCCTGCACACCTACCCACCGCTTGGAAAATATACTAAGTATATACCACTCTCCACGTGGCCCACTATATGGCATTAGTATCACAATATGCTCATATGCCCACATGTAAAAAATGGATGGCTCATAACCCACCCACATGATCCTCCCTGCATGAGTATATACAAATCCTTGTGCAAATGAGATAATAACTATATATAGAGAAAATTACCGTGAATGAAAGAAATAAACAAACATGCAAACCTTTCTAGAAACCTTATGCAAAAACCTCAGATAAGGGTCTCTTGTGAAAACTTACGAAATAATGATGAAGTGTTTTGTGGGTTCTCTTGAGTGCTCTCCAAGCTTTGAATGCAAAATTCTATAGACACAGTTCAATAGAGTTTTGTGCTTCAAATTCAAGAGGATTTGAAAGGAAGGTAAGCCTGTAATTTATAGAAGTAGAAGGTAGTTGAAAGTGGTTATACATGGATAAATGAACATGCTAAAAATAGCATTGTGGGCAGTTGTAATAGTGCCAGGGGGAAATAATGAAATTAATTACAAAAAGTTGCATCTAGAAAGGTGGTTGTACATGCATTTTAATTGCCCCCACCTTTCTAGGATTCTAGAAGTGTAGTTAACTAGGGTAGTCAAAGTGGAGTTAGATCAAGTGGCAGATGACTAGGATGTGCACACACTTAATTAATTAATTATTTAATTAATAAATAATAATTAATTTAGCCAAAGGGGTACAAAGGGTACATGGGATTAATTTAATTAATCCAAAGGGGTACAATGTGTATTAATTAATCAATTACAAATGGGTGAATAATAGGGTGTATTAGCATAATACTAGGAACAAGTGGAAACATGAATGTAAATTTGGGGTGTCTACATTTTTCCCCTCTTTAAAGTGCTATTGCAGAGTAATAGTGCTTTAAAGATAGTAGACGCATGCAGATTGGCAAGCGAGAAAATTGTGAAGCATTAGGATGCCCCAGAAACAAAATGGATGAGGAATGCCCCCTCAAGTGGGTGGATGATGCAACAAGGTGGTGGAAAACCACTTGATAGGAAGGAAAACAGGGAGTGGAACAAGGATTATGGGAAAGGATTGTGTTCATAGCATGAACATGATTTGGAGAGTAATTGTTTTAGAGTAACCTGATTTTTGTTGTTACACAATAGAGTTGTCACCATGATTATGAAAGAATCAAGATGGTTAACCTAGATGCACGTAAACAAAAACACACATAGAAAAGAAAAGATAAAAAAGGAAAAAAACCCAACATACAAAGTATGTGTCGGCATTAAGGTTATAAAGGAACCAAGATGTAATCACACTATTTGTAAGTGGTCCAAAAAGATTAAACATCCACAATGCAACACAAAGTCAAAAAATAAGACAATAAACCATGCCTTAATGCGTGCCATATTGATGATTACGTAGATACAAATGCTCCTAAATGGAAATAGGATCAGATTGGAAGAGCGGAGTTAAATCGACTCCTTATGACACTCTTTTTGAATCCGTTGTGCAAATGATCGAAATTAAAATTACCCCAGGTGAAGTTATATCACGAAGGAAAAATAATTGTGTGACTTGCCCCAAGTAGAGTTAGCATATCATGCAAAGGGAAGAAAGTGATAGTTGTAAGATTGGCATGAGCACTAGAGTAATAGAGAAAGGTATGAAATTTATCAATATTGTATTGAGATGTCAAATAATTCACTTTAAAGGGTTTTCCAATTGTAGGATTTTAATGATAAGTGAATGTTTGTTCAAAAGTTTTGTAATAATTTGTATTTTTTTAATTTTTGAAATAGTTGATTTGTTTTTTAATTTTCACAAATTTTGAAATAAAAATGCAAAAAAGGAAAACATTCCATGGCTTAAATAAACCAGGAGGAAAACACAACACGTGCAAATGAAAAAAGATATAAAAGAAGTAATAGAAAGAAACCCAATATGAATAGGAAGGAACCACACCAAAGTTATATGTGAACTAGGATGTGAATAAATTTCCTGCAATTGGTCCACAGTAAAGATAAAAAAAGTAAAACACAATGAAAAACTAAAAGAATAAAAAGCATCGTCACAATGTTAACAAACTGCAATAGTACAATACAACATGTAAAAATGACATCTAATGACACTCCAAATGTGTTCCACATTGAAGAACTAGACATATTTGAATCCCCCAAGTGATAGATTAGAACGCGAGAGGATTGGATTGAGCCGAAGAGTGGAGTGATACTTAGATACTCCAAAAGATACTCTTGTCAAATCCCATTGAAGTTTGATATGTATTAGATTAAAATGTAAAATCCAAATGTGCCCTAAGAAAAGTTATATTGCGAAAGGGTAAATGATTTCCTCGAGCATAGATATACACCATGAGAAATAAATATGAGTATGATCTAGAATGATCATGAGGAGTGCCATCAAATGGAAAAGTTGTTGAACTATGTTATCCAGTTGTTGAAAGTTTGTCAAACATTATCTGAATGTTTTGATTGTGACAATTTGAAACTATTTTTGGAGTTTTGGACAATTTTATATTGTTTTTGTGTTTTTGAACAGTTTTATATTGTTTTTGTATTTGTGAAGTTTTGCGAAACATTTTTTAATTTTGTTTCGGGTATTTTACAACTCGGTAAAAAGGTACATTGCTTGAAATCATGTGTAAATAATTAAATGTATTTCATTCCATTGGTAGAAATGTAGATGATAAAATGATAGGGTGTTTCACTCTGCTCATGGCTCCATGCAACTAGGAAGATGCGAGGGCTCATCACCGAGAGCCAAGAAGGACATGAAAATGAGATGAATAGTGATATGAAAGGTGAATATAATGGATGTGAAGACACAAGGTGTAACAATGATCCATGTGAGAAGAAATGCAACTCATCTCCAATCAAGATTACCTGACTGATTACAAGATGATTCCACTTTATAGGTTTTGACTTGAATTAGATCCATTGATGGCCTACTGATTGGAAAAATCCAGTTGAAGGAATTGGTGTCTCTCCTTAACATGAGAAGCTAAATTACTTCTTGGGATGTTTTTGATTAAGCACTTTGATTCAAATTTCATAAAGGCTTTATTGAATGATTATTTATTGATTTTTGTGAAGGACACCCTACATGTTGCCCCATGCCATCAGTAAAAGGCAAGGGCTCAACACCAAAGACAAAATGTAGGCAAGTAAGGGCTTTCTCCGTTCCCAGATCTCATACTGCCAGTAAGAAGTATGGGCTTATCACCAAATACTATGAAGGACAAAAGGTGTAATGATTTTATAGTTTTTTTAATATTTTTTTAATTTAATTTTCCTTGTATGTTGATAGCATGTTTGTTGGGAAGGAAAATTCTTCCCCAAGTCTCAACCTCATGCAACTAGTAGGATGCAAGGGTTCAACACCGTAGATTGAGATGGGCGGTCAAAAGGACCAGGTAAAGAAGTTTAGTGCTTTCAGTTAAAGAGAGATTATTTGAAAGGAGGAATTTTCCATCAGTAAGCTTCAAGACAAAACCATAGGTAAAAAGATCTGAAATGGTAGAAACCATAACAAAGATGAGACACATAATTCCCAAGAGGAACAAGGTTAACTGTGTTATCAATGGGTGAATAAGGCGAGTATATGATAATGATATGATTAAGGTATCTTCCAATAGATGGAATGCTTAACATTATTTATACGCACTTTTTGTTTCTAATTGGAAAACAATGCTCTAATACAAAGTTTTATTCTCTTTTTATGATTTTTGAGTTTTTTGAATGTTGGTGGATGAGGGTTTGAAATGGACTCATCAAGAAATATGTCCATGTTTATTAAAGTTGAATGGTCTTGAGATACAAGACTTGTGTAGATGAAATTCAAGTCAAGAGTGAGAATCAAAATATTTGATAAGTCTGAAATATGAGACTTGGATGGACATGGGAAAAGTCAAAGGAGTGAAAATGAAGTTTTGATAAGTCCTGTAATAGGAGACTTGGATGAACATGATCCAAGTAAAAATATTGAATCAAAAAATTTGATGGGTCCTGAAGAGTGAGACTTGGGCAGACATGATCCAAGTCAAAGGATGTGTGATTAGATAAGTCTTCAATGAGATCAAAATACATATGTGATGTTAAAAGAACATTGTTGATGCGGGAAGAGTTTGAGATATATATTCACCTGTAACCGAAAGAGCACAAGGAAAAAGGATAGATCTCTAGATGTATACCAAAGACTCTTTATAGGCCGTAGAAAGGAAATAGTCAATGTTTCACCTTCTAGGTTGTGAATTAGTTGATTGGGTAAAATATTTGTAGTTAAATCTTGAAATGGTTGTATAAGGATATTCCTAGGTATATGTACCTCATAGAATGTACACATGAAGATATCTTGACATTTAGGAATCATCATTGATTAGATTCCTATAGGATGGATCATGTGAGATAGAATGGACACAGAAGGTTGTGTTACCGCAAGTGTCCAAGATTGTTGTGGTTGTATTTCGACAACAAGACTAGAGATGTTAGGAATAGGAGATGGAATGGAAATAATAGAATCAAGCTCAATGGTGCTTGACGATGGACCCTCTTCTGTTATGTCAAGGATTGAAAGAGAGTCTTGAAGAAAATTCAAGTTCTCGTTAGGTGTTAGAAGATTTTTGAAACATGTTCAATGTCTGTTTGGACTATAGGAAGAAAAATTGTAGAAGAAATGGATTGGTTTGAAGGGGAGATATTTGACCTTTGTTGTGATCTAGCGGAATGTCAGGATGAATAAAAGTGGGAATAATATTAAACTCTTCATTTTAAGGTGTGGAAGTTGACACGTCATCAGTTGCAAGAGCTTCATTGTCAAGATCTACAAAGATCTCTCTTTTGTCAATTAAGTCTTAGACATAATTCTTAAAATGTGTACATTTATCTGTTGAGTGGCCATCAATGTGATGAAAATCATAATATGCATGAGGTTTTTACCAATATTTCTTAGGTTCTCCTTCAATCCAAGGTCTTGTAAGAGGATATTTTATCATCCCAACCTCTTTGAGTTGATGAAAGACACTAGAGAGACTTTTCGTTGAGGGGTGTAAACTTACATTTAACTTTACGTGGCATAGTTTCTTGGCTAGGTTGTATGATTGGATTTTTATTGATTGGTCATGTATGTTGGCCATATTGTGATTATCCATGACACCAACAATGATGACATTGTGGTTGCAATTGATGTACCAAGATTCATCATGAGAATTTCTAGTATGGTGATTATTGCAAGTGAGGTTAAAAGAAAAATGTTTGATGAAATTCTCTGAGAGGTCCATGAAGGTGGTAATAGATCCCTTTAGAAGGTGTAAGAACCAATCCAAAGATTTTCCTCCTAGACTTCTAGGAAAAAGGCACAAGAGAAAGCTATCGTTATATGCCACTTCATGACATGCTATGGAAAATTCTTTGATATGTTATCTTAGATCAGTTTTCCCTTGTATTTTTCGAATTTGGGTGTCTCAAAAGACTGTGGGAAGGGTATGTGTAAGATGTCCATATTAAAAGGGTATGGACACAATTCATCAAAATTGAATTGTTTGCATTGTTTTTGCATACTCAACAAGTGTCTTTCATCATTTTCCATTCTTGGGCAAAGGATGAATTATATATCATTACCAAGAGTATATCATTCCATCCTCCTCTATACGATGGAAAATTTCATGTATCTTATACAAGATTCATACACCACCCCCCCCTCTGTAACTAAAGAAGAGATCAAATCCACTATAAACTTCCGCAATCACACAACCCCGACCTCTCGTATAGTATAAATATTGATATGGACCTCGGTATGTACTTTGGTCCTTGTAAAGTAACGCTTAACGTCCCTCATCTATCTCTATGTGTCCTCTATGATCATCACTTGTACCCTCTCACCGACAATAGGCAATCACAATATGCGATATACATCCTCCAAAGTCACTGTCATCTCTCTAGTAGGAAACCAAAATGTGCAAGTATTTGCACACCATATCTCAAAAATGTAGTGATCATCAGCATATTATGGGTCACATCCCCCATCCTCATAATGTGCCACAATCTAGAAAAATCTAGAACATCCCACTCATCATTTGACAATCCCAATCCCAATAATGTACTCAAGTGGTGACCACCCTAGAACTCTCTTGAATGAATATCTCTCTATAAAATTCAAAGCAACAAAAAAATGACATGAGTACATCATATACATGCAAAACACCTACCAATAACATCAACAAGCATCAATTTTCACATTTACAACACTCTAGGATCAACGCTTAGCCCTATGGGTTGCGAGCACCCAAAACAAGACTCGGGTGCCCCAAAATATGTCACTAGCACCCATTCCTAAGCGTTAATTTCCAAAAGGACATTAGTGCATGTTTTTCTCTTGCCAAGGTCAAAAACACCAAGAAAATAAAAATAAATTTTTTACAAAAATTCATGAAAAAATAACCCAATTCAACACAATTTTCAAAAAAATCACCTTACTATCTCAACTATCGTACTTGACACCACTGTTTGCCACTACCATCTCAAATTGAATAATCACTATGCTCTCGATTTCATCATATTTACACACCTAGATCTCAAAATCACACTCTCTTGCAATAATCAAATGAAAGGCCTATTTACCTTTTCCTATTGCTATTTTTAGTAGCTTTCAATTTCCTACCTCACTATAGTCATTATTTACGCTCATTCTCCTAACTAATATATAACACATAATTTTCATCACATATTTAGCCATAATAATATAATTATTGTTCCATTTATATTTATCTCTTCAAAAATCCACCTACTATCATATCGTACACATTCCACAAACACTATATTCACACTCGACACTGATTCAACTCAATATACACTTAATTTTATGACATCTACTATATTGCGCTTCGATCACAATTACATCAACACACATCTAATTTCGGCTCAGTGTTCATTCTCATCATCACTCTCCCTTTCACTGAAAGGGGGCATACAATCGAGGTCATCTTATAATTCCCATGCATCATTACACAATCATTCTACATTTCTAATTTGACATTATCAAAAATTTACTCATACATCATGTGACATTTCACACCATTTTCTAGAAATTCCCCCTAATGACCTAATCTTGGGGCAACAAGAAGAAAATATCCCCATGAGTAATCAATCCAAAAAATTCAAATCTCAACAACACGAGTCTTTAAAAATACATCAATCAATCAACATAAACACAATGCACTTCTCCTAGATGACCTAACTTGGGAGTTACATCACCACTTTCCTAGATGACCTAACACGGGAAGTTATCTTTGCATTTTATACCACTTCAAGATGACCTAACATGGAATCCATCTCACACATATTATGGTACCCTTGGAGATAATGCAATGAGACGTTATTGTTTTTTCAATATTTCTCCTATATGGGTTATTCACATTTGATCGAAAAGTATCGAAATGAATAAATTTGGTCTTTCGTTCATCTGCAATGACAAGACATTTTGAGGATGTAGTTAAAGTTTGAGAGTAAAAATAAAAATCTCTCTCTACACTCTTCTTCTTCTTGTGGTAGGATTCCTAAATCCTAATTTTTTCACACACACAAAATTAGGCTCGGAACAGATCACTCCCTACCCTTATCAAAATTTCCATCATCGATAAAATCAAAAACTCCAATCACTTGCAATCAAATCATCAATCTTCATAAGTGCTCCCCACTATGGTTTTCCATCTCTATTTACGCCACATGGATCAAAATTCTGATCCATGGTCCGTCATGCCATATACTCTCATTCTACACATACTTCTACAATAGGGATTTTCTAGACTTCTCACAGGTATGTTCCTTACTTCCTTTACACTACTTGAATTTTATTCAAAGAGCATAAAGGGGGCGGAATATGTAGACACAAAATCACGCACTTACTACTATCTACTATGTTAATAATAATCCATGGATTAGTGCTCACATTATTGTTTGTAATAGTTAAATGTAATATTCATATATTTCATTAGTAAGCTAACGTGCTTTAGTAAGATATGAATATTGTTATATTAATATCATATTTTTGTGAGAAAAATTAAAGTTTGTAATATTATTAATATTCATTATTAATCAAGTCATTATTAATAATATAGGATAATATGTATTAGTTGTGAGTTTGTTGAATAAACAACTCACGTAGCTATTTGGGAGTTGTGTGAGAGATTGTTGGGTTTGGGAGTGATTATAAAAGAGATATGTGAGGATATTGTCGGATTAAAGATTGGAGTTGAATCCTTGTTTCAAGGAGTTATTTCTCCTATATATTGTAAGTTATCTCATCATGTAATTGCTCAAGTTTTATTCTATCAATAATATATGGTATTTTTGTTATAATTTGTCCTCTATAATTTTAGTCTTGTATTCTATAAATTTCCTCCATTATTAATGTGATTGTTCTTTATGTAGTTTAGTTGTACTATCAGTTTCACATCATTTGGAATCATAGCATGATAGGATGAGTTATGAGAGTCATTGCAGGACAAAAAAATAGCCTCTTGAATGCAGATATGAGAGTTTTGAAGCTTCCATTGCCATTTTCTTGATTCTGATCTTAAAAAAAAGAATGGTAATTCATGTTTTTCTCAAAAACCCAGATTCAAAATTTTGTGATTTTTTTTGGTTTGGTTATTTGTATTATGGAAAACTTCGTAAAAAAGTACGTAAATTGATTTCATATTTTAAGAGAAATCATGGAAACAATTATGACATTTTTGATTATTTTATAAAAAAATAGTGACTGATTTCCAACAATAAAAATTTGTTATGCTTTATTATTTTGGTTTAATATAGAGATAATTATTATTATAAGGGTGCATTATCGTTGAAACCTGACATCTAAAATAATTGTACAATGAGCCTCAAAGAAAAATTTGGTTGATATAGCATCATCACAATTGAGGAAAGAGGTAATGGAGGAAGGAGGTTAATCGGTGACTGTTCACTAGCTTTAAGCGAAGGGGCCACACAATGAATTTGTGGAATTTATTTTTGTTGTGTTTAATTTTCATTGTGTGTTGTAATAAGAACAAATGATTTATTCCTGTTCAATCTTGTAATAAGTGAGCTCTTGTGTGAGTGATATTTCTTGTATTTTCCCTTGAATGTAAGGATGGGGGTGGGGAAACATGTACGCTGCTATGAAGTGGTTGGTGGTCCACTAGAAAACCAATTTGAGAGTTTGTGAATCTCTTAGAAAATCACATATAGAGTGGTTAATGGTTCCACTAGAAAACCTGTTGGAGTTGATAGTACTCTTTGAAAATCATCGTATCATGAGAAAGTACTAGACAAAAACTCATCCATGTTCACACTAAGGGGGAATGTTAGGAATAATCCATGGATTAGTGCTCACATTATTGTTTGTAATAGTTAAATGTAATATTCATATATTACATTAGTAAGTTAGTGTGTTAGTAAGATATTAATATTGTTATATTAATATCATATTTGTGTGAGAAAAATAAAAGTTTGTAATATTATTAATATGAGTTATTAATCAACTCATTATTAATAATATATGATAATATGTATTAGTTGTGAGTTTGTTGAATAAACAACTCACGTAGCTATTTGGGAGTTGTGTGAGAGATTGTTGGGTTTGAGAGTGATTATAGGAGAGATATGTGAGGATATTGTGGGATTAAATATTGGAGTTGAATCCTTGTTTTAAAGAGTTCATTATCCTATATATTGTAAGCTCTCTCATCATGTAATTGCTCAAGTTTTATTCTATCAATAATATATGGTATTTTTGTTATAATTTGTCCTCTACAATTTTAGTCTTGTATTCTATAACTTTCCTCCATTATTAATGTGATTGTTCTTTATGTAGCTTAGTTATACTATCAATTTCACATCATACTATATCGTCAAGTATGTTGTTTTATATATGGATCTTGTGTAAGAAAAGTATTCACTAATGACACACTTCCTAGTAATTATCTTCTCTTAGGTGTCTTTATGGTTTTTTATCTTTTACATCTCTTTGCAACCATTCCGATTAGCTCACAGAGATCCCTATCTCTTAGTCTTCGCACATTGTTTTTAGTTGTCTTAAGACACTAGTGCCCATGAGTGGACATTAGCACCCACAAACTCCTATCCATCCGGGTCCGGTGTCCTCTTTATTTTTTATCTTACTTTTGACATTTGAGATTGGTATTTTTAGTCTTCCCATTCATATCCCGAGGCACTAGTCGGAATGTTGGGTCATTAGTGATGAAAATCAAGCAATCAATCCCTATATAAACACCACATACATACCATTATAATGGAAAGAAATTTTTATCAAGGGATATCTATGTACATATCTCAAGGGATTGCATTTGCGCACATTTTTCTATGTACACAATGCATAGAAAGGGGAATTTTTGAATTCCATCCCACACCTTTCCATTTTATCTAGTTATTTCCTACTTTCTTGGCATCATCAACTCAAGGGAAATCTAGAAGTACTATTGTACACGCAATCACATAGAATTGCATTGGGTCTAAGATGTATTATAGTGCTCGTCATAAATTCACTAGTTTGACAACTAAGGATAGTCTAAACCCTCATTTTTATCTTTACTTTTTAGGATTTGATGTCTTTTTTAGGGTTTTGTAGGAGGTTTTTCGTATTGCGGTTTTTACTGCCTACTCTAATAGTTAAAGTGTGGCTTTTAGGTGATTAGTGAAAAACAAGTGTGAAACCTAGCGATAGTGTTAGAACTAGATCCTAAGCTTTTTCATAGTCTACGGTACCCACTAGTGGTCTAGGGCATCGAAATTCGGCGATGTATTTGTTTCCATCCCATCAAATTCTCTAGTCCAAAAACACTTTGAGAGAAGTAAAATCAAGGTAAGTGCCCTATCTCTTATATTTTATTTCATAAATAAATCAAATAAAGTTCCTCGCATTTGTATTTTATTATGTATTAGTTGTAATAATCATTTCTTTTATATCTCATAAAACAAATTCAATTTTTATTAAATCACCTAGCCTTCCCCGGCTTGGTCTAGCTATATTTCTCCACTCCACTCATCCTTGCCCCATATAGAGTGTAGGGCTATATTTCTCTGCCCCATAGAATTCTAGGGCTAGAGATATCCACTTCGAGATAGAACAAAATAAGATTTAGAACCGAGGTCGCCTCTTCATTGATCAAGCCATATATAATAAGAGGAGAGTATCCAATATTAAGGTTCCAATGGGTGGGGAATGAATCAAATATTACGCATCTAAAACTAATTCCATTTATTGGTATGAGCATGCAACTTCGTCATCCCGAGTTATGCTTACCACCCACCCCATCTATATAGAGGTCTATATGGCTCATCCACTATATTCACCCACCTCATCTCCATATAGATATTTGGATATGGCTCATCTAATTGGATATACCATAAAGAGAGAGATATGGTGGAGGCCCACCATGTTCCATGTTCCTTGTGTATTAATCCCCATCCCTATTCCCATCCCCTATCTAGAAGTCAATGACCTTTCCCCATAAAGTTATAGATCTCGAGAGCCTCCTCCATAGTTCATAATTCTAGATGGATAGGATGAGATAGATGATATCCGGATTGGTTGGGTTATCATGTTGGATCTCTTGCCCTATATAGAGAACTCTTGGTGGGGGTTAGAACTTACACTACAGAGATAGGGCCTAATGAGTTCATCCTTTATCTATATAAGTTAGTGTTAGCTATGCTCACTCCCCATTTATAGATATTCCTCCTCCCCCTAATTAAGTTCTATATATTTTTGGGTCACCATACGAGAGATGGGGAGCAACTTGCATACCCTGGGTTGACCCCAAACTATAGATAGAGACAAAATGGGCATCATAACTCTAACTTTGTCCCCCATCAGCCCATATCCCAAAATATTGTCTTATCGGCATCATGTGATGTACAACCCCATCTATATACTAATACTAAATGGGTTTGAGTCTCAATCCATCTATATGGGCTAGCCATATAGATCTATAGGTGAGAAACTAGTTAATCCCCTCTACTCTATATCTCGTGGGACACACCAGAACTATATTGAGTATGAAATATAGTGTAACGCTTGATGAAAATCACATTTTGGTAACTTCCGAGGTTATTCTAACTTAAACATATGCATATTTTTATGCATATAGTGTGTGCTTGAGTATTGTGTAGCTAGCTAGGGTTTATTTTGTAGCTACAAGTGTGAATGAGTAATCTTGTACATAATCCGACAAAACCTACAATGAACAAGAAGCAACACAAGAAGAACCATAATTGTAACTATCTGTAGATACTAGCGCCAAGTGCAGATTTTAGTGCCCAAGTGGTTGTGTCCTCTCCTATGTGCTCATGTCCCTGAGATTGTCACATTCCAAAATTAGAGAAAGATCTTACATAGTCCAAACTATACCTTTCTAGTCTATTCATTAATCCAAAATGAGTCCAGGACCTATGGTTACAAGCCAAGTCATGTTTATTTTCACTTCTATAGCTAGATATTTCTTGAATCTTTTACATTTATCAGACCAATAGTTTCCTTAGATTTAAATTTTATTAAATCATTTGGTGCACCCATTCCCTACATTCCCATTATCATATAATTCATGGCTTCCCATATATTTTATTGCAATGCTTCCCCATTCTATATCCATGTTCAACTTCATAATATCCTTATTAATCATGTCCTAGTTGATCAAAAATCCAATCTTAATGTATGTAATCTTTCCTTTCTAAATCAAATAGGATGTTTTACTACTCATCTCAATGCATCTAATATTTTTATATGTGGATTTGATAATACACCTACAAAATTATTGGTCATATTATCCCTTGCCCCTACAATGGGATCTTGCACTCTCAATGTTCTATGTCATGCTATGCCTCATGATATTCCTTATACTATCATTCTAGGCTATTATTGGTTACATACTATGTATACACTTATTTCTACCCTTTTCATAGCACACAATACCCTTGTTACACCTTCATCCATGGAAATTACTATAGTATATTCCACACCTCATGTTCTTTACTCCTTGTGATATTCCCCTCATACATGATGTTGATGACATTTCCTACATTGCACATCCTTCTCTTATTTGAATGCACCCTAGTGTAATTGATTTAAAATATCAATTTTCTATTGGAACCCATGATACGCATCCCATTACATGTCACTCTCTTTGCACTTATATCAATAATGTGCTTAGTTATTCCAATGTTACATCTCTCTCCACACCTTCCTCATCCCAAGTTAGAGCCTTTGTATGTTGATTTGACAATGATTCTCGAATGCTATCACTTTTTTATATCCTATGCATGATTTATTTACTATGGATGTACCTTATCTTGTTATATCCATGGGGGAAAGAAATTCCCCTCTTTCCACATCTATGTCTATGGTTGATTAAACTAAATTAGAATTTCTAGTGTAATCTAATGTTATAAGAGCAGTAAATAAATGACAATAAAATGTAGCAAATATACCCAATAAAACTAAGCAGTAAGATGTGAAACCTTGAAATGAAAAGAGGTTTAAGAAGGCCTTAGCTGATTCACGGATGTCAAAGGACTTTTTTGCGGTGTATACGAAGTGAATATGAGGAGGAAAATATCACACGGGATCCCGAGAAAGTGTATATTTAGACTGGGGTGCACGGAGAGAGATAAGCACCTATGGGTGCCCTGGTTTGAATTTTGGGCACCATAGTCTAGGTAAATTCTCCAAAAACCTCCTTTGAGGTGTTGCAAGATGTTCTTATGTGTTGGCTTCCAGTCATGTGAATGTCATCACACTTTTCCAGATGTCACCTTAAACCTATAATGAAGAATCACCCGCAAAACCCCAGTTAAAACATCAACACCCTAAAAATGAAATATGCATATGAAGGGGTCAGAATTTCCTCGAGTGGTGATAATGGTGGACTTATTGGTGAGCGTTATACTACATCTTAGACCCAATGTAGTTATAGGTGTGTGTGTGTGGAATTATGCCCTAGGTTTCTCTTGTGCCATTCACACTTTGTGAAGTATCAAGAAAGTAGCTAGATGTAGAATGTAATAAATGTGTGCATGGAAATAATAGAATTCCCTCCTATGAGGTGTGAAATAGATGAACCAGCCATGTGTCCCTTGTGATGGAGATAGATGGTTCAAAATAGAGCTATAGATGCCTTGGATGGATGCCTTTGTTATGTGGTGATAGTAGATGCTTAGTGCTTGGTCCCTTATTATGATCACATAAATTTATATTTATATGATTCCTTCACTTTAATTTCATAATTAACTCCAAAAAGGCCAATTACCAAAAAAATAATAAATTCAAATGGCTAAAAAGGACCCAAAAAGTGCGATTAAATTGTATATAGGACATGGGCGTTTAGAGGGGATGAGGGCACACGATGCTAGCATCCCGATGGGGCGCTCAAATCCATAAAAGGTAAAATAGAAGTATGAAAAAATAGACTGGGCCAATAAAGGTGCAAGACCGAAAGTAGCAATAGAAATCAACAAAAGATGGCCAAAGACATGGGTTAATTATTACTTTTCATACATGCAAATAGTAGTATGTGATCGAAACTAGATAATTACCCAAAGTGAGTTATTTTGTGTCTATAATGGTCATGGGGGCTAATTCATACTAATTTATTTCTTATTATCTTCCCAAATTGTACCTATTACTTCCGATGAGTCTTTTGTCTCTCCCTCAATTGTTTGAAATTGATCATCGATGAGCCTTCTAACATTACATATGTTACACACCTTTTGAATTGCATATTGATCCTTATGTTTGCACTTAATTTCTCCACTATTTCTAACACTCCCAATGTTACACCTATCTACTTTCTCCTAATGGGTATGTTCTTATTATTTATAGACTTCATACTCATCTAGGTGGGATCTTGGACTCTATATGGGTTTCCCCTCACCATGTTGACATTATTCTTTGGTAGCTCTTGTGTTTTCCAATGTTCTACCTATTTAATTCTCTCCACATGTATGATATAATCTTACTCCACATGTTATGATACATGCACTCTCCCAAAACCATTGAGTCCTAGATCATATTAACATGTGTGGATATTTTATATCATCTAATCATAGATCCTTTCCTAATAATCTCATTGGATATATCATCTTATCATTCAAAATTGGGGGATCCTAATTCCCATACATTACACGATGACACACTCTTACTCCTGATTCATACTTGACTATTGAGGGAATCCTTACCTACATGAACCTCACTTTGCACACATATAATAGGGGCTTCCTTCTTCCTCCCTTCTAGCTATTCTATTTCACATATTTTCAATAAAAAAATCCAAAAACATGTTTTCTTAGATCTTGATTGGATGTACTCTTGCTTCCTTATACTATTATATGTTGCACCTTTTCTTATCACATTACTACAATTTATAGTATACTTTATCATTTTTCATACACACATGCACATTCACATGATATCTTGAGGTGAATGTAGGTAACTTACAGGTTGTTACAAGATGTATGATGTTTAGTCCTATGCATTTTCAGTCCTACTTTGAGGCTCCTAAGGGAATATACCTTTTCCAACTTACTATTACGTTCTATTATTGTAAAATTTCACATTTTCATTCATATATTCAGATATTACATTATGTAGACACTAGAAATTATTATTTTTGACTAAAGTATCTGTTGTGGAAAAATCACAGTGCCCTCCAAATGGCCAAGTTGTGAATGGGGAATTCGGTGTGATTTCCAAACATGGAGCTAACGAAGAAGGTTTTGTGGGGACATATGCCTACTATATGTTCTAGTACCAATAGCCTTGTAATGTTCATTGGGCATAGAGTCACAACCGATGACTGCAACTAATCCAACCCTCTCGAATTTGTGTTGGAACCACTTGAAACTTTTGACCACGAACCTATTCCATTGCTCACACTCCCAAACTTTATAAGAAAATATTGAAGTTAAAATTTTGAGAGTGGAAAATTGTCTAAACCTAGGATTTTCACCTTTTCCTCTTTACAACCCTAATCTACGGGACTGAAAAGAACCTTGGAACCTATCCCAAAACCTAATTCCGCCAAGTATGATCATGATGAATCCAATGATTTCTTGGTAAGCATAACATGTTGAAATTTTTTTAATAATACATTATCAAAGTTAGGACATCATGGAACTCTATTAAATTTTGAATTTCTTTCTTCTTTTGAATGTTCCACTTCGACTCACTACTTAGAACACCACTGACGGTTGCCTATAAATTCATAAAATCTTCAACTAAACTGATTTATGCAAGGATTTGAGGTTGATCTTCTACTTTTGACCATGGGAAACTTTGAATTATTGGAGGGATTTTCCTAGAACCTAGACTGTTACTATTGTGAAACCTATCATTTTCAATGCAACAATTTTCCTTGGGGGCCAAATTTTTGATCCTAGAATCTCAATGATTGATCTTGAAGGAACAAGAGAATGAAACTTATTAAACTTGTCCCTTATCAAGTTCGGTTTTCTGCTTTTTTTTACTTAAAGATTGTAAATGTTACCTATAAGTATGAGCTTCTTCCTTGTTCTTCCGGGAGGTATGGAGAAAGCTGGTGCACTATGCTAGAGCAAAGCGAACAAAACCTATATACAAAATGATGAATCATACCTGCTCAATTGAGGCATGTAGAGTGTTCCTAAGCACTTGTAATGCTGAAATAAAACCTAATCCTACCCTATACTAACCGGAGAGAGAATACTAAAAAAATATCGATATCGGTAGGAAACATAACTCCCTTTTCTTATAAATTTCATCCATGCAAATGATTTGGAACTATACATGGCCGTACAAATGAGTGAAAAAATGATATAACAAAAAAATTCCACCCATATCGTCGAGGAATCAACTAGAAGTAAAACCAATACTCCCTTTGGATGATCTACATGTGGCTCTTTAAGGTGTTGCAATTGATGTGGGTGATCCTTGACATTGTGAGACTGATTCTCATGTTTAGAGACAATCATGACCAGTTGTAGAAAATATGATTCTAGATCCAATGAAGCTAGATATCTAATGAGACATGGCCTAGTGCACCATATGTACCTGCTACTTTGAGTTCCAATTTGAATAGGAAGGTCCTCTAGCAGAATTTCCTAGAAAAGGTGACTTTACGTAACTTGATTTTATATCTTTTACACATTTACAAACAAGCGATGTTCCTTTTGAGTGAATGGTATGGAATGGATGACCCTTTCCTTATCTTTTTCTTCCTTACCCATTGTTAAATTAGGAATATTAAATTACTCCAATCAAGATCCAAGAGAATCCTTATGAGAGAAAGGCTGCCCTGCATGCTCCCTTTTTTAGCAACAAGAAACTCCTTTGTGGCATGCATTTCTTCTAGATGACTCATAGCCTCGATTGGAACATTGATGGATTGCTGCAAGTGGTGAACCATGTTGCTCACTTTGTTAAAATCTTTGAGTTCTTCTTTATTTCCTTGAAGGCAAGGTTTTCTTGCACATCCATCTCCCTCTTCTTTGTCTAGCATGGAGTTTGAGGATCAAACTCCTCCTTTTGCTACTCATGAGGGTTGTTATGTGCAACTCAGTCCTCAAGTCTCTCCTCTTCAATGGATTAATTTAACAAATTATTCTAAAAAAACATGAAGGAAGGGGGAAATCAGAATTTTCAATACCACAAGAGAGCAAGAAGATCTCTATGATCTCATCCTCTTGTAAGGCCTCCATAATTGGCTTGTTTACCTCCATGGTATTTTCAATATTTTTATTTTTCTTACCATGGAGCTCCTCATCCTCAAACATAAAACTTGATAGATCAAGTTTATCTTTTGAATTAAAATACGAAGAGGATGAAGTGGGGAAGGAACTTGCATTTTCTTGTATGACTGCCTTGAACCGGAATCTTATGAACTGTTATATTCTCTACCTTAGCATGAGGTTACTCTCATTTTGGATTTGAAGTTGTTTTTTTCCTTCCCCTCTGCTGATTTTGAAGCTAGTGAATGATCAACCACTTCTGAAAATAGAGTTCACTCATAGGCGTTATATTCCAAACAAACCGATTGTTGATCATTCTACTTATTCTTTCTTTGCTCTTGCTACTTCAAACTCAGCTTTCACTACACTGTTCTTCCACCTTGGCCTCCTATGAAGGCTTAACCAAAAATGGGATCTTATTAACCATGAATCTTAGGGCCAAGCTCACAATGTTTTTCATCATTTCTTCCTTTTCTATATCTTCTTATTTTTTCTCTCCTTGAATGGTCTTTTGAGTTTATCCTCGACATGGATTCGAGAATGTGAGAGGAGGGGTGGGTTGGGTCTCGGTGGATTTTTTCATTGTTGTTGGTGGTGGAAGGGGTTTTACAGTTTTCTCTCATGGAGGAATTTTGGGCTTAGAGGGGAAAATGGAGGAAAAGTTGAGATGAGGTAGAAGAGTAGAAGATGGAGGAGGGAAATGCACACTAGGGGAAACACATGAGAAGCTTAGAAATTGAGGCTCTGGCTGAGATGAAGCAAATTGGGGAGTGGAGAGAGGATTATTGGATTGTAATTCAAGGATTTCCAATTGATAGGATTGGTGACATTGTCGACAAAAGCTTTTATCTCCTGGATCCACTCTGTGAGTCTTGGAAACATCTCAACTATGAAGTCAAGCACATTACATGTGCTATAATGTCTTTATAAAGGGCCCTCCCATGGACAGGGGGTTCTAATACCAATCTTACATGCCTGTATAATATATATATATCCATTAACTATACCATATTTGCTTCCAATTCTTGAACTTTTAGCTGCAACTCAAAATCTTGGTGCGGGAAACCTCCATAATCTGCATACCCTTGTTCTTGGAAACCTATATAGTCTAGAGGATAACCAAAATGATATATATCCTTCTCATAGGTTTATATCCATTGTTGATTTTCATCTCAAGTATGGATCTAGAGGTGGCTGATAGTACCACGAGAATATATGTTGTAAATGTGGAGGAATGCCTAAATGGCGTCATTGTTTGCTGCAAGTGTGTATTTCATTGCGGGAATGAAGTCATGGATGCAAAAAATTATAGAAGAAATGGTATGGGAAGGAATGAAATAGATGGAAAGAAAAATGGATGGAAATGGGTGGATAAGAGAGAGAAATTATGTTGCTTAGAGAGTGGGTTTTTGACCAAATGGAGTCGCTAGTTGTGCTTTGCATGTGCCTCCAAAGGTAGTGATCCCACTAAGTGCACACTGAACTTGATGAAATGAGATGAATACCTATATGCATACCTTAGAGGGAACAAAAATGGTTGTGGGTTTGAACTGGTTTAATTGCAAAACTATCTCTCGAAAATTTGAAATTTCGGAACCTGGCTCCACTTAAAACCTCCAAAATCTCAAAATGCAAGACACAATGGAAACTACGAAATCCAAGTAGGAAAACTCCAAAATATGAAATGCCAAAAGTCTAAAATTTGAAAAATTTGAAAATTCCAAAATTTTAAAACCCAAAATCGAAATCTGAAAAGTCCAAAATTTTGAAATTTGGAAAATTCCTAAATTTTGAAAGTTTGAAATCTCGAAAGCCAAAATTTTGAAATGTAAAAATTTTGAAATTGAAATTTTTGAACCCTTTTTTATTTCAATCCTTAATCTATCATCTATGAAATTTTGAGCCCATTTCCCCATGTTAAGCCCATGAATTTAATGATTTTAGACTTTTACCTTGTATAAAAACCTCGAAATCTAATTTTTTTGAACTTGGCTAATAAGGTAACAAGATCTTTCTTGGAACATCTGTGACAATGAAATCCTAACTTCAATATAGTCCCACCGGGCATGCCCAAAATATTGTAGAAGTAGAGGCATCATGGTGGCTTAGGTGTTACTTGATAGTGGAACAACTCTCAAAGATGTAACTCTAACTCCTTTTTTGTCCCACTAGGCATGCCAAAACTGTTGTGGAAAAATCACAACACCCCCGAATGGCCAAGTTATGAATGGGGAATTTAGTGTGATTTCCAAACATGGATATATCCTTAGTGTGGGAAAATACGAAATGGGATTGCTCTCTAAAGAAGGTTGGTTCCTACTCCTAATCCTACTTGGCACAAAATAATCCTAATGTGAGTAAAACTACTTGACTAACCCTAACCTAAAAATTCCAAGGGAAAGGGAGAGAGATGCATAGAAAGTAAAAACTATATTAAGAGTAGTGATACACATAGAAAAGGAGTCTTAGACGGACTACCAACCCTACAAAATAGAGAAGAATACACTTGGAGAGGGTTTTCAACACCACATACCAACTTGTGCCATTGCACTATTTCCAAATAGACATAACACACCCGAACCTTGCAATGAACAAGGAATATGCACAAATCCTACAAACACAATGAGAGGAAAAAAAGTAACAAAATAGTGCAAGGATTGACAGGTGAATCAAAAAACACCATTGGTATTATTCCAATAACTTACAAAGTACATTATTTTAGAAAGAAGAGGAAATATGCCATTATAAATCATAGGATGAAGGCACGAAGGCCCATGAAATTCACAACAGTTTAGCTAGAGTAATGGAGAATAGGGGTGTAGAGGAGGAGAGATGTCTAACTCTTTTCAATGTGTAACCCCTTGACATTTTATAGAAGAAATATTGAGAAGAGAGGGAGAGGAAACCTGAAATCCCTTCCAACCACCTACAAAACCCATCATGATGTCTCGTAAAAGTGATGGATAAGTCTACAAAGCTCATACCCTTCTATAATTTACCTTGTTAGGGAAGAAAACTTGACCATACCCTCATGATGATTTATCTCCTACCTAGGAACTATTCACTATTCATGCATTTTTAGAACTCTAGAATCACAAAAATTCCTAATTTGATGATTTCATGCTATAGATCTCACTCCCAACTTTCCAACGACTAGTTTTTGTGCAAAATAGACAATAGGAGCAAAAATTATGTCATTTCAAATTTTGGAGGGCTCTGTAAATTTTGGGGTTTCGAAAACCTCTGAAAAATCCATTTTTTATGTTTCCATGTTAGTGGCATTCTTCTTCACTTTTTGTAGACTATGATTTTTCTAGAAATAGGCTTATGATGTTTAAGTTATGGCATTTTTGCATTTGATTTTTTTGTGTTTCTGGGTCTGTGTAGGGCATTGCATTGGTGAGCCAGCTTGCCAAGATAGTTGTCTTCCTCCTTTTTCATTGCATACCTTACATCAATCAAGTTCCAAGGATGGCTTGTTAGCTTCTGTAAGAATGTTCTCCACAACAATATTTCTTGCACTAGTCCTCATGGATTCAAATATCTCCTTTTTCCTTAGCTTGAAACCTTGTGAGCTTCATCTCTGTTTATGCATGCATTGATTCTTTGCATATACCAATGGGCTTAAGTTTCATCATTCACGAAGTGTCTCCATTCTTTGCACCCGAAACCATTTCCTACATTACATTAGATTGGGGGCTCACCATTTTCTTTGATTGAGATCAAGCCACTTCCACGTGGTTACTTACCTTCTATGCGTCCCCATTTGGCTTCATGTGGCTTGTTTGTATTGGCTCTTGTTGAGCAGTTGGATCCACATTGTATTGGGTGGCTCAATCCACTCTTTTGAATTCTCCTTGACACGTTCTTACCTACCTCCATGTGTTGAATTCCATAACTTATAGTGCATAACTCCCAAACTATGCATCCTTTGGACATCCCCCTTTTGGGATTTCAGAGTTTTCTTAATTTTCTATGAGAACTTTATCCTTCACAACCCAAAAATTATGCAAAATTGTGAAACGACGAAGTCTGAATTTTGGACTTCGGGTTTCATATTTTTTCCTTTTCAGGTTTGTTGCACTATTCATCACATCACTTCCCCACAGGACCTCGAAATGCCAAAGTTTTGAACTCTAAATTTTAGAGTTTGGACTTCGGAGGTTGGTTCATCATTTTTATGCAAACATCCCCACATTTTCCAAATTTGATCCTTATGAAAATATGAAGATATTTTTTCTAATGCATTATCTTACTTCACCATTTTGGTTCTTGTATTTCATGAGCTCCCCATCGCTTTTCCATATTTCTTCGTGTTCCTGCGACTTGTGAGACTCGATAGGTGATTTCCTTGCCTTTTATTCACACAATTCATTCTTCTAGCATGGTTTAACCCTCCGGCTTGAATTTCAGTTTGGGATCGGCCTTCACAAGGTCTCACTAACCATTTTCTCTTGTTTTACCCACGTAAGTTGGCTGATTTTAACTAATCTTCATGTGATCCCCAACACTTCTTCCTCGATCCTACTGATATTTGTTTTCCTTGCGAGCCATTTCATGCTAATTTGACCCCCATTCACCACCTTGCCATCATTTAAACTCACATATTCCCCATGTATTTCATTTGCAATCTTAGCTCACCAAAGCTGTGCATTATCTTGCATGAACCCAAGTTATCTTTGTTTTCTCAGTTCATACCTCAGCCCATGTCCCCATGACCAACTCACTCAATCTTTGCGTCATGATCCCAATCACCAAGATGAGCATGTGTGTCCTACTTAGCTTGAGCCAATGTTTCTATCAATTTTATCTTATGCCTTCAATCTCGAGGAACTTGCTTTTATCTTCATGGCCGACCTGCAAGCTCTTTTCATTCTTCATTATGCCAAACTAGCTCACCATGTTCATGATGAACTCGAGTGGCTTCTTTATCTCGAGCTATTTTATTCTTCTCCATAGTGTTCCATTCGAGCTTCTTACTTGTGCCACAAGTTCTATGAGCTTGATGACTTAGGCCCCATGCAATGCTAGATCTTCTCATGATGGTTTGGTCTACCTAGACCCTTGTTGTATACCTTGAGCCCTTCCTTTCTTACATGTTTGAGTGGCTCACCCGGTGTCGATATTTCTCCTCTTTGTCATTTAATGTTATACTCTTGAGTAGCTCGGCCCTCCTAATTTGGTTCTCACTCACATGGCTCACTTCTAAGCTCCTACGAGCCATCCTATTTTGTACGCAACCCATGCCAAGTAGGGGTCATTTTTCCTAAACCATGTGATGGGATTGCTCTCTGATTCCAACTAAGTTGCACTACATTTCAACTCTTCACCTCGCCAATCAAGCTCACTAAGCTCATGCTCTATCCCAAATCTTGTTGTATTGCAACAGCCCACCAAGCTTCTCGATGAGCTAGAAATTTAGGCCCGATCTCCTAATGGCTGTTTGGGCAATCTTAACCCAATTTAGCATTTTTCAAGATTTCTTTAGGATTTTTAGATTTTGAGGTTAAGTGGGAACCAATATGGTGTCATGGGGCCATTTTTTCATTCTTTCACCTTTTCACCCATTTTGGAAAGATGTGGGCCCACGGGGCCCACATTTTAACATTTTAAAATTGATCTTGAATGCCAAAACCCAAAAGAGGAAAAATTCTTCAATGTAATTTTCACTCCCGAATTCACTAGATATGTCCCCGAGACCTCGGAATCGCTTATAACCCTGTGTTTTGCTATGAGGCCCAATTTTGATGACTATGTCTTGGTAGGTCCCTATTGTTCATTTTTCCTAGGGGTAAAAATGGATCGGAGTATCTAATTCAAAATTGTCAAAATCATTAAAAAATGTAAAAATATCAAACAAAATAAATAATCCCACAAAAGAAACAAAATTAAATAAAACCCAACAAAATAGGGATAAAAGAAAACTTATCACTCATATTTAATTATGTCCATCCCACCTATCCATGTGCATGTCTAATGCACTATGGACCTATCCTTTGCACATATATGTGTCCCATTACTCCATGCACTCCAAATATATATTATATCACTAACCCTCCTCATTAGAACCCATAACTCTTTGTGCACTAAGGCTATACTTGAGTTTTTCCTGCTCCGATGTTCACATATCTTTGTTTTACAGGTATTGAAGAAGTGAAATCAGAGATTAAATTATAGATATGACTTGTTGCAACATTATTTTAGAAAAATTCCAATACATAAGCGAATTACAAATATGATTAGCTTGTGATTTTGTGTAATTTTTAGTGAATTAGAATTGGGATTTACTTGCGATTTGAGTCGGGTTTATTTTTCATTTTCATTTTTTTTTGTCATTTGAATTAATAAAATGTATTTTATCTCCTTAAAAGGGTTAGATATCTGACTAATGAAGGTCCCCTAGCTACAAAAAATAACTAATATTTTTCAAGTTTGCTTTGTGTGCAGGTTTAGATTCAAATCGAAAGATTTTTACCCACTTTATTCAATGAAAGAAAATACAATTGTCCATCTCTTCACAATGGAATCATGAAAACAATTTTTAGTAGCATTGATTTTGATTTTTCATATTGAATAATCCATGTTAAAAGTGATACAAATCTATTCATACACATTGTGCCATACTATTTATCTTTCCTAACATGTTAATAAGTGCTTCAGTTGTAGCATTTGCCTTTTAGGACTCCTTCCAATCATGGTTGTCATATTTTCTTGTATCTTGTTTACTATTTCTTACAAGTTATGCCCTATGTGTTATTGTTTCCTTACTTTCATAATCCTTGATGAATTTGATTATCTTGTGACATCCTGAGTGGTCTCCCATATATGCATCCATCTCCTCATTGTATCCTTGTGTTCTATTTTCCTATATGATTTTACTAGTTACTATTTCCATGTGCACTCTTGTCTATTACTAACATTATTGGAGATCACAAGCATTGAGAGGGGGTGAATTAGTATAGATTAGAAATATTTATCTCAATGTCACATTTAAACCCTTTAATGATGTGTGGCTTTAAAACTATGAGATATCAATCAAACATATGCCACAAAGATTAACACAAGTGCATAGAGATTACTTTGGGAAACCATTTCAAGAGAAAAACACACCAAAACCATTGCTTATATTACACAAAGCAATGACTTGCAAGAATACTACACATCATGTATGATTTTTAGTTGAGCACCCACTTCACAAATTCAAACACCTACTCGAAGATTTTTTGAGCACCTACTCAATAAATTTTTACAACCACCCACTTGCAAGGAGCATTGACCCCTAATTTAATCATCTACAATTGATCTTTTGTAGGAACCAATCCACAAGGATGCTATAACCCTTGAAAATGCTAAGATACAAAATAGACTTGATTTACATGAAAATTTTGTTCATCTAATTATAAAAATTCCTCATACAATGGATTATGATCACCTTTTTGTATCGGTCTGTGTTCTCCTTTTCACTCTCTTCTTCTTATCTAATTCAGTCCCTTTTTCTCGTTCAATCAGCTTCCTTGATGCTCTTCTCATTTAATAAATCAATGCTTCATCAGTCTTCTCTCCTCTTTCCGCTCTCTTTTCTTATGTGGCTCTTTCTCAACTTGATTGCATCATATTATCTCTTCTGAATAGATATTTCTTAGCTCGAATACTTCTTTTATTACTTGAGCAACAACCCAAAATGGTTCTAATTTCAAACTATATTCACAATTGACCCATTCCTTTCCTTCGATTTATGTGTCATGTATCTTCATATTCTGTTACCTAAGAATTCGGACCATTAAATGCATATAACTAACTCCATATTTTGTTTCTTCTATATTCGAATTTATTACACCATTTTCCATACATGTGCAAGAGCAATTTATTAGTTATGCCTAAAAATAGATTTTCCCATATTTTTAGAATCGGTAACGTGACCCAGATGAGTGAGCCATTTTATTCTTCAATATTTTATTTCTCCTTGAAACTTGGATTCTCATAGAAAATTTCAACTATATTTCCGGGGTTAATAAGCATTAAATGTTGGTAGAAATTTGTAATAGTAGTATTCTTGTTCTTTGTGGAGATCAAGTCGTAAACTTAGCCGTAGTCACACGATAATATAATCACCATCGGTTTTGGCAAAATAGTTCTCACTTGTCCATGTTTGAATCAAATTGATTGCCTTCGACCCTTTTTCAGTCCATATTCTATTATTTTGTGGCTTTCCTTACATCCTCCGAATTTCTTCTTTGTATCACAACATTTTCCTTTGTTCAATGGAATTTCTCCTTCCTTAGTGAATTTTTGGTTATCCACAGCTCTTCTATGCTTTACATGACATTTCCAATTTCTTACATCCATTCTCCTTGTCCAATTCCTTTCCACAACTTTGTTCTTTTTTTGTCACCTTTTATAATTCTTTGTAGATATCTTGTCCTTAGATGATTTTCCAGTTCTTTGCAGATTTTTCCTTTATGTCCAGCTTCCTCAAGACTTCCTTACTCCCAAGGATTTTCCTTGAGAACCTTCTTACTTCTATGGTTTTGCCTTCATATATGTGCCCTTACCTTTCTTACTCACGGATTGTCCTTTGGCTCCTTTTTTCTTTACTGATTCATTCATTTACTCGTGGAACTTGCTTGGGTTCCATCACTTCTTCTAGAGTTATGTGGCTTCATAAATAATTTGGTGGATATCTCCTTATGTTCAAATCTTGTACAAAACCTGATTAAGTTCATTTGAAATTATCCTTGAACATCTTGAAGCCTCTATGAGTTAGCACTACTAATCAACCTTCATCTTTCTCACTTGCTCACTTTACCAATTGATACTTTTACCACCAATGCCACTTGACATTAAATACTTTAGCCATGAATGTAGCTTGACATCAATGACAACACATGAAAGTGAAAAATTCCAACAATCTCCACCTTTTTCATTGATGGCAACAACTCAATACTCTACTTAAGAAACCTACAACCTTTTGATGGCAAAATACTTAACATACCTAGTTTCTATTTCTAGGTTCTCTATTCTATGGATATGTCTTGGTTGGTTTCGGTGTCTCTCCCCTTTTCAATATCTACTTCATAGATTGGTTTCTTATATCTTATTTTCTCCCTTGAAGCTGTTTGATTGGCTGCTTCTTCTGTCTTCAGTGTCTATCCCCTTTGATATTTCTTAAGCTGGATTCGATCTCATGTTCTCTCTCCCTTTGACAACAATTAAAAAGACCCAACTATGCTGCATAGAGCTGAATATGGTGGTAATCTAGATACAATATGTTCTTACCTAAAAAAACTCCCTCTAGGTCTATACATTGATTCATATGATTTGGTGTGTCTCATGCGGAAATGATCCTCTTAAGTGATGATACCAATTGTTAAGATAAACTAGCATACTAGCTCTCCCTCGCAAAAATACTCGTTAGCACTTTGTAGGAGCTAATAATTCATGAGAATGATCTCTTTCCTTTTTACACATCTTCTAGTTGTTAGCGGGATTAGGAATGACCCCAATTAATTTGTTAAGTGCTCAAATGTTGCCTTTGGTAGCGGCTTGGTCATTAGATTGACAATTTCTTCTTTTATGCTCACATATTTTAGACTAATTTTCTTGTCATTTATTTCTTCCCTCTATAAGTGATATATAATAGGGATATGCTTGGTATTTTATTAGAACACGAGGTTCTTAGAGACATTTATAGCACTTATGCTATCACACAATAAAGGAATTGGATTTTCATATTTTATTGTGTAATCTTCCAATGTTTGTTACATCTAGAGGACTTGAGTACAACGCATTACAAAAACTATATAATTTTCTTCACATGTTGAGAGTTACGCTTATGATGCTTCTTGCTCAACCAAGAGAATAAACAATTACTAGCAAAGAATTCTCCACCGCTTGTACTCTTCCTATCATCAACACTTCTGCCCAATCTGCATCTGGAATTTTTTTATGTTGAATTCATTCCTCTTGAAGTACCATAATCCATATTAAATTGTGCCCATTAGATTTCTCATAATTCTCTTTATGGATTTGAGGCATGTTTCCCTTAGATCTTCTTGAAATCTGCTAACCAATCCTACCACCCGCATGATGTCTGGTCTTGATGCGGTGGAGTAGAGTAGACTGCCTATCATGGATTTATATAAAGTTTTGACTACTTTTGGTGAGTCATAATCTCTTCTTAGCTTACATCCTACTTCCATTGGTGTCCTAATAGGTTTTTAGTATTCCATCCTAAATTTATTTAGCATCTCTTTTATGTACTTGGTTTGGGATATGAATATGTCGTTGTTTGATTGATTAATCTATAGTCCCATAAAGAATGATAGATCTCCCAACATTGACATCTCAAAATATTATTTCATCAAGTATGAAAAATCATATGTCATCTACATAGACTATAACAATGAGTAGATGTTCACCTTTTTCCTTTATTTACATATTGTTCTCTGCAATTCCTTTTTTGAATCTTTTCTCTATGAGGTATGAGTCCAATCTACTATACCAAGATTTGGGAGCTTGTTTTAATCCACACAAATATTTCTTCAACCTGCACACATATTATTTATCTTCTATTAGTGAAAATCCACCGAGTTTTTCAATGTGTAACTCTTCATTTATAAAACCATTGAGGAAAGATGCTTTCACATCCATTTGGAACATTTTATTCTTTTTGTATGCTACTTAAGCTAGAAATAGTCTTATTTCCTCCATTCTTGCAACTAGTGTAAATGTTTCATCAAATTCAATCCCTTCCATTTGTGCATATCCTTTACATACGATTCGGCCTTGTTCCATGTTACTTATCCTTTCTCATTCAATTTATTTCTAAAAACCCACTTGGTTCCAATTACATTCTTGTTCCATGGTCTGGGTACCAGTTCCCATGTCTCATTATTTTCAATTTGATCCAATTCTTCATTCATTGCGTCTACCTAATGTTGATCCTTGCTTGCTTCTACAACATTTTTGGGTTCTATCATTGATAGGAGTGTTATGTATTCATGGTTATTCTGATCTCTTAGCCTTCTTCTTGTGAGAATGTCACCATCTTTGTTTCCAATGATTTGATTTGTAGGATGGTCCTTCTTGACTTTCCTAGAGGGTGCCTTAGTGTCTGGCCTTTCTTCCTCTTCATCTACTTCTTCACGCGGACTGTCCATTTCATCATCATCTTCTTTCTCTTCATGAATGTCTCTGTGATGGGTGCTGACTTTGGCATATTGTGTTTCATCCACCTTCACATTTTTATATAAAAAATCTTCTTCAAACTTTTCTTGTAACACCTGTAAGCCACAATGACCGTAGAATAACCAAGGAATATACCTTCATCAAACCTAGACTCAAATTTTCCGTAGTTGTCTTCATCTCTTTTGATGTAGTATTTGCTACCAAAGACTCTTATGTGATTTACATTTATTGGTTTCTTCTTCCAAATTTCATAGGGAGTTTTTTCATTATTTTTTCTTAGTTGAGATCTGTTCAAAATATAGAACACAAGTGTAAACTGCTTCACTCAAATACCTATATGGGATTTTGGATTCATTTAGCATGGTTCTTGTCATCTCCGCACAATCATTTTATTCCTCTCAATAACCCCATTTTTGAGGTGTCCTTGCGATTGATAATTATCTTCTAATTCCATGTTCTTCAAAAAATTCATCAAACTCATTGGACCAGAATTCTCCACCTCTATCTGATCTTAGGCATTTGATCTTTTTGTTATTCTCATTCTCTACCAACACCTTGAATTTATTGAATCTGTCCAAATATTATTATTTTTTTAAAACATGCTACCCATGTCACCCTAGTGAAATAATCTATTAAAATCATATAATATACCTCACCATTTATACCTTTAGTTTTTGATGGATCCGTAGAGATCTATATAAATATACTCTAGAGGTCTAGTTGTAGAATATTCTTTTGATTTGAATGATCTCCTTGTTTGTTTTCCATGTAAATAAGCCTTGCATAGAGTATTAGCAGGTCTCACAATGTTTGAAATATGTCTCACATAACCTTTTACACTCAAATTTACTAGATTTTAAAAACTAGCATTCCCCATTCTCTTGTGCCATAGCCATTTGTAATCAATCTTACTTGTGAAGAATTTTTCATTGTTTATCTTATTGAGAACATACATGTGGTTCTTTTTCCACTTGGATTTTGCAACTCTCTTTCCTATCCTTCCATTGATAATATCACAGCCCTTGTCATGGAATATAACATTGTATTCCCTTTTTCACATTTGACTTACACTCAACAAATGGTGTTTAAGACCTTCAACATATAGAACATTTTTAGTTCTAAACTCAGAGTTCCTTTCCACACTATGTTTGTTGAGTTTTTATCACCAAATATCATGAAACATAATGCATTGTTAGAAAAATTAATGAACTTACTTTTATCCCCTGTCATATGGCTTGAGCATCCACTATATAAATACTAGATTTTATATTCATGTTATACATGAAATGCAATCTTTACTATTGAGCACGTCTCTTTTCTCTTGTTCTCATCTTTCTTTGCAATGTATACCCAATTATTTTTCTTAGGTGGATATTGTTTGTTTTTGAAATCACATGACTCTTCTTATAATAATTGTGATGGACATTATTATAGTTCATTTTGGTGTAAGATCGATCAAAATTTATTTTGTATCCTATAGAGAATTTTCTACACTTAGCAACCTTATGTCTAAATTGATTACATGAATAATCAGTAACCATAAAACGAGTGTGTGTACCTCATAGCATAGGTGATTCTGGGAGAAGAAGTACTTTTGTGGCATTGATAACTTCCCTGTTTTTTGCGGATGAGGTTCATGTAGTTGATGCAGTCTTGTTTTCTTTATTCTTTGCAAGACTCCTTTTCTTTACTTACTTCTTTGAAACCAATTTTAGAATTGTTATTTGTATCATGTTAGCCACTCAATATATCAGTCAAAACACTTGATCCCTTTTCAAGTTTTTCATACATCTTTAGCTTGCTGCTCATTTGTTCCATCTCAACTTTCAGTTTCTCTAGTTTTGAGTTCAACTTTGTGCACTCATCCTCCTTTGATTTGTAGGAGTTTGAAATCTTTTCCAGTTATGTTTCCAATTCCTTGAGCTCATTAGCCTCTTCTTCTTCTCTTTGAGATTGTCTTCCTTCAAAGATACATATTTTTTCTTCATAATCCTTTAATGTGCATCTCATCTTGATTCTTTTTCCTACATAATCTCAACTCTTCAAGAGCACACGCTAGTTCTGCCTCAAGATTCATTTATGATTATTCTTCATCATAGTCTCCATAGTTAGTTGCATTATTCCCTTTGGAGCTGCACTCTTTTGATGCATCCATGGCCATAAATAGACATTCAGATTGATCTTCATCACGTTCATTCTCGGAGCTACCTAGGTTCTAGAATCGAGAATCACTTGGTTCTTATTTTGAATAGAAGTTTCTTTTATTTTTAAAGAACTTCTTGGTATTTTTCTTCTTGTACTCAATTTCTTTCTTGTTGTCCTCTTCATGTTCATGAAAAGATTATTTACTTTTATTTGGACATTTTACAGTAAAATGACCTGTTTTTATGCATGAAAATCATTTGAAAGGAATTTTGCCTTTATAGTTACCTGAACCTCTTTTTAGTCTTCTCACGAACATTACTTCAATATTTTCATCATCCATATCATCTCTTGAAGCTAATTATTCTTCTTATTCTTGTTTGTACTGAGTTTCTTTCTTGAACTTGAATGTTACTTATTTCTTGGTAGTTTTGGATGCAACATTCTTCATCTCGTATGCTAACAAAGTGCTCTCTAGTTCATCCATCGTGAGATTCTTCATGTCTTTGGCTTCCTCTATGGCTAAAACATTTGAATCATATTTTCTAGATAGGGATCTCAGAACTTTCTAAACAATGAATGATTCTTCTAACTTTTCACCTAGACCTCTGATCATGTTTATAACTTCATATTTTCTTTGTATATAGATTGATATACTTTCATCATCATTCATCTTCAAAAATTTAATCGAGCTATGTAGGTATGTAGCTTTCCTAGCTTGAATTTTTCATCACCTTCATAGATACTATGCAGTTTGGTCCATATCTCTTTTGTTGTTGTGTAATGCATAACTTTGAAAAATTATGTTTTAATTAGCTCACATAAAATGGCATTCATTACCCTTGAGTTGCACTCATATCCAGCCTTATATCTGTTGAAGAAGTGATAGGTGTTTTGGGGGATTGTATCCTTTCTCAACACATTCCTAGATGTCAAAACCAAGTGACATCAAGTATGTTTTCATCCTTATTCTCCATAATGCATAGTTCATTCCAGTGAAGAGAGGTGATCTTGACAGTGACAAACCACCTTGTGCCTAATTTTATTCCATGCTTGTGATAAGAGGATCTCCTTAAAGATGTTAAGCTTTTGTTATAAGGATGTTTCTATGATACCAATTGTTAGAGATCACAAGCACTGAGTGGGGGAGGTGAATCAGTGCAAATTATATATTTTTATCTCAATGTCAAATTTAAACTGTTTAATGATTTTTGGATTTAAAACTATGAGCATTCAATCAAACATATGCCATGTAGAATAACAAAGTGCACAACGACATCTTTGTGGGAAACCATTTCAGGAGAAAAACCCACCAAAAATGTTGTTTATATTACATAAAGCAAGGACTTGTAAGAATATTACACATCCTACAAGATTTTCAATTGAGCACCCACTCAACCTATGAAGCACCCACTTCACAACTTCAAGCACCTACTTAAATATTTTTGAGCACCTTCTCAACAACGTCTTATAGTAACTCACTTGTAAGGAGAATCGACCCCTAATTTATTCAGATACAACTAATCTTTTATAGGTACTAAACCATAAGGAGGCTACAACTCCCTAAAAATGCTAAGCTACAACTTAGACTTGATTTACATGAAAATTTTGATCATCTAGTTACAACAATTTCTTGTATAATGGATTATGATCATGTTTCTATAATGGTATGTGTTCTCCTTTCCACTCTCTTCTACTCAACTCATTCAATCCATTTTTCCCATTTAATCAGCCACCCTAATGCTCTTCTAATTTAATAAATCAATGCTTCATCAGTCTTCTCTCATCTTTCCTCACTTTTCTTTTGTGGCTCTTTTTCAACTTGATTGCATCATATTATATCTCTTGAACAGTTCTTTCTTAGCTTGAATACTTATTTTCTTACTTTAGAAACCAGCCAAAATGGTTATGATTTTAAACTATATTCGCAATTGACACATCCCTTTCCTTCGATTTGTATGTTGTGTATCTATTAGTGTAAATCTACAACACCCCCTAAATGACTTTCAGATCTATAGTTTAGAATTGGGTCATTTAGTGTGATTGCACAACATTGAATTTTCTCCAAGGTGTGGGACCTTATAGATGAGAAAATTCTCTAGAGAAAGCTAGTTCTTACTCCTCTGTTTAGGTGTATGCATGAATTTTGTAGAGGTTTAATACTAAATCCTACTCTAAATTCCAAGGAGACAGAGATAAAGGATGCAAAAAGAAACAAAACTAAGTAAAAATGGTGATACACCAAAGGAGTGATGAAATTCTATCTTGCAAATAAACAAAAATCATAAATATGTAACACCAAGCATGCACAGATTGCCAAAATGTAATGAAAGACCAGAAAACAATAATATACACTGAGAGAACTGGAAAAATCATTCACAAAACATGCATTACCATTCCCAAATTTGATACAATTCATTACACCGACAGAAAGAAAAAAAGTGTGTCACAGTTCCATGGAAGGTCTGAAACTCCTCAAATTTACGTGCCAAGAGGAAGAGGGGAGTCTACAAGAACAAAACGTCCAACCCTTCACAAATGAGCTGAATTTGGATTTTAATGGCCAAGCAAAAGAAGGGAAAGCAAAAAACGTAGGCAAAATGATTTATGAGTTCAACTACCAATAAAGTCCCTTTAATTTTTCTTGCAAGGTGATGGGCTTCATGGAAAAACCCATACGCCAAAGTACATTGCTCTGCAGATCCAAAAAATGACACATACTTCATTAATTTTGGTGGTTGAATGTCAATTCTATATTTTTTGCATGCTAGAGTTGTTTTCTTATTTTCTCCCACCAAACTGCACCAAAAAATAAAATTAAATAGTCCATCGTGTAGAGGGTTTCACAAGATTTCCATTGATATAAAGAATGCAAAAAACTGAGCTCTGGCTCAAACAATATGGCCCTCTGAACATTTAAGGAAAACCTGGCAAAATTAGGGCAAAAATGGATTCGTGGGCCGAAATTTGAATTTTTCCCCCTTTTTGAATTTGGGAAAATTTCCCAAAAAATCCTTGCACCCCACTACTCCTCCTCGTCATGTGGTGCTTTCCCAAATTTTCCCAGCGCTCCATTTTCCTAGTGACACGTGTCACCCTCTGGTTTTCTCGGTGGGGGGCGCGCTTCAAATTTTTCCTTTGTGCCTTTTTTAGATTTTGGAAAAATTTTCCAAACAACTCCACACCTCTGCCCTTCTCGCCATGACATGTGGTAGCTTCAAAATGGTCCACGGGCCTTGACCACTTTTCTCCATTTTCTTCCTTGCGGGCTTGCCGGCCAATTTTGGATTTTTTGACTTTTGCCCAAAAAGGGCTAAGTGCTCAAATTTCTCCCTGCCTCCGCCGATGTGCTTCCTTCCCCTGCATGGGCTTGCAGGCCAAAATTTTCCACTTACGCCTCCGCCAACCTTTGGAAATTTCTTCAAATTTGCTCCATCATCCCAACCCCACCGCCACGTGGCGCATTCTCATTGGCCGCGGGTTTGTCTAGGGAAATTTTCCTCGAAAACTCCACCGGGCCATAACTTGCAAAAAATAAGGAGTTAGGAGGACTTCTTTACCTTTCAGAAAGGGGAGAATATCTTCTATCGATGAAGCAATACCCAAAAACATTTGAGTGCCTAAAAAGTACAAAAAAAATTGATTGAGGCACAAGGAAGGAATGGAGGAAAGTTAGCCAAAATAAGTAGGTGGCTTATTTTGGATAAAAAAATTTGCAACTCGGAGGGGTAATATGCCCTGCTAGATGAAGTGACCAGCTTCCTGAAGTAATCCATTAGGCAATGGAGTCATGAACTTAAGCTGCTTGTTACTCGCAATCCATTAGAAAATCTCTAGAATGAAGATTGTGAGAGTATAACATTACTTGATTTGGAACATGATCTACAAAAGATGCATCCTTGGGGAAAAAAACCTGAGCCAAAGCACTTAGGGAAATGTAAAACTAAGCTACAACAAAACAATGTGCATAATCACTTGGAGGAATAAAAATCTAAGCTAATATGTACAAGGTGAGAAGTTTCCTTTCTATTGGCAATGCTTTAGATGGATTCCATTAACTGGAATCTATTATTCTTCACCATCCAATGTAAATAATTAGAAGGCATTGTTGTTCTTACATTTTGTGACCATGTAGGGGCCACTCCAAATGGCATCAAACTTTGAATGCCTTCCTGGCTTTGCTCGGTCTGCATCCCATTTCAACACTAGATCTCCAACTTGGAAGGTTCTAGCCTTAGCTTTCCTATCAAAGCTTCTATTGATCAAAGTTTGGTCCTTCTCCATTGTTTGGGCTGCAAGCTCTCTAATTTCTTGGAGTTCCATCAATTCTACATATCTAACCTCCATGGGTTCAAACTCCAACAATTCCAATTGCTTTATGAGTTCCAATGTTGGAAACTCAAGTGACATAGGCAAGATTGCCTCTCTCCCTTAAACAAGTCTGAATGGAGAGTTACCTGTGGACCTCTTGGGAGTTATCCTATCAGCCCATAGAGCTGATTTGATCTTAGTGTGCCAGTCCTCTTATTCTCATCAAGAGTTCTCTTGATGATCCTTAATAGATTCTTGTTTATAGATTCAGCTTGGCCATTACCTTGAGGGTAATAATTTGATGAAGTTCTCAAATAGATCCCATTTCGACATCCCATTCAATGACCCTTTATCCTATGAATGCCAATGCATTATCTCGATAATATAGTTGCAGGTATGCCAAACCTGGTTGTTATCCCCTCATAGAATTCTAGAATGCTAGATTCATTTGCCTCTTTGAGTGTCACCGCCTCGGTCCATTTTGTGAAGTAGTATTCTGTTGTTAGAATCCACTTGTGTCCTTGGCTTAAGTTTGGATTAATGACTCTAATGAAGTCCAAACCCCATTGCATGAATGGCTGGTCAAGCGAGATTGGGTGCAATGGAAGTGCTGCTAATCTTTCTTTACCGTGAAGAATGCACAATTCTTGCACCTCTTGATCCATGCATAAAAATCACTAAACATATTGGGCCAATAATAGTCATTCTTCATGATCTTCAGATTTGTTACTCTTGGAGAAAAATGACCCCCAATTGATCCACCATGGAACTCTTCTAACATTCTCTCAATCGATTTGTCCCAATGCATCTAAGAAACACTCCATTGATATCCTTTTTTAACAAGATACCATCAACAAGTTCATATGGAATATCCCGTAATCTGAAGTGTCTTCTTTTTTCTTTGTTCATATTTGGAGGGCATAGGCCTATTTGTAAGAAGTGCATTATGTTTTGGGTCCAGTAAGGAGTGAGCATAACACAATTTTCTTCTTGAACATCTCTTTGTTCTTGGCTGTCTTGCAACACCAAAACAACATTCTTCTCTCTGCTTGCTTCAATTGATTGGCTCAAGGCTAATTTCTCACACAATCTCTTTCCTCATACCAGATTGGTGACTTTGATTTCAATGTCATACTCCATGACACGAGTAATCCACCCTGCATGCTTTTCATTTAGATCTTTGTTGAGGAAGTCTTTAACTCCCACATGAGAAACCAACAGTTGAACCTTGTTTTTGAAACTAGATGCTTAAATTTCTTCAAGCTCCTAATCACCTGCAAGAACATGCTTCTCAATGAAGGAATACCTTACTTCATATTCATCCAAGATTTGGCTAAAGAAGGCAATTGGCTGCTCTGCATTTTTTCATTCTCGCTGCACTAAAATTGTAGAAATTATATCATCACCGCCAAATGCATAAAGGATGAAATCTTTAGAGAAATCGGGTTAATGACAGTTGGAGCTTGTGAGATAGCCTCTTTTATTACCTCAAAACTTTCCTTACCTTCAGCTATCCATTTGAATTCCAAACTATTCTTTAACATCATGGTTATTGGCTTGACAAGGGCTGCAAATTTTGGAACAAACCTTCAAACAAAATTGATTCTTCCCAAGAAACTTTGAAGAGCCTTCTTATGTCTTGGCAATGGTAGTTCTCTTATTGCTTCAACCCTCTCGGATCAATTGCTAATACCTCTTTAGAAACAATGTGGCCTAGGAGCTTGCCTTCATGAGCTAGAAAATGCATTTTTGGGATACAAGGATACCCCAAATCTTCTACATATTTAGAACACTTGTCTCAAATGAAAGAGATGATCTCTTTGCACTTTTAGAAAATACAGTAATATCATTTAGGTATATCAGCACTATTTTTTGATCAATCCTTGAACGCCATATCCATTTCCCTTTGGAAAGTATCCCCAATGTTAGACAATCTAAATGGCATTTTTCTATATACATAGGTTCCCCTTTTGGTGGTCAAGGGTGTTTGAACTGATCATCTTCCTTTTCCATGATCTAATTATACCCGAATAACCATCTAGCAATGAAAACCTCTCGAGCCAGCAACAACTTGCAAAATCTACTCCATAGAAGGAAGTGGGTAGTGATCCTTGAGGGATGCTCTATTCAAATTTCTAAAGTCTACACATAACCTGATTTCTCCACTCTTCTTTCATTTGGAACCAATTTTTGCAACCCAACTTGAATGCTTGATGGGGAATATGATACTTACCTCTATTAACTTATTCAATTCCTTTTTCATGAGAGGATCAATGTGTGGATTGACCAGTCTTTGTTTTTGCTTGATGGGCGTAGCACTTGGATCTAGTTCAATTGTGTGTTGAGCTAGCTTGGGATTGAAACCTTTCAAGTCTTCATAGATCTAAGCAAATACATCCAAGAACTCTTGGAAAAGCTGCATGAATTCATACCTTTCTTTCTCGGTTGCCACTTTACCAATTTGAAGTGACTTTCCTTCTCCAACTGAGATGGGCTTTGAATCCTCTCCCTTAACTTAGATGTTTGCTTTCTCCTTCCTAAATTGATCATTAGGATTGAAGATAGACTCTAAAGTCACAAGTCCTTTTGGTAGTTTGTTGGTTCTCAACTGTACCACTTGATCACTATATTGTTGTTCTAACTTTTCCTGATTTTTGGCTGAGAACTTAGCTTCTTCTTGTAAGAAATTGATTATTTGTTGGTCACTCTCAAACACTTGCCAACTTACATTATTGTTTGTCATTGATGGCCTCACAATCACATGGATGTTTGGCTGCATTTCATCCCTTTTGATACTCTCTACAACATCAAAAGTTGCTCCAACTACTACAAGCCTATCAGCAGCTTGGTTTTCTTTCCTAGGGATGGAGTTGATGCCAAAGCCCTCAAAATCCTCAATGAGGTCCCACACCCTATTCTTATAACTCTTGAGTAGGTCATTCTTGGTGGCATGTTGTCCTTTAAATTGATCAACAATCAGCTCACTATCACCAAATACTTGTAAGTTCTTGATGCCTCTTTTCCTTAACCAATGCAACCCATGTATCAAGGCTTCATATTCAGCAGTGTTGTTAGAATATGCAAACTAAAATCTAAAGGCTGAATAATACTTAATGCCTTGAGGTGAAACAAACATAGCTCCTCCTCCTGCACCTTGTCTACTCCTTGATCCATCAAAGAATATCTGTCATACCTCATTGTCATCTTTATGGTCTAGTTTGGTGATGCTAGGAATGGGATGATTTTCTTCATGCATGTAATAGACTCCTAGTTCAGATTCCTTTATTTCCTTATAGGGATCGAAGCATGTACCTTTCTTGCCCATTCATCAAGAGTCGAGATCTGGGATGCTTCCAACTTTGGTATTAGCTTCATGTGTGCTTGGATAGTCCTCTTGATCAAATTTGAGCAGTTGAAATTAATTGGGCTTGGAGTATGAGGCTCAATGTGGAAGTTTGCAATAGGTTCAGACCTGATTGTGGCCTTAGCTCCATACCTTGTTCTAAACAACATGTGTGACCAATCAGCAGATAAGTAGCCTCTAATTTTAGCTGTGAAATCTCTTGAAAAAACATATGGTAAAGAGTGGTGGAAAATCTATCACCGACACATCTTGCAAAACAAGTAACATTGGGGCATGCATGAAAAGTGAGGCTCAAATCTTTAATTACCCCAAGCGTGGCTAATGTTGTCACATATAATTACACTACCCCATTGGATATGACTTCATATTGGAGGCCCAACTAATCAACTATTTGTTTGGGCATCACAGGAACTACTTCCCTAGAATCAATCATGTAATTATGTACTAGTTTATCCCTAATGATCAATGAAACATAGAATAGAGGGGCTTCAAAACTTTACCTTTATGTCCTCCAAACTTCCCCTCAGCTGAGTGGCGTTTGTGAGTACCTTCTCTTACATATGAGCTTGCTGACTTGAGGTTGAACAATTCTTCATGGCAGCTTGTAGTAGATCTCTTTGGTCTAGGATGGATATCAACTCCCACATAGATATGTTCACATTTGTCTTCTTCATTTGTTCAATGATCCTAAATGGGGTTGAAACATCCCTTTTCTACCCTTTAATCTACACATTCTTCTCTTGTACATGGGCTGCAACAAGCTGTCATTTGAGCCGAGTCTAGGAGATGGCTTGGCTGTCCTTGCACATTTAGAACTACATTTTACTTACTAACACCTGTGGAGTGATGGAAGGTTGTGAATCACTTGGATCTAAGGACTTTCGTTCACCAATATTCCTCTTCTTTGATCGTGTGTTAACTTTTACACTCGAGAAGTTGTTTGATTCATACCACAAAATCTTCATTTGCCAGTTCACAAGTGTAGTCTCATTTGGAGTTGTATCTTGTTGAGATGTATCTTGTTGTTGGTTTGTTTCTTGAATTGCCTCACTCCCTACACCGGTTGTTGTCACCATCAAATCTTGGTTCAAAGCACCATTGAAGCACATAGATTGGTTGTGAGGTTAACTACATGGGAAACACCGGTCATACTCTTGAGCTACATTATTTGGCAATCGGCACTAAGGCTTTAGAGGTAGATGCAACATTGGGTTTATAGGGATGAAATGGTCTATTGGTAGGATGCCTTACTTGATTCGATTTGTAGTTGGGTTGGGTGGCCTATTAGGCTAATATGGCTACCTATTAGGCTAAGTTTGAGGCTAATAAGAAGGCCTATAAATTTGAGCTTGCTTTGCCTCTTGAGTGTAACCAGCTCATTGCCAAAACTTTGTAATTGTTTCATAACTTCTTGAAGCTCATTTGAGGCACTAGAGGATGAAGTAGAAGTTTCATTTGAGGTCTGATTTCTAGGAGTGGGAATAGGAGCTAAAGTAGGTGCTTGACTAGTACTTGGGCTTTCACGTCTGGATATAAGGGAAAAGGAGGCCTAGGTGCAAGTTTACCAGCTTGGATCAAACAATTCTCAGCCCTAATGGCGATGCTTATAAGTTGCGAGCATAGTTGCACCTCCATGGATTGGATTAACATAGAAATGTTAGAATTTAAAGCCTTGAGAAAGTATAAGAAAGCACCTTGAGATGTTGGTCTCACTTTGTCAATGGGATCCTATCCCATGTTCTTTGAAATTTGAAATTGAAGTCTATTAGCTGCTCATTGGGAGCTCTCTTGATAGTTGTCATTTACTCCAATAGAGATAAGTTTTCCCCCTTTTCTCCAAACTGGTTGTGGAGAGCTATGCACAACTAGTTCCAATTTTGGATAGAGTCTGCCTCAAGGCTCCTTAACCATTCAAGGCCTTCCCTTTGAATGAAGATGCCAACAATTTGACAGCAATTTACATCTCAACAATCTCATGGATTGCACAAACATTAGCAATGTCTTTGACATGATCACCAAGAGTGGTCCGATTTTACCCAATAAAGTATGAGATACTCTTCAATGCTACAATTGGAACCGAGTTTTTGTGCATTGAGAGCAAGTGGGCTGCTACCAACAAAGTTGACATAAGAATTGGGTTGTGCCATGATGAATTTCTTGAGAACCCTTGATGATTGGGTGAAAGGTCTACTGTGTGGAGGAGTTGATAGAGTTGTTTGGTGGAGATGGAAACCTTTGAATCCTTCTTCCCTTTCTCTTCTTCCTAGGGATAATTGCAGATACTCAGATAATCCCTCTTCTACGGCCCTTGACCTTGTTTGGATTCTTCTCATGAATCTTCAAGCTTAGACTATTGAAACCAGTTGATTCTATCCTTTTGGAGTCACCAAATGTGAAAATCAAGGCTCTTTTCAAGAAAGAAACTTACAACAAATGCACATAAACTTTTTTGTAATGAAGATGAAGACCTCTAAGGTCCCACCATGCGTGCCAAAAATATTAGTGAAAATCTACAACACCCCCTAAATGACTTTCAGATATGCAGTTCAGAATTGGTTCATTTAGTGTTATTGCACAACATTGAATTTTCTCCAAGGTGTGGGACCTTGCAGGTGAGAAAATTCTCCAGAGAAATTTGGTTCTTACTCCTCTGTCTAGGTGTATGCATGAATTTTACAAAGGTTTAATACTAGATCCTACTCTAAATTCCAACGAGACAAAGATAAAGGATGCAGAAAAGAAACAAAACTAAGTAAAAATGGTGATACACCAAAGGAGTGACGAACTTCTATCTTGCAAATAAACAAAATCATAGAGATGTAACACCAAGCATGCACAAATTTCCAGAATGTAATGAAATACTAGAAAACAATAATATACACATGAGAGGATTGGAAAATCATTCGAAAACATGCATTACCATTCCCAAATTTGATACAATGATGCATTACACTGGAAGATATGTAAAAAACATGTCACATGTTCCATGGAAGGTTTGAAACTCCTCAAATTCACATGCCAAGAGGAAGAGGGGAGTCTCAAGAAAAAAATGTCCAAGCCTTTACAAATGAGCCAAATCTGGCTTTTAATGGCCAAGCAGAAGAAGGGAAAGCAAAAAACATGGGAAAAATGATTTATGAGTTCATCTACCAATCAAATCCCTTCAATTTCACTGTAAGGTGATGGGCTTCATGGACAAACCCATACGCCAAAGTACATTGCTCTACAGATCCAAAAAATGACCCATACTTCATTAATTTTGGTGGTTGAATGTCAATTCTATATTTTTTGCATGCTAGAGTTGTTTTCTCATTTTCTCCCACCAAACTCCACCAAAAATAAAATTGAATAGTCCATCATGTAGAGGGTTTCATAAGTGTTCCATTGGTATAAAGAATGCAAAAATTGAGCTCTGGTTCAAATGATATGGCCCTTTGAAAATTTAGGACAAAGCTGGAAAAATTAGGGAAAAAATGGATTCACGGGCCGAAATTTGAATTTTTTCCCCTTTTTTGAATTTGGGACAATTTCCCAAAAAATCCCTACCCCCCTCCTCTCTGCTGGCACATGGTGCTTTCCCATTCGCTGATGGAAAAGCGGCCCAAACCTCACCTTTTTTTCTTTGATTTTTCATTGGGAAAATTTCCCAAATTTTCCCCACGCTCTGCTTTCCCGGTGACATGTGTCACCCTCTGGTTCGCTCGGCGGGGCACGCTTCAAATTTTTTCCTTTGTGCCTTTTTTAGATTTTGGAAAATTTTTCCAAACAACTCCACACCTCCACCCTTCCACCATGACACGTGGCAGCTTCAAAATGGTCTACGGGCCTTGACCACTTTTCTCCATTTTCTTCCTTGCGGGCTTGCGGGCCAATTTTGGATTTTTGACTTTCGCCCCAAAAGGGCTAAGTGCTCAAATTTCTCCCTGCCTCCATCGACACAATTCCTTTCCCTCTCCGCAGCTTCGCAGGCTATATTTTTCCCCTTACACCTCCGCCAACCTTTGGCAATTTGTTCAACTTCGCTCCGCCATCCCAACCCCCACCGCCATGTGGTGCATTCTCATTGGTCACGGGCATGTCTAGGGAAAATTTCCCCAAAAAACTCCACCGGGCCATAACTTGCAAAAAACAGGGAGTAAGGAGGACTTCTTTACCTTTCTGGAAAGGGGAGAAGATCCTCTACCTGATGAAGCAATACCCAAAAAAATTTTGAGTACCGAAAAGTAAAAAAATTGATTGAGGCACAAGGAAGGAATGAATGAAGGAAAGTTAGCCAAAATAAGTAGGGGGCTTATTTTGGATAATAATATCTTCTTGCTCTGTCGCCTAAGAATTCATACTATTAAATGCATACAAATAACTCCGTATTTTGTTTCTTTTATATTCAATTCTCGAGTTACACCATTTTCCATGCATTTGCAAGAGCAATTTATTATTTGTTCCTAAAAAAATGTTTTCCCATATTTTTAGAATTAACAATGTGACCTAGATGAGCGAGCCATTTTCTTCTTCAATATTTTACTTCTCCTTGAAACTAAGAATCTCATAGAAAATTTCAACTATATTTCCCAAGGTCAATAAGAATTAAATTCTTACAGCTGCAATAATAGTTTTCTTGTTCTTTGTGGAGATCAAGTCGTATACTTAGCCACAATCACCTGAAAAATCAAATCACTATCTATTTTTGGTGAACTAACTCTCTTTTTCCATGTTTGAATCAAATTCATTGCCTTTGACACTTGTCCAGTCCATATTCTATCATTTCACGACTTTTTTAATCTCCTCGACTTTGTTCTTTGTATCTCAACACTTTCTTTTATTCAAAGCGGCATTTCTCTTTCCTCGGAAAATTTTTGGTTTTCCGCGGATCTTCTATGCTTCACATGGATTTCCCAATGTATCACGACCATTCTCCTTGTCCAATTCCTTTCCACAACTTTGTTTTTTTTCTAGAAAATTCTATAATTCTCCATGGCTATCTTCTATCCTTAGTGTTTTTCTGGTTCTTTAGGTATTTTCTCTTATGCATGGCTTCCTCAAAACTTCCTTACTCCCAAAACTTTTTTTTAGACCCTTCTTAACTCCATAGTTCTACTTTCATATCCATGACCTTAAATTTCTTACTCATGGCTTGTCTTTTAGCTCCTCTCGTGCTTTGCAGCTTCATTCCTTTTTTCACAACACTCGCTTATCTTCCGCGGCTTCCTACAAAATTTGACACCCATCTCCTTATTTTTGTGGTTTGCGAAAAAAGATGATTAAGTTCCTTTGAACTTATCCTTGAACATCCTGAAGCCTCTCGTGAGCTGACACTACTAATTAACCTTCATCATTCTCGCTTTCTCACTTTACCAATTGATCCTTTTGCCACCAATGCCACTTGACATTAAATAATATTTCCATTAATGTAGCTTGACATTGATGACAACACATATGGCAATGAAAAAGGTCCAACAAAAACTTGTATGCTAGCATTTTCTTATTTTTCTCCTTGTTCCATGGTAATTACCATGCATAATCCCTATTCCCCATGTAGGAATCACTATATAAGATACACATGTCGGTTTTAGCTTTCCTTGTTTAGTATCCATTCACTGTTTTTCATCTCAAATACCAAAAAGGTGGAGGAAAACATTAGGTGAATATTTTCACTCTCTCAATATTTACATAAATCGATACAAAATAAAATTTAGCATGATCGAGTAGTAATCAAACACATAACAAGGCTAGAAATAAACTTGGCCAAAATTCAAATCATAAACAAAACCTCTTAGAACATATAGGAATTATGGGCACTAGTGTACCACCTGGTTGCTCATGTCCTTGGGTTAAAATAACTACGGAGAGAAGTTACAATAGTTATAGTATTTTACAATATCAATAGTTATGTAGTCATCTTTAGATTGCAATCGAGTTAGTAACAAGAACTAATTACTTAGTCGGGAACTAAAACAAGAACTAAATAAGGATGTGGCACATAGGGCATATGTAGGACATCAATATTCCTAGAATAATGTGTCACTCGAGGAAAGTTACAAATCATATTTGTGATCATATACGGGGAACTTATCCATGGGGAATCATTAACTATTGGAGGGAAAATTCTACGAGCTTTCCTAATATAGTTTCCCTTAGCAATATTTAATAGGATGAATGAATCTTAATTTTAGTGTTGGGATGCTCAAATCCCCACTTTGGACACATGATGCCAAAATATTTCGTATTATTCCAACCACCTCTTAAGAAACAAGTTTACAAGAAGGAACAAATTTCTACCCCTTTCTCTTTCATCATTTCAGATGTACTCTAACCCTTTAGTTTATATTTTCCTATACAAATTTCCAAATTTTACATATTGTTCAAGTTAAAGTTTAATTACATTTACCTAGAGCATTGAATACATTTGTTTCCTTTTCAGGTGATATCCTATCCCAATGAAGGAAATAAACAAAAGTAACCATGAAGAAAATCTCAAGCATGCTTTGGAAAATTTAATATTCCAAGGAGCTACATACATACATCATTATCACTTCACACATGAAAAGGTCACCCCTATGATCCTTATCCTTCTCTTCCCTTATAATTCCATGGTACATGTTTTACACTATTCCATTTGGCACGTTATAACACTCATTCAACATACTACTGGACACAAGAATTTTTGACTCCCCAAGGTATACTTATCTTTTCTACTTTATGCTATTGAATATTTATTCACCAACATAAAGTGGGGGAAAATGTAGTCACTAAATCATGTATTTACTATGTACATCTATCCTCTAAATATGTCATTTATATGCATGATTCCTAAGAAGTATAATTACTCATTAACAACCCTTTACTTCACTTTGAAATTACTTTTATCCTTTTCATATTTATTGAGCTTGGTGTTTGTGATTTGCAACTTATAGTTTTACATGTCATTGAACATATTTTTCATCTATGATTCCTCTATTTTATCTTTATTTCACCATGTACGAGAATTGAACATTAGGGACAAGAGCACTGGTGCTATTATCCCCTCTACGGGATCTTCTTAGTTCCTCCTCCTTTTTCTAATTTATTGAATGTTACATCTTTCATGTTTTTTTACCACCCTTGGTCAACATTTTACTTGTTAAAGATGAAACTTAAGAAAAGGAATCCTATATATACATGTATATTTTAACATCATTAGGGCCAAGCACTCAAGAGGCATATACATCTATAAGGAGTTAATATTTTCCATCTATTACATCAAGGACTACATTTTGGATTGCATAATTCACTCCATAGGATGGTTTATTCTCAATTTCCACACACATTTTTGAATTGATATAAAGTAGTTGTAGCCCACTATTCTTTCTATGAAAGATACTAGGGCATCCTAGCTCAAGGGACATTATTCCAATCACACACACACACACACACACACACACACACACACACACACACACACACACACACACACACACACACACACACACATCGAACTATATTTATTTTGAAATGTAGTGCATACTTAGTGGAAATCACATGGGGTTACCTCAAGGTCAGGTCAACTCAAGCATATGCATATTTTTGTTCATCTAATGTAAGCTTTGAAATTGTATAGGTAATGTAAGTGTTTCTTTTGTAGGTATAGGTGTGATTGAGAAAACTTGTAGTGAACCTGATGTGACCTACAACAAACAAGAAGAAACACATGAATAACTAGAATTATAACTATCCTAGAGACATCATTTCCTATAATAGATGCTAGCACATAGATGGTCATGTCCTCTCCCGGAGGTCATGCCCCTAAGATTTTCATATTCCATATTTAGAGACAAAGCTTATATAGTCTAGAATATTCCTTTACATCCTATTCATTAGTCCAGAATCACTCCATATACATAGTTACAATCTAATTCATCTTTATCTCCTATCTTTCACTCTTGCTTACACTTATTTAGCTATATCTTGATTTAATATTATTATATTTATCTTATAAATAGTGTCCTTAATTATATTCAAATTTTATTAAATCATAAGGATATGTTCGACATCATTATTACATGAGAGTGGTTGTATGACGGGGTAATTTGATGATAATGGCCTCGAGAAATATTAGAGGCATGAATGTGATTGTTGTTTCATTAGGCTCATCATCATGGAAATCGAGAAGGTTAAACAAAATACGACCCATAACCTTAGGATGACCAATATGACCATGGAGAGAATCTACGAGATAGTTAAAGCCTTGATATTCCCAAAATGGGATGGTGGGAAGTTATTCTAGGGTAGGAATTTTAAATGTCCCATACTACTGAAATAGGTCAAAGTTCCAAGGGTTGGTATCACCTTGTACTTTATAGATAGCTCATAAGTGTGCAAAATTAACACATTAGTAGGTAGATAAAATAATTGCATGCATGTAGTGAGCTCACATTCAACCCATGAGGATATTATAAGACAAGGGAAAGTTAAAGATCACAAATTTGACATGAACGATATGAGGAGGAATAGTGGTAGAAAGCTAAATACAACCCATGGGGAATCTACCTATAATTGTATCCTTTATACATGCTTCAAGGACATTTAAAATAATTTATAGAGTAACCTATTGTCTTGACGAATTCAAGAGAAGTAATTAAATTAATAGAACCTTCATCTATGAGGGATCTCTAATTAACTACAAGTATGGCCAATATAAATTGAAATAAAAGTGGAGGATCATTAGTGCAAAAAAAGGAGCTCATTAGGTATCATGGAATATGGGGTAAACAAATGCATGAGGAATAATGTGCATAAATCCTAGAAGAAACATTATCATATAATGTTCTCTTCTAAACTAGGTAGGGAAGGATGTTACACGAAGTGGGTGGAAAAAGAATATTCATAACAAAGAGTGTTTTCATGAGATGATCGTGATGTGGGGTGAGGTATAGAACATAATTTTTCTAGGAAGGAAATACAATTCTTCAAGAGGGTCCTACTCTTCTAGATTGAGTTGTGCAGTAGTATGAACCTAAAAGGGATCAATCTAGATATATTTTGAAGAAGAGGTTTTTAAAGAAAGTTATGGAAGTGATATGTGATTTTCATATTCTATGGGATCACCCATGGTAGAAGTGTTACCATAGGGGCCAATGGTATAGGTATGATTAAAGGAAAATATGGATGGGATCATCCTATATGATTTTCTACACAAGGATTGTTGGATTTCACTTGGGATGAAGATTCGGGTGTAATGGTTGGGTTATGAGATGTTTTTCTTGAGGTACATGGATAAATGATCATGTAAGGGATAGCCTTAGATAAATGAGGAAATGATGGCTCAATATAGGTGATAATACATCCATGTGAACCAAATTTTAGTAGAGGAACTAGTAGAGGGATAGAAGGTAAAAACAATACTAGTAGTTGCCTTACCAACTTGATCAGTGTTGGATTTTTCATGTTTATAGAGATTAGGTAGAGGTTCATTGTATATTTTGAGTCACATTTTTGGGATTTTTCACATGCTTTGATGGCCTCATCTAACCTTTCTTGGGTGATAGCTTCATGGTCAAATTTGTTACCAAGGAGAAAGGTGTAGGAAAAGGATTGAAGAACACGATAATTTTTGTATGAGTGGCTATAATTAGCATGCCACCAATGAATTTACTCTCATCATGACATTTGAGAAGAGGGTGAGAGGGGTCTATCACCATAGTAAATGGGCGAGGTAGGCATCATTGTAACTCTTCTTTGGATAGAGGTTAGTGATAATAAACATGGGAGTAAGTAAAGTGTGATTGGATAGTAGACAGATCAATGTTATGGATCCTCCTATTAGAAGTACCCTAAGGAAAAGTATTTGTGACTTCATCATCAGTAGCATTCTTATTTCTAGGAAATATGAGGACTTGGATATTATTAGGGGCTTCCTTACTTGGAGAAGGATTTTGAAACTCTTTTTGACATAATACGGCACTTGACATGTTTGAATGATTCTTCAAAGAAGTAAGATATAATGTCATGACCTTGTATTGAAAATGAGGCTTAAGTGCTATAAGGAACAATTGGAATAGGCTCCCATTAGGTATGTTGTGTTCAAGCTGTAGCGGATAAAGTATTACAATGTTTTACGAAGGCTTGGGAATATTTTATGTTCATCTAATTATAATTGATGAATGCATTAATTTTGTTTTCAAGAAAATAATGATATTGGAATTCGTTAACTAACACGGTTACTAAGTTCTCTAGTTTGACAATGGACTTAACATGAAGGGTGTGATAGCAATCCAAGGCATATCTTTTGAGGGTAAAGGCTAGGATCTTGGTAATAACATAAGAGTTGCTCTTGACCCAGTTCTAATAAAGATTTCAAAGGCTTTGATGTGGAGAGTGGGATTAGTAGAACCATTGTAAGTGATGGAAGGAAAAACACCTCCAATGTCCATAACAATGATGTAAGGAGCTAATGGTTCTTGATAGATAACTTGAAGGTATTTTTTATGAATAGGAGGTTGTAAAATTGGAAATCCATTAAGTCAAATAGGAAGTGGAGGGGACATACCTTGATTTTTCATTCCCTAAGAGATCATTTCAGGTCAATTTACAAGCTAAGTTAGGATAGTTTAAAGATGTACAAATTTTGTAATCATGGTTTGATACTAACTTAGGTGGTCAATGAGCCGCATGATGAGATGGGTAGGATCTAAATTAGGTGAGGTATCAGTATTATTGACATAATGGGGATTATATCCATATGTGGGAGGCTCAAAATTGTTAATATCAACATCTAGTTTCTAAGGAGGTAGTCATCAACATTTTTATACCATCTCGGAGAATATCCTATACTCGGAAATTGTTGTAGAAAATTTTACATATAGCTGGAGCATAATCAAGCTCAAAGGCATCCTCATATTCACCCTCTTCTTCATGTTTGAAGATACGTTTATGGATCTTAGATCTATTTTGTATGTTTTGAGGTGGAGGCTTCGTCCTTTTAGCATCGGTCCTATGGAATTATACTTGAGCTATATTAGGAAGGCCATGATTCGGGAGTTATTGTGATTAGGTAGAGATTTTTAAATTGGAGAGAAATAAGAATATCTTGGCAAGTATTCCATGGAAAAGTGGGATTGCTTCAAGAAATCTCACTAGGGATAGGTTTTAAATGGGATTGGTCATATAATGAGTTTTTACAGGGGCCAATGACATCTAGGTTGATGTTTCAGAAGCCTAAAGACAACTTGTAGAAAACATTCATCATGTAGAAAGAGTGTATAATGGTTAATTACATCAGTAAGTGTTAACCTAGTGAGAACATGATTAACCATGTACTAGGGTCCTGTACAGGGGCCGATGGTATAGAAAAAATTGGAGAATAGAGAAAATATGAGCTAGTTTATGGAAAAGTAAGCTTAATATCATGTTCACTAGAATGTATGATGGGTAAGAGAGAGGTTTCCATTTGGGCTCTCAATTGTAGGGATCAATACAAGATAAACCACACCATATAGGTACAAAGGTGCTCAAGGAGCATTAAAGTTGTAAATCTAGAGGATAATATCCCTAGCCCTAGGATAGTTATAGGTTTTCAAGGCCTATAACTAAGATAAAGATAGGTATCCTACTAGGATTATAAAGTAGAAAAGGAAACAAACAAGGGGTAGATAAATATGAGGGGAGTAATAATAATAAGAAAAATTAATAGATCAAAGTAAACATTGTATCTTCTCTAATCCATATCAATGAATGGAAATTAAAAACATATAGATACCAAATGAAAGACTAAAGAGGGTTAGAAATACGTACTGTAGTTTTTGTTTGTTTTGTTTTGTTTTTTTGTTTTGTGTGTGTGTGTGTGTGTGTGTGTGTGTGTGTGTGTGTGTGTGTGTGTGTGTGTGTGTGTGTGTGTGTGTGTGTGTGTGATGCATAATCATTCAATCAATAATGAGAGACAATTGTAATGAATAGAGAAGGGGAAATATCAACAAGAAGATATCCAATCCTAACTCACTATGGTGACCCAAATACAAATGAAGAGAGCCACAAGATTCCAAAGTCATCCAATAAGTGTGAAATAGTGGGAGGAAAAAATGTATAGGATTAAATAAGTGATTATTAACTAGTTGTACAACTAAGAAAATATAGGGTCATTTATACTCAAAGCAATTACCCATGGGCGATGGCATTAGCCATGGTAAAACCAAAATAGGTGAAATATACCATGGGTAATGGCATTAGACTTGGGGAAACCCTAAGGTCATAGAATAAATACATGATGAGTGGGGACCAAAAGATTAGTGGGTATGAATGTCAAAGGTCCAACATGACCTAAAATAGGGATAATGGTGCGTAACAAGAAGAAGTAAGTGGAAATAATGGAACAAGTAGACAAAATGAGTGTAATATGTGAACAAATGGGAATAAATGAGGTTTGTATAGTGTGACTAAGGATAATAACAACATCTCTCAAATTATGTAGTCTAGCCACATGATCAAGTACAATCAAACCCTAATCCCAATAGTGCTTAAGGAACTAGCTCAGAGGAGAATGCATCAACAACCCTTTCATAAAATAAATTGTTAGCAAGCATAAAAGATATTATGTATACAAATCTTACTATTCAATGTACTTGCATTAGTCAAATTTCCAAATGTATAAGTTACCCTAGTTGGCTTAATGTCAATTGAACAAGATATCATTTGCATAAGTCACCTATATAATCACTTACAACCTAACTTATTAGGGACATATTTAATCATATAAGGAAATAAACTCAAGCACACTCTAAGAAAAACTTTTTCCCATTATAATAAAGCATCAATTCATTAGAGTGCACCACCAAACTACAAATCTGGATACATCTTTATTTGTTTCCTAGATCACTCTCATGTGCCATAGATGAACAACATATTATCATAGTTTCATATCTCTTTCTCACATCCAAACATCACATAATGATGGAATATTTCTAACCATTCATTTTGTATAGCCTACATATAATTTGTAAATTATCATATTTTAGTAACATGTGATTTAGAATTCTTGTATTTATTGTGTTTTTTATATTGAAATTTCAATTTCGTAGCTTAACATTAAGGGAATTATTATGTCTTAGATTATCCCCAATTTTTTCATTACAATGCCTTTGAAAACCCCCATTAATATTATGCACTTGCAAAATTTATATACTTGAGATTTAATTTTTGATTAATTTTTAGCTATATGATTGTTTCTTTTTCTTGGAGTGAGTAGTCATTCATTTGCTTCATAATTCTTTAGTTTTTAAGTAGTTGATTTTTTACAATTAACTCTTATTATTATTTCCTTATGATTGATTAGTTATCCATCACTATTATTTCCTTTATACTATGCATACTTTATTATTTTAGTTATCACGTTTCTTTCTCTGGATCTTTCTTTTGTGCCCTTGCACTTGGTTTGACATTCTTATTTTTATTTTTATCTCTATTTGTGTGTCAACATGTGTCTCGTAGTTTAATATTTTCCATGATTCATGACATGCGATTTTTGTGTTCTTTTCTACATTTCTATGATTCTCATAATGTATATATTTGGGTCTAAGGACAAATACTAGTACTTTACATTATTATATTATTATATCTTTTAATGGTTGATGTTACACTACTTACATCTTAACCAAATATAGTAATATCATTCTTGTGCTTATACATTACTTATATAATTATTATTATTATTATTATTATTATTATTGTGCTTGTAAATTAATTATACATTACTTATATAATTCAAGTGTACATGGAATCTTATATTTATGACAACCGTGATTACATTTTCCTTCTCAAGAAAAACTATCTTTAGGATTTCATTGCTTATACCTCACCCAAACGAGGGAATATTAAAAATTTCTTATACAAATTACATCAAATACCTAAATGGAATAATTCTATTACTAAATACATACTTTCATGATCATATATTGTATTGTGTTAGATATTAGTGATTTAATTTTTATCTTACACATGATACATACAATCCCTTCCTTTTCAAATATGTGTTTCATAGTTTCATACCACATCTCATCTACCACTCATCTATATCTAGACTCCATGACCCATAACATTTAGTATTATTTTTCTTCATAAATGGAGAAAATTATATGGTTTTTTCTAATGAATACTTAGTGATGACACTTTTTCCCACCATAATATATTCTAGACATTTCCTCACACTCCTCTTTTTAAATTACATGTTATTTATTTATATATTATTTTTTTCACTACAAACTATATTAAAGCATGTGTGAATGATTTAACATGGGTTATAAGACTTGGAATTCCACAAGGGTATTCTCAAAGTTTCCAACAAAGCCATGTGTATGATTTCTAATTTTTCTTTCTTAAATTTTAGAAAATGATTTATATGAGCATTTATCCATGAATATTTCTTATTGTACAATTCATAAAGAATATCAACATGTATCATAGTTGTCAACAAAACCATGTGAATAATTTCCAATTTTTCTTTCTTAAATGTTAGCAAATTATTGATATGAACATTTATCCACAAATACTTTTTCTTGTATGATTCATACAAAATATCAACATGTATATGAAAATATTGGGGACTCACACATGGGTCCCCAAGTAATCTGAAGATTCACTTATTAAAATAATTCTAAAGTTCACCTATGTTTGTAGGATATTAAAAATACCCCTATATAATGTCTACCTCCCAGTATTACATTTTAAAATCCCCTCCAAATACACTACTCAAATTAAAAACCCTCTATTTTTCGTCATATACTTCAAGTACCTATTTTTATGACATTTGTAAACATCATATACATATTATTTTATGATATCATAAATACCTTATAATATTATATTATACATTGTGTACATATAATATTTCTAACTTTGAATATTTTCCTTCCCTCTGGACTATGTAAATTCTCTAGGTACACAACTTTAACTTTAAAATCAGTTGAAGAATTTTAAGTTTTTAACCTCCTCTATTTATAAGCCCTTCATAAGCTCTATTAAAAATTATGTCTTCATGAACACAAAAACATGAAAAATATGTTTATATTTAAATTTGTATATTAATCAAACCTCTCATCCTTAAATTTTTATATTTACAAAACTTGTAAATCTCAAAATTCAAACTATCCTTACAATTCTTCTTTACCCACAATATCTAATTGGGTGATAAATCTATAATAGTTAACTTTCTTAATAGCGCCTTATTTGTTAACCCTCCCCATCTCCTTTGATATTTTATCCCTTATCTTCTATTTTTTTATATTTTCCTCATAATCTACCAAATATATTATTTTTTTGATGAAAAGGGATCTTATATTATATTAATGCAATAAGATACAAGATAGCTTTCAACAAAAAAGTGGGCAGTATGAGAGCACGCCCCAAAACCACGAATAAGCTAGGCTAAGCCTAGTAACAACAAAAATATAAAAGGCCAAGCCTAGGAGAGTACAAAAAAACAAAAGGCATCACCCAAAACACTTAAAAAGCACTATCAAGCAACAACAACAAACATGCTCGAGGCGGGCGGATCCCGATCATCCAACCACCCCAAACTAGGTAGGTCCTCTCCAAAGAACTAGAATCTCCCGGCCAAGAGCAAGTTCTTTCTACAGGACTGTTTCGCCATGCGTAGGAATGACAAGGTTGAGGCAAGGGAATTTGTCATATGATGGCAGGGGTGGCGGTGGGTGCCAAACATCCTGGTGTGAAGTAGTGGTAGAAAGAGAGCCCCAACCCCGCTTTGGTGAGCCGACGAATGTGGTAGAGATCCACACCATCATTTGCCAAGTGGAAATCCCTAACCCTATTGGCAAGCCAACAAAAGCATGGAGAGCCCCCGCCATGGCAGAATAATAGGCGAGTGACTATGTTGATGTAACAACCTTGGAGAAAGATGGGTGCAACTAAAAGCATGATGCTGAGATCGGATACGCCGGCCACCACGGGTTGAAGGCGAGGAGCGCATGGTGGGAGATGGAGGAACTCAGGCAACGTTGCACGAGGCTTCCCCCAATGGTACAACAGGGTCTAGAGGTGGTCCACCTCCAGTGCCACCTTGTTTGCTTGAACTTGAATCTATAGAAGTACATTGGATATCACCATAGATTTATTATAAATCGAGAAAGATTGATCAATTGCAGAATTAGAAAAGAAAAGAAATTCTTTCTTTCCATATCCAAAATAGAATCTCCCCTCTGAAAACATGCCAAATTTGGGTGAACATAGGCAGAAGTTTGGGATTATCTCCCAAGAGGATATGTTGCCAAGTGAAACAATGGGGTTGTGAGGGAAAAAAATAATGGATCCAGTTCTAGGAAATTTGAGCTTTGGGATAGAACTAGAAGACATGAAAAATCATTTCTAGATGCCCACAAAAGGGGCAGTTGGGAGCCGAAATCCTAATTTGAACAAGACGAGCCCAGATAGGAAGGCCTTAGTATATAATACACCAAAGAAAATGAGAAATTTTTAGATCCACACATATAGTCCAAATAGTCTCAAATCATCTACCCCAAGTAGACAGAGTGGCATGAATTCCCTAATGAGTATTAAGTTTTTCCACCATGGGTAAATGGGGTGAGATCCATTGTTAGTATTTGTTGGATTTGTAGTTACAGAAAGGAGTATCAACATACCACTTCCAGTCTGTCCACCATGGGTGAGAGGAATGCATAATAATCTTATGCAACATGTGATCAAGAACCAAATTGATCACAATAGTGAAAGTATCATGATCTTGGTTGGAAAGCTGAAACAAAGCTTTAAAATTTGGCCAAGATAACCAAGATTGAGTGTTCTTGTAGAAGAAGTCCTCGATGGTGTGAATTCCACGCTTGAAGAATTTGAGCATAGAGATTCCTGAGACCTCTGCTAAGAATTTATCTTGGGATTGAAAAATCAGCAACCACTAGAGAGATTGTTGATTAGAGAAATACCATTACAAAAGCCATTCCCTTTACATAAAATCTAGGGTTTGACAAATTCCCAGTGCTTTCCAAATACTTTTAAATACAAAGGTGCCAACAATTTTGACAAGCACAAGAGTTATGAGAAAATTCACAAACCTTAAGCCTTTCCACGTAGGGTGGCCATAAGGAGAGCCTTCCACAATGCCATGTAATATGAGAAATTTCCAAGATTCTCGGCCAGTAATGATTCTAGAAATCCACTTAGGACAAAGAGATTTCCCTTGGTGTTGAATGTGAGTAAGCCCGAGGCCTACAGAATTATGAGGAGGACAACTTATATCCAGTGGTACACATGAAAACCTTTCACAAGAAGCATTAGCCCATAGGAAAGCTTTGAGTAGTTTTTCAAGCTTACGAATGGAGGATTTGGAAGAAACCCAACAAGATGAGCAGTAGATATACGTGGCAGAAAGAACTTTAGAGAAGATTTGGAATTTTCAGTAAGAGATAAAGGCTCAGTAATCTAATATTCCAATTTTTTTCTCCACTGTTGAATGACATAATGTCATAGTTTAGTCAGGAGGCTTGAAAAGAAAAAGGAATACCTAGAAATTTGAAAATCTCACCATGTTGCAAAAGTTTCCAATCAAAGGTGGTAAGCTAGTAAGGCACAGGAAGGAAAGATTTATGATAACATTGGGATTTTCGCCATTGAATGGATGAACCAAAAGCTAGGCAGAAGCTATCCAAACATTGCATAGCATTGTTAATGTTCAGTGTCAACCTCGATAAGTGTAAGGAAGGAATCGCTTGCAAAATGCCCATTGAGAAGATGAGAATTGGGCTCATCAGGTAGCGAGATTCCATGAACAAGACCTTGCACTTTGGCATGAGTTAAAATATAACTAAAGCCTTGGTCCGTTAGCACATACAATGTAGGGGCAAGAGGGCGACCTTGTCTGATAGACCGGAAAATCTCAAAGGGCTATGAGCTGAGGCCATTGATAAAGATTTGAGTAGAAACATTTGTAGAAAGCATATTGACAGATTGAATAAAAATGGGTCCAAAGCCAAGGGCTTGAAGCATGATGAGAATGAATGGCCATTCAATCCAATCATAAGCCTTCTCAAAGTCAATCTTGCTAAGCATGGCAGCTTGATAAGATTTGCGAGCCCATTTCATGCCTTCCCACACCGCGATGATGTTATCCAGGATGAAATACCCTTGTATGAAGCTTATTTGCTTTGGCTGAATAATAATAGGCAGAAGATTACATAATCACAGAGCTAACGCTTTGGTAATGATTTTGTAGGAGACATTTAACAACGTAATTGGCTTCCAACAAGTGATTTGCTCGAGATCTCCTTGCTTAGGGATAAATTTAATGTTTACCTTATTAATGTGTGGCCCTAGGGATTGGTTTTGAAATCCTTTAAGATGGACCTGAAAAAGATCTGGCCCAATAGAATCCCAAAGAGATTTATAAAATTCATAAGGGAATCCATCGCAGCCCGACGCTTTATCATTAGCCATTTGCATAGTGGCTTCATGGAGGTCTTCAATGGTAAGCATTCTTTCGCAGATCACCTTTGAGCCTTTGAAAGCTTATGCAAAGCACAACACCCAAACAGTGGTCAAGAGCAGCTTAGTGAGTTGCGGAGGGTGGTTGAGCTTGAAAGACGAGCTTGTAATGGCACACAAAGGCTTGTAACATAAGTTATGGGTCAGTAATCCAAGCTCTGTTGTCCATGATAGCTCGGATTTGTTGAGAAGGATTTCTGGCTCGAGAGAAAGAAAGAATTCTTTTGAAACCCAATCTCTAATCTTGAGCCAATGCATCCGAGCCTGGATCTGAGCGCCTCTGGCATTATAGTTATCCGCAATTTGGATTTGATGTCGGAGTGTTAGCAACTTGTAGTTGCAGAGCATTAGAGAAGGGATCACCTTGAAGCGCCACCGTCACCCAACTGAGAGCTGAGGTGTTAGTGGTGTATGAGTGGCGCCAAATGTTTTTAGCTGTCGGCCGTAGATTCTAAGAAATCTGGTAGTCCGAGTCAGCGCATCTTCCCACCATTGTATCCATATTTTTTATAAATGTTAAATGTTTTAGTGAAACACGAGACGTACATCAAGGAATTCCATGAGACGCCAAACAAAAGTCTGATCAAAATTCGATGCTGAAGGTGATAATCCAGAGTTACCTCTAAAAAAACTCACCCTAACATCATTTTCGATTTATTTAGAGCTTTGATCATTTTTTGAAATGCCACGCATGTGCTCTACATTCCATTTTAAAAAAAAAATGAATGTTCTTAGTCGTAACATTATGATAAATGCTTATCACCAGAAAACTGAGTTGAGATTGATTTGTAAGAAGAATCATGATTATATTCAGTGCCACCTTAATTTTATCCATCATTTGGGAGGGGAATGTTCAAATCTAACGCGTATTTACCGTGCTTACTCTTGGCGGGCATATCCTTGATAAAAAAGACATTGTTTTCCATCGTCGTAGAGGAAGAGTAGGAATCTCTTCCAACCTGCATTAACTCATGCAAAATCAATCATAATGGCATGAAATATTTTCTTCCCTGGATTGTTCAACATTTGATGAACGCCCAATAACTGTTGTTTTTACTGTGTCCTTAAGGGAAACGAGGCCTTGGAAAGATTCATTAGTAAAAAAACCACCAAGATAAAATTTCCCCATATATGCCCCATGGAATTTTGCTAATACCTCTGTAGTACACTTCCCCTTCATAGGTTTCCACAAATTTGATGTTCTCCGTTATACATGGTCATTACTATCAATACTAGGATAACCAAATGGGTGAATGAAAAAGAAGGAGATTGTTTCTGAGAATAGACTGGGAAGATGTAGCGGCTATAATGAACTGGAACATGAAGGATGCATGTTTATATGAGACAAGTGAGCAGAGTGAGTGGAGCATCTTGTTTTGAGATTACTATGTTTAATTATCTTTGAATAATTAAACATTTGTAGAGAATGCAAAGTGTAAAAATAGTAACCGCAACTAGGTCTAAATGTGAATGTGTAAAGCACGTGTCAGTTCAATGCTAGCTTTCTTTATAATGAAAGAAATGCAATAGTGAAATACCTTTTCCGACACATAAATAATGGGCTTCAAGGCGGATTACAAAAATATCAGAAGTTTAAACATAGATTTTGGTTTGCTGGAATATTCAACGTGGGTTATTTTCTATTTAGCCAGTGTATGTTCACATTGTAATAATTATTACAAAAATCTATAGAAGAATAGTGATCCATAGGGATCCAAAATGACTCTACTTCATCAAATTAGTCAAAATGAAGAATCAAAATAAATACACCGAGGTTTTTCTCGTATAGTAACAATACTGCCACTCTGTGTAGAGTGGCGGTTAGAGAACCACCGCCCAACCAGGGTGATGGTCCTGAGACCGCCGTTTTGCATTGGGCGGCGGTCTTGGCTCTTTCGGACAAAAAACAAAAATATGAAACAATTAGCCCCAAAATTTAAAAGGTTGTCCGTGCCTCTTCTCCTCCATGACCTTTTCCATTCTCTAGTGCACAGAATGACATGAGAAAGGCTATAAATACATGTTTGTAGAAGAGAATAAGATCATCGAAGCATGAAAGCAAGTGAGCAAGAAGTTCTTAGTGTTGGAATTGTGTTTTGTAGAAGAAAGGAGTGTTGAGATAGAGCAAGCAAGTAATTGGGAGGAAGTGTGAGATATTATCTACTTCTCTTTCATAATTATTGTAAATTATGTACTTATTGTTTTGAATTGGCCAATAAAAGTGGGAAGAAAGAGAAATTTCCCTTCCCGACTGGTTTTTCCTCCTCTAGAGGTTTCTAGGATAAAACTTGTTGGTGTTTATGAGTTTATATTCTTTCCTTTCCTGCAATTGTGGATTCTAAGCATAAGCAAAATTCATTCACTAGCTATCTCTGTCATTTTCTAATAGAAAGTAGAACAACAACATTAATTTGTGATTCTGTGGATAATTCCAAAGTTGAAGAGTTTATAGATCATTTTGGTATCAAAGCTAACAAGTATCCAGGACTATGGTATTCGTTCTTGGATTTGTATGACAGTGACGAGATCTAAAGGTGAAGAGGCTTTACCTTGCGATCTAGAAATTTCTACAAGAAAGTGGAAGTAGAGAATACCATGACAACCTGTAAAAACAAAGGGGAGGTGGAAATCGAAGATGACTCTGATGTAGATGAAAGGCTTGGATGCATGGCCACCAACATGGACAACCAAGAAGAGGAGATGAGTAGACTATTCCAGATCAAAATCCATATCAAGAGAACTAAGGTAAATGCTTTGGTTGATACCAGTTCTCAGTCTAACTTGATTTTGAAGCAATTGTAAAGAATCTTGGTCTTGAGACTTATGAGCATCCACACCCTTATCATTTGGGTTAGGTGAAGAAGGGTGTTGAAATTCAGGTAATAAGAAGATGTAAGGTCAAGTTTGGGATAAATTCCCAGTATATTGATGTTTTAGAAGCTGATGTTATTCCACTTGATGCTTTTGATGTTGTATTTGGGAGTCCTTACTTGTATATTAGGGATGCTATATTTATGAGAAGGGAAAACTGGTACAGATGGGTCAAGGATGGGATCAACTACAACATCTAGGCACACTAGTGTAAGACACAAGTTACTATGGTGAGTGCTAACCAAGAAAAATGACTTATTCAGGAAAATCATAATCAATTTTGTTTACTTTTGTTAAAGGATAAACAAGATGGGGTAGAATTTTCAAAGATTTCTAACCAGGGAAAACATGATTTGGATAGTATTATTTAGTATTTTTAGGAAGTATTTCAGGCTCCCAGTGGGTTACCACCAAAATGGGAAGTAGAGCATGAGATTCAGCTATTGCCAGAGTCCCCTCTATCGAACATCAAGTTGTATAGGAAATCCTTGCTTGAGAGTATTGAAGTAAAGAAACAACTCTAGGAACTACTAGACCAAGGGGTGATACGTCTGAGCACCTCACCATGCAGTTCGCCTATTGTGATGGTGCCAAAGAAGGATGGTTCTTGGAGAATGTGCATCGAATACTGCACTTTAAACAAGATCACCATAAAGAACAAATATCCAATTCCCCACATAGATGATCTCTTGGACCATCTTCAAAGCATGCCAAATTCTTCAAAAAGTTGGATCTCAAGTTAGGTTATCACCAATTCATAATGAAGGAGGAGGATATATGGAAGACCACCTTCAAGACAAAACAGGGTTTGTATGAATGGTTAGCGTGATAGCTTAAGAAGCTCTGTAGAAACAATCCTATGGTTATGCTGCACTAATGTTTCTATCCTTTTTACTGATTTATCAAGAGTATCTACTCTGTCATTTAATATCTTAAGAGCAGCTGAAGAATCACCATTCTTTCTTAACTCTATTGCTTTCAAAACTTTCTCTAAAGCAGAAATTTTCTCAGAATTAGTAACAACTTCTTCGTGGACTGCTTGCCACGCCTTTATTTGTCAATTAAGCATTTTTGAGCTCTCTGATGGCTCAATTTCTTTGTTGACAGCTTCTTTGGTACGTAAAAGCGCTTCTCGGGTTTGATCGAGAGATCAATCTCAAGGATCTCATGTTGAAAACCCTCAGCTAGAAGTACCTGAATTTGATGAACAAATGGAAGAATCTCAAATACATGGTCCTAGTCCTCTACATGGAATGTCCAGGGTTCAAACCCTTCAGCCTAACTTTTATAAGTTAGAATGTAGGACTATACCAGAAATTAAGGAGATAGTACATGTGTTAGCAAAATCCGTAACTTTCGATGAAATATAGGATAAGCGCAGATTCAAAGGTTCTTAGGATGTGTAAACTACATCTTTGGTTTCTATCAAAATATTCATTGCTTGATGAGTTTTGTTGAACAAGCGGTTAAAGAAAGATGCTCCAGTTTGGAGCCATGATATGACTAGTGCTGTTCGGAGAATCAAGAAGCAAGTTCTTGAACTTCCTTCTATGTCTCTACCCTGGACCGAGGATAAAGATCATAGAATGCGACGCAAGTGATCAAACCGGGAGCAGATTGAAAGAAAGAGGTGAAGATGGAAGAGAAAAAGTTTGCAGATTTGCATCGGAGTGCGTTTGAGTGGTTCTCAAACAAATTATCATTCTTCACATAAAGAATTATTGGCAGCTAAAAAGGCCATTAAAGCCTTCTTATTCTTTGTACAAAATGAATCATTCATCCTTAGATCTGATCTTAAAGATTTTAAGAAAAGATTGAATGGTGGTGATCCCGCCAATAAAGTGCATTTAATAGACTCAGAGATGGGGTTTATGGTTTGATAGCTTTGAATTCACAAGTTGAACACATCTTTGGAAAGGAAAATGCTTTAGCTGATTTTGCACACCGTGAATTAAATTCTACCAAAGTTATTAATATCACCTGTGTTATTCATGAACCACATGGCACTTGTTTGGGATCACGGGCATTCCAGGGCCCAAATTGATTCCTTAGTAGTAATGATAATAGGATGTCTAGAGAAGCTCGAGACACTCTTATTAGCCTTGAGACTATATCTCTCGTGAATGAATTCGCCATGTCGAAACAGAATGCAGTTCCTCGATCCAGAGATTCCACGCAGATTGTTTCATACAAACTCAAGAGCCTATGGTTAGTTGTTGCCTACATTGGCAATGGAGGTCTGCATATACTGTTGAGCAACCAGATCATTTACCAGTCGAAGGGTTACGCCTCGAGACGGTGATTCCCGTAAAAGATACACTTTGGAGATTTGAGTACTCCAAAGCTTTGGACGAGAGGAGCATCCGCTCCATTTTGATTTGTGGAATCGAACCCCTGATAGGAGACGGGAAGTATCTCTCTATGCATTTTAAATTTTTTTCTAGAAATACTTGCCATCTAAACTTTCTGATTCTCCGCTTTTGAATGTACATCCTGACATAGCTAGAAATGTATTAATACAATGCAAGATACCTTGGTTTGTCAAGGTACACTACTATGTAAAAGTGAATGCTATCAGAATTTTGTAGAAAGACCAAATGCTACTTTATGGAGGCGTATTCTACTTCATCATACCATGGTGATCGTGCCACTGCTCCGAGCCAAGATTTGAAGATCTTAGATCACTACTTATTTCCTACACGCCATCATCTCCAGCCTAATCATGATGGTACAGCCTCTATGTCTAGAATTTGGCTTGAACGACATGAGAGGAATCTTGAGTCAAGACTGTGAGCAACACGACAAAGTGAGATACTTCATCGATGATGATGCTCAGGACCATCTGTCATGTTTGACATCCAGTAATTCCTTAGTGCGCTTTCTTTTTTCGGCCATCGGGGCTTGTTGCCGTTTGTCAATAAAGTTGTTGATAAGATTCGATCTTATCTTTGTCGGTGCGTGGTGGGTCCATTCCCTTTAATAATTGCACTCCGTGAGTGGGTTGTACTCACATTTGTGTCGGTCGCTGGGAATCTTACCGGTTACCTTGGCTTCCGGTTTCTGGTTCCGGTTTTCTCCGTCACCCGGTGAAAAGCTTTGGAAAAGTCTATAAATACGACTTCTTCCATTTCATTCACTACACCGGGAAAGAGAAGAACTTGAAGGGATGCTTAGAAGAGTCATTGAGTCTAAAAGAATGAAGACAGAGTCCATTTGTAATACCGTTTGAAGTTTGTATACCGTAAGTTAATCATGTTTGATTCAAGTACATGCATTGATTACTATAAACGGAGATCTCAAGTTTATAAATATTGAATCTTTCCATACATTTGAGGAATACTATGAATGCGATGATGTCTTTGATATTGTCATCGTATAATACATGAATTGTTTGGAGACGCAGATATATGTATTCGTTAATATTCACTTTAGATGATTGAGGCATGTTATTATTGTTCATCGAGCTTGTTATGTATTTAAATTGGTATCGAGCTGTGTTTTGTTCTTAAATTGATTTGAGCTTTTCAGAGTTTTTGAGCTTATGTATTTAAATTGGTATCACCATCAAAGAATTCATTGGAAATATTGATGATGACAAGATGATGAATACTGCAATGTTTCTCCGTGCAAGATTGTGTGATATGACACGTGTAAAGGAATACCAATGTTTTATGCAGAAGCTATACTATAGCTCTGGCAATATCAATGATGAGACTATGCGTCTCAGATACATTGAATCTTTTCCACCTTATTTTGCAACACAGTATAAGAAAGCAATGCATGGATTGAGAACAGCAGAGCTTAGCTTTGGCGCAATAAATCAGATCATAGATCAGACTAATGCCAAGCTATGTAAAGATAAATGGGAGCGTAAGCAAGCGCTCAAGCATCAAAAAGCACTTGGTACTGTTTTTGTGAACAGTACGCCTTGGAACCATTCGGGTGTCCAGATCTGGAAATTTCTCCTCACCTAGCGCAAATCTTCTTGTCGAGATTGCACTTTTTCAAAGGGGGAGGATGTCAGGTATAAAAAGAAAAAGAAGTATAAGAAATACAAAAAGTCCAGATTCAAAGATTCATATAGACAGCCCAAGAAAAATTCAAGTTCAGAAAATACAAGAACATTGGAAAGCATAAAAGGTTCAAACCTACATGCTACATCTGCAAAGGAGAGCACTATGCTAATAAGTGCCCTCAAAAAGATTCTCGAGAAAGGTAAAGCAAAAATAAATGCTTTATCCATTAAAGGCATAAATGAAGATAATTATGCCTTGGTTTCGATCGTGAAAGTTACTCCTCGAGACATCTCTTATGTCTCTTTGGATGGAGAGCAGTGTAATATCATACAATGACAAGCATCGAGGAAAGTGACGATACGAGATGATAGTGGATATAGTTCTATTCCTTCATTTGCTAATTTTGCTATAAATATGGTTTCTAATTTTGCTCATCCAATGATTCCTCCCAGTGCAGAGTTGTTAAGAAAGCAACTTGAATGCTTTCAATCAGAATATGATAGTTGTCCCCCATGGGACACTACCAGAAAATGGCTCTGAGTAAGAAGCTCAGAGAGATGCAAGATAAGTACATCAGACAACAAGAGATAGAATGCAAAGTGTAAGCTGCAAGAACAAGCGAAGTTGTCCCGATGAACCATTTGAAGCCTTTCCTGTTAGACCGCCATTCCAACAGAGAGTCAGGCAGAGACAAATCCCCACCAGGGGAAGAACAGGACCTTGGAGAGGTCGTGGAAGAGGTAATACTCCTCCTAGATCTTTCTCATTTCTTTTCCCTGAAGAACAAGCACAATCTTCTGCAGGACATACAGAAGCAGTAGCAGATCCAGCATCTGTTGAAGTATATAGATCCTGGAGAAAAAGCAGACTTGAACTGCTAGAAAAGGTAATTGCTAATGCAACAGAAGAATACACCAGGCTGTTAGCAGAAGAAGAGAAAGATAAAAAAAAAGATTCTGAAGAAAATCTTGAAGATACATACCAGCATATTGCAGCTCAAGGAAAAGAGCATTCAGAGGTATGTACAATTAGTTGCACATAGAATCCTTTTATTGCCATAACCATTTGCATACCCAATATCAAGCCATATATGCTAGATGCAATGGTTGACACAGGAGCAGAAATAAGTCTACTCAGACAACATGCAATTCCTTCTGATTGTTGGGTCAAAACTCATACCAAAATCAGAGTTTGATAAAAGGGAAGTTGTCTGTAATTTTATGGCAAAGGTTTTATTAAACATTGAAGGAATTTCCATGCAAATAGAATTTTATCAACATAATATGGAAAACTATGATGTCTCATAGAGTTGACTTCCTGAAAGAATGCCATACTTTCAAAGATAAGTAAAGAGCATATTATCTTGTTTAATCCTCCTATCAAGATCCCTAGAAGGTACTCATTTCAGTCAATAGTACCTTTACCAGAGAAAAGCAAGGCAGTAAACAATGTTTGGATTCATAAATCCATAGCCAACTGCCAGGTAAGCATTGAGGAGATTGTTTCTAAAATAAAGAAAAATATTTGTAGTGATAACCCTCATGCTTTTGTGCATAGGAAAAGACACAAGCTTGTTTCGCTTGATTTGCGGTTAGTAAAGGATGCTGAAGGAAAAGAAATTGTTCCCAAATTCAAAGCACACCACAGAGGTATGCCTCCTTCTGAGCGAAAAGAATGCCATGAGGAGATCCAGAAGCTTCTAAAAGCAGGATTTATTCAAGAATCAAATTCCCCATGGTCATGTACAGCCTTTTATGTAAATAAAAGGAGTGAGCAAATCAGGAACAAAAAGAGACTTGTGGTTGATTATAAACCACTGAATAAATATATTGCAGCCGTGCAACACCCGATACCAGCCAAGGATGATTTACTAAGCAGAATCAAAGGATCAAAGGTCTACAGCAAATTTGATCTGAAAAGCGGATTCTGGCAGATCTTCCGAAAGCGAGAAGACATGTTCAAGACAGCTTTTATCGTCCCAGGAGGACAATATGAATGGAAAGTTCTTCCATTCGGATTAAAGACTGCTCCGTCCATTTTCCAGAAAATAATGGACAAGATATTTGGTGAGTTAGCTGATTTTTTGATTATTTATATAGATGATATTCTTATCTTCTCAAAATCACCTAAGGAGCACATTCAACATTTAGAACAATTCTATGAGGTTGTCTATAAAAATGGAATATGTCTTTCTCCATCAAAATTGAGTTTTTAAGGAAGACATTGATTTCCTTGGAATAAAGATTAGTTCTGGTAATATAGAAATGCAAAAACATGTTGTTAGCAAAATCCAGAACTTTCCTGATGAAATACAGGATAAGCAGCAGCAATTCAAAGGTTCTTAGGATGTGTAAACTACATTGCTGGTTTCTATCAGAATATTGCTGCTGACAGAGTTTTGTTGAACAAGCGATTAAAGAAAGATGCTCCAGTTTGGAGCCATGATATGACTAGTGCAGTTCAGAGAATCAAGAAGCAAGTTCTTGAACTTCCTCCTATGTCTTTACCTGGACCAGGATAAAGATCATAGAATGCGACGCAAGTGATCAATACTGGGGTGCAGTATTGAAAGAAAGAGGTGAAGATGGAAAAGAAAAAGTTTGCAGATTTGCATCAGGTGCGTTTCAGGGTTCTGAAATAAATTATCATTCTTCACATAAAGAATTATTGGCAGCCAAAAAGGCCATTAAAGCCTTCTTATTCTTTGTCAAAATGAATCATTCATCCTTAGATCTGATCTGAAAGATTTTAAGAAAAGATTGAATGGTGGTGATCCTGCCAATAAAGCTGCATTTAATAGACTCCAGAGATGGGGTTTGTGGTTTGATAACTTTGAATTCACAGTTGAACACATTGCTGGAAAAGCAAATGCTTTAGCTGATTTTGCCAGCCGTGAATTAAATTCTACCAAAGTTATTAATATCACCCAAGTTATTCATGAACCACATGGCACTGTTTGGGATCACAGGCATTCCAGGGCCCAAATTGATTCCTTAGTAGTCTATGATAATAGGATGTCTAGAGAAGCTCAGACACTCTTATTAGCCAGAGACTATATCTCTGTGAATGAATTCGCCATGTCAGAAGCAGAATGCAGTTCTTCGATCCAGAGATTCCAGGCATTGTTTCATACATACACTCAAGAGCCTATGGTTAGTTATTGCCTACATTGGCAATGGAGGTCTGCATATCTTGTTGAGCAACGAGATCATTTACCAGTCGAAGGGTTACGTCTGAGACAGCTGATTCCCAGAAAAGATACACTTTGGAGATTTGAGTACTCCAGGCTTTGGACAGAGGAGCATCCGCTCCATTTTGATTTGTGGAATCGAACCCCTGCAATAGGAGACAGGAAGTATCTCTCTATGCATTTTAAATTTTTTCGCAGAAATACTTGCCATCTAAACTTTCTGATTCTCCGCTTTTAAATGTACATCCTGACATTGCTAGAAATGTACTAATACAATGCAAGATACCTTGGTTTGTCAAGGTACACTACTATGTAAAAGTGAATGCTATCAGGAATTTGGTAGAAAGACCAAATGCTACTTTATGGAGGCGTATTCTACTTCATCATACGATGGTGATCGCAGCCACTGTTCTGTGCCAAGATTTGAAGATCTTGGATCACTACTTATTTCCTACACGCCATCATCTCAGGCCTAATCATGATGGTACACCTCTATGTCTAGAATTTGGCTTGAAGCGACATGAGAGGAATCTTGAGTCAAGACAGGAGCAACACGAGCTAAAGTACTTCATCGATGATGATGCTCAGGACCATCTGTCATGTTGATCGATCAGTAATTCCTTAGTGCGCTTTCTTTTGTCGGCCATTGCGGCAGGCTTGTTGCCGCTTGTCAATAAAGTTGTTGATAAGATTCGATCTTATCTTTGTCGGTGCGTGGTGGGTCCATTCCCTTTAATAATTGCACTCCCGTGAGTGGGTTGTACTCACATTTGTGTCGGTCAGTGGGAATCTTACCGGTTACCTTGGCTTCCGGTTTCCTGGTTCCGGTTTTCTCCGTCACCCGGTGAAAAGCTTTGGAAAAGTCTATAAATACGACTTCTTCCATTTCATTCACTACACTGGGAAAGAGAAGAACTTCGGGACGCTTAGAAGAGTCATTGAGTCTGAAAGAATGAAGACAGAGTCCAGTTTGTAATACCGTTTGAAGTTTGTATACTGTAAGTTAATCATGTTTGATTCAGTACATGCATTGATTACTGTAAACGGAGATCTCAAGTTTATAAATATTGAATCTTTCCATACATTTGAGGAATACTATGAATGCGACGATGTCTTTGATATTGTCATCAGTATAATACATGAATTGTTTGGAGACGCAGATATATGTATTCTGTTAATATTCACTTTAGATGATTGAGGCATGTTGTTATTGTTCATCGAGCTTGTTATGTATTTAAATTGGTATCGAGCCGTGTTTTGTTCTTAAATTGGTATCGAGTGTGTTTTGTTCTTAAATTGATTTTGAGCTTTTGAGTTTTGAGCTTTTTGAGTTTTCAGAGCTTATGTATTTAAATTGAGGTTATCTCCATGCAAATAGAGTTTTACCAACATAATATGGAAAACTATGACTATCTGTTAGGAGTTGACTTCTGAAAGAATGCCATACTTTCAGCATAAGTAAAGAACATATTATCTTGTTTAATCCTCCTATCAAGATCCCCAGAAGGTATACATTTCAGTCAATAGTACCCTTACCAGAGAAAAGCAAGGCAGTAAACAATGTTTGGATTCATAAATCCATAGCCAACTGTCAGTTAAGCATTGAGGAGATTGCTTCTAAAATAAAGAAAAATATTTGTAGTGATAACCCTCATGCTTTTGTGCATAGGAAAAGACACAGTTGTTCGCTTGATTTGCAGTTAGTAAAGGATACTGAAGGAAAAGAAATTGTTCCCAGATTCAAAGCACACCACAGAGGTATGCCTCCTTCAGAGAGAAAAGAATGCCATGAAGAGATCCAGAAGCTTCTCAAAGCCGGATTTATTCAAGAATCAAATTCCCATGGTCATGTACAGCCTTTTATGTAAATAAAAGGAGTGAGCAAATCAGGAACAAAAAGAGGCTTGTGGTTGATTATAAACCACTGAATAAATATATAGCAGCTGTACAACACCCAATACCAGCCAAGGATGATTTACTAAGCAGAATCAAAGGATCTAAGGTATACAGCAAATTTGATCTAAAGAGCGGGTTACGGCAGATCTTCCACGAAACCAGAAGACATGTTCAGAGACAGCTTTTATCGTCCCAGGAGGACAATATGAATGGAAAGTACTTCCATTCGGATTGAAGACTGCTCCGTCCATATTCCAGAAAATTATGGACAAGATATTTGGTGAGTTAGCTGATTTTTTGATCATCTATATAGATGATATTCTTATCTTCTCAAAATCACCTAAGGAGCACATTTAACATCTTGAACAATTCTATGAGGTTGTCCATAAAAATGGTATATGTCTTTCTCCTTCAAAAATTGAGTTTTTAAGGAAGACATTGATTTCCTTGGGATAAAGATTAGTTCTGGTAATATAGAAATGCAAAAACATGTTGTTAGTAAAATCCAGAACTTTCCTGATGAAATACAGGATAAGCAAAGCAGCGATTACAAAGGTTCTTAGGATGTGTAAACTACATTGCTTTGGTTTCTATCAAAATATTCTTTCTTGTGAGTTTTGTTGAACAAGCGGTTAAAGAAAGATGCTCCAGTTTGGAGCCATGATATGACTAGTCTGTTCGAGAGAATCAAGAAGCAAGTTCGTGAACTTCCTTCTATGTCTTTGGACCAGGATAAAGATCATAGAATGCGACATGAAGTGATCAATACTGGGGAGCAGTATTGAAAGAAAGAGGTGAAGATGGAAGAGAAAAAGTTTGCAGATTTGCATCAGGTGCGTTTCAGGGTTCTGAAACAAATTATCATTCTTCACATAAAGAATTATTGGCAGCAAAAAAGGCCATTAAAGCCTTCTTATTCTTTGTCAAAATGAATCATTCATCCTTAGATCTGATCTTAAAGATTTTAAGAAAAGATTGAATGGTGGTGATCCTGCCAATAAAGCTGCATTTAATAGACTCCAGAGATGGGGTTTATGGTTTGATAACTTTGAATTCACAGTTGAACACATTGCTGGAAAGGCAAATGCTTTAGCTGATTTTGCCGGTAGTGAATTAAATTCTACCAAAGTTATTAATATCACCCAAAGTTATTCATGAACCACATGGCTTGTTTGGGATCACAGGCATTCCAGGCCCAAATTGATTCCTTAGTAGTCAATGATAATAGGATGTCTAGAGAAGCTCGGACACTCTTATTAGCCGAGAGACTATATCTCTGTGAATGAATTCGCCATGTCGAAGCGAGAATGCGAGTTCTTCGATCCAGAGATTCCAGGTGATTGTTTCATACATGACTCAAGAGCCTATGGTTAGTTGTTGTAGAAGTTGTAATATGAAGAAATGTGAATTTACCAAACAAACACTTTTCTATCTTGGGCATGTGGAGGAGAACTATGAGTGGATCCAAAGAAGGTGGAAGCCATCACTAATTGGCCAACACCAACATGAGCCACATAGAATAGAAGTTTTGTAGGAGCAGTATAGTACATGTGAAATTTCATTCCGGGCTTCTCCGCGATGCAACACCTCTACACACACGGGGCCGCAAAGAGTAAGGGTTTTGGTGGGGTAAGGAACAACAAAAATCCTTTGAGTTATTGAAATACAAGATTATTCATGTTCCAGTAATTTCTCTTCCTAATTTACAGCAGCCTTTTGAAGTAGAGACAAATGTCAGTGATTACGCTATGGGCGCAATGTTGCTTCAAGGAGGTAAATCCATATGTTATCATTCTGAAACTTTCACTTCATCAGTTAAAGGATATTTAGTATATGATAAGGAAATGTATGCACTAGTTCAAGCAATTAAAAAATAGAAGAATTATTTGTTGGGTAAAGAAATTATTGTGCACACTAACCAAAAACCTCTCCAGTATTTTCAAGCCACGCCTAAATTGCAGCGGGCAAGGTGCAAGGTACTACAAATGGATGGGGTTCCTTGGTAGTTCCATATGGTGATCAAATACAAGAAGGGTAGTACAAACTTGGTGGAAGACATGTTGTCTAGGCCACCCACACAGGAGAATTTCTCTTGTTTGGCCATTATCTCTCAGATCGATCCCTTCACAAAGGAAGCTTATGGAGAGGCATATGCCCAGGACAAAGAATTTGGGGTGACATTTCAGTAGTTGCAGTCCCAAGGGACTAAAAGGATAGGGATTGAAGATTGTTATCTCAAGGATGGGTTGCTCTACCAATGGGGGAAGCTTTGCATGCCTAAAGAAGAAAGATTTATATTGATGAGGGAAGCACATACCTCGAAAGTAGTGGGACATTTTGGTGTTGGTAAGACCCTAGCTCACTTCAAAAGGTATGTGTATTGGCCCAATATGCAAGAAGAAGTATAAAAATTTATATGTGGATGTAAAATTTGTTGTACCAACAAGCCTAAGACTAGGAAGGAGGGTTTGTATATGCCTTTTCCAAGTACTACTCGTCCATGGGAGGAAATTTCTATGGATTTTGTAGGAGGATTACCTATGTCTAAACATGGCCATGACTATCTCTATGTTGTTGTTGATAGATTCAGTAAGATGTGTATTCTTATGGCATGTAAAAAGACAATAAAAGCACATGAGGCTGAAAATATTTTCTTTGCTAATGTATTGGTACATTTTGGTTCGCCAAAGTCTATTATTTTTATAGGGATTATAGGTTCTTAGGGATGTTTTGGACTACTTTGTGGGACAAGATGGATACTAGGTTACATAGGAGTATAAATTTCCATCCACAAACAAGATGGACAAACAGAGGTGGTGAACATGACTTTGGTACAATTGATTAGAGGGTATAATAACAAATACCCAAGGACTTGGGATGAGTCCTTAGCCTACATTCAACATTCCTACAACCGAGCAGTACACACATCCACTATGAAGTCACTGTTTGAAGCATGCTTGGGATATCTACTACAAATCTGCTTTGGACATAGAATTTAGACAGCGGGATGAGGAGGATACACATGACACAAAGGTGACTAGAGAAAACAAATTCATTGAGAGGATCGACAAATCCATCTCAAAGTCAAAGAACAACTAGAGAAATCTCAAGCCAAGTACAAAGCTAGGAATGATCAACATAGGAGGGAACATAAGCTTCATGTTGGAGATAGAGTTTGGCTTTACTTGAGCAAGGAGAGACTACAAGGTCAAGCATGGAAGCTCAAGCCACTATGATATGGGCCCTTCACCATATTGGAGCAGGTTGGAGAAAATGCCTTTCAACTTGATTTACCATCATTTATGAGGATGTACTCTGTAGTAAACTATGAGAACTTGCACCTATATGAGCCATCCATGCTAGATGAAGATGAAGGACTATAGTTGCTACCTTCCATTGAGGATTGTGTCTTGGACTCATGAGGTGAATTGGAGGAGGATGTAGTGTTGCAGCAGAAGGTCAGAGAGACTAGGAGAGGTCTACAAGAGTCTTGGTAGATTAGACTGAAAGGAAAGACACCAAGGCAGGCCAGTGGTACTCGAAGGAGCAAGTGAGGGAATTATTTCCTCATCTACTCCCCCACTAAGATTTTGTGGGACCAAAAGCCTCCTAAGAAGGGGAGGTGTGATCCATAGGGATCCAAAATGAATCTACTTCATCAGATCACCAAGTCAAAGAAGGAAAATAAATACACAGAGGTTTTGTCTTTATAGTAACATGACCGCCACTCTGTGTAGAGTGGCAGATTCTGAGAACCACCGCACAACCGGGGTGATGGTCCTAAGACCACCGGTCTCATACATTGGGCGCAGTCTTGGCTCTTTCGGAAAAAAAAAACAAAAAAATAAAATGATTAGCCCCCAAATTTGAAAGGTTGTCTATGTCTCTTCTCCTCCATGACCTTTCGCATTCTCCCAAGGTGCCTGAGAATGACATGAGAAAGGCTATAAATACATGATTTTAGAAGAGAATAAGATCATCGAAGCATGAAAGCAAGTGAGCAAGAAGTTCTTAATGCTAGAATTGTGTTTTGTAGAAGAAAGGAGTGTTGAGATAGAGCAAGCAAGTAATTGGGAGGAAGTGTGAGATATTATCTACTTCCCTTTCATACTTATTGTAAATTATGTACTTATTGTTTTGAATTGGCCAATAAAAGTGGGAAGAAAGAGAATTTCCCTTCCCTGACTTGTTTTTCCTCCTCTGGAGGTTTCTAGTAGAAAAATTGTTGTTGTTTATGAGTTTATATTCTTTCCTTTCCTATAATTGTAGATTCTAAGCATAAGCAAAATTCATTCACTAGTTATCTTTGTCATTTTCTAATAGATAGTAGAACATCAGCGTTAATTTGTGATTATGTGGATAATTACAAAGTTAAAGAGTTTGAGATCAAATAGAAATGTTTTCAATTTTGAATAATCACTATGAGAGGTGGAGTGCTCATTTTATGGAAATGGATGCCCTCATTTCTACAACATACATGTAATGGAATCTGCCTTACATGGATAAAAATATTGTCCCCTACGGTCTGCAATTTTTTTCTTTTCCCTAATATTTACATTTGTATACATACATCAACATTCAATCACATGTGATTTCTCTTATTGAAATAATGGCACAAAAGACATAATTTCTTTTTTTGTTGTTAATGAAATATTCATATATATATTCCATCTACACTATATTTTGTTAAGGATTTTATTTGATTATCTCTACTTTATTAATAAATGACACATGATTATTATTTTTCGAGGATATAATGTTCACTTAGTTTCACAATTTGCAATGACATTTTAATAAAATTATGTGCTGAACTAAAACCCCTTCAAAATTTACCATTCAATTTTAAAGAAAATTATAAAGTTTTTTTTACAATTGATGTAATATTTTATTTTTTTTGCATCTACTAGATAATGATTGCCTAACATGCTCCAAAATAAGGGCTTTAAACTGAAATATTTATTATAACATAATGGAAAGATATATTTTTCTTTTTAAAAAAAATCAAGGTCAAATATTATATTGTAATTGTAAGTACCCACACAAATATATATGTAAAATTTGAAATTGTATACATATTACAAAAACTATTTTTAAAAATGCATCGACTAAATCTAATCCAATTTAATACTCTAATTATATATAATAAACCTAAATACTATATTTTTTTTGAAATAAATGCTTTAAGATATGTGCTTTTTGAGATAGTTATGATTGCATTATATACACAAAAAAACGATTTCTAAACTTATATGAAAATATAATTGACAAACTTTGTATAAAGTCATATTCTATAATCTTTAAGACTATTTATCCATGTGTAAATTGGAAGATTTAAAGTAATGTAAGGACATCCAATCAAAGTATAATTCAAAGTATGTGAGTTGTTGGAATCCATTGGTTAACTCATCATATGCCCAAAAGGAAACAAATAATATATATGGTGTTTTTGATAAGGCTTTAAAACTTATAAAAAAAGTGACATTATGGATCGCCATTATTTCTAATATGTATAAAATGGGTTTACTAAAATGGCCTTGAAAATTCGTCTCAATAAGATTTCCTAAATCCTACTAATCATATATTGTAATAGTAATTTCCCTATAGATGTATGAATGTGTAATGTTGACACATATAGATGGCATGTGAAATATTTAACATTATTTTTCAAATAAATAATATCTATACGAACACTCTCATCATTGAAAATATTCTCCTACAAGAACAAATAAACTTTTTGGGTATCATCAATTCACGAGCACCTACGAATGTTGTTGCTAGTAATAAACAATTATGCATCTATGAAATTAACCATTTCGCTCATAATACATAACAATATCATGATATTTTTTTACCGCCCTAGACACAAAATCACCAGTAATATTAAATGTATCCTTTTTTCAATTTTCTCTTTTTAGATTTCAACATACGATTGAGAATGATTGGGTACTTATCCACATTCACGTGTTCATTGTAGTGTTTCATGTACATTAGAGTTTCTTTGAGAGCATAGAATATTTCATCCACATATATGCTTTAGTTTGATGTGTACACATATTTTGTACATCAAAGAGGGGTATAATGTAGACCCCTTAAGCTTGATACGAGTTTATTTATTAATAATATAATTTTACTATCATACTACGTGCACTTATTTGTTTGTCAATTATTAGTGTAAATAAGGATCTTAGTGGTACAATTTCTAATTATTTGTCATTCTATCTCGTGCTCTACTTTTTTAAACTTTTATCCCCTTATTTTCTCAATGTTGTGGTGTTTCTGTTTTGGGTCCCCTAACAATATATCTCAGGTCTTCAAAAACAATATCTATGCAAATTTTTGGCCCTACTGTTTAATTTAGGTCGTTTCGACTCTTATCTAGGTCACCAAGGGGCTTTGAAGGTCTTATTTTTCATTTTCTTGCCTATTGTGTGTATGTTTTAATACCAATAAGGTTGTAATTTGAATCTAATAAATTCATAAACATAGGAATATAACTACAATTATGGTAGAAAGGAATATGATTAAAAAAACTATGTGAATGAGAGTTTCTTATTATGAATTCAAAGCGTTTAGAGAAAGAGTAGACGTGAACCCTTTATTTTCTTTATCAAGTACAATAAGTGTTCATCATAGTGAAATGTCATGTAGAGTTAGAAATACATCACACTAAGATGTTTGACTAAGCTAAATTATTATTTTTATATTATAAAATTTGAGGACCACGATAAGTAGACACCTTTGTAATTCAAAACCTTGCTAACCCGGATCACAAGACATAAAATAAATATTTTCCATAAATTCATTCTATAGATCTAATAATGATCTAACTTCCATGTTAGGTTTTTCATTGAAGGAAAAAAATCTTAAAGATCCCTAATGAATTTCAATCTAATATGCATAAAGTTTTTATAACTAGAGCCATCTAGACCTAATGAAAAAACAATTCATAGTAGAATTTGCATGCGTGCCATTTGATATAAACTTACACTTTCAATCCTCCAAAAATACAATTTCAATCTCAAAAGTGTATTTTGATTTTTTTTTAATACTTCACAATATCAAATATTCTTCATAATACCTCTTTTATCTAATTTTATACTAAAATTTATATACACAATTTTCTTGTATTTTAATATTTTCATTATAATCATATTTAATTATAATGTTTTTGAGTAAATGTATGGTTTTGTGATTCAAAATGACAAAACATAAAATAAACCCAAAATTTATCATTTAAAAATAACAATACAATATTTGACAACCTATGACTCTTGCACATCACCTTATGACACAAGGTCAAAGTATTTCATCACCTCAAATACCATCAAAGAATGTATTTAATCAAGTAAATCAAAGTGTTCAATCAAGAGAGTGTATGGTGCTTTGTTAATGAGAAGTGGGAATTATTTTACCTCCATTCCAAGAAAGAATTGATTATTATCAGGAAAGAAAGATGTCCACATTGAAAACATCAACTCTTCTCGAAGGTTAGTTGACTTCGAAGCTTTGGAATCGAACACTAAGGATTAAAGGAAACAGCAATAATTTTCCACAAAGAAAAAAACATAGTCAACAACCTTTACACATCTTAAGAGTTTTATATTCAACTTTTTAGTCCAAGTTCAGAGGCAGAAATTTGTGCCCCAACTGAATTTCACAATAATGGGAAGGGAAAAGAAAGTCACGTTGTCATTCTGGTGTCTCTCATGATTCGTTTTAAAAATCTTTCCAGATCTCCACACAATATGGTAAAGATTATAATAATGGCTACAATGGAGTTTGACTTAGAATTTGTGGTATTGCCCATCATTTTGTTCAAGGATTTTAGGGTTTAGGGACCACAAGTAAGGGCGGCCAATGCCATCAAGTCCTTGTCACTCGCGGTAGGACCTGCTGGTTTCTAATGACCATTTTACTGTAGTTGTGTATTTGTAGCTATGGAAAGAGGTTTCACTAACAATTAAATTACATTAATTATAGTTATGTTTGATTTAGGTATATATTATATTATATTTAAATGTATTAAAATTTGGGGTTTTTAGATTAACAAAAACACAAAATAAGTGAAATATCTGTGAAGAAGGTTATGATTAACATATATTAGTGAATTAGGAAGACAATAATCAATGACATGTTGCATAAGATGAGTCAATGACAAAGATTTTCTATTTCTTTACTCAAAACCATTATTCATCCTTAACACTTGGCAATGTCCATAAAAAAATCAGGGCTTGTCATGTTATCCCTCCACTATTATTAAGTTTTTCATCTCTTAAACAAAATTACAAAGAACACTTGATGCAAGACATCAAACAAATTGGTGCATGCAAGTACTCCAATGCTTATATTTTAATGTGTGTAACAACAATTAGTAAAGGTTAAAATGCCATGAAAATGCTTGAATTATGCTTTCTAGCATGATGATGCTTTTTTGCTCCTACAATTTCAATATCACTCTGTAATTGATTTCTCCTTAAAAATTTAGTGTGTTTTTTTATTCTCTAAATACATGTTAATGTAATCAAGTTTTAATAAACTTCCTGAATTCAAATTATGATGCTATAATTAGCATGCAAGCTGACACACAATAGGTTAGACGGCTAACAATAAACCCTCAAATCCCAAAGATTTTAAAATCTAGGAATAGAAGGACCCACAAAAACAATGACCACTTCCATAATGAATACGAAAATGACATGTCTAGCTCCGTAGTGCACAAGAATAAATAAAAATGGTCACCAACAAAAATAATAAGACACAAATAAATAAAAAATAGAATAACACAAAGAACACATCAAACAGAACATAATGTAAACCAATTAGTATCAACCACACAAATATAATAACACCAAAACAATCAACCAATCTAGTATCAAAACTTAAATATATTCATTTATAAAATTTCTTATTAATTTTAATTTTATTTTAAATATCTACTAAAGCTAAATGGTGTTGACTGACTTTGATGACAACGTTTTTGTTTTTAATGTTTCTGTGGATGAGTGCATGCATTAAATATAAAACAAACTATTCGCTTGATTCTTATGTCTTGATTCCCTAAACTTCCACTTCACTACAAAATTCTGGTGATCATTAAAAAAATTGGCATATCCTTTTTGCCAAGTATGTTCTGAGTTGTTCCCTAATGGCCTCTGAACTAAGAGCTTTGAAGATTATCTTGTTATGTTGGATTCATCATATTAAGATTGGCTTATGACTGTAGAGGAGGTGATATCTATGGTGGCTACAATGCTGCTGTTACTGTTAGGGTTTTCATGAGGCCACGGAAGAGAAAATTGCTAATCAGCTATTGGTATTTTACATAGATCTCCAGCAACAATCAGGAGGCAATTAAAATCGACAAAAATGCCTGTTAAACTGTGAGAGTGCGTATTTTTCTCTTCTGTTTTGATTATATTCATCAACGGCCAGGTGGTATACATGGGAAGGCCAGGCATTTTTTTTCCTCTTTCTAGTTTCCTTTTTCCTCTGCTAAGTTTGGATTCGATTAAAGAAGACAATCAGTGTTTTCTAACATAAATTGAAAGCATCATGTGAAAATAATAAAATGTAACAATAAAATCTCAAATGTTGGCTTATAAAGTATTCAAGTATTCCATGATTTAAGAGTTAGGGTTTCCATTATTGACTGATCAATAGAATTTTTATTCCATGTATTATTCTTACAATAGTCTGCAATGGTGCTGATAGTATTGATCAATGTAATTTTTCTAAGATTGTTAGTTTCTAAGTTTTTGTCCTTTTGGATTTAATAGTGAAGAGTTTGTTTTCTTCAAAGGGAAGTTATATAATCAAATCAGAAGTTTAAACCATAAATACAACCTTATAATTATTTACCTTACAATCTCAAGAAATACGAAGTAAATACTACAAACTACCTTACAAACAAGATTCACAATATAAAATTCTACCGATTTGATATAATTCGACATATGTAATAGTCTCGATTAATTGATAGTGTTGAGTTTTATGTGTACTGTAGAAGTAGATTTGGAGAATGACATTGTCTCAGACGATTTGGTTAAATATGAATAGATGGTTATATGTGTGGGATTTTGATTATGAGCAATTATTCTTGAAATAAAAATCAATTTATGATTGTGACTGTTTTGTTGAGAAATGTGAAAAAGAATAAAATGTGGAGCTTAAGTGACCCCAAAACATTCAACAACAAGATTACATGCTTATCAAAAGAATTGTCAATGGAATTGAGGTATTAAACGAGTACAGGAAACTCTTGATGTATCCAACAGTTTTGAAGTACTATGAAATAGTTCTGAGAACTTGTTAGTCGAAAATGGGGAAATGCAATCAAGTGAAGTTGAAGTTAGTAAAGTAGATGCGCAAAGCAATATAGAAAGTCTTCAGAAGAATGAAGAAATGGTTGGCGAAGAAATAGAAAGGACTGCAACCCCTAGTGAGTGTAATCAGCTTTGACAGATTCCTCTGGTTTATATTGACCTTGATAAGTTTAAATTTGACTATGACTTGGGGCCATCCTTCAACAGAGTTCTCCTTAAGTGTTTTGCGGGTTCACCTAACCTGTGGAATAAAGATAAAAAAAGACTTAGTACGTGTAAGATTAAAAGTTAGGGAAGTTGAAAAATAGTATTTGGTAGAGATGGAACAAATTACAGAGTGTTCTATGGAAATCAATACAAAGAAAAGCCGCGCAACACTAAAATCTGCATAACAAAGAAAATGAAATCCTAGCCCATGGAACAAAGATAACATGATCCCGCCAGAAGACACATGGCACCTTCGGATTACAATTTGTAAATCGCCCTCTTAAGCTCAAATCCAATGGCAATAGCTCATGTGTATACACGCCATTAAATTTGATGGGCACAAAAAAACGTAGAGTATGAATTCACAAATTTGCAGACAGATTTCTTGCATTTCTCGTTCTGTGTTTAGCCTTTGCCTCTTCTAGAAGGATCTGAATGATCTGAGGGTTGTGCAAAAGGATGATAATGGCGTTTGTAGAAGAGAGAACATATTTGTTTCCTAGAAATGGATATTCTTCCATTTCCCTTGCATTTTCATCATTGCAAGCATCAAAGAACCATGCTTCATAGCCATCACCCTCATTTCCACCACCTGCATTTAGCATTAAGATTTGGGTAAAACCTTTGCAATAACGGTCCAAGTAAATCATACATTCGTCAAAGAAATGATAATTTGGACTGACACAGTATGATCAGCCCAGGAAAATAAAAAAACTAACGGTCCGAATAAATCATACATTTGTGAAAGAACGATGACTTTATAGACTGATACACCATGACCAGCCCAATCCATTTAGGAGTCTTCTATTTTTTTAACTATATTATTTCCCCACATATAACTCCTTCCCACCACACATTGGTCTATATTTTTTTAATTTAAGATGACAATGAAACCTCCTCTACAAATGAATGAATACGCAACCATCACAATTTTGGTGGTTGATTAATTTCTTGAAATATTCTCCAGTTGCGATGATGAGACAAAAACCACGAATCAATACAACATTGGTGATTCTTGAAGAAAATGGTGATTTGGGCCATTGACGCAACATGTCTTCCATTGACCATGCAGTGAAGCCATTATCTTAATCATATTTGACCAATTATACCAAATATGATTTGAAAATAAACTTATGAAAAAATATATTGATGGCAGTCTCTTCACTTTTTGACATTAATAGAACCACGAGGACCCACTAAATTCTTTTCAATGCATATCATTATGAGTATTGAATTTGTTTTGAGTCAATTTCCATTGAAAGATTACCCTCGTCACATATCTGTCTAAATATCTATATATCATAGGTTTAAGTTATTTATCTAGACTAATTGCATATAGTTATTTATCTAGACTAATTGTATATTAATGTAGTTGTGGTAATTATGATTTTTAATGAAGGAATACTTTACACTACACAACTTTTATTAGAGTTATATCTCTTTATACAAAATATGAGGCACAAACTAACAAAAATTGGGGAAAGCTTTTTCTATTAATGAGAGAAATTAAATTATAGACTTGATGGTATTAATAGTATCATATTTCACTAAGGATCTTATGACAAGGTTTGACAAGAATTCATCTAAGAATTCCAATTCTAGGCCTATCCTAAATTTGTAGAGTCTACAAAGCTTCCACAAAGCCACACACAGATCAATTTCAAAATATCACACTAAACACCTTTCCAAATTGAAGGGTAAGCTCCTTTATGCTCGTATCTCCCTTCGAGTTATAGATTTCATAGTGAATCAAGAAGGAGATTAAAGGTTCCTTTGCAAGGTAAAGATACGTTGCAAAATATTCTCTCAAATGCCTTTGGTCGCCATTGATCTACTTAAGAAGGTTATTTGTTGATGGATCAAGCTCAATCATATCCTTTGGTTGGTCCTTGGCCATGAAGGATAAATCAAGAAACACATGTGCCTCCTTCCAAATGTATTAATGTTGTCGAGAGATTATGTCATACACATATCTCATCAAAGAAGCAAATGGGAATGATCCCACATAAATGCCAGGCTTCATGACATAAAATAGTGTTGGTACTCTCATGAGTGTGTCACAAAACTAGTAAAGTATCAAAGGTATGCATAAGACAAATGTGGCATTGGTAAAGAATAGGTGGTTTTCGGAGAGGGTGTGCACAACATAGAAAAGTTCTATGTGACTAATTATAATATTGCATAGGTGAATTTATTATTGTGCGACATAGGTAAGATTGCATGGTATACTTAATGTTATGTAGTGTTCAAGTTTTGTGCGGTTAATATAACAATGTGCATCTTGATTAAGATTTCATGGCTTGGATCTAGGTTTCCACGAATTCCACAAGAATAGTAAAGCATTATATTCCTATGAGGCATGCTTACGAGTGGCACAACATTGCATAAGTCTTTATTCACTAGTTCAAAATACATTTTTGGGTGATGCATGATTGTTTGTAAACTTGAAAAATATTGCATCATTAATGAACGGTATAGTTTAGGATAGGTTTTAAGTTAATAAGGAAAATGCTAGAGGAAACCAGTTGAGTACACAACAACTCGTAATTGTCCTTAACATTCAAGCAAGGGAAAGCATGTGGAGAGCTATAAATACCAAGTTTTCAAGTTTCCTTCAAATAAGAACATTTGATCTCACCGAGATCTATAATAATTAAAAATGAGAGAAAAATATATTGACACTACACTATAACTTATTTATGCTAAAGGTAAACAAATCGGATGCTTGCTACAAACTAATTCTACGGAATGATTCTTTCTCAAATTTTGTTAAGAAATAATTCTATATGAACTTTGATAGTGTTTTCCTTGAACAAAACAAGATCTTCCAAAAACAAATCTTGTGACCTTATATAGGCTCAAGTAAGATTCAAGGATCGCCTAATTTTTCCAAAATGCAAGTCACTTCCATGAAGAAGTTTGGTGAGTGATTTATAATAGGTATAGGTGATATTTTGATTCCCCAAGACTATGCAGTGAACTCCATTAACGAAAATTATCTAAGAGATGCACCAAACCTGATTCTGTAAATCCTAATCATGTTTCCACATATTATTTTCCTCATTTTGATTAATTTCCCTTGAGGTCACCTCCTTTTTTGACATCATCTTAGTGTTATTTATGTAAAAATATTTCTCTTAATACTATTTTGTGGTCTTAAATATGTGTGGCCTCTATGAAGTGAAGTTTAAGGGTAGTGATAAGTGTCACCATCACATGCTTCCAATGTGACCTTGTGATCTACTATGCGAAAGTGAATTTTTGACCCTAGGATTATGCCATATGAAATTATGTCGTAATTTATTTCCACATGAAACAATTTGTACCATTTAAAAAAAATTAAACATAAAATCTTTTCCATAAGGCCCATTGATCCGAAAACGGGTGAGGTAAATTTTCACTTTTAATCATCTTAATGGATCTAGGAACTCAACATCAATTTATTGGTTCAATTACCCCAAAATTGATTAATTCCTCTTTATAGATGCACCTCAATCTGATTTTTAATCATAACACTAAAATGTGCATTCATTTGTACTTTGTGGATTATGGATACTAAAATTGAACTTAAATCCATTTTCCCATTTTTAATGATGATTTCTTAACCAAATTAATAAAAATCCTTAAACTGATTTTATCTGATTAAAATCTTCATCAAAACAGAAATGAAATCATCCACAAAACAAAATTGATAATGGAGTTCATCCATGAAGGCTACGTCTCTGGATTCTCGAAAAGAGAATCGATCTATTTAAAGTCAATGAAGTACAATTAACCTTCAATAATGACAAATAGACCTTTCAAACCTACAAATGGGTTGATATAAAATTTGGGAACTCTAAAATTTCCCAGAAACCATTTCAAAGTCAATCTGTGGCACCTACAGAGTCTTCATAGTGTGATCCCCCTGCAACTATGCCTGAAAAACACCTATAAATGGATATTTTTAAACACTACATGAAAACAAATTACATTTATGGAATCCTCATGAAATTCAGAGAACTTTTTATTTTTACTCCAAGGCCTAGTTTAGCCCCTAAGTGCCCCAAAATTAAGGTTTTTCAATTCTTCCTGGTTTCCTTATACATAGTTTGCTCATTGTGCTTTAATAAAATGTAGCGAGTTGATTACACAACTCTCCCGAGCTCTTAGGCGGGTCGGTTGGAGCGACTAACTTGCATTGAGGAGGTCATGGGTTTGAGCTCACCCCCTATCCTTTTGTTTGGAAACCGATTTGCACTAAGTGGGGATAAATCCCATTTTTGCGCAGGGACGGCGAGCTCCTGTTTATATGTGGAGAGACCATGATTCTAATTTGTGGCATACAACCACACTGTATATATTTTGTTGGCCCAAACACCTCTATATTGAGCTATTGTTTCACATTGCCGAGCAGTGTGAATGGTTGATCTGCCCAATGAGTGGGCTAGAAATTTTTATCCTCGTGATATATGCCCATATGGGTTGAGTCATGTGGTTTTACTGTCAAGTAATAAGTTTGAGTCATTGATTTCACTACACTATATAGATAAGCACCAAAGTGTGCATTGTTCCACTGAGGTAAATGTGGAGCCAAAAAATGTTGATGCCATTGGTGATTCATCTTGAGCTATATAGAATAATGATATTCCCCGACCACTGTGCTCGCCAAGGTATAAGGGATTTATCCGAACATTGTGGATATCTAGCTCGGTGTGATCAACTCGTTGAGGAGTTGATTACCCCAGCGAGCTAATAAATAGATCACCTAAGATTTTGTATAATACAAGGAAATATATATACCTGTAATGTAAAATTAAATCTCCAATACAAACATAGTCCCACATTGGCAATGTTAAAGAGATATATGGCATATATAATCGAAAAGACGATAATGGCAATATGAAATAGGCGGTAAAGGCACCCCTCCTACAAAAGAGTGTGTCAACTGGATGAGGGTCCCAAACAAACAAATAGCAGGGCCCACCAATGTTTTTCGTTCTCGAGAAGACTAAAGGTTCCCAAAACAAAAATTTTACCCTTTTTTAGCTTTTTTCCAAATGTCACGTGTCAACGCATGATTCACCTATTGACCAAGTTGGACCGTTTTCAAACCAAATCTTTGACTGCGATAACTTCTACATTCAGACTTCGTTTCTGGAGCTCTGCATACTGTAGAAAAGGTCTAAAAATGCTCCATATTATGGTCATGGTTTAGGGAGGTTTAGGAAAATCTCCAACACCCAAAACTCCTCCAGATCACCCATAGTGTGCATTTATATTTTTAAAAAGTTTTAAAACTAAGAACCAATCATAATATTGGTTCTTATATTTTTTCTCACTACATTTGCATCCATATTCATTCTTTTGTGGTATCTATGAGCATTATAATTCTTATTTATCTTGGTGGTCATTAAAGCTACAATTACCTTCACAAAAACACAAAATTCGATAAAACTTAATAAAAGGAAATGTTTTTGGTTGTGCTTGTTGCTTAAATAAGTTTGGGATGCTTCTACATCAAACCTCCTAGGTAGTTTTTGAAATGTGAATCCATACTCACGTTCCTATGTTAATATTTGAGAAATCAAAACCTAATTTTTCAAGATTATCTTTCATGGATCCTCTAGAGGCATGTTTCTTCATTTGATCAAATATTTTTGTATTTCTAATTTATGGTTTGCTTCACCAATACCGAGTAAACTATTGACACAATTTCCTCTTTATTCTTCTCTTGAATATTTTCTCCCATTGTAACTTAGGTATTTTATCTCCTTTATCACCGTATTTTGATGTTTCCCCTTCATGATATGCATATATATCAAAAACATTAAAATTTGGGAAAATATCCAATTCAGGTTGGTAACTCGAGATCGGATGAATTTGGTAAAACTTTATTGATAGTTTTACATGGCCTAGTCATTTTTAATTACTATTTTCTATATCCCCCTCCTAATAATATTTCTTTCCTCAAATCAAGCAACAAGCACACGATGTTTAACCTCAATATTTTTCTCCTTTCTTATCATTTTTACATTATCTTTACACATCTTTTTATTTGTTTCCATAGTCTCTCTTTTACCCATCTATGTAATTCTTACATGCACCCAACAAATATTTCAACCTCTGAACTCTTCATATTTATGTCTATACACTCTCTTAAATTTTCCACACCTCTTGGGTTGTTCTGTAAAAAAAAATTAAAAGGCGATTTTCATGTACTCTCATTGATAAAATCATTATATATAAACTCTACCTTGTAGAGAAAAACTAATTATCATTGTCTTGTCTTCTCACTTATAAAACACCTCACTAAGTCTCTTAAAATTCTAGTCATAACTTCATTCTATCCATTCATTTTTCACGAGTACTAAATACTTGAGAATCAATTTTTATTCAAGGTATTTGATAAGGTTCTAAAATAATTACCTACAAACCTAACATTTTAAATGAAACTTTGCTTTAAGGAAATCGCGTAGTCTAATAATATCCTTGATGAATAAATTTTCAATTTGTTTTTATCATTTATATTCTTACAAGCTATGAAATGTGCCATTTTTGAGAATCTAAAGACACCAAAAATTGAATTGTTATCTTTCTCACTTTGAGGAAATCTAAGCGAGAAAAATGATATTGATGTCATCCCATGGCTTCTTAAGTACTTAAATTCCTACAATTTTCTATTTTCACTTGGTGTGTTGAAAAACCCTATAGCCTTGAATAAATATCTTGACTTCACTTCCCATCCTTATCCAAAAGTATTTCTTATTTAGTCAAGACAGTGTCTTGTCAACTCCAAAATGTGCAACCTATCCACCACTTTGCTTTCTTTGATAAAATTTTCCCTCATTGATTATTGAGGTATGCATAGTTGTTTCACTTTGAACAAAAATCTATTGTATCCAACCCTCCCCATTTTAGTTAGAAAATGGAGCAACCCTTTTTGAGTTGTAAGACACAATATGATACTCTTCAAAAATTCCTTGAAAGATTCTTTAGAATGAACCATGAGATCCACATCTTAAATCATGCAAAATGTGTAGATATTCTATAGTTTAACATGTTCATGATTTGTGATGGTTTAAATTATTAATTGTTTCATCAATAAAATATGTTTTCATTAGTTTTTAGTTTCCTTGGTGTGTAGATGGAATGAAGGAAAATATTGGAAAATACTTGGAGCTCTCTAAGAAAAAACTTATTTTAAAGCATTCGAGTTGATGTTTAGATACTTGGACCTTTCAACATGATAAAGACATCATATTTATCTCAAAGATAATATTATGTAGAAGAATTATATACACCGATTTGATCCATGTATACATCCTACATAGGTGTTGACCATTGACATATGGTAATAGTTTGGGTAAAGTTAAATATTTAAAAGTTTGAAATAATACAGGACACCGATTATGGACAAGTGTCACTCATTGAATTTATGCAAAGGCATAAGTTAATATGAGGATTAAAGTTTGGAATACTTGTAGATATATAGAGAAACACCATTTGAAAAGTGTTGACCATCAACATTCAACACTCTAGAAAACCTATTTTAAATGAGGCAATGCAAAAATGAATCCACATGTTGGAAAACTAGTGTTAAATGAGGTCACAAATTTCAATAGCTTACATCGATCAAAACCATGTTTCACTCATCCATATAACTGATAAGGGTACATGAGAGTGAGAGTAGAAGCTCTACCATATGCGGTAACATTGATGCGCTCCACGTGTTATTATTCGAGATCTATGCATAATGAAAAGGGAACTCTAATCCATTGTTTACGAATCTTTACGGAGATCGATAACATTGATCTTCACCAAGTGTCAACAATTGATGAAAAGTATAAGCTTTGTAGGAAGAAACTATGCTTATAACATCTAATCAAAGGGTGATGTAGTGCCATCCAATTTTGATCCTTTGATTGAAGTGAATATATGATACATTCATGTTTGAGACATTTATGTGTATAATATCATGTTACTTGGATTTAATTACTACGAGTTGTTGTATTTTATATCATGTGGACCTTTCCTTGGAAGAATGACATATGGGATTTGTGTAGCCGAATACTACCCTTACCCTCACCACCTAGTTTTAATTTAGTGTGATGGATATTATTGATCTTAGGTTATAAGAAGTATATTTTGGATAATGCTTATATTGGTTAATTTTTAGAATATATGTATATTATCTTGTAATCTTTATTTGGAATGTGCTAACCTAGCTTGATAGGTGGTGTATGAGGCACACAATGCCAATATTATTTTCATTGCAGCTTTGTTACTGTGATGAATGTTATTGAGATGATTTTGAATGGGTTATATTTGGTATGTTGTGAGTATATATTGTTGTGGTATTTATCTCCATATGTATATTAATTGATTATATAAATTTGATGTTTTAGCTCGAAAATTGAATTGATCAATTGGATGTATTTACAATTGTTTCATTTAGTTTATCATATCGAGTAGGTATGATGACGTGTGTATCGAGTGTGCGGGATACAGGTTCACTACAGGAGAATGTGGGACTCAGAGATGCACCTCAAATTTGTACAAACGTCCGGCTGGGCATAAACCTCCTTTTCTTGATTTTCATTTGGCCTTGTGTTTGTGTTGTGATTATTGTGGACACCCTTAGTGGTTCCCTCTTGACCCTTATTGTATTAATTTTTGTCTAACCCTTGTTCTAAGTTAGTTTAGGGGCCTAATGGTTCCTACTTATGTTAGGGATGATTAATTATTGTTAATCATGTTCTTAGAGGTGTGGGACCACTTAAACATGATTTGGGTGGGCCCACCACCTCTCCATGTGTGCCACTTTTCCCAAACCCGAATTTGGGATAAAAGTGGAAATTGTAAGTGTTGCTTTTGTGTTGGGGGTCTCATTTTCACCAAAATGGACCCCTTGGACCCTACCTATGGGTAGGAGGGTCTTTTCAAGGTTCAAATGGGATTTTCCCTCCCATTTGAGCCCCTCTTGTCCACATCATTATTAATGAGCTTGATTTGTGAGCCACCTTGGAGTGGAGGAAATTTAGTTTTAATTTTAATTTGGTATTGTTAGGGGATTCTCCTCCATTATTAATTTTGTATTTTGTTGGATAGGGACTTGTGGGAGTCTTGTTGGGAGAATGAGAAGGGTGACACATGTCACCCTCTCATTGGTGAGAATCCTTGGGGATTTCTCTTCATATACCTCCACTTTGAAGTTTGGAGGGACTTTTTGGCCTCATTTTTGCATGGAGAGTTTTGGGGAAGAGAACTTGAAGTGATAGATGCTTGGACGAACCTTTTGGATTCTTGGAGCTCATGGGGAATTTGAGATTAGAATTTTGAGTTTTGGACGTCATTTCTTATGAGGTATCTCTCACTACTCCTTGTTGCTTTAGCATGGATTTTTTTTTCTTAGCTATGTTTGGAATGTGTATGAAGGTTTTCTTAAATGCTTTGTTACTTAGTTATCCAACCTTTTATTTTCCTCTTTTTGAAAGGAATGGAAATAACTTTGGGGGTATGGGAAGACATAGAGGCTTCTAGTAGTATTAAAATGTGTTGATACTCATTTAGTTATATAGGAAATTTTGAAGCCACAAGTGGGTATTATTTATTTCTCTCTTCTTGAAAAGTGTTGGAATTTTATGGGTGTGTTATTGTTTTGTGGTAATTTGGTTGGCTTGTGTATATGTTTAGTTTTTTTCTGTTTCCCTCACTCACCTTGTGTATCTTGGAGGCATGCTCCTGTATTCCCCCATGGCCTTGGAGGGAGGCTAACATGCCCTCCATTTGTGGAAGAGGCATGTAATGATGCCTATTGGTTGGGTGGACAACCAAACATCTTTCCTTGTGGTTTTGAAACTTTGGCAAAGGGACTTGGAGCTTGCATTCTCGCTTGGAGAAATGGAGGGATCCATCAAATAAAAAGGATTAGCTATGTTGTTCCTTTTATGAATACCTTTCCACTTGCACTTATAGTTGTATAGGTTGCTTTGTAAATTTGTAAGATAAGAAGATTTGTGAGATGGGTTGCATTAGGCTTGAAAATATCATTTTTATATCTTCGCATAAACCTTGTTTTGGAAAGGGAGAAATTATGTGTATGCATATAAATGAGATCTAAATTTCTACCTTATATTAAGTTTTAAAAAATGATGATTATATTTTTATCTTCTCTTGTAAACTTGTGCTCAAGAGGGGTTGTAGAATGATATGAAAATAAATATCCCATTTCATCTTGTTTACTTAAAAGAGAATATTATTAATTGTTGATAAAGGTTTAAATAGGTAGGATCTTGCATAAGAATCTTTCCATTTTGTTTGCATCAAACTCTTATGGATAGAATTCCCTTATTTTAAAATTTAATGATAGGTTTTACAAGCCCACAATGCATTACGTAATTTGTATAGACTTGTAAAAAAATAGTTGAATTTTAGTGAGTTTATTTCAAGGTTTAAAAATTTATAATTTTGTAACACAGTTTGGTTGAGAGATGTGTGTGGTGAACTAGTAAATTCTACAAATATTCCTTTTTAGTTGGAAATGTCCAAAGCGGCATTTAGTGGAAAGACATGTGCTTAGATTTGTTGGATCATTAAGGTATGTGAAATGAGGAAAATGGAATTTGTTGTTGTATAGCCATGGTTTTATAAGGGGAATAGTGGAGTGGATCAATATAACTATTCCATATCATTTCTTTATCATCTTAGGGTTGCATATATGTACTTAGATTAACCAATCTGATCAATTTCTTTTATTTTCTTACAAAAAGGTTTGCATTTTCTCTTAGATTATTGCCATATCTCTCTATTATTAGACATTATTAGTGTATAGAAGAGTTATTGTCTATTTTTTTAATAATATGGTATATAAAATTTATATTTGATAATAAATATATATGAGTAGAGAAAAAAAAAAATTAAACCATGGTTTCGGGGTTGGGATGGCTCAGCAACCCAAACCCTCAACCTTAGCCAAATGCGTTCACCATGCCTTCATAACGCCCCCTCTTTCTCCACGCTCGTACCTTTGGTTGCAGCATGCCTCCTCCCTATAGGTATTTCAGCCTCACCCCTCCTCCAACACCATGGGGCTTGGCACATGCCTCTTTATTGTGGTTGGATTTTTCCCTCAAGCTCTCCCTCGCGCCCCGAGCAAGCCGATAGGCCAAAAATGAGGGGATATACTTTTAATCCTACCTATATACCTATTTTTATACATTTAACCCTATTGAATATTTATTTTGGGATAAAATATCCTCCATCTAAGTTTTCATGGAAAACCTACAAACACAAAGCCACCAAAAAACAAAAAAATGAGAGAATGAACAATTGTAAGAAAAATAAAAGTATGAGAATGAAATGGGAAATAGAGTGAATAAAGGAATTTATGGATTTATTGGATCTACAAAGTGCGAAAAGTCTTGCATCCTAAGGCCCATATTAAATATGTCACCACCTAACAAATTGAATTATTTTACATATTTATTATTTTATCCTAATTTCCTCCTTGCTCCTATTTTTGGTGAGGTGGATAATTTTGAGTTGGGAGAAAATTATTATTATATCCTAAATGTTTCATATGGAAAATAAAATATCCTTATTCGAATTAGAATGGTTTGATGAGGGTTTAGACTATTCTATTTAATGAATGCAACAATTAGAGGGGATTGTCATTCATATAACAAAATTTTTAGCTTATAATATTGTTTAAATTTTCAGTGGATCTAGGAATTTAGACTAGCTTATTTTGTTAAATAGAATTGAAATGTGTAGATTAATCACCCCAAGTTTTTATACGTGTAATAAATTTGTGGGTAAACTATGTTTCGAAACATGGTTATAAATTATATTAGAGGGTAAGTCATTATCATTGGCAATATTAAATCCCAAGATAAATTAAACTCTATTTGGGAAAACCTTAACATTTTTTGTTTTCCTTGTGTATGATAAGGTGAAACCCATGGGTTAACTTCCCCTATTGCATGTAATAAATCCCTAGAGGGGGTAGATATAATTAAACCTCGTACAAGGGTAAATGCACTAATTTTGGAGGCCAAAAAGCAGACAAGAAAGAAAAAATGAGAAAAATGTGATCACATTTTGCAATAACATGATCACGTTATGTTTTATTAGGCTCGAGAATTCACGGACCTAAAATACACACTCGTTATAGTGTGTACAAATTTCTAGTGCTATGGAACACATACATGTTTTGATCTATATGAAGTTTAGTAGGGCCTAAAGGAGCCATATTTACTTAAATAAATGCTAAGAATAAAATTTATTTTATTATTTCTTCTGCTTTAAATTTCTTTTATTATTTCTTCAATGGTCTCATAGCTCTGATAGTTATAATTTAGAAGATATTTTTTCAAAATCTAATTTGGTCAGTACTACTCATTTTAAAAATTTCAGTAATGACCTAAAATTTCATGCCATATATATATAGTAGTCGGTCTTTGTTTTATGAAAAACATATAGTCATTTTGTAGGTTCTTTGACCTTCTGGATTATATTTTGGCCCTACCATTGCTTGAATTGTTACTAATTTTTAAATTTGGTTCATAATTCACTTTAGTTACTATGAATCAGCTCTATGATGCTTGTCTTCTTCTTACTAAACTAAGATCCTCACTTTCTAGATAGAGGATTGCTCCTGAATGAGATTCTTGTCTTATGAAAAAAATGAGGATATTTTAATGTGCCTCCTCCTTAGGGATCGGGACTTATGGTTTATGGTTTAGGGTTGAGGGTTTATGGCTAATGATTTATGGTTTAGGATTTAGTGTTTAGGGTTTAGGTTTTTGAGCTCAGGGTTCCAAGTTTAGGGTTTAGGGCTCGGGGTTTATGGATTAGGGTTAAGTGTTTAGGGATTAGGGCTCGGGGTTTACGAGATAAGGGATTATGGCTCATGGTTAAGGGTTTAGGGTTTAAGGTTTAGGGTTTAGGGTTTAGGGTTCAAGATTTAGGGCTCATGGTTTAGGGTTTATTTTTTAGGGTTTAGGGATAAATTTTGAGGTTGGGTTGAGGTTTGGGCTTAGGGCTTAAATATTAGGGTTTATGGTTTAGGGTTTAAGGTTTAGGGTTTTGGGTTTTAGGCTCACATTTTAGGTTTTAGGGTTTAGGGTTTAGGGTTTAGGGTTTAGGGTTTAGGGATTAGGGCTTAGGGTTTAGGGATTAGGGTTTAGGGCTCAGGGTTTAGGGTTTATGGTTTATGGTTTAGTGTTTAGGGCTTATGGTTTATGGCTTAGGGTTATGGGTAGTAAAAATAGTGTTTAGCGTTTAGGATTTAGAGTTTATGATTTAGGGTTTAGGATTTAGGGTTAAGGGATAAGGGTTAAGGGTTAAGGATTAAGGGTTTAGGGTTTAGGGTTTAAGGTGTATAGGTTAGGGTTTATGGTTTATGGTCTAGGGTTAAGGGTTTAGGGTTTATAGTTTTGGATCACGGTTTATGGTTTATGGTTTAGGCTTTAGGGCTCGGGGTTTAAGGTTTAGGTTTAGGGTTTAGGGTTTAGGGTTTAGGGATTAGGGTTTAAGGTATAAGGGTTAGGGTTCATAATTTATGGCACATGGTTTAGGGTTTAAGGATCATGGTTTAGGGATTGGGGTTTAGGGTTTAGGGCACAGGGTTTAAGGCTCAAGGTTTAGGGCTCAAGGTTTAGGCTCACCCATTCACTCACTATAATGTTCTGTATCTTAGCCATTCTTATTAGTATTGATATAGAGTATTCAACTAAAAAGGGTTCATCTGCTTCATAGGTAGAACATTCAAAGGAGTCATCAAAACTTGATTTCTTTCATTCTTTGATATTTTGAAGGAAATCCCAGATATCCAAGAACAATTCAAGACAAAGAAATTTTACCCAATATAGTTATCAGCTTTTTCCCATATCATGGGAGCTATTTCACTCACTATAATGTTCTTTTTCTTACCCATTATTATTAGTATTGATAGAGAGTATTCAAATGAAAAGTTTTCATATGCTTGGTAGGTAGAACATTCAAATAGAGTCATCACAATTTGATGTCTTTCATCTGTTGATATTTTGAAGGAGGGAAATTCCAGATATCAAAGAACAATTTGGTACAAAGAAATGTTTTTGACACTCTTTTGAATAATTATTTAAGTTGCAAGTTATTGGGAATGAAGGTTTCATTCGAAGAACAAAGCTTGATATGTCTAAGTACTTGTGTTAGCTGGAAATTCGAGAGGATTTCTAAGGTTAAATTTTATTTTCCAAGATGCATTACTCCAATGTTTGAAAATGAATCTCCAAATGCAACAACATTCTGATTTAGACACTCAATGATTTTTGAATTTCCAATCTTGCCACAAACCCTAGTAGTCCTCGTTCCTTGGATACAAGGAGACACCATTACTTGGATTCCATTTATAATGATATACATATTTGTAAATTCGTGTTATGATCTCTAAATCGTATAAAATTCAATTTGTTTGGAAATCACATTACACCCTTCACTAGGATTGATAACTACCCCTATCTTTTTTAAGGAACTTTTGAAAGCATCCATGGGTTTATCATAGAAGGAATTATCAATGAATGGAAGGTCACTAAGTCATAGGCCAGTTGATTCCCATTCAGAAGTAAACAAGAAAGATTTACTAGGAGATTGATAACCCCTTTGTGTTCTTAGACATTCCCCTGTTGCTATGCTTATTTTAAACACTTCAAGAAGCTCTATTAAATTTTATATCCATTCCAATAGTAGAAGAGATTCCTCTTTCTCTAGAGGAGAGGATACTGCAGGAAATTTGGTTATGATCCTACACCTCTGCGTTGTTATATTCTCTATTTTTCTTCCATTTCCTTTGAGATTAATTTTTGTGTTGCGGTGGTTATTTCTTCCAAGCTTCCAATGGGTCATCTTGGCTTGCGTATAATACCATATATGGAAATATGAGAAATTTGAAATTTATTTAGAGTGTGAATAAATTGACATTCAAGAGCACAAGTATATGTGGGGAGAAATTTTTTTAAATATTCATTACAAGGCACAAGGTAGATGTCATATCCATTTAGCTACTTATCCCACCTCTCATAAATAAGCTATTTTGACAAGCATACTCAATTATGGTTCTAGGAATGAGACTAGGAAATATTGATGAAATATGGTTCGGGGTTTAGGGTTTTGGGCTCATGGTTTAGGGTTCAAGGTTCAAGGTTCAAGGTTAATGGTTTAGGATTTTAGGTTTTGGTTTAGGGTTTAGGTTTTAGGGTTTATGGTTAGGGTTTAGGGATCAAGGTTAAGAGTTTAGGGTTTATGTTTCAAGGTTTAGGCTTTAGAATTTAGGGATTAAGGTTTAGGGTTTATAGTTTAGGGTTTAGGGCTTAGGGAATAGGGCACATGGTTTAGGGTTTAGGGTTTAGATTTTAGAGCTCGAGGATCGGGGTGTAGGTTTCAAGGATTAGGGTTTAGGGTTTAGGGTTTAGGGGTTAGGGTGTAGGGTTCATGATTCATGGTTTATGACTTAAGGTTCGAGGTTCAAAGTTACAAGTTTAAGGTTTAGGGTTTAGAGCTCATGGCTCTGGATTAATGGTTTAGGGTTTAGGGCTCAGGGTTTAAGGTTTAGGGTTTAGAGTTAAGGGTTTAGGTTTTAGGGTTTATGATTTAGTGTTCATGGTTTAGGGTTTATTATTTTGGTTTTAGGTTTTAGGGTTTAGGGATCAAGGTTAAGGGTTGAGGGTTTAGGGTTTAGGTCACAGAGTTCATGGTTTAGGATTTAGTGTTTAGGGCTCAAGGTTTAGGGTTTAAGTTTTAGGGTTTAAGTATTAGGGTTTAGCGTTTAGGGGTCAAGGTTTAAAGTTTATGATTTAGTTTTTATGGTTTAGGATTTAACATTTAGGTCTCATGGTTAATGGTTAAGGGTTTAGGGCTTAAGGATCGGGGTTTAGGATTTAGGGCTCGCGTGTAAGGGATGAATGTTTAAGGTTTAGGGTATAGGGTTTAGGTTATATGGTTTATGGATCATGGTTTAGGGTTTAAGGTTTAGAGCTCAATGTTTAGGGTTTAGGATTTAGGTTTAGTGCCTAGGGTTTAGGGTTTCAATTGTAGAATTTAAATGCTAAAAGCTTTAGGCGAAATGCTAAAATCCTTAAAATTACGTATGTATTGACCAAATTATACTATTAAAACTATATCCTTAACCGTGAGTGATGGACTTGTGAGACTAGTTTCATAAGGTGAAAAGTGACCCTAATTTCTTATATTTACTAAAATATATTTAAATAATAAAATATAAATAATAATAAATGAAAAAATTATACTTAAAAATTTATTTTTGTAAATAGAAGCATGTCAAAAGCACATCTAATGTGTTTACTATTTGGAATGCATTTCATTTATTATTCCCCCAAACCAAGAATTTATAGGCTTGGAATTGCCTTGGTTTCCCAAACTTGTACCTTGGACCTGCAACAACACAACAACCTATGTGTTTTTGAAAAAATATGCAAAAATCACCTTCCACCATGCTAAATCCTACAAAACGCGTTCACTAAATTGTCTAAAAAAATTCCTACACAATAAGAAAATTATCCTCTTTCTATATATGTATTTTTTATATTTTTCCTACTATTCTAAGGTTTCCATTTATATTTCTTTCACACTATGTATTTTATACCTCTATTTATAGTGACTGTAAATTCTTATCTTTTGTCATGTATCTTTTTTTTGACTCGTTAAAATTGAATAAAAAAATTTAGGCACAAAATAGGACTAATTCTATACATATTAAAAAAACTAATTTTCAATATTTTTGAGGTAGTTAGGGGGCACACGGTGGGAGATCCATTATTTTCCAAAATTTAAGATTTATATACTAGAATAATCATAAAATAAATACTCGGTAAAAAATTATAAAAAAATTCTAGCACAAAATAGATGCTCCTAGCTATCTTTCTACCAAAGGGTTTTCAAAAATACTAAATAGTGCTCAAAAATGGTGGGGGACACAAAAGTCACTCTACTATGTTTTTTAACAAAAACAGGAGCACATGTTGGTATTTTAGTTATTTGACCCACTTAAACTTAACCATTTTCAATAAAATTTAGTAGCTTAGAAACTAGACTCAAAATTCTACGATTCATGTTCTTACAACATCTTCCAATTTTGAGTGTAATTATTTCAAATAACTCATACAAGTTGAATATTTTTATTTTTAAACGTCCACTTAAGACCCCCTTTAGCCCCCCAACTTCGGGTGCACTTACCGCATTCAAGTAATCGGCCTTACGTCATGAAGTAATTATGGTGGAATATTTTGTTGTTAATAAATCAAAGGGAAAGGACCCTTTTTTAATACTACTTGAGTAACCATATAACTCAAGTAAAAACCAATTAAATTATATCCTTATCTTGTGAGTAGGATATTTTGGTTGAAGTGTCGCTTAACTAACATCAAGTGGTGATTACTTGCGAGATTAATTCGATGACTATTTCCTTCATTTTCCTTCGGATTTTAGTTCGTTATAACGTTAGTGAGTTATCCTTGCCAAATATGGCTGTGGGAAATAGCCAATTATTATACTTGACCAAGTTCTTAGGGTGTGGGTTTTTCAATCACAAATAACCATAGCTTTGTCGGAAGCATACTTTGGATCTAATCAAGCTTTTCTTAATAGGTCTAGCTTTTGACTTGTTAAAGGAAAATTTGAATGGGATCTATTAATGCTAAACTAATTTCAAAAAAAATCTCCAAATTTTACAAGGTTATCGAGATGATCATTTGTTCTTTTTGCATTTGTGGTGTGACACTTGAACCTCTGGGTTAACTTGGTAAGAGTATTGTGTTCTTGTAAACATGTGGATTATTCATGTCGAGGTTTATCGACATGTTATGTGGATCCTATGGGATTGTACTTAAGTCTAATTGTTATAATATGCATGTGGCTTTGAAGAAAATATTGTAAAGTATGCCCAATCTCGTGTTATAGTTCAACATGTGTGAAAAAAACTTGTATAAGACACCATTGGATGGTTCATTGTTTTTCTTGGAGAAATGTTTTAGGGGCAATGTTGTGGGTGTCACTTAGAAACCATTGTGGAGAATATTTGTAGATTTGTTAATAATTCTTGAGCCTTATATCTTCAAAGTGGTTAGGAGATTTTGTTTTGGTATTTGAAAACGTTTGTAGATATTGTCATGTTTGGGTGCCTTGGAGACTTATTTCCACCTAGGAGAGCAGATCCATATTATTCTTATTTATCAAGATGTACACTCAATGATTAGTAACCCTACGGGAAACCCATGAAGGGTTGTGTAGTGATTGTGATGTGGATATTTTCATTTGTGTTATATTTGTAAACTTAAAATTTTCATAACCAACTTTTAATTTATTTGATTTATTGAAAAATATTTGAGGCTCTTCTTGTTATTTTTGGGTTTATTGCGATATTTTTCATGGTTTTAATGTGGCTACTTAGCCATTTCTTTTGAGTGCTGAGATTTTATGGATTTTATCTTTTTGTGAATTAGAGCTTTATTATTTTAAGGCCACTTGGTTAGACTGTCATCAAGTTTTTACATGGTTTTTGGTGCCCGATTATGAGATGGTTATACTTTATTCGTGTTGTGACCTCTTTTCATATGGGGGTACACCCAAGGTGTCATAATTGTATGCCTAGGGCTGCATAACATACCCTTAGTTTTGAGGTGGTGCGACTCATGTGTCTAGGACCATGGAGTGACCCGACCTCACTTTGATACTAGACACTCTATCCTCCTTTGGTGGAGTGACACTAGTGATATTTGGTCCTCCTTTGGTGGAGAGACATACATAATTTTGATTCCTCTTTGGTTGAGAGAATCCTATGATTTCTTTGGTCCTCTTTGGTTAAGAGATCCCCCTTGATTCTATATGTTCTCTTCAATGGCTTGGATTCTATATTATGCGTATGGATCACTGGATTTGATTTTATGATATGCAATATGGATCAGTGGATTGAATCTTATACTATACGATATTGATCGAGTGGATTGGGTAGTGATGTGTACTTAACCTTTCTTTCTATGATAATAATCTTCACCGTTGGGATGGTTATGGTAATCAATACAAACTTTATGGATTATGTATGGGATGGTTCACTCTTTCATAGTTATGGTTACTAGAGGATAGTGTACTTTTGGGATATGAGGATTCACATATAGGTTTTCTGGAAGTTCTAACTTTGTAATATTGTCTTCTTTGGGAGAAGATCGACATTTCAGACTATAATGTGTTCTTTTGAAATTATAGGTATACTTGAGTTCTTTTGGGCATCGTGCTTAAAGAAATGTGCCTATCTTGGTCATGAGGACCCATCGATAGAGGTAATTATGTCTTTCTCTCTTGGTTTGTTTTGTATTATACCACACTATAAATCCATTTTTATTAAGTGTATACTTTGGCGGTTACATTTTGGGGTATTTTGTTTCAACCTCAATTCTTGGCATGGGGTGTTTCTTGATGAGATAGTGTGAGACATTTATAATAAACTAACTATTTCATCTTGGAATCATAATTGGTGATAAGGTTTTGACATTGATATAATTAATAACCACTCATCAAGTGATCATATGTTAGGTTTATCCCATAAATACCCGTTCCTCTCTAGTACTAGGAATAAAACTCATCAAACTCTTAAAAGAAAACCTTTATCTCCATAATGTAACATTGCACCAATCCTTTCATTGTGAATTTCAATAATTTTTGGGGATGCATTGGTAATACTTGAAGCTCTTGGGAAACCCTATTTATAAGCTTGGGTTGTTCGGTTCTGAGTAATGTTCACTTTTTTAGCCTTGGTTTCTTTGTACGTTATTAGGAGAATTTCCTTTCAAAAGATAAATTGTGAGTGAATTAAACATGAATCTATAAGAAATTTATTCAAGAGACATAATTTTCAAAACTTAATGAGTAAAATGTAAACATTAGGAAAATGGTTCATCACTCTAATTTTTTTCTTAAAAAGGAGAAATAATAGCTATTTGAAAATAATGAAGTAGTTTCTCTTAATCCTCTCTTGTTTCTCTCTCTAGAAGAAAAATTCTTATGCATTTCTCACATGGTAGGGAGATATTCATACCAACATTGGTGTTTGTCCTTCGTGTCATCAATTTATGGGATTTTATGAACGAAAAATATAATAATTGAAAATTATAATAATTAAAATTATAAGCATACTTATAACTTATAACCATGGTTAAAATTGGGAATAATTTATGCATTCATGATCATGCAAAATGAATTAATAAACAACCTTGGTGGAAGAAAATATTGGTTATACCCCTAAAAAATGAAAGAGACATGATCTAAATGATAGGACCAATTGAATTATATACTTTTCATCACATGGTGAAATTTCTATCTTAATGTATACTAGGTTTGGTTGTAATATTGATTAGTACATTTTCCATGTTTTACTTTGATATAACAAAAATTATAAACATATAAAAAATGTGTATAAGCATAGATGCATGTTGGATTTCATTTAGAGCTTCCATTATTTTTATCGTTTTCATGACTTATGTATAAAGATTTTATTACCTTGATAGATCTATAACTTTTAATAAGCATATTAGTTGAATGTGCACTTGACCTATCATGATGGAATCCTTTGAAGATAGTGTTGCATATAGCATTATAATGCATTTTTGGATTTGATTGTGTGTAGTTCACCTTGATGAGCTCATTCTCTCCATTGTAACCATATTATTTTATATCTCAATAGGTTTGTAACTTATGACCCCTTTTCAGAAATGAATCTCGTATGACTAACCTTACGGGAAGTACCATCCCTTTGGACTTAGTGGGTCATTGGTGCCCTAGGTTAATTAACAAGTTTAAGTAGCATATGTTAAGGATATGAAGAAATTTTGAAATCTTCCTTTCCATTTGAAGGAAATTTATTGTTGTTCTTTGTCGTCTCTATGGAGAGTATAATTTTTTTTTTTTTGTGATTTCCTAAGAAATATTTTGGAGAGTTTCCATAGCAACTGTAGACACTTAAAATCGGTATCTCTAACCTTGTCCGCCTATGTGTGCATATTTATCCATGGTCCTAGCTAGACCCCCTTAATTTAATTCATCCCTTTAATATTAATTTAGTTAAATGCCCACCTATTACCCCATTACCTTTAATATTTAATAATAAACATTAATTACTTAATATTCATTAATTAATTCATATTAATTAATTAATTCATTCATATTAATTAATTAATTAATTAATCAATGACCATTATCCATTATGCCCTAATGGAATTTCCTTTTAGGATGATTTTATCCCAAATCTACATCCCTATGCTTTTTCTAGCTTTTATCCTGCCTATCTTTATCCCCTAACTACCCATGACACATCCCTAAACAACCTCTTCCTACCTATAAGATTTAAAGTACTTTTCCCATCCTTAAAAACCCAAAATCTCGATTAAATCACAAAATCAACCTTGTTGGGGAAATTTTTCCATAGTTAGTGGCGACCCAACCCGGTCACCATCGAACCTATAAGGCTAAGCTCTTCCCTTTCAAAAAGGAGGATACAAAAACACAGACATGAAAAACTTGGATTTCTTGCATTCTGTGAATCCATCTTCAAACCAGAGCATCCCTACAACAACATCAACCCTCTTGCGGTCCTTTGGATATTGTTTTCATCACTTGCGTGACTTTAGGAGGTTTACATTTATTTTTATGCTATCTTATGCTATATCCATTATTATCTTATTGGATCTAACATCTTGTAGGTTCAGCGGTAGAGTCGGGACTCCATTATTAGCCTCGTTCTACTAGTTTTTTTGTTTGCAGGTCATCCATTTAGCTCATTTTCCATCCGAATTGGTTTTTTACTGTTTAGGTTTCCATCGCCCATCCTAGGTTCACACCGACCCAGTCTTGTCATAGTACTTTCTATCTCCGGTCCTTCCACATGGTCTACTTTGATTTTGTTTCAACTTTTGTTTTCCATATCCATCATCTTTCTCCTGTGTTGCATCAAAACTAGCCTATCTACAATCCGTCGACATCACCCCACCTTAGTCATTATTGACCTAGGTCATTTTGTCAATTAATCCTTCCTTACCTCTATTTTCTACCACCCTCGGTTTCTTTTGCAAATCATTTTCAGCATCTATAGGCTTCTGCTATTTCAAAGTTGCATTCACATTTCGTAGGTCCGTATATTTACGTTTCAATATGAATCCACTCACTCAAGTCACCATCGACCAATGTCTATGCAATCTAGGTCATTTTGACCCATCCAGGTAAGTTTTATTTCAAGTTCATTTAGATTAGATCACTTCTTTTCCATCTATTTCTATTAGTTTCATATTTTGTTTTGTATCTGTTTCTACATGTTATCTAGTTACTTATCATTTATTTTTCTTTCTTTTATCAAATGAGGGTTGACATCCACGAAAGGAAGGTAACACTTCTTAGAGCTGGATATTTTGGAATCCCCGCATATACCATCTAATCAATTTTCTCTAGTTTTGCATGTCATCAACTTGTAGCAATTAGGATCAATTACTTTTACATCCATTCATCCATATCACACATTTGAGGTACTTTAAACCCTCCATTTTTAGATTTTTTAAAGCTTTCTTTAGTAGATAACATCATTAATTTGAAATGAATGAGAAAACTATAAAAACATTTCTGGCATGCCGGTGGGACCACCCTTTAGGTGATCCTTTGCATTTCTTTCTATTTTTTGTTTCTTCTATCTTCTACTAACACTGCAAAGCATAATGCTTCACTTTTCTCTTTCTATTGTTAGACACGGTTCTTTAGATCACTCTTCACTTAAAGTTCAAATAAAAAGGAAAAATTTTCTATAGGTATTCCTCATTTCTCCCTATTTGTTCCTTTTTCATTGTATTTCCCTTTCTTATGTGTATCCTCATTGAAATATCACATCTAGATTTGGTTTAAAAGGAACCTTTCTTTTTTGCATCCTGCTTGATCACATAGCTTAAATATGCTTTAATTGGTTGTGTCTCACATTCTATCACACACAACCTAAAAATCACACATCAATCAACACATCGAGACATATTCCACCTGGTGAATTGATTTGTATTTCATCACCCAATAGGAAGTCATTTGATACTTCCCTAGCCATAAAAATATGAAACAAGACCTAGATTGCCTTTTCCTAGGAACTTTTTTTGTCCATTCCCTTTTTATTTTTCACATTTCCTTTCTAAATCAAAAAATTAAATAATTTTTCTTGAATTTCTTGATTTAGTTAGTATAATTTTTTTTTCGTTTCATTCCCATAGTTACTCATTCAATAGCCAAAAAAATAGAACAAAACTTTTCCTCAAATAGTTCTACAGTCTCATCCCAGTAAATATATGTCATGAAAAATGTCTCATCCGTGCCCTTGGTTACTTCCTCCATGGGTACCCAACCTCTCATCAATCTTTCCCAAGGACCTCTTGTTCAAAATACTACCATAAAAAAACTAATCCCTTATCTTATCACCATCCCATCCCATCTCGACTATCCACCCCTCCATCTCCTATATCTGAACCTTTTGGACCTCCTATTATCCCCTATGGTAGTTTAGAGTTCCAAGAGATTCTTGATGCCAATCCAATAGCTCTTCAATATTACCTTCTTAGGAAGTCAACCCAGACTTCCTGTTGATGGTCCACCACTTCAACAACTTTATCCTTATCAGTCAAATCTTGAAATCACCCAATTTCCCTCCTCACAACTTACTACAGTCCAACATGATATTGCTTCATCCTCTACCAATCCCCCACCTCATCAAACTAATCAGTTAGTCACACCCATTCCTCCCCATCTTCCTCCAATCAACACAACTATCACCACAACCATTCCCATTACTTCTTTGGCCATTATCCTTACTAGTGTCCCTACCCAATCTTCCCAAATGTCATATCCCATGTCTAGACAAAGATAACTCTTATTTTCCTCTCACATCACACGTACATATCATTTCTTCCCAACCTCCACCTATGATTTCTTTTCATTATGCGGTGTCTAATCCACCTCATCAACAATTTCCACCTATTCATACCTATATTCCCATTCAACAACCAATCTAATCCCAATAGTCGCAACATCAAACATGGAAACAACCACCTTATCAAATGATTCCTCAAACCCCTACACATCCACAAACTTATCAACCTCCTTATCAAGCTACTTTCCATGCCACACAATCACAATCCCAACCTATCATCACATCGAATGATCCTATCCATGCCTTAATGAATAGGTTGGCTAGTCTAGAGGCCGCTACCTTGGGACCCAAGGTTACATTATCTTATGAAAAATATGTAATGAACCTATTCATCCATCAGTTCCAATCAAACCTTACCCCCTCATTGGGAGCTTCCCAAGTTTACCAATTTCAATAACAAGGAAGATCCCCAACAACATCTACGCGCATTTAAACACGCATGTTACCTTATCACACATGATCAAGAACTTATGCTTCACACCTTCCCTATGTCCTTAGCCGGTCCAACATTGGATTGGTACAATGGGATTCCTCAACATTCCCTATTCTACTTCACCCACTTGCGTAATTATTTCTATAGCCATTTTTATTAATATTGCACACAAAATCACCATCAATGACTTGTATGCCATTAGATAGTTTGAGGATGAATCTATTACATATTTTGTCGCATGATGGTGTGGCATTATAAACCAACTATCATTTACTCTTCCACAAACTAAACTCATCAAACTCTTCTCACGTTCTTGTGTGAAGCATATTTCTTCTACATTATAAATCCAATCTTTCCAAACATTCGAAGAAGCCTTCACCATGGCTCACAAAATCCAAATGTGTCCCTCGAGAAAGGCCAATTAAAACTTAAATTGAACAAACCCAAAGATGAGTTCACCAAACCATCTGCACACAACGATAAATCTAAGAGTGTGGCCAATATTGTGGTTGTCAAATCTTCTTCTACACCCACATCTAGCATGTGGCCTCAACAATGATCCCCTAGACCTATGCACAACTATACTCCCCTTGAGAATCATATAGTTCAATATTTGACAATTTAATTGCAGTTAATCTTATCACACTTCCTCCAATCTGACCATTTGATGAGTCTAGACTGAAACCCACGTGGTATCATGACAATCATTACTGTAAATACCACAAATTCGAGGACATGACATAGAGAGGTGTCAAACCTTTAAATACCTAGTCCAAAGACTCATTGATCAAGGTGATCTTCAAGTGGAAAATCCTAATGCATCACCCAACCAACCACTTGACATCTTCAGACAACCATTTCCTAACCATGAACCAATAACTCAAGCCTCCACTTCTTCTACATCACAAGTGCTCAATTCTCGTACCATAAACATTATCCATACAGGTGATCAAGATCATTGTTTCACCTCAAAGTATGTGATAAAAATAGATAAAGATAATGGGCATAGGAGGAATACCTATGAATATTTAGGAGAGTGTTGTGCGCGTTCTTGAATTTAATCCGAATGAATGTGAGAACTTCCTTTTAGCTAGGAGGAACTACCTGTAAAGCACAACAAGACCAAAAGAGAGAGTTAAACAATATATGACAGTGGACTTCCTAGTGATTTCTAGTTTCAGGAAGTGTGACACTTCCTAGATGGCTGTCAATCCACTGTTTTATCAAATTAATGAAAATAAATGTGAGAAATAGAGGTCCTATTGCTAACAATTTGATTTAGGTATCTCAAAACATTATCAACACGCTAGATTAAACAAATTACTAAAATAAAAATTAATCTAGCATTAGGTAAGGTGTGATTCTAGTTGGGAAAGGTCACTGGGGTGTTAGGAAAGGTCTGGGTGAAGTTTGATTACGTTCTTGGATGTTGGGTGAAAGTTATAAGCTCGTTGTTCTAAACAAAATTACCAGTCACAGAGATCGGTATCGGTTAGGCGACCGATGTCGGTATTAAAAAATGACCAATTCCGGTTGGGTGATTGGTGTCGGTAGGGGCAATATGGTCAGAATATTAAAAATACATGTTTTGAATTTTCTATGATTACACAGAGATTTGAGGTATTTTGGAAGGTGGTAGGATTTATATGAAGACTTAGTAAGGGTGATGGAGGTAATAAGAGGGAAAAAATGGTTCAACTTGGTATAATATATGGTAGATGGGTGAAGGGTGGTATTAGGTGATAGAGGAGAGTCAGATAATAGAAATGAATAAAATACTTAAGATCAAAAATAGAACTAACAAATAAGAATGAGTTACTTATCTAAGAATCAGAGATTTGAAGGTGGTGGAGTTTCATGAGATTTTGGAGATAAAACAATGTTCTGTCCCAATGCCACAAAAATAGAGCTTGTGTGCCCTACTGTAGGTGATCCAAGGTTGTGGAGGAAGAGATTGGCTGCTGGTGAAGACCTGATGTGCTTTGGTTTGTCATTTGGTAGCTTGAATGCTCAAGAGTTAGAATGCCAAAGCTTGAAATGAATGAATGAATTGAAGAACCTGTGCAAAGAGTTAGAAAATATTCTTTAAGGTAACAGATGGTGGTTAGGGAACCATTGTTGACCAAGGGAAAACTGATGTTAGTTAAGGAGAAATGGTCTAATTTTCCAAAAATAGGGTTTTTCTCCCAAATTTGGCGTGGTGTTTGGCTTAGTCCGGGTCTAGAGTGTTGAATGGCGTAAATTAGAGTGCAGATTTAGTTAGAGGATTAATAGGTCATGAATAGTTTGGGTTGGAAAGATTCCCAATTTGTTAGGATAAGTGGGGACTTGGTCTGGGTTCATTAATATGCTAGGAATGGGTGTAGGATGAGGTGGAAATGTGATGTGGCTTAGTGAGATGGATATTATTTTAATTAAGGTAATTAAAATAAATAATGGTGTGAGGATGAGGATTAATTTAATTATGGGTAATTAAATTAATACTAATGTGAAGAAGGGGTCATGGCTAGGTATATGTGTCTAATTACTTAATTGAAAAGGGCTAGAGGGATTTTGACCTAAATTTGGTGTCTACATTTCCCCCTTTTTATCGTTTAACTTGTATTGATAAGTGATGCTAATAAAATAGGAGTGGTTACCCTAGGTATGGGTGGAGGTGATCCCCCTCAAACCAGAACTAATGAAGTAAGAGACTGAATCGGTGATGGGTTTGATAAAGTGGTAGGTGAGGTGAAACTAAACTAGGTAAGGTGTGGGCACAGGAAATGGTGATATGGGTGTAGGTAATAGGTGGGGAATTCAAATACACGCACACATATAAAATTTGACAAGGCACTAGGCTGAAGAGCCTCCAAAACTCTCGTCGTTGAAGGTCGATAGATTATCGTAACAAGGTTGATGAGGTCTAGGTATCCAAGGTATAGGATATGGTCTGAAACACAACAAGGCTAGGTGTAGGAATGGGCATTAGGTGGGTTCCAAAGCACCAAAAGGTTTGGTCTAATCAAGATAAACATCATGACATCATGACATCGAGCAAGGCGGGGTTTGTAGGCTAAAAAACACATGTAGCATCATCATAAGGTATAACGAGTACACAAATTTGAGTTTCCAATAGGTGGTTTTAGGCTTGGTGTATAGGTGAGGCTATGGGTAGGCCAAGGTATAGGAAAAAAAATGCCTCAAATGCCAGTAAGGTTAGGTGGGAGGTAATAAGGCAATTAGGTGGGATTGTAGTGGTGGGGTAAGGTTTTGGTTGCATGATATTGGCATCTGGTAGTAAAATGTTAGGTGAATTAGCTGCAAGTACGTATGGCGGGGTGATCTAAAAAGAAGCAAAATACCCCAAGCTAGAAAAGACTAGAAATGTCATACCCTTAGACTTATTGAGCGTAAGTCCCTAGATACATTGCATGATGTGATAGGTCTATAGGTGAAAGAAGTGGCGTGATCACTATGTGTAAAGTACACACATTGTCCCTTGAATAGGAAGAAGAGAATAAAAAGAGGTAAGGTGGAGGATTGTGTTTAGTGTAACCTTATTGTGGGATAGCATGCCCCTTCTACAAGATACTCAAAACCAAAATAGGCAAGTCCATGACAAAAATTTGTTTTATTTTTATTGATTTTTCTTTTCTTTTTCTTTTATAGACTGATCAATGCAAGAAGTCTATGTGGGATAAATAGAATATATCCTTGAGGTCTTCATGAAGCTGATCGATGCAGGAAGCTTTAGGATAATTTTTATTTTTCTTTTGAAATAGTCTTCTTTGTGGATAGACTTTGTACAATAAGTGGTTGGATTTTTATAGTTGTCCTTCGAGGGAGTAGTCTACTTATAACACTAAGAAAGAGAGGTAGATGTCCTTTTGAGGGATTCATCTATTTGAGATAACTTTGATGCAAGTAATAGATTTTTGGTTATCACATGTGTATTTTTTCTTTTTATTTTTGAGCTTTTGGTCATGGACAAGACTATGAAGGAGTATAAGCCTCTTGTATGAAGGAAAAACCATAACACGAAAAAAGGTAAGTTATGAAAGAGATGTTTCAAGTGAATAATGACCATGGGATTCCATCCTAAAAAAGGATGAAAAGTATCCATGAGAATCATTCCATGAGTAGAGATGTGATACTCATATTGAAGATAAGGCTGAATGGTGACAAATAATCACATGATTCTATTTGAGTTGTTGGTCCTTGAAATAGGTAGATGAAAGGAGAGGTTCGCTCAAGGGACAATCATGTAAGTGACATAAAGTGATGTAGTACTTTATTCAAAAATTTAGAATAGTTGAAGATGCAAGGCATTTAGGGGATCAGGTTTGGGTTTACATTCAAGATAAGATAATCAATAAGCACCTAATCCATAGGTATGAGTGATTGTTTCACCGATAAGTTGTGTACATATGAGAAAAATAGATAGGGTAAGGGTAAGGAGGAATAACTGTAAATAAAGGTGGAAGTTAGAGTGTGCATGTTCGATTTCCCGATCCATTTTTTTATGCAAGAACTTCCTTTTTTCTAGGAGGAACTACTTGTGAATGAAAAACAAGACCACAAGAGGAATATTAAACAATATATGTCAGTGGACTACCTAGCGTGTGCTAGATTTAGGAAGTGTGATACTTCCTAGATGGCTGTCAATCCATTGTTTAATACAATTTAATGCAAGAAATAACGTAAATAAATAACATCCTACTGTAGTTGATATGATTTAGGTATCTCATTCAAATACAATAAGCAAATATAATCTAATGGGTAAGGTTATGATCAGATCTGGAGGTTGGGTAGGTAACCAAGGTGACTGGGACAGTCAAGATCAGGTTTTGGGTGGTTTGGTTTATTTGGGTGAAGGTTATGAGGTTGTTATTATAGGTAGAATTACCAGATATAGATACTGATGTCGGTTTGATAAGACCGATGTCGGTTGAAAGGGAACTGATAACGGTTTAGGTTAATCGGTGTCGATAGGGGTAAATTGATAGAAACTCAATAAAACTTGGTTTTGAAGATTCTATATGATTGCACAGAGAATGGGAGAATGAGGGTTTGGTTTCCAAAGATGCTAAGAATTCTCAGAGATGTCCTGGAGTCAGGTATAGAGAGCTGTGAGGTTGTAGGTGGTTAGGTGGAGGGATTGACAGGAAGGTGGGAGGTGATGAGATGCAAAGGAGACTAGGAATCTCAAATGGAGATAAAGAAACTGATCTAAATAACTATGGAAAGATGTAGATCCAAATGTAATTACTTATATTTGTAGATTTGGTGGTTGGATGGAGGTGATGTTTGATCCATGAAACTGGTGGTAAGTGTCATAGCAAAGTGTTTCCGGAACATTACCGTGAATGCCTTAACCTTTAGATTAGTCTTGGTGCTAATTCAGGATGTCTGGATGTTCAAGAGGGATCTAGTTTGTGATTGCATACAGATCTCTCTCTCTCCTCGACATGAATAATTCTTCTAACCTCTAGAATAAGGTTACCAAAGTGAATATATGGTAACCAATGACGGTTTAGGTTAATCAACATCAGTTTATGGTTAACTAATGTCGACACGGCGGGAAATCCTAGGTTTCTAAAACAAAATATCTTGGATATCTTTTTACCAGTTCTTCCCATTGTTGTAGATCCAAAATGGTATTTTCCACATAGGTAAGTGGGCATGTTGTTAGAGAAAGAATAGGCATCTAGTGTTAGGGTTAGACTAAGTCTTAGTTAGTTATGGTAAGTAGAGATTGAGTCCTAGTTAAAAGGAAACATGCTAAGAATAGGTCTATGATGAGGTGTCTAGGTGATGTGGTGGGGTGAGGTGTCTAGGTGAGGTGGAAATTAATTTAATTAAGGTAATTAAATTAATGAATATTGTGAGAATGGGAATTAATTTAGTTATAGGTAATTAAATTAATAAATATTGTGAGAATGGGAATTAATTTAATTATAGGTAATTAAATTAATATCTATGTGGAGTAAAAGGGAGTGTGACCCAAATTTGGTGTCTACATTTTCCTCTTCTTTTCGCATACCTTGTATTGGTAAGTAGTTTACACGAGAAAAAAATAGGAAGTGACCGCCCCATGTGCGGCTAAGACCTGGGGTTGTCCCAAGTGTGGGTGAAGGTGATGTAAAAAGAGAAAATTACCAAAATGAAAGATAAACAAATAAACAAACCATATACGAAACCTCTCAAAGAACCTTACATGTGTAAACCTTTGTTTAAGAAATTTCCAGATAAATGCTAGACATGATTGTGGATGCTCTTCAATACATAATGCATATCAACACAAGAATTTTAACAGATTTTTTGTGCTTCAAATTCAAGAGGGATTGGAAGGAAGGTAAGCTTGTAATTTATAGAAACAGAAGGTAGTTGGAATTGGTTACACAGATAAATGAACATGCTAAAAATAGCATTATGGGTAGTTGTAATAGTGTTGGGGGCAATAATGAAATTAATTACAAAAATTTGCATCCGGAAAGGTGGTTGTACGTGCATTTTAATTGCCCCCACCTTTCTAGGATTCTAGAAGTGCAGTTAACTAGGGTAGTCAAAGTGGAGTCTAAGTGGAGTTTGATCAAGTGGCAGATGACTAGGATGTGCACACACTTAATTAATTAATTATTTAATTAATAAATAATAATTAATTTAGCCAAAGGGGTACAAAGGGTACATGGGATTAATTTAATTAATCCAAAGGGGTACAATGTGTATTAATTAATCAATTTAATTAATTAATTGCAAATGGGTGAATAACATGGTGTATTAGCATAATACTGGGAACAAGTGGAAACATGAATGTAAATTTGGGGTGTCTACATTTTCCCCTCTTTAAAGTGTTATTGCAGAGTAATAGTGCTTTAAAGATAGTAGATGCATGTAGATCGATGAGTGAAAAATTGTGAAGCATTAGGATGCCCCAGAATCAGAATGGTAGAGGAATGCCCCCTCAAGTGGGTGGATGATGCAACAAGGCAACGAACAACCGCTTGATAGGAAGAAAGCAAGGGATTAGAATAAGGATGGGAAAGGACTGTGTTCGTAGCATGAGCATTATTTGGAGAGTAATTTTTAGAGCAACCTAATTTTTGTTGTTACACAATAGAGTTGTCACCATGATTATGAAAGAATCAAGATGGTTAACCCAGATGTGCATAAACAAACACACACAAAGAAAGAAAAGATAAAAAGGAAAACAAACCCAATATACAAAGTAGGTTTTGGCATCAAGGTTATAAAGGAACCAAGATGTGATCACACTACTTGTAAGTGGTCCAAAAAGAGTAAACATCAACAATGCAACACAAAGTCGAAAAAGAAGACAATCAACTATGCCCCTAATGCGTGCCACAATGATGATTAAGTAGATACAAATGCTCCCAAATGGGAATAGGATCAAACTAGAAGAGTGGAGTTAAAGCAACTCCTTATGACACTCTTGTTGAATCTGTTGTGCAAATGATCAAAGTTGAAATTTCCCCAGGTGAAGTTATATCATGAAGGAAAAACAATTTGTGTGACTTGCCCCAAGTAGAGTTAGCATATCATGCAAAGGGAAGAAAGTGATAGTTGTAAGATTGGCACGAGCACTAGAGTAATAGATAAAAGTATGACGTTTATCAATATTGTATGGAAATGTTGAATGATTTACTTCAAGGGTTTTCCAATTGTATGATTTCTGTGAGAAGTGAATGTTTGTTCGAATTTTTGTGATTTTTATTATTATTTTTTTAAATATTTGATTTTTGGATTTTTGAAATATTTGATTTTTTTAGATTTTGCAAGTTTGGAAATACAAATGCAAAAAAAAATGAATAAATTCCATGGCTTAAATAAACCAAGAGGAAAACACAACACGTGCAAATGACAAAAAAATATAAAAGAAGTAATAGAAATAAACCCAATATGAATAGGAAAGAACCACACCAAAGTTATATGTGAACTAGGATGTGAATAAATTTCTTGCAATTGGTCCATAAGTGCATTCCAGATACACAGAGTATTGGTTATTCAAACTATCACACATAAGAAACTAAGCTAAGAATAGACAATACAAAATTCCATATGTACAAATGTTAAACAAGAAAACAAGCTAGTGAACAAAAACACACTAATGTAAAAATTCTAATAAAGAAGCGAATATATACAAATGTCAAGTTGCCCCCAAGAGAAATCCAAAGCCAAGTGATGTCCCTATGTAAAGTTACATTGCAAAGAGTGGCTTGATTGATTGGAAAATATGATTGGGAACAATCAAGTGAAGAAAATGGTGAACGAAATGGTGATTGTATGTTTTTTTGTCTAAACAATTTTATATTGTTTTTGGGATTTTGAACAATTTTATATTGTTTTTGTAGTTTTTTCGAGACATTTTTTGAATGTTTTTGGTTTTTTTTTGGAATTTTGAACCACACGCCAAAGAAGAGGGAAAGGAAATTCCCAAGTCAAAACCGACATGCTAAATGGAAGGTGAAAAATGGTGGTAGACAATGGGAATGAAAACCTGCCAAGGAGAACATGTGACACATGGCGAGGAGAAAAGTTACAAATGGGAAACAAAGTGAAATGACAAAACAGGTGGATGCACTGACATGCCCCCAGTACAAGGGTTACTCTTCGGAGACTCAGGAGTAGAACTTCTTTAGATGAATGGCATTCATAGGCTCCTTCAACTCTTTTCCATCCTCGGTAGATAGTTTGTATGCACCAGATCCAAATTTAGCAATTATAACATAAGGACCCAACCAATTAGGCTCAAAATTTCCATGTTTTTCTCATGGTTTTGTTATGTTCTTTTGATTTTCCTTTAGGACCAAATCACTGATTTCAAACTATCAAGGTTTGATCTTGCGATTATAATTATGGCGCAATCTATTCTAATACACATGTATATGGTATAAGGCACGAATCCATCTCTCGTTTAGTAATTCTAGCTCTGCAAGGCATGCAACATGGTAATCCTCTTCAAGAATGAGATGTTGGAGGGATACATGAAGTGAATGCAACTCAAATTTGATAGGTAATACAAATTTAGAGCCATATATTAGGGAAAAAGGAGTAGCTCCTGTACGTGTACGAAAGGAAGTACGGTAGGCCCAAAGGGTAGGATATAACTGCGTATGCCAATTATGTCTATGTTTATTGAAAATATTTTCTAGAATAGACTTGATAGTCTTGTTTGATGCTTGGATTGGCCATTGCATTGTGGATAATAGGGTGTAGCCCATTTTAGGTGGATATTATATTTCTTAGCTAGGGCCTTGAGATCCTTATTTTTGAAAGAACCACCATTTTCAGTGACAATAGCAATGGGGATGCCAAAACAATAGATAATATGGTTGAAGATGAATTTAGAAATATTGCACCTAGTAACATTAGTAAGAGGCATAACCTCAACCCACTTGGTGAAATAATCAGTGGTGGTTATAATAAAAGTGTGGCCATCAGAAGATGTGGGATTTATTTTTCCAATTAAATCAAGTCCCCATTTTGAAAAAGGCCAAGGTGAAGTAATAGGTTGCAAGGCTTGGGATGGTGTATGAATGAGATTATTGTGTTTTTGGAAATCCTATTATTTATTCACAAAGTTGCATGCATTTTTGTCCATTGTGGGATAGTAGTATCTAATGCATAAAATATTCTTTGTAAGGACTACTCTGCATGTACTTCAGCTAGTATTTGATTAGTTTCATCCTGATTGAGACATCTTAAGAGAGTCCTATCATAGCCTCTTCGATACAAGGTGTTAGCAAAAAGGGTGTAACGCAAAGCATGTTGTGCTAAAGATCTTTTATTAGTTGAATTAAAATTAGGAGGATAGGATTTAGTTTGAATGAAGGTGTATATATGTGGTACTGGGGATGATCAGGACCAACAATCTCACAAACCATGGTGGAATTCGACAATTCGTATGTGGGCACCAAAATATGTTCAACAAGAAAATTGTTGTGAGTTTGATTAGTGTTGAATGAAAGAAGGGAAGAGATAGTTTCCATGGCATCCGCTGATTTGTTTTGTACGAAAGGAATTTGTTCAAAACTAATAATTTGAAAATACCCTCTAAGGCTATCAACCATTCTTTTATAAGATAAGATCTTTTAATCTTTTACCAAATATTCTCCATTAACTCGATTAATGAATAGAAGAGAATCAACCATAATAACAATTATTGTGCGAGGTGCCATGAGATAGAAAATCCTAAGCCTGTTATCAGTGCTTCATACTCTACTATGTTATTTGTGCAAGGGAAGTTTATATGATAAGATTTAGGTATGAGGTCTCCATCTGGTGTACACAAGACAATTCCTGCTCCATAACCATGGATATTACAAGATCCATCAAAGAATAATGTCCATAAGGGTGTTGCTTCTATGTACAACAAGTCTTCATCTAGAAATTCAAAATTTAGCAATTGTGAACTCTGGTAATGGTGTTGTGGCCAATTGATCTACCAATGCTTGACCTTTGATAGCCTTTTGATTGAAAATTTCAATGTCAAATTCACTAAGTAGTGCAATCTAGCTAGACATGCGTCTTGTTATGAATGGTCTCAAAAGTAGGTACTTAAGAGGATTAACCCTTGAAATTATCTTGGTGGTATGATTTAAGAGATAGTGTCGCAACTTGCCGAAAGTATAAGCAACTGCTAAACAAGCCTTTTTAACCTGCGAGTACTTGGTCTCATGTTTAAGGAGAGTTCTGCTCAAGTAATACACATCTTGTTCTTGACCCTTATCATTGTGTTGTACCAATAATTCCCCAATGGAATGTTATGTTGCAGATGTATACAACAACATAGGCTTATCTGTATAGGTGGCATGAGTACCGGCGGAGATGTCAGGTATTCTTTCAATTTTACAAAGGCGTCTTGACATTCTTGTGTCCATTTGAATCTGGACATCCTTTTAAGCAATCTGGTTGAAATGATGGCACTTATCTACCAATTGGGAGATGAAGTGATGAATAGACTGTATTTTTCCTTTTAGGCCCCTTAATTGTCGAAGGTTCTAAGGAGGTGGCATATCTATTATAGCTTTGACCTTGGTAGGGTCCACTTCAATTCCTCTTCGTGAGACAATGAATCCGTAAGTTTTCCTGAAATGACACCAAAGACACATTTTTTTGGATTAAGGTGAACCTTGTACTCCCTTAACCGCTCAAATATACACCTAAGAACTATTGGATGATCCACCCTAGTCTTTTATTTAGCAAGAATATCATTGACATAATCTTCCATTATGTCATGAAGAAGGTCATGGAAAATAACAGTCATGGCACGTTGATAAGTTGCACCAACATTTTTAAGGAAAAAGGGCATGACCTTGTAACAAAATGTCCCTCATGGGGTTGTAAAATTTGTTTTATGTTGGTCTTCTTCAACAATTTGAATTTGGTTATACCTGGAAAATCCATCCATAATTGATAACATCTCATGGCCCACAGTAGAATCAAAAATCATGTCAATATTAGGAAAAGGGAAATCATCCTTACGAAATGCCTTGTTAATGTCACAAAAATATGTACAAATATGGATTCCGGGGGTATTTTTCACAACAAGTACCATACCAGATATTCACTCTGAGTAATCAAAGCACCGTATGAAGCCCTGCATCCAATAATTTTTTTAGTTTAGACTTATCAAGCAATGTAACCTTGGGATGCATTTTACGTAGTTTTTGCTTGATAGGTTTAGCATCTGGGTGCACCACAAGGTGATGAACCACAAGATAAGGGTCAAGACTAGGAATATCTTTATAATACCAAGTGAATACATCGTAAAACTTGGTTAGAAGTGTTGTTAAGGCTTTGGTTTTAGTTTCTGATAGACTAACACCTAGTTGTAACAATTTGGGTTGGTCTTCAATTCCAATGTTAATGGTTGTCATATCTTCTACCGACAACTTAGAAGTGTCATTATCTTGAAATGATGTTGGAGGCTTGTGTATATTATCAGATATTTATGGATCCAAATCTCCTCTCTCTAGTGCCTTCATAAAGGTTTTCACTAGGAGATGCGTCCTTTTCTTTCTTTTTCTTTTTCTTTTTCATTTTTTACTTCTCGTATAATGCCTCAGAAAGGTTTTCACTATGCGAGATATAATTTTTCTTTTTCTATGTTTAATTTATTTTTCTTTAGGACTAGAGATTGTAAGTTCTTTTCGAAGTAAGTGGTAACATCAAGGTTTATATCAAAACCCTTCTTGTGATCCGACAAGGGAAAAGGGTCCCGAGCCCCGAGGAACTCCTAGATGGCCTCATCATTTTGAAAGAGATCCATGGAAATATGACATTTTGGTCCTAATCAATGAGGGAAGGATAAAAATGTCAAGGGTTTGAATGGATAAGTAGTCTAGGAAAAGCGTAGTTTTGGCTAGGTCTTCGAAGAGGCTATGTGTGGAACCGGTCTCAATTTCAAAATCTAAGTCTGCATCACTAGATAATACCTCAAAGACTATAGGCCTCTTCTCATATGTCTCATATCCTAGACCATATGTGTAAAGGTTAGACTTGATATTCATAGGTTCAAGAACACCATGCCCTTATGGGCCAAGGCCTCTTCCTTTCCAGTTCATGTTTTTCATCATTTTATGGCCCTTGGTGTAGTGGATTCGATAGCATTCTGCCATCCTGTCATCATATAGCCAAGATTCATCGAAGATTGGAATATGTTCATCTTCTAGATATCCATATCATCTCCAAAGAGTTTTTCCAAGATAGTAAGTTAGATGTTCTTGTAGATGAGGAGTGTTAGGACACCCATAGCTATGAGGCAATAATGGGAGTTTTCCAACAAGGAATGTATTGTCAAGTGCGTACTCACCTAAACCTTTATGAGAGAATGTAACGTCAAGTGACACCTTAGATGTAGATGCTTCAAAGGAAGGCATGGAAGCATGAGGGCTCAATAGTATATCTAGGTCAATATGGTTGGTAATAATAGGAGTTGGGCTAGGTTTGGTTGTGCTATCAGTAGATGGACAATAGTTTTCCTTTTTGTACCTTGCTTGAAAAAATTACAGTATTCAAAGGGGTTAGTATTGCCATGCAAGGTGAAATATCTGCCATTATGTGGAAAATTTATGTATTGATGGAAAGTGGAAGGTACGGTGTGCATCGCATGTATCCAAGGTCTACCTAGAAGAAGGTTATATGATGTGTTTGTGTCAACTACATGACATAAAGTGTCAAGGAGCCGCAAGCCCGCTTGTATGGGAAGAGTGATGATGACACAAGATCGATGCTCAGGTATTATCATAACCATGAATGGTAATGATATTAGCATCTAAGTCATATATTGTATGACCAAGGCAATGAGAGCATTTTTATAGAACAAATGTTAAGGGCTACTCCATTTTCGATAAGAAGTCTCTTGACTTTATGATCGATAACATAGGCTTTGATGTACAAGGAGTTATTGCTAATCATATTTGGGTTCAAAATATCTTAAGGACCAAAGGATAGGATAGGCATTTTAGGAGTAAGGTTTGCGATCATAGCCTAAAATTGTTGAACATTAAGAGTATGAGGAACACACAATTCTCTTAGATCATGAGTGAGAATATCTTGAAAGCTAGGTAACTCTTTCAGTAGTTCTATGAGAGAGATATGTTTTGGTGTGGTTGCTAATTGTTTGATGAAGTCATACTGACCTGGAGTGGAATATTTGGCATTAGAATTTGACTTTTGATTTGAAGGAGCTGTTGGTTTAGATGTTTGAGGTTCTGTAGAAGACGTAGAAGGTTAGTTTTCCATAGGAACCCATATCTTCTATTGGTGTGTGGTCACAACATTACTCAAAGGTGTGAATTTAATGGTCACCATTGTAGATGGTACTTCCTCAATAAATGAGATAATTGAACTAAAATCAGTGTTATTGGTAGAAGGACCTTTGTCAGAATTTTTATTGTCACCACCATGTTTGGGAAATGGGTTTGAGAACACCTTAAGATTTTCATTGGGTGTCTTATTTGGTGATGATTCTTCAATAGTGATATCACCACTATCAATGAGATCTTGGACAAAGTGACGTAAGCAAAAGCATCGATCAGTCGGGTGACCGTCAATGCAATGAAAATCACAATAAGTATCAGCCTTGTAACAAGTAGGATTGGGTTCTCGCTCAACCAAAGGTCTGGTGATGGGATAAGTAACCATATTTGCATTAACGAGTTATTGAAGGAAAATTGATAGAGGTTCTCCCAAAGGAGTAAAACGACGTCGTTTAGAATCAAGAGAGGATGAAACCTCTGTGCTAGAAACAAGAAGAGGTTGTTTACCTTTGTTTTGTCTATTCTTAGTGTTTTGGATGTTGTGGACATTACAGTTGTCTATAATACCATCATTGACCATATTACGATTGCGGTTAACATGTTTAGATTTGTCTTGGTGAGAGCTATTAGAATGGTTACTATGTTTCCGTTGTCTTTTGAATGAGGTTTAATCAAACCTTTTGCGCTAAGGTATTTTTCAATCTATGATCCTTTCTCAATAAATTATTTGAAAGTGTTAAGGAAATGCATTTGCATGTGAAAGGATAGCTCACTATTGAGATTGGGTACAAAGATGCTCACGAGCTGCTTCTCAGGCATGGAGCATGGGAAACGACTAGCAATCCCATGCCATATTTGTAGGAATTGTGTGAAGGTTTCATTTGTTCATTGTTTGGCATTACAAAAGTCCATCATTGTAATTTTAAACTCTATGTTGAATGAGAAATGTTTGATGAACTTCTCTGAGAGGTCTGTAAAATTTTACACAGAGCCCTTGGGGAGAAGTAGGAACCAGTCCAAGGCTTGTCTTCCTAGACTTCGTGGAAAAATACACATTAAGAAGACATCACTATAGGCCACCTCTTGGCAAGCCATATAAAACTCCTTGATATGCTCTCTAGGGTCACTCTTGCCCCTATATTTTTCAAAGTTGGACGTCTCAAAAGATTTTGGAAAGGAAAATAGAAAATGTCCTTATTGAATGGGTAAGGAGACATTTCTTCAAAGTTGAATTGTTTGCCTTGATGTTTCATACTAGAGATGGTATCCTTCATCATTTGCCATTCTTGGGCAAATGGTGAGTTGTTCTGTAAGAAAGATAAGGATCCATCACTTGTAGATTTATTGTTATCTTTGGTGTGCATGATATGACTCTTAAATGAAGCATCACTAGAGATGTGAAGAAAGCAACCGTATATAGTTTAACAATGATGTTTTCAAACTAAATTTCATAAGAGGAGAATGAAGATAAAATGTGATGAAATAAGTTATGGCAAATTGAAACACAACACCGCTAAGATGTGAGTTGTAAGATGAAAGTGCTTAAGTGAGGACATGGATATCCACAACTCAAGACGTGATGTCAAAAAGAAGATGAAAATTAAATGTTGGGAAATACAATCCAAATGTTTAAGTTGTGAATGAAATGAGAGATGAACTCAAAAGGAGGTGAATAAGAAAGATAGAAGAATTTGATAATCACAAAAGGGGAAGAAACCAAATAAGTGAATGAAAAATCCAAATGAGTGAAAGAAGATCAAATGGAGAAGACAATGAGTATGAAAAGAAGAGAAAATTGAAATAATGAAAAAGAGATGAAAGTTCTGAAAAGGAAAAAATGAGAGTAAAATTAAGGTTAGTGAATGACTGATGACAAGAAGAAAAGGAAACGAGATCATATGAAACAAGGATTGTTTAAAAAGGAAAAAAGATAAGAAAAGTGAAAGAAGAATCCCAAAAAGGAGTGTTTGGGAAAAAAGTGAGTGTGGAACATTACGACAAAAAGAAAAAAAAAAGAAGAAAGTCGAAAATAAAGAAATTTTTGTTTCGAATGTTTATTTATGGCCTTTACCTTAGATTTTCTTGGACAATGTTTGGATTCTTGGGTGGATCTCTCAACTAGCTGTTAGAAAATATCTGAGTGAGTGCAACACTATTTCTAGTTGACAGTTTTACTTCACCCCCTTTGAAACCTTGAACAAATACCTTGCTTAGAATGAATCGCACTAGGAACAACACTATGGATATTTTGTGACTCTAACTCACAAAGGGTTTACTAGTCAGGTAGGAGAAAAGGTTTCCATTTCATCCACCATTTCCCTCAAGGTGTGGAATACTTTGGGGTTCCTAGAACTACCCCCTTTGTTGTAGCTTAAGGCTTATGCCAAGGGGTTTATGTTCTAGTTAAGCCATCAAGCCATAGCTCTTAACTAAACTTGCAAATCAAGTGTTTTGAATGTGGTGTTTTTTAATCTTTGATTTAGGTGTAGTTTGGTTGAACTCCTTTGACAACCTACAGTTAGTAGTTTTCAATGTTTAATCCACCTTGTGTGAGAGCGGGTCTTGTAAACAATGATTAGAAAGTTTTTTTAAAAAGAGGTAAAAATAACAAAACAAATAAACAAGACACATAAACGAACCCACATTTTTTATTTCTAAGATCACTTAAAAAGCACAAGGAAAGAGCATATGTGTGGGTTGGCTTTAGTTAATTAAAACATTAATTCCCCAAAAAAGAAATGACCACATTTTTATTCCCAAGATCGCTTTAAAAAGCACGAGGGAAGAGCATACATGTGGGTGATTCGTGTTAGTCTCACAAAAACAAAAGAAAACGATAAAGGAAAAGTATGCAAAAACACATGACAAAGTGTTAGTCTGGGTTAGAAAATGATAAAATGTGTACAAAATGGCTAAAAAGTAGGAAAAATTAGACCAAAATGTCTAATAACACTAAAATTGCAACATTTACAATTAGCGCAAGAGAGTATGTAAAAGCGTCCATGAACCCTACAAAATGAAATGACACAGTTAGGCCAATAAGAAGAAATAAAGAAACTAACCGATAAATTAAACAAAAAATAAGAAATTATAAATAAAACTAAATAAAACAATAAAGAAAAAAATATTTAAAAAAAATAGTAACTAATAATAAAAAGTAAACCTAAACCTAAAACTATACGTATAAAGGAAAAATAGAAACCTAATTAACTAGAGGTTTGTGTGTGTGCAGGTGGAATGAGGGAAGGAGCTCGGTGTGGGAAGGGTGAGGTAGGGAGAGATCTTAGTAGTGGAGGGCTCTGCAAGCCAAGGCGAGGGAGTTGGGGTCGGTGTTGGGGAGAGGTCCGAGCGAGAAGGGAATGGAGCTCGGTCTTGGCATGACGGGGAGCAAGTAGGGTTGAGGCATGAGGTCAAGTCATCGGGGGGAGCAAGGGACGGGCTCGGGAGTGGAGAGGGAGACAGGGTTCACGAGGGTGATGGGATGGGCTTGGGTGTTAAGGTTTAGTGGAGATTAGGGTGGTCAATCGGCGAGGTGAGAGGGCATGTAGGGTGGGGGAATTATAGGTGGGGCAAGCTCGGGCTTGGCTGGGACTCAGTGAGGACATGAATGGGGCTCGAGAAAGGTAGGGATGGGGAATGAGGTTGCTATGGTGAGTGGGGGTGTGGGAGAGTAATTCGAGATAGGAATGTGGGGAGTGAGGTGGGGACAGGGTCACTAGGGATTTGGGCGCGGGAGTGGGCTAGTCAAGGCCAAGTGGTCGGGGTCATTGTGGGAAACAAAACGGGTTAGGTCGAGATGGGGAGGGTGGGAATGGGGATCGGTAGGAGCTCGGCTAACTAGGTTGGGATCGACATGGGAAGGGGTCTATGTGAGTTGGGTGGGGTGAGTGGGGAGGTGCCTCACTAAGCTCGGCCGAGCTAGGTAGGGAGGGGTGTAAGAAAGGTTTTTTTGGTTTTGTTTTTAGAATTTTTGTTTTTAATTTTTTTGAAATGTGTTTTTAAATATATATAAAAAAACATCAAATAGAAATAAAAATTTAAAGTATATGTTAGTTTTTTTAGAGTAATCTAAACCATGTTGTTTTTTGTGCGGGTGTATAATTTTGTTTTTTATGTTGCAGGTTGTGCAGAAAGGATAGCAAAAATGTATACAAAATGGAAAAATGGAGAAACTAAAAGGGAAACCACGGTTAGCACAACCTACAAAAGTAAAACAACTCCATCTTGTAAAAATAAAACAGTAAACAATGTCTTTCCAATTCACCTATGAAAGTTGCACACAAACAAGAAGACTGTGGTGAAACAAATAAAACACAGGAATAAGAAATAAAACCAAAACGAAATGAAATGGGATGTGACTCCCTGACGGCATGCCAAAATGTAAACAAAGAAAATTACCAAAATGAAAGATAAACAAACCATGCAAACCTCTCAGCAACCTTCTGTGCAAACCTCATATTAAGAAAAAATTGCAGATGTATACCAGAGATGATTGTGGATGCTCTTGAATGCTCTCTAATACAGAATGCAAATGCTATCAACACAAGAAATTTAACACATTTTTTTTGCTTCAAATTCAAGAAGGATTGGAAGGAAGTTAAGCTTGTAATTTATAGAAACAGAAGGTAGTTGGAATTGGTTACATGGATAAATGAACATGCTAAAAATAACATTATGGGTAGTTACAATAGTGCTCGGGAAATAATGAAATTAATTACAAAAGTTGCATCTAGAAAGGTGGTTGTATGTGCATTTTAATTGCCCCCACCTTTCTAGGATTCTAGAAGTGCAGTTAACTAGGGTAGTCAAAGTGGAGTCTAAGTGGAGTTTGATCAAGTGGCAGATGACTAGGATGTGCACACACTTAATTAATTAATTATTTAATTAATAAATAATAATTAATTTAGCCAAAGGGGTACAAAGGGTACATGGGATTAATTTAATTAATCCAAAGGGTATAATGTGTATTAATTAATCAATTTAATTAATTAATTGCAAATGGGTGAATAACAAGGTGTATTAGCATAATATTGGCAACAAGTGAAAACATGAATGTAAACTTGGGGTGTCGACAGTGATCCCCCTCAAAACAGAACTAATGAGCTGATATATAGAATCGGTGAGTGGTTTAATAAATGTGTAGGTGGTGGAATTTAAGGGACGTGGGGCGGGGTAATGGTCGATCTGGGCTAATAAGTAATAGTCCAGGTCAATTTGGGTAATGGATAATGAAAATTAAATGCTTCACACATATAGATTACAACACGGTACCAAGTTAAAGAGCCTACAAACTCTACATTATCCATGGTCGATAGGTTTATCCAAACACGGATGAAATGATTTAGGTATCCAAGGCATAGTATATGGTCCGTTTGTCTCCTAAAAAAAGCTCTGCATTTTCATTGCCGAATCCAATTTTTTTGAGCTCACACCCTTCGTTGGTGTCTAAGGAAAGTTTGAGATTCAAAAATTAGCTAAAATCGTGCCATTGAGTTGTTTAAACCTCTGCGTCCCTCATTTTTTAGAAATCCTCCTCTTCCCGGTCTCATGCGTACATAATAACCTTTAACCCCTCCCATTTTTGATCGAAATGGTTCACTTGTTCCATGGCCTAGGTCATCAAATCATTGTTTTCCTTCATGCCTTTGGCTCGTGAAGAAAATTCAAAAATTGGACTCAAAATGATGAAGTTCTCTTCCTCTGTGTATTTTTCCATAGTCGAGAATGATGGGCATTTCTTTCCCGCAAATTTTTGCCTCATCATTCCTCAATGATATGTGGGTCTCCTTGATTTAGTGCGGTCTAGTTATACTTTAAAGACTCAGTGGATGGCTCTATGTGTCGTAATGACACAATTGGGGCAATCTTCAATTGAGCGCAGGATCTCAACGTGTCCTAGGTCCAAAATTATGGTAAAAGTGGCTAAGTATGGAAGGCTCAATGGATGGCTCCACCGTCACAATGACACAACTCCATGGGAAGGAAATTTTAATTACCAATTCAGCACCAAAGCACCATATGGTGGAAGACATTGAAAATTCAAGGTAGATGAGCGGGCCATCGGGGAATTTGAGACTTTGAGCCTTTTTGTAAAAAGGTGAAAAATTAAAAAGTAACCCACAACCTCGATCAGGCTACCAAGGAAAAATTCAAAGCTTGAGCCCGTAGGGAAAAATTTAAAGGAAAGGCCCATTGTAGAAAATTCAAATTGGAGTAGTTGGCTAGCGGGGAATTTGAGTTTTGAACCTTTTGTAAAAAGGTTAAAATGTTGAGAAAAGAACCGCGACCCCGCCTACAAATAAAAATTACCATGTGTCCTAGTCAAATCGGAATAGCGGGCCGACGGAGGAAATTGAGTTTTTGAACCTTTTTGTAAAAAATGTTAAAATGTCGTGAAAAACCGTGATCCCATTTCTAATAAGAATGTGCCACGTGTCCTAGTTGAAAATTCAAAGTGGGGTTGCAGACCAATTCATTCCAAATTTCCAAATCTCTAAAAAATCACAAAATGCAAAGGGCTTCCCCCCGTAACCACTCCAATCCCTTCCTGCCACATGGATGGCCCAAATTCAAAGCTAGAGGAGCAAATCAAATGGTCTAGATTTAAACTAGAAAATCAAATGTAATGGTTGCTTTGCAAGGTCTGGTTTTAGCCGCCATGAGTGTTTTCTTCATGATAAAGGAATTCGAAGAGGCATGAATGATTTGTAATGTTGTAACGGTTTCTTGCAAAGAATATAATGACTTCTTGACGTCATTCCAAGGGTTGGTGATTGATTTTAGAAAAACCAGAGTGCTCTATACCTAGAAAAGACAGAAAATGCCATTCTTCTTCTATTTTCTCTTCTTCCTTGAATTTCTTCCATTCTCAAGCTATGTACAAACTCTACTCGAGCTTCAATAAGAAAAGAAGGAATTTTTACCTCCTTGATTGAGGAATTAATTGGTACTTTGTGACCAATGAGTTTCATTCGGTCTTGTAGCTTCTCCCGTGGATTTGTTTTTCTTCTGATTATAAATGCATGTAAATGAAGTTTCTAATTGATGTGTGTGGGCATTTGATATTCTACCCACAACATTAGTTTTTCTTACCTCCATTCTCACTCTCTTTCCCTTCTCGGACAAAGTTCTTCTCATGAGAAATTGGCGCTTTGTCACAGGGACAAAGTGGAGTTCCCCTACTAGATCTCTAGTTGAAAGACCACCATTTAAATCCACTTTTTCACGCATGCACATACGGAAGCTATACCATTCAAGTAGAGGGACTTAGACTCCCATAGCATTTTCTTAAAACCCACCAATTTGTCCACAAGAAAAATTTTCTTGCCAATAGTTTTTGGTGCCCACCGTGGGACAGATCTTGCAACATCTACACCTAAAAATGACCTCAGGGTCATAAAAAAGATTCTAAGTGAAAATTTCGGAGATTGAATAATCACACAAACTACATGGATGTAAATCATGACTATTCAGGGAAATCCTCCTATTGAGAGACCTGATTTACTCTTTCACATCCAAGAAGACATTGCTTCTGATCTGAGAGAAGCCATTTGGCACAGTAGACAAAGTGTAAATCAATACTTCATTGCCATAAGGATTTTGGACCTGGAAGAGGAACGTGTTGTCAAATTGGAGAGACAGAGACAAATTCCAGCACCCCAAAGGAGAGCATAAATCTTCAAGCTGGCTGAGAGAAGATACACCCAACAACTAAGGCAAGGAGGACAAATTGATCCCACATTTGAAGAGCTTGAAAGAGAGGTAGTTGTTGAAGAGGAGATAAGAGCTCAACTTGAAGAAATAGAAAGACTCCAACTCAAAGCAAAAGAAAGAGCAGCAACAGAAGTAGCCTTAGCAAGATTGGAGGCTAGAAATAGGAATAGAATGGGTGATCATGAAGATGAAGTATGTAGGCCTAATGTGCCATGGGGAAGGAATACTTGATCCACTCGCCCTTCCACAACCACTTCATGACCTCCTAAGAGGCTCAAGAAAGAACTTCCCAAAATTCAAAGGGGATGGTTCTCAACTCCAAGAAGAACATGTAGCAGCATTCATCACTACTTGTGGAGTGTTGGGAGTTGAAGATGAAGATGTTTTAGTTAGGCTATTTGTGGAGTCACTCTAAGAAAATGCTACTTAGTGGTTCTACATGATGCCCCCAAGATCTGTCACATGCTAGGAAGACATAAGAAGTGCATTTGAACATAGGTTCAAGAGCACAGAAGATTGTCAGGATCTGTTGGTCCAATTGGTTCAAATGAAGAAGGAGACCTCTGAATCAATGAGATATTTTATAGCAAGGTATAATAGGTTGACAAGAAGGATCCTAGAAGATGTGGTACCCCCTGAAAACAACTTGAAAAGGTTCTTCATCAGTGCTTTTCCATCAAAAGTTGGTTTCTTCCTTAGAAGAGCCCAACCAAGAACATTGAGGGAAGTTCAAGACTTTACAGTTGAGATTGATGATGATCTAATTCTTTCTGGCAAAGTGAAAGGACCAAATGGAAAGAAAAAGGTCAGAGTTCAAATTTAGTCACCACTAATCCAATGTTTCAAAAAATGGCAAATGACCTAGTTGCTTTGAAGAAGAAGCTATCACAAATCATAATGAGGAATGCTCCAAGGAGACCAAACCCTCTTGATAGACCAAGAATTGCTCCACCCCCTCGTAGGCTTGCTCTTGAAGCACCACTAGTCAATGCCATCTGTGACACTGGGGAATTAGAAGAAGGAGCAGATATTGAGGAAATTGAAGAAGAAATCATGGATGACCATGAAAACTATCTTGAAATTGAAGAGGTTGGCATGCACAATGGCCTGATTGAGTACATTGATGATGAGGAGGAAGGTGATGAAGAAGCTCCAAGTTTTTCATGTGTTGTTTTCACTCATGCACAATCCAAGAATGGTGTTTTAGCCTCAGCAGTTACAACAGATGATAGGAAGAGAAAAGAAGATAGCTCTTCAAAGCCTCCACAAAACAAGATCATCAACAGAGGATCACCATTACCACCTTCCATGGAATCAGCCAAAGAGAAACCAGATTCACTGGTTGCCAAGGATCATGCTGCTCTGCCAAGTAAGTTATTTGACTCTTCTTCCAACTCAAAGGTTGTTAAGAGAAATTCTCTTCTAAATACTGGTTCTACAAGAACATCTAAATTTCAATCAAGGGCTACACCCTCACCTCCTTCCAAGTCAATTGCTACATTTGAAAAGGAGAACCTAGCACCAAAAGTAACAAAACCTCTACCATTTAAGTCCTCATCCACTACTGGAACCTCTTCCTCATCTACCATAGCTCCATTTGACTTTGTGGAGCATGCAAGCAAAACCAAGGTTCAACTCTCTAATATTGAATACCTACAAACACATCCTGCCCAATTTGATAGATTTATCAAATCATTCTTGGGTGGTAACTCTACATCCCCAATATCTAATTCTAAAGGCTTGCTTCCCACACCATCTTCTCAAAACATGCTAGCCCTCAGTGCCTCCAACACCAACAGAGTTGATCCTTTTTACCTGTCACTTCTCATCAAAGGTTTCCAATTGAACAATTGCATTATAGACTCTGGAGCCTCAGATAATGTGATGCCAGCAAAAGTTGCAAATTCTCTTGGTCTTACTTTGACCAGGTAAATGGCACATGCTATTTAATGGAATCCAAACAAGTTCCATTGGTAGGAAGGATTAAGGATGCTCAGGTCACACTAGCTGATTACCCTGACAAGAAGATACTCCTGACCATTCTAGTGGCAGACATCCCAACATCATTTGGTATGCTGTTGAGTAGAAGTTTTTATAGAGATCTAGGTGGAGAAATAAAAATGGATTGGTCATCTACAACTATCCCAGTGAAAGGAGAAATGAAGAAGTTGTTACTAGTCAGAAGATGAAATTCACAGTAAGGAAATCTGATGATCCAAAAGCTAACATCCTTTTTCAAGATGGTGGGCTAGGAAACTACTTCCTTACATCACAAAAGGAAGAGAAATTTCCACTCCTCATGGAAGAAGAAGAAGATCAGATTTGGACAATGGAGTTTGATGGCAGTCATTCCAAAGAAGGTTCAGGGGCTGGTGTAGTATTATACTCTCCTTCCAATGAGATATATCCTTTTTCCTACAAGCTGCAATTTGACAATACAAATAATACAACAGAGTATGAAGCATTACTCTTAGGCATGAATGTAGTAGAGGACATGGGAATTAAAAAGCTGAGATGCAAAGGTGATGTAGAGATTGTGGTGAAGCAATTCCGCTAGCAATATTAGGTAAAAATTGCAGTCTCGGGCATTTTAGAAACAGGTGTGCGTCGCATTGAATCCTTTGATGCATTCTCCATTGAAGCTATCCCTAGGGAGCAGAATGAAAAGGCTGATTCTCTAGTAGTGTCAACTTCCTTAGTGACACCTCATCCCTCTTTTGGAAAGGATAAAGTGACCATTGAGATGGTGTTCAGACCCAACATACCAGATAATGCAAATCACTGACATGTCTTTAATGATGACAATTAGATCTTATCCTTCTTAGAACAAAGGGATAACTTCAATAATATTTTCTTTGAAGGAAGTGAAAACCCACACCATGAATCAGTTCCCAAAGAAGAGAAGGAGGGAGTTGAGGGGATTGATGAAGAGGGAGTAATCAAACTGAAAGGAAACAAAATCCCTAAAGGCCTAGTTTCTTTGGAAGATCTCTTTGACAAGCATGACAAGTTCATCCAAGAAAAAGAAAAAATATTCTTGGTGTCCATCTGATTTTGATCAGGAAAACATTGGCACTTTAGAGAATCCAAGGATGGTTAATATTGGTAAATGCTTCTCACCAGAAGAGAAGAGAAAGTTTTTTTCTCTGCTAAAAAATACTCAGATGTGTTGGCTTATTCCTATGATGAACTCAAATCTTTCCAGCCAAAGGAAATGAACCACTCCATTCCTTTGAAGCAAGGAGCCAAGCCCTTCAGGAAAAAGAAAAGGCCCTACAATCCAAATATTTCTGATGTTATCAAAGAAGAGGTGACAAATATGCTCAATGCTAGAATCATTTTCCCCATCCACCATTCAACATGGGTGGCTAACATTGTGCCAGTAAGGAAGAAGAATGGGGAAATAAGAATTTGTGTAGACTTCCAAAATCTAAATCAGGCATCTCTCAAGGAAAATTACCCTCTTCCAATCATGGATCATATTTTGCAAGCAGTCACTGGATTTGAGATGCTCTCTTTTCTTGATGGATTCTTAGGGTATAACCAAATCAAGGTGGCAGAAGAGGATTGCAACAAAACAACCTTCACAACACCTTGGGGCACTTTTTCCTATAGTAGAATGCCTTTTGGCTTGATCAATGCTGGAGCCACTTTCTAGAGGGAAATGGACTTGGCCTTCAAATATTTGAAATATTACATTTTCATTTACTTGGATGACCTCACAGTTTTCTCAAAGAGGAGGGGAGATCATATCTGTCATTTGGAGCAAGTCCTTGCAAGATGTAGAAGACATGGCATTTCTCTAAATCCTAAGAAATGCATTTTTGGAGTCACAGAAGGTAAGTTGCTGGGACACATTGTGAACAAGCATGGAGCACACATTGATCCTGAGAGGATCAGAGCTATCCAAGCACTATCCTTACCAACCAGCAAGAAGGGATTCCATTCATTCTTTGGAAAGGTAAACTTCCTTCATCGTTTTGTGCCTGAGTTTTCTGAACTGACCAAGCATATAACTTCCATGATGAAGCCTCAAACATGTTTCAAGTGGGATAAGGAAGGAAAAGTAGCATTTGAGGAGATAAAGAAATCCATTTCCAAAGCTCCAACTCTTGTATCTCTAGATTTCAACAAGGAGTTCATCATGTATTGTTATGCATCATAACATACAATCTCTATTGTTCTTACTTAGAAAAATGATGAAGGTTTGGAAGCACCCATTGTTTTCATGAGCTGCCCCTTGAAAAATCATGAGCTAAAGTACTAGTCAATTGGAGAAACATGCCTATGCATAGTGGTTAAAGATGTTAAAAGTTTCAGATTCTACATTCTTAATTCCCATACAGTGGTGATGGTCCCTAGAAGTGCAATCAAGTCCATTTTGACTCAACAAGATCCTGGGCTAAGAGAGGAAGTTGGATGGAAAAGACCCAAGAGTTTGACTTGGAGATTAGACCCTCTAATCGGTGAGAGGAAATGGTTTGTGCAAGCTGATTGTGGAAGATGAAGACCTTAAGGCTCAACAAGGAGAAAAAGATGGTGTTTTCTCAACCTATTCAGGAGATAGTCCACAAGTGCTCTTTGTCACCACTACTAATGAGTGGTATGCTGATATTTCTTACTACCTCACTTATGGATAATTCCCTCCTCATCTTGACTACAAACAAAGAAGGAAACTCAAGCTAAATGCAGCCAAGTTTGTGATCTAGAATCATGCACTTTACAAGAGAGGCCTAGATGGTTGTTTCCTCAAGTGTGTAGATAAGGAGTAGCAAGAAAAGTTGCTTAGGGCCTATCATGATCAAGCTTGTGGTGGACATTTCTCAACAATGGTCACTGCACATAAGATCCTCAGAGGAAGATATTATTGGCCCTCCATATTTGCAGACACTCAAGATTGGGTTTCCAAATGCAAAGCATGCCAACAATTTGTTGGAAAGTCACAACTAGTTGCATTGCCACTCAGGCTGTGGTGATTGAAGAACCATTTCAGCAATGGGGGCTAGATTTTATTGGTGTTTTGAATCCTCATTCAAGTGCAGGGCACACTTATGTACTCACTACAACTAATTACTTCACCAAGTGGGTGGAAGCCATTCCAACCAAGCAGGCCAACTCTAAAATGGTCTATAACTTCATCAAAGAGAATATCATTGTCCATTTTGGAATACCACAGAAGATTGTTGTAGACAATGCCACCTATTTCTCTTCCAAGGAGCTCACAGAGTTTTGCTATGGCTTTGGAATCTCTCTATCTCACTCCTCTGACTACTATCCATAGGGAAATGGTCAAGTTGAGTCAAGCAACAAGAACATTGTTACCATTGTTCGTAAGCTGGTTGATGAGAAGTAAAGGAACTGGCACAAGAAATTATATGATGCATTATGGGCTGATAGGATCACTCCTAAGAAGGCAATAGGTATGTCACCTTTCCAAACATTGTATGGAGTTGAGGTAGAGATTCCCCTCACAATTGAGATGCCACTCTCAAGTTGCTGCAAGAAATAGAACATGGTCAATACAAAGACTCCATTGACAAGAGGATCCTCTTCTGGAGAAGCTAGAGGAAAGAAGATGCCAAGTGGTGGATAGAATTAAGGAACACCAATTGAAAGTAAAGATCTTTGACAAGAGGGAAAAGGCAAGAGAATTCAAGGTTGGAGATTTTGTCCTATTGTGGGACAAGAGAAGAGAACCAAAAGGCAGCCATGGAAAGTTTGATTCATTATGGCTTGGCCCATTCCAAATTCATGAAGCTTGTGGTGAGAATGTTTTTCTCCTCTCTTACCTGGATGGAACGCCATTAGAATTTCCTCAAAGTGGGAAATACTTGAAACTGTATCATCAATGAAAGTGGGTTGTCCCCCACCCTATACCATAGGTGATTTGCGTAGGTTTGTTTTTCCTTTTGCTATTATGTGGTTTTGGTTTTGTTTTGTTTGGTTTTGTTGTGTGTGCTTTGTTTTGTGTGTTTCCTCCTTCCTTTCTTTCTCAGAATTGTATATGACTTTGCAAGGCCCAATGGATAAGGCACTAGTCAAACGTAATATGTTTTGAAACTTGAGATTCTGGATCCTCATGTTATGCCCTAGCCATGCCCAGTTCACGCCATGTCCCCAAGCTAGAGCCAGTTGTTGTCTCCTGAAAAAATCTCTACATTTTCATTGCCAAATCCAAAATTTTGAGCTCACACCCTTCGTTGGTGTCTAAGGAAAGTTTGAGATTCAAGAAATTAGCTAAAATCATGCCCTTGAGCTGTTTAAACCTCCGTGTTGCTCATTTTTAGAAATCCTCCTCTTCCTGGTCAGTGCATGTAATATCCTTTTGCCCCTCCCATTTTTGATCGAAATGGTTCACTTGTTCCATGGCTCGGGTTGTCGAATCATTGTTTTTCCTTCATGCCTCTAGATCATGAAGAAAATTTGAAAATTGGACTGAAAATGATGAAGTTCTCTTCCTCTGTGTATTTTTCCACAGTCGAGAATGATGGGTGTTTCTTCTCCTACCAAATTTTTCCTCATCATTCCCCAATGATATGTGGGTCTCCCTAATTGGTGCGGTCCAGTTATACTTTAAAGACTCAATGGACAGCTCCATGTGTCACAACAACACAATTCCAAGCATAATTCTGGGGGGCAGTCTTCAACTGAGCATGGGCTCTCCACATGTCCCAGTTCCAAATGAAGGTAAAATTGGCTAAGTATGGAAGGCTCAGCGGATGGCTCCACATGTCGCAACGACGCAACTCCAGGGGTAGGAAAGGTCAATTACCAATTCAGCGCCAAATTGCCACGTGGTGGAAGACATTGAAAAGTCAAGGCGGACGAGTGGGCCATCAGGGGAATTCGAGACTTTGAGCCTTTTTGTAAAAAGGTGAAAAATTAAAAAGTAACCCGCAGCCCCGATCAGGCTACCAAGGAAAAAGTCAAAGCTTGAGCCCGCAGGGGAAAATTTTAAAGGAAAGGCTTGCCATTGAAAATTCAAATTGGAGCAGCGGGTTGGTGGGGAAATTTTATTTTTGAACCTTTTTGTAAAAAAGGTTAAAATTTTGAGAAGAGAACCATGACCCCATTTACAAAAAAATGTGCCATGTGTCCTAGTCAAATCAGAGCTAGCGGGCCGACGGAGGAAATTGAGTTTTTGAACCTTTTTATAAAAAGGTTTAAAATGTCGAGAAAAAAATGTGATCTTATTTCCAATAAGAATGTGACACATGTCCTAGTTGAAAATTCAAAGCAGGGTTGTAGGCCAATTTGTTCCAAATTGCTAAATCTCTAAAAAAGCACAAAATACAAAGGGCTTCCCCCCGTAACCACTCCAATCCCTTCCTGCCACGTGGACGACCCAAATTCAAAGCTAGAGGAGAAAATCAAATGGTCTAGATTTAAACTGGAAAATCAAATGTAACGGTTGCTTTGCAAGGTTTGGTTTTAGCCGCCATGAGCGTTTTCTTCATGATAAAGGAATTCGAAGAGGTGTGAATGATTTGTAATGTTGTAATGGTTTCATACAAAGAATATAATGACTTCTTGTTGGTTGCATATTTTGTCACACCAAAATATGAGGTTCAACCATAGTACATGGGATCAAATCCCTCCTCAAAGATAGGTGAGGCAGCCTGTTTATTATTGATCTAAAACACAATAGAAATAATATGTACAATATTCACGCTATTCTAACCATTGGGGTTGGGACACAATCCCGAAATCCATATCAATACGAGATGGAGATGTTACAGTTTTAGAAATATAATGGATTAGAAAGAAAAATATTATAGATGAAATAGAGTGGGAAGGGAATGAGAGGAACATATTTTCTTTCAAGAAAACATAGATCAAGAAATACTTATACGAGTTTTAGATAATGGGTTTAATATTTGAAAGAATTAAAATAATCAAGAACACTAAACAAAGAGTACCTTAAGATCTTACCATGGAACCTTACCACCAAAATATAGGTGAACTTCTTGAATTGTAAGAAGATGCAACCCCATTTTGACACTTCGGCCCATGCTTCATTAGAAACCCTTCTTTTCCTCAGATCAGGATTCAACCTGCAAATGTTTTCATAGAAGAAGGCATCATTCATTCTTCTATATTGATCTTCAGACCCTTTCATTGTCAGCTAAGGGAAGTACCGATATATGTGTTTTGTTTCCGATTTCCCTTTGCATCTAGCCCTAGGTAATTTTTCATGCTTGTTGCTACATAGGTGACGTATGACATCATATAGAACTTGCTGGTAGACAAGATTGTTTTCATTTGGGAGTCTATCTCGTCACTTATTAGGCTGCCCTAATCAATCCCTTGGTCATTATTCTTTATGACAACCATGAACTGGTACATCTACCCTTGGAAATCTCTTGATTTTGGGAGTCCAAATAATCGACTCATCAAGGTGATGATATAACTTATTTTGAGAATGAAATCAATTCTAGGGACTGACTTGGGAAACCTAGAAATGGCTGGCTTAGCCTTGATCAAGAACTTCTTTTTTAAAAGCTTGATGCGGTCTTCCGATATTTGTCCCGGGCCTTTTGTGTTGATTTAAGGTTTAAATCAACATATTCCACAAAGTTGGGCAACCTTAGGAGGTTATCAAAGTAGCCTCTATCCAATTTCACTATAGACTTTCCTACTTGATTTCTTACTGAGTGGTAGGTTGAGTCATAGTTGGAAGCGAAGGCTAGGATGAATTTAGGGCATTGAGTTGATATTGGAAATCCTGCCGCAAGAGGGAGACCGCTTCCGGCTATTGACTTCATCCAAGAATTCTAAGAAGAATCCTCAATTCTCTTCTAGAAGTCCTCCATATCTATATTACCGAGCTCTGTGTCCCGAATGTCATAATTGTAGCTTATGTAAGAAGAAGAATCCATCTTTTGATACTTATACTTCATCTTTCCTGTCCTATCTGACTTATCCTTAGATTGGTCGGGGTTCGACATGAGGAGTCTCGAAGAAGAAATGCCTTGATGATTTCTAGAAGAGCAATCGGGCTTGAAAGTTTGTTGGACAATTACATAGACCCGCCACACTGTTCAGATTTTGAGACTTATAAAACACCTTGAAACCCGACACAATGGAGTGTATGTCAGAAGTTAGGACATGTTGAGCATCGATGAAAACCCAACACACTGCAAAAGTGAGGAGGTGTTGGGAAAGTGGGAAAACCCGACACACACGGTGGAACCCAAAGGATGTCGAGTAGGTAGAAAATCCTGACACACTGTGGATCTTGATGGATGTCAATCACCTAGCAAAACCTGAAACAAGGCGAGAAGAGGTGAGATGTTAAACACCTTGTAAAACTTGAAACAAGCATATCGAGTTTCGACATGTCGAATATGAGAAATTTCTACCTTGTGATCACTTAGGAATTTCGAGACTCTTTTGAAATCAACAAGGTACAACTTATATAAAAAAATAAGTAAATAACCTAGGGGTGAATTTCAAACAAGAACACATATGGGAATAACCCTAAACCCTAAACAAGTAATGGAGGAGGAAATGAAATGGAAACTCCAAACAAACACCTCATAAATAACCCAAAAATCTTCAAAATAGGAAGAAGAGAAGAGTACCTTCAACAAGCTTGAAAAATGATCAAAGATGGATGGTGAAATCGATCAGGAAGCTCGATCGGGTTTGGAGGTGGAAGAAGCATAAAAGGAAATCCAACGCAAAAAAAATGAACAAAGTAACAAATGATGTGGAAAATAAACTATTTATAATAACCTAGCATTAATTACACCTCACTTGACACATGTGCCAACTACCAGACTACACATTAATGACATGTCATCATGCTTGGAGCATCCGAAAACCCGTTACAAAGAATTTGATTCAATTCAGGTTTCGGGCTTTGGAAAACAAACAACATGAAACATGTATTTGGCAAAGCATGTTCCGATGCTTAGTAGTTCCGAAAACCCGACACAATGGACTTAGGCAATCGAGTTAAGGGTTTCGAGAAACATGAGACATGTAACATGCAAGGAACATGTTTACATGCAATAAAAACCGACAAACCGAAAATCTCTTTCAAAGGAAATTTTAAGAGATTTTTCCAAAATTTCCTATGGTTATCTCAATTTTAGCTGAAATCACTAAAATGAGATAACACTTCTTGACGTCATTCCAAGGGTTGGTGATTGATTTCAGAAAATCCAGAGTGCTCTGCATTACCTAGAAAAGATAGAAAACACCATTATTCTTCTATTTTCTCTTCTTCCAAAAATTTATTCCATTCTCAAGCTATGTACAAACTCTACTCAGGCTTCAATAAGAAAAGAAGGAATTTTTTCCTCCTTAATTGAGGAATTAATTGGTACTTTGTGACCAATGAGTTTCATTCAGTCTTGTAGCTTCTCTCGCAGATTTATTTTTCTTCTGATTATAAATACATGTAAATGAAGTTTCTAATTGATGTGTTTGGGCATCTGATATTCTACCCGTAACATTAGTTTTTCCTACCTCCATTCTCACTCCCTTTTCCCTTCTCAGACAAAGTTCTTCTCTAGTGAGAAATTTCTAGCTTTACCATAGGGATGTGGAGTGCCCCTGCTAGATCTCTAGTCGAAAGACCACCATTGAAATCCACTTTTTCATGCATGCACATATGGAAGTTGCACTGTTCAAGTAGAGGGAATAATATTCCCATAGCGTTGGCTCAAGCCCACCAATTTTTCACAAGACAAATTTTCTCACCAATGATCTAGAAACACAATGTAGGTCAGGTGTAGGAACATTTAGGTATGTTACGATACACCAAAAGTTTCGTTGGGATAAACGGCATGATGATAGGAAAGGTATAGTTGTTAAGCTAAAACAACATAGGTAACAACATCGCAAGGTATAAGCGAGTACATAAGGTTAATGGTCACACCAAGTAGGTTAGGTCTAGATAAATAGGTCATGACATGGGTAAGGCCAATGTATAGGTAAAAAAACAAACCACGAGATTCAATGAAGGAAATGTGTGGGTAGTTTGAGTTTATAGGTAGGTTTCAATAAGTGTGGGTGAGGTCAAAGGGTATCGGGAAATGATGAGTTGAGGCCAAAATGGGAAAAATGGGGTAAAAATGATAGTAGCAAGTAATTGATGTCGGTTTTAAAGTAATTGATGTTGGTTTAGTCCGACCAATGTCACCACGCTGTAGAGTTAATAAACAAAAAAATCCATATTTTATAGATTCATTTTAACTTGTTGCTATTTGGGAAAACAATAGAGTGGTGGGGTAAGAGGAGCGCGGTAGGAGGTGTTTGAGTTGAGCTAGCAAGTGACTAGTGCATGATTGGCATTCGGTAGGTGGGTCCATAAGATTGATTGGAGCCATTTGATTGGTTGTAAGGTGAGGAGTGGATTTGGTGATGGCAGAGGTGAGAGAGGGTTCGGGTGGACCACTAACACAATAGCTAGATGTACCACCACGCAGATGGTGCCAATATGAGGTAGGACTCAATCTATGCTATTGTCTTTGGGTTAAAAAATGTTTTAAATTGGTTTGGGTAAAAGGGGGTTTGGGGGAAAATGAATTTTGCATTTGTAGGTAAAAATGCATGAAATGAGGGAGGGGGTCCAATATAGTGTAAATAGGGGTGGGAATGAAGTTAGGGTAGGTTTGGGTAGGGTATATTAGGTTTTTAGAGAATTTTTGATAAAATTTGTGGGGAAGGTTTATTTTTATTACGTGACAGAGACCAATGTCGATCCACAGTTAGCCGATGTCGGTTGGTCATGACCGGCATTGGTCAAGTTTGAGATGATTGACACCGGTGAAATTGAATTGGCATCGGTCAAGGAAAACCGGTGATGGTTAAGGTGACCAACACCGGTTAGGGATGATGAGAAATAGGGGTAAGGAATGGGTAGGGGAAGGAAAAATAGGCAAGGAAGGGCTAAGGGAAGGTGGATGTAGGGAAAATATGGTAAAAGGGGTATTTGGGTGAATAGGTGGAGATGGAAAGGTAGAATGGGTGAGAATAGGTGTAACAATACACTAGAAAAAAAGGGGTAGTCGGTAGGGTTGTGGTTTGGGTAGGGTGTGGTGGGAAATAGTTATGTCATGTAATAGGTGTGTTGGGTAAAAGGTATGTTGGGTATGGTCAAGGCTGAATAATGTTGTGGTTTGTTTGATATAGACTAGGGACTAGTTTGTGGATGAGGGATAGAGTACCGCCTCTGTTTTGGTAATATTATCAAGTGTGACCATATATGAGTTGATGCACGTGTGAGACGTTGGCCTAATTGGGATCTCGATGCTACTGACATATATCTCGAGAGCCGAGTGTTTCACCATTTTATTTACATTTTTGAATGATGAAACAGATAGGGTTATGGGCTAGGAGGAGTACCTATCAAATGGGTTGGTTAATGGTTGTTGCATGCATTCTAACTTCTTGATCCAGTGCCGATTGTGAGATATTCCTTTTGGTTGTGAGGAATTACCTGAAATAGAAAACAAGACCACAAAAGAATAGTTAAATAATATATGATAGTGGACTACCTAGCGTATGCTAGATCCAGGAAGCATGATACTTCCTAGATGGTTGTCAATCCACTGTTTAAAACAAATTAATGTGAGAAATAAGAAAATTCCTACTGTAGTTGATATGATTTAGGTATCTCATTCAATCACAATAAGCAAATCTAATATAACCAACTTAGGCTATAATCAGATTCGAAGGATGAGGTAACTGTCAAGGTAATGGGGTGAGTCGGGGTTTGATTCTAGGTTGTTTAGGTCAATTGGTAGGAGGTTTTTTGGCTTTTTTTTGGGCAAGGTATAAAACATAGAGACCGGCATCGGTTTTGTATGACCGAGGACTATTACTGCAGATTTTTATAACTCAATACTTCATGGTTTAGGGATTTGTTTGAGACTGATTTGTGGATAGTGAGAAGTGGGTGTAAGTCTAGGGAGGTGTTGGAAATACTTGAAGATGTCTAACGGTCAGGTATGGGTGATTTTATGGTGTGGGTGAAGGAATGATAATACTTGTATGGAGATAAATGGTGGGGAAGTGAGAGTTCAAGTAGAAACTAATAACAAAAGTAACAAATCCTAATAGAATGAAAATAGAAGAATGCTGGTTAATAGGATACTTACTGTGATGTAGATTCGATGGATGGATGGATGGAGGTGATGGTTAATAAGAGGAATGGTGTTTGGTGTCATGGCAGTGCTTCCCGGAATGCTACCGTGGGTGCAATTCTCATATATCTTCCTAGATGATGGTTCTGGATGCTTGGATACATGGAAAGATGTTGGTTATGCTTGCATGTAGCCTTGATCTCATTCTCGTCTGGTCTCGAATGTGCCAATACCTCAAATAAGGTTGCTAAGGTGAATAAATGGTAATCGATGATGGTTCGTCTTGACCAACATCGATTTAGGTCTGACCGACGTCGATTAAGGCAAGATTCCCTAGGTTTACTAAAATGGGTAGATGTTTCTAATTTCTTGGGCCAAGTTGGTTTGTTTTCATGGATCAGAATAGAAGCTTCCCTTCTTATGAGTGGGAATGTGGTTAGAGAAATCTTAGGCATTGATTTTAGGGTTAGACCAAATCTTAGCTCATTAAGGCAAGTAAGACTTAGTTATTGTTAGTTATAGAAACATGCCAAGAATAGGTCTAGGGTGAGGTGTAAATTAGGTCAATTAAGGTAATAAAATAATAAAAGTTATGAGGATGAGGATTAATTTAATTAAAATAATTAAATTAATATTAATGTGGGGTGAAAGGGGCCATGGTTAGGTGCCCATGTTTAAGTTGGTTATCTGATCAGGGGCTAAGGGGAATGTAACCAAATTTAGGTGTCTACATTTTCCCCTTTTTTTCACATAGCTTGTATTGGTAAGCGATGCTGACAAAAATAAGAAGTGGGTGCCCCATGTGTGGGTGAATGTGATCCCCCTCAAACCAGGAACTGGTGAGGTGGAAGACGGAAGTGGTGAGTGGTTTGATAAAAGGTGGATGTGGTGAAAAGGAGCATAGATGTGGGTGAATGTGGGAAAGGGTAGAGGTCAATGGGCAGAGGGTCAAAGGTAGTGGAATTCAAATGCACACATAAGTTATAAATTGGGACACATCTATACGTTGAATATCTTAAAAACTCTACATCATCCAAGGTCGATAGGTTTATCCGAACAAGGTTGAAGTGATTCCGATATCCAAGGCATAGGATATGGTGCGAAAACACAATGTAGGTCAGGTGTAGGAACATTTAGGTATATTCTGATACACCAAAGGTTGGGTCAAGATAAATAGCACGGCAATAGGAAAGGTAAGGTTATTAGGTTAAACAACATGGGTAATGAGTGTCGTAAGTTATAAGTAGAACATGAATTCATGGGTCACTAACAATGTTTCAGGTCTAGGTAGCTATGTCACGACATGGGTAGGGCCAAGGTTCGGGTAAAATAACAAGTCCCTAAATGAAATTAAGGACAGGGATAGGTAATGTAGGCTTGGCGGTAGGATGCGATATGGGTGGGTAAGGTCGGACAAGAGCGGGAAGGGTAAATGTTGGTTGGAAATGGGGAAAGGGTATTGATAATAGTATGAAAGGTAACCGATGCTAGTCATACTTAACCGATGATGGTCTAGGTAAACCAATCATGGTTTGTTAGTGCACAAGAATGATGTCAATTTTGGTACAAATGACCATGGTTTTCTAGGGCACAGGACCGATGTCGATCTAGGTATAACCGACGCCGATCAGGTCGATGTGGGTATATAAAAAGGAAAAAGTCATATAATACAGATTCATTTGTACACTTTTGACTTTTGGAAAATGACAGAGCATTGAACGAGTTGTGCTTTGTCATGAGAGAAGTACATGGGGACCGTACTGAGGTGAGGTGGAGAGATCCGAGGTGGGGAGAGGAGTCAAGTAGATGGGCCCACAAGATCAGGTAGAGTGAGTGGGTTAGTGGAGAGGTTAGAGGTAGAGGTGTGACATGGCGGAGGTAGGAGAGGGGTCAAGTAGACCACCAAAGCATAGTGACCGGATGTGCCACAACAAAGGCAATCTTTGAGACGAGGTAATTTTGAAGCTTTTCTATGTATTGTTGTTAAATGTAGAAGGGAATATGGGTCGGGGGGTGTGGGTAGGGTAGAGAATTTTAAATTTGGTTGTTAAAATGGGTGAGAGGAGGGGTAGGAAAAGGCATAAGGAGGTTGAATAGGGTTAGGGAGGGATTTGGGGGAAGTTTGGGTAGGTGTCTAGGAGAAATGGGAGAGAAATGGGGAAGAAAATTAGGGGTTCAAGTTTGGGCATAGTAATAGTGACTAACATTGGTCAAGGTATGACCGACGTCATCTGTATATACTAACATTGGTTAGGATTGAAGAACCGATGCCGGTTTAACATAGATCGGTGTCGGTCAGGAGTGACCAGTGCCGGTTAGTGAATTTAGGGTGTAGGTTTGTTAGGGTTGGGGGTTTAGGTTGAAGGATTTTAGGTTCAAGGTGTTTAGGTTGAAGGGTTTTAGGTGGGGGTTTAGGTTAGAGGGTTTAATTTTGGAGGGTTAGGTAGGGGTTTAGGGTGTAGGTTTTAGGTTGGAGGGTTTAGGTTCATAGGGGTTAGGTTGAATGGTTTTAGGTGGGGTTTTGGGGTTTCAGGTTTAGGTTGGATGTTTTAGGTTTGGTGGGGCTAGGCGGGGTGGAGGGAAATGTTGGTTAAAGGAAAGTTGAATAATGTTTGTAATGTGGTGGATGTAGGCTAGAGAGTAGCTATGGATGAGGGACCATGTACCTCCTTTATTTGTCGGTTTGCGACGATCAAGCGTCACCGCAGAGGAGTAATGGCATATGACAGATGTTAGCTTGATAGGCATGAGATGTTATAGGCATATAGTATGGGAGCCTAGCCTTATGGTCGCACTCATTGATAGATGGGATATAACGACCAACACATTCCATTTGCCGATGGGTGAGCTGACAGTCACCCTAGAGGATGTCTATCGGATCCTGCGCCTACCGATAGTGGGACAATAGGTGTATTCTATCTCCTTGGAGGCCTCCAAGGAGTTGATGTTGACAATTTTTGGCAAGGGTATGGTAGAGATGAGGTTCTATAGCGCCATTCTGAGCTATGGTGAGATGTATGCAGCCCATCTAGAGGAGATGAGGCTAGTAGTTTTGATTATGGTGTTGTTTTTTGCACCGAGATGTAGAGGGTAGGAGACTCCCACTTTGGAATCGATGGGCGTCCTCCATGAAATTATGGAGGAGAGGACCCACTTTGCTTGGGAACCAACATGCTTTGTGTAGTTTCTTGGGAGTTTTGGGCATATAGGAGATTACAACGGTTCACCAATGTTGCACCTTTCTTCTCCACTACTGGGCATATGTGTACATTGTATGTGTGAGGCCACTATGTATTCCTCAGATGATGCATTTGACACCTGATTTTGTTTGAGTGGGTTATAGGTGTTGGGTGTTGGTTCTTTGGAGTGCGCAGAAGCTAGGGCTACACATGGTGTAGCCTATTACAGTGTTTTTAGAGGGGTTATCTCGACAAGGACATTATTTGGAGGCCCTATATGGGTTTTCCATCATATGGACAGATGAATGTAGAGTTAGATGAGCCGTAGCTGGTTTGATGGATAGAGGGGCGTCACGTGGGAGAGCTTGAGCTGATATCCATGTAGCACGTTAGATGACATGCAGGCTATTATAGGATGTACCACCTCCCTTCCCACAATATAGGAGGGATGACGTGGAGAGGCCAATGTCCCCTCCATGACCTACCATACCGACAGGGTAGGAGGAGGCACCAATGGACTCGACACATTGATGATGTCGGGTGCATTGATAGATACAAACAATGGTGGGTAACTCAGCTACGAGAAGTGCCACCCAGACTAGGACAACCAGATGTGGCCACCCTCACAGTCTAAAGGGACATGTTATAGGGACATGTGGTTGCCTTATAGGCCCAGCTTACATGTTTACAGGGATAGCTAATGGGGTCATAGGAAGAGGTGGCCATGTTACAAGCACAGGTGATCACCCTTCATGCCTAGGTTACAAAGATTATAAGGGTAGCAGTACCACACAGGTGGAGCCGGAGATGGGGATTAGGTGGTCACTTGATAGGAACATGTGACAGGGTTATAGGGTTAGTTAGCCACTACAAAGGCACATATTGTGTGGCCTTACAGGACCAGTGACTACGCAAGCACTAGCATAGGCAACAAGATAGGATCAGGACGGGGTCCTTGGTAGAGGTACAGTGCAGTACAGGGGTTAGAGACCCTTATTGATAGGGTAGAGTACACAGGTTATGGTGAGACCCATGACACCTCCTCAGACAGTTCCCATGGCAAGATTCAAGGATGCCCTGGGTGAGGTGAGGTATTATCAAGATCATTTGGTAGTAGTAAGGATAGATTTCCCTTCATATGCGGAGTACCGAGCACAACAGGCCTCGAGTGAGAGGAACCGTTCATGTACTTACAGTTTGGAGAGCATAGGGGTTGGTGAGCCTAGAGGTAAGAGCAGGGTGAGGCCACCAGTGTATGGAGGCCAGATCTAGGTGAGGGGCCATTGAAAGCTAGATCAAGGCCCATAGTAGGTGATGAGGCAGTACAGGGCACCATACAGGAGTGGTAGAGGAGTTGGGAGAGACCGACACAAAGATTCGAAGGGAAGGTGAGGGATATCACCATTTTGGATAGTATAGGGATTATCTGTGATATGGACCATCCTATATGCCCATGATTTTTGTATAGGATATCAGCCTGCGTGCCGATGATATTTTGTATATGATAATCTTGGCCTAAATTTCGATGATATTTTGTATATGATACCATCTTGTGTGCCGATGATTTTTGTATATGATATCGGCTTGCATGCCGATGATCTTGAGACATTTGTATTAGAGACATTGTATATTGGAGATATTTGAGCAGACAGGTAGAGATGTTGATGAGTTATATATATGGTGATGATGATGTTTATGGCATGATGTGTATATGTAATTTCGATGATGATGTTGTACATGTGATGGGAACTAGGTAAGTTAGGCATGATAGAGTCAGGTCATAGGCATGGATGGAGTCAGGTCATAGGCATGGATTGAGTCAGGTTGGTTTAGGCATGGATTGAGTTAAGTCCTAGGAATGGATCAAGTCAGTCATAGGCATGGTTCGAGTCAAGTCATAGGTATGGTGGAGTCAAGTTTTGGTTTGGATTTAAGTTCCATGTTATTGGTAACAAAGGAAACAAATGATGATGGATATGCATGTTATGTTTGAAATTTTTGAATATTTGTGAATTGTGGAAATTGGTGAACGTTATGATGATGTGTGGAAAAATGGTTGATAGTGATGTTTGTTAATTGGTGTTTGTTTGGTTTAATTTCTAGTTATTGATATAGAAAGGAAACTAACTAGGGTAGAATGTGAATAGGAATGGAAAAGGGGGAATGGGTCAGGGTAGAGAGTGGCCAAGCTAACCTCTAAGGGCCCCATGCCCTCAAAGTGTTGCCTACATAGTCCCAGTGAAAAGGGACCTCAAGCCAATGTAGTTCTCCCATAAGCTAGGGAAGATTATGATGAAGTAGAAGAATGGGTTGGCAAGTGTTAGGAATTGTTGAATGTAGGTCATAGGCATGGTTGAGTTTAGGTCACAGGCATGGTCTAGTGGTTGTTAAATAGAGGTATCGATGAGCTGGTCCTGTATAGGATAAGCAATAAGAAATGAGGAAGGTGAATGGTAAGAGGTGGTAAAAGAGCCACTTAATTGATAAGAACCCTAATGAGTCGATCATACCTAAGAGGGGATCATGAACAAAAGACCCTAAAGGCATTGCATAATGGACTATTCTAAAGGTGAAGAAAGTCACATTATCACGAAATGTCACATTTTATGGCAATTCCCTTGAGTAAAGAGGAAATTAGACAAAAAGGCAAGGAGGTGAGAATGGGCGATTGAGCATAACTTAGTGTACAATAGCGTGTCTTTCGGAACAAGAGACCCAGGATCAAGAATAGGAAAGTCCATGACAAAAATTTCATCCTTTGTTTTTTTCTTAAATAATAGACTAATCAATGCGGGAAGCTTATGGATATTTATTACATTTAGTAATGACCTTATATAGTTGTCCTTCAAGGGAGAAGTCTATTTATAGTGGTGGAATTAGAGTTAGGTGATATTCTTTTTGAGGGATTCATCTTTTTTCTGGAAGTTTGACTCAAGGAGTTGTACCCCATTTTGTTTTTAGACGTTTAAGTCATGGATAAGACTATAGAAGAAGAATAGGTTCTTATTTAGAAGACAAGACTGTACCATGCAAATATTAACTTGAAATATGCGGTTTCGAGTGACGAATGACCATGGGATTCCATCTTGGAGAAGACAAAAAGTATCCATGAGAATCATGTTATGAGTAGAGCCATGGTACTCATATTGAAGATAAGGCTAAAATGGTGAGAGGTAATCACATGATTCTTGTTTAGTCGTGGATCCTCAAAATGGGTAATATGGAAGGTGAATAGCACTCAAGAGATGAGTGATCAAGCGATAGAAAGTGATATAGACTGTAGAAACTAAAATTAGGTCATACTCCCCTTTGTCCCCCATCAAATAAAAACCTTGAACATATTCACCTAACCATGGCCCCCTTTCATCCCACTCTAATATTAATTTAATTAATTTAATTAAATTAATTCATTATCCTCACAATATTTATTATTTAAATATCCTAATTGGGATAATACCCACATATCCACCTCATCTAGCCACCTCACCCTAAGACCTATTCTTAGTAAGTTGTCATAACTAACTAAGACCTACCAAAACCCTAAAAATAAATGCCTACATTCCTTCTAACCACATTCCTGTCCATTAGAAGGAAGCTTACATGCTAATCCATGGAGTAAACAAAACGAGATCCCAAAAATCAAGGGGATCTGCCTAGTTTAGTAAACCTAGGAAATCCCACCCTAACCAACGCCTGGTTACCCTAAACCACCATCGGTTACCATTTAACCCCAAAAAAACTTATTTTGAGGTTGGCACATTTTGAGAGATAATCACATCTTTTGAGAACAAGTGACAAAACCAGAGCTGTATGCAAGAAAAACCAACATTATTACACACATCAGAGCATCCATTGCCAACAACTGAAGCAACCACAGAGCCATTTTCCTTTATGGGAGAAACTTGGGAAGCACCAATATCACACAAAATTCCTTCCATTTGATCACCCACCATTTCCAATCAGACATCAAGCTCATACAAACAGTAATTTTTGTTAACCTGCATTGGTTCCTTATCGTTTTAGCAAATCCTTTCACTTCTATTGTTAGTTTCTGTTCTCATTTCCATTCCCCACCATTTTATCTCCATGCAAACTTAACCATCTCTTTACCCATACCCCTAAAATTCCCATATCCAGATCTTAATCATTCATGTGCACACCTAATACCCACACAAATCTTTCCATTTCCCCACTATGCCCAAATTTAGCCTCGATTTGTCACCCCACCCCATTTTACTAAGTTTCCTATATCACGACCATACCGACGTCAGTTACCCAAAATCATCTTGCTAACTTGAACCAACATCGGCCTCTATGTTTTTTATCAAAAACCAAGAACAGAGCTTAAAACCTCTACCAAATACCCAAAACAGCCAAGAACCTGACCCTGACTAGTACCAGTACTCTAAGAGACCTTGACCTTCAAATTCAATCATATCTTAGCCTGTTGTGAATGAATTTTATTATTGTAGATGAATGAGATACCTAAATCATTTTAACTACAATAGGATTTCCTTTATTATCAACATTAAGTTGTTTTAAATAATGGATTGACAGTTATCTAGGAAGTATCACACTTCCTGGATCTAGCACACGCTAGGTAGTGAACTACATATATTGTTTAAATTTTATTTGGTGGTCTTGTGTTTCATTTCAGGTAGTTTCTCCAAGAAAAAGGAAGCTCTCGATGATTAGCTATGGATTAAGAAGTCATACACACGCTACAACCTATAACAGCATCTCAACAGGTATTCCTCCTAGCCCTTTACCATTATTTGTTTCACAACATTCAAAGAAACACATCTAGAATCAGGTGAAACATTTTGGCACGCTCCAGTGGGACCCATTTGGGGTTCTTTGCATTCTTTCATTTCTAGGTGAAAACGTTGTATGTTTGTTTATTTTCTAAAAAGTTCTTACATTAAAACTCTCCCTGGAACCTTCTTCTCTTCTATTGTCTAAAAGAAATCTTATTTTGGTGCTTAAAATGAACATTTCTTCCCTTTCATTAGTATTGCATTAGTGAAAGAGAATCCCTTCTCCTGTTCATCTATTTGTGGCATCGAATTCTACATTTTGATTTGGGTTTAAAAATCATTTCATTTCATTCTACTTTTCTACATTAGCTCACATTAATTGAGGGTAACCTATACGCTGGAATTCATTCCTAGCTGATGGTTGACAAACGAATTGTAGAAAAGAACTTCCTTTCTTTTTCTCTCTCTGAGTCTTACCCAAACATAAAAAATTTAAAATATATACACATTCTTAAACAACATCTCACCCTGGAAGAAGCTATAGGTGATCACACAATCATGACACAGTGGGCACCTCGCTGGTTATCTCTGTCCATTACCCCATTAGAGGATGGCCCGCCCCCACCATAACATACCTGAAACCTCTCCTTGTAGATCTCCTTCTTTGTAGGAAGCCATCCTCACCAAAAAATCTATTTTATAGTTCATGAGTCAGTCCTTAAATAGCATAAGCTAAACAAACATAATAGAAAAAGCACTCTTAGGATCGTATTTTTCTTAGTGTTTCTATTTGGCTTGCATTTTGAGGTGAGAGGTCACGTTCTTCATTTTTCTTATTTCCCTTACATGCTCCTCATCATAGTTGGTGTATTATAGCTTCATCTAAGTGTTCTGGACCATATTCTCATCATTCTCAAGTATTTTGGGTTTGATTCCACATTTGATTTTAACTCACAACTACATTTTCTTCATCGCTATTTCAATTTCACAAGAATGCTTAGGTTTCGGTCCAACGAACATCATCGGTTACCCTCTAGCTGTCATCGGTTTTACCCAATTGATGTCACCATCTTTATTTTTGTTAACCAACCCAAAAAGGACACCTATTCCCCTTTGTTAGTTGTTTAGAGTCTCTGTCACTCTTATCATATCCATTGACCTAGTAAGTCCCATCAACATTTTGTATACCTGGAAAATTTGGCCTTATACCTTGTTTTTTAACCAGCTGTCCACTTTCCATAGTGACTGACAGTGGTTACCTGTGACCGGCATCAGTTTAATTTAACTAGCATTGGTTAGCTTATGTCATTTTCCAGTTGACATTTTAACCCCAATTCACCTACCACCACCTATTTATCCTACTTGTGCTATATTTCTGTGTCATTTATGAAAGCAGTCTTACCACGTTAGTACCTGTTCACATGGTATTGACACGTCAACAAGTAAATTCCCTCGTATTCCACGCCATTTTTCAACCACTCCCACCTAGCCCTTCACCACCTTCCATTTTATCACTAGCCATGGAACCTATCCAACCTATCTCTATCGCTACCAGAGACGAGGAGTTCACATGACTCCTTGACCAAAATCTTGTCGCCTTGTAGTTTTACCTTTCCCACTCATCCACTCGAGATGCCTCGGGTCAGTTGATATACAACATGCCCATATCTATCCCCCGACTCTCGTTCCCACTCCTACGTCAGCCCCATCTAGCTCTACGCTACCCACATCTACCTTACCCCAGTCGTTTCATAGCTAGGCCCTATACCCGCTATGACTGCCGCATCTGCTACATCCATTACACCGCCACATCCACTATACCTTCACCAACCACCTAGAACATAACCTCATTTACACCTATTGTCTTGCACATACCCGTAGCTACACTACCACCCTCGGTGTTGGTGACCCCTACTCATTTTCAAAACATCATCCTTTCTATTCCATAATATTTAGCCCCCATTGCCACTAGGGTCACCATGACCCTTCCACCTCCATATACGTACTATTTAAAGCAGCCTAGTGTTTCATCTATTAGTCACTCTGGGTACGTACCCCCTATTTCACTGCCTTCTTCTCAATCTACCTATACAAAGCAGCACCATATACTAGAATGCCACCCCCGTTATATGCCCAACACCAACCCTCTTACGCTATAGGAGTCACCCATCCATCACAACCTACCAACGACCTAATCAAGTTAATGATGGAAAAGATGCAGACATTGGAGGCATTGGTTTCTGGCTCCCGCAACACTCTCACCTATGATGAGATTTGTAATGAGCCTATACACCCATCCATTCCTATCCATCCATATCCCTTGCATTGGGAAATGCCTAAATTCAACTGTTTCAATAGCAAATAAGACTTGCAACAACATTTGTGGTCTTTCAAACATGGGTGTTATCTGATCACCCATGATGATGCTTTGCTCTTGAGGACCTTTCCCATGTCTCTGATTGGACCCGCGTTAGATTGGTATAGTGGGTTACCTAGACACTCTATATTCTCATTTAATTAGGTAGCCCAAGCCTTCTTGGATCACTTCTCCATTAATATCGTTAAGAAGGTTACCATGACTGACCTCTACTCTACGTGTCAGTATGACAATGAATCTATTGTAGATTTTGTTGCTCATTGGTGTAGCCTGATCAATCAACTCACATTCCAACTACCGCAAACCGAACTCATCAAACTCTTCACATGGGCTTGTGCTAGGCATATCTCACCGACTCTGCAGGTCTAAACCTTCCAAACCTTTGACAAAGCATTCACCATGGCACGAAAGCTAGAGATTCAGGCCATTGAAGAGAAGAAAATCCAATTATGTAATAAGAACTTGGCATTCAAGTCGAATGATACCTCTTCTTCTTCAAAACCACAGAACAATTATTCAAAGGCCAAGGGGACCGCTAACACAATGGTACTCAAATCCGCCCAACTCATCCATCAAATCAAGCTAGCCCCTAATATAATCTGTCACCCATTCAGAATTTTCAATTCAGATGGGAACAATAGAAATATACCCCAATTGGGGAACCTTATTCTTCTGTCTTAGAGAAGCTCATCAAAGCTGGGGCCATCACCCTTCCTCCCATGAAACCACACACTAGTTTTGACCCTACTCGCCCCACACCGCATGGTATAAAGAGAACGATTTCTACAATTATCATCGCATAAAGGGTCATAGTGACAGAAATTGCATCACTTTCAAAAACATTGTCCAAGAAATGCTTGAGAAAGGTGAGCTAACCTTGGATAATCCTAATGCACATGCTAATTAGAACCTACATTTCTTCAAGAAACCCTTTCCTAATCTTTCCCTTCTTCTGATCAAACTAGAGAGACCTCAACTCATGATAGCCATACCCATGAGGTCCATGCTATTTTCAGCAATACACCCATTGCTGCCCAATTACCTCATATTCCTTCCATTGAGGAAATCCTAGCCGAAGTCCTCCACCTACACTTGAATCCACCTCACCTATTCCTCCACCCATAGAGGAACACCTTTCACCTCCTTCCTCACCCGTGGAGGAGCCTTCCATTAATATCAAGACTATTTCACCTTTGGCTTCTCCACCTAGGGAACCATCACCCATAGTAATTCTTGATCCAGGAGGATCTTTATTTATCTACTCCACCCAAAGATGAGCATCCATCATCTCCTCCACCTATAGAGGAGTACCCATCATCTACTCCACCCACAAAAGAGCACCCATCATCTCCTCCACCTATCGAGGAGCACCCATCATCTACTCCACCCCGTAAGAGCACTGTCATCTCCTCCACCTATCAAAGACCCAGTAGAAATGCCTTTACCTCTAGGTGACCATTCTCCATCAATTACCCAAGATCCTATAGACTTACTTTGGGCTCTCTTACCCACAAAAGATGAAGCTAGCAAATTCCCCGTCTCTAAGACAAATTTTACGAAAATTTCCATTAGGTCCTCATTAACCTCGCCTACAGCTGTGTCGTTCTCATGCTTATCCGATTTCTTAGATTATGTGGATAGAGCCTTACTTTGGGGGCGTCTTCTGCTTCCTATCTCAACGCAAATGCAGATGTCACTTACTGACACTTCCACTATCTACCCAAAAATATTTCGGCCAATTGAACCAAGCACAACCACCTCTATCACAACTTCTTCCATGATACCCCTCATGGCTCAAACCACACCCCTACCCATAACCCAATGTGCATCTACACCCAAGCCTACACTTACATCATCTTCTTCACCTAAACCTAGCACTACCTTAGGGGTCATCCCAACCGCCAGCCTTACTCATCCACCCATCAAATTAGATTTAGCTACATCCTCCAAGGCCAATACCAAACCTACTCGACACCCAAACAGAAGAGCCAACCCCATAAATCTCATACTCCAACCTCACTGATCACACCTTCATCACCTTCACCCTCTTCATCTGTCTTAGGACCTCACCCTTCTAACACGGTTAAGAAACCTCCACCCACCAGTAAACTAAAAACACAAGCAGCCCATTCCACCATTGCAAACCTCAAACATATCCAAGTACCCGCCATGACTTCGCCCACATCTGTAACATCTTTACCACCCATACCTCTAATACCATCGATCACTCCTTCACTACCCACAACACTTCAGTCTCTTTCCCTCACACCTCCGACACGACCTACACCATCTACCTTCACAGCACCTCCATTATCCCCATGGGTAACACACCCTCTTCCACCATCTGCCTTTCCCTCTAGATCTCATGTTCGATATCACCTTTACCCAAGAAGGTACAACCTAAGGAAAAATTACCCTGCCCTCCAATAAGGTAGTCGAAACAACCACACACTCTCCTGCCAGTTTGTCTACCATACCCCTACCCAAACAAACATGACCAACACCTAAGATCACACCAACACCTAAAACTATAGCTCGACCTACTCCCCTCATGCAAAGACCGTTCCTCTACAGTCCTCCATGCCTACACCCAAACCCACCTTCACTTCCCATTGTGATCCACTAGCGGGGTCCTATGCCAAAATTTTAACCAACCTCCTTGAAACTTCTGTCATCACATTACCGCCTCTCAGACCTTATGACCCACTCAAACCCAAACCAAAGGGGTTTGACGACACCAAAATTTGTGCCTACCATCATGTGCCAGGGCACGATGTAGAGAACTATAAAGCTTTAAAAATTGTTCTTATCTAGTTGTGTCCTCCCAAAGAAAACTTTGACGATGATGACCTTCTTGATGAGGACCCCATTTCACCAACACCCATTCCCATAGCTCTTCCCTCACTTCATACTCAACGACAGGACCTTGTACCCCATAACTTCTAGAACCACCTTCGAGATTTGAAATTAACATGGTTTGCATCAAAGAACTCATCAAACCTCCACCTAAATGTCAGTGTGCTCAACTCATCCCACAAAGTTCCTTCCCGCCACTGGGATTTTTCCCTTCATGTCACTATACCTTTCATGGCTCACCTACTTCGCCTACCTCCCAACCTCAAATCAACACGATCCACGTTGTTACCCATGCTCAGAAGGAAAAAGGAAAGGAAAAGGAAATTGACTCACCAACCAATCCTATACCCAACATACCATCTGTAGACACACCTAAAATCACTATTCACATTCCCCACATATCATATTTCTAATGGAGTGTCACACCACATGATGCTTAAACAACTACACCAATCCCCCTCAAAATTTCCTTATATGACCTCATCCTAACCTCGAAATCCCATCGTCAAGCTCTCATGGAGGTCCTACATTCTATTGAGGTTTTACCCAATGACCCTACACCCATAGCCTCCATTATCACACCCCATCATGTCACCTCTCTCACCAAATTTCCACCTTTATCCACACCTCAACCTACTCACCAAGTAGCCTCCTTAGCTTCTCAAAGGAAGATATTGCCTTCGCACCAAACAAATGACCTGGACTCCAACTCTCTTCATCTCTGTCCACATCGATGATATACTTGTACAACGTGTCATGATTGATGGGGCACTAGCATTAATATCATTTCATCCCATGCATTCACTCAAATGCACATACCTAACAATTGCATGCATAAACATCCTGTCATGTTGCGTTCATTTAATGATGCTATCACCTCTACACTAGGCACTATCATCCTCCATGTTTGCATGGGCCCCCACACTATTCTCGAGTTATTTTACATCTTGGAGGGTGAATTTCAATATAACCTATTACTTGAAAAACCCTAGATTCATGTCATGGTTTTATCTCTTCCACTTTGCATCATTGTGTGAAGTTCAAACATGAAGGAAACACCTAAACCATTCCGGTGACCCATCACCTTTCAAAATGTGTAACATGCTTTACTAACCCAATGACGTGCTCATACCCGTCAAAGCATCTACCTCCACAACCACCGCCACATTACTTACACCTCCCTCACCGGTGTAGTTCTACCTTAACCACACCTACATCCTCCATTCCTACCACTACCACAACCTCCACAAGGAGCCATCGGCCTCCCAATTCGTTAGCTCCACCCTTGATCTAACCTTTGACATATCTTTTATTCTAGCGATCCACATACCAACCACCCATCCGTTGTAAGGAATTTTTCAACGCCTCACTCTGGGGGAGTATCACCTATATAGTGTCAACACATTCCTTACCCCACAAGAGTATGGAATTCTTCACCAACACCCTCGTTATGATCACCGTATAGGAGAGTGCCTCCTTTATCGTCTTGTTAATGCAAATATATAGGACCCCTAAATGACCTTCAGATCTACAATTCAAAATTGGGTCATTTAGTGTGATTGGAGAACATTGATTTTTCTCCAAGTTGTGGGACTTTGCAAGGGGAGAAAACTCCAGAGAAAGTTGGTTCTTACCCTTCTATTTACATATATGCATGAATTTTTAGAGGTTCGATTAAACATTCTTATTCTAAAATTTCCAAGGAGACAGGGTTGAAAGAAGCATGGAAAAGGAAAACAAAACTAAGATAAAACAATGATACACCAAAGGAGTGATGAAATTTTGTCTTGCAAATAAACACAGATCATAGAGATGTAACACCAAAGCATGCATAGATTTCTAGATTATAATGAAAGATCAGAAGACAATGATAAACACATGGGAGGATTGAAGGATCATTCACAAAACATGCATTACCATTTCCAAGTTTAATACGATGCATTACAATGGAAGAAAGGAAAAAAACATGTTACAATCTCCATGGAAGGTCTGAAACTCCTCGAATTCACATGCCAAGGGGAAGAGGGGAGTCTGCAAGAACAAAATGTCCAACCCTTTACAAATGAGCCAAAAGCGGCTTTTATGGTGAAGCGTAAACAAAGGATAAGCAAAAATGTGAGTAAATTGATTTATGAGCTCAACCACCAATCAAATCCCTTCAATTTTACTTGTAAAGTGATGGGCTTCAATGAAAACCCATATGCCAAAGTACATTGCTCTGCAGATCCAAAAAATGACCCATACTTTATTAATTTTAGTAGTTTAATGTCATTTATGTATTTTTTAAGTGGTAGAGATGTTTTCTCATTTTTCTCCCACCAAATTCCACCCAAAAAAAAATTGAATAGTCCATTGGGTAGATAATTTCAACAACTTTCCATATATATAAAAATGTAAACATCCAAGATTTGGATGAAAAGATATGGCCCTCTAAAGATTTAGGGAAAAATTAGGGTTCGCGGGCCGAGATTCAAAATTTTCCCTCCTTTTCGAATTGGGAAAATTTCCCAAAAATTCTTTGCCTTCCCAACCTACACTTTGCCATGTGGTGCCCTCTCATTTATCCATGGGTTCCAATGATCATTCTATCCCTTTTGCGAATTTGGAAAATTTTCCAAAATTACTTTGCGCCTCCGCCGCTTCGGGACATGTGTCATTATCCGGTTGCTTGGTAGGGATGCGCTCCACTTTTTACCTTTGATCTGCTAGCCACTTTGGAAAAATTTCCAAAGTTCTTCTACCGCTCCAACCTCCACGGCTGACTGGACACGTGGCATCTCCTTATTGCTCGGCGGGCTTTCGCTTGGATTTTTCCCCTTTGACCCCTTTGACCCCAACACCGAAAAACTTGAAATCCTTCCACCTCGCCGCTCCGACCTACCATGTGGCACCCTCTCATCTCTTGTAGGCTTTCAGGCCAAAATTTTTCCTTTACCCTTTTGACCCCAAAAGGCTAAGTGCCAAATTTTTTCCCATGGGCCCACCTTGGGAAAATTTCCCCTCCTAACTCCGTTGAGCCATAACTTACAAAATACAAGGAGTTAGGAGGACTTCTTTACCTTTCTAGAAAGGGAAAAATTCTCTATTTGATGAAGCAATACCTAGAAAATTTTGAGTTCCTAAAATGTGAAAAAATTGACTGAGGCACAAGGAAGGAAGGAATGAAGATAAGTTAGCCAAAATAAGCAGGGGGTTATTTTGGATAGCAATTTTGGCAACTCGAGAGGGTCATCTTCTTATTGGATGAAGTGACCAATCGCCTAAAGCAATCCATTTGGTAATGGAGTCATGAACTTAAGCGCTTGTTGTTCTCGATCCATTAGAAAATCTCTAAGATGAATATTGTGAGAGTAGAAAATTATTTTTATCTGGAACATTGCTCGCAAAAAGATGCATCCTTAGGGCAAAAAAACTTGTGCCAAAGCACTTAGGGAAACGTAAATCTAAGCTACAAAAAAACAAGGTGCATAAGAACTTGTAGGAATGAAAGAAAACTAAGATAGTATGTATAAGGTGAGAAGTTTCCCTTCTAGTAGCAATGCTTGAGATGGATTCCATTAAGCTGGAATCTGCATTCCTCACCACCCAATGTAGACAATTGGAACGCATTGTTGTTCTTGCATTTTATGAACATGTAAGGGCCACTCAAAATGGCATCAAAATTTGAATGCCTTCCTGGCTTTGCTTGATTTGCATCCCATTTCAACACTAAATATCCAACTTGGAAGGTTCTAGCCTTAGCTTTCCTATCAAATCTTCTCTTGATCAAAGCTTAGTCCTTCTCCATTGTTTGGGCTGTATACTCTCTAATTTCTTAGAGTTCCATCAGTTATGCATATCTAACCTCCATGGGCCCAAACTCTAACAATTCCAATTGCTTCATGATTTCTAATGTTGGAAACTCAAGTGACATAGGCAAAACCGCCTCTTTCCCATAAACAATTTTGAATGGAGAGTTCCTGTAGATCTCTTGGGAGTTATCCTATCAGCCTATAGAGCTGATTTGAGCTTAGTGTGCCAAGTCCTCTAATTTTCATCAAGAGTCCTCTTGATGATCCTTAATAGATTCTTGTTGGTGGATTTAGCTTGGCCATTACCTTGAGGGTAATAATTTGATGAAGTGCTCAAATAGATCCCATTTCTAACTTGCCCATTCAGATTACATTTGATCCTATGAATGCCAACACATTAGATGATATTATAGTGGTAGGTGTACCAAATCTAGTTTCTATCCCCTCATAGAAGTCGAGAATGCTAGATTCATTTTCCTCTTTGAGTGCCACCACCTCAGTCCATTTGGTGAAGTAGTCATTCTTTGTTAGAATCCATTTGTGCCCTTGGCTTGAGTTTGGATTAATGAATCCAATGAAGTCCAAACCACATTGCATGAATGGCTGGTCCACTTTGAGATCGGGTATAATGGAAGTGATGCTAGCCTCTCGTGCTTGTGAAGAACGCACAATTTTTGCACCTCTTGATCCATTCATAACAATCACTAAACATCTTGGGCAAATAATAACCAGCCTTCATGATCTTAAGAGCTGTCACTCTTGGAGAAAAATGACCCCCGGTTGATCCACCATGGAACTCTTCTAACATTTTCTCAATCTGATTTGTCCCAATGCATCTCTAGTAACACTCCATTGATATCCCTTTTGAACAAGACACCATCAACAAGTGCATATGGAATAGCTTACAATCTGAAGTGTCTTCTTTTGGCTTTGTTCATCTCTGGAGGGCATAGGCCTATTTGTAAGAAGTGCATTATGTTTTGGGTCTAGAAAGGAGTGAATATGCCACCATTTTCTTCTTGAATATCTCTTTGTTCTTGGCCATCCTGCAGCACCAAAACAACGTTCTTCCCTCTACTTGCTTTAATTGGTGGACCCAAGGAAAATTGCTCACACAATCCCTTTCCTCAAACAAACTTGGTGACTTTGATCTCAATTTCATATTCCATGACACGAGTAATCCACCCTACACATTTTTCATTTAGATATTTGTTTAGGAGGAAGTATTTAACTCCACATGAGAAACCAAGAATTTGAACCTTGTTGTTTGAAACTAGATGCTTAAATTTCTTCAAGCTCCTAATCACTGTAAGAACATGCTTCTCAATGAAGGAATACCTTACTTCATAGTCCTTCAAGCTTTGGCTAAATAAGGCAATTGGCTACTCTACATTTTCTTTGTTCTATTGTACTAAAATTGCAGAAATTGTATCATCACCGCCAAATGCATAAAGGATGAAGTCTTTGGAGAAATCTAGGTTAATGAAAGTTGGATCTTGTGAGATAGCTTCTTTGATTGCCTCAAAAATTTCCTTACCTTAAGTTTTCCATTTGAATGCCACACTTTTCTTCAACATCATAGTTATTGGCTTGACAAGGGCTGTAAAGTTTAGAACAAACCTTCGAACAAAATTGATTCTTCCCAAGAAACTTTGAAGGGCCTTCTTATGCCTTGCAATGGCGGTGCTCTTATTGCTTCAACCCTCTCTAGATTAATTACTAACCCTTCTTTAGAGACAATGTGGCCTAGGAGCTTGCCTTCATGAGCTAGGAATATGCATTTCTTGGGATTCAAGGATACTTCAAATCTTCTACATCTTTGGAACACTTGTCTCAAATGAAAGAGATGGTCTCTTGCACTTTTAGAAAACATAGTAATATCATCTAGGTATGTCAGCACCATTTTGTTGATCAATCCCTTGAATGCCATATCCATTTCCCTTTGGAAGGTAGCTCCGGTGTTAGACAACCCAAATGGAATTTTTATATATGCATAGGTTCCCAATTTGGTGGTGAAGGATGTTTTGAACTGATCTTCTTCTGTTACCATGATCTAATTATACCCGAATAACCATCTAGCAATGAAAACCTCTCGAGCCAAAGCAACAACTTGCAAAATATTCTCCATAGAAGGAAGTGGGTAGTGATCCTTGAGGGATGCTCTGTTCAAATATCTAAAGTCTACACACAACCTGATTTATCCACTCTTCTTTCTAACTAGAACCAAGTTTGCAACCTAGCTTGAATGCTTGATGGGGAATATGATACTTTCCTCTATTAACTTATTCAATTCCTTCTTCATGAGAGGCTCAATGTGTGGGTTGACCGGTCTCTATTTTTTCTGATGGGCTTAGGACTTAGATCTAATTCAATTGTGTGTTGAGCTAGCTTGGGATTGAAACCTCTCAAGTCTTCATAGCTCCAAGAAAATACATCTGAGAACTCTTGGCAAAGTTGTGTGAACTCATACCTTTATTGCTTGGTTGCCACTTTACCAATTTGAAGTGAATTTCCTTCTCCAACCGAGATGGGCTCTGAATCCTCTCCCTTGACTTGGATATTTAATTTCTCCTTCCTAAATTGATCATTAGGATTGAAAATATACTCCAAAGTCACAAGTCCCTTTGGCGGCTTTCTTTGGTTCTCACTGCACATACCATCTTGCTGCTCTAACTTTTCCTAATTTTTGGTTGAGAACTCAGCTTCCTCTCGCAAGAAATTAATGATTTGTTGGTCATTCTCAAACACTTGCCAAGTTGTGTTATTGTCTTACACTAATGGCCTCACAATCACATGGATGTTTGGATGCATTTTATCTCTTTTGATACTCTCCACAACATCAAAGTTACTCCAATGTTGGAAGCCTATCAATGACTTGGTTCTCTTTCCTAGGGATGGAATTGATGCCAAAGCCCTCAAAATCCTTAATGAGGTCCCACACTCTATTCTTATAACTCTTGAGCAAGTCATTCTGGCAGCATGTTGTCCTTTAACTTGATTAACAATCAGCTCAATATCACCAAAGACTTGTAAATTTTTATGCCTCTCTTCCTTGACCAACGTAATCCATGTAACAAAGCCTCATAATCAACAGTGTTGTTAGAACATGCAAACTGAAATCTAAAAGCTGAATAATACTTAATGCATTGAGTTGAAACAATCATAGCTCCCCCTCCTGCACCTTGTCTACTTCTTGATCCATCAAAGAATAATTGTCATACCTCATTATCATCTTTATGGTCTGGCTTGGTGATGTTAGGAAGAGGCTGATTTTCTTCATGCATGTAATAGACTCCTAGTTTAGATTCCTCTATTTCCTTGTAGGGATCAAAACCATGTACCTTGCTTTCCCATTCATCAAAATTTAAATCTATAATTCTTCCAACTTTGGTGTCACTTCCTATGTGCTTAGATAATCATCTTGATCAAACGTTGAATAGTTGGAATTGATTGGGCTTGGAGTATGAGGCATAATGTGAAAGTTTACAATAGGTTTGGACCTAATTGTGGCCTTGGCTCCATACCTTGTCCTAAACAGCATGTGTGACCAATCAACAGATAGGTAGCCTCAAATTTTAGCTGTGAAAACCCTTGACAAACATATGGCAAAGAGTGGTGGCAAATCTATCACCTTTGAAACAACTTGCAAAACAGTGACATTGGGGCATACATGTAAAGTAAGGCTCATATCTTTGATTACCCCAACTATGGCTACTCTTGTCCCATCTAATTTCACCACCTCCTTGGATATGGATTCATATTGAAGACCCAGCTGATAAGCTATTTGCTTGGGCATCACAGAACTACTTGCCCTAGAATCAATCATACAATTATGTACTAGTTTATCCCCAATGATCAATGAAACATAGAATGGAGGGGGCTTCAAAAATTTAATTTTTGTCCTCAAATATTTCCCTCAGCTGAGTAGAATTTGTGAGTGCCTTATCTTACATATGATTTTGCTGATTTGAGGTTGACCAATTATTCATGGCAGCAAATTTGCAGTATATCCCTTTGTCTTGGGATGGACGGTGACTCCCACATAGATATGTTCACATTGGTATTTTCATTTGTTCAATGATGTTAAATGGGGATGAACCATCTCTTTTTTTTCCCTTTATTTTGCACACTCTTTTCTTTTACATGGGCTATAACAACTAGTATTTGAGCTGGTCTAGAAGGTGGCTTGGGCTATCCTTGTACATTTGGAACTACATTTTACTTGCTAACACCTTATGGGGTGATGGAAGGTTGTGAATCACTTGGATATAATGACTATCCTTCACCAATATTCCTCCTCTTTCACCATGTGTTAGCTACTACACTCTAAGAAGGTGTTTGATTCATCCCACAAAAATCTTCAGCTTGACAATTCAAAAGTGTAGTCTCATTTGGAGTTGTATTTTGCTTTGAGATGTTCCTTGCTGTTGGTTTGTTTCTTGACTCACCTCACTCTTTACACTAGTTTTGTCACCATCAAAGCTTGGTTCAAAGCACCATTGAAGCACATAAACTGGTTTTGTGGTTCATTGCATGGGAAACACCAATCATACTCTTGAGCTATATTATTTTACACTTTGGCACTAAGGCTTTAGAGGTAGATGCAACATTGGGGTTATAGGGCTGAAATGGTCTATTGGCGGGAGGTCTTACATGATTTTTATTTGCAGTTGAGTTGGGTTGCTTATTAGGCTGATATGGATGTCTATTAGGTTGAGTTTGAGGGTGATAAGAAGGTCTAAAACTTTGAGCTTGATGCCTCTTGCGCATAGCCAACTCATTGCCCAAATTTTGTAATTGTTTCATAACCTCCTGAAGCTCATTTGAGTCACTAGAGGATGAAGTAGAAGTTTCATTTGAACTCGATTTCTAGGAGTGGGAATATGAGCTAAAGTAGGTGCTTGAATAGTACTTGGGATTTCCAGGTATGGATATAAGGGCATAGGAGGACTAGGTGTGAGTTTACCAGCTTGGATCAAACAATTCTCAGCCCTAATGGTGATGTTGTAAGTTTCAGGTATAGTTGCACCTCTCATGGATTGGATTAACATAGAAATGTCAAAATTTAAATCCTTGAGAAAGTATAAGAAAGAACCTTGAGTTTTTGGCCTCACTACCTATGGGATTCTATCCCATGCTCTTTAAAATCTTAAATTGAAGTTTTTTAGCTACTCATTGGGAGCTCTCTTGATAGTTATCAGTTACTCCAATAGAGACAAGTTGTCCCCTTTTTCTCCAAACTGGTTATGGAGAGCTATGCACAACTGGTTCTAATTTTGAATAGATCCTGCCTCAAGGCTCCTAAACCATTGTAAGGCTTTCCCTTTGAATGAAGATGCCAGTAATTTACATCTCAACAATCTCATGGATTGCACAAACATTAGCAATGTCTTTAACATGATCACCAAGGGTGGTCTGATTTTCTCTAGTAAAGTATGGAATGTTCTTCAATGTTGCAATTGGAATAGGGTTTTTTGCATTGAGAGCAAGTGGGCTGCTGCCAGTAAAGTTGAAATAAGGGTTGGGTTGTGCCATTCTGATTGGCCTAAGAACCCTTGTTGATTGGATGAAAGGTCAACCATGTGGAGGAGTCGATAGAGTTCTATTTGGTGGAGATGGAGACCTTTGAATCCTTCTTCCTCTTTCTAGGGATAACTGCAGATAGTTAAACAATCCCTCTTCTCTGTTCCTTGACCTTGTTTGGATCCTTCTCATGAATCTTCAAGCTTGGAATGCTGAATCTAATTAATTATATCCTTTTGCAGTCGTCAGATGTGCACATCAAATTTGTTGTAATGAAGATGAAGACCTCTAAGGTCCCACAAGGCATGCCAAAACTTTTAGTGAAAATCTACACACCCCTAAATGACCTTCATATATGCAGTTCAGAATTGGGTCATTTAGTGTGATTGCACAACATTGAGTTTTCTCCAAGGTGTGGAACCTTACAAAGGTGAGAAAACTCTCCAAAGAAAGTTGGTTCTTAACCCTATGTTTAGGTGTATGCATAAATTTTGTAGAGGTTCGATTAAAAACTCTTATTCTAAAATTTCCAAGGAGACAGGGTTGAAAGAAGCATGGAAAAGGAAAACAAAACTAAGATAAAATGTGATACACCAAATGAGTGATGAACTTTTTTCTTGCAAATAAACACATATCATAGAGATGTAACACCAAAGCATGCAAATATTTCTAAAATATAATGAAATATCAGAAGACAATGATAAACACATGGGAGGATTGAAGGATCATTCACAAAACATGCATTACCATTTTCAAGTTTAATACGATGCATTATAATGGTAGAAAGGCAAAAACATGTCACAATATCCATGGAAGGTCTGAAAATCCTTGAATTCATGTGCCAAGGGGAAGAGGGGAGTCTGCAAGAACAAAAATGTCCAACCCTTTACAAATGAGCCAAAACTAGCTTTTAATGGTGAAGCAGAATGAAGGAAAAGCAAAAACACGGGAAAATTGATTTATGAGCTCAACCACCAATAAAATCCCTTCAATTTTTCCTACAAATTGAATGGATTCATGGAAAAATCCATACGCCAAAGTACAATGCTCTACAAATCCATAAAAATGACCCATACTTCATTAATTTTTGTAGTTGAATGTCATTTCTATATTTTTAAGTGGTAGAGATGTTTTCTCATTTTACTCCCACCAAAATCAACCCAAAAAAAAATTTAATATTCCATTGGGTGGATAATTTCAACATCTTTCCAATGATATAAAAACTCAAAAATCGAAATTTGTGGATCAAAAGATATGGCCCTCGAATATTTAGTGCAAAATTAGGTACGCAGTGAGATTCAAAATTTTTCCCTCCTTTTCGAATTGGGAAAATTTCCCAAAAATTCTCTGCCAGCCCAACTGTGCTGCCATGTGGCACCATCTCATTGATCCATGGGTTCAAACAATCATTTTACCCCTTTTGTGAATTTGGAAAATTTTCTAAAATTACTCCATGCCTCCGCTCTGGGACACATGTCACCATCCGGTTGCTTAGTGGGGATGCACTTCATTTTTTACCTTTGAGCCGCTAGCCACTTTGGAAAAATTTCCAAAGTTCTTCTACCGACTTTGGACACGTGGCATCTCCTCATTACTTGTGCAGACTTTCGCTTGGATTTTTCCCCTTTGACCCCTTTAACCCCAATGCGAAAAAACTTGAAGTCCTTCCACCCTACCACTCTAACCTACCACGTGGTTCCCTCTCATCTCTTGCAGGATTTTGGGCCAAAATTTTCCCTTTACCCCTTTGACCCCAAAAGGCTAAGTGCCAAATTTTTTCCCAAGGGCCCACCTTGGGAAAATTTCCCTCCTAACTTCACTAAGCCATAACTTACAAAATACGAGTGAGGAGGACATCTTTAACTTTGTGGAAAGGGGAAAAAATGCGATGAAGTAGTAGCCAGAAAATTTTGAGTGCCTAAAATGTGAAAAATTTTGGTGAGGCACAAGGATGGAAGGAACGAAGATAAGTTAGCCAAAATAAGTAGGGGGTTATTTTGGATAACGAGTCCTCCTCACCTTCATACAAATCTCACCTATGGGGACTTAATACTACAACTTACACACCTGAACCACCGTCACAAACCTACCCATTTTCCACCAACCTCCAGTCACTCAAAAATCACAATTTAACCCACACCTTCCTACACTGATGTGCATGGAAGGGTTTTGGTTTTGGATTTTATGAGCAAGGCCGCCATATTGTTATTCCATGTACTACTCGCAAACATAATGACCATAGTGGTATTGGCTTTGTTGAACCACCTACCAAGAAGGCCCGCGTTGAGCTCATTGAAGACATTAGCCCTTTTTCACTGTCACCCCCATCACCATCTTCATTGACGGAGTCGATGGATCCCGAATCCATCCCTCCTAAATTTTTTTTTCATAAACACCATCTCCTTGGGGCCTCTGACTTATCAACGTGAGGGTGAGGCTCCCTTCTCTCTTCCCTTCATGTACCTACGAAATGATCGCATTTACACGATACACCTTCAATTAATGTCATTCAATTCTAGGATGATGAATCTATACTCACCTACCTTGGTGTAGAAGACTCATATATTCATCGGTTGCTACCATCTGAGACGTAAACCATGTTGAATGAATTGACTATTGAAATCAACATTCATACTCAGGATGACCTGCACATCCTAAAGATTAGTCAATCTTTAGATGTTGCTAAACAAGAAGCCATCACTTCTTTTCTCTAAGATCATAACCATGTTTTCACTTGGTCTTACACAGACATGCCCAATATTGACCCCACCATAGTGGTCCACAATATCATAACCGCTCCCGATGCCAAGCCCGTTAAAAAAGCTAAGGAAAATGCACCCTCGCATTACCCTTCTCATCAAAGAATAAATGCAGTACCTTCTTTCCATTTCCTTCATCTTACCCATTAATTATCCTCATTGGATTTCTAACATTGTCCTTATCACTAAGGCAATAGGGGACTCTGCATTTACACGGATTTCCATGACCTCAATCTAGCTTGCCCAAAAGATGACTTTCCTCTACCTGGTATTGACCAACTAGTTGACCTTACCGCTGGTCATGAGATGCTATCACTCATGGATGGATTCTCGAGTTATAACCAAATCTTGCTTGCCCTAAGATCAACACAAAACCACATTCATCACCCCTTGGGGGACCTTCTACTATCGAGTCATGCCTTTTGGCCTTAAAAACATTGGTGCCACATATCAGCGGGATATGACTTATATCTTCCATGACATCATGCATTGTATATTGGAAGATTACATGGATGATATCCTGGCCAAATCTAAACGCTGCTCCGAGCACCTTGCCATCCTAAAAACCATCTTTGACCGCCTTATTAAATATTGCATCTGCCTTCAACCCAAGAAGTGTGTCTTCACGGTTCTCTCAGGAAATCTCCTGGGATTTATCATTTCCTTACGTGGTATAGAAGTTGACCCTACTAAAGTCAAGGCCATTCTTGAAATGCCTCCACCCACCAACCTTAGGCAACTCTATAGCCTACAAGGTAAGTTGCAGTCTATTCGACATTTCATTTCACAATTGTCTGATCGGTGTCAACCATTTCATCATCTGCTCAAGAAGGATGTCTCCTTTAAATGGGATGATGACTGCCAAAAAGCTTCTCGGCTGACCTCAACCTCAAATTAATTCATCAAAATTCCATCAAGGGCCAAGCTATCACCAACTAATTAGCTTCCGTGCCTATTTCTAGGGACTATCCCTCTAACTTTGAGTTTCCCGATGAGTCAATCGCTACTCTTTCCCTTGATGAACCCGCTTACCAAATGACACTCTTCTTCGATGGTTCCAAGTGTCAGCGTGGGGGTGGGGCTGGTGTTATCCTCATTTCGTTTGATGGTGAACCCATGCCTTTTTCTTTCAAACTATATTTTGATTGTACAAACAATATTTCTGAATATAAAGCGCTCGTATTAGGTCTCCAAGCTACCTATGCCTTGGATGTCAAATCCATCAACATATTTGGTGATTCCCAATTGGTCGTAAACCAAGTCAATGGTATATACCAATGTCGTAATGAGATGCTTCAAAAGTACAAACATCACGTAGACATACTTTTGACCACCTTTGACCACTACACCCTTTAAATCGCCCACGTTCAACCAAAAAAATTACCGATACCATGGCCTGCTTGGCTTCTCAAATACCCGCTTCACTCTGCTGATTCTAAAATATTTGTCACATGTATAATAACTCCAATCACCCTCTTATTTACCTCATGAAGTTTACTCCTTCAGAACCACTACCCCTGACCCGAGTGACCTTTGGTATAAACAATACTCTAACTATCTTTCTCTCTCTATCTTACCTCCCAACCTCACTCGTAATGGACAACGTGATTTTCTTAAAAAGGTCTCTCATTATGTCATCATGGGTGCCTCTTCTATAAGTGTGGATTTGATGGTATTCTCTTATGATGCCTCACGAGTTTTGAAATTCCTTATACCATCAAGGAAGTTCATGATGGCATATGTGGAGGTCACTTTAGTGGCCTTATTGTTGCTAAGTGTATTCTTCACCTAGGCTATTACTGGTCAACCCTCAACCATGATTTTTGCAACTACTTCAAACATTGTGTAAAATTCCAACAACATGCCAACCTTCATCATACACCCAGTCATTCCTTACAGGTCACCCATGACCTTTATCCCTTCTCTCAATGGGGTTTAGATCTTATCGGAGAGATCAATCCTCATTCTTCCCAATGCCATCAATTGATCATCACCACTACCAAATACTACACAAAATGGGTTGATGCCATACCACTCATCTCCACAAAATCTAAGAAAATATGTGAGTTCATAAATCATCACATCATTTGTCGCTTTGGTGTTCCTCATCACCTCATCACTAATAATGGAAAACAATTCAAAAATAAAACATTGCAAAAATTTGCAACGCCTTTGACATTCAGCTAAGTTTCTTGTCACCTTATTACCCACAAACCAATGGCCAAGCCGAATCCACCAACAAAACCCTGAACAAAATTCTCATGAAAGTGGTTAACAATACTAGGAAGGACTGACATACACACATTCCTTTCACCCTGTGGGCATACCGCACTAGTATCCGTACTTCCATTGCTGCCACACCCTTTTCTTTGGTCTACGGTACAGAGGCTGTTCTGCCTCTTGAAGTCCAGATTCCTTCACTCCACATTTCTCTTTATGACATGCTCAATGATGATGACTTTCATCAGGACCATTTAGCACAACTTGATATATTAGATGAACGTTGTCTTAACGCTCTTCACCACTTTCAAGTTTACCAAAAATGTATCAAATGTGCCTACGAAAAATGTTTCCATGAACGAACCTTCCGAGTCGGTGACCTTGTCTTGAAAGAAAATCAACATGTAACTAAAGCAGAAAAAAGTAAACGGGAAAATTTGCTCCTAATTGGTTTGGACCATACATCATGACCCATACTTACGGATCAGGTGCTTATCATTTATCTTCACTTGATGGTAAACCCGAACCTGAGCCCCTTAATGCCTTGCATCTTAGACCATTCTATTGTTGAATTTTAGTCCTACCTCACTTTTTTCCTCTTTCCACACTTGTCCCTTGAGCACTATCCACTTCCTACACCACCACCAATGATTAAACAAGAATCATGTGCATACCCGTCACTTGTTATCTTCTCTTGAATATGTGTACCATGACACTACACATAGCATGATTCTCATGGATTCTTTTTTTCTACCTTTAGATGAGATCCCATGGTCATTTCACCCTACTTTCTAAATAAGAATCCTATTCTTCAACTTGGTCTTGTCCATGACTTCAAATCCCTCACATGGGATTAAAATCCTTGAGTCAAACTTACAATAAAAATATGACTCCCTCAAAAGGACATCTTCCTCTCAACAATCACCACTATAAATAGACTGCTCCCTCGAAGGATAGCTATGTAAAGCTCTTTCAAAAAGAAGAAGAAGAAGAGAGAATCTAAAGCTTCCTACATCAATTAGCTTCACGAAGACCTCAAGGAGTTAATTTCCTCATCCCATATAGACTTCCCACATCGATCAGTCTATCTCAAATATCAGTCAAAATAGAAATCCTTTTAGTCATGGACTTTCCCATTGTGACCTTAGATCTCTTACCCAAAGAGCATGCTACCTCGTACCATATAAAAATTAACCACCTTTCATCCCTCTCACCATTCGCACTCCCATTTCCTACCACCTCAAGGGACCTCTTGGAACTATGACATTTGGTGATCATGTGACTATTATTCACCTTTAGGATAATCACTCATGCAAAGTCTTTAGGGTCTTATGTTCACTAGCCTACCTACGGTATGGTCCACTAGTTATGATCCTCACCAATCAGGCAACTTTCTTGCCCCCTCTTATCTTTTAACCTTCTTTATTACGTATTGATTACCTTATACAGGACTTGGTCCTCGACACTTACCTTTGGGTAATCTTCTTCTTCTACCACAATCAAAATCACCTATACCAAGTTGCCCACAACTCACCCACACCTAATAGATCTAAACGCAAATCAGGCCTAAAACCTACCAACTCATTCTCATATCTCCTCATATTCTTCCCTAGCTTATGGGATAACTACATTGGCCTGAGGTCCCTTTTTGTTGGGACTATGTAGGTAGCACTCTGTGGGCATGGGGCCCTTGGAGGTTAGCTCGGCCACTCTCTACCCTAACCAATTCATCTTTCATTTTCCTAAATCACATTCTACCCTACTTCATTTCCTTTTTATATCAAAAATTGGAAATTAAACCAAACAAATGACAAATTGCTTCACATTTTTATCATCATCAAAACATACATTTATTTTGATTACCATTTCTTTACCAACATCATGCATGTATTATAAAACATCTTAAACATGACCCATATCATCATTCATTGCAAAAATTAATGAATTACAACCAAAACCTAACTCAATCCATGCCTAAAACCACGACCTGACTCCATCATGCCTAAATCCATGACTTGACTCAATCCATGCCTAACACACCTACCATAAGTCCATCTATGCATAATAATAAAATGTTATCAACACAAACACATAATGCCCATAATCATCATCATCTATATAAATACAATATCCAAACATGTGTATCCATATACATAATTGTCAAATGTCTTCGGCACGTAGGCGGTGTATATAATCCAGTCTCTCAAAACTCTCATATATAACCTCACCATCTTCGGCGCGTAGGCGGTATATGATCAAAATATACAAAACTCTAGTACATCCTCACCATCTTGGCACGCAGGCTAGTATATATCAAAAATGACTACAATACATCAAAATATAGGAATGGGCATCAAGCCTCATCCTATTGGACATCCTCTATGTCAGTCTCTCTGGTCTCCTCCTCAGCTCCTATCCGATGGCTTGGTATCATCTCACCACCCCCTACTGGAACATCACCTAGAGCTGGTCTCTGTGAGTTGGTGGCCTCTCCCTAATCCTATCTCGAACTCGATGGCCCCCTATGCTCTCTACACTATGAGTCCAGGATCTAGTCCTCTCACTCAAGGCTGTTGTGCCCTGTACTCTCCATAGGATAGAAAATCTATCTCAGCCGCCATCAACTAATCCTAGTAGTATCTGGCCTCACCTAGGGAATCCTATAACCTAGATATGGGAATGGTCTGTGGTGGCCCCATAGGCCTTGACCCCTATACTTGTCTGTGGGACCTTGTCCCGCCCTTTCCTATGAATCGGGCCCTTGTCTCGGTGGGTCGTGGAGGTGTCATTAGCCTCACACCTTGTGCTTGTACTTGCACTGTAATTCCCGAATCTGTTCTGTGTCATGGCCAACTAGTCAAGTAGCCCTATAACATGTGCCTATAGGGCAGCCACCTAACCATAACCACCATCCCCATCTCCGCCCTGGGCCATCTGGGCCTCAAGACTAGCCACTCGTGCATGTAACTTGGCCACCTCCACCTCTGAACTAGCTAAATGGCCCTACAGCATCCCTAACTAGGTAATCAGGGTCACCACTTACCCCTGTAGGGTGTCTCTCTACACTATGATAATGGTTAAATCCAGCTGCCCAAGTCTAAGTGGTATTACTCATAAATGAGCTGCCCACCATTGTCTATATCTACATGTCACTTTGGCATCATCAATCTGCCAGTCTGCCACTTGCTCCTCCTAGTGGGCCTTTGTTGGCTATGGTAGAGGCAATGGCCTCTCCACATCATCTCTCCTGTACTATGGGAAGGGTGGAGGTATGTCTTGTAGCAGCCCAAAATGCCACCTAACCCTATCAACTAGGATCATCTCGTGCTCCCTAGACACAGTGCCCCTCTATCCATCTCAATAGCTAAAGGCCATCTAGCTCATCATGCATCCATCTGTATGAGGGATAACCCACATATGGTCTCCATATGATGTCCACCCTGACAACCCCTCCAATAGATGCCTATAATACGCTACATCATGTGTAGCCTTGTCTGATCAACACTCTCCAATCACGAAACCCATCTCCTGTGCCCCACCCAAACCAATCTAAGCAAAAATGCATCTTCTTGGGGCATACCCACTCGGGGCACAAAAACTATGTGCTCATAGGCCCAACAGTGTAGAAAAATGTGCAACATAAGTTTGAACTGCACTGAGATGCCCATACACCCACAACTCTTTGTAAAGCGCACCAAGAATGTTGGTGCCTAGGAAAAGTAGGTCTGATCCATCACCATGTCATATAAAACCCCCATCAGAGATTGGGGAAATCTCCCACCCTCTGCATCGGCGGTGTGAAACAACACACCTTTGCGCTCCATTAATAAAACAACTAGTATCATCTCTTCGGATGGGTGGGTACATCCCCTCTGTAACTCAAGTTGGCACTATGGAATGTCATGTCTCGCAACTCCCTCGCAAACAATGTTAGCATCAACTCCTATGAGGCCTCGAGAGGATATCAAGTACACATCTATGCCCTAGTATTGGTAACCGTAGGATCCTAAACACGTCCTCTAGGGTGACTGTCATCTCACCCATTAGTAGGTGGAACATGTTGGTCACTAAATCCCATCTATCGATGAGGAGACCATTAAACTTGGCTATCAGATCGCATGCGATAGTGTCGAACCCAATTAGGCCCACCTCCTCCATATGTCGCCACTCCTCAACTGTCACTGCACCTCACACTCTCAAGAGTAGGGGTGGCACCCTGTCTCTCATCCATAGCTGATCTCTCCCCTACATCCAACACAAACATCAAATTAATCTACCTTCATCATACCCACACTCAACACCTCACCTATACCTACTTGCCCCATCTCATTCTTTCTTCCCTAACCTACCTTCGTATCACATTTCTATCTACCCACCCCCACTCTCACCCACTATCATCTACCCATGCCCGTTTCACCCCCGCCTATGCCATATTTTGCACCAAAACACCTTCTTTTCCCCTACCTCTCTCACCCACTTGACTTGGGGCCCTTTTGGCCCCTTTTTCTCCAAAACCCGACCAATTCCGGTTATCTCTAACTACCTCGGTCACCCCTAAACTGGCATGGGTCACCTATTTTGTGACCAATACTGGTTTGACCCTATCGACGTTGGCTAACCGCAATCCACACCAATCACTATCACGGTGAAACCCGTGACCCCAAACCCTCCCCTCTCAAAAAACTCCCTCTCTTGACCCTTCTACCCACCCATTCTCCCCTACACTTCCCCTCAACCTTGTCCCACCCTCATTCACCCACTTACCTCTCTCCCCATTCCTATTCTACCTAATTTACCCTCCCACATTTCAAATTTCATTTCCCCACACACCCAATATTTCAAAACCGACCTATCACCTAATCTATCTCACAAAACATGGAAAGGGTTTGACGCTTACCTCATCATGTTGTTGTCGATGTGGTGGCACATCTAGCCACTACACTAGTGGCCCACCTAATCCCTCTCTAACCTCTGCCATCACTAATCGGTCACCTCGCCTCCAACCACCCGAATCCAACAATCTGATCTCGTGGACCTACCTCTCAACTACCAATCACCCGCCATTTGGCTCACCAACTCAACTTTCTGTTCCATCCGAAACTTTCCAACTTTCCCTCTCTCTTGTGTCATTTTCCTCTATTTCGCATGGGACAAATGATTTTGAAAAGCATAGAATTTTTCTTTTTTATAACATCCCTGACCTAACCAACATTGGTTTTACCTTCATCGGCATCGGTCACGTGCCCTACCTTACTGTGGTGATTACCCTATACCGGCATCGATTACCCTTGACCGGCATCGGTCACCCTCTCTTCCACATTTCCCACAATTTCACCCTATTACCCTACCCGTCACTCTTTTTTCCCTCACCCAATGCTTACCCTAACCATTCACCTCACCCTCCTCACCTCATCATTCATCACTCACTCTTACCACCGAGTGGGGCATATTTCTACCTCTCCCATGGCTTTACCTATCTGTACCCATCTACCCACACCAGCCCCCTTGGGGTGACCATCGACCTTATGCACTCACTCTACCTTGTGATGATGTTACCATGATGATTAGCCTTACAACCTTACCTTGCCTTGATCGTGACCTTTACCCAAACAAACCTTATCATTTACTACCTCCCCTCGTCCTCTTTCAGGGACTCATTATTTTACCCATACCTCAGCCCTACCCATGCCATGACCTAGATATTTGGACTGGACCATCGCTAGTGACCTTTGACCCCATGTGCCCACTATACCTTGCGACATTGTTACCTATGTGGTTGACCTAATGACCTTACCTTACCTCTTGCCATGACCGTTTATCCTGACCCAACCCTCAGTGTACCGAACATACCTAAACGTTCCTGCACCTAACTGCATCGTGTTTCCTGACCATATCCTATACCTTGGATACCATAATCACTTCAACCTTGTTTGGATAAACCTATCAACCTTAGACAATGTCAAGTTTGCCTACTCTTCAACCTGGTACTATGTTTCCATTTATACGTGTGTGTGCATTTGACTATCACTACCTTTGACCCTAACCCATTACCTAGATTACCCGAGTAGACATTTTTCCCTTTTTACCCATTACCCCACCTTCCTCTTCATCACATTCACCTTTTATCAAACCACTCACCGATTCTACTTTCTACCTCGTCAGTTCCTGGTTTGAGGGGGGTCACATTCACCCACACATGGGGCAACCACATCTTATTTTTGTCATCGTCGCTTACCGATACAAGCTACACAACAAAAAGGGGCAAAATATAGACACTAAAATTAGGTCATACTCCCCTTGGTCCCCTGTCAAATAAACACCTTGAACACATTCACCTAACCATGGCCCCTTTCATCCCACTCTAATATTAATTTAATTAATTCATTATCCTCACAATATTTATTATTTAAATATCCTAATTGGGATAATGCCCACATATCCACCTCATCTAGCCACCTCACCCTAAGACCTATTCTTAGTAAGTTTCCATAACTAACTAAGACCTACCCAAACCCTAAAAATCAATGCCTACATTCCCTCTAACCACATTCTCGCCTTGTTAGAAGGAAGCTTCCATGCTAATCCGTGGAGTAAATGAAATGAGATCCCAAAAATCAAGGGGATCTGCCTAGTTTAGTAAACCTAGGAAATCCCTCCGTAACCAACGCTGATTAACCTAAACCATAGCCGGTTAAGCCAGAACTGCCTTCGGTTACCATTTAACCCCCAAAACAACCTTATTTCAAGCTTGGCACATTTTTGAGAGATAATCACATCTTTTGAGAACAAGTGACGAAACCGGAGCTATATGTAAGTAGAACTAACATTATTACACACATCAGAGCATTCATAGCCAACAACTGAAGCAACCACAGAGCCATTTTCCTTTACGGGAGCATCCAGGGAAGTGCCAGCACCACACCAGGTTCCTTCCATTTTATAACCCACAATTTCCAATCGGACATCAAGCTTGTAAAAACAATTAGTTTTTGTTAACCTGTATTGGTTCCTTATCATTTTAGTAGATCCTTTCACTTATGTTGTTAGTTTCTATTCTCATTTCCATTCCCCACCATTTTACCTCCATGCAAACTTTACCATGTCTTTACCCATACCCTTAAACTAGCCATATATGGATCTTAATCATTCCTATACACACTTAATACCCACACGAATCTTGTCATTGCCCCACCATACCCATCTAGCCTCAGATCTGTCACCCCACCTCATTTTACTAAGTTTCCTATATCACGACCATACCAACGCTGGTTACTCACAACCACCGTCAGTTAACCTAAACCGACATCAGTCATACTAGACCGACGTCGGTCTCTGTGTTTTTGACTAGAAACCAAGAACAAAGCTTAAAACCTCTACCAAATACCTAAAACAACCCGTAACCCGACCACGACCGGTACTAGTACTGACCAGAGACATTGACCTTCAAATTCAATCATAGCTTAGCCTATTGTGAATGAATTTTCTTATTGTAGATGAATGAGATACCTAAATCATTTTAACTACAGTAGGATTTCCTTTATTATCAACATTAAGTTGTTTTAAATAGTGGATTGATAATCATCTAGGAAGTATCACACTTCCCGGATCTAGCACACGCTAGGCAGTCCACTACATATATTGTTTAACTTTTATTTGGTGGTCTTGTGTTCCATTTCAAGTAGTTCCTCCAAGCAAAAGGCATTATCCAAAATAAGCTCATGCTTATTTTTGGCTAACTCCTCCTCCTTCTCCTTTTCTGGTACTTAAAATGAAATTTTTGCATGCTTCAGGAACTCAAATTCTTTTGGGTATGATTCCATCAGATAGAGAATTTTCTTACCTTTCCAGAAAGGTAAAATTTTCCTCCTAACTCCTTGTAATTTTCGAGTTATGGCTCGACGGAGTTTTTAAGGGAAATTTTCCTAGACAGGCCCGCGGCCAATGAGAAGGTGCCATGTGGCAAGGTAGAGCGGCGGACATCGGGGAAATTGGAGTTTTTGGTGCTTCGGTCAAAGGGTGCAACTGAAAATTTTGGCCCGCAGGCCCGACAAAGAAAGGAAATGGGTTGGTACGGGCCCGCGCAGGAAAAATTAGCATTTAGCCCTTTGGGGTTAACTGCCCAAGGTCAAATTTTGGCCCGAAGGCCCGTGGATTCTTTTGAAGCCACCACGTGTCGATCGGTGGAGGAGTCGGACCGGTGGGAGGATACGGTGAAATTTTCTAAAATTGCAAAAAGTGCAAATCCCCCCAAACAACCGAGAAGATGACACGTGTCACCGGGAGAGCGGAGTGTGGGGAAATTTTGGGAAATTTTCCCAATGAAAAATAAAAAAGGAAAAAGTGAATTTTGGGCCCACGATTCCATCGGTGAACCAAGAGGTGCCACGTGTCTCGGAGCGACGGAGGCACGGGGATTTTTTGGAAAATTTTCAAAATATGCAAAAAGTAAATTTTGACCCCACGGACCCATTTTCAAAATCTGTATTTGTTGCCAACTTTTCCCTAATTCGTGCCTCGAAATTTGTGCCCAAGTTTATGCCCTGTTTTTGCCCTAAATCTTCATATGGGCATATCTTTCGATCCAGAGATCAGATTTGAACAAAATCAGACTTTTTAGAAAGGTCTCGAGCCCCTCTATGCATTGTAGGAATAAAAACATCATTGTTTTTGTATGTTTCAATGAAGAAAATATTAAAAACGTCTTTCATGCCTTTAATGCGAACTAGATTACTTCAAATGAGTTGTTTTTGCTCAAAACCGCCATGATTGCTTTCTCCCACATGCCAAGGATGAAGAATCAACTCGATTCGATGAAGGAAAACCCCTAAAATATCTTCTCATGCCATTAATCCAAGATCAGATTTTTTTTAGAGTTGTGCTTCACCAAATTTATCATTTTTCCTCCGACACACAAAACGAAGCTAGAGGAGCTCAATTTAATGGATTATAGGCCGATTTGAAAGGGTTAATTGTGGGTGGTTGAGAAAAAGGATCAAATTTTATTCCTCCTTTGTTTTCCCTCTCTTTTCTTCAGCTATAAATTCAAAGGATGTAATCTATTGTAATGTTGGACATTTTTCTCTTACAAGCTCTCTTTTTTCCTTAGCAAGTAGATTTGTAGAGTTTCGGGCCTCTCATATAGGAACATGACACATATTTTTCCTCCTTGCCATTTTAATGCATTGTATTAAACTTGGGAATGATAATGTATGTTCGTGATTGATTCTCCAATCCTCTCATGTGTTTATCATTGTCTTCTGATCTTTCATTATATTCTAGCAATCTGTGCATGTCCGGTGCTACTTTCTTATGATCTGTGTTTATTTGCAAAACAGAAGTTCATCACTCCTTTGGTGTATCACCGTTTTAGCTTAGTTTTATTTTCCCCTTCTTACATCATCAACTCTGTCTCCTTGGAATTTAGAGTAGGAATTAGTATTGAACCTCTACAAATTCATGCATACACCTAAATAGAGGAGTAAGAAACAACTTCAATCTAGAGAGTTTTCTCACCTTGCAAGGTCCCATACCTTGGAGAAAAATCAATGTTGTGCAATCACACTAAATGACCTAATTATTGACATTAGATCCGAAGGTCATTTTGGGGTCTTTGTAGGTTTGCACTAATAGTTTTGGCATGCCCAGTGGGACCTTAGAGGTCTTCATCTTCATTACAACAAAGTTGATGTGTAATTTTTGTAAGTTTCTTGCTTGAAAGAGCCGTGATTTGCACATCTGACGACTCCAAAAGGATAGAATCAACTAGTTTCGAAGTTCAAGATTAAAGATTCATGATAAGGATCCAAACAATATCAAGGACTAGAGAAGAGGGATTGTCTCGATTATCTACAATTATCCCCAGAAAGAAGAGAAAGGGGAAGAAGGATTCAAAGGTTTCCATCTCCACCAAACAGAACTCTATCAACTACTCCACTGGTAGACCTTTCATCCAATCAACAAGGTTCTCGGGACAACTAGAATGGCACAACCTAATCCTTATGTCAACTTTACTTGGTAGCAGCCCACTTGCTCTCAATCCACAAAACCTAGTTCCAATCGCAGCATTGAAGAAAATCCCATACTTTACATGAGAAAATCAGACCACTTCTTGGTGATCATGTCTAAAACATTACTAATGTTTGTGCAATCCATGACATTGTTGAGATGGATATTATTGTCAAATTTCTAGAATATTCATTCAAAGAGAAAGCCTTGCAATGGTTCAAGAGCCTTGAGGGCGGGATCTATCCACAATTGGAACCAGTTGTGCACAACTCTCCATAACCAATTTGGAGAGAAAGGGGACAACTTGTCTCTATTGGAGCAACTAACAACTATTAAGAGATCTCCTAATGAGCAGCTAACAAGACTTCAATTTCAGATTTCAAAGAATGTGGGATAGAATCCCATTGGCAGTGAGGCCAACAACTCAAGGTGCTTTCTTATACTTTCTCAAGGCTTTAAATTCTGACATTTCTATGTTGATCCAATCCATGGGAGGTATAACTCTACTGCAGCTTATAGCATCACCATTAGGGCTGAGAATTGTTTGATCCAAGCTGGTAAACTTGCACCTAGGCCTCCTATGCCCTTATATCCAGAGTTGGGAAGCCCAAGTGCTAGTCAAACACCTACTTTAGCTCCTATTCCTACTCCTAGAAACTACAGCTCAACTGAAACTTCTACTTCATCCTCTAGTGGCTCAAATGAGCTCCAAGAAGTTATGAAACAATTACAAAATTTGGGCAATGAGCTGGTTACGCTCAAGAGACAACAAGCTCAAAGTTTTATGCCTCCTTATCATCCTCAAATTTAGCCTAATAGACAACCATATCAGCCTAATAGGCTGCCTAACCCAACTGCAAATAAAAATCAAGTAAGGCCTCCTACCAATAGACCATTTCAGCCCTATAAGCCCAATGTTTCATCTACCTCTAAAGCCTTACCGCAAAGTGCAAAATAATATAGCTCAAGAGTATGACTGGTGTTTCCCATGCAATGAACCTCATAGCCAATCTATGTGCTTCAATGGTGCTTTGAACCAAGCTTTGATGGTGACAACAACCGGTGTAGAGAGTGAAGTGACTCAAGAAAAGACCAACAATGATAAAACTCCAAATGAGACTACACTTGTGAATTGGTAGGCTAAAGATTTTTGTGGTGTGAATCAAACACCTTCTCAGAGTGTAGCAGCTAACACACGGTCAAAGAAGAGGAATATTAGTGAAGGGCAATCATTAGGTCCAAGTGATTCACAACCTCCCATCACTCCATAAGGTGTTCACAATAAAAATGTAGTTCCAAATGTGCAAGGACAGCCCAAGCCACCTTCTAGACCAGCTCAAATGCCAAGCTGTTGTAGCCCATGTACAAGAAAAGAATGTGTAGACTAAAGGGCAGAAAAGAGATGGTTCATCCCCATTTAACATCATTGAACAAATGAAGAAGACCAATGTGAACATATCTATGTGGGAGTCACTATCCATCCCAGGACAAAGGGATCTATTACAAGCTGCCATGAATAATTGGTCAACCTCAAATCAGCTAGCTCATATGCCAAAGAAGGTACTCACAAATTCCACTCAGCCTAAGGGAAATCATGGAGGACAACAAGGTAAAAATTTGAATCCCCCTCCATTCTATGTTTCATTAATCATTGGGGATAAACTAGTACATAATTGTATGATTGATTCTGGGGAAAGTAGTTTTGTGATGCCCAAGAAAATAGCTGATCATTTGGGCCTTCAATATGAAGTCATATCTAAGGGGGTGGTGTAATTAGATGGGATAACAGTAACAATAGTTGGGGTAATTAAAGATTTGAGCCTTACTTTGCATGCATGCCCCAATGTCACTATTTTGTAAGATGTCTCAGTGATAGATTTGCCACCACTCTTTGCCTTATGTTTGTCAACAGATTTCACAACTAGAATTGGAGGCTATATTGATTGGTCACACATGTTGTTTAGGACAAGGTATGGAGCCAAGGCCATAATCAGGTCCGAACCTATTGAAAAATTTCACATAGAGCCTCTTACTCCAAGCCCAATCAATGCCAACCTGTTCAACATTTGATCAAGAGGATTATCCAAGCACACATGAAGTGACACTAAAGTTAGAAACATTCCAGATTTGACCCTTGATGAATGGGCAAGCAAGGTACACGTTTTTGATCCCTACAAGGAAATGGAGGAATATGAACTAGGATTCTATTACATGAATGAAGAAAATCAACCTCTTCCTAGCATCACCAAGCCGACCATAGAGATGACAATGAAGTATGGCACTTGTTTTTGATGGATCAAGAAGTAGACAAGGTGTAAGAGGAGGAGCTATGCTTGTTTCACCTCAAGGCATTAAGTATTATTCAGCTTTTAGATTTTAGTTTACATGTTCTAATAACACTTGTTGAATATGAAGCTTTGATACATGGATTGCATTGGTCAAGGAAGATTGGCATCAAAACTTATAAGTCTTTGGTGATAGTGAGTAATTGTTAATTAAGTTCGGGGATAGCATGCTGCCAAGAATGACTTGCTCAAAAGTTATAGGAATAGGGTGTGGGATCTCATTGAGGATTTTGAGGGTTTTGGCATCAACTCCATCCCTAGAAAAGAGAACCAAGCTTTTGATAGGCTTGCATGGGTGATTGGAGAAACTTTTGATGTTGTGGAGAGTATCAAAAGAGATAAAATGTAGCCAAAAATCCATGCGATTGTGAGGACATTAGTGCCAAACAAAATGGAAGTTGGCAAGTGTTTGAGAGTGATCAACGAGATAATCAATTTCTTGTAAGAGGAAGGTGAGTTCTCACCAAAAATCGGAAAATTTGGGACAGCAAAGACGGTGATCAAGTGGTATAGCCGAGAACCAACAAACTACCAAAAGACTTGTGACTTTAGAGTCTATCTTCAATCCTAATGATCAATTTAGGAAGGAGAAAGAAAATATCTAAGTCAAGGGAGAGGATTCAGAGCCCATATCAACCGGAGAAGGTAAGTCACTTCAAAGTGGTAAAGTGGCAACCGAGCAAGAAAGGTATGAATTCATGATGCTTTTCCAAGAGTTCCTGATGTATTTGCATGGAGATATGAATAATTGAGAGGTTTTAATCCCAAGCTATCCCAACACACAATTGAACTAGATCTAAGTGCTAAGCCCATTAGGAAAAAATTGAGACCGATCAATCCACACATTGAGCCTCCATGAAGAAGGAATCGAATAAGTTAATAGAAGCAAGTGTCATATTCCCCATCAAGCATTCAAGTTGGGTTGTAAACTTGGTTTCAGGTAGAAAGAAGAGTGGGGAAATAAGGTTGTGTGTAGACTTTAGAGATTTGAACATATCATCCCTCAAGGATCACTACCCACTTCCTTCTATGGAGCAAATTTTGTAAGTTGTTGCTGGCTCTAAGAGGTTTTCATTGCTAGATGCTTATTCAGTGGTACAATCAAATCATGGTAAAGGAAGATGATTTGTTCAAAACAACCTTCACCACCAAATGGGGAACCTATGCATATAGAAAAATTCTGTAGACACCTAAAATTGGTTACCCAATTTAGTGTCCCCCCACATTTGTTTACCTTCTCGGGTAACCTGGGGCACCTTTATATCACCACTTCTCCCTTAGGGTATTATTTAAATATTTGATTTAAAAATATATCCTAAATTTATTATACCCCATTATGTTTTACCCATGGATAATTAAATATTAACTATTTAATTACACTTTTACATGTATCTTAACCACTTATCTACCCCATATCGATTCCTAACCTCCCATATCAATTCTAGCCATCTATCCCCCTATTTCTCCTCCCCCAAACCATGCAATGGGATATTTCCCGTATTTGATTCGAGAGGGATCACTTGCATCTTTCCAAAATGTCCTCTTTTTGCAATTTTGGGAGTCTATTCCCGATCGTCGCCGATCGGTACTCGATCGACCCGATTTTTCGAAACAGCGCCGATTATATCTCGGTCAATGGTAATTACAAATATAGGGCCAAAATTTAGTTCTTGTTAGTAGACAGAAAAAAAAAAGAGAGTTTTTAACATCAAGCCTGAGCATTATCTATCAAGTGAAAGCTAATTCCATCTAAATCAATCCCTGAGAGGAGTACCGTTACTCTGCTCCTACCACATTGACATCACAAGCCTCCATTGATCTCTTGGTGACTCTACTCCTGCGTCTAGCAAAGGTGGAGCTTTGTCAGCATCCCAAAGGCTCCTGCAGATCCAGTGGACATTGACGATCTAACTTTCATTTTCTCTGTTTCTCAATCTTCCTGCAATTTTCCCCTAGTCGACGCCAACCGATCCACAGTCGACGCCGATTTTCTCTATTCGATGCCAACCTATCTCAGTCGATGCTGATTTTCCTAATCAATGTTGAGATCTGCTGCAGACAGAGATAAAAGAATTCAGGTAACACAAATCCAGCATTGTTTTCACAGTTTCATGTTTTCTATTGATTTCTATCTATTGTTTACATTCTGTCTGTCATTTTTAATCAAAAAAATCTAGACATTTACTTACATCTTTTATCATGTATGCTTCTTTCTTTAATTGAAAATGTGGACTGACATCCACCGAGGGAGCTTATCACTTCCCGGACCCACTTTTCGGGCAGTCCACCCAAATATATTTTAACATTGTCTTTTTTCTGTCAAGAATCTGTGTCTCACAGGTTTCTTGGATCTGCCTTACAGGATTTCTCATGTGCACCGTCTTGTCTACATCGGCTTTCTTTTCCATCTACATCTTCGGATCTTGTCTTATCTATCAGGTATCGATTTCATTTGAGTTTTTCAGGGTTTTTGTGTTTAGTTTGGTACATTAACTTGCACAGGTAACAAGTGTGGAAATTCTTGATCTACATTCTGGCATGCCCAGTGGGACACCAACCAAAGTCCCTTATTGGTAAGTTCATTTCTTTTCCAGTTTTAAGCTTTTGTTTTGTTTCTTCACCGATTTTAAATCGTTTCTCGTAGCATTTCCTTCATTTTGGTCTTGCTTCTTTCATTTATAATTTGCAAAGTTAAAGTTTCTTCTTTCTTGCAAAACTAAATTTCAATTCCTATTTCAAATATTAATAAATCTTTCATTTGATTTCAAGATTGCATTTTTGATCCATCTCTTTATGCAAAAATTGTTATTTTCTTGAAAGTTTTTTAGTTCCTTGAAATAGAAATTTTCATTCTACTATTATCTGGATATATCTTTCTGGATTTGTTTGTGTGTTTGCTTAACCTTTTCTTGTGGAGAACTTTGCTTGTTCATGGGATTGTTCAAGGGGAAGAGCTCAACAACGTGATTTTTGAAGTCCACACACCTTAGAGAGCTAAATCTACAGGTATTCCTCTTTTATGGTGTTTTCTCCTTTTTAGGAACTTAAAAAGAACTTGTTCATTTGTTTTCTATCACATTCAAACATTTCGATTTTGGTGCTTAAAAGGAATTTAATCACATTTGGGAAAGAACTTGTTTGACTTGTCTTCATCGAAATCAAACACCTCATCTTTAGTGCTTAAAAAGAACTTTTTCTTTTTCATTTCCGCTATATGTTCTTCATCTAGTTTTCTAAATAGTCTAGAAAATTGATCAAAATCAGTAGTGACACTATTTGATTTTTATTTTTCACCCTTGCACACAAAGCCAAAATCACTAGGTATTAAGCATTTAAACAAAAATTCCTTCCTTGGCCTCACCTACTTGGAAGTGACATCCAAGAGGAAGAGCCTACGCGGTACTTGGGCCACGCTATAAATTCACGGAAGTTCTGGTATATATTGGCAAAGCACCCGACTCCCTTATCACAGTGGTGTGTGAAGTGCGGGGGTAGGCCCCTATATCAAGCCACGTACTGGTCTTTTACTGAAGTGCCTTCGGGAATCCTCACCAAAACATTCCCCAAACCATCCTTAGTTTGGCTATCTGAGTAGTTCCTATTCTAAAAAGCCTTCCCTAATATTTTCTTTCTTAAAAGCATGAAAACTTAAAAGAGATAATCACCTACGCTGCTTGAATTGTTTGTGCATTAGTTAGGACAATCTTCCTTTTTCTATATTTCTGTTTGTTTATGATGGTCATCACCCGGTTACAATCTAGAAAAATGGCTCAACTGGCCCCTTCTTCATCCGAGACCACCACTAATGTGGATGTTTCAGCACCCCTCGGGTCTTCCTCAGACCACTGTTAGTTGGTTCCCCATCTTGGTCATATAATCCTTTCTATCATCCTAAAGTGATCCCATCACATCCAGCTTCCCCCAGTCCTTCAGAGGTATCATCTACTTCTGATATAGAGTATGTTCCTCGTGGAGATCCTAAATTTTAGGCGCTCCTTGATCGTAATCCGGTAGCCCTTATGGACTATCTAGTGCATAATTTTGTTTAAATATCTGATTAGGGACCACCAATCCAACAAGTTTATGATTACTCTCACAAGCCATCTCAGGCTTTTATAGAACAGTTAGCATAATTTTTCTCACCTCAAACCACGGAAGAGGGTGGCACATCTGTGCCTCCTTTTTCTCTTCCACCGACCATGTCAACTGGTTCTCAAATGACCTTGCCTATTCCTAGTGCCGCGGCTACCTCGGCTACTCCACAACCTACCTTCGAGAGGCCCTCTTCTTTAGCTATGATGGGTGCATCCGTGCTCTCATGGATTGCTGTTAATTCTTCTATGTCATCTATTACATCTCAGGGTCAGTACCTCTCTATGAATCAACCCCCTTCTACGAGTCAGTTGGTTTCTTCTTCTCGTCCTCCAGCTGGCCTTTCTTCTAGTGCTCCAATGACAGTGACCTTTACACATCCTCTGGCATCAGCACCATTAATAACCAATCGGTAGTCAAAATCCTCATTCAAACTTTGTTCCCCACCATGTCCAATCAAATCAACACCCATGTTCCTCAACCCATTCCGATTCAATCGACAAGTGTAGGAGCCTACCAATCACAAAGCTCCGTCTTTCATTCAACCACCTTTTTCTCAACCACTTATCATCTCACAGCCTGTTCATACGCAGGCTCCTTCACAACAAGTACCTCATTAGGTGTCACCCAGAATGCCTGGTTATTCCTCTTATCATCCTGTTAATCAGCAGATGAATCCCCCATTAACACCTCAACAAAATCTACCATTCACTTCTTATGCAGGACATACCAACATACCTCCTCCTCAATCGGATGTCGTCCAAATTCTTTTCAAGAAAATCACAGACCTAGAAGCCTCCACCAAAGGGGCTCGCCCTTCATACTCTTTTGAAGAAGTGTGTAATGAACCAATTCATCCATTAGTGGATTTTAAGCCCTATCCTCCCCAATGGGAACTTCCCAAGTTCTCAAAATTTCATAGTCGGGAGGATCCTTAACAACACCTGTGAGCATTCAAACACGCTTGCTACCTTATAGTCTAGGATCAGGAGCTTATGCTCTGCACTTTCCCTATGTCTCTAGCAGGGCCTACTTTAGACTGGTAACACTCCCTATTTTCTTTCTCTCAATTAGCTCAGATGTTTGTTGAAAACTTTTCAATAAATATCACACATAAGATCTCGATTACAGATCTTTATAACATTATCAATTCGATGACGAGTCTATTGTAGAATTTCTCGCTCGATGGAGAGGTATAATAAATCAATTGTATTTTCCCTCCCTCAATCTCAACAGATCGAGTTGTTTACTTGATCTTTTGCTAATCATATTTCTTCCACTTTAAGGATTCAAACCTTTCACTCTAAATATAAACCAGATTTTTCTCGGTTTACAAAATCAAACCCTTCCACTTCTAAAAAGACAAGAATCACGGATCCACCAATGCTATCATATTAAAAACACCACGATCCAATAACACTTCTAATCAAACACCACGGAGAGACTCCTCATCTTCTCGAAAAGGACCCTTGTCATCTCGATCTTTTACTTCGTTGGGGGAATCATATGCTTCTATCTTGGAAAAAATGTTGGAAGTTCACATGATCAAACTTCCCCCTATTAGAAATTTTGATGAGAGCTAAGAATGTCCATTCTGGTATAGGGAAAATGACTTCTGTCATTATCATAGAACCAAAGGCCATGACATTGAACGATGTCAGACCTTCAAAAATATTGTCCAAAAATTCATTGATAAAGGTGAGCTCATTCTAGATAACCCAAATGCTCCCCAAATCAGGCACTTGATGTCTTTAAACAACCTTTTCCCAATCATTCCCTAAATAATGACGTTTTGGTCTCAAAAACCAAACACTCATACTATCAGCTTCATCTCTACTGAAGAATCTTCCTCTAAAACTAAGCCATCTACGAACACGTCGACCAAATCAAAACTTCCTCCCACTCCGTTAAATTCTGAAATTCTGCCATCTTCAGACAATTTGTCTTTGAATATTTCTCCATTGTTAGAGATGGATTCATCTCTCCCTGCCTCTTTGTTTGATCTTCCATCTATGTCGAGACAATGTCATCCTCATCTGTCTCGTTGTTAGACATTCTTTTGATGTTGGAAACATTTACATCCCTTCGAGTTTCCACAACGAATACATCTACTTCTGTTTCTCCCATTTTCACCGCGACTATGCCATTGGTAAATATACCTATAGTCATACCAACTTCTCTACCAATGGAGGCATCTTTGATTCTAACTCTTCCCATTTCCTTTCCTACAGTAGTTACACCCACAACTACTATACCAGAAGTATCTCCCTCACAGGGAACCACTTCTTCGTCACCCACTTCTTCCATCACCAATGCTGCCTTGCCTATTAAGGAAAAATCTAAGGAAATAGCACCGGCACCTACACTTTTGGTTCCTAAACTTAAACCGAGACAAATAAATTCTAACATTGCATCATTAGTACCACATCATCTCCTTCCCCGAAAAGGTTACAATCACCTTATGCGGTTGAAGTTGTCACCATTCCCAAAAAGGAAAACCAATATTTCAGACTATTAAAACTCTTGGTGCTTTTCCTCAGAAATATCTCTCCACACCTCATAGAAGATTGGATTTATCCACTGAGAAGGTGTTTTCTTCTATAACACCATCAAAACCATCATCTTCTTCTACAACACCTTCTTCACTAGTGCCTTGTAAAGTGAATTTACCCACTAGAAAGGCATCACCTCTTTTATCAGGACCATCATCTTCGTCACCAAAAGCCAAGGCACCCTTTGTTCCTCTTTTGGGAGCTCATCCCTCATCTAAGTCAGTCTTATCTAAATCATCATTTGTTTCAACCAAGCAACATTCTTCATCTCTAAAGACCACAATGCTTGTCACATCTTCATTTTCTTCAAAATCTATCTTAGGAGCTCCTCCTCCACCAAAATCAATCTTGCCTCACTTACTTCTGTCTCAGGTGCCCAAGGTTGCTTCTCCCAAAGTCCAGAAAAGCAAAATGATCCCTAAAAAGACTGTCAAACCAAACATGCTAGATTCTTTTACCTCGGTAGTCTGTTGAGGAAAAAGAGGCACCTTCGTCATCTCTATCCTCATCTTTGTCTATCGGATTCTATACTGAAATTATTCGCCAACTTATCCAATCTTCATCCATATCTCTTCCTCTCGATCAAACCCTATAATCCTAAAGGAGTAAAACCTTCCTGGTTCAACTCTGATTTGATTTTTCTTACCACCGCACTCCAGGACATGACACCAAGGGATGTAAATCCCTCCAATCTATCGTGAGCAGTCTTTTGGAAGAAAGTGATCTTCTTGGAAGAAGAGGAGGAACAAGTATCTCCTATCATCTCAACCACATCTGAGCCTCAACGATGCACTCAGGCCTCTAGTTCTATTAATTCCACTGGATGGTCTTCCACCTTCTCAAATCGACATGATTCATATTGCCACTAGAACACAACAGTATGATAATCTATCATCATCTACGTCTTGGCCAAGAGTTGTCATTTCTATAGCCCCTGAAGGAGTTCCTCCTTCCTCATTAGCCTCGAGACCTCGGTCTCTATTTGTGCTTCACCTCGGGCTCAGATTGTCATGTCTGTTGAGGAAAGTTTTATGAAACAACTTACCCATGCTCCGGTCAAAATGTCTCTTTTTGACCTCATTCAATCATCTCCACATAGCATCGTCAAGCTTTGATTGATAATCTGCGTCGCATCGTAGTGAATCCTGATGAGCCCCAACCTTTTGAGATGGTTGTTGGACTGAATAGACCATCAACGGCCATTTCCTTTGAGGATTCTAAAATTCCTCCCCTTTCTTCTGAGGATCTAGAGGCTCCCCTCTTTATCACAGTTCAAATCAACAACACTATGTTAAAATGCACTATGATCGACAATGGTGCTGCACTCAACATCATTTCCTCTCACACATTCGAGCAACTTAAGTTACCAAAGAACGTAGTGTCACCACCACCTTTCACCCTTCGATCATTTAACGATCAGCTGGCGGTGACTTTAGGAACTGTGGTCCTGCCCATTCGGGTGGGTAAGAAACTACTTCATGAGCTTTTTTACATTGTTGAAGGAAAATTCCACTACAACATGATCCTCAGACATTCCTGGATTCATACAATGCATTGTGTCCCATCAACCCTCCATCGATGCTTAAAATATCAGCATGAGGGCAAAATCTATACTCATCTAGGAGATCCTTTTCCTTCCGCACAGTGCGACATGACCACAAGATCGGCCCCTCTAAAGGAGAATGCTTGGTTCTCCTGACGAGGCCTCATCCTCTTCCATACCTGTAACAAAACTACTAGATTTACAAAATATGGAAGAAACATTGCAATGTTTTTCACTAGGAGAGATTCTTCTTCTCACTTTTGACACCCATCTCAAACCTAATGAGTATGGTAGACCGCAGACAAGCAACTTTGAATATCAGCCAGTCTTGGTCACATCATCACCATTGGTCCGCCCAATCAAAAGACTAAATTCATTTACGGTGGTCTTGATACACCTCACTATCACCCGATTCTCCCTAGGGCCAAACCCTATTCGTAAGGGTTTGATTGTTTACAAAATCCGCGTTTACAAATATTTATTTATATCAATGCGCATGGAAAGGCTTTGGCTTGGGAAAATATGAACAGGGTATACATGACCTCACGTCCATTCTAACTCTTAAACCACATCAAAAATTTGGTTTAGGATTTAAACCTCTCTTAAAAGCCACCATCACCATTCTCGATGAGTCTCTCTCCATTGAAGAACCATCTTCTTCGACAGTCAAAAGCATCACTTGATCTAGATGATGCCATTTCCATCCCGCCTAACTTTTTATTTAGTCAATACCATTTCCATAGGTCCATTGACCTATAAAACTAATGATAAATCCACTTCCATACCATTAGTCTGCCCTAAAATAATTAGAGACGACTCTCCCACTATCAACACTATTCACTGTACGGATGATGATTCTGTTCTCACCTATTTGGGGGTAGAGGACTCTTATCTTCCTAAAACCATTCCTTCTGACATGTCTACGCTTCTCAACGAAGCCACTGTCGACCTTAATATAGGGACTTCTGAAGACCCTCGCATCATTAAGGTCGGCCAATCTCTTAACCCACAGGAGTTAGGAGACTTTACCACATTTCTTTCCAACCATCACCAAGCTTTTGCTTGGTCATACGAAGATATGCCAGGACTAGATCCTGATATTGTGGTCCACAATATCATTACTCTTCCAGACATCAAACCGGTTAAACAAAAATTGTGTAAAATGCACCCTTGTATAGCCCTTCTTGTCAAAGAAGAGTTGCAGTAGCTTGCTTTCTGCTAACTTCATCCAACCCATTGATTATCCACAATGGGTTTTGAATGTAGTACCAGTAACTAAAGCTACTTGGGAAAATTTGAATTTGTACCGACTTCCGAGATCTTAATCTCGCTTGTCCGAAAGACGGTTTCCCTCTACCTAATATCGATCAACTCGTGGATTTAACCGTAGGTCATGAGATGCTTTCTCTTATGGATGGTTTCTCTGGATATAATCAAATTCTCATCGCACCAGAAGACCAGCATAAGACTTCTTTCATAACCCCTTGGGGGAATTTTTGTTATCGTGTCATGTTTTTTGGTCTTAAGAATGCATGAGTAACCTACCAACAAGCAATGACCTACATCTTCCATTATCTCTTAAACAAACCGTGGAGGATTATGTCGATGATCTCCTTGGTAAATCCAAACACCATCGGGATCATATTTTCATTCTTACACCTCTCTTTGAGATGCTCATTCAGCTTTTTTCTTCGCTGAATCCATCTAAATGCGTGTTTGGCGTTCTCACCGGCAAACTCTTAGACTTCATCATTTCTATTAGGGGCATTGAAATCAATCCCAAAAAAATAAAGGCTATCCTTGAGATGCCTCCCCCATCTAACTTAAAATAGCTCCGTGGTCTTCAGGGACACCTTCAATCAGTGCATCGTTTTATCTCGCAACTATCAGACCGTTGTCAACCTTTTCATCATCTCCTCCATAAGAATGTGCATTTTGAATGGGATGAGCATTGCCAAAAGGCCTTTGATGATCTCAAAGCTTATCTTCTTTCTCCACCTGTGCTTACACCTCCACATGAGGGGGAGCCATTCTATCTTTATATTTTTGTGACTGACCATGCTCTGGGAGCCATGATCTCACATCGGGATGCTAATGGTAAAGAACAAGCCATATATTACATCAGTTGCACTCTTCATGAGTATGAAACATGCTATTCTGAAGCTAAAAAATTGTGTTGTGCTCTCTTCTTCGCAACCTCTAAGCTTCGTCACTACCTCCTTAATCACAAGACTTATATTGTTACAAGTATCAATCCACTCAAGACAATGCATGTGAAACCATATCACAATGATCATATCACTCGTTGGCTCATGCTCATGATAGAGTTTGATCTCGAGTTCGTCTCACAAAAATCTATCAAGGGTCAGGTCATTATGATCAATTAGCTGATACTCCTCTTCCAGACACCCAAATTCCCCTTACTCAATTCCCAGATGAATGCATTCAAAAAATTGATTTCGGTATTTCTCCATTTAAAATGAAACTCTTCTTTGACGGGTCCAGATGTCAGCAAGGGGGAGGTGCAGGTTTTGTCATGATTCCTCCTTGGGGTGCACCTATCCCTGTCGCACACAAACTTAATTTTGAGTGTACCAATAATATGGCTGAATATGAAGCTCTTGTTTTAGGTCTTCAGAATGCCATTAATCTTGGCACTCGCCATATCGACATCTTTGGTGATTCTGAGCTCATCATTAATCAAGTCACGGGTGTCTATCAATGCAAAAATGATATTCTTCAAAAATATCGTGATATTGTTCTCTTTCAACTTCAAGCTTTTGATAAATTTACTATCCAAGCTATCCCTCACACTGTGAACCGATTCATGGATACAATGGCTTCTTTAGCCTTGCTTATTCCACCTTTTACCGAAGACTCGTGACTTTTTGTGGTTGTGCAGCATTTAGATCAACCCTCTCATCTCGGACAGTTGACTTCAATCAACGCCGTCACAACCAACACTCAAGATGAGTGGTATCGGCATATTTTTGATTATCTATCTCGTTCAGTGCTCCCTCCTGATTTGACATCCAATGGCTAGAAGATATTTTATCATACATGCCAATTGCTATACTATTCTCAGGTGGAATCCTCTCGCAAACATGGTTTGATGGTATTTTACTTCGGTGCCTCAAAACCCCGAATCATATAAATCCATCCAGAAGTCCATGATAGTATCTGTGGTGAACATTTTAGTGGCTTGGCTGTAGCTAAACGTATCTTATGTTTAGGTTATTATTGGCCTTCTCTTAATCGAGACTGTTGCAAATACACTAAGAAGTGTGTCAAGTGTCAACAACATTCCAATCTTACATATATCGCTAGTCAGGCTTTGTAACCTGCAACAAATTTGTGTCCTTTTTCACAATGGGGTCTTGATCTCATTGGTCTCATAAATCCCCACTCTTCACAGCGTCATCACTCTATCATTACTACCACAGAATACTTCACTAAGTGGGTGGAAGCTATTCCTCTTTCATCAACCAAAGCTAAACCCATTGTTGATTTTATCTATCAACACATCATTTGTTGCTTTGGTGTCCCACACAAACTCATCACAGAAAATGGTAAATATTTCAAAAACATTGATTTGTAGAACCTCTGTGATGCTTTCAATATCAAACTCAGCTTTTCTTCTCCATACTATCCCCAAGCTAACGGCCAGGCTGAGGCTTCCAATAAAACTTTGCGTAATATCCTCGCAAAGGTGACTAGTCGAGTTGGTAGGGATTGGCATTTACATATCCCTTTTGCTCTCTAGGCTTATTGGACTAGCATTCATACTCCTACTGGTGCTACTCCCTTCTCTCTAGTCTATGGGTCAGAGGTTGTCCTCCCTTTGGAGGTCCAGATTCTGTCTCTTCGTGTTTCTCTCAGAGAATTTGTCTCTGATGAGGACTATCATCAAAATAGTCTAGCACAGCTTGAGTTGCTAGATGAGTGGCATCTCAATGCTCTTGAGCATCATCAAGTCTATCTTGAGCATGTCAAATGTGCTTATAACAAGCACTTGCAGCACCGTGACTTCAAAGTTGGTGATCTTGTTCTCAAAGAAAACCAAAATGTCACTACACTAGAAAGGAGTCAGTGTGGTAAGTTCACTCCTAACTGGATGGGTCCGTACGTAGTCACTCATAAATATGGGTCTGGGGCTTATCGTCTATCTTCCATGGATGGTGTACCTGAAGTGGAGCCTCTTAATGCCTTGCATCTAAGGCCCTTTTATTGTTAATATCTATCTTACATGATCTTAGTCACAAAACCAGATTCTTCATCCATCTGCAACCAGTCATGTATTTCATAGTGATTCGGAACTATGTGGTTCTCCGCATTATGTCTTTTCTACCTTAAATATGAGTATCGCAGCTATACTCATGGCATTTTTCTTATGGATATGTTCCTCCTCATGGTAGGAACACCTTAATCACTACTTCATCTATCCCAAGTGTCTATCTTAATCGAATCTACTCGGGGCATGAGTACGTGTTTTTATATGTTTTCTTCCCCTCTATCTGATCTATCTGGTCTAAACTCACTTCTTTCAAAAAGCTCCAAAAAACTCCAAAAGCTCCAGAAGCTCCAAAAAAAAAAAAAAAAGATGCTATCCTAAAAATTCCAAAAGATAGACTGATCCCTCGAAGGACAAAGCTATCCATGCATTATCAAATGAATCAAAAATATAGACCATGCCCTTGAAGGATGGCTATCATCACATTCAAAATACAAACCACTCCCTTGAAGGATGGCTATTTATTTCATGGAATTTTCAAGGCTTCTCGCATTGATCAGCCTTTGCAGTAACAGACTTCCTCTTTGGCAAGTTTGTTCACTTGTTCACATCATTGAAAGACTTCCCGTATCGATCAGTCTTTCTACGTCTGGCAAACTTCCCGCATTGATCAGTTTGCTCTTCTATCAACACAAAAATCATGAAGCTGAGATATAAGACCTTTTGTGATCATATGGAGACCCTATTTTCCAATATGAGCACATATTATGTCCAGATTCATACTTGCTTCTCATCCCATCTATCTCTTAGATCTGGTTTGTGACTGACTAGTGTCAGGTTCATTTTATTTGTATCTATGGCCTTATATGCATCGTCTTTTCAGTTTCCTACCAAAGTCTCTATTTGTGGTCAGTTAGGGGCCTAACTTATCATTCTTTTCCTATCTAGGTGTATCACTTTTTATCTTCTAAACTAAGATAATATCATTACATCCTTTGTTGTCACAAAGAGCATTTCCACTTAACATGTTAATTTAGTCAAAATCTACCATCTATCTATACTCATCTTATCTACTTTGTCTAAATACACATCTATCTATATCTATTTCATCAAAATTAAATTAACATCTTAAACATATCAAATCTAATCAATCACATCAAACCACATCACATCTATCTATCCTCTATCAGCACATGTCTATGACCATCAAACTTACACTACATCTATCTATATCTATTTTCATCAAAATTAAATTAACATCTTAAACATATCAATCACATCAAATCACATCACATCTATCTATCCTCTATGTCTATGTCCATCAAATCACATCTATTTATCCTCTATCAAAGATATGTCTATATCCATCACAATTACAATTACAATTACATCTATTTTTACAATCGATGCCGATTGAAAGGCCAAACGCCCACAATGCTCTGGCCTCTCATTTATCTAGTTTTTTCCTAAAAATTGGCATCCTAATACGCTATTTCATGATAAAACTATATAGGAAGTTCGGGTAGATCCACTTACCCCAGGTCGTGTCCTCTTCCGCTTCTGACTGCTCCCAGAGGCTTCCATGTTGCTCAAAACCAATTTTTGACTCTCTCTAAATCAATCATCGTGGTCTAAATAAATCGTTCACATTTTCCTTTCTCATATTTATATGGGCTCGGTACGGTCGGTGCCGATTTGTATGGTTGGTACCAATTTATTTAGTCAACATTGACTTTAGCTTGATCGATGCCGATTTAGGCCCATCGTTGCCGATTGGTTGCAGTTTTACTTCTCCACATCACTTTCTTCCATCTCCTGATCTTTTTTCCATAGTGTTGATGCTTGGCTTATTTATCTAGTCATTATTATGACCTGAGTGTTGCCTTTTGGCACATACTTTCGATATTCTCACCCATTTCAAGTCTGTTCCCTGTACATGGGGCACTCGCATTTTTGGTAGCTTAAAGATAACGGGTCTGTAGGCACTAGCATCATCTGCTTCGTAGACCGTCTGGTTGTCCCTACCAATGTATCATTCTTTAAGTGCTACTATTTTGCAGCCCTCTTTACACTCACGGGTCTGTAGGTATTAACATCATCTCATGCGAAGACCGTCTAATCTGCCCTACCAATGTGAGTTCCTTAGGTTGCTACCTTTTTATTATTTTTGTGCGTCATTAATGATCAGATCTACTCCAGGCATCTAGCTGGGGCATCCTGCGTTTTCATCTACCTTTTTCAAACTTGGGATTAGTTGTTCTTTCGGGACCCATCCCATCCCTAGTTTGAGGGGGATCACATCATCACTTTTCCCCAACTCCTTGTTTTTGTCTTGCAACTTTTCTTATCGCAAGTTACTCAACAAAAAGGGGCAAAATGTAGACACCTAAAATTGGTTACCCAATTTAGTGTCCCCCACGTTCGTTTACCTTCTTAGGTAACCTGGGGCACCTTTATATCACCACTTCTCCCTTAGGGTATTATTTAAATATTTGATTTAAACATCTATCCTAAGTTTATTATACCCCATTATGTTTTACCCATGGATAATTAAATATTAACTATTTAATTACACTTTTACATGTATCTTAACCACTTATCTACCCCATATCAATTCCTAACCTCCCATATCAATTCTATCCATCTATCCCCCTATTTCTCCTCCCTCCAAACCATGCAGTGGGATATTTCCCGTATTTGAGTTGGAGGGATCACATGCATCTTTCCAAAATGTCCTCTTTTTACAATTTTGGGAGTTTGTTCCCTGATCGGCGCCGACTGGTACTGGTCGACGCTAATTTTTTGAAATGGCACCGATTATATCTAGTCGGCGCCGATTACAAATACTGAGGGCCAAAATTTAGTTTAGGTTAGTAGACAAAAAGAACGACAGAGAGTTCTGAACATCAAGCCTGAGCATTATCTATCAAGTAAAAGCTAATTCTATCCAAATCAATCCTTGAGAGGAGTACCGTTACTCTGTTCCTACCACATCAACATCACAAGCCTCCATTGATCTCTTGGTGACTCTGCTCCTGTGTCTAGCAAAGGTGGAGCTTTTTTAGCATCCCAAAGGCTCCTGCAGATCCAACGGACATTGATGATCTAACTTTCATTTTCCATTTCTCAATCTTCCTGCAATTTTCCCTAGTCGACGCCGACCGGTCACAGTCGATGCCAATTTTCTCTAGTCATTTCCGACCTATCTCAGTCGACGCTGATTTTCTTAATTGATGCTGATCTACCTACAGCATGATAAAAGAATTCATGTAACACAAATCCAAAGCATTGTTTTCACATTTCTGTTTTCTATTGATTTTTATCTACTATTTACATTCTATCTCTGTTATTTTTAATCAAAAAATATAGACATTTACTTACATATTTTATCATGTATGCTTCTTTCTTTAATTGAAAACATGGTGACATCCACCAGAGGAGCTTATAGCTTCTGGACCAGCTTTTTGGGTAGTCCACCGAAATATCTTTTAACATTGTCTTTTTTTGTCAAGAATCGTGTCTCGCAGGTTTCTAAGATTTGCATTGCGGGATTGCTTGTGTGCGACCGTCTTGTCTACATCGGATTTCTTTTCCATCTACATATTTAGATCTTGTCTTATCTATCGTATCAATTTCATTTGATTTTTTAGGGTTTTTGTGTTTAATTTGGTACATTAACTTGCATGGGTAACAAGCACGGAAATTCTTGATCTACAATTCCATTTTAGTTATCTAATTTGGAGCTAATTTCCAAATGGCAATGGATATGGCACTCAAGGGATTGATCAACAAAATAGTTTTGATATACCTAGATGATATTCTTGTATTTTTAAAAGTGGTAGATCATCTCTTTCATTTGAGACAAGTGTTCGAAAGATGTAGAAGATTTAGGGTATCTTTGAATCCCAAAAATGCATATTCCTAGCTCATGAAGGTAAGCTCCTAGGCCACATTGTTTCCAAAGAAGGGTTAGTAATTGACCCAGAGAGGGTTGAAGCAATAAGAGCACTGCCAATGCCAAGTCATAAGAAGGCTCTTCAAAGTTTCTTAGGAAGAATCAATTTTGTTCGAAGGTTTGTTCTAAACTTTGCAGCCCTTGTCAAGCCAATAACTATAATGTTGAAGGAAATTATGGCTTTCAAATGGAAAGCTAAGGGTAAGGAAAATTTTGAGGCAATAAAATAATCTATCTCATGGGCTCCAACTCTCATTAACCTGATTTCTCCAAAGACTTCATCCTTTATGCATTTGGCGGTGGTGATACAATTTATTCAATTTTTAGTATAGCGGAATGAAGAAAATGCAGAGCTGAGCCAATTTCCTTCTTTAGCCAAAGCTTGGAGGACTATGAAGTGAGGTATTCCTTCATTGATAAACATGTTCTTGCAATGATTAGGATCTTGAATAAATTTAAGCATCTAGTTTCAAACAACAAGGTTCAACTGTTGGTTTCTCATGTGGGAGTTACAGACTTCCTCCTCAACAAAGATCTAAATGAAAAACGTGTAGGGTGGATTACTCGTGTCATGGAGTATGAAACTAAGATAAAAGTCACCAAGCTGGTCTGAGGAAAGGGATTGTGTGAGAAATTGGCCTTGAGTCAACCAATTGAAGCAAACAAAGATAAGAATGATGTTTTGTTGTTGCAGGATAGCCTATAACAAAGAGATGTTCAAGAAGAAAATGGTCGTGTGCTCACTCCTTGCTAGACCCAAGACATAATGCACTTCTTGAAAACAAGCCTATGCCCTATAGAGATGAACAAATCCAAAAGAAGAAACTTCATATTGTAGGCTATTATGTATGCACTTTTTATGGTGTCTTGTTCGTAAAAGATATCAATGGAGTGTTCTTGAGGTGTATTGGAACAAATCAGATTGAGAAAATGATAGAAGAGTTCCATAATGGATCAGCTGGGGGTCATTTTTCTCCAAGAGTGAAAACTCTCAAAATCATGAAGGATGGTTATTATTAGCCTAAAGTGTTTCTGATTGTTATGCATGGATCAAGCGGTGCAAGAATTGTGCATTCTTCACGGGAAAAGAGAGGTTAGTTACACTTCCATTGTACCCAATCTCGTTGACCATCCATTCATGAAATGGGGTTTGGACTTCATTGGATTCATTAATCCAAACTCAAACAAAGGGCACAAATGGATTCTAACAACAATGACTACTTCACTAAATGGACCGAGGTGGTGGCACACAAAGAGGTAAATGAATCCAACATTCTAGACTTCTATGAAGGGATAGGACCTAGATTTGGTATACCTACCACTATAATATCAGATAATGCGTTGGCATTCATAGGATCAAAGGCAATTGGATGGGCTATTAGAAATGGGATCTATTTGAGCACTTCATCAAATTATTACCCTCAAGGTAATGGCCAAGTGAGTCCACAAACAAGAATCTATTAAGGATCATCAAGAGGACTCTTGATGAAAATCAGAGGACTTGGCACACTAAGCTCAAATCAGCTCTATGGGCTGATAGGATAACTCCCAAGAGATCCATAGGTAACTCTCCATTCAGACTTGTTTATGGGAGAGAGGCAGTCTTTCCTATGTCACTTGAGTTGCCAACATTGGAACTCATGAAGCAATTAGAATTGTTAGAGTTTGAGCCCATGGAGGTTAGATATGCAAAATTGATGGAACTCCAAGAAATCAGAGAGCATGCAGCCCAAATAATGGAAAAGACCAAACATTGATCAAGAAAAGCTTTGATAAGAAACCTAAGCCTAGAACTTTCCAAGTTGGAGATTTAGTGTTGAAATGGGATGCAGACCGAGCAAAGCCAGGAAGGCATTCAAAATTTGATCCATTTAGAGTGGCCCCTACATGGTCACAAAATACAAAAACAACAATGCCTTCTAATTGTCTACATTGGATGGTGAGGAAATGCAGATTCCAGTTAATGGAATCCATCTAAAGCATTGCTACTAAGGGAAACTTCTCACCTTGTACATATTAGCTTAGATTTTTTCATTCCTCCAAGTGCTTATGCACATTGTTTTGTTATAACTTAGATTTACATTTCCCTAAGTGCTTTGGCACAGGTTTTGTTGCCCCAAGGATGCATATTTGCAGATCATGTTCCAGGCCAAAGTGATTTTTCTACTCTCACAATCTTCATCTTAGAGATTTTCTAATGAATTGAGAGTAACAGGAAGTTAAGTTCATGACTCCATTGCCCAATGGATTGCTTCAGGCAGCTGGTCACTTCATCCAAGAGAGGCGAGATGACCCCTCTGAGTCACCAAAAGTGTTATCCAAAATAAGCCCATGCTTATTTTTGGCTAACTCCTCCTCCTTCTCCTTTGCTGGTACTTAAAATGAAATTTTTGCATGCTTTAGGAACTCAAAATTTCTTGGGTATGATTCCATCAGATAGATAATTTTCTTACCTTTCTAGAAAGGTAAAATTTTCCTCCTAACTCCTTGTAATTTTTGAGTTATGGCTCGGTGGATTTTTTTGGGGAAATTTTCCCTAGACAGGCCTGCGGCCAATGAGAAGGTGCCATGTGGCAAGGAAGACATTAGGGGGATGTTGGATTTTTGGTGCTTTGGTCAAAGGGCACAAAGGAAAACTTTGGCAGCAGGCCCAAGGAAGGAAGGAAATGGGTTGGAGACGGGCCCTCATAGGAAAACTTGGCATTTAGCCCTTTAGGGGTTAAATGCCTATAGTCAAATTTTGGCCCGAAGGCCTGCGGATCGTTTTGAATCTGCCACATGTCCAATTAGTGGAGGAGTGAGACCAGCGGGAGGATTCGGTGAAATTTGCCAAAATTACAAAAAGTGCAAAAGGAAAAAGTTGAGGTGCATCCCCGCCAAGCAACCAGAAGTTGACACGTGTCATCGGGAGAGAGCGAGTGCGGGAAATTTTGGGAAATTTTCCCAATGAAAAATCAAAAGGAAAAAGTGAATTTTGGGCCCGCGATTCAACCGGTGAACCAGAGGTGCCACATGTCTCGAGAGGTAGAGGCACGGGGATTTTGGAAAATTTTCCAAAAATTCAAAAAGTTAATTTTGACCCCATGGACCCATTTTCAAAATATGATTTTTCCATGAAGTGTGCCCTAATTTTTTCCTCGAAATTTGTTCCCAAGTTTATGCCCTGTTTTTGCCCTAAATCTTTAGATGGGCATATCTTTCGATCCAGAGATCAGATTTGAAAAAAATATGACTTTTTGGAAAGGTCTTGAGCCCCTCTATGCAATGGAGGAATAAAAACATCATTTTTTTTTACAGGTTTTGATGGAGAAAATGTCAAAAACGTCTTTCATGCCTTTAATGTGAACCATATTGCTTCAAATGAGTTGTTTTTTCTCAAAACCGCCATGATTGCTTTCTCCCACACGCCAAGGATGAAGAATCAACTCGATTAGATGAAGGAAAACCCCATAAAACATCTTCCCATTCCATTAATCCAAGATCATATTGTTTTGAGAGTTGTGCTTCATCAAATTTATCATTTTTCCTCTAACACACAAAACAAAAGCAGAGGAGCTCAATTCAATGGATTGTAGGCTGATTTGAAAGGGTTAATGGTGGGTGGTTGAGAAAAAGGATCATATTTTCTTCCTCCTCTGTTTTCCCTCTCTTTTCTTCAGCTATAAATGTAAAGGATGTAATCTATTGTAATGTTGGACATTTTTCTCGTGCAAGCTCTCTTTTCTTCCTAAAGAGTAGATTTGTAGAGTTTTAGGCTTCTCATATAGGATGTAGCACATATTTTTACCTCCTTCCCATTGTAATTCATTGTATTAAACTTGGGAATGATAATGTATGTTCTGTGATTGATTCTCCAATCCTCTCATGTGTTTATCATTGTTTGCTGATCTTTCATTATATTCGCAACCTGTGCATGTCCGGTGCTACTTTCTTATGATCTGTGTTTATTTGTAAAAAAAAGTTCATCACTCCTTTGGTGTATCACCATTTTAGCTTAGTTTTATTTCCCCCTTCTTGCATCTTCAACTCTATCTCCTTGGAATTTAGAGTAGGAATTAGTATTGAACCTCTACAAATTCATGCATACACCTAAATAGAGGAATAAGAACCAGACTTCAACTGGAGTGTTTTCTCACCTTGTAAGGTCCACACCTTGAGAAAACTCAATGTTGTGCAATCACACTAAATGATCCAATTCTGGACAAGTAGATCTAAAATTCATTTTGGGGTGCTATAGGTTTGCACTAATAGGAAGCTCTCGGGATCAGCTATGGATTCGAGAAGTCATACACGCGCAACAACCTACAACCAGCATCTCAACAGGTATTCCTCCTAGTCCTTTACCCTTATCTATTTCATCAACATTCAAAGAAACACATCTAGAATCAAGTGAAACAAGGAATTGATATCAACAATAAAATGGTCGAAGATGTAAGGCATTAAGGGGCCTGTGTTTGGGTTTACCTTCGAGTGAAGACAAACAATAAGCCCTTGATCCATAGGAATGGGTAATGATATAGGGTCCAAGCCAATTAGGAGCAAATTTTCCCCGTTTAATTTTCTCTTCTTTAGTTACATGTTGATTTTCTCTTAAGACGAGGTCATCGACATGGAAGGTTTGTTCATGAACACATTTTTCATATACACATTTGATATGCTTTTGGTAAATTTGGAGATGGTCAAGAGCATTGAGGTGGCATTCATATAATAACTCAAATTGTGCCAAACAATCTTTGCAAAATTCATTGTCATTGACAATGTCTTATAGTGAGATGCGGAGAGATGGAATCTAGACTTTGAGAGGTAAGACAACCTTGGTACCATAGACCAGAGAAAAGGGTGTGGCAGTCGTCAAAGTGCGAATACTAGTATGATAAGCCCACAAGGTGAAAGGGATGTGTGTATGCCAATATTTCCTAGTATTTTTGACGACCTTCATAAGAATTTTGTTCAAGGTTTTATTGGTTGATTCAGCTTGACCATTGGTTTGCGGGTAATAAGGTTATGAGAAACTAAGTTGGATGCCAAAATTGTCACATAGTTTATGGAGGGTTTTGTTTTTGAATTGTTTTCTGTTATCAATGATAAGGTGGTGAGGAACACTAAAATGAAAAATGATGTGATGGTTGATGAATTCACATATCTTCTTGACTTTTGTAGAAATGAGGGGAATGGATTCTACCCATTTAGTGTAATATTTGGTAGTGGTTATGATCCATTGGTGGTGTTGTGAAGAATGGGGGTTGATCTCACCAAAAAGATCCAAACCCCATTAAGAGAAAGGCCAAAGGTCTTGTACGACCTATAAGACATGACTAGGTGTATGATGGAGATTAGCATGTTGTTGACATTTCATGCAATGTTTGAAATAATCACAACTGTGATCACTGATTTAGGCTTGGCCAATAATATCTTAGGTGAATGATGCATTTTTCAACAGCTAAACCACTAAAGTGACCTCCAAAAATTCAATCATGGAATTCCTTAGTGGTGTAGGGAATTTTAGAACTCGTAAGGCATCGTAAGATAATTCTGTCGAAGCTACACTTGTAAAGAAGACCACCCATGATGACATAACGGGAGAAACTTTTAAGAAAAATTCATTGTCCATTACAAGTGAGATCAGCAGGGAAAATGGAAAGGGAAATATATTCTACATATTACTTATACCAAAGGTCATGTGGGTCAAGGGAAATGGTTCCAATGGAGTAGACCTCATGAGGTAAATAAGAGGGTGATTGTAGCCTTTATATGGTGACAAAGATTTTAGAGTCAACGGGTGAAGCAGGTATTTTAGAATCCAAACAAGCCATGGTATCTACAAATTTATTGGTAGAATGTGGGGTGGTTTGAAGTGTGTAATGGTCAAAATCATATCTACATGATGCTTATACTTTTGAAGGATCTCATTATGACACTGGTATATACCATTGACTTGGTTTATGACCAACTGAGAATCACCAAAGATATTTATTTTCTTAACATCTAAGGCATAAGCAGCCTAGAGACCCAATACGAGTGCTTCATATTCCACAATATTGTTTATACAATCAAAATCAATTTTGAAAGACAAAGGCATAGGTTCACCTTCAAGAGGAATGAGGATAACACCAGCCCCACCCCCATGCTGACACTTGGAGCCATCAAAGAAGAGTGTCATTTGGTAAGTGGGTTCATCCAGGGAAAGGGTAGCTATAGAATCATCGGGAAGTTGAAGTTAGATGGTTGATCCTTGGAAATAGGTGTGTTGGCCAGTTGGTCAGTAATAGCTTGGCCCTTAATGGAATTTTGATGAATGAATTCGAGGTCAAGGTCGGCGAAGCATAATCCAACACGTAGCACGTTGATGTTGATAGGGTTTGACATACATATAGTGTAATGGGTCAGTATTAGTAATGACGAAGGTTTTTTGGTTGAGTAGGTAATGAAAAAGTTTGGTGGTGACGAAAACTAAGGCTAGGAAAAGTTTTTGACATGGGTATATCTAGTTTTGTAGTCCATAAGGGTATGGCTTATGTAATAAACCACTTTCTCTTGGTGTTGGTCATCGTGATGAGAAAGCATGGCACCTAAAGAATGGTCAGTGGTAGAAATATATAGGTAAAAGGGTTAGTCATCTTTAGGAGGAATGAGTACTGGTGGTTGAAGAAGGTATTGTTTTAAGGCCTCAAATGCTTTATGGCATTTATCATCCCATTTGAATGAAACATCTTTCTTGAGAAGATGATGAAATGGTTGACAATGGTTGGAAAGTTGCGAGATAAAATGACGAATGGATTGTAAATTTCCTCGTAGGCTTCAAATTTGATGGAGATTGGTGGGCGAGGCATTTCTAGAATAGTGTTGAATTTAGCAAGATCAACTTCTATGCCACGGAAAGAAATGATGAAACCTAGGAGTTTTCTGGAAAGTACCGTAAAGATGCACTTCTTTGGTTGAAGATGAACACAATACTTGATGAGGCGGTAAAATATGAATTTAAGGATAGGAAGGTGTTTGGTTCGATGTTTGGATTTGTAAACAGATCATCTACATAATCTTCCAATATTTGATGCATGATGTCATGGAATATGTAAGTCATGGTGCATTGGTATGTAGCATCGATAGCGAAGGTCGCCCAAGGGGTGATGAAGGAAGTCTTGTGTTGATCTTCTGGAGCTATTAATATTTGATTATAACCCGAGAAATCTGTCCATGAGTGATAACATTTCATGACCAAAGTGGTGATATCAACTAGTTGGTCAATTCTGGTAGGGAAAGTCATCTTTAGGATAGGCTAGGTTGAGGCCACGGAACTCCACGCAGATGCGAAGTTCCCATGTCATCTTTATGATAGCAATGATGTTAGAGATCCATTGGGGATAATCAATGGGTAGAATGAAGGAAACCAAGAGAAGGTGTTGAAGTTCTTCTTTGACCAGAAGATCAATGCGAGGATGCATTTTCTCGTAACTTTTGTTTGATGGGTTTGGCATCAGGAATGGTTACTATATTGTGGACCATGATTTTTGGGTCGATACCGGGCATATCGGCATAGGACTAGGTAAAAGCGTTACCGTGGTCCCAAAGAAAATAGGTGAAGGATTCCTATTCAACAACGTCTAAGGATTGACCAATCTTTAGAATTTTTGGGTCATCCTAAGTGTTAATGTTGATTTCAATGGTCAATTCGTTCAACATGGTTTGCGTCTTAGAGGGTAATGAATGATGAATATAAGATTATTCTACACCAAGGTAGGTGAGGATGGACTCATCGTCCTGAAATTGAATGGTGTTAATAGAAGGTGTATCATCATAGATCATGTCTCGGATACCCGAATGGGAGATAAGAGGGAGCCTCGTCATCGTGTTGATAGGTCAGCGGTCCCAGGAAATGGTGTTTATGAAAAAAAAAAGTTAGGAGGAATAGATTCGGGATCTATGGACTCGTGGGTGAAGATGGTAATGTGGGTGAATGAGATGGGGAATATTTCTCATCCTGGATAAGGTCGACGTGAACCTTCTTGGATGGTGGAGCATCAAAACCAATGCCACTATGATCATTGGGTTTATGAGATGTACAGGAAATGATAGTATGGTGGCCTTATTCGTAAAATTTGAATCCAAATCCTTTCCACGTGCACCGGTGGAGGAAAGTGTGAGTGAAGCGGAAGTTAGTGAGGGAGTGTAGGTCAGACAAAAATGGTTGAGCTTGGGATGGAGGTTTAGGTTTATAGGTGGAAATATCAAGTCCCCATATGTTATATTTGTGTGAAGGTGGGGAGGGCCATAAGGAAAAACATCACCGATGCGGATGTCGTAGTTGGGGTGTTGACGTAGATTCCCATACTCTTGTGGGGTGAGGAAGGTGTTGATATTATATAGGTGGTATTCCCCTAGAGTGAGGCATTGAAAAACACCTTCTAAGGGATCAGTAGTTAGTATGTGGGTAGTGGGGATAGATGGATCACTAGATGATGGGGAAATAGGTGTGTTAGTGGTAGAGGCTATAGCTATAGTGGGGATAGCAAGGTTAGAGGTAGCTAAGGTAGTGGCAGTTTTGGTGGATGGGCTTGTGGGTGAAGGTGAAGTAGTGATAGTGGCAGATGCCTTGACCGGTACAAGCACATCATTGGGCCGATATAACATGTTACAGGTCTTGAAAGGTGATGGGTCGGTAGGGATGGTGTAATTATGTCCCATGGTAGTGATGTAAAGTTGAAGGGACACAACCCATGACATGGATTAAGGGTCATCCAAGCAATAAGTTATATTGTAACTCCCCTTCTATGACATAGAAATGTTCCAGAATAGTGTGGGGGCCCACATAGACATGGAGAAAAATGGTACCTAGGGTAGAGGTCATGGTGTTATTGAAGGAGTGCAACATAAATGGGTTACCATGCATGAAATTGGTAGGTATTTGCATTTGGTCATATGCATGGGAGGATATGATGTTAATGCTAGCACCACCATCGATAAAGATGGAGATGAAAAGAGTGGGGTTAGGTTCGTCGGACGGAAGGGAGCGATCTCTTCATCTGAAAAGCTAAGGGTGGCCACTTGGCGAGTAGGTGGAGGTGTAGAGGAAGGTGATGATCTAGTAGGAGAGGCTACGTGGTGAGGGGTAATGATGGAGGCTACGAGTGTGGGGCCATTTGGTAAGACTTCATTAGATTGAAGTACCTCCATTAGAGCTTGATGATGTGACTCCAAGGTTTGGACGAGGTCATATAAAGATATTTTTAGGAGGGATTGGTGTAGTTGTTTTAAAATTTTGTGATGTGTGAACCCATCGGAAATAGGATATGTAGGACCTCGAATGGTGACTTTGGGTATGGGTGTGGATGGTATGTTGGGTACAAGGTTGGTTGATGGGCCATTTGATTTTTCCTTTCCCTTGTCTTTTTGAGCACGGGTGGTAATGTTGATCATGTTAATCTGAGGGGAGGTGGATGAAGAGGGTGTGTCATGGAAGGTATAGCGGTATGAGGGACAAAACCCTAGTGGGGGATATGATCCTTGTGAAATTAGTAGGGTGTATTGGCATCTTGGTGGTGGTTTGGAAAACTCTCTGATATGAACCATGTTAATCTCGAATCTCGAGGGTGCATCAAAGATTTATGGGGGTGGAGATTTTGGACACTGAGTAGGTAATGGGAGAAGATTGTGGAAATTAGTGAAGGTGAAGTGGGTTCCTCACCAAGAAGATCGTATTCATCAAAATTTTCTTCAGGAGGACACAATTAGACAAGAGAAGTTTTTAAAGCCTTACATTTCTCTACATCGTGTCCTGGCACACGATGGTAGGAAAAAAATTTGGTTTCATCAAACCATTTTGGTTTGGGTTTGAGTGGGTTGTAAGGTCTAAGAGGTGGTAATGTGATGACAAAATTTTCAAGGAGATTGGTTAAAATTTTGGCATAGGATCCTACTAGTGGATCACAATGGGAGGTGAATGTGGGTTTGGGTGTAGGCACAACTAATTATAGAGGAAGAGGCTTTACAAGAGGAGGGGTGGGTTGGTTTACTAGTTTAACGTGTAGAGTGGTCTTAGGTTTTGGTTGTATCTGCTTGGGTATAGGCATGGTAAAAGAGCTAATGACGGAAGGTTTGGTTGGTTTAACTACCTTATTGGAGGGTAAGGGATATTTAGTTTTAGGTTACATATTTTTGGACAATGATGACATGGGTGTATGAGATGTGGAGGGAAAAGCAAATGGTGGAAGAGGATGAGTTACCCATGGGGGTAACCGAGGTCTTTGTGGAGGTGGGTGGTGTAGGTTGGGTAGGAGGTGTGAGTGAAAAAGAAGAGAGTGTCATGGGTAGTGAAGAAGTTATGGATGATAGTGGAGGTATGGGTGGTAAGAAGGTTATGGGTGAGTGTAGAAGTTGCATGGGTCGCTTGGGTATATTAGAGGCCTGTGATGAGGAAATGGGTTGTTGGGTTCTTGGTTTACCGATGGACGGGGGTTTCTTGGCCAAGGTTGAGGGGTGAGGTCCTAGGATGGACGGAAGGGGTGAAGGTGATAATGGCATGGTAGGTGAGGTTGGTGTATGAGGCCTAGGAGATTGGATCTTCCTTTTAGGGGCCGGGGTAAGTTTAGCGTTAGTTTTAGAAGATGTGGCTAAATCTAATTTGATGGGTGGGTGAGTAAGGCTAGCTGTCAGTCGTATGACCCCCAGGGTAGGGATAGGTTTAGGTAAGGGAGATTATATATGCGAGGGTATGTGTTTGGTGTAGATGTATGTTGGGTTATGAGTAGAGGTGTGAGTTGGGACATGGGTGGTGACTTGGAAGGTGTTGCAATTATCGTGTTTGTGTTTGGTTTGGTCACTCGAAACACTTTTGGATAGATAGTGGAGGTGTCGGTGAGGGAAAATTACATTTTGTTGAAACAGAAGTATAAGGTGTCCGAAAGTAAGGCTCTATCGATATAGTCCATGTGATCGTTAAGAGTGAAAATGGTGCTGTTGTAAGTGGTGCCGACATGGATTGAGTTGCAATTCCCATAAAATGTGTTTGATACATAGGGAAATGGCTAGCCTCGAGACTCTATGGGTAAGAGAGGCAAAATAAGATCAGCAGGATCTCGAAGGTCGATGGTGAATGGTCATCTAAAGGAAATGGTATTCCTATAATATCCTTTATGGGTAGATGAGAGAATGGGCTAGATGAGGTTGAATCTCCTAGTGATTGTGTAGGTTGTGAACAAGTATCTCTTATGAGTAGGAGAGGTGCCACTTTGATAATTTCTTAGTAATTTAAGGGGCCAAAGTTGGTGTGTGAAGTATAGGTTCTTCCACGGGTGAAGGAGAAAATGAAGGGGGTTCCCCTATGGGTGGAGGAGTAGATGAAATTGGTTCTTGTGTAGGTAGTGGAGCTTGGGCTAAGATTTCATCTATGGAAGGAACATGAGGCAATTGGGAAGAAACTGGTATGTCATCGAAAATAGCATGGACCTCGTGGACATTGCTATCATTATTTGAAGTGTCACCAGCTTGGTTGGAATATGGGGCATGATTAGGGAATGGCTTCTTGAAGATGTGTAGGTTTTGGTTAGTGGGTGCATTCGAGCTATCCAAGACTAGATCTTTTTGTCTAACATTTCTTAAATGATATTCTTGAAGGTGATGCATTTATTATCACTATGACCTTTGACATGATGATAGTTGTAAAATTCATGTTCCTTATACCATGTAGGTATGGGTAACTTAGGGTCAAAACCAGTATGTGGTTTTATAGGTGGAAGGGTAATGGCACCAGCCTTAACAAGATTTTCCAAAACAAGAGTAAGGTTATCTTATCGCAGTGTACTTTCATTGTTCTCATCTGAACTGGAAAGCTTGGATGGGAGAGAGATTAGAAGGAGGTTTTGATGGGTTTGATTTATGAGGGGGACCGGCCTTGAGAACTACGGCATTTGCAGATCCTTTGGGTTTTAAATAGTTGTTTTGGGGTTTCAAAGATGAAGAAGCATCATTTGATTTGAACACAACGTTCTTGTTGCGGAGTTAAATTTTCTTCTCTTTGATAGCTTGAATTTCAAGTTTATGTGCCATGGTGAATGCCTCATCAAAAGTGCAAAAGGTTTGCACTGTAGAGTTGGTGAGATGTGTCTCTTGCACAAGCCCGAGTAAACAAATCTATGTGTTGGTTTGAGTTAACCTAAATGTGAGCTGGTTAATTAGGCTATGCCAGTGAGTGAAAAAGTCAGCGATAGACTCATCATCGTATTGTCATGTGGAATAAAGATCAGTCATGGTAACCTTCTTAACAATGTTGATGGAGAAGTGATCTAAGAAGGCTTGGGCTACTTGATTAAATGAGTAGATGGAGTGTCTTAGTAGCCCACTATACCAGTCCAAGGCAGGTCTGTCAGGGACATTGGGAAGGTTTGTAGGAGTAAAGCGTCATCATGGGTGATCAGGTAACACCCATGTTTAAAATACCATAAATGCTGTTGTGGGTCTTCTTTACTATTGAAACGGTTGAATTTTGGCATTTCCCAATGTACAGGGTATGGGCAAATGGGGATAGATGGATGAATGGGCTCATTATAGATTTTTCGTAGTGAGAGAATTACATGAGCCCAAAACTGATGCTTCCAGTGTCTACATCTTTTCCATCATCAATTTGATGAGGTCATTGGTGGGTTGTGATGGAAGGGAACCTCTTGTGGCATAAGGGGGTTGGTATTGAACCTGTGATGTGGGCGGAATTCCATTATATGGTGATGTTGAATAGGGAGGTTGAGAATAAGGGACCGATATAGTGGGCATGTATCTAGAATGGGTGACAAACAAGACAAGGGGTTGTTGATAGTATGTGTATGTAGGTGGGATGGTTGTAGTGAATCTAGTAGTGATTGGGGGTAGTATTTGTGGGATGGAGAGGAAAAGATTATGGAATGGAGTAGGGGTCATTGACACCATGGGTAGTTGTGTTGTAATAGGTATTTATGAGATTATGGGTGTATATGAGGTTATGGTTTGGGTGATCACTGAGGGGATAACATATACTATGGGTGTAACTAATACTGTAGACACAACGATCATAGTAGGTGTGGGTCCTAGCTATGAAACCACTAGGGGTGAAGTAGGTGAAGGTAACACCACATTATTAGGGGCTGATGTAGAAGCAAGAATAAGGGTAGGAGAGATGGATACAGGCATGCCATATATCAACTGCCTTAAAGAGTCTTGGGTGGAAGAGTGGGAAAGGTAGAACTATAAGGTCATGCGCAAGATTCTGGTCAAGGATTCATGCAAATTCCTCATCACCTGTGGCAATGGTGGTAGGTAGGGTTAGATCCATGGGTGATAGGATAGAGGGTGGTGAAGGACTAGGTAGGAGTGGTTGACGACTTACGTGAAATGTAAGGGTGTTAGCTTGATTGCGAGTCAACACCATGTGAATGAGTATATATCAGGTGATTTTGTATCCTGCAGATGACACAAGAAGTAGAAAGAATGGAGAAAATAGGTGTTTATAGGTAGATTTGGGTAATATATCAGTTGATGTTCAATACAAGGTAGCCAACACCACTTAAGGAGTAATCGATGTCGATTCTTGTGAGATAGAAACAATTTTATCAAATGAGGAAAGACTATGACGGTCATATGAACAAGTTGAATGATGACTATTTATCAAAGTAGAGAGAGTATAGAGACTCACAGGAACTCTGACAAAGCAAAGAAAATTAAATAATGGTTCTTTAGGCAATTTAACCCATAAGAACAAAAAATTGATGTCGGTTAAGAAAAGCGACGCCATTCGGGGGTAAGATGTCAGTTACTGTGAAAATCGGAAAGATGTAGAAAAATGGATTGTTATAAATTTTAGTGAGATAAATAATCAACCGAGAGGTTTGGAGATCATGCAATGAAGTCCTGACACACTCAAAAGAATTCAGAATAATCCAACTATGATTATGGAGTGTGTAAGGTAGCGAGAATGGAAAAATAAAGAAGTGTAACTATTATCCAAAATGGGCCCCTACTTATTTTGGCTAATTTACCTTCATCCTTTCCTTCCTTTTTCTTCAACTTCAATTTTCACACATTTATAACACTCAAAATATTTTGGAAATGGCTTCAACAGATAGATAATTTCTTCCCCTTTCCAGAAAGGTAAAGAAGTCCTCCTAACTCCTTGTATTTTTGAGTTATGACTTTTAATGTGTTGAGCTTATGCTATTTAGGATCTTGACTCATGACTTTAGAATAGATTTTTTTTGGTGAGGAAGGCTTCCTATGAAGAATAATATCTAAAAGGATAGTTTTTAGGTATGTTATCACAAGGGCGGGCCATCCTCTCGAGATAATGACTCGACAGAGGTAATGAGCCGAGGAGTACCTACTAATGAATCATGTGATCACCGACAAGTATTCCTGTGTAAGATGTTGTTTAAGAAAGATGTGTATATTTCAATTTTGTGCAAGTTTCGTAAGACACAAAGAATGAGAGAATGTACTTTTATGATTCCTTGTGTCAACCATCAGCTGGGCATGACTTCCAACATATAGGTTGCCCTCATTTTAATGTGAGCTAAATGCAGCAAATTAGAATGTAATGTAACCAATTTTAAACCCAAATCGAAAATATTACGTTCGATGAAGCAAATGATGAATAGGAGAGGGTATGCTCTTTCACTAAATGTAGAAAGCAAGAAAGAAGAATGATTCCTTTTAAATGCACCAAGAGAAATGTTATTTTTAGAGCAATTAGAAAGAAAAGAGGATTAATAGGGAAGAAAATTATTGTGTAACATTTTTAAAGGGAAAAAAACACACAACTTTTGCCTAAAAATAAATAAAATGCAATAGAACCCTGATGGGTCCCCTTTAGGTGTGCCAAAATGTTCACCATTTTCTTTACATTTTGAATGATGAAACAGATAGGGTTATGGGCTAGGAGGAATACCTGTTAAATAGGTTGGTTGATGGTTGTTGCACGCATTATGACTTCTCGATCCAGTGCCGATTGTGAGAGATTCCTTTTGGCTGGGAGGAACTACCTGAAATAGAAAACAAGACCACAAAAGAATAGTTAAATAATATATGATAGTGGACTGCCTAGCGTATGCTAGATCCAAGAAGTGTGATACTCCCTAGATGGTTGTCAATCCACTGTTTAAAACAAATTAATGCAAGAAACAAGTAAATTCTATTGTAGTTGATATGATTTAGGTATCTCATTCAATCACAATAAGAAAATCTAATATAATGGGCTAGGCTATAGTCAGATCTAAAGGATGAGGTGGTGTCAAGGTATTGGGACTAGTTAGGGTCTAATTCTAGGTTGTTTAGGTCAATTGGTAGGAGGTTGTTTGGCTCTGTTTTTGGGAAAGGTATAAAACAAAAAGACCGGCATCATTTTTGTATGAATGACGATGGTTTAGTGATAATTGATGATGGTTTCTTGTGGACTTTTGATAAATCAATACTTCATGGTTTAGGGATTTTTTTGAGACTGATTCGGGGATGGTGAGGATTGGGTGTAATTTTGGAGAGGTGTTGGAAATAATCGAGAGATATCTAACGGTCATGTATGGGCAATTTTACGGTGTGGGTGAGGAATAATCATACTTGTATGGAGATAAATGGTGGGGAAGTGAGAGTTAAAGTAGAAAGTAATAACTGAAGTAAAAAAGCCTACTAGAAGGAAAATAGAAGAATGTTGGTTAACAAGATACTTGTGATGCGATTCGATGGATGGATGGATGGATGGATGGAGGTGACAGGTTGATCGAGGAATAGTGTTTGGTTTGTGGCAGGTGCTTCTTGGAATGCAACCATGGGTGCAATGCTCCTAGATCTGCCTGGATGATGGTTCTAGATGCTTGGAAACACAAAAAGATGTTGTTTTTTCTTACATACAACCTTAATCTCATTCTCGTCTAGTCTCAAATGTGCTAACCCCTCAAACAAGGTTGCTAACGTGAATAAATGGTAACCAAGGATGGTTCCTTCTTGGTGGTGTCGGTTTAGGTCTAACCATCCTCGGTTAAGGTGGGATTCCCTAGGTTGACTAAAATGGGAAGATGTTTCTAATTTCTTGGGCCAAGTTGGTTTGTTTTTGTGGATCGAATGGAAGCTTCCTTCTTATGAGCGAGTTAGAGAAATATTAGGCATTGATTTTAGGGTTAGACCAAATCTTAGCTCATAAGGCAAGTAATACTTAGGTATGTTAGCTATGGAAACATACCAAGAATAGGTCTAGGGTGAGGTGGTTAGATGAGGTGTCTAGGTGAGGTGGAAATTAGGTAAATTAAGGTAATAAAATAATAAAATTTATGAGGATGAGAATTAATTTAATTAAAATAATTAAATTAATACCAATGTGGGGTTAAAGGGGCCATGGTTAGGTTCCCATGTTTAATTCGATTATCTAATTAGGGCTAAGCGGAATGTAGCCAAATTTAGGTGTCTACACCGAGTTTGATGGTCACACTCAGTGATAGATGGAATTCAGTGACCAATACATTCCACCTACCAATGGGTGAGATCACTGTCACCTTAGAGGATGTATACAGGATCCTGCAACTACCTGTAGTGGGAGAGTAGGTTTATTCTATTTTTTAAAGGCATCACAAGAGCCGATAGTGGTGGTTTTTAGAGAGGCGATGGCAGAGTTGAGCTACCATAGTACGAGTTTGAGCTATGGGGACATGTACACAACCCATCCTCAAGAGATGAGGTTGGTTGTCCTGATTATGGAGGTGGTGTGTTGTTTTGTATTTCTAAATGCAGAGGGTGGGAGATTCCTAGGAGCACTGATAAGAGTTCTCCAGGACATGATGGAGGATAGGACCTATTTTTCCAGGCACCAACATTCTTGGTGTAGTTATACAGAGAGTTGTGGGCCTATGGGAGGCTATAGAGGTTTAGTTTTTGTTGTACCTTTCTTCTTCATTGTTGGGCATATGAGCACATCATATGTGTGCATCTAGTTGGTTTGTCGACTTGATGCATTTGATGCGGGCTTGGTCCGAGTTGGTTACAAGCATTGGGTACCTATTAGGGGAGAGCACAAGATTACTAGGGATGCACATGATGTAGCATATTACAGTGTGTGCTAGAGGGATTGTCAGGGGTTGACATCATTTAGAGGCCATATGTTGGCTTCCCTTCCTACAAAAACATGGCAGTGGAGTTAGATGAGCTAAAGTTGCTAAGGTGGATAGAGGGATGTCGTGCCATCGAGCATGAGATGATACCTATTTGAGAATTAGACGAAGTTTGGGCTTCCCTAGGACGTGCCACCACCATTCCCATAGTATAATTGAGATCACGTGGAGAGGCCTATTCCTCTACCACAACCAATTATGCCAACAGTAAGGGACAGTAGGCGGTGGACATGTGGATTGATCATATAGGGGTTCTTATGAGATACAAGAAGTGGTGGGTGGTGCGGTAAGGAAACACCACCGAGGTCGTCGGGGAAGCCTGACTTAGCCACTATTACAGTTAAGAGGGACACATTATAGGGGCGGGTGGCCAGCATTTTGACATACCTTGGAGTATTGCATGGGCATCTTACAAGCTCAGAGGCATAGGTTCAAACTTTATAGGCACGGTGGTAGCCTTTCGAGCCTAGGTTACATAGGGATAGGCACCCACACAAAGTTGGGAATAGTGATGGGGATAGGTAGCCTCCTTATAGGCATAGGTAGTAGTTCCAGTAGGGTCGGTTGGCCACTTTGCACATGCTCATATTGTGGCCCTACAGCCTAAGTGACAACACAAGAACCCTCACGAGCCTAGGGATAGGGTCCCATATCATAGGTAGCAAAGTGGGAGACGGTCCCACAAGACAAGGAGGAAGGTAGGGTTCACAAGTATAGGGGTTGAGGCCATCATTAACAAGACAAAGATCGTAGTTTGCTGCGAGACCTATGGCACACCCAAAGATAGTGTTGATGGTGATATTTAGGGATTCCCTGAATGAGGCCAGATATTACCAGGATCACTTGACAACTGTTGGGATAGATGTCCCCTCTTATGTAGAGTACAGAGAACAGAAGGCCTTGAGTGAGAAGATGAGATCCCACACACATAGTACAAAGAGTATAAGGGGCCGACGAGCCTCGAGACGGGGGTTTGGGTGAGGCCACGAGTTCATAGAGGCCATACCAGTGCATGCCAAACGGAGGCGGGACCTAGACATATGTAAGGTGGAGAGATGTTGGCGGGGGTGCAAGATAGACCGAGAGGAGAAGATAGATGAGATAGGGATGGATATTAGGTGGGGTGATGATTAGTCGGCATATGTGCTCATTGTATCGGTTTTGGCATAAAGCGACATGTGTTTTGATTATTATACCAGCTTGTGTGCCGAAGATGGTGAGGATGTACATGATATTTTGAGATTTTGAGCATATCTTGCTTTGTGTGTGGAAGATGGTGATGATGTACATGAGATATTTGGAGATACCGGGTGTCGATATGTATCTATGTATTTATATATTGATACACAAACTCTCTTATTTATATAGTTGATGATATTTATTGGATGAAAGATGTACCTATGTTTTTAAGTTCCATTGTTATTATATATTGATGGTAATAAGGTGAATTAGACATGATGGAGTCAAGGTCATGTACGCATGACCGAGTCTAGATCGATTACGCATGGTTGAGTCGGGTATAGGCATGGTGGAGTCTAGATGAGTTAGGCGTGGTTGAGTCTAGGTCAATTAGGCATGGTGGAGTCAAGTTCATGTATACATGATGGAGTCAGGTTAGTTTAGGCATGGTGGAGTCAGGTTGGTTTAGGCATGGTGGAGTTAGGTCGGTTTAGGCATGGTGGAGTCATGTCGGTTTAGGCATGGTGGAGTTAGGTCAGTTAGGCATGGTTGAGTCTTGCTTTTAGTTTTGATTTAATTTCCAAGTCATTGGTAACATGGGAGATAAATGATGAGTTATATGTATGTTATGGTGTAAATTTCCAAAATAGTTGATATCATGGAAATGTGAAATGATTGATTGGATGTTTTTATGATGTGATAACATGGTAGATATGTATGTGTGGTAATTTTCCAAGTGTTTATAAAAATGGAAATTAATTACGGTAAAATGGAAATTAACCTCCAAGGGCCCCCATGCCCTCAAAGTGTTGCCTACATAGCCCTAGCAAAAGGGGGCCTCAGGCTGATGTATTTCTCCCATAAGCTAGGGAAGAATATGATGAGGTAGAAGAACGGATTAGTAGGTTTTAGGCATGATTGAGTCTAGGTCATAGACATGGTTGAGTCTTTAGGTGAAATTTTAAATCTTTAAAATTTAGATATCGCTGGTCCGGTCCTACATATGGTAATCAATAAGTAATGGAGAATGTGAATGGTAAGAGGTGATAAAGAGAGTCACCTAATTGATAAGAACCATAACAATTCTTCTATGCCTGAGATTGGCTTATGAAAATAAGACCCTAAAGGCATTGCATGATTAACTATGCTAAGGTTGAAGAAAGTCACATGATCATGAAATGTCGTGTTTGTGGAAAGTCCCTTGAGGAGATAGGAAATTAGGGTGAAAAGGTAATGAGGTAAAAATGGGTGGTTTTAGTGTAACTTAGTGTACGACAACATATTTACCTTGTAAGAAACCCATGATCAAAAATAGGCAAGTCCATGATGAAAAACCTATCATTTTGTTCTTTTGCTTTTTTAATAGACTGATCGATGTGGAAATTCTATGTGGGATGAGTATATTATCTCCTTGAGGTATTCATGAAGTTGATCAATGCGGGAAGCTTCTAAATATGTTATTTTGTTTGTGTAAGGATAGTCTCTTTTTATGATAGACTATGTGCAGTATGGTAAGCTTTGTATAGTTGTCCTTCAAGGAGGCAGTCTATTTATAGTGGAGAGATAGAGAGAAGAGATGTCCCTTTTGAGGGAGTCATATTTTTAGCTGTAATTTTGACTCAAGGAGTTGAATCCCATTTTTCTTTTAGACATTTAAGTCATGGACAAGACTATAGAGGAATATTAGGTTCTTTTTAGAAGACAAAACCATAGAACATAGAGGTTAACTATGAAAGAGATGGTTTCAAGTGATGAATGACCATGGGATTCCATCTTTGAAAAAGAATAAAAATATCCATGATAATCATCCCATGAGTAGTGCCATGGTACTCATATTCAAGATAATGTTTAAAGGTGATGGGTAATCACATGATTCTTGTTTAGTCATTGATCCTTAAAATATGTAAAATGGAAAGTGAATGGTGCTCAAGGGAAAAGCATTTGAACTAGATAGGAGGTGATATAGGACTGGTTTCAACAATAAAAGGTCAAAGATCTAGGGCATTGAGGGGATGGTTTGGGTTTAGCTTCGAGTGAAGACAACCAATAAGCACCTAATCCATAGGTATGAGTAACGATATAGGGTCTAAGCCAATTAGGAGAAAATTTTCCTGTTTACTTTTTTTTTCTTCTTTGGTTACATGTTGATTTTCTGCAGGATGAGGTTCTTTGACCTAGAAGGTTTGTTCATGGACATGTTTTTCATAGGCACATTTGATACATTTTTGTAGATTTGGAGATGGTCGACAACATTAAGATGATGTTCGTCTAATAACTCAAGTTGTGTCAACGATCCTGGCAAAAGTCATCATCGTTGAGCATGTCTTTGAGTGCGATACAAAGAGATGGAATCGGACTTCAAGATACAAGACATCCTTAGTACTATAGACCGAGAGAGAAAGGTTTTGTAGTAGTTGAGGTATGAATCCTAGTATGGTAAGCCCACAACTCGAAAGGAATGTGTGTATGCCAATCCTTTCCAATATTGCCAATCGCTTTCATAAGAATCTTGTTCAAGGTTTTATTGGTGATTCACTTGGCCATTTGTTTGCGGGTAGTAAGGTGATTAGAAATTGAGTTAAATGCCATAAGTTTCACAAAGCTTTTTTAGGGTTTTTTTTGAATTTCTTGTCGTTATCAATGATGAGGCGATGAGGGACACCAAAGTGATAAATAATGTGAGGGTTGATGAATTCACAAAGTTTCTCAACTTTTGTAGAATTGAGGGGAATGGCTTCTACCCATTTAATGTAGTATATAGTTGTGGTTATAATCCATTGATGGAATTGTGAAGAATGAGGATTGATCTCTCGACAAGATTCAAACCCCATTAAGAAAAGGGCCAAAGGTCTTGTGTGACCTGTAAGGCATGACTAGGTGTGTGATGAAGATTAGCATGTTACTATTATTTCACACAATATTTGACATAGTCAAAATAGTCAAGGTTTAGGGTTGGACAATAATAGCCTAGGTAAAGAATGCATTTAGTGACAACTAAGCCACTTAAGTGACCTCCACAAATTCTATCGTGAACCTCCTTAATAATATAGGGAATTTTAGAACTTGTAAGGAAGCGTAAGAGAATATCGTCGAAACCTCATTTATAAAGAAGACCACCCATGATAACATAGCAAGATACACCTTTAAGAAAGGTGGATTATCCATTACGAGTAAGATCGGGAGGTAGAATGGAAAGGGAAAGGTTTTCTGCAAACTTCTTATACCAAAGATCACGTGGGTCGGTGCAATGGTTCCAATGGAGTTAACATCTCAAGAAAACCAAGGTGTTCACAACCTTTGTATTGTGAAAAATATTTTGGAGTCATCGGTGAAGTGGGTATCGAGAAGCCGGACCGACCATGGTATCTTCAAATTTATTAGTAGAATGTGGGGTGGTTTGAAGTTCATAATGGTCAAAGGTAGTCAAAATTATGTTGACATGATGTTTGTACTTTTGGATTATTTCATTACGACACTAGTATATACCATTGAATTGGTTTACAACCAGTTGGGAATCACCAAATATATTAATTTATTTAACATCTAGGGTGATGACAACTTGAAGGCCTAATACGAGTGCTTCATATTCGGCAATGTTTTTATTACAATCAAAATCTAGTTTGAAAGATAAAGGTAGAGGTTCACCATCAAGAGGAATTAGGATAACACATGTACCATCTCCACGCCTGACATTTGGAACCATCAAATACTAAGGTCATCTGGTAGGTGGTATCTTTCAAAGAGAGGGTAGCAATGGATTCTTCTAGGAAATCAAAGTTAGAGGGTTGATCTCCATAAATAGGTGTGTCTGTAAGTTGGTCAGCGATGGTTTGGCCCTTGATATATTTTTGGTGGATGAATTTAAGGTCAAGGTCTATAAGAAGCATGATCCAACGTGCAACAAATTGATGTTGGTAGGGTTTGACATACATGTAATGTAATGGATTAGTGTTAGTGATGAAAAAAATTTATGGTTGAGTAGGTAATGATGAAGTTTAGTGGCGACAAAAACTAAGGCTAAGAAAAAAATTCAGCATGGGTGTACCTAGTTTCATAGTCCAAAAGGGTATGGCTTATGTAATAAACCACTTGCTCCCTGTGCTACTCATCATGATGAGCGAGTATGGAACCTATGGAATGATCGATGTAGAAATGTATAGGTAAAAGGGTTGGTCATCTTTAGGGGGAATGAGCACCGATGGTTGAAGAAGGTATTATTTTAAGGCATCAAAGGCTTTATGGCATTCATCATCCCATTTAAAGGAGATGTCCTTTTTGAGGAGATGATGAAATGGTTGACAACGGTCGAAAAGTTGTGAAATAAACCGATGAATAGATTGCAACTTACCTTGCAAACTTTAAAGTTGATGGAGATTAGTAGGCGGAGGCATTTTGAGAATATCCTTTACTTTAGTAGGATCGACTTCTATGTCATGCAAAGAAACGATGAAACCAAGGAGCTTTCCTAAAAGCACCATGAAGACACACTTCTTAGGTTGAAGGCAAACACAATACTTGATGAGGCGGTTAAAGATGACCTTAAGGACTATTAGGTGGTTAGCTCGATGTTTTGATTTGGCAATAAGTTCATCTATGTAATCTTCTAATATACAATACATTATGTCATGGAAGATATAAGTCATGGCTCACTAATATGTATCACTAGCATTTTTAATGCCAAAAGGCATGACTAAATAGTAGAAGGTCCCCCAAGAAGTGATGAAGGTAGTTTTTTGTTGATCTTCTGGACCGAGTAATATTTTATTATAACTCAAGAAACCATTCGTGAGTGATAGCATATCATGGCTAGCAATGAGATCAACTAATTTGGTCAATTCCTGGTAGAGAAAAGTTATATTTGGGGAAAGCTAGATTGTGGTTACAGAAATTCATGCAAATGTGAATTCCCCTTATTATTTTTATGACAAGATTGATATTATAAATCCATTGGGAATAGTCAATGGGTAGGATGAAGGAAATTGAGAGAAGGTGTTGAAGTTCTTCTTTGACAAGAAGGGCAATGCGAGGATTCATTTTCCACAACTTCTATTTTACAAGTTTGGTGTCAGGAATGGTTTCAATATTGTGGACCACAATGTTTGGGTCAATACCAGGCATATCAGCATAGGACCAAGAAAAAGCATTGTTATGGTCCTGAAGGAAAGAAGTAAAAGCTTCATGTTCAACAACATCTAAAGATTGGCCTATCTTTAGAATGTGTAGGTCGTCATCTTGAGTGTTAATGTTGATTTCGATAGTTGATTCATTCAACATGGTTTGTGTCTCAGAAGGAAATGACTGGTGAATATAAGAATCTTCTGCACCAAGGCAGTGAGGAAAGACTCATTGTCCTAACATTGAATGATGTTAATAGAATGTGCGTCATCATAAATCATGTCGAGGATACAAGACGGGAAAAGAAGAAGGAGCCTCGCCATTTCATTGATAACTCGGAGGTCCTAGGAAATTGTAATTTGTGTTCATAAAAAAATGTTAAGAGGAATAGATTCAGGATCTATGGACTCTGTGGGTGATGATGGTGACTTTGGTGAATGGTGTGGAGAAGGTTTTTCATTCTCAATGAGATCGATGTGGGCCTTCTTGGAAGATGGTGTGGAAAAACCAATGCCACTATGATCTTTATGTTTACAAGTGGTACATGGGATGATGATATGACGACCTTATTTGTAAAAATAGAAGTTAAAGCCTTTCCATGTGTATTGGTGAAGGAAAGTGTGGGTAAAGTGGTAGTTAGTGAGAGATTGGAGGTTAGATGAAAATGGTCGTGTTTAGGATGGAGGTTTGGGTGAATAGGTGGAAGTATCAATTCCCTATATGTTAAGTTGGTGTGAAGGTGGGGAGGACCATAAGGGAAAACCTCTCCTATGTAATAGTCATAACAAGGATGTTGGCATAGGTTTCCATACTCTTGTGGAGTGAGGAATGTGTTGATATTGAAGAGGTAGTACTCCCCTAGAGTGAGGCATTGGAAAACACTTTCTAAGGGATCGGTAGTAGATATGTGGGTAGTGGGGATAGACGAATGATTGGGTAGGAGGAGTATCTGTTGGTTGGGAAATAGATGGGCCATTTGTAGAGATTGTGATAGTAGTAGGAATAGAAGAATTAGGTGTGGGAGAGGTGGCAGAAGCATTCGGGGATGGGGTTGTGGGTGAGGTAGAAGTGGGGGTAATGGTAGATGCCTAAACTGGTACAAGGACATTGTTAGGTTGGCACAACATTTTACAGGTTTTGAAGGGTGACTGGTCACCGAGATGGTATAGTTATGTCCTTCATGTTTGGATTTTACACATCAAGTATAAAGTTGAAGGACACAATCCATGATGTGAATCCAAGGTCGGCCGAGAAAGCAGTTACGCTTGAGCTCCCCTCTAAGATATAGAACAATTCTAGGACTATGTGAGGACCCACACGAACATGAAGAATAATGGTGCCAAGGGTGGAGGTGATGGAGTCATTGAAGGAGTGCAACAAAGCGGGTTATTATGCATGTAATTTGAAGGAATGTGCATTTTATTATACGCATGGGAGGATATGATGTTGATGTTAGAATAACCATCGATCATAACACATTGTACACATATATTATCGATATAGATGGAGATTAAAAGGGCGGGATCAAGGTCATCTAACTGGAGAGGTACAATCTCTCATCGAGAAACCGAGGTGGATACTTGATGAGTGGGTGCGGGTATAGAAGAAGTAGATGATTTGGTAAGAGAGGCCACATGATGAGAGGTGATAATGGAGGCTACTAGTGTGGGGTCATTAAGTAAAAACTTGATGGATTACAAAACCTCCATAAGGGCTTATGTATGAGATTGAGAAGTTTGCATGAGATCGTACAAAGACATTTTTTTTACGGGGGATTGATGTAATTGTTTTCCACCATTGTACGATGGGTGACCCCATCAAAAAGGGTATGCGAGTCCTCAAATGGTGTTTTTGGCTCTGGGTCCAGATGGTATATTGGGTATGGGATTGGTTAATGGGGTAGTTGCTTTTTATTTTCCTTTGTATTTTTGGGATCGGGTGGCAAATTGGACCATGTTGATCTCAAATTTTGGAGGTTGATAAAAGGTTTATGGGCGTGGAGATGCAGGTCATTCAAGAAGAAAGGGATGATGATGTGTGGTGACGGGTGAAGGTTGAACATGATCCTCCTTAAAAATATCATCGTCGTCAAAATTTGCTTCAGGAGGACATAATTTTAGGAGAACAGTTTTGAGAGATTTACACCTTCTACATCATGTCCCGACACATGATGATAGGCAACAAATTTAGTTTCATCAAACCCTTTTAGTTTGGATTTGAGGGGGTCGTAAGGTCAAAGCAAATGCGGTAGTGTGATTGTGGAAGTATCTACGAGGTTGGCTATAATATTGGCATAGGATCCCGCCAATGGATCACAGTGGGAAGTGAGTGTAGGTTTGGGTAAAGGTGTGGATGATTGTGAGGGAAGAGGTGTTATAAGAGGGGAATGGGTTCAACTACCTGGTTTGGTAGGTGGTATTGTCTTAGGCTTTGATGGCATCCGCTTGGGTAAAGGTGTGATAGAAGAGCTAGCAATGGAAATCTTTGTTGGTTTAACTACCTTATTAGAGGGTAAGGGGTTCTATCTTTGGGTGACACCTTCTTGGGTAAAGGTGACACGGGAGTGCATGATGCAAAAGGAAAGCAGACGGTGGAAGAGGATGTGTTACCCATGGGGACAATAGATTTGTGGTGGAATTGGTTGGTATAGGTGGGTGGATGGTATGTGTTGAATTCGTATAGGAAAAGTTGGGTTTATAGTAGCTCGTGGAGGTATATGTGGTAGAAAATGTACAGTGAGGGCAAGGGTGTTTTTGTGAAATTAAATGAGGTGTAACGAAGGATCGTGATGAAGCAAAAGGTTGCTTAACTTTTGATTGACCTTGGCTAGGAGGTTACTTGGCTAGGGTTGACAGGTGAGGTCCTATTCAATGGATGGAAAGGGTGAAGGTGACAAAGGTGTGGTAGGTGAGACAGGTGTATCAGGCCTAGAAGGTTGGGTTTTCTTTTTAGGTGGATGGATAAATGTTTTATGGGTTTGGGAAGATGTGGATAAATCTAATTTGATAGGTGGATGGGTAAGGCTTGATGTCGGCTTGACACCCAAGGTAGTGATGGGTCTAGATATAGAAAAATATATATGTGTGGGTAAGTTCTTAGATATTGGAATGGTTTTAGTCATGGGTAAAGGTTTGGATGTAGGTAGAGGTGATGAAGAAGAATTTGTTTCAATAGGCATGGTCAGTTCAATCTGGTTGTTGGAAATAACTTTGGATAGATCATGGAGATATCTTCAGGAAACATTTGCATTTGAGTCGAAAAGGGGAGCCAAAGACATCCCCAAAGTATGGAATTATCCAGGTAATCTAAGTGATCAGCCAACCACAAAAACATGATTTTTGTAAGAGGAGATGTATTTGGTTTGGTGGAAATCCCTATAAAATATGTCTGTGAGACAGGAAATTGGCTAGCCTTGGACTCTGTGGGTAAAATATTCAAGATCAGTCAATGGGATCTTGGGATGATGATGGAGAATTTTCCCGATAGATAGTGGTGTGTCCGAATAATCTCTCATGGGTAGGAGATATAGTAGGTGGGGGGTGAGGTAGACTTCTCTTTTGGTGGAGGAGAAGGTGACAACGATTCCCCGTGGGTGGGAGATTTAATATTGTTGATTGTTCAGTAGGTTGTGAGGTAGATGGTGAAACGAAATCGAGAAAAAATTGTGGATTCCCCCATCGGTGAAGGAGGAGATAAATGGGATTCCTCGTGGGTCAATAAGTGGAAGAGGTATTCTCTCTGTGGGTGAAGGAGTGGAAGAGGTATGCTCCTTTATGGGTGGAGGAGCTCATGCATGCGAATTTCCTCAATAGATGAAATAGGTCGAATTTGAGAAACGGATGGCATGATATAAAAAATGGATGGACTTCACAGACATTAGTGTCATTGGTTGAAGGTTCACTATTTTTATTAGATGATGGTGTATGGTTAGGGAAAGGCTTCTTAAAGATCTGAAAATTGTGATTTTCTAGTGCGTTCAAGTTTTCCACAATGAGGTCTCCATTATCTATCATCCCCGGAAAATGTTTTTAAAAGTTATGCAATTACCATCACTATGTCCTTTGACATGATTATAATTATAGTAGTCATGTTACTTGTAACATGTAGGAATAGGACTAAAGTGAGATAAAAACTAGTATGCAGTTTTATGGGGGAAGTATAATGGCTCCATATTTAAGAAGCTTTTCAAAGATCGAAGAATAGGGCTCTCCAATTGAAGTGTACTTTTGTTGTTCCCACCGAACTTGAAAAGTCTAAAAAAGGGAAAGATTGGAGAAAGGTTTGGCTTTATTAGAGGGATGAGATGGACCATATTTGAGAATTACCACATTGGCGAGATCCTTTGGCTTTTGAATAATTATTTTGCGTTTTGAAGATGAATAAGAATCATTTTATTTGAACAGGTGTTCTTCTTTCGTAATTGGATTTTCTTTTCTTCAATGGCACAAATTTCCAGCTTTTGTGCCATGGTGTTGGAAAGGGAATTTGTTGGGTGGAAAAATTTGTGAATTCCTTGCCAACGCTCTGGGAATCTAAGTCCCTCTACTTAACCGTGTAGCTGTCATGTATGCATGTGTGAAAAAGTGTGGATTTCTGTGGTGGCCTTTCAGCCGAGGATCCAACAAGGGCACTCCACTGACCTTGCAGAAAATGCTTGCAGTTATCTACAAGGGGGAATTTTCTATGAAGGTGGGAAAGGGAGTGAGAAAAGAGGTAGGAGAACTAATGTTGTAGGTAGGAAATTAGATTCCTGCACACACTAGTTAGAGAATTCATCACATGCATTCATGGGAAGAAACAACCCTGCAAATGGAAACAAGATGAGATAAGATTGCAAACTCAAAGTTTCTAAAATCTCCTCATCAAAGAGGCTACAAAATCCTTCTTCTTTTATTGATGCTTAATCAAAAGTTGTACATAGTGGAGAAATGGAGAAAATTGAGAAAAGGGGAAAATGGAAGAAAAATGGCTATCTCCTTTGTTTTCTCTAAGTACAATGCACTCGTGAGTTTACAAGATCAATCACCAACCCTTGACAATGGTATGAAGAAGCCATTAAATATCCTCCAAGAAACGGTTACAACTTCTTCTTTGTTAGCAAGAAATGGTTTACAATTTCTTTTCAATCATTTGCGTCCATTCGGATTCTTGATTCGCAAAGAAATGCCAAAGTGGGGAAAAACCAGACTTTTCATAATGTAGCCGTTACATTCATTTTGTAACTTTGAATTTGAACCATTCATCTTTCCTTCAAAACTTTAAACTAGAGTCATCCACATGGGAGAAATTTATTGGAGCGGGCGTGGAGGATGCCTTTTGCATTTTATGCCTTTGTAGAAAATTGGCATTTTTTGACATTTTGGTCCACCCTTCCGCCTCTCTGCCATAGGCCTGACACATGGATTTATTTGAGTGGTGAAGGAATCATGGCTCACTTTTTTCAATTTTAACATTTTTAGAAAAATACTCAAAACTTCAAAGTTCTCCGCCGCTCGCTCTCCCGCTTTAACTTTTCAATGGCAAGCTCGAGACCTTGGTGGAGCCATGGAGCATTCTAGAACTTTTACTTCACTTTTGGAAATTTGGTTAAATTTCCAAAAGTGCCCTGATGGCCCACTCATCTGCTTTGACTTTTCAATGGTGGGCTTCACCTTTGAATTTTTCCTGCGGGCTCAAGATTTGACTTTTTTCTGTGGGCTCAAGATTTGCCTTTTTCTTTATAGTCTAATCGGTGGTTACAAGTAATTTTTTAAATTTTCACCTTTTTACAAAGAGGTTAAAAACACAAATTTCTCCATTGACCCACTTATAATTAAGTATTTCCACGTGCACTCCGTGGATGATGGGGCCAAAATTTGATGGGGAAGAAAATGCCCATCGTTCCCGATTGTGGAAAAATGCAGAGAAGAAGAAAAATCCACCATTTCACGCCTAATTTTCAAATTTATTTTGTGAGCCAAGGAATTGAAAATAATACAAGGTTTGACGATCTAGGGGCATAGAGATATTGACAATTTCATTCAAATGAGGACAATAATAAAATTTTCATGTGTCTAGACAGGAAAACGGAAAATTTATCAAAACAAGTAGACTGGGGATTTGAAACAACTCTAGGGCATGGATTTTTCTATCTCTTCAAACTTTCAACTTGGCTTAAATACTTTAGGAGGGCGAGAGCTCAAAATTTTGAATTTAACTTGGAAAATGAAAATCAGTTTTCAGGAGACAACAATTGGCTCTAGCTTGGGGACATGGCATGGACTGAGCATGACGAAGATGTGGTATGAGGATCCAAAATCTCAATTTTTAAACCATATAACGTTGACCAGTGCCTTATCCATTGGGCCTGTACAGAGTCATGTACAATTATGAGAAAGAAAGATCAGAAGAAGGAAACACACAAGCTCACAAAAGGAAGGAAACACACGACACACAATAGAAGGGGAAACAAAACCACACAACGGAAAGGGAAACACACCAGAAATCACCTATGGTACAAGGTGGGGGACAACCCGCTTTCACTGATGATACAATTTCAAGTATTTCCTACTTCAAGGAAATTCCAATGGCATTCCATCCAAGTATGAGAGGAGAAAAACATTCTCACCACAAGCTCCATGAATTTGGAATGGGCTGAGCCATAATGAATCAAAATTTCCATGGCTGCCCTTTGGTTCTCTTCTCTTGTCCCATAATAGGAAAAAGTCTCCAACCTTGAATTCTCTTGCCTTATCCCTCTTGTCAAATATCTTCTTCACTTTCAATTGGTGTTCTTTGATTTGATCCACCACCTGGAATCTATTTTCTTCTAGTTTCTCCAAAAATAGGATCCTTTTGTCTAAGGAATATTTGTATTGATTATATTCTATTTCTGTAGCAACTTGAGAGTTGGCATCTCAATTATGAGGGGAATCTCTACTTCAACTCCATACAGCAGTTGGAATGGAGACATACCTATCACCTTCTTGGGAGTGATCTTATCTACCCACAATGCGTCGTACAACCTTTTGTGCCAATTCCTTTGATTCTCATCTATAAGCTTATGGACAATGGTCATAATGTTCTTGTTGCTTGATTCAGCCTGTCCATTTCCTTGTGGATAGTAGTCAGAAGAATGAGCTAGGGAGATTTCGTAGCTATAGAAAAACTCATTCAGCTCTCTTAAAGAGAAATAGGTAGCATTATCTACTACAATCTTCTGTGGCACTCGAAATGGACTATGATATTCTCCTTTATGAAGTTGCATACTGTTTCAGTGTTGTCTTTTTTGGCCGGAATGACTTCCACCCATTTGGTGAAGTAGTTTGTTGCTACTTAGTACATAGGTGTGCCCCACACTTAAGTGAGGGTTCAGAACACCAATGAAGTCCAGCCCCCACTGTTGAAATGGTTCTTCAATAACCATAGGCCTGAGTGGTAATGCAGTGAGTTGTGGTCTTCCAACGAACTGTTGGCATGCTTTGCATTTAGAAACCCAATCTCAAGTATCTGCAAAGATGGTGGGCCAATAATACCTTCCTCAGAGGATCTTGTGTGCAGTGACCATTGCTGAAAAATGTCCACCACATGCTTGGTCATGGTATGCTATAAGCAACTTTTCTTATTGCTCTTTATCTACGCACCTGAGGAAACAACCATCCAGGCCTCTTTTGTAAAGTGCATGATTCCAGATCACAAACTTGGTTGCCTTCAGCTTGAGTGTTCTTCTTTTTTTGTAATCAAGATGAGGAGGGCATTCTCCATAAGTCAAGTAGTAGGCAATATCAGCGTACCACTCATCGGTAGTGGTGACAAAGAGCACTTGTGGGTTGTCTTCTGAACAAGTTGAGAGAGTACCATTTTCTTCTCCATGTTGAACTTTGAGAGTTTCATCTTCAGCAATCAACTTGCACAAGCCATTTCCCCTTACCAAATTGGAGGGTTGAATCTCCAAGTCATATTCTTGAGTCTTTGCAATCCAATTTCCTCTTTTAGCTCTAGGATCCTATTGTGTCAAGATGGACTTGATTGCACTATCAGGGACCATCACCATCTGTATGAGAATTGAGGATGTAAAACCTGATTTTTTTACATCCTTGACCATTGCATAGGCATGATTCTCCAATTGGTTGTACTTTAGCTCATGCTTCTTCAAAGGAAAACTCATGAAAGCAATAGGTGCTTCAACATCTTCATCATTTTTCTGAACAAGAACAATAGAGAGTGTATGCTTTGATGCATAACAATACATGATGAAATCTTTGTTAAAATCTGGAGACACAAGGGTTGGAGCCTTGGCAATGGATTTCTTGATCTCTTCAAATGTTTCCTTCCCTTCATTGTTCCATTTGAAACTTGCTTGAGGTTTCATCATGGAAGTGATGTGCTTTGTCAATTCAGCAAACTCAGGCACAAAATGACAAAGAAAGTTTACCTTTCCAAAGAATGAATGAACTCCCTTCTTGCTTGTGGGTAGGGCTAATGCTTGAATGGATCTAATCCTCTCAGGATCAATGTGTGCTCCATGTTTGTTCACAATGTGCCTATTATCACCAAATCACAGCACCCTTATGTTTACACAAGTGCATATACTTGAGCTCACGATGTGATTGGATAACATGGGTACTATCTCCAAGTTGTGGGACTTGCTACTTGAGATAGACCTCCAGAGAAAGCTGGTTCTTGCTCCTAAACTACCTACCACAATCTACTCTAATGCAGGTAAAAATATCTTTCCTAATATAAATTTCCAAGGGACCAAGGAGAGAGAATGCATGAAAATGAAAACCTACACTAAAGCGGTGATACACTAGAAAAGGAGGGAGTGAGGGTAGTCTTCCAATGTGTGAGATACAAAAGCAAAGTGCACACTAGAAGGGGTGATAACAATTCTCCACAATCTAGCAAAATGCATTCACAACAACATCTCAAACATACACAATGATAATGGATCCTTGCAAGAGCATAAAAATAGACAAAATATTCTTGTAATGAAGGTTGAAAGGGAAAGAAGAGTGCAAACAAACACAGCAGGGGAAGATGCATCCAAAACTTGTATTTTATTGCTTCATGATATACACAGTTCAATCTATTACAAGATAAGGGCCTAGATCACCATGCAAGGATTCCACTACAAGGGCTTGTAGCACATTGGCTTCAAAAAGTAATTTTTACAAAGCTTTTTTACAATAAAACTCCTCTCCTTACAATGAACCCAACACTCCAATTTTTAGAAAAATAAGAAAGAGAGGGGGAAAATGGAAATCATGAAATTTGTTCTTTAACCACTTGTAAGAGTCATTAAATGGAGTGAAATGATATTTTTTACTTGCAAAAAGGATCCCCATACTGTCCCATGACTTGTAGCAGTGAAATATGTCATCCCATGCTTCATTGAATGCATCCAACTACCAAATAAAACACTATTCTAAACTTGGCCACGTTTTCTACAAAATATTTATCTATCCTTCATCAAATCCAAAATTTATTGATTTTTGTGCATCGGGCTTGGAGCCACAATTCCAATGGTACCAATTTTGTGTGATTTCATTGAGAAATGTAAAATTTATGGCCTTCTTAGTGCGGGAAGCTATTTTGGGTCTGCCAGAATTTTCGTCATTTGATGGGAATGAGCATTAATTAACTGGAGCTGAATATGTTTATTTTATTTTAATATATCTACCCTCATCAAAATTAAGAATTTTTATGTAGTGGATGTTGTGCTCATTCTAGAAATTCCAACTTTGTGGAAAACCGGGCTCAAAGTCAAAAGTTATGGCCATTTGAAGTTCGGGAGGTCAAACATTGGTTTTTTTCTCTTCATGGACGCTTATTTTGACAAAATCAGGTCCACGTGTCCTAGTTTTCCTAGAAACATTCTTCCACATCACCTGATTTGGGCTTCCTTGTCCTTACACGTCTATCATTGACCGGGTCGTGAGGGCCATTGACTTCCGCATTCGCCGCATCCCATTTAGCTTGGTTCTTTGTGCGCAAAGGATTGATTTCACCTTTTCACATTCTATGTGTCCCGACGTCCCAACTATCTCAGACACATTTCTCCATGCCACCCGCAATGCACTGACTTGTGGACAAATCATATTTTCGTGTCCTACATGTACCTACATCCCAACTGTCCCACGGACCGCTTGGGACAAAAATGTCTGATTTTTCCAAAAACACCAAAATGAGCCCATTTTTTTGGATTTTTCCAAATTTTTCTAACTTCTTGGATTTTTTCTTGTATGGGGAAGTTAGAGAGAAACCAAAGGACCCCAAACATGATTTTGGGCCTTGAATTAATTCTTCTTTCGCGAGATTGAAGAATCGATGCAAGTTATCAAAATCACCTGAGGGGTGAATTTTGGATAATAGTTCTGTATAACTTGCCTTCCGTGACTCCAAAAATGCACTTTTTGGATTTAGTGATATGCCATGTTTCCTATTCCTTTCAAGTACCTATTCCAAGTGATAGATATGATCTCCCCTCTTCTTTGAAAATATTGTGAGATCATCAAGATATATGAAAATGCAATGCTTCAAATTCAAGGCCAAATCCATCGCCCTTTGGAATGTAGCTCCTGCATTGATTAGGCCAAAAGGCATTTTTCTGTAGGAAAAAGTGCCCCAAGGTGTTGTAAAGGTTTTCTTGGTGCGGTCTTCCTCTGCCACTTTGATTTGATTGTATCCTAAGAATCCATCAAGTAATGAAAGCATTTCAGATCCGGTGACTACTTGCAGGATATGGTCCATGATAGGAAGAGGATAATTGTCCTTGAGTGATTCCTGGTTCAGGTTGCAAAAATATACACATATCCTTATTTCACCATTCTTCTTCCACACTGGCACAATGTTAGCCACCCACGTTGAATGGTGGATGGGAAAGATGATCCTTGCATTAAGCATCTTCATTACCTCCTCCTTGATGGTATCAACAATCTTTGGGTTGTACGACCTTTGTTTCTACCTGAAGGGCTTAACACCCCGCCAACCTGAATTGAGTGATGCATTTCTTTTGGATAGAAGGATTTGAGTTCATCATAAGAGTAGGCCAAGAAATTTGAGTATTTCTTAAGTAATGCAACAAATATTATTTTTTCTTCAAGCGAGCAACATTTTCCGATATTCACCATCCTTGGCTCCTCTGGGGTACCAATGTTTTCTTTATCAAAATCAGTTGGGCACCAAGAAGATTGCTTTTCTTTCTCTTGAATGAATCTATCATGTTTGTGGAAGATTTCTTGAAGAGACTAAGCCTTTGGGAATTTTGTTCCCTTTCAATTTGATTACTCCCTCATCATTAATCCCTTCAATTCCATATTTCTCTTCTTGAGGACTGATTATCGGTGTGGATTTTCACCTCCTTCGAAGAAGAGATTATTGAAATTATCCCTTTTCTCCAAAAATAATAGAATCTGGTTATCATCATTGAAGACTTGCCAATGATTTGCATTGTCTAGTACACTAGGCCGAAATATCATTTCAATGGTCACTTTGTCTTTTTTGAAAGAAGGATGGGGTGTCACTAGGGAAGCTGAAACTACAAGAGAACCAGAATTTTCATTCCGTTACATTAGAATAGCTTCAATGGAAAATGATTCAAAAGATTCAATGCAATCCCACACTCTGCGTCTCGTAATAACCGAGCCTTGGATTTTTCACTTGATAGCGTTGGTGGACCTGCTTTACCACAATCTCTTCATCACCTTTACATCTCAACTTATTGATTCCCATGCCCTCTGTTGCATTCATGCCTAAGATAAATTCTTCATACTGTAGTATTGTTTGTATTATCAAATTGTAGCTTGTAGGTAAAAGGGTACACCTCATTGGAAGGAGAGTACAATACTACACCAACTCCTGAACCTGCTCTAGAATGACTACCATAAAATTCCATTTTCCAAATTTGATCTTCCTCTTCCTCCATGAGAAGTGGCAAGTTCTCCTCTTTTTTTGATGTGAGGAAGTAGTTTCCTAGCCCACAATCTTGAAAGAGAATGTTTGCTTTCAGATCATCATACTTTTGTACTATGAACTTCATCTTTCTTACTGGTAGCAACTTCTTCATCTTTCCTTTTACTGGGATAGTTGTAGATGACCAATCCATTTTTATTTCTCCACCTAGGTCTCTGTAGAAACTCCTACTCAATAACATACCAAAGGATGTTGGGATGTCTGCTACCAGTATGGTTAGGAGCACCTTCTTGTCTGGAAAATCAACTAGTGCTACATGTGCATCTTTGATTCTTCCTACCAATGGCACTTGTTTGGATTATATTGAGTATCAGGTGTCATTTACCGAGGTAGAGGTGAGGCCCATAGCATTTGTAACTTTGGCTACCATCACATTGTCTCGAGGCTCAGTAATCTAGGATACAATTATTTAGTGGAAGCCTTTAATGATGAGTGATAGGTAGAAAGGTTCAAACCTGTTGGTTTTTGAGGAACCGAGGGCTACCATGTTTTGGGAAGGTGGTGTGGATGGTGTGGGTAGTAATCCTTTAGAATTAGGACTCAAGAATATAGGGTTACCATCATGAACTGTATTAATGATCCTGTCAAACTAGGTAGGGTGTGTTTGTAGGTATTCTATTTCGAGAGCTAGACTTTGGATTTCCTTGCATGCTCCAAAAATTCGGATGGGGAAATGGTGGGTGAGGAAGAGGATTTTGAAATGAAGGAAGATCTACATGGTAGAGACTTTTATACTTTTGGTGTTGGGTTCTCTTTTTTAGATGTAACAATTGGCTTGGAAGGGGGTGAGGGCGTAGCCTTTGACTGAACTTAGATGTTTTTTCATTTGAGCATTTAGAAGAGAATTATTCTTAGAAAATTTTGAGCTGGAAGAAGAATCAAATGACTTACTTGGTATAGTAGCATGCTCTTTGGCAACCAAGTGAGTTTGGTTTTTCTTTGGTTGATTCCATGGAAGGTGGTAATGGTGATCCTCTATTGATGATTTTATTTTGTGTAACCTCTAGAGGAAAATCTTATTTATTCTTCTTCTTATCCTTTGTTGCAACTGTTGGGGCTGAAATCCCTTTCTTAGATTGAGCATGAGTGAAAACAACACATGAGAAACTTGGAACTTCTTCATCACCTTCATCTTCATCATCAACATATTCAATCAGGCCATTGTGCATATCAACTTCCTCAATCTCAAGATAGTTTTCATAATCTTCCATGTTTTCTTCTTCAATTTCATCAATTTTTGCTTCCTCCTCTAGCTCTTTGGTGTCATAGATGGCATTGACTAGTGGTGCTTCAAGAGCAAGCCAATGAGGAGGTGGAGCAATCCTTGGCCTATCTGGAGGGTTTGGTCTCCTTGAAGCATTCGCATTGTGATCTAAGATAGCTACTTCTTCAAGGCAACCAAGTCATTTTCCATTTTTGGAACATTAGATATGTGGTGACAGAGTTTGAATTCTAACCCTTTTGTTTCCCATTGGGGCCTTTCACCTTTCTAGAAAGGATTAGATCATCATCGGTTTCTATTGCAAAGTCCTGGGCTTGCCTCAATGTTCTTGGTTGGGCTCTTCTAAGGAAGAAACCTACTTCTGCTGGAAGAGCACTAATGAAAAACCTCTTCAAATTATTTTTGGGAGGCACCACATCTTCAGGGATCCTTCTAATCACTCTATCATATCTGTCTACAAAGCCCCTCATTGACTCGAAGGTTTCTTTCTTCATTTGTACCAATTAGACCAAAAGATCTTGACAATCTTTTGTGGTCTTGAACCTGTGTTCGAATGCACTTATTATATCTTCCCAACAGGTGATAGACCTCGGGGGTAGCATGTAGAACCATTTGGTAGCCTTTTCTTGAAGTGATTCCATAAAGAGTTGGACAGAGACACATCTTTGTCCTCAACACCCAACATTGTTTCACCCGATTCTTAGGCGTTCCTTTGAAATATTGATGAAACAGATAGAGTAACATGCGTAGGAGGAATACCTATTGAAATGTTGGTTGATGGGTTATTACATGCGTATGACTTATTGATCCATAACTGATTGTGATAGCTTCCTTTTGGTTAGGAGAAACAACCTATAATGGAAAGCAAGACCACCAAAAAGAGTTAAACAATATGTGTAGTGAACCGCCTAGCGTGTGCTAGATCCGGGAAGTGTGGTACTTCCTAGCATTTGCCAGTCCAATTTTTACAACAATTTCATACTTTGGTAATAAAGTAAATCCTATTGTAGTTAAATGATTTAGGTATCTCATTTAACACACAATAATTAGGATCTAATCTAACATGCTAGGTTAAAATAAGATGTGAAGGTCAAGTAATTGGTTATGGGTCTCTACACTCTAACAGAGGTCTCAGGCAAGTCATAGGTGAATATGGATGATGTGGAAATAGGTGGATAGGTCATTGTTCTAGTTTGTATGGGAAAATACGAAACCAATTCCGGTAAAGGATGACCAACGACGGTTGGGTGTAACTGGTGCCGGTTAGTGTAGAAAATTGGGAATGCCACATAATGAGTTTTGGGTCTCCTTTGTGATTGCGCAAAGGACTCTAGTTGGTCGGAATGAGGTATTAGGCTATTTGGGTGGGGTTTGGTGAGGTTTTAACGGGTATGTGGAGGGGTGAGTATGAATGGAGGTCAATGGGTGGCTAAGGAAACAAAGGATGACAATATAATGATGAAACCAATGAACCAAAGAACTAAATTGTTCCACTTACTTAAAATTTGGTCATGGGTGTCTGTGAGTGATGAATGACAAGATCTTGGAAAGGAGTTGAATGCTACTGAGGATCACCAAACATTGGAAAACTCTTACATAGGCTGCACGTGCATTCTCTTTTTCTTGGTTGAATCAAATCTGTGCTAGGGTGAATGCTGGATGATTACTGGATGCTTGTGTAAGAGGAAATGCTTGATCTCCTTCCTTGCATGTGTATTCTCGTTGAAGTTCATTCTTAGAAGATGTTATATCTCTTAGGAATGTTCCCAATGTTTTCCACCTCTAAAATAAGGTTGTTTTGGGGATTAAAAGGTCACCGACGGTGGTTCCAGCTTAACCGGCGATGGTTAGGGGTAACCGACATTGGTCAAGGTGGGATTTCGGGATCTCGTGTCGTTTACCCATGGATTAGACTGGAAGGTTCTTATAAGCATGCAGGAATGTGGTTAGAGGGAATGTAGGCATTGATTTTTAGGGTTTTGGGTAAGTCTCAGTTAGTTATGGCAACTTACTAAGAATAGGTCTTAGGGTGAGATGTATATGGACATTATCCCTAATTAATATATTTAAATAATACATTTGGTGAGGATAATGAATTAATGTAATTAAATTAATATTATTTTAGTGAAGGGGGCCATGGCTAGGTTAATGTGATGAAGGGTGTTTATTTTTGAGGGACCAAAGGGAATGTGACCTAATTTTAGTGTCTACATTTTGCCCCTTTTTGTTGCGTAGCTTATATTGGTAAGTGACGCTAACAAAAATAAGATGTGGTTACCCCATGTGTAGGTGAAGGTGATCCCCCTTAAACCAGAACCGACAAGGAAAAAGGTAGAATCAAGTGAGTCGTTTGATAAAAGTTGAATGTGAGAAAGGCAAGGTGGGAAATGGGGAAAAAGGGGTTAAAGATCTACTTGGAAAATCTAGGTAATGGGTCACGGTCAAAGGTAGTAATAGTCAAACACACGCACACGCATAAACTACAAAGAGTTACCGGGTTGAAGAGTAGTCAAAATCTACATTGTCTAAGGTTGATAGGATTATCCCAACAAGGTTGAAGTGATGCCGGTATCCAAGGTATAGGATATGGTCAGGAAACACAACATAGGTTAGGTGCGAGAACGTTGAGGTATGTTCCAATACACCAAAGGTTTGTCGAATAAATGGTCATGACAATAGGCTAGGTAAGGTCATTAGGTCAATAACACAGTAACACTACCACAAGGTATAGCGAACACATGTGGTCAAAGGTCACTAGCGATGGTCCAGGTCCAAATATCTAGGTCACGGTGTGGGTAAGGCCGAGGTATGGGTAAAATAAGGAGTCCCCAAAGGAGGATGAGATTAGGCAGGAAATGATGAGGGCAGGAGGGTGAGGTAAATGGTTTGGGTAGAGGTTGGGTGGGGAAAATGATCAGGGTAAGGGTTAGGTGTGGAAATAAAAAGAGTGATGGGCAGGGTAATAGGGTAAAATGTTGGGTTTGTGCAAGAGAGGGTGACTGATGCCGGTTAAGGGTAACTGATGCCGGTATAAGGAAACCAACCATGGTAAGGTAGGGCATGCGACGATGCTGGTGAAGGTTAACCAGTGTCGGCTAGGTCGGGTTTTTTATAAAAACAAAAAATCCATGTGTTTTGTGTTATTCATTTTTCATATTGTGATTTGAGAAAATGAAAAAGAGAGAGAAAAGAGGGAAAAGTGTCCTGGACGGAATAGAGTGTTGAGTTGGCGGTGTGAATGGCAGGTGATTGGTGGGTCCACATGATCGGTGCGTGTGATTTGATTGGTTGGAGAAGTGGGTGGAGATTTAGTGATGGCAAAGGCCGGAGAGGGATTGGGTGGGCCACCGGTGTAATGACAGAGACATGTCACCTAGATGACAAAGTAGCATGATGAGGTAAGCATCCAACTCTACTTGTATTTAGTTAGATAGATTATAGAATTTGCAAATTGTTTTGTGGTTTTCATTCTAGGTGGGGGAAAAATTAAATTTGTGAAATGGGGGAACTATGGGTAAAATAGGAATGGGGAGGGCAATAAATGGGAGAGGAGGGGATGGTATGAGGTGCAAGGGAGGTTTAGGTAATTTTAGGTGGGTAAATAGGGAAAGGGGAAGTTTTTTGAGAAAGGGGGTTTTGGGGATCGTGGGTTTTCACCGAGAGTGACCGACATTGGTCAAGTGTAGATGGAATCAATAGTGTGTAATCGGTATCACTCACTAAACAGTGGATCGATGCTAGTTGAGGGGTGACCGGGGTTGGTTAAAGAGAACCAACACCGGTCGGGTTTTGGGGGATAAGGGGCCAAAAGTGCCACAGGTTGGGTGATTAAGATGGGTAGGGGTAAAGTAGGTTGTTGGGAAATGATAGGGGCAAGTGTGGGTGTGATAAATGTAGATTAATGTATTATTTGTATTGGATGTAGGGGAGAGATCAGCTACGTATGTGGGATAGGGTTCCACCCCTTCTCATGATAGTGTGTGGTGCAACGAACCCTGAGGAGTTGCAGGATGTGGAGGTGGTGGGATTGAATGGAATTCAATGCTATCGGCATGTAGTCCTGGCGCAGATAGTTTGATGGTCATACTCATCGATAGATGGGATTCCGTAACCAACATGTTCCACCTGCCGACGGGTGAGATCACTGTCACCCTGGAGGATGTGTTCAGGATTCTACGGCTACCCATATTGGGTACATAGGTCTACTCTATCTCCTCCGAGGCCTTAAAGGAGCTGATGCTAATGGTGTTTGGTGAGGGGATGGCTGAGCTGACATTCCATAGTGCCAGCATTCGATATGGAGAGATGTACCTAGCCCATTTGGAGGAGACAAGGCTAGTGGTTCTTTTGATGGAGGTAGTGTGCTACTTCGCACTACCCGATGCAGAGGGTGGACGTTTTCCCGATTGTTGATGGGGTACTCCATGACATGATGATAGATGAGACCCACTTTTCCTGGGCACCAACATTCCTGGTGCAGCTATACAGAGAGTTATGGGCATATGGGTGGCTACGCAGGTTCAGCCTATGTTGTACCTTCTTACTACACTGTTGGGCTTATGAGCACATAGCTTGTGTGCACCAAGAGGGATGCCCCGAGAGGATGCATTCCCACTAAGATTTTTGTGGGTGGGGTATAGGTAATGGGTGCGGCTATTGGAGAGTGGAGATCTGACAAGCCCACACATGATGTGGCCTATTTCTAGTGGTTATTGGAGGGGTTGTCCAGAGTGGACATTATATGGAGGTCGTATGTGGGATTCCCCTCATATAGGCATATGCATGAGGAGCTAGCTAAGCTCCAGCTATTGAGATGGATACAAGGTCGCCATGTTAGGGAGCACGAGATGATCCCGGTGGATGAGTCAGGTAGTAGTTCGGGCTATTATAGGACGTACCTCCGCCCTTCCCATAGTATCGAGAGAGATGGCGTGGAGAGGCATTTACCTCCACCATAGCCGATAGTGCCTGTGGTAGGAGGATCGTGTAATGACTGGAAGATAGATGATGTTGGGGTCACATAAAAGTACAAATAGTGGTGGGCGGTGCATGTACGAGCTATACCACCTAGGACCGGGCGATGGATCTATCCACCATCACGGTGCAGAGAGACACCCTATAGGGGTAGGTGGATACTCTGATTACCTAATTGGGTATGGTACAAACATAGCTGGCGAGCTCAGAGGTAGAGGTAGCAGAGCTACATGTACAGTGGCCGCCTTGAGATCTAGATGGCCGGGGGGGATGGAGACAGGGGGAGGATGATGGTCAGGTGGTAGCCTTATAGGCACATGTGGTAGGTTTCCATGGCCAGTTGGCCACAACCCAGGCATAGATTGGGGCCTTATAGTCCCAAATACAAGCATAGGGATAGTGGGTACCACCACAGTACTAGGACCAGTCCCCTTCACAGGAAGGAGCGGGATAGGGTCCCGCAAGATAGGTACAAGGGCCGAGGCCTATGGGGCCACCACAAACCATGCCTATATCGAGGTGAGTCAAGATACTAATAGGACCAGCTAATGGCAGCTGGGATAGACTTTCTATCCTATGGAGAGTACTGGGCATAGTAGGTGTCAAGTGAGAGGACTAGATCCCACACTCAGAGTGTGGAGAGCACAGGGGCCATCGAGCCCAAGGCCGAGATTTGGGAGAGGCTACTAGTGCACGGAGACTAGCTATAGGTGAGGTGCCAACAGGGACTCAGCCACCACCTATGGGTGGGGAGATGCTAACAGTCTCCGAGACAGGGGTGGAGGAGGCAGAGGGTATAGATGATACAGAGATGGAGAATATCCGCCAAGATGCCTGAAATGTGGCTTTTGATTTTGATGTATTAGAGTCATTTTTTATATAAATATCAGCTGCGTACAAAGATAGTGAGTATGTACGAGAGTTTTTGTTGTGTATTTTGAGCATATACCAAAGCATGCGCACTCAAGATATTTTGTATTAGTTCATTATTTTATTATATATGAGACCGACCTGCATGCCAATGACATTTTGTATTGAGTATCGGCCTACATGCCAACGATTTTGAGATGACGCACATGATGAGATATCCATGTATGTTTTTATTGAGATACATGTTTATTTATATGATGAGATACATGAGATTCTTGATGTGTTGATGTTTTGATGAGACTTTTGATTTGTTGTTTTGATATGGATGGAAATTAGGTGAGTTAGGCATGATGAAGTCAAGTTTGGTTTAGGCATGGATTGAGTCAGGTCTTAGGCATGGATTGAGTTAGGTCATAGGCATGGATTGAGTCAGGTCATAGGCATGGATTGAGTCAGGTCTGTTTAGGCATGGTAGAGTCGAGTTCGTTTAGGAATGGTGGAGTCAGTCCATTTAGGCATGGTTGAGTAAGGTTTGTTTAGGCATGGTTTTGATTCATTGATTTATATAATGAATGATAATATGGGCTATTGTTAAGATTATTTATAATACATGCATGATGATAATAGAGAAATGGAAGTTGTAATAAATGAATGTTGTGATGATAATAAAAGTGTGTTGCAACTTGTTGTTTGTGCGGTTTAATTTCCAATTCTATGATATAAAGAGGAAAATAAATGGGGTAGAATGTATTTTAGGAGGACAAAAGATGGATTGGTTGGTTAGGGTAGAGAGTGGCGAGCTAACCTCCAAGGGCCACATGCCCTCAGAGTGTTTCCTACATAGTCTCAGAAAAAAGGGACCTCAGACCGCTGTAGTTCTCCCATGAGCTAAGGAAGAATAGGATGAGGTATGAAAATGAGTTAGTAGGTTTTAGGTATGTTTTGGGTTTAGGTCTGTTAGGTGTGGGTGGGTTATAGGAAAATTGGTATAGGTGATGTCAATTATGGTGAAAGAAGAAGAAGATTACCCCAAAGGTAAGTGTTGAGGACCAAGTCCTAGTATAAGGTAATCAAAACATAAATAAAGATGGTCAAAAGATAAGAGGGGGCAATAAAGCCACCTGATTGGTTAGGATCATACCGAGTAGATCATACCTTGGAGGAGGTGATGAATGTAAGACCCTAAAGACATTGCATGATCGATTTTTCTAAGGTGAAAAGTAGTCACATGATCACCAAATGTCTTGGTTTCCAAGAGGTCCCTTGAGGCGGTAGAAAATGGGAGTGGGAATGGTGAGAAGGGTGAAAGGTGGTTAATTTTTTATGTGGCATGAGGTAGCATGCTCTTCGGGTAAGAGATCCAAGGTCACAATGGGCAAGTCCATGACTAAATTTTTTTTTGTTTTGACTTGTATTTGAGATAGACTGATCGATGCAGAAGTCTATATGAGATGAAGAATTTAACTCCTTGAGGTCTTCGTGAAGCTGATCGATGTGGGAAGCTTCCACTTTTCTCTCTCTTTTTTAGCTTTACATAGCTGTCCTTTGACGAAGCAGTCTATTTACAACAAAATTACCGAGAGTAAGATGTCCTTTTGAGGGAGTCATCTTTTGATTAGAATTTTGTCTCAAGGAGTTATGTCCCATGTGAGGGATTTGAAGTCATGGACAAGACCAAGGTGAATAATAAGATTCTTGTTCAAAAGCAAGGTGAATCGACTATGGGATATCATCTAAAGGTAGATGAAAAGTATCCATGAGAATCATGTTATGTCTAGTGTCGTGGGTACACATATTCAAGAGAACATAACAATTGATGGGACTCACATGATTTTTGTTTAATCATTGGTGAGGTGTATGAAGTGGATAGCACTCAAGGGATGAGCATGGAAAGAGACAAAATGGTGAGGTAGGACTAAAAGTCAACAATAGAATGGTTGAAAATGCAAGGCATTAAGGGGCTCAGGTTCGGGTTTACCATCGAGTGAAGATAAATGATAAGCACCTGATCTGTAAGTATGAGTCATGATGTATGGTCCAAGCCAATTAGGAGAAAATTTTCCCCGTTTATTTTTTTCTGCTTTGGTTATTGTTATCCAAATAAGCCCCCTGCTTATTTTGGCCAACTTTCTTTCATTCCTTCCTTCCTTGTTCCTCAATCGATTTTTTTCACTTTTCAGGAACTCAAAATTTTCTAGAAATGGCTTCATCAGATAGATAATTTTCTCACCTTTCCAGAAAGGTAAAAGTTTCCTTCTAACTCCTTGTATTTTGCAAGTTATGGCTCGGCAGAGTTTTTGAGGGAAATTTTCCTTGGGAAGGTCCGCAACCAATGAGGATGTGCCATGTGGTGTTAGAATCGCGGATCAGCAGAGGGAAGTTGGAATTTTTACCAAGGAATGGCAGGGCACAAAAATAAAAATCTTGGCCCGAAGGCCCGCAGCGAATGGGTTGGTGATACGTGTCCATGGGATTGGTGAGAGTCGGAGGGGCAGAGTGAATTTGGGCTTTTCACCAAAGTAGTAAAAATCGCAAAGGAAAGAATTGGCCCATGGGCCTGCCAAGGAGGAAAGAAAAATTTGGAGCACTCCCGAAGACTAATCAAAGTGTGACATGTGTCCTATTCTCGGCGGAGGTCGAGGGCGTGGGGAATTTGATAATTTTTCCAAAGTGTTGCAAATGGTGCAAGGGAGAATTTTTTCCGTGGGTCCACAAAGGAAAGGAAATTGATTCAAGCTCACGCCAAATCAAAGGATGACATGTGTCCCAAAGTGGTGGGGATGTGGAGGAATTTTGGAAAATTTTCCAAAATTCAAAAAGTGCAAAATGGCCATTTGAACCCGCAGACCAATGGGAAAGTGCCAATTGGCATCAAAGCAAAGTGGGGGAGCGAATATTTTTGGGGAATTTTTCCCAAATTCAAAAAGGGGAAATTTTTGGGAAAGCTATTGAAGTCCTCTACATGATAGAATCTTAAATTTTGTTTTTGATGGAGTTTGGTGAGAGAAAATCAAGAAACACCTTTGGCATGGGGAAAAGAGTAGAACCGACATTCAACCACCATTTTTAATGCAGTATGGCTTCCATTCTTCTCCAGCATGGTCAAAAATCTTGGGGAATGAACTTTTAAGGGTACCCATGCTATTTTGATGGATCTGGTTGGTGGTTGAATGATTCCTTTCATTTTTCCTACGTTTCTCCTTCCTGAGCTTGGATTTTCATTGTTAAAAGCCAGATTTGGCTCATTTGTAAAGGGTTGGACATTTTTATGTTCTGTAGGCTCCCTCCTTCACCCTGGCAAGTGAATTTGTGGAATATTAGACCTCTTTTAGGACTACAACATGTTTTCTACCTCCTTGCTATTGTAATGCACTGTATTTAAAAATGGAAATGACAATGCAAGCTCTGTGAATGAATTTTCAATCCTTTCTTGTGTTATTTTCTCTATCCTGATCCTTCATTATAATTTTAGCAATTTTTGCATGACTTTTATTACATTCTTATAATCTATGTCAATCTACAGAGATAGATGTTCACCACTCCTTTGGTGTATCTCCTTGTTAGTTTAGTTTTATCTTCTTTTCTCTCTTCTATCCTTATCTCCTTGGCAGAATTAGAGTAGGATTTTGAGTTAAACCTCTACAAATTTCATGCATACATATGATCAGAGGAGTAGAGGAACCAACCTTTAATCTGGAGAGTTTTTCCCATTTTTGCAAGTCCCACACTTGGGGAAAAGATTCCATGTTGTGCAATCACACTAAATGACCCATTTCTCACTTGTAGATATGAAGGTCATTTAGGGGGTGCTGCTGATTTACACTAACAGTTTTGGCACACCCAGTGGGACCTTAGAGGTCTTCATCTGCATTACAAAAAAAGTTTTTGTATTTGTTGTAAGTTTCTTTCTTAAAAAGAGCCCGATTTGCACATCTGACGACTCCAAAGAGATAAAATCAACTAGTTTCAGCAATCCAAGTCTGAAGATTCATGAGAAGGATCCAAACAAGGTCAAGGGCTAGAGAAGAGGGATTGTCTAAGTATTTGTAGTTATCCCCAGGAAGAAGAGAGAGAGGAAGAAGAATTCAAAGGTCTCCATCTCCACCAAATAGAACTCTATCAACTCCTCCACCTAGTAGACCTTTCACCCAATCAACAAGGGTTCTCAGGCCAATCAGAATGGCACAAAACAACCCTTATGTCAACTTCACTGGCAGCAGCCCACTTTCTCTCAATGCACAAAACCTAGTTCTAGTTACAAAGCATTGAAGAACATCCCATACTTTACTAGAGAAAATCATACCACTCCTGGTGATCATGTCAAAGACATTGCTAATGTTTGTGTAATTCGTGAGATTGTTGAGATGCAAATTGCTATCAAATTGTTCACATATTCATTCAAAGGGAAAGGCTTGCAATGGTTCATGAGTCTTGGGGCAAGATCTATCCAAAATTGGAACCAGTTGTGCATAGCTCTCCATGAGTAGTTTGGATAAAAGGGAGATAATTTGTCTCTTTTAGAACAACTAACAACTATCAAGAGAGCTCCTAATGAGCAGCTAACAGACTTCAATTTCAGATTTCAAAGGACCTGGGATAGAATTCCAGTGAAAGTAAGGCCAACAGCTGAAGGTGCTTTCTTATACTATCTCAAAGCTTTAAATTCTGATATTTCTATGTTAATCCAATCCATAGGAGGTGCAAATATACCTGCATCTTATAACATTTCCATTAGGGACAATAATTGTTTGATCCAAGCTAGTAAACCTGGTGCCTAGACATCCCATGCCCTTATATCTAAACATGGAAATCCCAAGCACTATTCAAGCACCTACTTTAGCTCCTATTCCCACTCCTAGAAATCAGAGATCAAATGAAACTTCTCCTTCATCCTCTAGTGCCTCAAATGAACTTCAAGAAGTCATGAAACAATTACAAAATTTAGGCAATGAGCTGGTTACACTCAAGAGGCAGCAAGCCCAATGTTTTAGACCTTCTTATCAGTCTCAAAATTAGCCTAATAGGCAACCATATTAGCCTAATAGGCCACCCAATCCAGCTGTAAATCAAAATAAAGTAAGGCCTCCTGCCAATAGACCATTTCAGCCCTATAATCCCAATGTTGCATCTACCTCTAAACCCTTAGTGCCAGTGCAAAATAATATAGCTCAAGAGTATGATTGGTGTTTCCCATGCAATGAACCTCACAACTAGTCCATGTGTTTCAATGGTGCTTTGAACCAAGATTTGATGTTGACAACAATGGCGTAGAGAGTGAGGTGAGTCAAAAACAAACCAACAACAAGGAACATCTAAGAAAAATACAACTCCAAATGAGACTACACTTGTGAAATGGAAGGTTGAATATTTTTTTGGTATGAATCAAAAAATTTCTCAGAATGTAGCAGCTAACACATGGTCAAAGACGAGGAATATTGGTGAAGAGAAATCATTAGCTCTAGGTGATCCACAACCTTCCATCACTCCACAAAGTGTTGGTAAGAAAAATGCAGTTCCAAATGTGTAAGGACAGCCCAAGCCACCTTCTAGACCAGCTCAAATGCCAGCTATTGTAGCCCATGTACAAGAAAAGAATGTGCAAGCTAAGGGGCAGCAAATATATTTTTCATCCCCATTTAGCATCATTGAACAAATGACAAAGAAAAATGTGAATATATCTATGTGGGAATCACTATCCATCTAGGGCCAAAGGGATCTACTACAAGCTGCCATGAAGAATTGGTCAACTTCAAATCAGCAAGCTCATATACAAGATAAGGTACTCACAAATGCTGCTTAGCCTGAGGGGAAACTTGGAGGATAGCAAGGTAAAGTTTTGAATCCCCCATTCTATGTTTCATTAATCAATGGGGATAAATTAGTACACAATTGTATGATTGATTATGGGGCAAGTAGTTCCGTGATGCCCAAGCAAATAGTTGATCACTGGGCCTCCAATATGAAGTCATATCCAAAGAGGTGGTGCAAATGGATGGGACAGCGAAGAATAACAAGAGGGGTAATTAAAGATTTGAGCCTCACTTTGCATGCATGCCCAAATGTCACTATTTTTCAAGATGTATCAGTGATAGACTTACCACCACTTTTTACCTTATGTTTGTCAAGGGATTTCACAACTATAATTGGGGTATTTATCTATTAATTGGTCACACATGTTGTTTTGGAACAGATATGGAACTAAGGCCGCAATCAGGTCTAAACCTATTACAAACTTTTACATTAAGCCTCATACTCCAAGCCCGATCAATGCCAACTATTCAACATTTGACTAAGAGGATTATCAAGGCACATGAGATGAAGCTAACATCAAAGTTGGAAGCATCCTAGATTTGACTCTTGATGAATGGGCAAACAAGGTACATGCTTTTTATCCCTACAAGGAAATAGAGGAATCTGAACTAGGATTTTATTGCATGCATGAAGAAAATCAGCCTATTCCTAGCATCACCAAGCCAGACCATAAAGATGACAATGAGGTATGGTAGCTGTTCTTTGATGGATCAAGGAGTAGACAAGGTGTAGGGGGAGCTATGTTTGTTTCACCTCAAGACATTAAGTACTATTCAACTTTTAGATTTCAGTTTGCATGTTCTAATAACACTGCTGAATATGAAGCTTTTATACATGGATTGCATTGGTCAAGAAAGAGAGGTACTAAAAACTTACAAGTCTTTGGTGATAGTGAGCTGATTGTTAATCAAGTTAAAGGGCAGCATGCTACCAAAAATGACCTGCTCAAGTGTTATAAGAATAGGGTGTGGGACTTCGTTGAGGATTTTGAAGGCTTTGGCAGCAACTCCATCCCTAGGAAATAAAACCAAGTTACTGATAGGCTTGCGGCAGAGTTGGAGCATCCTTTGATGTTGTGGAAAGTATCAAGGAAGATAAAGTGTAGCCAAACATTCATGTGATTGTAAGGCCATCAGTTCCAGACAATAATGTAAGTTGGCAAGTGTTTGAAAGTGACCAACAAATCATCAATTTCTTGCAAGAAGAAGTTGAGTTCTTAGCCAAAAATCAGGAAAAGTTAGAATAGCAGTATGGTGATCAAGTGGTACAGCTGAGAACCAACAAACTTCCAAAAGGACTTGTCACTTTAGAGTCCATCTTTAATCCTAATGATTAATTTAGGAAGGAGAAAGCAAACATCCTAGTCAAGGAGAATATTTAGTGCACATCTCGGTGGGAGAAGGCAAATCACTTCAAATTGGTAAAGTGACAACCAAGCAAGAAAGGTATGAATTCATGTAACTTTGCCAAAAGTTCCTAGATATATTTTCTTGGATCTATGAAGACTTGAGAGGTTTCAATCCCAAGCTAGCTCAACACACAATTGAATTGGATCCAAGTGCTAAACCCATCAGGCAAAAACAAAGACCGATCAATCCACACATGGAGGCTCTCATGAAGAAGGAATTGAATAAGTTAATAGAGGAAAGTATCATATTTCCCATCAAGCATTCAATCTAGGTTGCAAACATGGTTCTAGTTAGAAATAAGAGTGGAGAACTCAGATTGTGTGTAGACTTTAGAGATTTGAATAGAGCATCCCTTAAGGACCATTACCCACTTCCTTCTACGGAGAAGATTTTGCAAGTTGTTGCTGGCTCGAGAGGTTTTCATTGCTAGATAGTTATTTAGGGTATAATCAGATCATGGTAAGGGAGGATGATCAGTTCGAAATAGCCTTCACCACCAAATGGGGAACTTGTGCATATAGGAAAATTCCATTTGGGTTGTCTAACACCAGAGCTACCTTCCAAAGGGCAATGGATATGGCGTTCAAGGGATTGATCAAAAAAATAGTGCTGATATACCTAGATGATATTATTGTATTTTCTAAAAGTGCAGCAGATCATCTCTTTCATTTGAGACAAGTGTTCCAAAGATGTAGAAGATTTGGGGTATCCTTGAATCCCAAAAAATGTATTTTCCTAGCTCATGAAGGAAAGCTCCTAGGCCACATTGTTTCCAAAGAGGGATTAGCAATTGATCCAGAGAGGGTTGAAGAAATAAAAGCACTACCATTACCAAGTCATAAGAAGGCCCTTCAAAGTTTCTTGGGAAGAATCAATTTTGTTCGAAGGTTTGTTCCAGAATTTGTAGCCCTTTTCAAGCCAATAACTATGATGTTGAAGAAAAGTATGGCTTTCAAATGGACAACTGAAGGTAAGGTAAGTTTTGAGGTAATCAAAGAGGTTATCTCACAAGCCCCAAATCTCATTAACCTTGATATCTCTAAACATTTTATCCTTTATGCATTTGGTGGTGATGATACCATTTCTACAATTTTAGTACAACAAAACAAAGAAAATGCAGAGCAACCAATTGCCTTCTTTAGCCAAATCTTGGAGGACTATGAGGTGAGGTATTCCTTCATTGAGAAGCATGTTCTTGCAGTGATTAGGAGATTGAAGAAATTTAAGCATTTGGTTTCAAACAACAAGGTTCAACTACTAGTTTCTCATGTGGGAGCTAAGGAATTCCTCCTTAACAAAGACCTAAATGAAAAACATGCATGGTGGATTACTTGTGTCATGGAGTATGAAATTGAGATCAAAGTCACCAAGTTGGTTCGAGGAAAGGGATTGTGTGAGAAGCTGGTTTTGAGCACATCAATGGAAGCAAGCAATGGGAAGGATGTTGTTTTGGCATTGCAAGACAACCAAGAACAAATAGGTGCTCAAGAAGAGAATGGTGGTATGCTCACTCCTTGCTGGACCCAAGACATAATGCACTTCTTACAAACAGGCCTATTCCCTTCAGAGATGAACAAAACCAAGAGAAGACACTTCAGATTGTAGGCTATTCCTTATGCACTTGTTGATGGCGTCTTGTTCAAAAAGGATATAAATGGAGTGTTGTTGAGATGCATTGAGACAAACCAAATTAAGAGAATGTTAGAAGAGTTCCTTGATGGACCAGTGGGGTCATTTTTCTCCAAGAGTGATAGCCCTCAAGATTATGAAGGTTGGCTATTATTGGCCCAAAGTGTTTAGTGATTGTTATGCATGGATCAAGAGGTGTAAAAATTTGCATTTTTCACAAGAAAGGAAAGATTAGCAGCCCTTCCACCGCATCCAATTTCAGTTGACTAGCCATTCATGCAATGGGGTTTGGACTTCATTGGAGTCATTAACCCAAACTCAAGCCAAGGACACAAATGTATTCTAAAAAGCAACATCCTACTTCACCAAATGGACTCGAGGCGGTGGCACTCAAAGAGGCAAATGAATCTAGTATCCTAGACTTCTATGAGGGGATAGTAATTAGATTTGGTATACCTACCACTATAATATCGAGATAATGAATTGACATTCATAGGATCAAAGGTAATCGAATGGGGTGTTAAAAATGGGATTTATCTAAGCACTTCATCAAATTATTACCCTCAAGGTAATGGCCAAGCTAAGTCTACTAACAAGAACCTATTAAAGATCATCAAGAGGACTCTTGATGAAAAGTAGAGGACTTGGCACACTTAACTAAAATTAGCCTTATGGGCTGATAGGATAACTCTCAAGAGATCCACCAAGTAACTCTCCATTCGTAATTGTTTATAGAAGAGAGGAAATATTGCCTATGTTACTTAAGTTACTAACGTTGGAACTCATGAAGCAATTGAAATTGTTGGAGTTTGAACCCATGGAGGTTAGATATACAAAATTATTGGAACTCCAAGAAATCAAGGAGCATGCATCCCAAATAATGGAGAAGGACCAAGCCTTGATCAAGAGAACCTTTGATAGAAAAGATAAGGCTAGAACCTTCCAAGTTGGATATTTAGTGTTGAAATGGAATGTAGACTCGAGAAAATCCAGAAGGCATTCAAAGTTTGATGCCATTTGGAGTGGCCCTACATGGTCACAAAATGTATGAACATCAATGCCTTCTAATTATCTACATTGGATGGTGAAGAACTGAAGCTTCTAGTTAATGGAATCCATCTAAAACATTACTACTAGAAGGGAAACTCCTCACCTTGTACATATTAGATTAGATTTTCATTTCTCCAAGTGCTTGTGCACATTGTTTTGTTGTAGCTTAGTTTTACATTTTCCTAAGTGCTCTAAAGCACAATCTTTTTGTCAAAGGATGCATCTTTACAAGCCATGTTCCAAATCAAGTGATGTTCGCTCACACAATCTTCTTTATAGAAATTTTCTAATGAGTTGAGAGTACCAATTAGTTAAGTTGATGACTCCATTGCCCAATGGATTTCTTTAGGTAGCTGATCATTCATCCAATAGGTAGATGACCCCTTTGAGTCAACAAAATTGTTATCCAAATAAGCCCCCTAATTATTTTGGCCAAGTTTATTTCATTCCTTCATTCCTTTTTCCTCAGTCAATTTTTTTCACTTTTCAGGCACTCAAAAATTTTTGGAAATGGCTTCATCAGATAAAGAATTTTCTCACCTTTCCAGAAAGGTAAAATTTTCCTTCTAACTCCTTGTATTTTGCAAGTTATGGTTCAGTGGAGTTTTTGAGGGAAATTTTCCCTGGGAAGGTTCGCAACCAATGAGGATGCACCATGTGGCATCGGAATGGCAGGTCAGTGGAGGTAAGTTGGAATTTTTCGCCAAGGAATGGTAGGGCGTGAAAAAAAGAAAAATCTTGGCTTGAAGTCCCTTGTGAATCGAGTTGGTGACACGTGTCCATGGGACAGCAGGAGTCGGAGGAGCGGAGTTAATTTGGGCTTTTTGCCAAAGTATCAAAAAGTGCAAAGGAGATAATCGGCCTGTGGGCCCACCAAGGAGGAAAGAAAAATTTGGAGTACCCCCATGTGGACTAATCAAAGTGTGACACATGTCCTGTTCTCAGCCGAAGGTTAGGGGCACGAGGGGAATTTTAATTTTTTTCCAAAGTGTTGTAAATGGTGCAAGGGAGAATTTTTCCCACGGGCCCACAAAGGAAAAGAAATTGATTCAGGACGCGCTAAATCAAGGGATGACACATGTCCCAGTGAGTGGCAGAGGTGCGGAGGAATTTTGGAAAAAATTCAAAATTCAAAAAGTGCAAAATGGCCATTTGAACCCGTGGACCAATGGGAAAGTGCCACGTGGCATTGGAGTGGTGGGGAGTGAAGATTTTGGGGAATTTTTCCCAAATTCAAAAAAGAGGAAAAATTGGGTTTCGGCCCACCGACCCAATTTTTGCCCTATTTTTCCCTAAATCTTTAGAGGGGCATATCTTTCGATCCAGAGCTCAGTTTTCTCAATTTTGGTGTCATTGGAAAGCTATTGAAGTCCTCTACATGATGGAATCTTCAATTTTGTTTTTGATGGAGTTTGGTGAGAGAAAAATAAAGAAACACCTTTGGCATGGGGAAAAGAGTAGAACCAACATTCAACCACTATTTTTAATGCAGTATGGCTTCCATTCTTCTCCAGCATGGTCGAAAATATTAGGGAATGAAATTTTAAGGGTACCCATGCTATTTTGATGGATCTGGTCAGTGGTTGTTGAATGATTCCTTTCATTTTTCCCGTGTTTCTCCTTCCTGGGCTTAGGTTTTCATTGTTAAAAGTTAGATCTGGCTCATTTGTAAAGTGTTGGACATTTTTATGTTATGCAGGCTCCCTCCTTCACCTGGAAAGTGAATTTGTGGAATATTATACCTCTTTTAGGAATACAACATGTTTTCTACCTCTTTTCTATTGTAATGTACTGTATTTAAAAATGGAAATGACAATGCAAGATATGTGAATGAATTTTCAATCCTTTCTTGTGTTGTTTTCTCTATCCTGATCCTTCATTACACTTTTAGCAATTTTTGCATGATTTGTGTTGCATTCTTATAATTTGTGTCAATCTAAAGAGATATATGTTCACCACTCCTTTGGTGTATCACCTTGTTAGTTTAGTTTTATCTTCTTTTCTCTCTTCTATCCTTGTCTCCTTGGCAGAATTAGAGTAGGATTTTGAGTTAAACCTCTACAAATTTCATGTACATTTGATCAGAGGAGTAGAGGAACCAACATTTTTAATCTAGAGATTTTTTTCCCATTCTTGTAAGTCCCACACTTCGGGAAAAAATTTCATGTTGTGCAATCACACTAAATGATCCATTTCTCACTTGCAGATCTAAAGGTCATTTAGGGGGTCTGCTTGATTTGCACTAATAGTTACATGTTGATTTTCTTTCAGACAAGGCCACCAACTTGGAAGGTTCACTCATTGACATGTTTTTGTAGGCACGTTTGATACGTTTTTGGTAAACTTGAAGGTGATCCAGAGCGTTAAGACAACGTTCGTCTAATAACTCAAGTTGTGCTAAACGGTCTTGACAAAATTCATCATCATTGAGCATGTCATGGAGAGAAATGTGGAGTGAGGGAATCTGGAATTTGAGAGGTAGAACAGCCTCTATATCATAGACCAGAGAAAATGGTGTGGTAGTAGTGGAAGTGTGAATACTAGTATGGTATGCCCATAGGGAAAAAGGAATGTGCGTATGCCAATCCTTCCTAGTATCGTTAACCACTTTCATGAGAATTTTGTTTAAGGTTTTGTTAGTGGATTTGGCTTGGTTGTTGGTCTGTGGGTAATAAGGTGATGAGAAACTTAGTTGAATGCTGAAGGTGTCACAAAGTTTTTGCAATGTTTTGTTTTTGAACTACTTTCCATTGTCACAAGTGATGAGGTGATGAGGAACACCTAAGCGACAAATGATGTGTTGATTGATGAACACACATATTTTCTCAACTTTCGTGGAGATGAGTGGTACAACTTCAACCCATTTTGTATAGTATTCAATAGCGTTGATGATCCATTGATCTTGTTGGGAAGAATGGGGGTTGATCTCTCCGACAAGATCCAAACCCCATTGAGAGAAGGGATAAAGGTCATGGGCGACCTATAAGGCATGACCTGGGTGTATGATGAAGATTAGCATGTTGTTGGCATTTTACACAATGTTTGACGTAGTCATAACAATCATAGTTAAGGTTCGGCCAGAATAGCCTAGGCAAAGAATACGCTTACTTGAATAGCAAGGTCAGTCGAAGTGACCTCCACATATGTCATCATGAACTTCCTTAATGGTATAAGGAATTTTAGAACTCATGAGGCATCGTAAGAGAATACCATCAAAGCCACATGTGTGCATGTGTACTTTTCTTAAGCTAAATTAAATGAAGTAAGAACTACCACCTAAAATATTTCTATAATCTAGCTAAGACAAATCCTAAGCACCATCAAGATAAAGAGCTAAACAAGATCTATACTAAACATCATAACTTTGAAACATAAGATCAAAACTAGCATGCTATTCAAAATCTCTACTCTCCTAGATTACCAACAAAATGAATGGACCTATTTAGCTCCAATGGCAATCAAAAATTGATTGTTTGATCCTTAAAGGATGCAAGAATAGGAAGCTTAGCTCTTAACAATGGTGACCTCTCAAGAAAACAAAAGGCAAGATTTTAGTCTATTTTTCTATATGCTTTGCATTTGCTTTCTTAAGAAGTTTAGGTGTAGGTATAAAGGTAGAAGGAGGGCTTCTTATATAGCCCAATGGATAAAGGAAACACTTCATCCCTTTGCATGTGGGATAAAGGTAAAACATGATTAGGAATGGATAAGGTTTCTTTATAAAAGGTAACCTTACTTTAGAAGGGTTTAATTTATACTTAGCAAGTCATGGGAGTTGGGGGTGTTTTAATTAATCAAAGGTGATTAAATAATAGGTAGATGTAAGCTTATAGAAGCTAATTAGAGGAATATTAGTACGATTTAGGATATTAGAAGGGGATTAAATCAATTAAATATTGATTTATTGGTTAAATGGAAGGGAAAGATAATTAATTAATAATAATTAATTAGTCTAGATATAAGGGGTGATTAATTAACGAAAGATTGTTAATTAGGTTGTTCATTGGATAGGTGACTTAATTAATTAGCATAGTGTAATTAATTAACGACAGTAAGAGAGAATATGAGCGCTTTGTGATGATATGTCACCAATTTGCGAGAAGGGAGATAATTAGCACAATTTAAGTATTTAAATTGCTCGGGCATAATTATGGGTGTCTACACTACACTTATAGAGGAGGTCCCCCGTGATGATGTAATGAGAAACCTTTTTAAGGAAAGTGCATTTTCCATTACGGGTGAGATCAGGAGGTAAGATGGAGAGAGAAAGATAGTCAGAGTACTATTTGTACCAAAGGTCACTTGGGTTCGGGGTAGTGGTTCCGATAGAGTAAACTTCACATGGTAAATAAGAAGGTGATTGGATTTGTTGTATGGTGACAAATATTTTAGAATCGATAGCGAAGCGGGTATTTGGGAAGCCAAGAAGGCCATGGTATCTACAAATTTGTTGGTTGAACGTGGGACGGTTTGAAGGGTGTAACGGTCAAAGGTGGTCAAAAGTATGTCTACATGATGTTTATACTTTTGAAGCATCTCATTACGACATTGGTATATACCATTTACTTGGTTTATGACCAATTGAGAATCACCAAAGATGTTGATTGATTTTACATATAGGGCATAGGCAGCTTAAAGACCTAATATGAGTGCTTCGTATTCAGTGATATTATTTATACAACCAAAATCTAGTTTGAAAGACAAAGGCATGGGTTCACCATCAAGAGAAATGAGGATAACACCAGCCCCACCCCTACACCGACATTTAGAACCATGAAATAAGAGTGTCATCTAGTAAGAAAGCTCATCCAGGGAGAGGGTAGCAATTGACTCATCTGAAAAGTCAAAATTAGAGTGTTGATCCCTGGAAATAGGTGTGTCGGCTAATTGTTCAGTGATTTCTTGGCCCTTGATGGACTTTTGATGAATGAATTTGAGGTCAAGGTCAACTAAAAGAATAAGCCAATGTGCGGCATGCTGATTTTGATAAGGTTTGGCATACATGAAGTGTAAGGGGTCGGTGTTGGTCACAACATAGGTTTTATGGTTGAGTAGATAATGGTAGAGTTTGGTGGCAACGAAAAAAAGACTAAGAAATTTTTTTGGGATGGATGTATCAAGTTTCGTAATCCAAAAGAGTATGACTTTTGTAATAAACCAACTGCTCCATGTGTTGTTCATCATGATGAGAAAGCATGGCTCCCAAGGAGTGATCTGTAGCTGAAATGTATAAGTAGAAAGGTTTATCATCCTTAGGTGGAATGAGTATAGGTGGTTGGAGTAGGTATTGTTTTAGGGCCTCGAAGCTTTGTGACAGTCATCATCCTATTTAAAGGAGACATCCTTCTTGAGTATATGATGAAATGGTTGACACCGATCGAGATAATTGTGAAATGAAAACAATGAATAGACTTCAAGTTACCTTCCAAGCTATCGAGTTTTCTAAGGTTAGTGGGAGGAGACATTTCGAGAATGGCCTTGACTTTAGTAGGGTCAATTTCTATACCATGTAAGCAAACAATAAATCCCAGGAGCTTTCGAGAGAAACGTGAAGACACACTTCTTTGGTGAAGGTGAATGTAATATTTAATGAGGCGGTCGGATGACAAGGTTTTCATAGCGGTGTTTAGATTTTGTGAGAAGTTCATCCACGTAATCTTCTAATATGTGATACATGATGTCATGGAAGATGTAATTTATATCCTGTGAATTTTGGCACCAATGTTTTTTAGGCCAAAAGGCATGAATCGGTAAGAAGGTCCTCTAAGGGGCGATGAACGTGGTTTTGTTGATCTTCTAGGAAAGAAAGATTTGGTTATAACTCGAGAATCCATCCATGAGTGATAGCATCTCGTGACCAGTGGTAAGGTCAACTTGGTTGATCAATACCAAGTAAGGAAAAGTCATCTTTCGAAAGCAAAGGCTAGGATGAGGTCACGGAAGTCCATGCAAATGGGGAGTCCCCCTATCACTTTAGTGACAAGGACAATGTTCTAAATCAAACGAGGATAATCAATGGGTAATATGAAGGATATAGAAAAAGAAGGCACTGAAGCTCTTCTTTGACAAGAAGGGCAATGCGAGGGTACATTTTCCTTTGCTTTTTTTTTGATGGGTTTGGCATCGGGAAAGGTTACGATATTATGGACCACTATGGTGGGGTCAATACTAGGAATGTCTGTGTAAGACCAAGCAAATACATGGTTATTATCTTTGAGAAAAGAAGTGATGGCATCATTCAAAGTGACATCTAAAGATTGACCGATCTTTAGGATGTGTGGGTCATCCTAAGTATGAATGTTGATCTCAATGATCGATTCATTCAACATGGTTTGTGTCTCAGATGGTAACAACTAATGGATATATGAGTCTTTTGCACCAAGGTAGGTGAGTATGGATTCATCATCTTGACATTGGATGATGCTAATTGAAGGTGTATCATCATCGATCATTTCAGGATATGGGAAGGGAAAAGTGGAAGGAGCCTCTCCCTCGCATTGATAAGTCAAAGGCCCCAATGAAATGGTTTTTATGAAAAAAAAATTTAGGAGGGATAGATTCTAGATCCATCGACTCTTTCAGTGAAAGTGATGATGAAGGTGGAGTGGGTGAAGAAAGTAGAGAAGGGTTGATGTCCTTGATGGGTTCAATGCAGGCTTGTTTAGTAGGTGGTTCAGGAAAGCCGAAACCACTACAATCATTATGTTTTTGGGTGGTACACGGGATAACAAAGTATGATGGAATTTCTTGTAAAAGACAAAAGCGAAACCCTTCTATGCACATCGATGTAGGAAGGTGTGGTCAAAATGGTGAATGGTGAGAGACTGGAAGTTAATGAAAAATTGATGGGTTTGTGACGGTGGTTCGGGTGTGTAAGTGGTAGTATCAAGTCCCCCATAGGTGAGACTGGTACGAAGGTGAGGAGGACCATAAAGGAGGCATTCTCCTATGTGGTGATCATAGTGGAGGTGTTGGTGAAGACTTATGTACTCTTATGGAGTAAGAAATGTGTTGACACTATATAGGTGATACTCCCACAGAGTGAGGTATTGAAAAACACCTTCTAAGGGATCGGTGGTTTGTATGTAGGTAGCTAGAATGGATGATGTGTCATAGGTTAATGTGGAGGTGGAGTTAATGGATTGGGAGGCTGATGGGTCAGCCGTGGAGGTTGTGGCAGTGGTAGGAATGGAGGAGGTATGTGTGGTTGAGGTAGCAACTATACTGGTAAGTGGAGGTGTAGATGAAGTGGAAGTAGTCACAGAGGTAGATTCTTTAATGGGTATGAGCACGTCATTCAGCAGAAGTAGAGCATGTTGCATGTTTTGAAAGGTGATGGATCAGCTGGGATAGTGTAGGTGTGCCCTTCGTGCTCAAAATTTACACAACGATGCAAAGTGGAAGGAACACAACCCATGACACAAATCCAGGGTCTGCCAAGCAACAAGTTATATTGGAATTCCCCCTCCAAGACATAGAATATTCCAGGATAGTGCGGGGCCCACACAAATGTGGAGGATGATAGTGCCTAATGTGGAGGTAATAGCGTCATTAAGTGAACGCAACATGACAGCATGTTTATGCATGTAATTTTCAGGTATGCACATTTGAGCGAATGCATGGGATAAAATGATGTTAATGCTAGCACCTCCATCAATAATCACACGTCATACCTGTATGTCATCGATGTGGATAGAGATGAAGAGGGCTAGGTACGAGTCATCATTTTGGTGAAGTGTGATCTCTTCCTCTGAAAAACTAAGGGAGGCTACTTGGTGAATAGTGTGGGGTGAAGATGAAGGTGGTAATTTGGTGAGAGAGGCTACATGATGGGGTGTGATAATGGAGGCTATAGGTGTAGGGTCATTGGGAAAAACCTCAATAGATTGAAGAACCTCCATGAGATCTTGACGATAAGATTTTGATGTTTGGATGAGGTCATATAAGGACATTTTGAGGGGAGATTGGTGTAATTGTTTGAGCATGGTGTGCTGTGTGACCCCATTAGAAATAGGGTATGTGGGTCATGGATAGTAATCTTAGGTGTGGGTGCGAGATGGTATGTTGGGTATAGGATTGGTTAGTGGGTCAGTCAAATTTTCTTTACCTTTATTCTTCTAAGCACGTGTATTGACGTGTATCATGTTTATTTAAGGGGAGTTAGTAAATCGAGGTGTAGGATGAGTGGTATAATGACATGATGGTCAGAAACCAACCAGAGGAGAAAAACCCTGTGAGGTGAGTTGGGTGCAACGACATTTGGGTGATGGTGTGGTAAGTTCTCTGATGCAAACCATGTTAATTTCAAATCTTGGGGGTGGTTCTAGGAGCTGTGGGGGGTGGAGGTCATGGCATTGAGTGGAGCGGTGTGGGAATGGGTGTCAATGAGGTAGGGTCCTCATCGAGAAGGTCATCATCGTCAAAGTTGGCTTCCAAAGGACACAACTGGATAAGGACGGTTTTCAAGGCCTTGTAGTTCTCCACATCATTCCTGGCACATGATGGTAGGCATAAATTTTAGTGTCATCAAACCCCTTTGGCTTGGGTTTGAGGGGGTTGTAAGGTCTGAGTGGTGGCAATGTGATAACAGAAGTCTCAAGGAGGTTGGTTAAAATTTTGGCATAGGACCCTGCTAGTGGGTTGCAATGAGAGGTGAAAGTGGGTTTGGGTGTAGGTACGACTGATTGTTGAGGAACAATCCTTGCAAGAGGGGGAGTGGGTTGAGCCATGGTTTTGGGTGTTGGAGTAGTATTGGGTGTTGGTTATGTTTGTTTGGGTAGGGGTATGGTAGATGAATGGGCGGGAGGGTGTGTGTTTGTTTTGGCTATCTTATTGGAGGGTCATGCGGTTTTTTTTGGGTTTCACCTTCTTGGGTAAAGGTGATATGGGTGTACGAGGTCTAGAAGGAAAAGTAGATGGGGAAGAGGATGAGCTACCCAGGGGATAATGAAGGTGCTATGAAGGTAGATGATGTGGGTCGTGTAGGGTGTGTGAGGGACGAGAGACCGAATTGTATTAGGTAGTGAAGAAGTTACGAGAGAGGATTATGGGTATGGGTGGTAGAGATATTGTAGGTGTGGGTGTAAGTCATGTCGAGGCACTTGGGTAGGTTAGAGGTTTGTTAGGAAGGAATGGGATATCATTTTTTTGGTTTATTGATGGGTGGGGGTTTCTTAACCTTGTTGGGAATCTAAGGTCCTAAGACAGACATGACATGTGCAAAAGGTGCGATTGGCGCAATTTTTGCAGTATGAGTTCTATGGATTTGGTTCTTCTATTTGGGTGTCGAGTAGGTGTGGTGTTGGCTTTGGAGGATGTAGCTAAATCTAGTTTGATAGGTGGATGAGTAAAGTTGGTGGTTGAGGTGACCCCTCGGTGGTAATAGGTTTAATCTAGGAAGATGATGTAGGTGTGGGTTTGGGTTTAGATGTAATTTGAGTTATGGGTAAGGGTGTATGTTGAGCTATGATGGGTGTCATGGAAGAATTTGTGATAGAGGTGGTTTTGTTCGGTTGGATTGGTCAAAATATTTATTAATAGATAGTGGAAGTATCAGCAAGTGATATTTGCATCTACGTTGAGATAGGAAGCAAAAGGCACCACCAAAGTAAGGCCCTATCCACATAATCTAAGCAATTGGCCAAACATGAGAATGGCACATCTGTAGGTGGGGTTGATGAGGACCTAATGGAAATTCTGTAAAATATGTCTTAGAAATAGGGAATTGGCTAGCTTCAGCTTCCATGGGTAAGAGAGACGAAAATAGGTTTGCAAGATCTTGGATAGCCGATGGAGAATGCACACCAAGAGGCAAAGGTATCTCAACCGGGTCTCGTGATAGGGGAAGAGATGATGAGAGATCCTCCATAGGCAGAGGAGATGGTGGGAGCTCCTCTGTGGACTGAAGAAGTACTATGGGTATCGGTTCTCTAGGTGGAGAAGCCAAAGGTGAAATGGTCTTGATGTTAGCAGAAGGCTCCTCCATAGGTGAGGAAGGAGGTGAAAGGTGTTCCTTTTGTAGATGAAGTAAGAGAAGGAGGACTTCGGGCTAGAATCTCCTCTATGGAAGGGATATGGGGTAATTGGGAGGCAACAGGTGCATCACTAAAAATAGCATGGACCTCATGGGTATGGGTATCATGAGTTGAGGTCTCACTAGTTTGATTAGACGAAGGGGCATGATTGGGAAATGGTTTCTTGAAGATGTGTAGGTTTTGGTTAGTAGGTGCGTTAGGATTATCCACAGTTAACTCACCTTTCTCAAGCATTTATTGGACAATGTTTTTGAAAGTGATGTAATTTCCATCACTATGACCCTTTACTTGATGATAGTTACAGAAGTCATGTTCTTTATACCATGCGGGCATGGGGTGAGCAGGGTCAAAACCAGTGTGTGGTTTTATAGGTGGAAGGGTGATGGCCCCAGCTTTGATAAGCTTTTCTAAGACAAAAGAGTAAGGCTCCCAATTGGGGTGTATTTCTATTGTTCTCATCTGAATTGAAAAGTCTGGATGGGTGAGAGATTAGATGAGGGGGTAGCCTAATTTGATAGATGAGATGGGTCGGCCTTGAGTACCACTGCATTAGCGGTGCCCTTAGATTTTGAATAATTGCTTTAGGGTTTGGAAGAAGAAGAGGTATCATTCAACTTGAATTCTAAATTCTTATTGCGTAATTGGATTTTCTTCTCTTCGATGGCATGAATCTCTAACTTTCGTGCCATGGTGAATGCTTTGTCGAATGTTCGGAAGGTCTAGACCTGTAAGGTAGGTGAGATATGTCTAGCACAAGCTGACGTAAAGAGTTTGATGATTTCTATTTGTGGCAGTTGGAAGGTGAGTTGATTGATTAGGCTACGCAAGCGATTGAAAAAAATTGTGATAGATTCGTCCTCATACTGACACGTGGAGTATAGGTCGACCATGGTAACCTTCTTGATGATATTATGGAGAAGTGGTCCAAGCAGCCTTAGGATACTTGATTGAATGAGAATATAGAGTGTCTAGGTAACCCACTATACCAATCTAATACAGGTCCATCAGAGACATGGGAAAGGTTCTCGGGAGCAAAGCGTCATCATGGGTAATTAGGTAGCACCCGTGTTTGTTTTCTTTTCTATTGAAACGATTGAATTTAGGCATCTCCCAATGCATGGGGTATGGATGAATAGGAATGGATGGGTGGATGGGCTCATTATAAATCTTGTCGTAGGTGAGAGTGTTGCGGGAGCTAGAAACCGATGCCTCCAATGTCTACATCTTGTCCATCATTAATTTGATTAGGTCATTGGTAGGTTGCGATGATTAGGTGCTTCTCTAGCGTGAGAGTATCGGTTTTGGGCATGTAATGGGGGTGTCACTCCATTATATGGTGCTGCCATGTAGGTTGATTGAGAAGAAGAAGCGGTGAAATAGGGGTACATACCGAGAATAAATAATAAGAGAAACAAGAGGTTTTTGATAATATGTATATGGAGGTGGAAGGTTCGTGGTGACCCTAGTGGTAATGGGGGCCAAAAATTGTGGAATAGAAAGGACCACATTTTGAAAAGGGGTATGGGTCACCGCAGAGGAGGTGGTTATGTAACTACGGGTATATGCGAGACATTAGGGGTAAATGAGGTTGCGTTTTGGGTGGTGTTGAAGGTATGGCGGATGTGGCGGAGTGCAGCAGATGTGAAGAGAGATGTCATCATAGCGGATATAGGATCTAGCTACTGAAACGATTGGGTGTAAGGTAGATGTGGGTAGCATGGAGCCAAATGGGGCTGACATGGGAGTGAGAGTGAGATTTGGGGGATAGATATGGGCATGCCATATATCAACCGACCCAAGGAATCTCAAGTGGATGAGTAGGAAAGGTAAAACTACAAGGTGACAGGGTTTTGATCAAGGAGTTGTGCGAACTCCTCATCTCTGGTAGCGATAGTAGGTGGGAGTGGTTGACAACTAGCGTGCAATACAAGTGCACTTGCTTGTATTTGGGTCAGCACCATGAGAACCACTACTGATGAGGCTGGGCCAATTCTTTGTAAATGACATAGAAAAATAGAAGGGACGGGTGAAACAAGCTGGTAAAAGTGGATTAGGTACTAAATGTCGGTTGGAAAATGGCACAAGCTAACCGATGCAGTAAGGGTAAACTAACACCGGTTATAGGCTAACCGATGCCGATGAAGGGTAAACTAACATGGTTATAGGTAACCGCAGCCGGTCACTATGGGAAATGGACAAAGTGAGTGAAAAACAAGGTATACAGTCAAATCTGTTAGGTATGCTAAATCGATGAGTTTTACAATGTCAATGGGAATGATAAAGTGGCGGGGACTATGAAAAGTGGAAGAAGATGAATAGATGTACCTTTTAGGTAGGTTAACAAAAGGATCTAGAACCAATTCTGTTGGGTATAACCGGTGACAGATCATAGGGGTAACAAGCGATGGTCGTTGACCGACACTAGTCACTATGGAATTGAAAGCAGTGATGAAAGAAAGTGGTTATGAATTAAAATCCAATGTGGAATCGGACCCAAAATTATGAGAATGATGAGAATATGGTCCAGGCACACTCAGGTGAAGTGGAATACACCAACTATGATGAGGAGCGCGTGACGATAAACAAAATTAAATGAAGAACGTGACCTCTAACCTCAAAATGCAAGCCAAGTAGAAACACTAAGAAAAATGTGATCCTAGGAGTGCCTTTTCTATTATGTTTATTTAGCTTATGCTATTTAAGGACTGACACATGAACTGTAAAATAGATTTTTTTGGTGAGGATGGCTTCCTACGAAGAAGGAGATCTAAAAGGTGAGGTTTTGGGTATGTAATGGTGGGGGCAAGCCTCGCTCTGAAGTATGACTTGATAGAGCACCAAGATGGGGAGTACCTACCAATCCTCAGATCAGTGCGATCATTGACAGACATTCCCAGGAAAGATGTTGTTTAAGAATATGTATTGTTTGGAATTTGTGTAATTTGGCAAAACTCATAGAGAAAGAGATGTACTTTCTATGATTTGTTTGTCACCCATCAATTGGGAATGACTTCCAGCGTATAGGTTGCCCTCAACTAATGTGAGCTAATGCAATAAATTAGAATGGAATGTACTTATTTTAAGTTCAAATCCAAATATGAAGTTGGATGACACAAATAGATGAAGAGGAAGAGGGATGCTCTTTCACTAAAATGCAAGAAACGAGAATAAATGGTTCTTTTTAATTACACCAAAAGAAAGGTTTCTTTTAGAGCAAATAGAAAGGAAAGGTAGGTTACTAAGGAAGAAAATTAATGTGTATGTCTTTGAAGGAAAAAAACACACAAATTTTCCTAAGAATGAATAAAATGCAAGGAACCTCGGATGGGTCCCACAGGCGTGCAAAATGTTTCCCCGATTCTTAGACGTTCCTTTGAAATATTGACAAAACCGATAGGGTAATGGATGCGGGAGGAATACTGTTGAAATGTTGGTTGACGGGTCATTGCGCGTGTATAATTTCTTGATCCACACTGATTGTGAGAACTTCCTTTTGGCTAGGAGGAACGCGCTATAATGGAAAGAAAGACCACTAGAAAGAGTTAAACAATATGTACAAGTGAATTGCCTAGCGTGTGCTAGATCCGGGAAGTGTGGTACTTTTTACACGGCTGTCAATCCACCGTTTAAAATTTTTAATGCTAGTAACAAAGTAAATCCTATTGTAGTTAAAATTATTTAGGTATCTCATTTAAAAAACAATAAGAAGGATCTAATCTAACATGCTAGGTTAAAATAAGATCCGAAGGTCAAGTAACTAGTTTTAGGTCTCTGCAGTGTCCGACAGAGGTCTCGTGCAAGTCATAGGTGAATATGGGTGATGTGGAAATAGGTGGATAGGTCATTGTTCTAGGTTGTATGGGTAAATCTGCACACGTATACCGGTTAAGGATGATTGACGACGATTGGGTGTAACCGGTGCCGGTTACTGTGGAAAACTGGGAATGCCACATAATGAGTTTTGGGTCTCCTTTGTGATTGCGCAAAGGACTCTAGTTGGTTGGAATGAGGTATTAGATTGTTTGGGTAGGGTTTGGAGAGGTTTTAACAGGTATTTGGAGGGTGATTATGAATGGAGGTCAAATGGGTGGCTAAGGAAACAAAGGATGACAATATAACGATGAAACCAATGAACCAAAGAAGTAAACTATTCCACTTACTTGAAATCTGGTCCTGGGTGTCTGTGAGTGATGAATGAAGGTACTGGAAAGGGGTTGAATGCTACTGAGGATCACCAAATGTTAGAAAGCTCTTGCATGGGCTGTATGTGCATTCTCTTTTTCTTGGTTGAATCAAATCTGTGCTGGGGTGAATGCTTTGGATGATTATTGGATGCCTGTGCAAGAGGAAATGCTTGATCTCCTTCCTTGCATGTGTGTTCTCACTGAAATTCATTCTCAGAAGATGTGATATCTCTTAGGAATGTTCCCAATGTTTTCCAACCTCCAAAATAAGGTTGTTTTGGGATTAAAAGGTGACCGACAGTGGTTCCATCTTAACTAGTGACGGTTAAGGGTAATAAGCGGCGTCGGTCAAGGCGGGATTTCCTAGGTTTACTAAACTAGGCAGATCCTCTTGATTTTTGGGATCTCGTGTCATTCACTGGAAGATTAGACCGGAAGATTCTTGTAAGCATGCAGGAATGTGGTTAGAGGGAATGTAGGCATTTATTTTTAGGGTTTTGGGTAAGTCTCAGTTAGTTATGGCAACTTACTAAGAATAGGTCTTAGGGTGAGTTGGCTTGATGATGTGTCTAGGTGAGATGTATGTGGAAATTATCCCTAATTAAGATATTTAAATAATACATATGGAGAGGATAATGAATTAATTTAATTAAATTAATATTAGTTGAGTGAAGGGGGCCATGGCTAGGTTAATGTGATGAAGGGTGTTTATTTGTCGAGGGACCAAAGGGAGTGTGACCTAATTTCTTTTCAATCATTTGTGTTTGTTCGTATTCTTAATTTGTGAAGAAACGCCAATGGGGAAAAACCATACTTTTCGTAATGCAGTAGTTACATTCTTTTTGTAACTTTGAATTTGAACTGTTCATATTACCTTCAAAACTTTAAACCAGAGCCATCCACATGGGAGAAATTTATTGGAGTGGGCGTGGAGGATGCCTTTTGCATTTTATGCCTTTGTAGAAAATTGACATTTTTTGACATTTTGGTCCGCCCTTCCGCCTCTCTGCCATAGGCCTGACATGTGATTTATTTGAGTGGTGAAGGACTTGTGGCTCACTTTTTTCAGTTTTTAACCTTTTTTAGAAAAATTCTCAAAACTTCAAAGTTCTCTGCTACTCCACTCTCCCACTTTAAATTTTCAACGGTGGGCCCGAGACCTTGGTGGAGCCACGGAGCATTCTAGAACTTTTACTTCACTTTTGAAAATTTGGTTAAATTTCCAAAAGTGCCCCGATGGCCCGCTCGTCCACTTTGACTTTTCAACGGCGGGCTTCACCTTTGAATTTTTCCTTACGGGCTCAAGATTTGACTTTTTTCCTGTGGGCTCAAGATTTGACTTTTTCTTTATATCCTGATCAGTGGCCGCGGGTCACTTTTTAACTTTTCACCTTTTTTACAAAGAGGCTCAAAAACAAAAATTTCTCTACCGACCCGCTTCCAATTAGGTATGTCCATGTACCCATGGATGATGGGGCCAAAATTTGATGGGGAAGAAATGCCCATTGTTCTCGACTGTGGGAAAAATGCAGAGAAGAAGAAAACTCCACCATTTTGCCTTGATTTTCAAATTTCTTTTCGCAAGATGAGGAATTGAAAACAATACAAGGTTTGATGATCCAGGGGCATAGAAAGATTGAAAATTTCATTCAAATGAGGACAATAATAAAATTTTCACGCGTCTAGATAGGAAAATGGAAAATTTATCAAAACAAGCAGACTAGGGATTTGAAACAACTCTAGGGCATGGATTTTTCTATCTCTTCAAACTTTCAACTTGGCTTAAATACTTTAGGAGGGCGAGAGCTCAAAATTTCAAATTTAACTTGGAAAATGAAAAGTGGTTTTCGGGAGACAACACATGGTGAATACTTCGTCGAAGGTACAGAAGGTTTATACCTACAGAGTTGGTGAGATGTGTCTAGCACAAGCTCTAGTGAACAACTCTATAAGTTCAGCTTGAGGTAACTGGAATGTTAATTAGCTGATAAGACTTCACCAGTGAGAAATGAAATCTATGATAGATTTGTTGTCATAGTGTCGTGTCGAATATAGGTTGGTCATGGTGATTTTTGAAACTACATTTATTGAGAAGTGGTGGAATTCTTGAGCCACTTGGTTAAAGGAGTAGATGGAATGTCTAGGTAAACTGTTGTACCAATCTAAGGTGGGTCTGTTAGGGACATGGGGAATGTTTGTAAGAGAAAAGCATCGTCATGGAAAATTAGGTAGCACCCATGTTTGAATGACGTAAGTTTTTTGTGGGTCCTCTTTCTTGTTGATGTAGACACCCATAATTACGCCCGAGTAATTTAAATACTTAAATTTCACTAATTATCCCCCTTGTAAATTGGCAATATATCATCAAAAATCACTCATATTCTCTCTTACTATCGTTAATTAATTACAATACGCTAATTAATTAATTTGCCTATCATCCTGATTAACGACCTTCCGTTAATTAATCACCCCTTCTATCTAGACTAATTAATTATTATTAATTAATTAGCTTTCCCTTTCATTTAACCAATAAATCAATATTTAATTGATTTAATCCCCTTCTAATAGCCTAAATCATACTAATATTCCTCTAATTAGCTTTCTATAAGCTTACATCTACCTATTAGTTAATCACCTTTGATTAATTAAAACACCCCCAACTCCCATGACTTGCTAAGTATAAATTAAACCCTTCTAAAGTAAGGTTACCTTTTATAAAGAAACCTTATCCATTCCTAATCATGTTTTACCTTTATCCCACATGCAAAGGGATGAAGTGTTTCCTTTATCCATTGGGCTATATAAGGAGCCCTCCTTCTACCTTTATACCTACACCTAAACTTCTTAAGAAAGCAAATGCAAAGCATATAGCAAAATAGACTAAAAGCTTGCCTTTTGTTTTCTTGAGAGGTCACCATTGTTAAGAGCTAAGCTTCCTATTCTTGCATTCTTTAAGGATCAAACAAGAAATTTTTTATTTCCATTGGAGCTAAATAGGTCCATTCATTTTGTTGGTAATCTAGGAGAGTAGAGATTTTGAATAGCATGCTAGTTTTGATCTTATGTTTCAAAGTTATGATGTTTAGTATAGATCTTGTTTAGCTCTTTATCTTGATGGTGCTTAGGCTTTGTCTTAGCTAGATTATAGAACTATTTTAGGTGGTAGTTCTTACTTCATTTAATTTAGCTTAAGCAAAGTACACATGCACACATGCGGCTTTGATGGTATTCTCTTACGATGCCTCATGAGTTCTAAAATTCCTTAAACCATTAAGGAAGTTCATGATGGCATATGTGGAGGTCACTTTAGTGGCCTTGTTGTTGCTAAGCATATTATTCACCTAGGCTATTCTTGGCTGACCCTTAACTATGATTGTTGTGACTACGTCAAACATTGTGTAAAATCGGCTTAAACATTGTTAGTTTCAAAATTTTTGTATATGATGAATGTTAGCATCTAACCCTTGTTTAATTCTTATCTTGATGGTGCTTAGTATGTTGTTTAATTCTTGCTAATTAAGGCTATTTAGGTGTTAGTCTTTACTTATATTAGCATTAGTTTAAAAACAACACATGCACACATTTGGCATGCCCGGTGGGACCTAGTCCCTTAGCATTTTAGTTTAAATTTCATTGTTTTGGCTAACTTTTGATATGCACATGTAGTAATTAATGTCCATTTTCTTGGATTTTTACTAATATTATATGTGTAGGTTCTTGTTCATAGCCATCATTTTAATGGGTTGTTGTCATTTTTAAACTAACTTGCCAAAATTTGAAGTATTGTGAGCTTTCTTGTGTTTTTTGCCATATTTTTGTTGTAGGGGTGGCATCGGTATACTATCAAGAGAGAAGGTATATTTTTGGTGGCGCAGGCACCTCTCAGTGGTGAGCACCGTCAAAACTTGATTCTTTGTTTATCGACCCTGGTGCATACATACTAACCATAGCACACATACCCTAACCAGTGCACAGATGCACTAACCTAGGCGCAGACACATTTTTGTACTATACCTTCACTGTAATTCAAAACCTATCAGATCGGTGCGTACACCCTAACCCGAGTGCACATGTTGTTTTAGTGGTACAGACACATTTCTGGTGGCGTAAGCGTTCGTCGAGAATTTGAGACTGTCTTACAAAGTGGTGGCACACATGATTTTCCAGTGGTGCACACACTTTTCTGGTAGCGCAAGCATTCTATCTGATTTTTAGCCTATTTTTATCGAAGGTAGTGCATACGCTGTTTTGGTGGTACACACGCCTCTCGGGTGGCACAGATACACGTTAAGCAAGAAATAAACAGAGTGGCACACATGTCATTTTGGTGGTGCACACACCTCTTGGGTGGCACAGGTGCACTATAAATTAGAAAAACACAGAGTGGCATATCCACCCTAACCTCGTGTGTAGATGCCAAAACATGGGTGTAGGTGTCTTTTGTTTTCTTGAAATTATTTTGTTGAGGTTCTAACATTCTTACAGGTTTTATCTAATCATATACTCGTTTTTGTAGGATGTTTTTACATGCGTTTACTTGATTAGATAAACTTTGCATGTTTACTTATAGGAATAAGATCATGTATGCTCTTCCCTCACATCCTGGGGTGATCTTTGGAATTAGAAACAATTCTTAGGTCCTTTTTGATGCTTTGAGGTTGTTAGAAATATTTGAATTGGAATTGGTTAACTTAGGGTGTTTGAATTAAAGTATTTTTCCATTTGATATCTTTTCGGATTTTGGAAACATCACATATGCTCTTCTCTTGCATCCTTGGATGGTCCGGAGAATCAAAAATGGTTTTAATCTTTTGATGGAAAACTACTAAAAATCATCATACAGACCAAAATACTCTGCTTGTCAAAGAAAGGAGGAATCAAAATGAAGTCAAAAACTACTAATACAGTTTTCATGAGTTTCCAAAAGATGTTTTGAGAAAACCACACCTAATTAAACAAGATAAAAAGAACAACATATTCAAAACATTGTATTACAAGTTTCAAAAAGGGTACGTCCCTCTCCACTCAACTAGAACATAACCCCTTTGGCATAATGCCTTAAGCTACAATAATGGGGATGGTTCAAGGAACCCCAAAGTAGTCCACATAAGAGGGAACCTGTGGAGGAAATGGGATGTGCTCTACACTACCTACTTGACTAGTGATTCCTTTGTGAGATAGCGTTACAAGTTGTCCCTATGCAACCCTTTTAAAAACACGATGGATGCATTTACCGCCCACTATGCTTGAAGTGGGCAAAGTTGAGATACTCTCAAGATAGTCGGGACTATTTGGGTAAATCGTCCCTCTCGTGGATAATTTTTGTAACACCTAGGACAAGAGAACCACCTAGGAAAATATACTTTGGCTAGAAGCCCACTTTGACCATTCTAAAATAGTGTTGAGTTGTGAGCCATATTTTTTATCACAAAACGTGTGACGCGTTACTTTCACTTAGTTTTTCACTTGCTTTAAGGCGAGGTGAAACTTTTCCGAAGTGAGTCCAGCATTTTTCATCCCCATTTTGATTTGCTTCCTTCACATTATTTTGACACTTTTTTAAGAGTGACTACCTCGTGTTACCAATCGATTGTTTCGCCACTTTTTTGTCCGTTTACGCCCATCCATGTTTGTGGTTTGGTAAGTTAAACATCTAAAGTGTGTAGAGACATATTCATATCATTGATGGCATTTGTGATTTTGATACTCACGTCAAGATCGTCATTGTAGTTAGGTGTAGTCCATCATCTTGAACTTCCTTAGAAGGGTTACTCTGTTTGTATCGTATCAATACAATTTTGATATTTACGTCTTGTTTCTTGTAAACTCGACCTAAATATCTATATTGTAAGGTTACGCTATGCACACTTTAACTATTCCTAGCTATACTTTGAGCTTTTGGTTTGATTCTATTATTACCTCGATTTTGAAGAGTGGTATGTGTTACCACTTGTGCGTGTTATATCAATAGCATCTTGATATCAATACCTTAATTTCTCACAAAGTTTGGTTAACATATCTTGGTTATATTGTTGTGTCACTCACAAATTGTAACTGGAACTTTTTGGGATGTAGGTCTTAATCAAATTTGAACTCGCTTCTAGTATATCTTGTTAGGAGGTCACATTAACTTTTGTTTATTTACTTGCGTCTTGTTCATTCTCTTGAACTTGGCATAAGTGAGAACATATGGTTAATTATCTTGCGATACTAAACTACTTTTTAAGAAGTAGTCTAGGAAGTACTTCATTTGATAGGATTCAATACCAAACATTTGTGTGTCGGTGATTTATCACTCTATCACATTGGTATTATCACATTGTTATTAATATTCTTGACAATTTATCTTGCATTTCACTTATGTGTGGTCACAAAGTTTTGAACACATTTACAACTTACCCTAGTGAAACTATCACAAATCATGGCTCCCAAAACATGACTAGGACTCAAGAAACAAACATATGAGGAACAACAAGCGCAAGCTTGGGAATTCTCCAATGACATAAGGGTCAAACCCTTTCATTAGACATGATCTAGGGCCTCTGTTTTCTACGAAAAAGAGATAGAAGATATGGTCGATCATAGTGGTAATGAATTGGAATCTCTACAAGTATAATTCGACTTTGACCCAACTCTATTAGATGATTTTATTTTCAGAAATAAGGATACAAGCTAGCACAGTCACAAAATTAGGGGCCAAAATGCCCACTAAAAATGAAATAATCCCACCTGTGAATAATGTTAATGAGTAAGAATGACCCCTTATCAACATGGAGGATATTTTGATGCATGGACATGCCTCTACCTCCAACGTAGGAAATAATAAGATAGTGGGACATATAATACCCTTTATCAAAGTGCCACGTAAAAACATGATGGGACATGAGCATGGTGAAGAACCTCCACAAAACGAGGAAGAGGAGGAACCTTTAGAAGAAGAAACCACAATTCAACAATAGATTAGTAGCCTAAACCAACAATTAGCTTTTCTAACCTCTCATGTATAGAAGGAAGCAAGCAAAAACCTTCAAAAGTCAATGCCTAAGGTTAATATCAATGAATTCCATAGAGAAAATCAATAAGAAGATGATATGAGGTGTTGTCGAGTATATCTCCTCGCTTCTCCCACTAGAGAACAATTTCTCACACAAGAGCTACAATCTATGAAAGTAACACTCGTGAGCCTTCAAGAGAGAAATATAGGGAGCGTTAGAAAGTATCAATATGAATAATTATGCCCCTATCCTTTTGACAAGACTATGACCCTTCAACCCTTTCCTAAGAAATTCGATATGCCAAAGTTCGACAAATGTAAAGGGAAAGGATATCCATGGGATCATGTAAAATATTTCTATATGGCATGTCAAGAGGTGTCCTATAGTGACAATTATCTCATAATAATTTTTCCCAAGAGTCTAAGAGGTCAAGCATTGGAGTGGTTTACACGTTTACCTCGGGGATCAATTTTCACTTGGCTAGAATTGGCAGAAAGGTTCGTGTGTCACTTCTCATATAACATAGAGATTTATGTCACCATGGCAGATTTATGTGGACCAAACAACACCCTAATGATACTTTCGCCAGCTTCCTCCAAAGTTAGAGAGGGATAGCTAGCCGCTTCCCTTGCACTTTCCCTGAAAAACAGCTGGTTAGTATTTTTGTACCCAACCTCAATCCGGATATAGCTTTCCACCTCCAAATGCATTGTGTTCGCACTTTTGAGGAGGTCATCAAAAAAGGGGTTCAGATTGATAAATCTCTCATTGCGAAAGGAAATCTCAAGACCCAATCTAGAGATAATCAAAATGTTAAACCCATGGAGAAGTCGAAGGTTTTAACAAAAACAAAAATGTGGTGGGAGATGGGATCACTAATTCCAAATGTGTACAAATGGTCCAAACCGGTCAACCTTTTAAACTGACCAAAGGACCAATTCAACCACCACCAAAATGAAGAACGTTCACCTCTCTTAATGAACCTTTTTCAGTTATACTAAAACAATTGGATGTGGCTCACATGATGACATATCCTACGACACAACCATTTGATGACAAAGTGCTCTAAAACCTTCAAGGTACAAAGAGCATGAATATTGTGAAATGCATCATGTCAAAGGACATAAGATAGACAAATGTTTGCACCTTCGTCATTATATCCAAGACCTCATCGACAATGGGGAAATAGAGGTGGACAACCCAGAAAAACTCAAGACACCCAAAAAGAAAATGGGGATATATAAAGATCCATTCCCCAATCACGATAAATAGAAAAATTCAAAGTCGGATCGGGAGAGTCATCCCAAGGTTATAAAGAAATGAATTACTTATACACCAAAAAATACAAAAATCATTATGATTCACTTATTGGATGTATTCACTCTCCTACTAACCATGTCAACACCATCCGAATCAAGGGAAAGGATTATGCCATGGTAACAAGGCGTGCCCACCTCATGATTCTAAAACCTTCTCCATCAACCCCACAAACTGGTAAATACAACCTCTTAGAGCAACTTGAGAAGACGTCTGCTAATATTTTGATCTTAGATCTTCTTAAGATATCCAATGTACACAAAGACATTCTTTACCAAACTCTTCAGGGGTCGGGAGTGCCATTAGAGGTCGATCCTACACACCTTCAAGCCGTAGTGGCCAACATCGTACCAAATGAACATATTGCCTTCAACCATAGGGAGATCCCTATTGAAAATCCAACGCATAATATTCCTTTGTACATTGAGGTAGTTGTTACCCATAGGAAGATCAAATGGGTGCTTGTGGATAACAGATCAGGGTTGAACATCTACACACTAAATTTGGTTAAACAGTTGGGACATACCGAGGTAGATCTTGAATCGAATATCATCACTATCACCGCTTATGACAACACAGAAAGGGAGTCAGCGGGCACAATCATGTTGCCCATGGAGGTGGGTCCCACTTTCCATCAAACGAAGTTTCATGTCCTGTACTTGGAATTTTTGTATAACATGCTTTTAGACTACCCATGGATTCATGTCATGCAGCCATGCCATTGACATTTCATTAGTGCATTAAATTGAAGCATGAGGGACACACCGTTATAATACAAGGAGATTTAGAGCCCTTCACTTACTACTGAGAGATCTCAATAGATTTGCACGTAAGGTCACATATGCATGTCCCTCCACCGATATAGTTATCCCTCTCCAATCTGAGGCCATGGAATATCATAGATAGATTCATACTCTCTCAGTTCTTGCACCCATGGTGCATCAACATCAACCTCTCCTTTTGATTCATGGGAGATGAAAATCCTTGAATATGGCTATGGAGAATATAATGTACAGCAATCCCTCTTGGTTTCAGACCTCTCATTGTCACCCAAGACTAGAGGTTGACCCAACTACCACTTCAGAAGACCTAGAAATGAACACACTATTGGGTCATTCTTACTTGGAGGCTTGTTGGATGAAGAAAAATTGTTAGATCCACCTACAACTTGGGTCCCAGAGGATACTCATCCAACCTATTATCAAACCCCTGAATACAAGAAATCTAGTAAGATGATGTACTCCATGGGCTACAAGGGCCTAGGATGTGGAAGAAATGAACAAGGACAGAGAGAACCAGTGCCTCTTCCACATTTTAAAACAGAAAGATATGGCATTGGGATTCGCCCTTATGGAGCACACCCCAATGATCAAGATGCTACTTGTTTTGAATGTGAGGATATCTTTGACTATCTAGTTAGTGATACGGATTCCCATTGTAGTCAATATGAGGATCTTGCCTCCACGAACCTATTCATGAATAAAACTATCCTAACCATAACCCCTACAGAACCAACCCTTGACCTTGTCTACCCTTCCCTTGTTGAATGGGACCAACAATGTCACATGTCACTAGATTTATTCGAAAATGACAAAGCTATCGCAGAGTTCATAGGCATACGATATAAAATTCCCATTGGAGACCACAAAAGGGATTCTATATTGACTTGGATACCTATGCTTACTTTGGTGAGGAGGCTGAGCTTTGTGGTTAGCAAAACTTAAGAAAAAGTGAGGGCAAAAGTTCCAACATAAAGCCTCGGAAAAAATCAAAGTCCAAGTCACATAGTGAAAACCTCTTTGAGGCACTAGCTGACAAACAGGTGCAAAAATCAATGGACAATAAAAGTGACCATGCTAAGGATGAAAATCTCATGGAGACATCCTTGGATGAAGATCTCAACCTTCCTCCCGATCCTACGCGTATGGAGGACTTGTCAAAATTATTAGTAGAGGAGACTATCGATGTCAATATTGGTACAGAGGAGGATCCAAAGATAGTAAAATTGGGAGCTTCACTCTCGGCTAGAGAATAGAAGACATTCACTATGCTGCTATGAGAGTTTATAGATGTGTTTGCATGGTCCTACAAAGACATGTCCAGGCTTAGACCCAACTTTAGTTGTGCACAACCTAGTTGTGCATGTAGATGCTAAGCCTATCAAACAAAAGCTCAGAAAGATGCACCCACGGGTAGCCTTACTGGTTAAAGAGGAACTAGAAAGATTACTTCTGCAGGATTCATCGGCCTATTGATTATTCTAAATGGATATCTAACATCGTCCCTATCCAGAAAAATCTGTCGAGATCAAAATGCATACAGATTTTAGAGACATTAATAAGGCTTTCCCTAAGGATGATTTTCCGCTGCCAAATATTGACATGATTGTGGATTCAACAATGGGATACGAGATGCTATCTCTCATGGAAGGATTTTTGGGATACAACCAAATCAAGATTGCTTATGAAGATCAGCACAAAACGGATTTCACAACTCCTTGGGGTACCTTCTGCTACCAAGTAATGCCATTTGGCCTTAAAAACATGGGAGCTACTTATCAACGGGAAATGACAGTAATTTTTCATGATATGATTCATGATATCATGGAGGACTACGTGGATGACATCCTCAGAAAGTCTAAGACAAGAGAAGATCACCCTATCATTTTGCAGCGTATCTTTGAGCACCTACAAGAATATAAGGTCAGGTTGAACCCAAAGAAATGTGTATTCGGTGTGTTATCAGGAAAACTGTTAGGCTTCATTGTATCAAGAAGAGGAATTGAGGTAGACCCTACTAAAGTGTCTGCTATTACTGAAATGCCTCCACCTAAGAACATTAAGCAACTACACAGCTTACAGGGGAAAATCTAGGCTATCCACCACTTCATCTCCTAGCTTGCAGATAAGTGCCACTCATTCACCCACTTGCTTAAAAAGGATGTTACCTTCATCTGGGGACTAGAGCAACAACAAGCCTTTGCTTTGCTTAAACAATACTTGGCCAATCCACCTATCCTCATGCCTCTAACTCCTGGGGAACCACTCTTGCTTTATATCTCTACTACGTAATTTGCTATTGGTGTGCTACTCACCCAATATGACCTGGGTCACAAAGAAAAAGTGGTGTATTATCTCAGTCACACTCTCATCGCTTATGAACTCAACTATCCCCAAATTGAAAAGGCTTTCTTGGTTGTTGTTTTTACTTTCCAAAAACTTCACCATTATCTATTGAATACCAAAACCAAGTTGATATCCAAAGTTGACCCACTCAAGTACTTGTTATCTAAACCAGCCCTCACAGGTAGAATGGCTAATTGGATCATTCTACTAAGTGAGTTTGACATAGAATTTGTACATTAGAAGTTGGTTAAAGGAAAAGTACTTGTTGACCAGCTAGCAGAAGAACCTTTGCAAGGCACTGAACCTTTAAATCTAGATCTTCTAGATGCCTTTTTTTCTCTACATTGAAGAATCTATCATATGGAAGATACATTTTGATGGATCCTTTACTTTTCATAGTTCAGGTGTGGGGGTAGTCCTCATTACTCCTTCTGGTGACCCTATACCACAGGATTTTCACCTGGGTTTTCCTTGCACAAACAATATTGTAGAGTATGAGGCACTTATCGCAGGGATGAAGCTCACTATCAAGTGGAACATTCACCATGTCAAGGTTGTGGGTGATTCTCAATTAATTATCAAGTAGGTTAATGATGAATATAAGGTTAAAGATGAAAATCTTATACCTTACAAAAATCTGGTAGAAACTCTAAAGGAGTAATTCGTGCACATTACATTTGAAAAAATTCCACGAGCATAGAATAGATCGGTAGATGCTATGGCGATAGTGGGTTCTATGCTACATATTCCGCTAGGGAATAATGACATGTCGTTTCTTCATGGAAAACTTACGCCAACCTACGTATGACACGCCGAGAATCTTTTTGGCTGTGATGTTGTTGGTCCCAATTCCCCATGGTACGAGCCCATCTTTACCTATCTCAAGGAAAACACATTCCCTCCTAATATCTACCATTCTGAAAAGCAAATCCGATTCACCAAATAGCCCGTTACACCCTTTTAGGAGGTACGCTTTATCATCGTGGCTACGATGGGAATCTGTTACATTGTCTTGATATGACGGATTCAATCCAAGCGATCAAAGAAGTACATGAAGGGGTGTGTGGAGCACATACTAATGGAATGGTTTTGGCCAAGAAATTGTTAAGAGTAGGCTACTATTGGCCTACCATGGAAACCGATTGTTGTAATTATGTCAGGAAGTGTGTACTTTGCCATAAGTATGGAAACTTCATCCATGCTCCATCACAATTATTGCAACCTATCACTACCCACTGGCCCTTTTCTAAATGAGGACTTGACCCGATAGGGAAACTTACCCCCACCTCATCTGATGGTCATACCCACATCATCGTGACTACTTAATACTTTAAAAAATGGGTGGAGGTTGTTCCCTTAACCTATGTAATAGGAGCTCAGATTTCCAAATTTATCATGAATCATATCATTTGTCAATATGGCATTCCTGCAGCCATTGTTATGGATAATGGGAAGTCATTTAAGAACAAAATTGTGAAATGTCTTTGTCAGTGGTTCCAAATCAGGTTAAAATGGTCTACACCATATTACCCCAAGGTAATGGATAGGCCAAAGCCACAAACAAGACTTTGGTGAGAATAATGGAGAAGATGGTCAGTAAAATAGGTCATAATTGGCACTTGCAAATCCACCCAGCTCTTTGGGCTTATAGAACCTCCATTCACACTCCTACGGGGTGACACCATATTCTCTAGTATTTGGGATATAATCCATCATCCCATTAGAAATTGAACTTCCTTCCCTGAGAATCTCTCTTAGGGACTATCTGGATAAAGATGAGGATTACCGGGTAGCAAGACTGGCTGAATTAGAGCTCTTAGATGAGAGGTGCATTTGTGCTCTTAATCACCTCAAAGTGTATCAGAACAAAGTCTCCAGAAACTACAACAAGAGAATCATACCTTGCCATTTTGAGGTTGGTGATTTAGTCATGAAGGAGAATCAGTTCAACACAAGAACAAAACGAGAAAAGAAAGGAAAGTTCAAACCACATTAGTTAGGACCCTATGTTTTGTCAGCCAAGTACAACATAGGGCATATAAACTTGCTCACCCCAATGGTGATGATCTCTGTGAGCCCATGAACACCATGCATCTTAAGTGGTTCTATGCTTAAACTTGGCACAAAATCGAAAAAAGAAAAAATTATAAACATGGTAAAATGATCAAAATTCAAAAAAAAATCAAAAAAAGAGAGAAAAATAAAAAGAGAAAACAGGTCATCCACAAGTGAAAACCACATAATTGTGGCACTTTGGATAAGTCCTTAGGTGAAAACCAGTTTTGGCACCTTGGGAGGATTCGTTTTTCACAAGCATCTTGCATTTGGAGGGTACTTTTACTTGGCCTAGCCCTAGTTCTACCTTTGAGATTCCTGTGAGCCCAATCCTATCAAGCCTTGATCCAGATTTGTCTTCTTTTATTCATCTGTGAGGGGCATGGTCTTTCACTATTCCCCATCTTACACTGGGGAAATTCAACGACTTCACCTTCTTGTTCATACATGTGTGGCCTTTGCCCTTGTATATTCCCCATCTAACGCTGGGGGCATCCACGCTTTCTTGGTTACCTATGCATAACTTTGGAAAACCCTCAAAAACAACTAAAAATAATAGAAAATTGTTTTACAAACACAAATACAATAGAAATTTATTTCGAAAAAAGACCAAGAACAATAGAAAATTGTTTCAAAAACCAAAAAAATAGAAAATTGTTGCATGAAAACAAATCTTAAGAAAACATTGTCTTGTTTCTTGCATTGTCTTGTTTTTGGCTTTGCTTGTTTGTTTGTATAGTTGCTTCGTGTTTGTACATTTGTGTTGTTTTTTGCTTGGACATACTTTGTTAGAATTCATCTTTTCTTTCTTAGATTAGATTTATTCTTTCTTGTGCATATTGAGGTGTGTTTTTGCATGCTAATGAATCTTGGTGCATTATTATGTTAATTCATTGAGTTCATTGTTAGCATTTGATTATGTTTATTGCATGTGTAGTGTTTTGTTATCACATCATCACATTTCCATCAGTATCATCACATCTAACATCATCTATACATCATATATCAAGAAAAAGCTAAGTATACATCATACATGAATGCTAAGCTAATCATCACATATCGTATCATCAAATGGGGAAAGAGGGATCAAAAATATTAAAATCTATCCCCCACATCCTTATCATCATATCATCCCATCCACTAAGTGTGGCACATCACATAAGAAATACACATTTGATGTATTTTACAAAATCAATCATTTAAGAAATCAAAACAACATGTGATACATCAACAAGATCATGATACATATACATGTCAAATCAAATCAGAATACATCATAAACACATCTATCTATCCATGAGAAATAATAAACAAATGTCCATCTCATATACACATGTCCTGTCAAAAATTTCCAAATCATACATATGTGGTATATATGTATCAAAAATGGATATACATCACTATGGTACATCAAAAATCCTTCATCGAGGCATGTGTCTAAACTCTTTGTATAAATAGAAAAGGATATACATGGAGCACAATCTACTCATAGCCTTCATAAAGAGGTGTACGTGGATATACAAAATATCAGGGCTGACTCAAGCCCTCTGAAGGAGTAGTTGGCCTATCCTGTAAGGGTCACATGTCATGAGCATCACGGCTCTCTCTGGTCATGGCTGCTCCATTGAGGCCTAAGGCCTCTCTGATCTGGTGCCCCTGCCTGACTGCTGACTATAAGAAGGTGCTCATCTCTCAGAGGCACTGCCTCAAAGTATAAAGACCTGTAATACGAGGATCTACCTTATGTTATTGCCAAATCTCTATGAGTTTGGGAAGTCACCGTTGTACCCTCCGTGTGTTGGTAGGATGCTATCTCTATTGTAGCTTGGGCCAGCTTGGCCTGGCCCACTACATGCTTTTCCCTGAGCCTGTCTCGCTCTAATATCACAAGATGTAGATGGGCCTGTGTTTGTTGGTGTAATCCTATCACTTGGGCCATCTAAGAGCCATCTGTCGAATCCATTGGAAGAGCACAACACTGTCACCTCTTGGGCTAGCACGGGTGTTATCCCGATCTCACTCCGATAATAAAGTCATGATCTGGGTCTGAGCCTAATCTCGCTTGGCTATCGCTATCGACACCATCCTCGGGCCTCGGGCCTCATCTCTCTCTGCCCTAGCCTGATCTCTCTTTGCTAGGGCCTACTCATGAATCAAGCTACAAAGTGGTTGTATGTGCCACTGGTTGTGTCACTGAGGCTAGTCCCTGCAGTGCTCTAGATGACTTGCCCTGCTCTAGGACCTTGGCTCTCAAAATCTATACTGGTACCTATCCTATACCCCCGTGGCCTTGGTCCTGTACTCCGAGCCACACCCTACTCATCATGTGGTATCCCATCAAAGGGATCCTCTGGATTAGACCTACTCTCTCTCTCTCTCTCGCTCGGAACCATGCCAAATCTCTATAGGCGGATGAGTGCCTCGCTTCCCTGTGCCTCCTCCGAGATAGTGAGACATTGAGGTAAGATAGTGGTGTACCAAGTTGAATAATCTACTATGGTACTTGGGTCCTTGACCTATCGTGCTAGGTCCCATGCCTGTGGGACCACCTATGAAAAACTCACCCTAGCTTGGGCCACTAGTATGCGAGGCCCCATAGTATGCCTCTCTGAATCTCTATGGGCATACCATATATCGGGTTGTGGAACCCCCTATACTATGCCAAGCTGCCACTGCACCTGTCAACTCTATACAGCTCTATGATATAGCTGCGACTCCTAAGGATAAAGTGCTCTACTAAGCACACACTGAGCTCTATGGCATCCTCTAGCCACTGAATATGTCTATAAGGTCTCCATATGATATCTATCTCTGGCAGCTCATCAAACTCTCACTTGTATCTATATAGGCTACCTAGGTGGCCTCGTACATCGCCACCTACTGATACCCATGCCATGTAGGATGGATCCTTTAGGTCTCAAACATGCAAAGTGCCCACAGGGCATTCGATCGTAATGTGGTCCCATGACCAAATCTGTAACAAGGAGGCTAGCCCCACGGTCTTCTGACCGTGGTAGGTAATCAAATGTAGATCCTAGTATAAGTGGGCTAGTATGCACTGCCCTAGTAATATCACCCCCACTAAAAATACCATGAACTAATGGTAGTAATCCTCTCAGAATGATGTCCTCATCTTATCAGTGAGAAAAAACCCACTGATAAGTGACATGATGTAAAGGGGCCCCCGATGCAGTGTTAGGTCAGAAATACACTCATGCAAAGAAATGGTCATACCATCATGAGGTATGTCATCTATGTCGAACAGGTCGTTGTAGGCTGCTCTAATCAGCCCTAAATCAGAGTTGTACTCAATCAAAGTGTCAATGATCGGCACACGGAGAATCTGCCATACATCCTCTAGGGTCATGGTCATCTCCCCAGTAGGTAATCTAAAACATTGGCTCTCACTATGCCATCGCTCGGCTAGTGCAGTTAGCAAACCATGGTCCAGGGTGATAGATGGCATCCGAGACATGAGGCCTAACCCCACCACCTTGAGAAGTATAGACATAGCTCACTAGTCTCACCGATGCATGCTCCCCTCTACCTCATCTATCCGAGTGTGACACTCCCACGTATGCAACACCGGCAAGTTGTCTCTCGTAAAATGTCAATCCACTCATTAGTTACTAATATTTCTTTCAAAAACCTATATATTATTTTAGGGTTAACCCAAAAATCCTCAAATTTTCTTCTAAGTATCATCTTTTGGCCATTTTTTTGTCTATCCTCCTCTAGCCTAGGACACCTGCGTACCCTTTCGGGTGTATGCACCTTTTTTGGCATGTGCGTGGGCATGCAATTCCCTTTGGCACGTGTGCCATCATTCAAGATCCTGCACACCCTTTTGGGCATGTGCGCCACACATTCATCGCTTACGCCATCATTTTTATACCTGTTTTGCGCACATGCCCCCCAAGTGTGTGCACCCTCCTTTTTGTGTGTGCACCCTCTTTTTGGTGTGTACACGTGCACACACATGTGTAGTGTGTGCGCGGTGTGTGTAATTTGTGCCGCACGTGTACGTGTGTGTTTTGCGATGCCTCGTGCCCCCAAAAAGATGCATGCACCCCCGACTAGACACCTACACCTGCGCACATGCACACCGACGCGTCTCCCTAGCCTAAATGCTAATTTTTGGCATTAATGACAAAAATTGATGGGAAAAGTTCAAATAATCACAAAGGGTCCGTTGTCGCGTGTTTTGGCACCCTTGGACTACGTCTTCTCTCCTCAAACGATCACATGCAATCACCATCATCCTCATCGCTGTCAGAGCCTCGTGGTAAAAACTCAATAGTGGTCGGTAATAAATGAACTAGTCATGGTGATTTACCCCCCGTGTGGGGTAGATCAAGCTGTTTTTCACCGCCGGGAGGGCCTAGAGGCTTGTTTTAACCGCTAATTTCTCCTCTGTTCACCGATGAATAATTATTTTAATTAAATATTTATTTTTCACTATATTGGGGCATTTTTTCTGTCCATTACCCCTTTCTTCCTCCTAGGGAAATTTCATTGCTCCTAGGTGATTTTTTTCTTCTTCTTTAGATTCTTGTCAATAATTATTTTTCAAAAATAATTATTTTATTAATTTTTCCACTAAACAAGGACATTATTTGTCACTTGTTTCTTATTTCTTCCACCTAGGGCACTTTCATTTGCACATAGGCATTTCTTTCTATTTTCTTCTACTGCCTACCACATTTTGGAAAATAGAAAAAAAAAAACAATATAATATATCATGTTAAAAAAAAGGGGGGCAAAATTTTTCACAAAATCCTAAAAAGTAAAAAACCTACAAAAATGGTAACTTGCTTATTATTACGGTTGAAACTTGTGTCTTACGCATGGTATTTTCTCCATATCCTACTAGTTTGTTTCACATCTTCCCCAATTAATATGACTCGTGGATCATCGATTCACAACCATTCCCAAAGCTAGCTGCTTGCTTCATCTGTACTTTGGGGCACATTTGTTGCCTGGTGTTGTTTCATTGCGCATAACACTTTTTACTTGGACCTCGTGTCCATTATCATTTCCCCTTGCATGTATCCTTTCTTGGGGCATCATTTTTAACCCTTGTCATCAATCACAAACATGTGGATCTCTTTAGCTTGATAACAAAACATTTTTACAACTATCTTGACTTGTTGTTGGGTTAGATATGTGCATTTGTACTTGTTTTCCCTGTTAAATGAGCTTGTTTCCTTCTCATATTGCATTGCATGTTGTATGTTGCATGGAATTGGTATTTTCAGCAATGGAAAATTGTTTGTAGTATGGCTTTTCATGTCATTCTACCTTTGTTGTATGCTTATATTTTTCATAAAGACGGATGACGTAGATCTCTTGGCAATATGATAACACTGAAGGTGTTCCAATACAAAGGCTAGAGGCTAAGCTCTTCTCTCCACTTCTCCATATTTTCTTCTCGCATCACTTTCTTCTCACCACTTTCCTTTTGCTTTGACCGGGAATTCTACCCCTACCCATTCTTCTATCTATTTCTCACCTTTTCGATCGTCGATCGTCTTCCTTGATCACCCCTTCAACACTCGAGGGGCATCTCTCCCTCTTACTAATTTTTCTTATATTCCTTCAAAATTTCTTCCATCTACTATCTTTGAAGTGGCGTCACTTACGCCACCCCAAAGAGGGGCAAATGTAGACATCTATAATTACACCGAGCAATTTAAATACTTAAATTGCACTAATTATCCCCCTTCTTGCAAATTGGTGACATATCGTCAAAAGTGCTCATATTCTCTCTTATTGTCGTTAATTAATTACAATACACTAATTAGTTAAGTTACCTATCCAACTAACATCCCGATTAACGACCTTCCATTAATTAATCACCCCTTCTATCTAGACTAATTAATTATTATTAATTAATTAGCTTTCCCTTTCATTTAACCAATAAATCAATATTTAATTGATTCAATCCCCTTCTAATAGCCTAAATCATACTAATATTCCTCTAATTAGATTCTATAAGCTTACATCTACCTATTATTTAATCACCTTTGATTAATTAAAACACCCCCAACTCCCATGACTTGCTAAGTATAAATTAAACCCTTCTAAAGTAAGGTTACCTTTTATAAAGAAACCTTATCCATTCCTAATCATGTTTTACCTTTATCCCACATGCAAAGGGATGAAGTGTTTCCTTTATCCATTGGGCTATATAAGGATCCCTTCTTCTACCTTTATACCTACACCTAAACTTCTTAAGAATAAAAAAGCAAAGCATGTAGCAAAATAGACTAAGAGCTTGCCTTTTTTTTTTTTGAGGGTTCATCATCTTGGAGAGTTAAGCCTCTTTCCTAAGTGCTTAGGTCATATGGGAGGTGTCAAAAGGGTCTTATAGCCCAACTTTGACAAGCCCTCATTCCTAGGTTCTTGGAACACCAAAGACAACCATTTTTATTGCCATGGAGCCTATTTAGGTCCATTCATTTATTTGTTGTTAGAGAATAGAGGATTTAGATGCTTAAACATTATTAGTTTCAAAGTTTTTGTAGATGATGAATGTTAGTATCTAACCCTTGTTTGATTCTTATCTTGATGGTGCTTAGTATGTTGTTTAATTCTTACTAATTAAGGTTGTTCGGTGTTAGTACTTACTTCTATTGGCATTAGTTTAAAAAAAACACATGCACACAGTTGAAATGGTTGAACTTGGGCATTTACCAATGCATGGGGTATGGGCAAATAGGAATGGATGGATGACTAGGCTCATTATAGATTTTTTCATAGGACAAGAAGGTAAGAGAGCCAAAAACTAATGCTTCTAATGTCTGCATATTTTCCATCATCATCCTAATGAGGCCATTGGTCGGTTATGAGGAATGGGTGTCTCCTGCAATAAAGGGAGGTTGATGATGGGTGTATGATGTGGATGACATCCCAATACATGGGGGTGCCGAATATGAAAACTACGAAGGGGGAATAGATACAGGTGGAAGATACCCTGAATAAGTGATAGACAAGATTGGGGGTTGCTGGTGATGCATGTAAATAGGTGGGGTGGTCATAACAACTCTCATGGTAATGGGTGGTAGAGACTAAGGGATGGAAAGAACTAGGTTTTGGAACAGGGTGTGGGTTGCGACACTAGAGGTGGTTGTGATGCAACTGGTATATATGAGGAAAAGGGGGTAGATGGGGCCATGTTCAAGGTGGTTGGTGAAGGAATGGTTGACACCATGGGTGCAATATATGTCATTGGTGTAGTAGTTATAGTAGAGGTGGGACCTAGTTGAGAGACCACAAGGGTAAATTGGATGAGGGTAGCACCAAACTAGTGGTAGTTGATGCGAAGTGGGAGCAAGGGTAGGATAGATAGATACAGGCATGTTGTATACTAGTTATCCTGAGGAGTCTTGGGTAGATGAGTGGGCAAGATAGTATTGTAGGACCATGGGATTCGGTGAAGGATTCTTACGAACACCTCGTCTCTAGTAATAATGAGGATGGGCTGAGTTGGATCCATATGTGACAGGATGGAAGGAATTGATGGGCTAAGTGGGAGTGGCTGAAGACTAGCGTGAAATATAAGGGTGTTGGCTTGGTTCATGAGTCAACAACTTGTGAATTAGCATTGACCTGGTGAAATTGTATTCTATAGATGACACAGAAAGCAACAGGAATGGGAAAGAACAGATATTGGTAGGTGGACTTGAGTACGTGCTTGAATTAAGAATTAAAACAGGGAAACCAATGTCAGTTAAGATGACCGATGATAGTTGAGGGGGACTGATAACATTTACAGTAACCAATACCGGTTATTGTGGGAAAACACAAGTTTGAGAAAATGAAGTATAACTGATGAAAAATGAAATGGAGAAACTGTACTTGACAGTGATATCAAAATGTTGGGAATATGATGATGTCCTGATGACTACAAATAGAAAGGAGAAGGTGATGAAAGTTTTTTTGGGTAAAATAACCAAAAATATGGTAACCAATGATGGTTAGATAGAACCAATGATAGTCACTAAACCGACACCGACATCGTGAAATCTGAAGAAGTTAAGAAAATGGATTTTATAAATTAAATTAGATGAAGAATCAACCTAGAAAACCTAAGAATGATGATATGAGGCCCTAACACACTCAGAAACAATTAGAATGCTCCAACTATGATGGTGGAGTGTGAAAGGAAGAAGAAAATGAAGAAATGTAATCCTCATAACTCAAAATGCAATTCAGAAGAAAGCTAAGAAAAACATGTAATCCTATGAGTGAATTTTATGTTACTTTAGCTTATGTTATTTGAGACTGACTTGTGAACTTATAACAAATTTTTTTGGTTAGGAAGGCGTCCTATGAAGAGGTAATCTAAAGGTGAGGTTTCAGGTTATGTTTTGGTGGGGGCAGTCCTTTCTCTGAGATAATGACTGGATAGAGAAACCAGCTAGGTGCCCACTATCAATCCTTTGATCATGTGATTTTTGACATGACTTCTTTGTAACACCCCCGAACTATTGTTACTTCCTCCTGAGCATTCAAGTGTTGATATATGATTTCTTCTGTAAAAGGATGTGTTCCTTTGATTGTGAAGTCATGCTTGATATGGATTGTATCTTCTTTGCATTTGAAGATCTTTGACTGAGCCAGGATATGCTTGGACTCTTTTATTTCTTTCATTTTTAGCACCTGAGTTTAATCTGATTTCGGAATGAATTGTGGATTTACCCATCTTTATGACTCAGCCTTGGATCAGTTGCATTGATCCAAGAGATGTTTTAAGTTTATTCTGGATGAACCAAAAATTATAGACCTTACGAAGGTTGCAAGGTCTGAATGTGTGGAATGAGCAATTCAGGAGTTAACTCAGGCTGATCTTGTTAAATGAATTGGTTCCCGATATCGTAATATCAGGAAGGTCTAGACCTTGAGCCAGGTAATAAATTCTGATATATATATTGCTAGCTTATTATCAATGCTGGATTGAATCCATTTCGGGAATGTATCTGTTGGTTCTTATACTGAACGATTCTATTTGTTAGACCTAGACTGGATTTATTAAGGTTAATAACCTAAACCTAAACTATAACCTATGGGTTGGATTAGTGCTAATCTAACCTAGCCCTAAACTATAAGCTAAATGTTTCTAAGGTTAGTGACCTAGCGCTAAGGAGGTTAGACTAAGTATCACCTTAAGATCTAACCTATGTTTCTAACCAAACTAATGATCATGGATGAAAGGGACCTATGAAGGGGTGCGAGCCATGGGCGGTAGTTTCTATGGCATTAAATGAGATGGATAAGTATGAAGGACAAGGGATTTGGTGGAAGTTTCAAACGGCTAATGAAATCCGACGTGGCAGAGTCGCCAAATCTGGAAATGGTCTTTGGTTTGTTTTTGTCCATCGCCAACTATGGCGGTCGGTGGCAATGGAGATTGAGCAGGAATTTTGGAGTTAATGCAATTAATGAACTCGATTCCCGAGCGGATTTCTCGGGAAGGCATGCAAAATGGAAAACTAGTTGGTTGTTTGGTTTTCCATACGCTCCGGTTTTCTCTCTGTTTGATCACTGGTTCTTCGAACCAGTCTACTTGGTGTTGCATGGCAACTATGAGAATAACTAGCTCTTTTCTCTGTCGAGGAAAGTTTATAAGGCATGGAAATAACAAATTATTGTTGTTGAATCTAACGTGGAAGAAGAGGAGAAGGCTCAAGCTCATTCATAGATCTTCTTTGGATTTTTTTAAGCGGCATTACCAGGCATGTTAGGCCCTAACTTTTAAAAATATTGCTTTCCTTCAAATAATTTCATTAGAACAACTCTGTTCAGATGATTTTTGGTCCAGTTGATTTTTATGGTAGCATTGTATGAATTAGTTTGTTGTATCTTCATGCTGGCTCAATCATTCAGTTTAAACCTTGCTGGGTGTACATTTTTTTTCATACGGTTGAATTATCTTGCTGTGTTTTACATTTCGGTTAGATTTCGTAGAAATGATTGTAAGGATAATGTACGAATTCAACTGTATTGGAGTCCATAAAATGTTTTCTTGTTTAGTATCGACTTTTGTTGAAGCCTTGCTATTAACACTTGTTGAGATTGATACAGTTGGAATTCTAGGAAATAGATAGTATCTTTCTACTTCTGTAGAAGTTTATTTGAGAATACTAAATGGGTTCGACTCCTTTTGAGTCCTTGAAAAGTAACTATTGTTGTAGACTCACAAAGACCCCGGATGCGATCAGATTCTAGGTTGATCACCGTAGCATCCAAAGTGTGATTGCACAACATGGAAACCTCTCTCCAAGTGTTGGGACTTGTTAAACCGAGAGAGGAATCTCTAGATTAGAGGCTGGTTCCTCAAACTCCTCTGATTTAGATCTAATGCTTGCACAACTACAGAGGTTCAGATCCTAATCCTACTCTAACTTGTAAGGAGATAGGGGTAGAAGTGCAAGAAATTGAAACTAACTAAAGATGGCGATGCACCAAAAGGAGTGGTGAAACATTTGCTGTCAAGAAAATAGACACAAACCAGAGATTTTCAACATGAAACATACACAGACTGATAAGATATAACTTAGGATCTGAAATGAAGCAAATAATACAAAGGACTGAAAACCATTCACAAAGCTTGCATTATCATTTCCAGTACCCAAATCACTGCATTACAACCTCAGAGAGGTAAAAACTATTACAATCTTTTGGAGAGGTCTGGTTCTTGCATCAACCACCTGCTGGAGGTGAAAGAAGAAGCTGCTATGCTCAAAAAATGTTCCTTTTTTTGAAATGAGCCAAATCTGGCTTTTACAGTGCAAGGGTCGAGCCCAGGGGACAGAAAACGTACAAAAACATGAGAGCCCATCCCTCCTCGACTACAGATGCATTAAAACGGCATGGGGGACCTTACAAACCCATACCCTATCACTTTGACCGAATTACAGGAGAATGCGACCCATTCTGCATTAAATCTGGTCGCTGAAATGTCACTTCTGGCCATGAACACGCGTCAGAGCTGTTTCTCAATTTTCTCTCTCTAGACTACACCAAAATTCAAGATTAACCCTAGAATCATGTAGAGAATTTCATAAGCTTTCCGTTGATATAAAGAACGTGTAAATCCAAGCTCTGGATCAAAAGATATGTCGATCTGAAGATTTAGGGCACAAAACAGGTGAAAACATGTTTTGAAAATCTTTCCCGCGCTCTGCCACCTGGATGACACATGTCAAGCGCTGATTGGATGCGTAATTCTCTCTCCTTCCCTGCTTCATTAGACATGTGTCCTCTTTTTACCGGCTTGAGTCAAGTGCTTGAAACCTTGCCCTTTGACTTTTGGACTTTCTCCCTTGTGACACATGTCGTGATTTGATTGGTCTCGCGGGTCTGCCGGCTTTTCACGCCCTTCGCATCTTCATGTCCCGGATGTCCCAAACTGTTTGGGACAAAAACTCCCGATCTACCCGAAATGGGCTTCCTTGTCCCTCATTCGGCCGATGACACATGGCATTTCTTGATTGGCTTTCGGCTCCTTCGGCTATCCGCGTCCCACGCGTCCCTTTGTCCCAACTGTCCCGGTGCTGAAGTTCCCCGTTTCGGCCGAACCGGCCGGTTCGCGTCCTTCGCGTCCATTTGTTCCAACTGCTTCGGGACTGTCTGGGACAAATTCTTCCGAACCACCGAAATGGGCTTCCTTTGCTCTCGGCCGCTTTGCCTTTTCGCATCCTTCGCGTCTTCGCGGCCCAGATGTCCCAACTGCTTAGTGCAAAAGTTCTCCTTTTCGGCTGAAGCAGTGGTTCGCGCCCTTCGTGTCTTCATGTCCCAAATGTCCCAGAGCAGTTAGTCAATTTTCTTCTCCTTCGGCTGAACCGTCTTTCCGCATCCCGACGGCCCGGATGTTCCTTTGCCCTGCAGACTGCCTGGCGGCCTTTCGGCCGATTCACGCCCAGACGTCCCTCATGTCCCGACTGCTGCGAGGACTAGGACTTAGCCAATTTTCACAATTTTTTCTGGCCCAAGCTTGTTTTTTGCAGCCTTTTCACCTTTTCTCAGAACTTTCTCTTTTCAACCTGGACAAGAGAGTTAGAAAAAATTCTGAGGGGACCCTAGAAACATGATTTTTGCCCTGAATCCATCCATTTGCCTGGGACTTGAGAATTCTGATGTATGTTATCAAATCAACCCTGGGGGTGAATTTGGATAACAATTTGGCGACTCAGCGGGGATACCTGCCTGCTAGGTAGAAGATACCAGTTGCCTGAAGCAGTCCATTGGGCATGGAGTCATCAAATATTCTATTCAGAACCCTAACTAACTCAGAATGTGCAAGGAGGAAGATGGAATGTCACCTGATGAAAGCAAGGACTGCTAAACATCTCCATGGACAGCAAGTTGTGCCAAAGCACTTAGGGAAAACAAAACTAACCTACAGAAAAACAATGTGCACAAGCACTTGGAGGAAAGAAAATCTAATCTAATATTTACAGAGGTAGTGAACTTCCCTCTAGAAGCAATGCTTGAGATAGATTCCATTGACTGGAATCTGCAGTTCTTCACCCTCCAGTGAGGCTAATTGGAAAGCATTGTTGTTCTTGCACTTTGTGACCACATATGGGCCACTCCAAATGGCATCAAATTTTGAATGCCTTCCCGGTTTTGCTCTGTCCACATCCCATTTCAACACTAGATCTCCAACTTGAAAATATCTATCCTTGGCCTTTCTATCAAAGGTCTTCTTGATCAAGGCTTGATCCTTTTTGATTGCTTGGGATACCTGATTTCGATCTCTTGTAGCTCCATCAACTCGCATACCTCACCTCCATGGGCTCAAATTCAAGCAACTCCAGCTGCTTCATGAGTTCCAATGTTGGCAACTCAAGTGACATGGGCAAGATTGCCTCTCTTCCATAGACAAGCCTAAATGGAGAGTTACCTGTGGATCTTTTGGGAGTTATCCTATCAGCCCATAGGGCTGATTTCAGTTTGGTATGCCAAGACCTCTGATTCTCATCAAGAGTCCTCCTAATGATCCTCAACAAGTTCTTGTTTGTAGACTCGGCCTGGCCATTACCCTAAGGGTAATAGTTTGATGAAGTGCTTAGGTAAATACTTTGTTCTTGATGCCCACTCAGTCACCCTGGATCCAATGAATGCCAATGCATTATCAGAGATTATTGTGGCAGGTACACCAAATCTGGTTGTTATCCCCTCATAAAAGTCTAAGATGCTAGACTCATTCGCCTCTTTGAGTGCTACTGCTTCTGTCCATTTGGTGAAGTAGTCTGTGGCTGTCAAAATCTATTTGTGCCCTTGGCTTGAAATGGGATTAATGACTCCGATGAAGTCCAAACCCCATTGCATGAATGGCTGGTCAACTGAGATTGGATGCAATGGAAGGGCAGAAAACTTCTCTTTTCCTGTGAAGAATGCACAATTCTTACACCTCTTGATCCATGCATAGCAATCACTAAAGATTTTAGGCCAATAATAACTAGCTTTCATGATTTTTAGAGCTGTCACTCTTGGTGCAAAATGGCCACCAGTTGGTCCACCATGAAACTCTTCCAACACCCTTTGAATCTGATTTGTGCTAATTCATCTCAACAGCACTCCATTCACATCTTTCTTGAACAAAACTCCATCAACAATGGCATACGGGATAGCCTGCAATTTGAAGTGTCTCCTTTGGGTCTTGTTCATCTCTGGAGGGCATAGGCCTGTGCCTAGGAAGTGCATAATACCTTGGGTCCAGCAAGGATTCGGGGCAGCATTGTCTTATTCTTGCCTACCACTCGGCTCATGGCTGTCCTGGACTGTCAAAACAGTTTCTTCTTTGTTGCATACTTCTTTTTGCTTCCCCAAACCAGCTGCTCACACAATCCTTTCCCTCTTACCAGCTTGGTGATCTTGATCTCAATGTCATACTCCATGACACGGGTGATCCAACCTACCCTTTTCTCATTCAAATCCTTGTTGAGGAGGAAGTCCTTAACTTGACATGTTGGACCAGCAAGCTGGACCTTGTTGTTTGAGACTAAATGCTTGAATTTCTTCAAGCTTCGATTCTTTGCAAGTACATGCTTTTCAATAAAAGAGTACCTCACCTTGCAGTCATCTAGGCTCTACCCATTTGAAGAAGGCAGCCATCGGCTGCTCATCATTATCTTTGTTTACTTTGTACTAGAATGGCAGAAATAATGTCATCACCTCCAAATGCATTAGAGGATGAAATCCTTGGAGAAGTCCTGATGAGAGTTGGTGCTTGAGAGATAGCTTCTTTGATTGCTTCAAAACTCTCCTTGCCTTCTACTATCCACTTAAAAGCCATGCTCTTCTTTAACATTTTGGTGATGGGCTTGACAAGGGCTGCAAAATCTGGGACAAACCTGTGGACAAAATTGATCCTTCCCAAGAAGCTCTGAAGGGCTTTCTTGTGGCTTGGCAATGGTAGTGCTCTTATGGCTTCAACCCTCTCTGGATCAATTGCTAATCCCTCTTTCGAGACAATATGGCCTAGAAGTTTCCCCTCATGAGCCAGGAATATGCATTTTTTGGGATTCAATGATACCCCAAATCTTCTACACCTCTGAAATACCTGCCTCAGATGAAAAAGGTGATCCACTGCATTTTTGGAGAATACAGTGATGTCATCAAGATATATCAAAACTATTTCATTGATCAACCCCTTGAATGCCATATCCATTGCCCTTTGGAAAGTGGCTCCAGCATTTGATAGGCCAAATGGCATCTTCTTGTAGGCATATGTTCCCCATTTGGTTGTGAAGGCTGTCTTGAACTGATCTTCCTCCCTCACCATAATCTGATTGTAGCCTGAGTAGCCATCAAGTAGTGAAAACCTTTCTGAACCAGCTACAACCTGTAATATTTGCTCCATGGAAGGGAGTGGATAATGATCCTTGAGAGAGGCTCTATTCAAGTCTCTGAAGTCGACACACAACCTGATCTCTCCATTCTTCTTTCTGACTGGGACTAAGTTGGCGACCCAACTTGAGTGTTTGATGGGGAAGATGATACTGGCCTCAATAAGCTTGCTTAACTCTTTTCTCATGAGAGGTTCAATATGGGGATTTCTTGGCCTTTGCTTTTGCACGATGTGCTTGGATTCGGATCCACTCAATAGTATGTTGTGCCAGCTTTGGGTTGAAACCTTTTAGATATTTGTAAGTCCAAGCAAAGACATCGGGAACTCTTGACAAAGCTGGAAAAAATCAGATTTCTCTTGTGAGGTACTTACTTTGCCAATCTATGCAATGTTTTTCCTTCTTCCACTAAAATAGGATCTGAATCTTCACCCTTCACTTGAATGTTCGCTTTCTCCTTCCGGAACTGATCATTCGGGTTGAAGATTGACTCCAAGGTTATGAGGCCTTTTGGTAACTTGTTAATCCTCAGTTGCACCACTTGGTCACCATATTGCTGATGCAGCTTGTCTTGATTCTGGCGGAGAACTTAGCTTCTTCTTGTAGGAAATTAACAATTTGTTGATCATTCTCAAAGACTTGCCAACTTGTGTTGTTATCCGGAACAGCTGGTCTCACAACCAATTTGATATGAGGCTGAGATTTTTCACTTTTGACACTTTCCACAGCATCAAATGCAGCCCTAATTGCTATTAGCTTGTCGGTGGCTTCATTCTTTTTCTTGGGATGGAATTGATGCTAAAAGCTTCAAGATCTTCAATAAGATCCCATACCCAATTTTTGTAGTTCTTCAACAAATCATTTTTGGCAACATTTTTTCCCTTGACTTGGTTTACAATCAGCTCACTATCACCAAATACTTGTAAATTCTTGATGCCTTTCTTCATTGCCCAATGCAGTCCATGAATTAAGGCTTCATACTCAGCCATGTTGTTTGAAAAGGAAAACTGAAAATGGAACGCTGAGTAATACTTTATACCTTGTGGTGAAATGAGCATAGCTCCTCCTCTTGCACCTTGTCTACTCCTTGACCCATCAAAGAACAATTTCCATACTTCATTCTTGTCTTTATGATCCGGCTTGGTGATGCTGGGGAGAGGTTGATTCCCTTCATGTAAACAATAAACTCCTAGCGTAGATTCTTCTACTTCTTGATAGGGATCAAAAGCATGTGTCTTGTTTTCCCATTCATCAAGAGTTAGATCCGGGATACTTCCAACCTTGGTGTCAGCCTCATCAGTGCTAGGGTGATCTTCTTGATCAAATGCTGAGCAATTGGCATTAATCTGACTTGGAGTGTAAGGCTCAATATGGAAGTTTGCAATAGGTTCGGATCTGATTGTGGCCTTAGTTCCATATCTTGTTCTGAATAGCATGTGTGACCAATTAGCAGACAAATACCCCCCAATCTTGGCTGTGAAGTCCCTTGACAAGCAAAGGGCAAAGAGTGGTGGAAGGTCTATGATTGATACATCTTGTAAGACAACAACATTTGGACATGCATGCAAGGTAAGGCTCAAGTTTTTAATCACTCCAACTGTTGCTATTGCTGTCCCATCTAGCTACACTACCCCTTTGGATGTTGTTTCATACTGGAGCCCCAGTTGATCAGCTATTTGTTTAGGCATTACTGAGCTACTTGCCCCGGAGTCTATCATGCAATTATGTACTAGCTGATTTCCAATGATTAATGAAACATAGAAAGGAGGGGGCTTCAACATTTTACCTTGTTGCCCTCCATGACTTCCTTTAGGCTGGGAAGTATTTGTAAGCACTTTGTCTTGCATCTGAACCTGCTGATTCAAAGTTGGCCAATCCTTCATGGCAGCTTGCAGCAGATCTCTTTGGCCTGGGATAGATAGGGATTCCCACATTGATATGTTGACGTTTGTCTTCTTCATCTGATCAATGATACTGAATGGTGATGAAGGATCTCTCTGCTGTCCCTTGGTTTGCACATTTACTCCTTGCACGTGGGCAGCAACAGCTAGCATTTGAGTTGGCCTAGGGGTTGTTCTTGGCTGCCCTTGTGCATTTGAAACTGGACTTTGCTTGCCAATCATTTGTGGAGCCGTGGAAGGTTGTGGATTGGCTAGGGCTAATGGCTGTTCTTCACCCAAATTTCTCCTCTTTGACCTTGTGTTGGCTGCAACACCTTGAGAAACTGCTTGATTCATGCCACAGAAATCTTACGCTTGTCGGTTCACCAATGTGGTGTCATTTGCGGCTGATTGCTTTGTTGGAATGTTTCTTGTTGTTGTTGCTTTTCCTTCGCCTTCACCCTCCACACCAGTAGTTGTCACCATTAGTGCTTGATTGAGAGCACCATTGAAACACATGGATTGGTTATGAGGCTCGTTGCATGGAAAGCACCAATCATATTCCTGAGCAATGTTGTTCTGTGTTGGCACTAATGCCTTAGAGGTAGATATGGCATTTGGATTATAGGGCTGGAATGGTCTATTGGCAGGAGGCCTTGTTTGATTCATATTTGCAGCTGGATTAGGTGGTCTTTGTGGTTGGTATGGCTGCCTATTAGGCTGAGCTTGGGGTTGATAAGAAGGTCTGAAACCTTGGGCTTGTTGCCTCTTGAGAGTAACTAGCTCATTGCCTAGGTTTTGCAATTGCTTCATGACCTCTTGAAGCTCATTTGGGGCACTTAGAGATGAAGTGGAAGCTTCATTTGAACTCTGATTTCTAGGAGTGGGAGAAGGAGCCAAATTAGGTGCTTGACTAGTGTTTGGGCTCTCTAAAATTGGAAATCCAAATTAGGTGCTTGACTAGGGATTATAGTGTTCAGCCCTAATGGCAATGCTATAATCCATAGGGATAGTTGTGCCTCCCATGGACTGAATCAACATAGAAATATCAGAATTTAAAGCTTTGAGATAGTATAGAAAAGCACCTTCTGCTGTTGGCCTGACTGCCACTGGAATCCTCTCCCAAGTCTTTTGAAATCTGAAGTTGAAATCGGTCAGCTACTCATTGGGAGCTCTCTTGATGGTTGTCAGCTGCTCCAAAAGAGACAAGTTGTCTCCCTTCTCTCCAAATTGCTCATGAAGTGCAATACACAACTGATTCCAGTTTGTGATAGAACCAGCTCCAAGGCTCCTAAACCATTGCAATGCTTTACCCTTGAATGAAGATGCCAGTAACTTGACAGCCACTTGCATTTCATTGATTTCATGGATTGCACAAAGGTTAGCAATATCTTAACACGATCACCTGGAGTAGTCTGATTTTCTCTGGTGAAGTAGGGAATGTTCTTCAAGGCTGCAATAGGAACTGGATGTTGTGCATTGAGAGCAAGTGGGCTGCTGCCTGTGAAGTTGATGTAGGGATTGTTTTGAGCCATTCTAATTGGTCTTAAAACCCTTGTTGACTGAATGAAAGGCTGTCCAGGTGGAGGAGTTGAGAGAGTTCTGTTTGGTGGAGATGGAGACCTTTGAATCCTTCTTCCTCTTTTCCTTCTTCTTGGAGATAATTGCAGGTATTCAAACAACACTTCTTCTTCTCCAACTCTTGACCTTGTGGTGATTCTTCTCATGAGTTTTCAGGCCTGAGCTTGGAACCAGTTGATTCTTCCCCTTGGAGTCGCCAGATATGCAAATAATAGCTCTTTTTAAGCAAGAAAAATGTAGCAGATGCACATCAACCCTGCTGCAATAAAAATGAGACCTCTGCTCCCACCGGCGTGCCAAAACTGTTGTTGCAGACTCACAGCACCCTTGGATGCAAATCAGTCTTCTAGGTTGATCACCTGTAGCATCCGGTGTGATTGCACAACATGGAAACCTCTCTCCAAGTGTGGGGACTTGTAGGCGAGAGAGGAATCTCCATATTAGAGGCTGGTTCGTCAAACTCCTCTGTTTGAGGATCTAATGCTTGCACAACTACGAGAGGTTCGAGATCCTAATCCTACTCTAACTTGCAAGGAGATAGTGGTAGAAGTGTAAGAAATTGAAACTAACTAAAGATGGCGATGCACCAAAAGGAGTGGTGAAACATTTTTGTCAAGCAAATAGACACAAACCAGATATTTGCAACATGAAACATACACAGATGATAAGATATAACTTAGGATGCGAAATGAAGCAAATAATACAAACAAAGGACTCGAAAACCATTCACAAAGCTTGCATTATCATTTCTAGTACCCATATCACCGCATTACAACCTCGGAGAGGGTAAAAGCATTACAATCCTTTGGAGAGGTCTGGTTCTTACATCAACCACTGCTGGAGGTGAAAGAAGAAGTGCTATGCTAAAAAAATGTTCCTTTTTTTGAAATGAGCCAAATCGGCTTTTTACAGTGCAAGGGTCGAGCCCAAGGGACAGAAAATGTACAAAAACATGAGATCCCATCCCTCCTCGACTGCAGATGCATTAAAATAGCATGGGGGACCTTATAAACCCATACCCTATCACTTTGACTGAATTACAGGAGAATGCGACCCATTCTGCATTAAATCTAGTCGCTAAAATGTCACTTCTGGCCATGAACACGTGTCAGAGCCATTTCTAAATTTTCTCTCTCTATACTACACCAAAATTCAAGATTAACCCTAGAATCATGTAGATAATTTCATAAGCTTTCCGTTGATATAAAGAACGTGCAAATCGAGCTCTGGATCGAAAGATATGTCGATCTGAAGATTTAGGGCACAAAACAGGTGAAAACGTGTTTTGAAAATCTTTCCCGCGCTCTTCCACCTGGATGACACGTGTCAAGCGCTGATTGGATGCGTAATTCTCTCTCCTTCCCCGACTTCATTGGACATGTGTCCTCTTTTTACTGGCTCGGGTCAGTGCTTGAAACCTCGCCCTTTGACTTTTGGACTTTCTCCCTTGTGACACGTGTCGTGATTTGATTGGTCCGTGGTCTGCTGGCTTTTCACGCCCTTCGCGTCTTCATGTCCCGGATGTCCCAAACTGTTTGGGACAAAAACTCCCGATCCACCCGAAATGGGCTTCCTTATCCCTCATTCGGCCGATGACACATGGCATTGCTTGATTGGCTTTCAGCTCCTTCAGCTATCCGCGTCCCACGCGTCCCTTTGTCCCAATTTGTCCCGATCTTTGAAGTTCCCCGTTTCGGCCGAACCGGCCGGTTTGCATCCTTCACGTCCATTTGTTCCAACTGCCTGGTATGCGGGACAAATTCTTCCAAACCGCCCGAAATGGGCTTCCTTTGCTCTTGGTCGCTTCACCTTTTCGCGTCCTTCGTGTCCTCATGGCCCAGATGTCCCAACTGCTTAGTGCGAAAGTTCTCCTTTTCGGCCGAACCGGGTGGTTCGCGCCCTTCGCGTCTTCATGTCCCAAATGTCCCAGAGCAGTTAGTCGATTTTCTTCTCCTTCGGCCGAACCAGCTTTCGTGTCCCACGCGTCCCGACGGCCTGGATGTTCCTTTTCCCTGCAGACTGCCTGGCGGCCTTTCGGCCGATTCGCGCCCAGACATCCCTCATGTCCCGACTGCTGCGAGGACTAGGACTTAGCCAATTTTCACAATTTTTTCTGGCCCAAGCTTGTTTTTTGCAGCCTTTTCACCTTTTCTCAGAACTTGCTCTTTTCAACCTGGACAGGAGAGTTAGAAAAAATTCTGAGGGGACCCTAGAAACATGATTTTTGCCCTGAATCCATCCATTTGCCTAGGACTTGAGAATTCTGATGTATGTTATCAAATCAACCCTGGGGGTGAATTTCGATAATGATAACATACGTTCTACTGTAGGATTTGATCGTGAATATTGTTGTTATGGACTCAGTTGGAGTCCTTGATATGTAACCAGTGTTTGGCACCTGTATAAGCTTGGTTGTGAATACTTATTGATATTGGCTCTGTTGGAGTCCTTAATATGTATCTTGTATTTCGACTTCTGTAGAAGTTTAGTTGTGAAGACTGTTGGTGTTGAATTAGTTGGAGACCTTGAATGTTTTCGTATGAATTTGACTTCAATCCTAACCCTGGCTATGAGTTCTTGTTGGATACGACTCAGTTGGAGTCCTTGCAGTATCTCCATGTGAACACGACTCCTGTTGAAGCCCTGACGTGTTTGCGTGATGGCTCGACTTCTGATCTAGTCCACGTTGTGTTTACTTTTTTAACTCGACTCTGTATGAGTCCTTGCTGTATTCGTATTATCTCGGCTTGGATGAAACTTTGTTGAAAATAATGATATGATGATGACTTCTATGAAGATCTTGTTGTGGTTATTATTTTTTGATTTCGGCTTCTGATTTAAGACCTTGCTGTATTTAGTAGGGATTAGATTCAGCTGTTTGTTGCTGAGTATTTTGACTCAGTGGGAGTGTCGCTGGGTTGCACATGGTTACGTCTTCTGTTATTGTGTTATTTAGTCTTGAGCTTGACTGAGATAAAAAGTTACTAGCTGTGCCATGACAGGCGATGGCGTTGGATATTTTGCATGTTGTTGAATAATATGGAAAGATTTGTTGAGCCTTTTGGGGTTAGATTATTTTATTATTGCTTGTCGCGTGAACTCTTGTATTGCTTAATAATCTACAGGTGAATTTTATATTGGAATTCTGGTGAAGCTGTAGTATCTTCTTGTGGTCTCGGCTGATTTAGTCGCATGCGTATAGTGTAAATGCATTACTCTTGAGAGGACGGTACAGTCATGAACATGATTGGAATGGAATATGAATGTCTCTATTTCTTTCTCCTCTGCTGTTAAGTTATGTTGATATCTATAACTGTATGAATAATAAGTTATTCTCTCCTTGTCTAGAAACTATGAATGTTTTCTTCTCTTGTATCCTTATGTGATCTCAACGGTAAGGGTAAAACAAGAATAGACAGTGGTATGGTATGGAGAGACTGGCATAAAATGTGTGTTGCTGTATAGGTGGTTATACTTGTCTGTACCATTAACATAGTGTATGATTAAAAAGGAATTATGTCAGTGAGCTTGCCGGTTATTATAAACTGCCTTGTGGACTTGTTTGAATCATACTTGTTGAAATACGAACTGATAGGATATTCTTTTTAGAATGGAATAAATTGTTGGATTGTTGTTGTCTTGGAGATACAGATGGATGGATGTTTTGGAATTATTTTGTTCTTCTTAGTCTCTAATATGTACGTTGAGTCATCTGAAAATATTTAGGACTATTTGACAGCTATAATAGAGGTTATGCATTATAGTCATGTTAAAATTGTAGAAAGATATTTAGCCTGATTTCATTTAAATAGGTTGTTCAATGAGAGCAATTGGTAGAATGCAATTGTTTTAAGATTTAGTGCTTATCATGCTCAGTTCACAGAACTGACTTGTGTTGGCAATTTTGCAGATGGTTGTCATAAGTGGTAAAGGCATGCAGATCTGATATGATGCTCAGATTATTTAATTGGTTTTATGTTGAATTTCAATTTGACTTCTCTAATTGTATTATATGAAGTTGTTCTCTTGCTGTTGAGTATTGTATCTCATATGCTGAATGCATAAGTTGTAATTGATTAGCTTGTAATGAATGAAATAAAGGGATTGTTACTTGTATATGGTTGCAACTGTATCTTGATGGATTGAACTTCTTCGGTTCGAATGTTTTAAAGTACATTTATATTATTGTATACCTTGGAGATATTTGGGAATTCTCTAGGTAAGCCTTGCAAAGATTATGTGACTAAATACTTGTAAATGTTTAATAGTTCTGCTATGTTCCATTTAAAGCTAATTGTAATTTAGATCACTGATTTTTGAGAAGCTAAGGTTAAAATAAACCCTTTCAGGAAGCTGAATGGGAAGAGTAATCTGTTACTCTCTAACCTCGATCTAAGTCAAGACAACGTACTGAATGTTTTTAAAATCACTATATCTTAACACTAATAAGTAAGATATATTTCAGTTTTAAAGATCTGGAATAAACCCAAAAGGGATAAGTTAGCAATCTTATGAGAAGACTTGGGGTTACTACCCAATTTCGTAGATTAAGATTATTGTGAAACAATGATCTCCTTGTTGAGACCTCAATCTTATTAAACTTCTCTTTGTGGAATGGGTCTTAATAAGAAAGGAAATTTTAAGATGAGGAACCCAGGGGTTGGGAAAAGACTACCCTAAAAAGGAGTGTCTTAAAGTATAATTTAAACTCCACGTAAGTAACACCTTAAAGTTAAGTAGATCTTTTCGAGGTGGATTTGAAGGTTGATGGCACAAGTCGATTGCAGGGTTGTACCTTCGAGAAGATTAGGATCTTCTCGAAGATACAACAATGCAGGTGACTTATGGCGACACCCTTTGCATTGATCGTTAAGATTTACTCCTTAAACTCGAACAAGTTTTTACTCCGGGACTGGTTACCAACATGGTCATGTTATGAGGCTGCCCCTGGAGACTCGGGGTACCTTGACACACAGGGTTAACTAGGGTTGACCCAGTATGTCAGCGTATCCCTAGTTCTCGAGAGCATCCTTATAACGTTGCCATATTATTAATCCATTCCTGAGTGAATAACTTGGGACAGGGAGGCTGACAGAAGTCAGCGTAAGACATTCTACATAACATAGGAATGGGGTGAAGGACGTATTCTAGATTGACGAGTATGTCGTCAAGGAATACGAGACATAAGAAATATGTTTCAAATCTTTGGCCAAAGTATCGCAAGCTGCTGATTGCGTTGTCCTATGTCACCTAGTCTAAGGGACGAGATGCCGATGAATAATGGTAACAATTATTCAGATAGGTTCCTTGGGACAGAGAATTGCGAATCTGGATTAGGGAAGATAACCACAAGATTGATGTGTTAAAATAAAAACGCCAACTCTTTGATACTCATGAATAGATCGGTGGATTACCGAGTCATGGAATGAATAGATCGGAAGTACTCCGAGTCATTACAGTTGCATATGGTTATCTGTTATAAGAATGGTGGTTTTGATTTGTGAGTTCTAAATTATGTATTTAGAACCAGGAAGCATTTATCAAAAAAAAAAATTACTTGTTCTAATGTACTAAAATGAGGATGTTACATTCTTCCACGTAAGGTGTTTCTTAAGAAGATATATGAATTCAGATTTGTGTAGTTTAGAAAGAGAGAGAAATGTTCTTTCTATGATTCAAATGTGTCAACCATCAACTGGGCATGACTTCCAGCCGTATAGGTTTCCCTCAATTTTAAATATGAGCTAATAATGAAGCATACAAGGATGATATGCAATAAATTTTATAAACCAAATCGACTAATCTAAAAATTCAAGTTTAATAAACTTCACAGTAACTTGAAATGGATTTAACCAAATAATTGCTCTCAAATTATATCCAAAATGCAGCAATTTTAATTAAAAATCACACAGATTAATACTCAACGGCATAAAATTTGCAGCAATAAGAAAATAAAACACGGTGACACAGAAGTTTGTTTACGGGGTTCACCAATTGGCTACATCCTTGGGTCCACTCTATGAGTTTTCGATCAATTAATTAAAACTCTTCAGAATAACAATACAACTCCTCATAGTAAGCTTACAATAAACATGTGTCTGGTGATTATCAGTAGAAGAAATTCCCTGTAAGAAAATAAAATCCTCCTCTGTCACCGTATTTCGTCTCTACAATCAAATAATAATTCACCTGTGTGTATTCTTCCTTTTTTCAAACCTTACAAATACCGTATATATATACACACTTAAGTGTATATTTAGTAAATTTAATCCCATTTAAATCTCCCAATAATCCTCCCAAAGCCCATGATTTTCTCTTATCCATATGAGTGGATTTTAGCATAAAAAATGGAGGAATAATCCCACATATAATGGGATATTACCAATTTTAGACTTTATCAAAGCCTTCAAATCCTCCATTTAATGTGTGTACTAAGTCCACATGATGCTAACCACCCCCTCCTTCTCTCATGGATATTTTCTTGGTTGTAAATTGGCTTTCCTTGGAAAAATGTGCCAAAACTTGGGAGAGGAGATTTGGTCAAAAATTGATAAATTTAAGGTGCTTTATTAGGATTAATTAAATGGATATCTTAGGATTAATTTATGAATTAATAAAATATGTTAACTAAGGGTATCTTGTAGTTGGAATATTGGCCAGATGTTCCACCTACATAATATCACTAGTTAGCATAAATAATTTGAAAATTTGAAGATTAAAAATAATTACGGTGGTCAAGAATCAACTTCGAAATGCATAACTTTTGCTCACGAGCTCGGCCGTCAGTTAAAAGGTGCCGAAAGCTCTTATCGAGATCTTGAATTTTCCAATGGTTTTCATAGACTTCTGAAATTGATCAAAACATTTTTGTAGGGAAATCCTCCAGATCATTCCTCCCCACTTAGAGCTTTTGGACCTCCAAAAGTTGACTTAATTATCAACAAGGTGAGGGTATTTTTCCCTCACTTGTCGATTTCCATCCATTTTTCCTTGTTTGGATGCATTCCTTTTAATCCCACATGAAGGTACTCAACATCACCCCTTCGTGAGGTCCTGGTTTTCCTATCAATAATAGCATCTTCCTATAACTCATGAAGAAATTCAGGAGAAAAATCATCAACATTAGGAACTTGAATACTTTCATCCTGATCTATGATCATAGGAGGTTCATATAGTTTCAAGTTTTCCACATTAACCATTGAATAAATTTGCATGTAAGAAGGAAAATCTAATCGGAAAGCATTTGTACCAATCTTTTCCAAAATCCTAAAAGGACCATACCTGATTGGTTTTAACTTTCTACCTTCACCTTTCAATCTTTCCTTGCTGATATGAAGCCAAACTTGATCATCGACTTTGAATTGATGATCAACTCGATGTTTTTCATGCCTAGCCTTATACTTTGCTTGAATTTTCTCTAACTGTTCTTGGACAGCTTTCTGAATCATCTGAATCCTCTGAATGAACCTTTGAGCTTTTTGAGCATCATTGTTTCCATCAACCATTGATTCTGATTCTTTTCCAAAAAAGAAGTCTAAAGGAGACTTAGGAAAATAACCAAAACAAGTTTCGAAAGGAGATTTTAAAGTAGAAGAATGTAAAGCATGATTATAAGAATGTTGTACATAATACAAATGTTCATCCCAAATTTTAGGATGTTTTCCATAGTACCCTCTGAGATTGACCACTTTTGTTTGACCGTCGGTTTGCGGATGAAAGGAAATAATTTTCTTAAGCTTAGTATCCATCAAGCCCCACAAATCTGACCAGAATTATCTGACAAAATGAGAATCATGATTAGAAATGATAGAAGTGGGAAGCCCAAAATGGATCCAAACATTTTTGAAGAACAAATGTGCAGTATCCTCACTGAAACCTGTTTAGTACAAGGAACCAAAATACACATTTTGCTGAACCTATCAACAACCACATATAGATAATCATGTTTTCTTCATGATATAGGTAAACCACCTACAAAATCCATAGAAATACTTTCCCAAGGATGGTTAGGAATAGGAAGAGGTGTATACAATCCTAACTTCCGATTACTAGGTTTACTTGTAGAACAAAGAATACAACCTTTGATATATCTAGATACATTTTCAGTCATGCATGGCCAGTAACAATATCTTTGCAATTGGGAAACTATTTTTCCAATGCCAAAATGACCTGAAACAAGAGAAGTGTGAGCTTCTCTAATCATGTGAACTCTTTCATCTTGTGGGATACAAATTTTACCCAAATGATAAAGTATTCCATTATGCACATGATAGTCAAATGACTCTACTGATTTTCCATTTAATGAATCTTCATAGACGTCCTTAAAATCATCATCCCTAGCATATTGTTCCTTATAAATTTCATTCACAAAAGGACTATGTTGTAAAATAGTAGATGTTATAATAGGAGGTCTAGAGAGCATATCAGCAACTTTATTATTTACCCCTTTTTATACCTGACGACTAGATGGAATTGTTGCAGAAATCCCATCCATATGAAGTGTCGTGATTGTTGTAGCTTGGACTATGACTGAAGATATTGTAAAGGTTGATGATCTGTATGGATGATTGTTTCTTTACCCATCAGATAGTGCTTCCATTTTTTCACACTTTGTACCAATGCATACAATTCCTTATCATAAGTAGGATAATTCTTAACTGCACTTGTAAACGTTTCTAAGTGGAAACATACTGGTTTTCTATTCTACATCAACACTGCTCCCATTGCATAACCACTAGCATCCATCTCAATTTCGAATGACTGTTGTAAATCTAGTAATGCAAGAACTGGTGCAGTGCTTATTTTTCCTTTCAGAGTTTCAAAAGCTTCTTCATGCTTCCTTCCCCATTGAAAGACATGTTTAACATTGGTTAATGCATGTAAAGGGGATGCAATATAAGAGAAGTTAGCAATAAATTTTCTCCAGAATTGGACTGCTCCAAGAAAACTCCTAACCTCTGTTGCATTATTAGGCCTTGGCCAATTAACTATGGCTGAAACTTTTGTAGGGTCTATTTTCAATGAACCATTCCCTACAACATAGCCTAAGTAAACCAAATATTGTTTTGCAAATTCACATTTTGACAATTTCAAAAATAGCTTCTATTTCTGCAAAGTATCTAGCACTTTCTTGATGTGTTTAAGATGATCTTCCCATGAATTTCTAAAGATTAGTATATCATCCAAATAAACAATTACGAAGTCATCCAAAAAGGATCTTAACACATCATTCATAACTCTCATAAAAGTGGCAGGTGCATTACAAAGACCAAAAGGCATAACAAGCCATTCAAATAGGCCTTGCTTAGTTTTAAAAGTAGTTTTCCAACTATCACCTTCATTTATTCTAACTTGGTGATAACCACTTCTCAAATCTAACTTAGTAAAATACTTTGCATTTTTCAACTGATCTAGTAAATCATCAATACGAGGAAAAGGGTAGCGGTTTTTAACCGTTATTTTATTCAAAGCTCATAAATCCACACACATCCGCCATGTACCATCCTTCTTTGGTACTAGGACAATAGGTGAACCGCATGGAGAGGTACTTGGCCGAATGATTCCTTTCTCAAGCAAATCCATCACCTGCTTCTTTATTTCTTCATTCTCTATCATTGATAACCTATACATGCCAATGTTAGGTAGGGAGGCATCCTGCTGCAACTGAATCTCATGTTGAATCTCCCTTTTAGGAGGTAAACCTTGTGGGTCCTGAAAAACATCATTGAAGTTAGAAATAATATTTTCTATCTCAAATTTATGTTTAGGATCACAACCTTCTAATGCCTTGGATTTTCCCTCATCTGTGGCTTTTATAACCATGAGAACAAAACTCTTACTTGAGTTTACTAACCATTTCATTTGTCCTGCAGAAACTAAAGTCAAGTTGTTTTTAACATGATGGGCTCTTATGATGTATTCAATCCCATCTTTCTTTAGCAGGTATTTGTTCTCTTCTCTATAAAATATTGCTTTTCTATCAAATAAGTAAGGACTACCCAAAACAATTCCACAAATATCCAAGGGAACCACATCTAGCTCTACTTCATCAATAAATTTAGAAGTAATAGAAAATCTCAAAGTGCATGTTTTCGTGACTTGCAATTTCACATCATCACACACCCATCCCAAAGGATATGGTTTCAGATGTAAGTTAGTTTTGAGTCCCAACTTTTTAACAACTTCTTCAGAAATCAAATTAGCTTGTGAACCACTATAAAAAAGAGTGTCTATTTTGGTATGCTTAGCTATTACTCTTATGTGGAACAACTCATTTCTTTTCCTTTCAACATATTTAGATTTATTTTTTGAAGAAGAAGCAATAATAGAAGGTTTAGTGTTAGAAGAGGAAGAAACAAAACCTTGAAGACCCACAACAGTCACTTTTGTTTCATCACCCAAATCGGATCCCAAGTCATGTTGTACCACAACATTAGCTTTCTTCTCTTTCTTATTCCAAAACCTCTTTGGTTTAAGTTCGGATGAAGCTTCCAACATTTAGCTTCATCATGGTTTTTCTTGCAATGGTTACAGAAGGGTTTTCCTTCTTCTTGTTTCACAGTAGAAGTGAATTTTGTCTTACCCTTTCCTTTACCTTTTTCTTTGTTTTCAAAAGGCTTATGAGACTTCTTCCCATATCCTTCTTTTCTCATCTTACCCCTGGCTTCCATGTGGGTAGCTTGAACACAAACTTCATCAAGGTTAGAAGGATTAAACATTAAAACAATATGTTTTAAATAATTGTGCAAACCTCCAATATATTTAATCAGAGTCTCAGGACTGTAAAGAGGAATTCCTAACATCAATGCCTTCTTTCTAAACTCCTGAGTATAGTCTTGCACACTTTGTCCTTTATTTTTCCTTAAATTTTTCCAATCCATAGTTTCTTGTTGCATGTATCCTAATGGATAAAATTGCTTCTGAGCTCAAACACAAAAATACTCCAAGAAGATATCAACTTACCATGTTGTTTGAGATCTTCCTGAATCTTACTCTCCCACCATATAAGTGTTGTACCACCCATACAAAGAGTAGCTAACTGGATTATTACTTCCTCATTTTCAATCTTCTGAATCCTGTAGTATATCTCAATCTGCTTGACCCAGTTGTCTAGTTTTTTTGCATTTAGCTCACCATTATAAATGGGAAAATCAAATTTAACATCTAATTTCAAGTGTGGAATGGTGTTACCAGTTGTAGAAGAAGAGGCTTTCTTGGAAGGAGAAGAAGGAATTTTCTCTTCCTTCACCTTCTAACGTTCCTCATACATTTCCTCAACCATGGTTTTCATCTATAAAAAACACACTTGAAACTCTGCCTCAGACATTTCCATTCCCATACTTGATTGTTGGCTTGCACGTCTTGTACCAATTTTTGGATCAATCTCTGCAAGTTCTCCTTCACCATGCCTTGATCTGGACCTGGTTAACATACAATATTGTGCTTGTGCCAAATAATGTTATAGCCTTGATCACTGGCTCTGATACCAAACTGATCCAAAAATTCAAGTTTAATAAACTTCACAGTAACTTGAAATGGATTTAACCAAATAATTTCTCTCAAATTATATCCAAAATGCAACAATTTTAATTAAAAATCACAGATTAATAATCGACGGCATAAAATTTTTGCAATAATAAAATAAAACACGGTGATACAGAAGCTTGTTTATGAGGTTCACCAATTGGCTACGTCCCCGAGTCCACTCTACGAGTGTTCGATCAATTAATTAAAACTCTTCAAAATAAAAATACAACTCCTCAGAGTAAGCTTACAATAAACCTATGTCTGGCGATTATTAGTAGAAGAAATTCCTGTAAGAAAATAAAATCCTCCTCTGTCAAATTCTACCTTCCATATTCTGTCTATGCAATCAAATAAAATCACATGTGTGTATTATTCCTTTTTCAAACCTTACAAATACTCGTATATATATACACACTTAAGGGTACATTTAGTAAATTTAATCCCATTTAAATCTCCCAATAATCCTCCCAAATCCCATGATTTTTTCTTATCCATATGAGTGGATTTTAGCATTAAAAATGGAGGAATAATCCCACATATAATGGGATATTACCAATTTTAGACTTTATCAAAGCCTTCAAATCCTCCATTTAATGTGTGTACTAAGTCCACATGATGCTAACCACCCCCCTCCTCTCATGGATATTTTCTTGGTTGTAAATTGTCTTGCCTTGGAAAAATGCGCCAAAACTTGGGAGAGGAGATTTGGTCAAAAATTGATAAATTTAAGGTGTTTTATTAGGATTAATTAAACAGATATCTTAGGATTAATTTATGAATTAATAAAATATGTTAACTAAGGGTATCTTGTAGTTGGAATATTGGCCAGATGTTCCACCTACATAATATCACTAGTTAGCATAAATAATTTGAAAATTTGAAGATTAAAAATAATTATGGTGGTCAAGAATCAACTTCGAAATGCATAACTTTTTCTCACGGACTCAGTTTCTACTGTTAAAAAGGTGCCAAAAAGCTCTTACCAAGCTCTTGACTTTGCCAATGGTTTTGTAGACTTCTAAAATTGATCAAAACATTTTTGTAGGGAAATCCTCTAGATCATCGAAAGTTATAAACGATGTAGCAAATAATGAATATGAGAGAGGATGATTTTCACTAATGCAAAAATAATGAAGAACTATTATTTTTAAATGCACCAAAATAAATGTTTCATTTAGAGAAATTAGCAAGAAGGAGAAGATTACCAAAGAAGAAGATTTATTGAATAACAATTTGGAAGGGAAATACACATAATGTAATCTATATGAATAGAAAGAAACCCACAAATGAGGGTCCCATTGGGCATGCCAAAATGTTTCACCAATAATTTTTGTGCATATGAGAAAAATAGATAGGGTAAGGGTGAGGAGGAATACCTATGAATGAAGGTGGAAGGTAGAGTGTGCATGTTTTGATTTCCCAATCCAGTGTTGATTGCAAGAACTTCCTTTTTCTCTAGGAGGAACTACCTATGAATGCAAAACAAGACCACAAGAGGAATATTAAACAATATATGTCAATGGACTGCCTAGTGTGTGCTAGATCTAGGAAGTGTGATACTTCCTAGATGGTTTTCAATCCACTGTTTAATACAATTCAATGCAAGAAATAACATAAATAAATAACATCCTACTATAGTTGATATGATTTAGGTATCTCATTCAAATAAAATAAGAAAATCTAATCTAACGGGTAAGGTTATGATCAGATCTAGAGGTTGGGCAGGTAACCAAGGTGACTGGGATAGGTCAAGATCAGGTTTTGGGTGGTTTGGTTTATTTGGGTGAAGGTTATGAGGTTTTTTTTATAGATAGAATTACTGGGATACGAGAGACCGACATTGGTTTGATATGACCAATGTCGGTTGAAAGGTAACCGACGATGGTTTTGGTTAACTAGCATCAATATGGATGAACTGATAGAAACTCAATAAAACTTGGTTTTGAATATTCTATATGATTTCATAGAGAATGGAAGAATGAGGGTTAGCTTTCCAAAGACAATAAGAATTATTAAAGATGTCTAGAGTCAAATATGGAGAGTTGGGAGGTTGTATATGCTTAGGTGGAGGGATTTACAGGAAGGTGGGAGGTGATGAGATGCAAAAGAGACTAGGACTTTCAAACAAAGATAAATAAACTGATGTAAATAACTATGGAAAGATGCAGATTCAAATACACTTATATTTTTAGACCTGGTGGTTCGATGGAGGTGATGGTTTATCCATAAAACTGGTGGTCAGTGTTGCGGTAGTGTTTCCCGAAACATTATCGTGAATGCTTTAACCTTCGTATCAGTCTTGGTGCTGATTCAAGATGTCTTGATGTTCAAGAGGGCTCTAGTTCATGATTGCATGCATATCTCTCTCTCCTTAGACTCGAATAATTATTACAACCTCTGGAACAAGGTTAAAAAAGTGAATATATGGTCATCGAAGATGGCTTAGGTTAACCAAATCGAGTTTAGGGTTAACTAGTTTGGGTTACAACGGGAAATATTAGGTTGCAAAAACAACGGATGTTTGCTATCTAGTGTTAGGGTTAGACTAAGTCTTAGTTAGTTATGGTAAGTAGAGATTGAGTCCTAGTTAAAAGGAAACATGCTAAGAATAGGTCTATGATGAGGTGTCTAGGTGATGTGGTGGGGTGAGGTGTCTAGGTGAGGTGGAAATTAATTTAATTAATGTAATTAAATTAATGAATATTGTCATAATGGGCATTAATTTGATTATAGGTAATCAAATTAATTATATTTTGAGAATGGGCATTAATTTAATTGTAGGTAATTAAATTAATATATATGTGGGATAAAAGGGAGTTTGACCCAGATTTGGTGTCTATAGTGACAATGTAGGGTCCAAGACAATTAGGAGAAAGCTTACCTCATTTATTTTTTTAGCTTTCGTTACATGTTGATTTTCCTTCAAGACAAGGTTGTCGATGTTGAAGGTTCATTCATGGAAACATTTTTCATAGACATGTTTGATACGTTTTTAGTAGATTTGAAGGTGGTCAAGAGAATTTAAATGACATTCATCTAATAACTCAAGTTATGTCAAATGGTTTTGGTGAAAGTCATCATCAATTATCATATCTTTAAGTGAGATAAGAAAAGATAGAATTTGGACTTTGAGAGGTAGGACTGTCTCGGTACCATATACCAAAGAGAAAGGTGTGGCAGTAATCGAGGTGAGAATGCTAGTGCGATAAGTCCATAAGGAGAAAGGAATGTGTGTATGACAATCCTTACTAGTATCATCGACGAATTTCATGAGAATTTATTTGAAGGTTTTATTATTTGATTCAACTTGACCATTGGTTTCGTGGATAATATGGTGAAGAGAAACTAAAATGAATACCAAAGTTATCACGAGTTTACGTAGAGTTTTGTTTTTAATTTTATACCATTTTCAAAGTGATGAGGTGATGAGGGACACCAAAACGATAGATGATGAAATGATTGATGAATTCACATATTTTCTCAGATTCTATAGAAATGAGAGGGATGGATTCCACCCATTTAGTGTAGTATTCAGTTGTTGTAATGATCTATTGATGACGTTTAAAAGAATAAGGGTTAATCACTCTGAAGATATCCAAACCCCATTGAGAGAAATTCCAAAAATCTTTGGCAACTTGTAGGCATGACTTGTGGTGTGGTGAAGGTTAGCATGTTGTTGACACTTCACACAATGTTTGACATAGTCAAAAAAATCTTGGTTAAGGGTTGGCCAGTAATAGCCGAGGTGAAGAATATGTTTGGCAACAACGTGACCACTGAAATGTCAACCACAAATCCCATCATGGATTTCTTTAATGGTGTACAAAATTTCAGAACTAGTGAAGAACCGTAAGAGGATATTGTCAAAGCCACACTTGTAGAGAAGACCCCCATGATGATGTAATGAGAGACCTTTTGGAGGAAGGATTGTTTACCATTGCGAGTGAGATTTGGAGGTAGATTTTTTTGGGAAATGTAATCAGTGTAATGCTTATACCAAATTTCGTGTGGATCAAGCTCAATTCTTCCCACCAAATTTATGTCACAGATGAGATAAAAAGGTGACTACAATCATTGTACTATGAGAACATTTTATAATTTGAAGGTGAGGCATGTATTTGTGAGTTGAGGCAAGCCATGGTATCCAAAAAAATTAGTCGATCGTGAAATAGTTTGAATGTCGTAATTATTAAAGGTAGTCAAAAGCATGTCAATGTGATGCTTATACTTTTGAATTATTTCATTACGACATTGGTATAAACCATTGACTTGGTTAATGAATAGTTGATAATTTCCAAATATATTAATGGTCTTAACATCTAGGGAAATGGTAGTTTGGATACCTAACACGAGTGCTTCATATTCAACCACGTTATTGGTACAATTGAAGTCAAGTTTGAAAGATAAAGGCATAGGATTTCCATAAAGAGGAATGAGGATAACCCATGCACCACCCCAATGTTGACATTTATAACCGTCGATGAAGAATAGGGTCATCGATAAATGATGTTGTCAAGAGAGAGGGAAGAAATCAATTCATCAGGAAAATCAAAGTTAGAGGATTGATTAAAGAGGTGTGTCTGCAAGTTGATCTACAATGGTTTTTCCTTTGAAAAAAAATTTATGGATGAATTTGAGTTCTAGATCAGCAAGGAGCATTAGCCCACATGTGGCACATTGGTGTTGGTAAGTTTTAGCATACATGTAATGTAAGGGGTTAGTGTTGGTGATGATGAATTATTTTTTTAGTAGGTAATGGCAAAGTTTGGTGGCGAAAAATACTAGGGCGAAGCACAAATTTTCAGCGTGAGTATATCTAGTCTCATAGTCTAAAAGAGTATGACTTATATAATAAACCAATTGCTCCCTATGTTTCTCATCACGATGAATGAGCATGCCACCCAAGGAATTATCAGTGGCAGAAATATAGAGGTAAAAGGGTTTGTCATCCTTTGGTGGGATAAGCATAGGTGGTTGAAGAAGGTATTCCTTCATTTCTTCAAAGGCTTTGTGAAAATTTTCATCCCAATAGAAGGAAATTTCCTTTTTAATAAGATTATGAAAAGGGTGACATCAGTCAGAAAGTTGGGAAATAAAGTGTCGAATAGATTGCAACTTGCCTTGTAAACTACGAAGCTACCGAAGGTTAGTAGGTGGGGAATCTCAAGAATATCCTTTATTTTAGAAAGATCGAATTTAATACCATGTAAAGAGATGATGAAACCAAGGATTTTTCCAGAGAGAATGGAAAAGACGCATTTCTTTGGTTAAAGGAGAACGCAATATTTGATGAGATGGTTAAAGATGATTTTGAGAACTAGGAGGTGTTTGGCGCAATGCTTAGACTTCGAGAAGGTCTTCGAGATAATTTTCCAATATGTGATGCATGATGTCATGGAAGATATAGCTCATGACACAATAATATTTGGCACCAATTTTTTTAAGGCCAAAGGGCATTGCGAGATAACAGAAGGTCCCCCAAGGGGTGATGAAGCTGGTTTTGTTTTTATCTTTAGGAGAAAGTAATATTTTATTATAACCTAAAACCCATCCATGAGTGATAGCATGTCATGGCCATCTATAAGATCAACAAGTTGGTCGATACTAGGTAGAGGAAATCATCCTTGGGGCAAGCAAGGTTAAGGTCATGGAAATTCATGCAGATGTGGAGTCCCCTATCACTTTGGTGATAGGAACGATGTTAGAAATCCACTAGGGATAGTCAATGGGTAGAATAAAAGAAATAGAAAGGAGGTACTGAAGTTCTTCTTTCACAAGAAGGACAATGTGGGGATCCATTTTTCATAGTTTTTGTTTCATAGGTTTAGTGTCAGGAATAAATACGATATTATGGACCACGATATTAGGGTAAATATCGGGCATATCGGTGTAAGACCAAATAAAATCATTGTTATGATCTCGAAGGAAAGAGGTGAAGGCTTCATGTTCAGTGGGATCTAACTATTGGCCTATCTTTATAATTTGAGAATCATCTTGAGTGTGAATGTTAATCTTGATGGTCAATTCATTCAGCATGGTTTGTGTCTTAGAAGGTAACAACCGGTGAATGTAAGAATCCTCCACACCTAGATAGGTGAGAATAGAATCATCATCCTGACATTGAACAACGTTTATAGAAGGTGTGTCATCATTGATCATGTTAGGATACATGAAGGGAAGGGAAGAAGGAGCCTCTCCTTTGCATTGATAGGTCAAAGGCCCCAAAGAAATAGTGTTCACAAAAAAGTTTTAGGAGGGATGGATTCTAGATCCATGGACTCCGTGGGGAAGGTGGTGTAGTAGGTGAGTGAGGTGGAGAAGGTGTACTTTCCTCTACGAGGTATACGAGCCTTCTTAGAAGAAGGTTCCTTATAAAATCCAAGACCATTGCGAGTCTTTGTGTTTCCGAGTGGTGCAAGGTATGACTGTGTGACGACCCTATTCATAAAGACCAAAGCCAAAGCCTTTCCAAGAACAATGATGAAGGAAATTTTGAGGGAAGAGGCAATTGATGTTGTATTGAAAATCATATTATAATGGATGGATTCGGGTAGGTGGTTTAGGAGTATATAAATAAGCATGAATTGCCCCATACATCAAGTTAGTGTGAAGGTGGGGCAGACCATATGGAAAGACCTCATCTACATGATGGTTGTAATATGAGTGTTGAGGCTTGCATACTCTTAAGGGGTAGAAAAGGTGTTGATGTTGTAGAGGTGATACTCCCTAAGCTAAGGTATTGAAAAACACCTACCAAAGGATCAAAAGTTGGTATTTGGTTAGTGGGAATGGAATAATCACCAGAAGCCTGAGAAGAGGAAGTATCATGTGTTTTTGAAGTAGATGGGTTGGTTTATGGGCTAGTTTGTGGTAGTAGTGGGAAGAGAGGATTTGGTTGTGTAAGGTATAGTAGCAGAAGTGGTGGATGAAGAAATGGTTGAAGAAGAATTATTAGTGGTGGTAGATTGGATAACATTTGAAGAAGAAGTAGCGGTGGTGGTAGATGTGTTAATTTATATAATGACATCATTAAATCGGTAGAGAATATTGCAGGTTTTGAATGGTGAAGGATTTTTACGAAATGGTGTAGTTGTGCCCCCTTCTCGTTCAAATTTTTAAAAATGGTGTAAATTTAAAGGTACACAACCCATGGTGTGAATCGAGGGTTGTCCAAGTAACATGTTGTATTGGAATTCCCCCTCTAAGACATAGAATAATTCAAGAATGGTATGGGGGCCTATTGAGCGAGATAAAGTATGATACTTAGTAGAAGGAACATACAAAGTTTACGTGTGAGAACAGGGTGCATTCAAATGCATGAAAGGGTAGGAAAGTACATGCACGCGAAGGATAAGGGTTGATTCGGGAATTATCCATTTTCAGGAGTATGGGCTATTTTTGGAGATAGTGTGTAGAGAACACAAACTAGATAAATACTTACATGACACGCATAGGCTATTTTGGGAAGAGCATCTACTAAGCGCTTTGCATGGGTTTGAGCTAATAATAGAGTTGCTACTTCTAGTTAACTAGAAGAGATCTATTGTTAGCACACTTGCCTATGTGTCTATTATTGTAAAGGCGCATGGCTATTTTCAGCATGTGACCTATTTTTGGGAATTATGTAAGCGGTGAAGGGAAAGTGCCCACGCTTATAAATATGTAGTTATCTGTGTAGTATAGGTGGACTCGATATGAGTTATTATGAAGTTATGCTGCCAGATCTGATGCACACATGAGCTTATGGTATTACTTATTGTAGGAAGCTTTTGTGTATTTATTGTTTTTAATATAATGGAGTGTATTGACTGAATCAAGGTGTTAAACATGATTACAAATAGATCTTGCATGGTTGAATTCATTATAAATATTGTTTGAATCCATTACTCTTTAGATCTAGATCTGAAATATGCTCTATAGAATGTTAAACTATGTATGAATCTAAATGCATCAACTCTTCATTTTTCTAACATCCTACAAATGCAACCCTAAAGAGGGGCATGGTACCATTGCATGCTTGGTGAGTGTTCAATCTAAGCTGAGTGATGTGCCCGGCACGCCTAGGTTATTACCGGTAAATTCTAGGCTGAATTATTGGTTCCTTTTCCTAGACCTCTTTTCGATTGTTTTCGGGATGGTTCGCGATGAAGACATACTGAATAACCCTAGAAAGTGTTGAGGAGTGGATACAAGATCTAGAATAATAGTATGCAGAGAGATTTAATATCGTATATAAGTTTAACACATGTGTATGTGTGGAACAAAATATGTATGACAATTTTTATGAGAACTTCATTATTTTCTGGTAGAAATGTATGAGTGGCTAGTGTCTTATGCGTTTAAAAGGGATTGGAGGTATCGCGCACTTGTCTGCGGATGCGGGAATAATTTTAGGCCCATTATGATTTTGATATGATTTGGACACGAGTTGTGGATACTTGTGGTGTTCTCGAACAATTATATTCTGGAGTACTCAATTTCCACTTATTCTTGCCCAAAGGTAGTAGAATTCCATTTTTTATGGTATCCCAGGGAACTTACTTGCAAGGCATTCCACTAGCAATCAAAATCTTGATGGTGACCCTGAACTTGGAAAGAAAATTGATGGCTAACTAAACTCCACCACACGTAGGGGTAGGAGTAGGTTTGGTGAAAGATGGTAGACCTAGCGGTAGAAAGGCAGAGAGAAGAAAGGTGGCTTAAGTATAATGAGGTGCACAAGAGGGAGATAAAGAAGCAACTGGATGTTGTAGAGTGAATGGCATTGAGGAGAGAGATGGATCGCAAAGGATTTGGGGCTCACACGAGAAGGCCCGGAGCCATAGCATCATGAAATCCCCATTTGGGAAAGCATGACAGAGGAACCCCCTCGAGTCTCACGTAGAAACGTGCAGATAGAGATGAATTGGTCTATTGGTGCGCATCTCGAATCTACCTTGAAACCTAGCCCCGCACTTGGTTTTCCAATATCTGGATCTAGTATGAAAAGTAATTGCAAGCTAACTTAGGTAGTGGGAGAGCAGGAGTAAGTCACATAATAAGTACATCGATGGCGGGAAAATGAATTTTTGTTGTTTGGAGTTACCTTTTCAGTGCATCATCCGCACGTAATTCAAGTGCACAAAATTTTGGACTCACTTCTGGGAGTATTAACACTTCATAGATGGTAGGGGTTTAGTTTAGCACTATTGTTTAGACATAGGGAAGTACATCTTGGTTTGCTTCGGCACAAGTGGAGGATCAAGAGGTATAGGTGTTTCTAGTTCGGTGGATCTAGTGGTTTTGGAGGCATAGGAAACACATGAGGTTTTGGATTTGGTGGGAAAGTTCCACACTAGCCCCTGAATATTTACATGGAGATGTCTCTTCATCTACTAGAATATAGGGGCATAGAAGAAGCTGTTGAACACATGCACATGTGTGAAATACTGTGGCATGCAAAAGGAAACATGGCTTTTGAGCGTAGGGAAAATCAATTTGCCACTATGTTACAAGAACGTGCTCACAACTCATATAGAAAGTTTGACCACGATCGGACTTACATTGACTATGCAGCATTAAAATATGCTTTCATTAAAGAGTTTCACATCCCGAGTTTAAGTAGAAGAGTATAAGCGTGCTCAAGCATATTGAGCAAGGCACTTTTGAAAGTGTAAGATAGTATGATGCCCATTTGAAAAATATTTTATCTAATATTTCTTATGATATTCACGTAAGCTAGCATGTGTTATGGTTCATTGGAGGTTTGATTACACCAATTAGAAGGGTGCTATCACACTAGAAATACACTTATCCATGTGAAGCACTTGAAGCATCTTTACACATTAAGGAAGTTAGAAGTATAGACACTGGAGTAAGCCCATTCTTGGAAGCACATATTACAGCTATGGAAAAGAAGTTGGAGAAACTATCGGTGAATTCAGCACATGAGATGTACATGGGGATTTGGTGTATAGATTTTGAAGTGGAAGGTCACACCAAGGATAGTTTTCCCCACAGATCAAGTATGTTCATTGCTGCTAGACTATGAGATATGTCATTTAAACCATGATGTTAGCCACTTCCCATTATTGCAACATGTGATAAGGAAGAATGTCTCTTTCTACTATAAAATTTACAGGTCCATGACTCACGATATAAAGGATTGTAGATTTATTGGTCAGATCCATGATGTTATAGATATTGGTGTGTGATAGACAGGAGTATCAAATAACTCTAAGGGTAAGGTTGAGTGTTAGGATCGGGATCATAATCAAGCTTGTTATGATCAGAATGAAGGGTGTTTTGAAATATTTTTTGGCATAGGTCGAGGATACCATGGTAGATTCGTAGGATGAGGCTATGGTAGTGGATGAGGTGAGTTTCCTCATAGTACATGTTATACATGTGAATCCCTTGACCGCTACAGGTGAAAATGTCCTCAAAATATTAATTGTTCTTTTTGTGGAAAGAATCATAGTTATGAGGAATGCCCATACTTATAAGAGCATATTAGTAAGCCTCGTTAATAAGAAAAAAAGGTGTGTGGATGGTTAGGATACAATGCACTATGGAAAATTAGTGGATACCCAAGTTGAAACCGGAAGCCGAGGTATTTCTGTAAAGATTACTACTCGCGCTAAAGTGGCGCACACCAAAGAAGTGTTACGTGGCAGAATCCTACCATCACTAAGGAGGAGGTTATACATGCATGATACCTAGATCCTGTCCATCAAAAGAAGGTTTATCAAGAAACCATGGAGGTACTCAAAAATCTTCAGGGTGAAATACAATGTTTAAAGGAGCAATCATAAAAGATGGAGAAAAATAAAGCAACAGAGATGGTCCAAACATATATTGATGACTTGAAGGAGGTGTGAAAAATTTTGCGCTAGGATAATATCATTCCATTGTTAGGTAATTGGCTAAAGGGAAACACTCCGTGTGAAAGTATTGAGACTGGATGACAAATCTTGCATGTAAATATTCCCCTCATAGCTTAGACTATGACAAGGAAATCACTCTGAATGTTGTTATGGATGGATGGATTTTGAGTAATTTATTGATTGATAAAGGTACGGAATTCAATGTGCTTAATTTACATGTATGTGTACGGATTAGGAGACCCCCATTACAATCATCTTCTAATGTGTTGTTTATGGCTAATTGAACCAAGGCCACCCCTATTGGAGTTTTAAAAGATGAATCCATTACTATACAAGGGGCCAAGTTGATAGGAGATTTTGAGGTTTTGGCACTTGCACAAGTAGATAACTTACCATCTCTAATTGGGTTCCCTTAGTGTTATGAAAATAATGTTGATCTTTGGTTAAAAAAGTGTTATATTAGTTTTGATAACAAGGAGGAAAGGGTTATTATCCCTTGAACTGATGGGAAATTTGTGCCCTATTTTGAGCCTTTGAGTGAGGAAGATCTGAATAGGATTTATGTACACACCATCTGGGACCTAGAAGTTCTCGATCCATCTAACGAAGGAATCCTTCAATGGTAATATGTGTAGTCTATTAGCGATACTACAAGTATTACTTGTGATAATTGGACTCATGGTACTTATGAGTTAGTAGGGCACAAAGTAAGAAGCACATTTGTGTGAAACAGTAGACCTCATTGTATCAGAAGAATAGGTAACAACTCGGTACCTCGATACATTGGTGATGTAGCCTAGAATTTACCAAGTAAAAGCCCAAGCATCTTTGGTACATCACTTAGCCTACACTAAATGCTCACCCAAAGCACACAAAGGTACCAGGCCCCTCTTCAAGGTTGATGTTGTAGGATGTTAGCATGATGAATACTTAATGCATTCAGATGCATAATTAATATATCATTCTATATTGCATGTTCATATCTAAATCTAAAGAATAACAGTTTTAAAGAATAGTCATAATGAAACCAGCCATACAAGAACCAACTATACTCATAATTAACACTCTTATTTAGCCAATACACTCAATTATATTAAACATGATAAATACACAAAAGCTTGTTATAATAGATAATACCATCACTTATGCGTGCATCATATTTGGCGATATAATTTCACAAAGAATTCAGTTCTCACACACACTCTATACCACGCATGAGATCATTATATATTTATAAAGGTGGGGAATTTCCCTTCACTACTTGCATAACCCCAAAAATAGGTAACATGTCAGAAATAGCCATGTGCCTTTACAATCATAGCCACACATGCAAGTGTGCTAAAAGCAGAACCTCTTCTAGTTAACTATTAGTAGAAATTCTATCTTTAGCCCACATCTATGCAAAGCGCTTAGTAGTCATTGCTCTTCCAAAAATAGCCGATGTGTGTTGTGAAATTATTTTCCCAATTTATTTTATCTACCTGCTATCACCAAAAAGTATCCCATACATGTGAAAATGGCTAAGTCCTAAAATTCACACTTATATTTTGTGCGCATGTTCTACCCTATCCTTTTGCGCCTCCGGTGTGCCATGTTCTCTAATGCAAACCTTCTGTGCCTTCTTCCAAGTGTCCCACTTTTTTTGTTCAACATTACCCCACACTAAACTACATTTCCGCCTTGACAATGGCTACTCCTCAAACAATAAAGAATAAAGTAATGGAAAAAATGTGAAAGAATTTCTATACAAAGAATAAGGATTTACTCTACATCACCCTTTGTTTCAATGAGAAGAATCGAGTTAAGTTATTCTTCCTTTACTTTAGCCTCTAATATCTACCACTCACTCATTGCGACCTCTACTTTTTCTGGGATATTCACTGCAATAGAATCTAATTCATCCTATGAAATTTCTCCCTTCTCATTTTATAATACTAACATAATGTTAGCCATTACAAACATTCTCCCTTCTAGCAGATCCATTTTCTGCGCTATGAGTTTTCCCAATTCATCCAACTTGTTATTATGGGGCTCTAAGATGTTGCAAGGGCCTCGCACTTTTTCTTTACAAATATCATTCTCTTGGTGTGCCCTAATGTCTCATCCTTCATAGCTTTTAGGACTTCATTGTCCTCTACCATTGTCCTTATTCTGATGACTTCTTCCAGAGTTGTACAAATATTCAATGCTTGATCCACTTTCTTCAGCTCCTCCTACAGAGTTTGAAGCAACCCCTCGTATGATGAAATCTTTCTAATCACTATAGCCTTTTCCCTCTCTGCCTCATGTTCAAGGTCTTTTAGCACGACATCCTAACTGGTCCCTCTTAAAGCACCATATCAACCAAAGTACACACATAGTGCATAGTTGAAGGGAAATTTTTGGGTACCTTGGGCTCTAAATGTGGTCTTGCTTAGAGGACATGATCCTTGATCTCCTCTACCATGCCAATAAGAACCCCATTCTTTTTATGCTCTAGGTCCTTTTCTTGTTTCAAGTGTGTGATCTCAGCATCCTTGGCCTTAATCTCTTCCCTCAGTGCTTTGATAGTGGCATATTTGTTTATGTTCCTCTATGCCACCTCTATAGATACCTTCACCAAGGCATTTCTTACCTTCTCATCAGACATAATAATGGGTTTCATGTTTATATGTATAACCTGATCTTCCTTCTCCAACCTTCTTGACACACAATGGATTCTTCACATACGTCAAAGTCTAGCTCGTCTTTGTGTGTGTGCATAGACCAAGATAGTTGTTTCTATGTGCACATGGTGGCCATGCCCTTATTCACTAGCTCTCATCCATATAACTCCTTAAGGCTCACCGTGCTCTGAAAATGGGCATGGACAATGTTTTTTGTGTCCTCAGCATAGCCCAAATATGGAACAGAAATTATCCACTTATCCATTTACTTCTTGGCCCCTTAGAACTGGTACGCCAAGATTTGGAGCTAGATCTTTAGTTTCCTAAATATTATCTTGCTTTATCTCTCCTTCCTTTACTCCTCCATTCTTTACATCTTCATCTTTCATATATTTTTCTTTTGGCTCATCCACATCCTCTAGTGGTGTAAGAGATCTAGGCGCGCTCTCCTCAGACTCTTCTACCTCCTCATCCATCTTCAACTTTATCCTTCTCTTCTCAGTTGTCTCCTTATGTGGAGAGGTTTGCGGTGATCTCCACACTAATTGGGGAGTAGTTCCTTGAGTCCTTGTTCTCCTGAACACCCTCTTAAAGGGGAATTCCTCAGGGTCTGCTCCAACCTCTAATTCTTCTTCCCCTTCTTCTTGTGTGGGGTGGAGTACTTACATGCTCAGATTCTACCTTTTTGAGGTCTTCCTTCATCCCCTATGCACCAAGCCACCATGGTCTTCATGCTCTTCGTCTTAATCCTCTACTTCTATAGTTTTAGTGGGTTTTAGAGTTGGTACATTTTTATCTATTGTATGCTTTCCCTTAGGTCCTTAGAGCGCAAACTCGTTCTCCACATATTTTTTCCCTCCAACTTGGGCTTGAGCTGAAGGTAGATAAGTGTGGCCCCACTATCTCTAATTTCCAAACTCACGAGATTCATGTTTATCATGTCTAAAATCAGCCTCTCTATGTAGGTGGTCTTCCCTAGATAGACATAGGTCTTACGCAACATGTGATAATCGAAGTATACCTTGTCTACAAATAAGTTTAGGAATTGTGCCTTGTTGAACCGATGGACCACTTCTTGGAAGTAATGTGTTGTGAAGGCATATGACATCTTATATCAGGGGCTCTAAGTACCATCCTTCATCATTAACTATGTGATCTAAAAGTTCTTATACACTGCTAAACCTGGATCGCCTTGCCCACCACCGAAGGTAAATCCTTGGGGATGCACCACTCCTCTTCAAACGCCATGCAGAGCCTATCATACCACATCTCCACCCTCTACTTGAATGGCCCACTCATTGACCCTTCACATAAGTATTTCTCAAATATTTTTCTAGGGACTTATTTTGCATGGGGTACTCCTAGATCTTGTTCTTCGGCCCATCAAGCACCCCGATCTCCAAAAATACTAAGGACAACAGGACAACACCAAAACTGATTTTCTCACTTGTGCACGCTTCCTCAATGATTGTGTTTGCAATGTAGCCTGCTATGTTTTATATTATTCCCTATGACATTTTCCTTGCAATGTGTAGCCACATTGTGTTCACCTAGGACCATCTCTCTTGATCATTTAACTTAGTGACTAGATGTGCAGCTTCCTGTATGACAGGATACTTCTTCAGTTTATCTATGTTCATTCCACATAGACCTTTTTGTATCATAACTCCTTTCGTGTCTCCAAGATGGATGCTTTATCTGTCAAGTCACCATTCAGGTCGACTCCTATGCCTCTTAATCCTATTATATTTGAAATCAGGGTAGTTGTAATCCTTACCCTTTGTCCAGTGAAATAGAATAAATCTTTATGTACCCTACTCATCAGCCAATAGTACAAAGTTTCATACTTTCTAAAGTATTGGAGTTTAGACGACTGATAAAATTCAATCTTCTTTAGAATCTCCTCTCCCACATCATCATACACTGGCATATCTTCAGTTGTGCACTTGTTTGTAGTTGTATTCAATAGTGCATCCAATTCCTTTTTGTTCTCTAATGTGCGGTGGTTGTAGTCATTAATCTTTCATTTTATAACATGGGAATCCCATTCTTGTCCCACTATTATGCCTTTTGGGTACTACATTTCTAAAAATTACTCTCGGGAGAAATTTCAACTTCCACTTCCATCTTCTTCTTCCCTTTTTCTCCTATGGTAGCTACTTTCTTTGGTGTCATTTGTAAATTGTAACTCTCTATCCTCAAATGCTTGTTTTTAGCTTCTACAATGTGCAAACTCAAACCCTAGCTCGAATCCACATGCCCTAGTTGAAAACATGTGCCCTAGCTCTTTCAAATGCTCTACTTTGCTCAAACCCTTCACCAACAAGGACGTAAGCTTCTCCTGTGCACAAATCTGCTTCTTATGTCTGGTTTCACACTCTTCACACCTCAATACTCTTCACTTATCTCTGCCACACTTAGCTCTTTTAATTTTTTGTGATTTACAATGGTAAGAATGAACTTGTATCCCTCCCTTATATAGATTTTCAAAAATTTGGTGCATTTATTGCTCCTTCACCTATGAACAATCCTCATTAAGTGACCCTTTTACAAATTTCCATGTGACACATCATCATGCCTCAGTCATAGCCTTTTAGCGTGCCTTACTACCTTCTAGCTACAATCTTCCCTTCAGCGTGCTTCAATGCACCTGAGTACCTCATCATTATGCCTTCTCCTGGTAGTCTCCATGGTCACCGCTTACCTCACGTTATACTATTCCTTCGTTTATCACCATCCATGGTCCTCATTTTGAAGAAATCTTCTTTTCACCAACTCTTAAAACTTTGAATAGCTTTTTGTAGTATTTTTTTCCTTTATGTGTACCTATTTCTCAACAACCACCCCACACAAATAGTATGTGCAGTCCTCTGCACATAAAAATACTACAAATGGTAATTAGCTTCTGGCGTGCAAACATGCTTATTTCACAAAACAAAAACTAAATTGACAAAGCATAACGACAAAGAAGGAAATACATTAAGGGAATACATAATTGAAAACCTAATCTAAATGGCAATATTGCCTTATTAAAAACACCAAGAAGACTTATTTATAGTAGGGATTCAGCCTACTCCCGTTGAAGTAATCGGGTAACCGTATTCCATTAAGTATTTCTAACTAAAAAGCTCTTGTTTCAAGTATGTGAGTGATAACATATGGTCCTAACTAATGTACTTTGAGTTTTCTGGATGGCACAAAAACTTAGAATCATAGAGAAGCACCATTTGTCCAGTCTCAAACTTTTTTTCCCTAATGTGCCTATCATGTCATGCTTTCTGCCTGGATTTTTATTGCTTTTGACTCTAGCGTGCTATTGCTCATTTCTCATCTAACTTAATCAACTTGTCAATCTATTCTTATAATGTTTTCTCATAAGTTAGACCTCCAGCATGTGCAATACGCAAATAAGGTAACATGAATTCCATAGGAAGAATTGCTTCTATGCCAAACACCAATTAAAAGGGTGTGGCCTTGCTTAGCCACTTGTATGTTGTTCTATATGCCCAAAGTACTTGTACAAACTTTATCATCCCAATCCTTCATTCCAACATCAAAATGTTTTCTCAATGTATGGCTCAAAATCTTATTGAAAACCTCAACAGAATCATTTTCTTGAGGATGATATGGTGTAGTCTTATGGTGTACAATCATGACTTCATCCAATAAATTTCTGATTATCTCATTGAGAAAATGTGTGCCCTATCACTTTGGTCAAACTTAAAGGGCATACATACCTTGTAATAATATTTTCCCATAGAAAGCTAGCTGTTGTAGCCACTATACAATACTTTGTAGGCATTTCTTCTTCCCACCTTGTCAGATAGCCTGCATAAATAATGATATAGCATGATGATCCAATCTGCAATTTGGTGTGAAACAGGACCCACAAAATCTATAGCTCATTTCTCAAATGGTTTTGCACTGGTAATAGGTCTTAGAGGCATTTCATATCTTTGACCTAGTTTCCCAAGGCACTGACAGTGATCACAATCCTTGCAATATGCATTACAATATTTATACAGGGTCTCCCACCATAATCCAGTAAGTATAACCTTGCACGTAGTGGTGTCACCTACATAGTGGCCACCTGTAGTACCACCATGATCTTCTTCCATGATATCTATGCACTCATATTCCAATACACAATGGTGTAATACTTCATCCCGACCTAACTTGTACAAGTCACTGCTAATCAACATATATGGCATCGCGTATATAGCAAGTTATTTCTTCTCTAAGGATTTCATTTCTTTTGGTGCCATACATGTTCATAGAAAGACAACAATGTCCTCTAATTCTAATGGCGCATGTTGCAACTCCGTATAATTGTGCATCGAGCATGGTATCTTAAATTTCCTGTGCTTCTTCTCCTAACCATATTCTGGATAAATGGTCTGGTCCATAATTACTTTTGCCTAGTTTTACAACAAATGTGAAATAAAATTCTTGAAATAAGAGTACCCATCTACATATGCACCCCTGTAAAATGGGCTTGTTTACTAAATACTTCAATGTCATGTGATTTGTATAAAATAAAAATGGTGTAGCTAGCAGGTACTATCTGAATTTATGTAGCGCATAGATCATTGACAAAGCTTCATGCTCTGTAGTTGTGTAATTCTGCTCTGTAAGATTCAACTTTCTACTAGAAAAATAGAGAGGATGATCTATAATACCGTCTCTAGGTTGAGCCAACACTGTGCCAATGGTCATGCCATAGGTATCCACATATACATGAAATGGTTTTTCCCATGAAGGAAAGTGCATAATAGGCACAATAGTAAGTTTTTTCTTCAATGTCTCGAATGTAGGTTGATGTGGTTCTCCCCAGTAGAACATCCCTTTTCCCTTTAGTAAATCCTCCAAAGGTGTGGCAACCTTAGCATACCCCTTTATGATTTTTCTATAATAACTAGTGTGACCTAAGAATCCACACACCTCACTTTGACTGATAGGCTCTTTTAGGCCGATAATGACTACAACCTTATCTGAATCAACCAACAAACCTTCCTTGCAGATTATGTGTCCTAACAATATTCCAAATGGTGTAGCAAATATGTACTTCTTGATGTTCAAAGAGATACTCAACTGTCTACATCTTTCAAACATTAAGTGTAGATTGTCATAATGATCCTTAACAAGTCCATACACCATCCAATCATCTAAATAAACCTGCAAGAAGTTGTGAATAAAATATTTAAACACTTGAATAACTATGCGTGAAAATACAACAGGCACATTTTTCAGACCAAAAGGCATCACAATATAGGAAAAGTTTCCCCATTCAGTAGTAAAAGTAGTCTTTTCCTGATCCTCCTAGGTAATCCTAACCTGATGATACCTAGAGAATCCATCTGTAAACGAATAGATTTCACACCCTGCAACACCTTCTAGTATTTCCTTAGTGAATGACGTAGGAAAGGGATTAGTCACACATGCAACATTCAGCTCCCTATAGTCCACACAGATCCTAATCTAACCATCCTTCTTGATACTAATCACCATTGGACTAACCCATTCTAACTCGTCAGGGGCTTGATGATTCCAGACTTTAACATTTTGTCAATCTCTTCTTTGACCTTTTCGCACAAGTTAGGGTTCATCCTATAGGGTCTCTTTCGATTGAGGGTACACCCTCTTTAATCTTTATCTACATCTCTCCTAATGATTCATGCACATCTTTAAGTTCATAGTACCCCCAAGGGAATAAGTCCTAATAATCACATAGCAAATTGATGATTTTTTCCACTTAAGAGTCGAACAATAGTCTGAATTATTACCTCTTTAGGCTCAAGATCGATCCAATATTCATTTTCTTTGTCTTCATTGGTTCATGATAGGCATGTGTGGCTTTATTTACACCGTCCAACACCTCACGCCTACGTTGAATGTTCTACATCAAGATTTAATACTTCTTCATCATTCACTAAGTAGACCATTGTTACTTTTTCTTTCTCAAGACAAGCACCTTTGAAGTAGTATGGCATCGACCTCTATTTCTTCGAGAAAAATGTGCTCCTGAGTCTCCTTCATCAAATAACTCCTGTATGAGTTCTTCCGCCTTGGCACCATCCCCATAGTTAAGAACTTTATAACCTTTAATGCTTCTTCTATAGGAGGTTTAGTAGAGAATAAGTCAAATGTCTGGGTCATTATTGTAATTAAATCCTACCAATTTCTAGTCTCTCTATGGAGTTCTGCATATGCATACCAAGCATGCGCGTAACCTTGTAAAGTAGAATAAAATTTGTGCACCCAGAGTGAAGGTGGTAAATCTTCCTACCCCTCTATCTAGAGTCTCTCACACTACTGAACATGGTGCTAAACAGGTTGATTACCATGATACGTGCAAATTTGAGTAGGTGCATTACTTTTGAAGAATCTAGTAAAAAGAGCAATCCTAATTTCATTCCATCCTACCAGATTATCCTTGTGAACCACCCACCAATGCATTGTTGTCCCGCGTAGGGTATATGCTAGCATATTCCTTCTCTCCAACTAGTGTATCCATTGTTCCTCTATAGTGCTAAGGAACACCATAGAATATCCTTCTCGGTGTAACAAGGTACCCAGTTGTTACCTATTCTCTTGATACAATGCGGTTTGTTTTCCTAGAAAATATACTCTTTACTTCACACCCTACCAACTCATAAGTGTTATGAGCCCAATTATCATAAGCAACACTTGTAGTATCGCTAACAGACTATGCATCCTCCTACTGAAGGATTCCTTGTTTAGATGGATCAAGCACATCCGGGGTCCCATACGGCACATACATAAATCCTATTTAGGTCTTCCTCACTCAAAGGCTAAACATAGGGTGCAGATTTTCCATCTCTTAGAGGGATAATAACTTTCTCCTCCTTGTTTTCAAAGCTGATATAACCCTTTTTGAACCAAAGATCAGCATTATTTGCATAGCACCAAGGATGCCCCTGTATTGCTAGGAAGCTATCTACCTCTACCAGCACTAAAACCTCAAAATCTCAAGTGAACTTGGTTCCCTGTATGGTAATGGATGCATCTTTTAACACTATGATAGGAGTGGCCTTAGTTTGTTTAGCCATGAACAATACATTTGAGGATGGCTATAATGGATGTCTCCCCATTTGTACCCATGCATCTAAAGTAAGAACATTGACTTCCGCACCTGTATCAATCAATATATTACTTAAAATCCACCCATCCACAACAGCATTCAGAGTGATTTCCTTGTCATAATCTAGGCTATGGGGGATATTTGCATGAAAGATATGTCATCCAGTCTCAATACTTGCGTGAAGAGTGTTTCTCTTTAACCAATTCCCTAACATTGGAATGATATTCTCCTGGTGCAAAATCTTGCACACTTCTTTCAAGTCATCCACATCAGATTGGACCATCTCTATTGCTTTCTTTTGCTCCATCTTTCATGATTTCTCCTTTAGATATTATATTTCACCCCGAAGATCTCTCGAGTACCTTCATGGTTTCCTAATAAACCTCCTCCTAATGGGCGGGATCTAGGTAACGCATATAGAACCTCCTCCTTAGTGATGGTAGGCTTCTATTGCAATGCTTCTTTGGCACGTGCTGCTTCAGCGTGGGTAGTGATATTTACCTACAATGCCTTGGATTCTAGTTCCAATTTAGACACCCACCGATTTTCCACAGATTCGTTGTATCCTAACCACCCCTGTGCCTTTTTTTCTTGTTTATGTTGCTTATTAAGATGCTCATAAAATTATGGGCATTCCTCATAACTATGATTCCTTCCATAGAAAGAACGTGTAATATTCTGAGGACATTCACACTGTAATGGTCAAGAGATCTTCATATATAACATGTTCCACGAGGCAACTCGCCTCTTCCACCACTACGGCCTCTCCTCCAAATCCACCCACATATCCTTGACCTCTACCATGACCACCTTCAAAACACCCTTCATTCTGATCATAGTGCACCTAATTTTGATCCCGATCCTGATGCTCATTATTTCCTTTAGAGTTATATCGATACTCCTATCTTTCATACACCAATATCTATAGAATCATAGATCACCAACCAATCGATGATCTTACTGTTTCGTGAGTTTTGGCCCTATAAATTTTATAGTAACAAGAGACATTTTTCCTTATTACACGTTGTAATAATGGGCTTGAGATAGTATCATGGTTTAAATGACATATCTCATAGTCTAACAACAATGGGCGTCTGATCTTTAGGGAAAACTATCCTTTATGTGACCTCCCATGTCACAATCATCGTGCACAAAATCCCTATGTGTGTCTCATGTGTTGAATTTTTCGATAGCTTCTACAACTATCTCACCATATCTACAATATGTGTTTCCAAAAATGGGCTCACCTCGGTGTCTATACTTCCAATTTCCTCGGCGCGTAAAGTTGCTTCAATTGCTTCACTTGGATCAGTGTATGTCTTATGTAATAGCTCCCTTCTAAAAGGTGTAATCAAGCCCCCAATGAACCAGTGTGCATGTTGTCTTGCATGAATATCATAAGAAATTTTTGATAACATTGTTTTGAAATGAGAATCATACTCTCTGAAACTCTTAATAGTTCCTTTCTTAATATCCTTGAGCAAATTTATACTCTTTGGCTCAAACTCAGGGATGTGGAACTCTTTAAGGAAAGTATCTTTTAAAGTTGCATAGTCTATGGAAGTTTGATCAAGGTCAAACTTTCTATACTAGCTTTGTGCACACCCTTGTAACGTAGTGGCGAATTGAATTTCCCTGCGATTAGAAGCCATGATTCCTTTTGTGTGCCATAATATTTCACACATGTGCATGTGTTCAACATCATCCTCTATGCCCCTATACTCTGGAAGATGAAGAGACATCTCCATGTAAATATTTTTTTTTTGGTGCGGATCTTACCCACTTGATCCAGAACCTCATGTGTTTCCTCTGCCTCTAGAACCACCTATACCTCCTGATCTTGAACCTGTAGCCGGAGTCGGGCCAAAAAATGTACTCCCTATGTCCCAACAGGTATTATTGAATCGCACCCATATGGTCTGTGAAGTATTACTAATCCTTAAGAGAGTCCGAAATTCTATGTGGATGAATTCTCTGTGGAAGATACACCTAAAAAGGTACCTCCAAACAATAACAAAGACATTTTCGCTACCATTGATGTGCTTGTTATATAAATTACTCCTCCTCTTATACTGCCTAAATTAGCTTGTTGACTATTTTTTTACTAGATACTAGAAGACCAAGCGCAAGGGCAAGGTTTCAGGTAGACTCAAATGTGCGCCTACAACCTAGGTCATCTCTATTGGTGCAATTCTATGTGAAGCGAGGGGGTTCCTTGTCATTCTTTCCCAAATGGTGGAGTTCTTGATGCTCGTGTTAGACATCTTCTACATGAACTTCAAATCATTTGTGAGCCATCTCTCTCCTCAATGTCATACACTCTATAATGTCACATTACTTCTCTATCTCCCTCTCACATGCCTCATTGTAATCAAATAACACCCTTGTGTTATTTTCCCATTAGTGTTGATATGTGATATGATATCTTTCGATTTTGGAAATCATGCTTGATATGGATAAGTCTTTTCTACTCTTAAGATCCTTTGATCAAACTAGTATGACTTCTTTGAATTCATTTTCACTTACGGAAGGTTGTTTTCAATCTGGTTTAAGAGTTGTGAACTTGTCTTATATCGACTCACCCTTGGATCAATTTCAGTGATCCAAGGAATGTTTTAAAATTGTTTTGTTGAATGAATGGTAAAATCAACATTTCATGTGTTAAGCTACACATCGGGACTGAACTTTTTGTTGCAAGTTCTTTGACTATTATGAGAACACATTTCCATTCGGTAGGTGGTTTGACTTGTGTCTTTGAGGATCGACCAAGACAGTTCATTGTTGATAAAAATAGGCATGCAGCCTGAACATGGCATAAGGGATACCCAAGACCCTATTGAGGATTGACTTACAAAATCCTAAGCTAGGTGGAAATATTTCCTACCTAAGCTATGTTACTTGATACAATTATGTTTCTAACCTAAACTGGTACTAAAGAATTAGAGGGGTTGTTAGGTATGAAAACTAGAACCTGACACTACAAGGTTATTAAGTGATCTAACCTAGTTTCTAAAAACTATTGTATTTTGATTACTTACCTATGTGGAGTTACCTAACCTAAAAGCTAAGGACTTATGTTGGGGGTTAGTGGTTAGTGTTATATCCTAAGGTATAAACTTTAACCTACCTAAGATCTAACCTAAGCCAGTAATCTACCCTAAACTAATGGCATGAAGGGGAACCTAAAGGGTCACATACACATTGGCGATGGGTTCCAAGGAATTTATGAAGAGGATAAGGTTTATTAAATTCTACGGACTACCAACTTTGGTAGTGGCTAGTTTGGTTGGTGGAGGCCTAGGTGGAAGCATCACTAGAGATGGAAATGCATGTTATTTTAGATTGGGAACTCTGCTAGACTTGGTAGGTGGTGGCAAGGAAGATTGGGTGGGAGATATGGAATTAATGCAATTAATGAACCTTGTTTCATGAGCCCGAACCACTTTGGAAGGCATGCCATAGATTTTTGTTTAGTTGTTTCATTTTGCATGCTCTCCATTTTTCTCTCTCCATGCACTCTCTGGTTTTTGAACCAATAGTTTAAACTACACTGCATGGCTATTTTGGAGGTTTCAAATCTATTTTTGTTTCATGGAGAGTATATGAGGCATTGTGGAAGAAGTATTTTGTTGTTTGATCTTTCGTGGAGAAGAAGGGAAGAAGTGAGCTCAGCTAGAGGTCTTCTTTGATTTTACAGTGACACTATCAGGCATGATAGGCCCTAACTATTAAAATCTCCTACTTTCCTCTAAGTGTTTTCATTAAAACAACTTTTCTCTGATGAATATTGTGCATTCATGCTTAACTGGTAAATTGATAGATGGGTTTTGTAAAAAAAACTTGTATTTTGTGTTTTTGAATCTGTGTGTTACATGATTCTATTGAAAGCTTACTTTGCACTACTTTTTCATAGAGGAACCATGTATACTTAAACTAAACTGGTAAGCACTATTTGTTTCTTTAGTGGTTTGAAATTCATGTATACATAAATGAAACTAGTAGTCTTTGTTTGTTTTTCAAAGTGGTTTGAAATTGATTGTTGGTTTTGACTTCATTTGTGACCTTTTAATGTTACAGAGATCTATCTGTATTCATTAGAGGTTAGTGTTGCAAAATTTTTTGTTTTATTTACACGAGCTGGTAAACAACTCTAGTTCTTATTGATACTACAAACTGGTTTGAACTATTTGATTTGAAACTGGTTTCAATGGATGGAACCATTGTAGAGATTATTTGCTCTATGATGTTAGCATTTTTATTTCATGGTTATTTGGACTATGAGTAAGTCCATAAATGGCTTGTTGTGTATCGCCATGTGGAAACTTTAACTGTCACAAAAGTTTGCATGCATAGGTAAAATAGTATATGGTTTAGTTTTGCTTTTCTTCTTGCGAAAAGTATTGATTGTTATTATAAATCGCAGGTAGTGTGGATAAGCTAGTATATGGTTTAGTTTGGTGTTTTATCCTATGCAACTTGATTGTTTTTGGAACAGTATTGAACTTGGAACTTGGGTTTGTTATCTTTGATATTTGGTATTGTAATTCGAAGTCTCTTTGGCAAGATGCTTGGGAAATATTGTTCTTTTGACCACCTTAATGGTTTTTGGAGATTCTTTATGAACCCGACTTGTGAGTCATCCGGTCTAAGCTCTATCAAGCATCTTACATTCCATTTGAGTTTGAAATAGGGTTGAAAGGATGCTAATGGAGAATGGAAACATTTCTTCTTATTTTGTACTATATGTAAATGCTTCATTGCACTCAGTCTAGTCTTCCGGTGCTGGTGTATTATGTAATTGTGTTTGTGATATTGAGATGTGCCACTGTACAATCCATTTAATACTTGGTGTTTTTAATAGAAACCTGAATGTTGTGATGGTTCAGATATTATAGACTTTGGATTATTCTATAAACTATTGAGGAACTGTTGTTACCCTAACTAGGTTACATGTATTTGAATGGTTTGATCCTTCAATGGCGTTTATACTTTGCATTGTGCTTGAAATTGTAAATGAGCCCTGGACTGTACATGTTAGTTATATGAGGTTTGATTTAGTCATTTTCCTGGAAACCCAACCCGTAGTCCTTATAGTGATATACTGTTGAGATAGCTTCTATTTACCCGAACTGTTGGAAATTTTTGAGTGTACAACATCTACTCTGACTTATTACCTCTTGAGAAATCCTAGTAAATGAATGTTGGGTCTTGGAAGCTTGTGTGATTCAAGTCCCAAAAGGAGTTATGATGGAACTTGGAACTTCACTGTTGATAGTATAGGGTTCTAAGAATGAGCAATGTTAACATGATTTCTTCTTATCTTGAGGTTGTTCTGGTCCAATGGAAGAATGTTAGGTCTTTAAAGAAATACTCTGTGAATCTTTACCGGCCATGGGCTGTGTATGAGTTTCATTGATACATTGTTCCTAATGGTAAGTAGAATTCATGTATTATAATGGGAAGGTTTAGAAAGGAAGATAGTTTTTAGTATTCTCTTTCTTTGAAATGGTCATTGTTCTCTTTCCTTGGAACTCTTGAATGAACTTAAACTGTATGTAGGAGAGGAAGTAAAACTATTTTATTAAGTTGTAAAGAAATGATTATAAATTGGGATCATTTTCTGTTAGGTCTCTTTTTAAATTCAGTTGGATTATGTTTGTTGGTTGGAACCTCCTGATTTTGATTCTTATTGGAAAAGGAAATTAGTGTATATTAGTCTTGTATACTTTTCATTTGACTGAAATGGAGTAGAATGAGATTGAAGTTAGTTTGGAAAAAGAAATTGTAGATTGTTGTTAAACCATCACTTCTTCTTGAATTTCTTTCATATGAATCTATTTTGATGAATACCTTAAATGGTTAAATTTTAAAGTAGAGTTACTTTAAAGAGATAATTTTTCTTATGATATTCACTGTTTCAACTTTGTGGATGGTTATGTACCTTGGTAAATGGAATGCTTCTTTTCTTCCTTACATGAAAGTGAGATGAATCATCCAAGAAGGGATAGGTTGTAATTACTTCTGTATCTTATAGTAAAGATATGAGTTGTATTATATTTGGTATATTGGAAATAGTGATATGTTATGTTTTGTTGTTTGGTAAAGATAATTGGTGGAATCAATTATACTTTAATTTATAGGACAGGTAGCATAGATTATATTATGTTCTTCTTTTATTAAAACTGTTTAGTATGGCTCTTCTTTTTATTGATATTACTTATGCTTAGGGAGTATGAATTACTTGTTGTTCATTAAAATAGGGTTGTTTTATTGGAACAATTAGTGGAATGCACTTCATTTTAAGGATTAGTGCTTATCATGCTCAGTTCATTGAACTGACCATCTAGTAATTTTTGTAGATGGACTTCGTAAGTGATAAAAGAAGGAAAAAACTTATATGTTCCATTGGCTGATCTAAGTTGGTTCTTGTGAAGAATTATGATCTGTTCTTAAATTGTATTGAAAAAGAAAAGTTATTCCCTTTTTAATGAAGGCTATTTTATAGAGTATGTATGAAATGCATAAGTTGTAAATGTATAAGTTCGAAAAGGAAATGTAGAATGAGAATTTACTTGCATGGATTATGTAAATTATCTTGTACTTTGCAAAAAAAGGAATCCTATTCTGTTGATGTTCTTCATGTTAGTTATATGTTTCAATGAGTGTTCTTGGATAAGTAGGAAAAAGGGAATTAGAGTATTATCCCTAAACATGAAGCAACTAAATAAGTTGTGGATAATCAATGTTCTTATCTAAACAATTCAAATTATTAAGGTAATGTGTGATGAACTTACAATGAAAACTAAGAACTTTGTAGGGGACATAAAGGGTGTGTTAAACCCTAGAACTTAAGAGGAAGACTCTTCCTCTCTTATTAAAAAGTAAGCAAAAAGGGAAATATGAATACAATCATTAGACTACTTTTAATAAAGTCTACTAAGTTACAACCTCGGTGGTTGTTACACTTCCTTGAATAGTTAATTTACATTGAAGGAAACTTAAGATGTTGTTGTCCTTAATTCTGGGTCGATGTTGTTCAACCAACGTTAACAAACATCGAAAGCAACCTTAACAAAAAGGAAGTTCTGCTAGGGTTATTAGAATCTAGTTGGGAAGGAACTCAGGGAGAGTTGGATTAGAGTCTGGGTAGGGTTGCTGAAATCTACCTTTAGGAACCCAAATTAATTAACTTTAAATAATCTCCCAAGGGTATGTATATCTCGATGAGGTTATTTTGTAGGATGTTGACACACATGCCAACTAGGATTGTACCTTTGAGAAGATTAGGATCTTCTCAAGGATACAACACTATAGTTGACATGTGGCAACACCCTTCTGCATTGATCATCTAGATCTACACACTTTTGGACTTGAACTTAGTTTCTCTCCAGGACTGGGTAGTAGTGTAGTTACGATACGAAGTAGCCCTCTAGGACTCAGGGTATCTTGGCACATGGGGTTGACCTAGGTTGACCTAGTATGCCAATCTATCCTAAGTCTTTGTGAGCTCCTTCCTATCATAACCTATGATGTTAACTAGAACTAGGGATAAACCTTGGGCAAGAGGACTGATGGAAGTCAGTAAAGGACATTCTAGATAACAATAGAGTGGGGTGAAGGATATTCCGGATTGATGAATATGTCATCAAGGAATAAGTAATATGAACAGTATGTTAAAAATATTTGGCCAAAGTATCGCAAAAGTTGCTGATTGCATTGTCCTATGTCACCTAGTCTAAGGATCATGATGCAGATGAATATTGGTAACAACTATTCAGTTAGGTTCCTTAGATAGATCACTCAATACCCAGAACAGGGTAAGAGAACCATGTATACATAGTATATAGAAAAGTATTCAATACTTAGTGTTAAACATGAATAGATCGGTAGATTACAAGTCATGAAATGAATAGATCGGTAGATTACGAGTCATTACAGCTGCATATGGTTATCTATTATAAGAATGATTTTTTGGAATGTGTGTTCTAAATTACATATTTAGAATAGGGAACATTACGTAAAAAAAAATTCCTTATTTCTAAAGTCTTAAAATGGGAATGTTACATCTTGGTATCAGAGTTGAAGGTTGTCAGCTCTTGGACCTATTGTGTCCATAATCTGATAAAAACTTGAATTTTCTTGTAACAGAAAATGGTTAGAACAAGAGGAAACGTTGTGAACAATGCTCCACCTAAGGAAGGAGGAAGTAAATACCACCCAAAAACTTGATGAGATCCTTGCTGCCCTGTTGGACACAAGAGATCATTTGACTGTGCTCGAGCAACAAGTGATGGGTAATGAGGAGGAAGATGAAGCTGGTAATAAAAATCAGCCACCTCATGAGGACAACCCCAATATGGGTGTTGATAATAACAATGTTAATGTACCTGACCAGCCAGAAAACAAAAAGGCTAGGTTGGCCTTTGAACTCACTAATGATATAAAAAGGATAAGTCCACCTAAGTTTGATGGCACCACATTAGGTGATGGAGCTGAGAACTGGCTCAAGTGAGATGGAGAAGTACTTTGCAATAAGGAACTTCTCCGAAGAGACCAAAGCTATTTGGGGAGCATATCAGCTTTCCCATGAAGCATCTTCATGGTGGGACAATGGAAGGATGAGCTAAACATTGATGAAACTAACATCACTTGGGATCAATTTAAAGGTTATTTTAGGCAATGATGGCTGCCACAACTTTATTATGATCAGAAAATGACTGAATTTTAGAACTTAGCTCAAGGGAAGTTAACTGTAATTGAGTATTGGGAATGGTTTATGAAACTACTCAAGTATGTACCTCAGTATCAAACTGATGAGAAGTTTAGGATATGGAAATTCATCATGGGATTGAATCCCATTATTGGGGGAGAGGTTGATGTTCATAGCCCAACCACTATGGAAGGGGTTGTTGAAAAATCCATAAGGCAGGAACAAAAATTAAAGGCTATTTCTGCTCACAAAGAAGAAGTACGGAAGAAAGTTCCAAACTCTTCTTCAGCTTCTCTTGCACCTAAGAAAGGACCATGGAAAAATTTTGGTAACAAAAGTAAGTTTCCAACCGATAATAATAAAAAGACAAAGCAATGAATAAGACTGCTGGTAATACATGAAACAATTTTTCTAGAAATAATAATAATGGGTGAAAACCCTATGGAGGTCAGAATGATAACTACAAGGCTGGGAATAATTCTGAGCCCAAAAAGGGACCAAGTAGGAGGCTGTTATAACTATGGAAAAGATCATTACGTGAATCAATGTCCTTTGAAAAAGGATGATCGTAATCAGCAACACAAGATACATGTTGCAGTAGCTGACAAGCAAGTTGAAAAGCAAGTTACACCTATTGAAGTTCCTGGTAAGTTATTTGGCATACCTGTAACTATTCTATTTGATACGGGAGCTACTGAATGTTTTATTTCTAGTAAACTTGCTTCAAAACTTAAAAGAAAAGATGGAAAAATGGATAAATCATGGACTATACATTATGGTAATAATTCTATTCATACAATTAGTATGTGTCTTTTCGGGGCAGTCCTTGACTTACCTAGCTTTTCCACAGAAGTTGATCTCTATGTAGCACCTTTGGGATCTTATGATATAGTCATAGGTGTAAATTGGTTAGCAGAGCATAAAGCAAAGGTAGACTATTTTGAAAAACATATTAGTTGTTTAGATGATCTGTAGAAAACAACAGAGATTCAAGGTGTAAAATGAGAAATTTTAGTTAGGAAATTATCAGCTATGCAACTTAAAAGGCCAAAAATAAGGGTTGTACCTTATATGTAGTAAAGATTTCTAAATCTGTGGAAGAAAACAGTGATTTTATGGAACATTATCCATTATTACTGAAACTATGGTGATGTATTTTCGGAAGAATTACCGGGACTACCACCCAAAAGGGAGTTTGACTTCACGATTGAAATCAAACCAGGTACTGAACCTATTTCTAAAGCACCTTATCGGATGACTACCATAGAGTTAGTAGAGCTTAAAGGCTCAATTACAAGAAATTTTTTCTAAGGGTTTGATTAGACCAAGTGTTTCACCTTGGGGAGCACTAGTGATCTTTGTGAAAAAGAAGGATGGAACCCTCAGATTGTGCATTGATTACAAGGATGTTAAACAAAGCAACAATCAAGAATAGATACCCACTTACCTAGAATTGATGATCTATTTGATCAGATGCGTGGAGCATTGGTATATTCTAAGATAGACCTTGGTTTGGATATCACCAACTATGAATTAAGGAAGAGGATATTCATAAAATGGACTTTTAGGACAAGGTATGGACATTATGAATTCACGGTTTTACCCTTTGGATTAACGAATGCACCTGTAACTTTTATGAACTTAATGAATAATATCTTTCAAGAATACTTGGACAAGTTTGTGCTTGTATTCTTGGATGACATTCTCATATATTCTAAAAGTGTGGAGGAGCACCATGAACACTTGAAAATAGTTTTGGAAATTTGAGAAAGAGACAGTTATATGGTAAGTTGTCCAAATGTTCTTTCTATGACACTGAAGTTCACTATTTGGGTCATGTTATAAGTAAAGATGGGATTGTTGTAGATCCTTCTAAAATTGTAGCTATAATCAAGTGGCTTGCACCAAAGAATGTACATGAAGTTAGAAGCTTCATGGGCCTTACAGGTTATTATAGAAAATTTGTTAAGGATTTTTCTAAGGTGGTTGCACCAATAACTTCATTGCAGAAAAAGGATAAGAAATTTGTTTGGAATGATAAATGTGAAACTACTTTTAAAAATTTGAAAATTCAGTTGACTTCAACACCTATTTTAGTTGTACCTGATCCAAATGGAGACTTCATGGTTGTAACGGATGCATCTAGGGAAGGTCTTGGAGGTATTTTGTTACAAAATGATCATGTCATAGCTTATGAAAGTAGAAAACTTAAGTTACATGAGTTGAATTATGCTCCACATGATTTAGAGCTTACTGCCATAGTTCATGCACTTCAAGTTTGGAGGCATTATCTACTTGGTAAACCATTTGAGTTGAAAACTGATCATCTTGGAGTGAAGTATATTTTTACTCAACCAAATCTGAATGCAAGACAACGAAGGTGGTTAGAGTTTTTGTCTCAATATGACTTTGACATAAGTTATATTAAAGGAAAAGAGAATAGAGTGGTTGATGCTCTAAGTCGTAGGAAGCACATTTATGCTCTTATAACACTAAGAACTCAGTTTAAGGATGAAGTAAAAAGTGTTATGGAATCTGATTCTTACTTTCAAGCAAGTGAAAGTAGCTCTTTATAGATCCAAAAGATGAAAAGTATAAAGGTTTTCACTTTGATAATGAGGGAATCTTACGATATGAAAACAGAGTATACGTACCCTTACCTAATGATTTGAGAAAGAAATTGTTGACAGAGTTTCACAATTCACCCTTTCTCAGGCACCCTGGCATTACAAAAATGCTTGCTGATATAAAACAACAATATTTCTGGAAAGGAATGAAAAAGGATGTTATAGATTTTGTGACTCATTGTCTAGAATGTCAATGAGTAAAAGTGGAACATATGCATCCAGCTGGTTTATTGTATCCTCATAGCATACCGTAGTACAAATGGCAAGTAATAAGCATGGATTTTGTACAAGGATTGCCTATGTCAAGAAATAAACATGATGTTATTTTGGTAGTAGTTGACAAACTAACAAAAGTAGCTCATTTTATTGTTGGAAATCTAAAGGATGATTCTCCTGTTTTGGCTAAAAGATTTGTACACAAAATTTTCAGATTACATGGAGTACCTGAATTAATCATATCTGATAGAGACCCTAGAATGATGTCAAGGTTTTGGCAAATGCTTAACGTAGCTCTAGGAACTAAATTGAATTTCAGTTCTGCGTATCATCCTGGAAATGGATGGACAAACTGAAAGAGTAAATCAAGGTTTTGGAGGATATGTTACGGATGTATTGTATGGATCAGTAGTACAAGTGGGAAGAGTACCTTCCATTAGTTGAATTTGCATACAATAATACATATCATGCTTCTCTTAAGATGGCACCTTTTGAGGTGCTTTACGGAAGGAAATGTAGAACCCCTATTAGTTGGGATAGCATTGAGGATAGGGAGGTAATTGGACCTGAAATCCTTACGGAAATGGAACAACAAGTTAAAATGATTCGTGAACACTTGAAAGAAGTAAAGCAGATAGGAAAAAGAGTTATGCTGACTTAAAGTGGGTTGACAGGAAATTTGAACTTGGAGAAAAGGTTTTCTTCGGGTTAAACCAAAAAAGAGTTCCATAACTTTTGGCAAGGCTGCCAAGTTATCACCTCGATATGTGGGACCTTTTGAAATAGTTGAAATAATCAACCCTGTAGCTTATCATTTAGCACTACCACCTGCTTTGTCACGAATGCATGATGTTTTCCATATTTCTTTGCTTAAGAAATACATTTCAGATTTATCACATGTGTTAAATTGGAATTCCTTTCAGTCCAAGACCCAGGAATAATCATGGTTAAGCCCATTCAAGTGTTGAAACTTGCCAGTTGCATTTAAGAAATAGAGAAATAAGTCAATGTAAGGTCCAGTGGGACCAGTTTAACAAGGAGAGTGCAACTTGGGAAAATCTGGAAGATATGAAAACTACTTTTCCATATCTATTTAAACAAAATTAAATCATTGGTGATAATTTTTATGAATTTATCCTTTATGACATTAAATAAGCTAGTTTTGGGCAGATATTTACTTGAATTGAATAAAAGGTTATTTATTACTGATTTCTGGAACTATAAGGTTTGGAAATACTTGACTTAGGATAAGAGAAGTGAATGAATTGACTATCCTTGATGTAAATTGTTAAAAGAGGTAATCATCGGGATGATGATTCTTTTTAGGAGGGAAGCATGTAACACCCTTGACTATTGTTATTTTCCTCCTTTGCATTCAAGTGTTGATATGTGATTTTCCTTATAAGGATATGTTCTTCTGATTTTTGGAAATCATGCTTGATATGGATAAGTCTTTTCTGCTCTTAAGCTCCTTTGATCGAATTGGTATGACTTCTTTGAATTCATTTTTCACTTCTGGAAGGTTGTTTGCAATCTAGTTTAAGAGTTGTGAACTTGTCTTATATCGACTCACCCTTGGATCAATTTTAGTGATCCAAGGAATGTTTTAAAACTACTCTATTGAATGAATGGTAAAATCGACATTTCATGTGTTAAGCTACACGTTGGACTGAACTTTGTTGTTGCAAGTTCTTTGACTACTGTGTGAACACATTTCCATTCAGTAGGTGGTTTGACTTGTGTCTTTGAGGATCGACCAAGATAGTTCATTGTTGATAAAAATAGGCATGCAGCTTGAACATGGCATAAGGGATACCCAAGACCCTATTGAGGATTGAATTACAAAATCCTAAGCTAGGTGGAAATATTTCCTACCTAAGCTATGTTACTTGATACAATTCTATTTCTAACCTAAACTGGTACTAAAGAATTAGAGGGGTTGCTAGGTATGAAAACTAGAACCTGACACTACAAGGTTATTAAGTGATCTAACCTAGTTTCTAAAAACTATTGTATTTTGATTACTTACCTATGTGGAGTTACCTAACCTAAAAGCTAAGGACTTATGTTGGGGGTTAGTGGTTAGTGTTATATCCTAAGGTATAAACTCTAAACTACCTAAGATCTAACCTAAGTCAGTAATCTACCCTAAACTAATGGCATGAAGGGGAACCTAAAGGGTCACATACACATTGGCGATGGGTTCCAAGGAATTTATGAAGAGGATAAGGTTTATTAAATTCTATGGACTACCAACTTTGGCAGTGGCTAGTTTGGTTGGTGGAGGCCTAGGTGGCAAGCATCGCTAGAGATGGAAACACATGTTATTTTAGATTGGGAACTCAAGACTTGGCAAGCGGTGGCAAGGAAGATTGGGTGGGAGATATGGAATTAATGCAATTAATGAATCTTGTTTCATGAGCCCAAACCACTTTGGAAGGCATGCCATCATGGATTTTTGTTTAGTTGTTTCATTTTGCATGCTCTCCATTTTTCTCTCTCCATGCGCTCTGGTTTTTGAACCATAGTTTAAACTACACTGCATGGCTATTTTGGAGGTTTCAAATCTATTTTTTTTCATGGAGAGTATATGAGGCATTTTGGAAGAAGTATTTTGTTGTTTGATCTTTCGTGGGGGAAGAAGGGAAGAAGCGAGCTCAGCTAGAAGTCTCCTTGATTTTTGGTGACACTATCAGGCATGATAGGCCCTAACTTTTAAAATCTCTTGCTTTCCTCTAAGTTTTTCATTAAAACAACTTTTTCTTGATGAGTTTTGTGCATTCATGCTTAACTGGTAAATTGATAGATGGGTTTTGTAAAAAAACTTGTATTCTGTGTTTTTGAATCTGTGTTTTCATGATTCTATTGAAAGCTTACTTTGCATTGCTTTTTCATAAAGGAACCACGTATACTTAAAATAAACTAGTAGCATTGTTTTTTCTTCAGTGGTTTGAAATTCATGTATACATAAATGAAATTGGTAGCACTGTTTGTTTCTTCAGTGGTTTGAAATTGATTGTTGGTTTCGACTTCATTTGTGACCTTTTAATGTTACAGAGATCTGTTCTATATTCATTAGAGGTTAGTGTTGCAAACTTGTTGTGTTTTATTTACACGAGCTGGTAAACAACTCTAGTTCTTATTGATACTACAAACTAGTTTGAACTATTTGATTTGAAACTTGTTTGATGGATGGAACCGTTGTAGAGATTATTTTCTCTATGATGTTAGCGTTTTTATTTCATGGTTATTTGGACTATGAGTAAGTCCAGTAAATGGCTTGTTTTGTATCGCCATGTGGAAACTCTGATTGTCGCAAAAGTTTGCATGCACAGGTAAAACAGTATATGGTTTAGTTTTGCTTTTCTTCTTGCAGAAAGTATTGATTATTATTATAAATCACAGCATTGTGGATAAGCTAGTATATGGTTTAGTTTGGTGTTTTATCAATGCAACTTGATTTTTTGGAACAATATTGAACTTGGAACTTGGGTTTGTTATCTTTGATATTGGTATATGTAATTGAAGTCTCTTTGGCAAGATGCTTGGGAAATATTGTTCTTTTGACCACCTTAATGGTTTTTGGAGATTCTTTATGAACCCGACTTGTGAGTCATCTAGTCTGAGCTCTATCAAGCATCTTACATTCCATTTGAGTTTGGAAATAGGGTTGAAAGGATGCTAACAGAGAATGGAAACATTTCTTCTTATTATGTACTATATGTAAACAGCTTCATTGCACTTGGTCTAGTCTTCTAGTGCTGGTGTATTATGTAATTGTGTTTGTGATATTGAGATGTGCCACTGTACAATCCATTTAATACTTGGTGTTTTTAATAGAAACCTAAACGTTGTGATGGTTCTGATATTATAGACTTTGGATTATTCTATAAACTATTGAGGGAACCTGTTGTTACCCTAACTAGGTTACATGTATTTGAATGGTTTTGATCCTTCAATGGCATTTATATTTTGCATTGTGCTCAAAATTGTAAATGAGCCCTGGATTGTACATGTTAGTTATATGAGGTTTGATTTAGTCATTTACTTGGAAACCTAGCCCGTAGTCCTTATAGCAATATACTATTGAGATAGCTCTATTTACCCAAACTGTTGGAAAGTTTTGAGTGTACAACATCTACTCTGACTTCTTACCTCTTGAGGGTCCAGTAAATGAATGTTGGGTCTTGGAAGCTTAAGTGTGATTCAAGTCCATTACGGACTGTGATGGAACTTCACTACTGATAGTTTAGAGTTCTAAGAATGAGCAATGTTATTATGATTTCTTCTTATCTTGAGGTTGTTCTGGTCCAATGGAAGAATGTTAGGTCTTTAAAGAAATACTTTGTGAATCCTTACCAGTCGTGGGCTGTGTATGAGTTTCATTGATACACTGTTCCTAATGGCAAGTAGTATTCATGTATTATAATGAGAAGGTTTAGAAAGGAAGATAGTTTTTAGTATTCTCTTTCTTTGAAATGGTCATTGTTCTCTTTCCTTGGAACTCTTGAATGAACTTCAACTATATGTAGGAGAGGAAGTAAAACTGCTTTATTAAGTTGTAAAGAAATGATTATAAATTGGGATCATTTTCTATTAGGTCTCCTTTTCAAATTCAATTGGATTATGTTCGTTGGTTGGAACCTCCTAATTTTTATTCTTATTGGAAAAGGAAATCAAGTGTATATTAGTCTTGTATACTTTTCATTTGACTGAAAATGGAGTAGAATGAGATTGAAGTTAGTTTGGCAAAAGAAATTGTAGATTGTTGTTAAACCATCACTTCTTCTTGAATTTCTTTCATATGAATCTATTTTGATGAATACCTTAAATTGTTAAATTTTAAAGTAGAGTTACTTTAAAGAGATAGTTTTTCTTATGATATTCTTGTTTCAACTTTTTGATGGTTATGTACCTTGGTAAATGGAATGCTTCTTTTCTTCCTTACATGAAAGTGAGATGAATCATCCAAGAAGGGATAGGTTGTAATTACTTCTGTATCTTATAGTAAAGATATGAGTTGTATTATATTTGGTATATTGGAAACAGTGATACATTATGTTTTGTTGTTTGGTAAAGATAATTTGTGGAATCAATTATACTTTAATTTATAGGATAGGTAGTTTTATAGATTATATTTGTTCTTCTTTTATTAAAATTGTTTAGTATGGCTCTTCTTTTATTGATATTACTTATGCTTAGGGAGTATGAATTACTTGTTGTTCATTAAAGAAGGGTTGTTTTATTGGAACAATTAGTGGAATGCACTTCATTTTAAGGATTAGTGCTTATCATGCTCAGTTCATTGAACTGACCCGTGCTAGCAATTTTTGTAGATGGACTTCATAAGTGATAAAAGAAGGAAAAAACTTATATGTTCCATTGGCTGATCTAAGTTGATTCTTGTGAAGAATTCTGATCTGTTCTTAAATTGTATTGAAAAAGAAAAGTTATTCCTTTTTAATGAAGGTTGTTGTTATGCAGTATGTATGAAATGCATAAGTTGTAAATGTATAAGTTTGAAAAGGAAATGTAGAATGAGAATTTACTTGCATGGATTATGTAAATTATCTTGTACTTTGCAAAAAAAAATGGAATCCTATTCTATTGATGTTCTTCATGTTAGTTATATGTTTAAATGAGTGTTCTTGGATAAGTAGGAAAAAGGGAATTAGAGTATTATCCCTAAACATGAAGCAACTAATTAAGTTGTGGATAATCATTGTTCTTATCTAAACAATTCATGCTAGTAAGGTAACGTGTGATGAACTTACAATGAAAACTAAGAACTTTGTAGGGGACAAAAAGGGTGTGTTAAACCCTAGAACTTAAGAGAAAGACTCTTCCTCTCTTATTAAAAAAGTAAGCAAAAAGGGAAATATGAATACAATCATTAGACTACTTTTAATAAAGTCTACTAAGTTACAACCTTGGTGGTTATTACACTTCCTTGAATAGTTAATTTACATTGAAGGAAACTTAAGATGTTGTTGTCCTTAATTCTGGGTCGATGTTGTTCAGCCAACGTTAACAAACATCGAAAGCAACCTTAACAAAAAGGAAGTTCTGCTAGGGTTATTAGAATTTGGTTGGGAAGGAACTAGGGAGAGTTGGATTAGAGTCTAGGAAGGGTTGCTGAAATCTACCTTTAGGAACCCAAATTAATTAACTTTAAATAATCTCCCAAGGGTATGTATATCTCAACGAGGCTATTTTGTAGGATCCTGACACACATGCCGACTGTAGGATTGTACCTTCGAGAAGATTAGGATCTTCTCAAGGATACAACACTATAGTTGACATGTGGCAACACCCTTCTGCATTGATCATCTAGATCTACACACTTTTAGACTTGAACTTAGTTTCTCTCCGGACTGGGTAGTAGTGTAGTTGTGATATGAAGTAGCCCTCTAGGACTCAGGGTATCTTGGCACATGGGGTTGACCTAGGTTGACCCAGTATGCCAACCTATCCTAAGTCTTTGTGAGCCCCTTCCTATCATAACCTATGATGTTAACTAGAACTAGGGATAAACCTTGGGCAAGAGGACTGACGGAAGTCGAGTAAAGGAAATTCTAGATAACAATAGAGTGGGGTGAAGGATGTATTTTGGATTGATGAATATGCCATCAAGGAATAAGTAATACGAATAGTATGTTAAAAATATTTGGCCAAAGTATCGCAAGCTATTGATTGCGTTGTCCTATGTCACCTAGTCTAAGGATCGTGATGTAGATGAATATTGGTAACAACTATTCAATTAGGTTCCTTAGACAGATCACTCAATACCTAGAACAGGGTAAGAGAACCATGTATACGTAGTATACAGAAAAGTATTCAATACTTAGTGTTAAACATGAATAGATCGGTAGATTACCGAGTCATGAAATGAATAGATCGGTAGATTACCGAGTCATTACATAGCTACATATGGTTATCTGTTATAATAATGATTGTTTGGAATGTTTATTCTAAATTATGTATTTAGAATAGGAACATTGCAAAAAAAAAAATAAATAAATAAAAATTCCTTGTTTTAAAGTCTTAAAATGGCAACCAATATGTCTTCATCATGATCCATCTTGAAAACAACTAAAAATAGGTCCTGGCAATAGAACCAATGATGCACCCTAGAATTTACCACTAAAATCCTAGGCCCACCAAGCACATTACTAACCTAGACCGATCACTCACCCAATGCACACAAAGGTAGCATGACCCTCTTTAGGTTGTTGTTATAGGATGTTAGCATGATGAAGACTTAATGCATTCAGATCCATAATGAATATATCATTCTATAGTGCATGTTCAGATCTAGATCTAAAGAATAACAATTTTAAACAATAACCATAACGAAACCAACCATGCAATAACCAACTATACTCAGAATTAACACTCTGATTCAGCCAATACACTCCATTATATTAAACATGATAAATACACAGAAGCTCATTACAATAGATAATACCATCACTTATGTTTGCATCAGATTCGACATCATAACTTCACAAGTAATTTATTTCTCACACACACTCTATACCACGCAAATCGTTATATATTTATAAGGGTGTATAATTTCCCTTCACCGCTTGCATAACTCCAAAAATAGGTCACATGCTGAAAATATCCATGCACCTTTACAATCACATCCACACATGTAAGTGCACTAATAATAGACCTCTTCTAGTTAATCGTCAATAGTAATTCTATCTTTATCCCACATTTATGCAAAGTGCTCAATAGCCACTCTTTTTAAAATAGTTTATGTGTGTCGCCTAAGTATTTTCCAATTTATGTGCTCTGCAAACTTTCTCCAAAAATTAGCCCGTACATGTGAAAACGGATAAGTCCCAAAATCTTCTCTTATATTTTGCACATGTGTTCTACCCAATTTTTCCATGCCTTTGACTATGCCATGTTATCTTGTGTGAACCTTTTTGTGCCTTCTACTAAGTATCCCACTTTGTTTGTTCAAAGAACTAGTGAAGGAGATACTATGATATTTCGCTACCATGGAGGAACACCGGATAGACTAGTTAGAGACAGAATATGCTAGCATATACCCTACACGGGACAACAGCGCTTTGGTGGGTTGTTCACAAGGATATTCTTGTAGGATGGAATGAAATTGGGATTTATCTTTCTACTCGGCTTTCCAATAACAATGCACCTACTCAAATCTACACTTATCATGGCAATCAACCTATTCAAAGACCACGTTCAGTAGTGTGATAGACTCTAGACAAAGGGGCAAGAAGTTTTACCACCTTCACTTTGGGTGCACAAATTTTATTCCACTTTACAAGGTTTCGTGCATGTTTGGTATGTATATGAGAAACTCTATAAAGAGACTAGAAATTGGCAAGATTTAATTGCAGGAATGATCCATAATTTTGACTACTTTTCTACTAAACCTCCAGTAGAAGAGGCATTAAGGGTTATAAAGTGGTTAACTATGGGAGATAATGCAAAGGTGGAAGAACTCATTCAGGATTTATTTGATGGAAATGACTCAGGAGCACGTTTTTCTAAAGAAATAAAGATAGATGCCACACTACTTAAGTGCACTTACCTTGAGAAAGCAAAAGGAAATATGGTCTACTTAGTGGATGATGAAGAAGTAGAAAATCTAGATGTAGATCATTCAACAGGTAGGCGTGAGGTTTTGGATAGTGTAGATAAGACCACGTGTGCCTATCATGAACCTATGAAAATAAAGAAAGTGAATATTGGATTGGATGTTGAGCCTAAGGAGGCCATAATTGGGGATTATTGGTCTAACTCTGAAGTGGCAAAAATCATTGAGTTACTACGAGATTATCAAGACTTATTTCCTAGGGGATACCATGAATTAAAAGGCATGCATGAATCATTAGGAGAAATGAAGATAAATCTTAAGGAAGGTGCACGCCCAGTCAGGAAGAGACCCTATAGGATGAACCCTAACTTGTGTAAAAATGTCAAGGAAGAAATTGACAAAATGTTGAAGTCTAGAATCATCAAGCCCCTGGATGAATCAGAATGGGTTAGCCCAATGGTGATCAATATAAAGAAAGATGGTTAGATTAGGATCTGTGTGGACTACAGGGAGCTGAATGTTGCATGTGTGACTGATCCTTTTCCTATGCCATTCATAGAGGAAATATTAGAAGGCGTTGTAGGCGCAAGATCTATTCATTTACAGATGGATTCTCTAGGTATCATCAAGTTAGGATTGCACATGAGGATCAGGAAAATACTACTTTTACTACTGAATGGGGAAGTTTTGCCTATATTGTGATGCCTTTTGGTCTAAAAAACGTGCATGTTGTATTTTCACACATAGTTTTCCAAGCGTTCAAAGATTTTATTCACAACTTCTTGTAGGTTTATTTAGATGATTGGATGGTGTATGGACTTGTTAAGGATCATTGTGACAATTTACACCTAATGTTTGAAAGGTGTCATGAGTTAAGAATCTCTTTGAACATCAAGAAATGTATATTTTCTACACCATTTGGCACATTGTTAGGGCACATCATCTACAAGGAAGGTTTGTTGGTTGATCCAACTAAGGTTGCAGTCATTATTATCTTGAAAAATTCTACTAGTCAAAGTGAGGTGCATGGATTCTTAGGTCACATTGGTTATTATATAAAATTTATTAAAGGTTATGCTAAGGTTTCCACACCCTTGGAGGAGTTACTAAAAGGAAAATGGACATTCTACTAGGGAGAACCATAGTAGCACGCATTCGATACATTGAAGGAGAAGCTTACTACAACACCTATTCTTCATTTTCTCTCATGGGACCAACTGTTTCATGTACATGTGGATGCCTCTAGCACATTCATCAATGCGGTGTTGGCTCAACTTGGAAAAGGTATTATAGATCATCCTATTTGTTTTGCTAGTATAAATTTGACTCATTTAGAGTAGAATTATACAACTACAGAGTGTAAAGCTTTGTCAATGATCTATGCACTACATAAATTCAGACCGTACCTACTAAGAAAGCACCATTTTTATTCTATATCAATCACATGGTATTGAATTATTTGGTAAACAAGCCCGTTTTACAAGGGTACATATGTCGATGGGTACTTATTCCAAGAATTTGATATTACAGTTGTGGTAAAACTAGGGAAAATTAATTCTAGACCAAACCATCTATCCAAAATACATTTGGGAAAAGAGGTGCAAGAAATAGAAGATACCATGCCTAATGCATAGTTATACAAGTTACAACACATGTCATTGAAATTAGAGAACATTGTTGTCTTTCTATGTATAAGTATGGTGCTATAAGGAATAAAATCCTTAGAGAAGAAACAAATTTTCATTTGCACTTAACCTGTTTATGTTTATTAGTGGTGACCTATACAAGTTAATTTGAGATGAAGTATTGTGATGATGTGTACTAGAACATGAGCACATAGATATCCCTGGAAGAGACTCATGGTGGTATTGCATGTGGGAACTTTTTAGGTGACGCAACTACACACAAGATTCTACTTGCTAGATTATGGTGGGAGACCCTATATAAGGATTATAAGGCATACTACAAGGCCTATGACCATTGTCGCACCTTGGAAAACCAAGAAAAAGAGATGAAATGCCTTTAATACCTATTCCTAGTATGGAACCGTTTGGGAAATGGGCTATAGATTTTTTGGATCCTATTTCACTAGCCGCGCATAGGATTAGATCATGTTATATCATCACTTGCAAAAATTATCTGACAATGTGGGTAGAAGAAACACCTACAAAGGATTGTACAGAGCTATAGTATCTAGGTTTCTATGAGAAAATATAATTACAAGGTATGGATTCCCATTGAGCTTGACCAGTGATAGGGGCACACATTTTTTGAATAAGACAATCAAAATTCTATTGGATGAGTTCATGATTACACACCATAAGAATACACGATATGATCCTTAGGAAAATGGGACTGTTGAGGATTTCAACAAGATTTTGAGCCATACATCGACAAAAAATTGTGATGTTGGAAGAAAATATTGGGATGATAATTTTTTTGTATGATTTCGGCGTATAGAACAACATACAAGCACTTAAACAAGGCCACACCCTTTCAATTTTTGTTTGGCATGTAGTAGTCCTTCCTATGGAATTCATGTTACCCTCATTGTGTATTTTACACCTTTGGAGGTCTAGCTAATGAAAAAGTATTAGAAGAACGAATTGAAAAGTTTATTAATCTATATGAATGATGAGAAATAGCATGCTTGACTCAGAAGCAAGAAAAAGGAAGGCAGAAAGCATGGCATGATAGGCACATCGGGACAAAAATCTTGAGATAGGACATATGGTACTTCTTTATGATTCTAAGTTTTTGCAACATCTAGGAAAACTTAAAGTATATTGGTTAGGACCATATGTTATCACTTACATACTTGAAATAGGAGCTTGTAAGTTAGAGGCACTTGATGGAATACGATTACCATTACTTCAACGGGAGTAGGTTGAAGCCCTACTATAAATAATTATTCTTGGTGTTTGTAATAAGTAAATGTTTCCATTTAGATTAGGTTTTCAATTATGTATTCCCTTAATGTATTTCCTTCTTCGTTGTTATGATTTTTCAATTTCGTTGTTGTTTTGTGTAATAAGCACATTTGTGCACCGAAATCTAATTACTATTTGTAGTATTTTTATGTGCAAAGGACTACACATACCATTTTTGTGTGGTGGTTATTGAAAAAGGGTACACATAAAGGAACAAATTACTATAGGTGTTATTCAAGTTTAGAGAGTTGGTGGAAATAAGATTGCTTCCAAATAAGGACCATAGATGGAGATAAATGAAGGAACAATATAACACAAGGTAAGCAAAGTGGCCGTGGAGACTACCAGGAGAAGGCGCAGTGGCAAGGTACTTAGGCGCATAGAAGTGCACTAAATATAATTCTATAGCTAGAAGGTAGGAAGGCATGCTAGAAGGTTATAGCTAAGGTGCGAAGATGTACCGCATAGAAATTGTGAAAATGGTCAATTAATGAGAATTGTTGGTAGGTGAAGGAGCAATAAATGCACCAAATTTTTGAAAATCTATATAATGACGTCATGCGAGCTCATTTTTACTATTGTGGTCACAATAATTTCAATGGGCTAAGTGCGAATGAGATGAGTTAAGAGTATTGAGGTGTGAAGAGTGTGAAACCAGATGTGGAGAGCATATTTATGCAGAAGAATCTTGTGTCCCCATTTATAAAGGGTTTGAGTGAAGTAGAGCATTGTGAAAGAACTAGGGCATGCAGATTCGAGCTAGGGTTTGGAATTTCTCACTATAGAGGATATAAGGAGACACATTTATGCACTACGAGAGGACAGAAGGGGAAATTTTCATATAGCACTAAAGAAAGTACACGCCTACAAGAGCTAAAGGAAAGAAAAAAGTGGAGGCAGAAGTTGAAGTTACACTTGAAAGTAATTTTTCGAGATGTAGTACCCAGAAGGTGTTATAGTTGGGAAAGAATGGGATTCCCACATCCGTAAGTGTAAAATAAGTGATTACAACCACCACACATCAGATAACAAGAAGGAGTTAGATGCATTGTTGAGCACGAAGACCAACAAGCACATAGCGAGAAGATATACAATTATATGATGACGCTGGGAGAAGTTATTAAATCAAGTTGGATTTTATCAGTTATAAAAGCTCCCTTATTTTGGCAAGTATGAACCATTATATCAGTGGTTAATGAGTATAGTCCACGAGGACTTCTTCTATTTCACCAAATGAAGGGTCGAATCACGGCCGCCTTGATTGGAAAAAAAAGAGGATTAAAAGGCACAAGGGTAGACCTTGTCAGTGATCTAACAGAGATAAAGCAAAAATCTTGGAGACATGGAAAGAGTTAGGATACACAAAGGGTCCGCGGGATGGATATTGACAAGTTAAAGAAGTACCCCATGGTTAAGGCAAAGCAGTACATCTGGTAACAAAGTTGAATGACCAAGAGAGGTGGTTACAAGTGAATACAATGTGGCTACATATCATGAGGAGAATGTTGCAGGGAGTGATCTATAACATAGCAAGATACGTTGTAGAGAACATTATCAAGGAAGCGTACATAGGTGAAAAAATTAGTTTTGGTGTTATTTTCTTTCTTTAGTATTTATGGAGATTAGAGTGCCCGATGGGCCAAAGGACAAGATTTGGGAGTATCCCATGGAGAAAAATCCCTTGCACAAAGGTTCAACAAATATTTATGTGAAGTTTCAATGAGTGGGCTATTCATACGAGAGGTCAGAGATGTGGTATGACAAGCTCCGTGCGGAATTTAAAGAGGAGTGGCGCATTCCTAAGGAGTTACCATCAATGGTCGGAAAAGTAGTACAATTCGTGGTTTACTAGCACTTCTACATCACACAATTTGCTATTAAGGATGGGACTTGTAGCCCATGGTGCAAACTTCCCTATTCTTTCATAGCATGGTACTTCAAGGCATCAATCCAACATTTTACTAATGTGTGCCACCTGAATTTTATTGCAGACAAGGTAGATTGTGACTACGAAACTCTGAGGAAGACATATGTCTATCCACGAAAGGCCGCCTATGTTGAGATGTTCATATTAGATGTTATAAACATGAAGCTTGTAAGATTGGAAATTGGGGAAAGCTGGAGCAGTTGTTCATATAAATTCAGCTTAAGTCTAGGATGGAGAATAACAAATATGTGGAGAATGATTTCACATTCCTGTGGCCACCTAAGGGAAAGCATACGGTGGAGAACATACCAGATCCAAATCCCACCGAACCTATAGAGGTAGAAGATGAGGAGGAAGAGTGTGAAGAAAGTGGTGGTTTAGTACATAGATGTCGAGCAAACATGCAGAAAAACTAGAGACAGAGCACACAAGTACCCAACCACAGGAATAAGAAGAAGAAGAGGAATTGGAAGCTATCCAAGGAGATCTGATTTCAAGAGAGTTTTCAGGAGAACAAGGACACAAGGCGCAAGAAATCCACAATCTATTAGGAGATCACCAAAACTCTCTCCACGAGAAAGAGACCACCGAGAAGAGAAGGAGAAAATTAAAGTGAATAAGGAGGAAGAGGAGTCTGAAGAGAGTGCGTCTGGATCTCCTATGCAACCAGAGGATGTGGAAGAACCCAAGGATGAAGAAATGAAGGATGATGAAGGAGTAATGGAGCCAAGAGAAAAGAGCAAGATAATCCTTAGGACATAGAGGATCCACTCCAAACCTTGGCACCCAAGTTCTAAGGGGCCAAGAACAAAAAGGGCAAGTGGAGAGTATGTTGCACCAATCATGGACTATGAAGAGGACACAAGAAAAATTTTCCTTTCGTAATTCCAGAATACAATAGGCCTTAAGGACTTGTATGGATGGGAATTGATGGACCCTGACATGGCAACCATGCACACGAGGAAATAGTTGTCATGGTCCATGTAAACTCACATGAACGAGACTAATTTTTATGTGTGTGAAGAGTCCTTTATGTCAAAAAGAATGAGAAAGGGACCAAAAAATAGACATATAACCATCAAACCCATGGTTCCGTTTGATGAACAGTAAGTAATGCCTTAGTGAAGGTATCTTCAGAGGTGGCTCACAAAAATGTAGATAAAGCTTCCACTATTAAAGCACTAAGAGAATATATTAAAGCCAAAGATTTAGAAATAACACGTATAAAAGGAGAGAAGGACCTAGAGAAAAAAAAAGAATGGGGTTCTCAAAGAAGCATGGCAAAGGAGATCGGAGGTCATGTCCTACAAGCAAGACCACACTTGAAGCCAAGGTACCCAAAAAGTTCCCTTCACTATGTATATGTGTGTAACTTAGTTGATTTGGTGCTTGAGAATGGGCGGTTTGACTTCGAACCAAAGGAACCGAGTAGGAAACAAAGAGAGTAAGGGCTTCAGTGGTAAGAAATATTTCATCCTATGAAGCATTACTCCAAACCTTGCAAGAGCAAATTTGAAGAAATTAGACCTTTCATTGAACATATGTGCAGCTCTAGAGGTAGTAATAAGGATCAAGACCATAGTAGAAGACAATGAAGTCTTGAAGGCCATGAATGATGAAAATTTGAGGGGGCGGAGAGATTGGCACTAGTAAAGAAAAAGTGTGAGGCCCTTGTAGCCACACAAAACCCCATAAAGACAAGATCGATGAAATTTGGAAAACTTATAGCGTAAAAGAAGGATCTTCTGGAAGGAAGAGTGACTGCAATTTATAACATTGTTATAGTCTTGCGAACTGAGAAGTAAGAAATTATGCAAGAAGAGTTAAACTCTATTGCATCGGACATTCGAAAAGGTAGAAGCCATGCTTAGTGATTCGCAAGCTTTAGAGGCTGAAATCAAAGAAGAATATTTGGAGTTGATTCTTCAAGTTGAAATAGAGGACGTTGCAGAGTGAAGGTCATTCTTTGTATAGTAATTCTTTAATTTCCATTCACTCTTTATCCTTTATTCTTTGGAAGTATCAAGAGGCAACCATTTTTGGGGTGGCAATGCAGTTTTGTGTGGGGTAATGTTGAGAAGACAAAGTATGATACTTAGTAGAAGGCACATAGAAGATTCACACGTGAGAACAAGGCACATTCAAAAGCGTGGAAGGACACGCATGTTAAGGAAAAGGACTGATTCGAGACTTAGCCATTTTCAAGAGTACAAGATATTTTTGGAGATAGTGTGTAGAGCACACAAATTTGATAAATACTTGCATGACACGCATAGGCTATTTTTGGAATATCATCTACTAAGCTCTTTACATGGGTTCGAGATAATAATAGAATTGATATTTCCAGTTAATCAGAAGAGATCTATTGTTAGCACACTTTCATGTGTATTTATTATTGTAAAGGCACATGGTTATTTTCAACATGTGACCTATTTAGGGAATTATGTAAGTTGTGAAGGGAAATTCCCCACCCTTATAAATATGTAGTGATCTGTGTAATATAGGAGGACTAGATATGAGTTATTGTGAAGTTATCTTTGTCAAATATGATGTGTGCATGAGCTTATGGTACTTATTGTAGGAAGCTTTTGTGTATTTACTATGTTTAATATAATGGAGTGTACTAAGCTGAATCAAGGTGTTAAACATGATTACAACTAGATATTACATGTTTGAATTTGTTATGGCTATTATTTGAACCCATAACTCTTTATATCTAAATCCGAAATATGCTTTGTAGAATGTTATACTATGTATGAATATTAATGCATCAAATCTTCATTTTTCTAACATCCTACACAAGCACCAGGTCTAGGATGAGTGATGTGCCAGTGAACTGGTTTATTACCTGGTAAATTCTTGGCTACATCAGGACCCACATGAATGTGGAGAATCATAGTACCGGGGTGGAAGTCATGGCATCGTTAAATGAACGAAACATAAATGGGATATTATGCATGTAATTTTCAGGATGCACATTTTCTTGTACTCACGGGAAGAAATGATATTGATACTAGCACCTCTATCAATCATAACACATCGAAAGCATGTGTTATCAATGTAGGTGGAAATTAATAGTGTGAGGTTAGGATCATATGACTGGAGAGGTACAATCTCTTTGTCGAGAAACTAATAGCATAGACTTGATGAAATGTAACGGGAGAAGAAGATGTAGGCGAGTAGTGAGGGAAACCATATGATGTGGAGTGATAATGGAAGAAATAGGTATGGGGTCATTAGGTGGAACTTCAATAGATTGTAGAACCTCGATGAGAAATTGACGATGTGAATAAGAGGTTTGGATGAGGTCATATAAAGACATTTTGAGGTTGGATTAGTGAATTTGTTTGATCATGGTATGATGTGTGATTCCATCAAAAATGGGATATGCCCACCCATAGATGGTTACCTTGGGTGCAGTGCAGATGGAATGTTGTGTAAAATTTTGGTGGATGGGTTATATTTTTCTCTTTTCCTTTGTATTTCTATGCTCTAGTGGCAACTCGAACCATATTGATCTGAGGAAAAGAGGGAGATGTGTCATGAAAGGTATAATGGCAAGAGGGACAAAAACCTAGTGTGGGATAAGAGCCTTATGAAATGAGTATGGTGCATTGGCATTTCGAGAGGAGTTTAATCTTACTCACTTATCTCGGCCATCTTGATCTAAAATGTTGAATGAGGAAATGAGGGTTGTAGAGGTGGCGATGAAGGTCATTGAATAGATGTAGGGTGAGGTTGCATGGTGAAAATCGAAGGCGTAATGGGATCTTCATCCAAAATTTCATCATCGTCAAAGAGTTATTCAAGAGATCATAGTTGAAGAAGAATATTTTTAAGGGCCTTACAATTTTCAACATCATGCCCTGGCACATGATGATAGGTGCAAATATTGGTATCATCAAACCCTTCTAGTTTAGGTTTGAGTGGGTCGTAAGGCCTGAGAGGTGGAAATGTAATGGTGGAAATTTATAATAGTTGAGTATGATGTTAACGTAAAACTCGCAAGGGATTACAATGAGAAGTGAGAGTAGGTTTGGATGGAGGTTTGGGTGAATTTTGTGGAAGAGGTGTTGTTGGAGGTGGAGTTGGAGGTTGAGTAGGTTTGACTACCTTTTTGGTAGGTAGTGTGGTTTTGGGCTTGGGTTACACCTTCTTGGGTAAAGGTGTTGGGGTAGTGCATGAAGTAGAAGGGAATGTAGAAGATGGAAGTGGATGGGTCAACCAAGGTGAGAGTGGAGGTGCAGTGAAGATAGTAGTAGGAGGCAATACAGAAAGTGTAGGTTGAAGGGAAGGTAAAGGCATGGGTAGTGGAGCATGCATAGGTAATGTAGAAGGATTGGGTGGAATGGGAGGTTACGATAAGGATGTGGGTTAATTCATTTTAGTTTTAACTTGGGTAGGAAGCTACTTGACTAAGGTTAATGGATGGTGTCCTAAGATGGATGGAAGTGGAGAAGGTGAGGGAGGAGAAGTGGGGGAAACTTGAGTATGAGACCTAAGAGGTTGGTTCTTCCTCTTAGGTGGGGAGATAGGTCTGGTAATAGTTTGATATGAGGTGGCTAAATCGATCTTCATGGGAGGATGGGATAGGCTCGGTGTCCTGCACAACCCCCAATGTAGTGATAGGTGTAAGCATAGGTGAAGTGATGGGTGTAGGTAGAGGTTTGGGTGCATGTGGTTGTTGGGGTAACTGTAAAGGTTTGGGTGTAGGTGAGGATGATGCAAAAGAGGCTACTACAACTATCTCAGTGTGATGGATTTAATTTTCTTGAAAATTTATCATAAATTGTTGAAGTTTTTGTAGACAATATCTACATTTGATTTGATACGGGAAGTCGAAGTCATCCCCAAAGCGTGGAGTAGTTGATATACTCAAAGTGATCATCCAAATGAGAGAATGGCATAGAATTGGAGGGGGATGATGATGATTTGGTAGTAATCCCTATAAATAAATCTAACGTCTATGAGATAAGGAAATGGTTGGATTCAGACTTTGTGGGTAGAAGAGATGATAGCAAATCGACAAGGTCTTTAAAAGCCATTGGGGAGTTGTCACCAATAGGAAGAGATGATAAAAGTGGATCTTCTATGGGAAGAGGAGGGGGAAAGGTGGATGGTGTAGACTCTTTGATTGGTGAAGAAAAGGGTAAGTTGGGCTCCTCCATGGGTAGAAGAGTGAGTGATGTGGGTTTCTCAATAGGTAGAGAGACAAGTGGGGTAGATGCCTCTGTAGATGAAGGGATAGATGAATTGGGTTGCTCGGTAGATGAAATGGTAGATAAGGTTGACTCCTCCATGGGTAGAGGAGAGGATGAGGTGGACTCCTCCGTGGGTGGAAGAACTTGCACAAGGATTTCCTCAACTGATGGGATGGGAGGAAATTGAGTAGAAGGGGCTGGTATGGTATCAAAAATAACATGCACCTCTCGAATGTTGGTATCATTGGTTGAGGTTTCACCAGCTTGGTTGGATGATGGAGTGTGATTTGGAAATGACTTCTTAAAGATGTGGAGGTTTTGGTTAGCTGGTGCATTGGGGTTATCCAAGACAAGATCTCCATTATCCAACATTTCTGGATGATATTTTTAAATGTTTTGCAATTACTGTCACTATGACCTCTAACATAGTGATAATTAGAATAATCGTTCTCCTTGTACCATGTAGACATAGGATGAGAAGATTCAAAACTAGTATGTGGTTTGACAGGTGGAAGATTTATGGCTCCTACATTTAGAAGATTTTCCAAAACTAAGGAGTAAGGTTCTCCTATGGGAGTATATCGTTGTTTTTCATGCCTGTATTGAAATTTCTGAAGTAAGAAAGAGTAGAAGATGGTTTTGGTTGGTTAGATGGATGAGATGGACCAGATTTTAGGACCACCACGTTGGTGGATCCTTTGGGTTTTGAATGATTGGTTTTTGGTTTGGAAGAATAAGAGTCATTTTATTTGAATGGATCACTCTTGTTGTGCAATTATAATTTATTCTCTTTGATAGCAAAGATTTCTAACTTCCGAGCCATTGTGAATGCCTCATCAAACGTTCAAAAGGTTTGAACTTGGAGAGTTGGAGAGATGTTCCTAGCACAATCCCTAGTGAACAACTCTATCATCTCAGTTTGTGGAAGTTGAAAGGTGAGATGATTAGTAAGGCTCCACCAATGTGTGACAAAATATGTGATAGATTTATCTTCGTATTGGCATATCAAATACAAATCAATCATGGTAACCTTCTCATTGATGTTGATTCATAAATGATTGAGAAAGGCCTAGGCTAATTGATTAAATGAAAATATAGATTACTTAGGTAAAGCACTAGACCAATCTAAGACAAGTCATGTTAAGGACATTAGGAAAGTTCAAAGAAGCAAGGCGTTATCATGGGAAATTAGATAGCATATGTGTTTAAAAGATCAAAAATGTTGTTGCAGATTCTCCTTGCTATTAAATCCATTAAAATTTAGCATCTCCAAATGTGGGTGATAAGAATGAATTGGAATAGAATGATGAATAGGCACATTAAAAATATCGTCATAAGTCATAGAATTTTGTGAGCCGAGATAGACACTTCCAAGGTTTACATCTTATCGATCATAATTTTTATGAGATAAATTGTAGGATTAGATAAAGGAGTACCCCTGTAGATAAAGAGATAAATAAGATGAATAAAGCATGGACACCCCTTCGGTGTGTGGTGGTTTTGAGTATGTAATGCCTCTTCCATGGATGTTATCCTTGATCACTTCTATAATTGAAGAAACAACGTTCATAGGTGATTCTTTTTTTGAAGATAGTATACTCTTTTAAACCTGATTAATCATGTTGTTATAGATGATATGCTTTATCTTCTAAAATTGTATAGCATCATGCCATGAAAATTCATAATTTATTAATGAACTATTTCATATACTTTTAATGTTTAACTTTTTAATGTATTATACATGTGGATGAAGGAAATAAATTCAATCGTATTTGTTCATTACCTATTTTGCAATCTTGAACTTGTTTTTAGGTCTATTGATTGCATAGTGCAGGAGTAACTACACCTCGGACCAATTACAGTGTTCCAAGGCATGTCTAGTATTTTTGATCATTTTGATTGAGTCGGTTAGAATATATGATTTCTAAACTCATGCTTTCTTTGGGATCACAGAGGCATCATGTAGCATATTTTGCATGCACTCTTGAAGTGATCTAATAATGTCATAAAGATACATCAAAAAATGGTAATGTACTTTGATTAATTTATTGGGACCTAATTAATCTAATTTCTTTTTATTTTTATCCTATCCTTAACCTAAGTTATGGGAATAAATGTATTTTGATGGATATTAAGGGACTATCCTAAGTCTTGGATACTAATTAATCCTAAGCTATATTGAATTACTCCTAAGGTCCTAAGCTTTGGGTTATAAACTAATACTATGGAAACCTAACCTAAAGGCATCGAACTAACCTAAGGGGAAATTAGGTTGGCTTGGATGGCAAGTTGTTGGATGGCGGTGGCACCATTCCAAAGGAATTTTGAAGGTTTAAATGTTGCATTTAATATTTTTTCCACCAATTTTTGCAAGGCATGAAGGTAGAGGAAAATGCTGAGCTGACAACTCTGCTATTTTTGGTTGAATGAAGTTTTAAACTATTAGTTGTAACTAACAGAAGATAAGACATGGAGGAGTTTTGGAAGAGACATTTTCAGTAATGTTGGCATTTATGAGCCTTGAGCTGAACAAAAACAACCTAGGGAATAGTAGAATAGGTTGGATGAATCATAAATGGATTGGTTTTATTGTTCATTCAGAATTTTTGAGCTCTTTGGCCCTACATGTTGTATTTCCATTTTTCAAAATTTCATTTCAATTCTATTACATGTTAAAATTTTCCATTGCATGGCAGAAATAATGGCAAAATTTGGTCGTGGAAACTGTAAGAAGAAAGTGGGAAATTTTTCAAAGGGTTTGTTTGGCATTTTCATTGGAAATCTTTATGTGGAATATTTTCTTGAAGTATTAGAGCAAGGAAGAGAATTTAGGAGCACTACCAGGCATGATAGGCTCTATCCCTTTAAGATCTCTTGCTTTTATTTAAACATTTTCATTAAAGAATGTTTCTCTTCATGAAAACATCTCTAAGAATGGTTTCTTTTGGTGTTGTTTCTTCTTCTTTCTTATGTGAGTTTCTTATGGTTATGGTTCTTGTGGTTATGAATGATTCTATGGAATGAAGTTGTTATACATGATTATGGTTTTCGAATAAGGTTGGAAAATAGATTTGTTTGCAATATACTTAACTATGAATGATTTTTATTTGGGATATCATGATATCTTGCTTCTAGTAAATGTGACTTCTTCTGTTTGCAAACAGTTGGTGTTAAACAATTTCTCGAGTCAGTGTAAGTATTTTCATTCATCGTAACAATCCGGTTTGTTGTTAAACTCTACATTAAAACTAGGATATAGTGCTAACTTATTGCATCTAAAACATGGTTCTGGTTTCAATTTTATGGGTCATTCATTTTGGTTAATATTTGTAAAATATATTTTGATCTTTTTTATTTTAAGAAGTCAATCTTGGACCCATACTGGGTATCTTTGATGGTGGTATTTCAAGCACTGTCAGTGCATAATATGAAGGGGACTGATATGGGTTTTCCATCTCTATCATTTTTAATTATGTTTCATTGTTTTATTTACCCTTCTTGGGTAGAAATGTTTGAGAAACAAGGACCGGTGATCTCTCTGTATCTCTTTTTGGTTGATTATGATTTTGTTGCATGATTTACCCTTCTCGGGTCGGTTGTGGTTTTTGAACTTAGTTCATTTTTGTAAGGACCCAGGTTTTATTACTCTTGAACTGGGTTTCATTTTCTTTTTCTTATGTTCATTCAAAGAATTGTTAGTCTTCGAGTGTCATGTGTAGGGCATCATGATTTGGTAGTAGTTATTTTTCTACTTGGGAGATTTTCGTGGTTTGGGTCATCATTGTTTTCTTGGGACACATTCTCGGATGAAATCATGTATTGTTCAATGTTTTATTCCTATGAAACATCTCTTTTGAGACTTTACTCTCATGTTTGAGTTGGTTTAAATGTTGTGAGGGGATTCTTTCTCGTATTCGAGTTCGTTTCAAATAAGTTGGATGATGTGAGTTCTGCTTGATCATTGTTAAGGAATTTTTTAGTTTTTAAACTTGGATCTTGGTCTTTTTGGGTAAGGGCGTACTCTACGTTTGTTCTTTGAAATTATTCTAATTTCATTCTCCTGTAGCTTGGATGTGGGAGTTATTTGGGCATTCAATTTTTATTGTTTATTGAGTTGCATGTTGTGATATGACCTTTTCTCTGTCATATTGGTTGAATGGTTATGTTTTGATCAAATGGGTTTTGATCTCATCTTGTTGTTGACAATGGAGATCCTTCAGAGTTCGTATCTTGTGTTTGATTTGTCTTGTGAATGCTTGTGTAAACCTCCGTGGAATATACAAAGTGTTTATATTTGGTATTGTCAAGTTTTATCTTTACTTGAGGCATCCTCTTGGAATAGAGGCAGGGATTTAGATAGCATGGTTGTCAGGACAACATGTTGTTCTTACTGGGTCATTCGTGTTTTTATATCAAACCTTTTTAGTTGTTATGAAATTGATTTTGATAGGGACAGTACTCTATACTTATCAAGTCATTGTGTTTTTATATCAATTCATTTTTGATTGATTGATAGGGAACTGACCGTGATATAGTGGAACTTTTTCTTGGTGAATTAAATTGAAACCAATGAGGACAGATCATGACTTTAATTAATTCTCTTCTTATAATTAGTTACGAGTTTGAAATGTTTTTTTATTATTGGTAAATAGTTTTTTGAAAGGGACTATACCCTTGTAAACAAAAGAGGGCCTAGAAGCCAGAATAGGAATGAGAACCATTACAAAAAGGATCAAGATCCAAATGAGACATAGAAACCCAAAGTATCCCAAGAGCAGTTACCCCAACACAACAAACCAGTTCAAACACTGCAGAAGAGCAGCCAAAAAAGCAAAAAAAAGCAATAATTACAGAGGAGTACAGCAAGAGAATCCACAATTACTTCTTGGTGGATTTGTCAATTCTGGATTTGATATTCTGCCAAGAGGTGAACATAGCCAATGTCATCATGTGGGTAGAGTCAGTAACATCCAGTTGTTCAATGGTCTTTTTGCTTTCCTTCTCCGTGCCCCAAAGAGTTGTTGGTATTCCGCTGAGATTAGAGACGCGTTGCGGACATGCTACTCAATAAATTCTTCAATTGCACTAAAAATAGCCATATTATGGTCATGGCGAGTCTTGGCTTTCCCTAAACGGTTGTCTAAGGAGTTCAGATTTTTGTAAATGTCTTCAACCTATTTATTATCAATATCAGCCTCCTCCTCCTTCTTCCTCTTACCTTTTTACTTTGCCAAGTTTTTAACCTCTTCTTTCAATAGTAACATGTCAGCTTCTAAGGCATCCAGCCTATTTGTGGAGCTCTCAATGTGTGCCTCCTATGAACTAGTACTACTAATATGCAGGAGGTTATGGGAAATTTCCAAGTCCTGAGGAACATTCCCCGAAATAGGGGTATCAAGTTTCAGTCTTCTAGAAGACCTAGTAACAGGTCTGGTCAAAGTGGAAGCGAAGGGGGTGGGAGCAGAGGTGGGGGATGATAGAGGGAGCCGAGAAGGAAGGCAGAGGGGTGAAAGTAGTGGTGAAGGGGGAAGAAGGTGGAGAGATGGGGGTAGCGGTAGCGATCTTTGGGAGAGGAGGAGTTATTTGGGCAGAGACGGGGAGGATGGGATGCCCGGAGACCTAAGAAGAAAAAGCTTATGCAACAAGAATATGAGACCCTGATGCAGCGGGACCACATGTGCATGCTTTTGAAACTCCAAAATGGAGTGCTCAAGTGAGTTAAGCAGATAGTGAGGGAAGCATACCGTGAAATTCTGTGGAAGTGATTGAGGAACACAAGATGCTTAGAGGGCACAGTGACGAATCTCCCCTCCAAAGAGATGTAATGCACCATCATACGGGTGACCTCGTCAAAAGGTGGAGGGATGGAGCTAACCTGCAGACCCACCATGATGAAGACCAGTTTCTCATTACCCTCAACAAACTTCCTCTCCTCAGCACCTCTGTCAATCCTTTTATTAAAAAAGTGGTACCCATCCATGCCAAGGCCAGTAGCTTTGGCTATTAAAATGTTATCATGTTGAAATGATTATCATTACTATGAGATAGATGGAATTAAATTTTGTTGGATTATTTAACTTCTTTTAAGGGAAATGATACTTAAATAGATTTATTGACTTCTTGTCTATTTTGACATTGTGACTTTTTGGGCACTTTATTTGATTGATCTTATTTTATGTACTTGGAACCTTTTCATAAATAGTAGGGTTCCTTTTATAAAATAGTTAGATAAAAGCATATTGTTTTAATGTTATAATGCTTATCATGCTCAGTTCTTGTGAACTAACTCAGTTCTTATGAGGTGACTCATGCTAACAATTTTGTAGATGGACTTCATGAAAAGTGAAAGGAGAAAGACTTATAAAAAGTTGCATTTTTTTATTAATGAAATCATTTTCTTCATTCAGATGCTTTATGTATTGAAATTCTCTTGAAATGAACTTGTTAGAAAGACTATGAAGATGTATTAAATTAGTTTTGTAATGATGAAATATGTATCCTTATAAACTTATGGAATATTATTGAGCTTGGAGTGAAGTGAACACTCTCTTTTTATAAAGGAATTGTTGTGTAAGAGTTGTTGATTTCTGATTTATTCGAGGGTCATATATGTTTAGATTTGATTAATATCTCTAAATATTAACATGCATGATAAGATTTTATTAATATTCTTAAATATTGACATGCATGGCTTAATGGATTCTAAGGTATAGAATAATGCTTGGATAAGGAACTATATATATATATATATATATATATATATATATATAATACTTGGATAATATATATATATATTCATTTTGGGAAATGGTATAACTATGATGATTATGATTGATAGATTCTTACTCGAAAAGGGAATAAGGATAGTTCTATATAGATGAATGTGGCATTCTATTATGAATCTAAACCTTATGTTTTCTGATTTCTTTAATAGGACAATAGTCCTTAATTATGAATAAGAGGATACTTACTTTTATCTTTCAATCAAAACTAAGTATGTTATCCTTATAATGTAATAAAGTATAGTTATTATTGATGATTGGTTGTATGATCTTCTATATGAAAACAATAAATGGAAATGGGAATGCTTAAAATAATTAATAAGAAGATTTAGATATTATGATATCACTAAGTCTAATGAACAAGCTTTCAATCAAGATTGTTTACATTGTTAAACTATAGTGAGAAACTTAATGATCTTACTTGATATTGAATCGAATTTATCGATAAATGGAATTAACAGTTTTAGAGTAAAGTTCATTTGTATGAATGCAAATTTTATTTGCATACCTTCAATTGGTGTAAAAGTACATTTTGAACCCTTCTTTGAATCAATCATACTTAGTGAACCTTTAGGTGTGTTGTTTAATGATTAATTAAACAAGCTAATAAATTGAAAGTTTATAATCTAATATTTCTTAAGTATGTTAGTTGAGTTGAAAGAAGATAGTAGGTTGTTGTAATATAGGGGTTGCAGATTACCCTCATAATGATGGGATTCATTATGAGGATATTGTGATGCAACCAGCTATGCTTCAACACCCCACTTAGTTCAATTAATTCAATTAAAATAAGTGGAAATTTGGTTCATATTTCTACTCTAAATAGAGATAGACACATGGAATAGTGTTGGGGTACACTCATGTTGATTTAGGGTAAATAAACACACTCAATCGACGAAATTATATTGAGTATGTCTATCTATCCTTAGTCACCACAAGTAGACTGTCACACTAGTGTATGTGAGCTGCCCCTATTTAGTGTGAAACTTTGACTCAGGTTTGATTGATGTGAAGTCAAGGAAGACTAATATAGATAAAAAATTAAGTGGGGTGAAAGACATATTCCTTTTGATGAGTATGTCATCTTGGAATGTAAACATGGTAAACATGTTTAAAAATTTGGCCAAAGTATCACAAACTATTGGTTGCATTGTCTTACGTCACCTAGTCTAAGTTGTGGGATTTTAGATGAATATCAATAACATATATTTAGATAGGTTTCTTAGAAAGAACACTTAACTGACCCTTAATGGGTAAATGAAACAAATTATCCATAGTATACACTTGAATAATTTAAGCATGAGAGATCATTTTAATAACGAGTCATGAAATGAGAGATTTGTGTTTCACCGAGTCATTACAGGATGCATATGGTTTTCTATTATGTGATGGATTGGTGATCCGAAAATGGTACTTAAATTTTTAAGTACTGAGAGAAATTTTTAGATGAACAAATTTAACAGACTCAACATTGATCATGAGTTCAATTTATCCAATTTTGGGTGTCTTGAAGCCCAATTTTTAAACTCTTCCAAAATGATCAATTAATCTAATTTTTCCAACTTAAGTGAATTTATTGATTCTAATACAAAAAAATTTAAATAATTCACAAGTTGAATTTATAATGCACTCAAATTGAATTCTTGATTCCAAATTTTGAAAGTGCATTCACTAACTGATTGTGGGTTATGGATACTGAAATTTACTTCAATCCATTTACTCTAGTTTTGTGCTTATTTTATCATTTAATAAAATTAATCAAAAGATGAATTTTTATCTGATCAAAAGCTTCTAAAACCGAATAAAAACACGAACTCGAGAAAGTGATAACGGATTTCACCCGAAGGCTATGTCTCTAGATTCATAGAAAGTGAATTGATCTATTTAACATGCAATGAAGTACAATAACACTTAAATAATGAATAGAAGATCTTTATACTTGCAAATGAGTTGATCCGGACCTCATGGAACTATGTAATTTACCATAAATGTTCCCAAGTCCATATGTGGCTCCTACAATTCTTCTTCGGTTGGTTTCCTATGAAAATACGTCTAAAAAATGCCTAAAATTTTTACTTTACAACACCTACAAAAAGTAGGTTTACATTTCTGGAAATATTATGAAATTTTGAATAACTTCCCTTTTTACTCCATGGCTTGGTTCGAACCGGAAGAACTAAGAAAATTTAGATCTCATCTAGTTCCTCGTGCTCGTAATGTGCAAATTGTAATGGAAAATCACCTAAACAGGAAAATCTATAGAAATTCATGAGAAAATAATACCACCATTGTCTTCATCTTGAAATTTTAAGAAACTTTTATTTTTACATCAAGTTTTGAAAGTGCCTCAAAATGCAGATGAATGTTTGTTGCCCCTAACTAGTCTCCCCCTTACACAGAGCATAGTGCTCTATTTATATTGGCAAGCTCATATTTTAGCTCATCCAAGCTAAGTACCAAGTTCGTTGGGAAAATCGACTTAGGATCCTAAGGTGCATGGTTCGAATCCCATCAGTGCAACTCTTTAGGTGGTGTTTTGTTTGCAATGTGGGGAGATATCCCACATTGAGCGGGGGTCGGTTGGGCTTGCTATTTAAAATCTGAAGCCTCCTCCTCCATATTCGTGGCTTTGGCCATGAATGGTATTTTTCCCTCTATTATAACACTTCATTGATCTGTTGGTTGAAATGCCACTACGTGGCGAGCTGGTCATTGTGGATGTTTGTTTCGCCTAAAGCTTGGGCTTGCCATATAATGCACCAAGCTAATAAGTGACTATGCATTGTTTGAAATGCCCGTGATATGGGCCGAGCTCTTAGGTTGACTCTGAGGTAAATGGGATAAAATACATCCCAAGTATTGTTGATCTCCAAGGTAATAGTGAATACCAATCTTCACAAACCATAAGGAAATAAACCAAACCATAAGGAATTATTAACCAATCTCGAGCAATGTGGTAACCATGATCAACTCGGTGGGGAGTTGATCACCCCACCGAGCTAGTAAAATAGCTCATCGATCGATTATTAACTTACAATGCAAAAATCAATTCATAGTGCAAAAATAGAACTCAAAACACAATATCGAGCTCGAAATGTAAAATTGACATCTGTGTGGTGGTTTGAGATCCCACCACTGCGTTAGAAACAAGAATATATCTCTCTTGGTGGTGAGGCTTCCCTTTGTTACAAAAGTTGAGCCTCTTGTTCTTTTCTACTATAACATGAGTTAAAGACCAGAGGCTTGAAACCATATTGAAAAACCATTTCACCTTTTTGGTCTTGCCATGTGTCACGTCTAGATTGAATTATTTACGAGTTGACCCATTTAATACCTTAGCTTTAACAGTGATAGAATTTGCATACGAACTCCATTTCTGAAGTTCAGCATACCATCGAAAAAGTTTCAAGAAGCCCTTTCATATGGTCCAGATTTAGGGAAGTTTAGGGAAGATATGAATAGTGAAAAATCCTCTGGATCAATTGGCAATGGAATATAGGTTTTGAATTGTATGAATTTAGAACAAAGAACATTATGTAAAAAAACTCTTGTTTCTAATTCATTAAAAAGTGGATGTTACATAAGGAGGGAGGACTGATGGCCAAGAGGAGATTCCACCACATTTCAAAACAGCCATATTTTTTGAATTCATGTTCCGACAACGGTCCTCGGCTTGGCCCCCATGGGATCCGTAATGGTGCTTAAGGCAGGCCAGGGCTTGTCGGAAGCTCTGCAAAAAGATTGGGCCCCCTTGGTTCTGAGTCAGATTTGTTTCCAATGGATTATGAATTGCACGCCCTTCAGGATGGTATTCCCTCCATGTCCCTGGTTGAGGACGTCATCTTTGCTGCACATACTAAGTGTTTTTACTCGAGGGCTATTTTCACAAAGTTTATTGGGAGAAGGCTTTCGTTTACTAGCATTCGAAACTGGTGCGAAACACAGTGGGGTAGCGGCCTGAGTATTCGCTTCCTGGAAAAAGGTTTTTTCCTAGTGCTCTTCCGTAGCGCTGCTCAGAAAAATGACACTATGGACAGGAAATATTTTCTCCTTTCGACTCAGGCCTTGTGATCCGCGATTGGGAACCTCTCTTTGATTACAACAGAGCGAGACATGGATGGGCACCAAGTTTGGATAAGACTTTACTCCCTGCCCAGTGAGTTTTGGTCTGCTCCCATTCTCACTAAAATTTGCTCAAGCCTGGGTCATGTCATTCGCATCGATCCCATTTCTTTGAATGGTACTCTCTCTTCCTTTTCCAGAATATGCATTTCTATCAATCCCTCTCTTAAGCTACAGGAATTCATTCATATCAACTCCCCATCTAGTCTTTGGAAGCAGAGAGTAGAATACGAAGGATTGTCCAACCTTTGTTTCAAGTGCAAGAAGCCTGGTCACACTCGTAAATTTTGTAAAAACCCCCTTTTAACAGTGCCTTGCAATGGCAGAAAGTATCCCTCTGCCCCTCGCCCACCTTCCCCCATGCTCTTCCCCCACTTTGTCTTTGCCGTTGTCCCTCATTCTCCTCGACAACACACCTGAACCCCTTGCTTTGGATCCTGACACTTTCTCCCTTGTTAAAGAAATGGCTGTTGTTGTAAAAGACTCTACTAGGATTCTGTCCCTTTTCCACGAGGGCATTTCTATCGGTATGGGTGGTAGCTCATCCACCCTTGAGAAATGGATTATTGACAAAGATGATCTTCTCCAGTCTAAAGAAGGTGACCCCGGGAAGACCTTGAAGATACTGAGTTTCCTTCTCACGAATAACCGATCATTGGAGTCTGCTTCTTCCCACTCCACCTTTGCTCAATGTGGATTTCAGAATGAAAATCATTCTTGGTCGTTCTAACAAAAGTAAGCTCTCTCTCAATGAAGTTGCGAATGGAAAGCAACTTCAACTGCATTCTTTCTTCCCGTATACGAGTAGGAGGCGAGTCCTCTCGAAGCAAATATGATTCTCTTTTCATGAAATGTTAAGGGCCTTAATGCCCCTAACAAACAACTTCTTTTAAGATGCTACACCTCGGATGGGGCTGTGGATATCTGCTTGATTTAGGAAACTAAAATGTCAGAAGTTGGATGCAAAAGCGGATGGTTCAGAAAATGGAAAGGTTGGGAAGGTAGCTTCTCAAACTCTGTCGGTGCCTTGGGTGGTCTTGGCATTTTGTGGAAGTCTAGCAGTTACGTGATAGAGCCCCTTGTGATTGATCCTAATTTCATTTGGTGTAAAGTTATGATTAAACACTCTGAGGATTTCTTCTTCCTATGTAATGTTTATGGTCCCTCATCTCCGATTAGGAAAAGAGCTCTCTGGAGTAGCCTAAGTCTGCTTTTGTCTACCGACATTGCCTCAAAAATTATTGTCGCTGGTGACTTTAATGCTACTCTTTTTATCGTGATAAGTGTGGCGGTCTTCAATGGCAGCCTCGCTCTCAGGTGGATTTTTCTTCCTTCATTTCCTCTTCTCATTTAGTTGACATAGAGCCCTGTAAGGGATGGTTTACTTGGAATAATAGGAGATCCGGGTTCAGTTCCCTTGCAGTGTGTCTTGATCATTTCCTGGTTTCTGAACATTGGCTATAAAATAACTTCCTTCTAAAAATCTCGGTTCTCCCTCTCTCCAGATCTGACCACTTTCCTATTTCCGTGGTTCTAAATTTCGACCTCCCTCTACGTCGATCCCCCTTCAAATTTGAGAACATGTGGCTTCATGACTCCTCTCTGAAGCCGCTGGTCAAGGTCTGGTGGGATTCCTTTATTGTCAAAGGGACTAGGATGTTCCAACTCTCTAAAAATTTTCATTGTTAAAAGCTAAATTACAGTGCTGGAACTATTCAAATTTTAAAAATATCTTCCAAGAAAAACACAGAGTTGAGAAGGATCTTCGCACCCTAAATGAGTCAATTCTAGATCATGGGATGACTCAGGAGGATTTCTAGAAAGAAAAATCTCTCCTTAAGGATCTGGGTGATCTCCTTCTGAAAGAGGAAACTTATTGGCGTCAAAAATCCAGAGAAACCTGGTTGTTGGATGGGGATAAGAATACCAAGTTTTTTTTCACCTCTGTCAAAGCTAGAAGAAATTTCAACTATATCTCCACTCTCAAGCTCGAAGATTCCACCGTCGCTTCTTCACAAGCTCAGATCAAATCAGAAGCGGTGGACTTCTTTAGAAAGCTCCTGAACGATTCGGCATCCCCTATTGGTGCGCAGTCCCAATTCCTATCGCAGATTCCATCTTCTATAACGGATGCTGATAATGATATGCTTATCTCGCCCTTTTCTTTGGAGGAGGTCCGGAAAATTGTTTTTCTATAAAAGCAGGATAAAGCCCCGATCCCGATGGCTTCCCAGCATCCTTCTTTCAGGATTTTTGGGATATTGTTGGTCCCTCCGTTTGGCACGTAGTCGAGGAATCCAGGATTTCAGGGAAGATTTTAGGTAATCTCAATCATACTTTCATATGCATGTTCCCTAAAAAATCCCCGGCTGAGACGTTGGATGATTTCAGACCCATATCATTGTGTAACACTTCTTATAAAATCATTTCTAAAGCTATAGCTAATAGGCTCTGCCCCTTGTTGCATAAATTGGTTGCCGGGAACAAAGTGGTTTCATTCCGGGTAGGTCTATCACCGAGGGTATCATTATTTCTCACGAATTAATACACTCTCTTCAAAATTCTTCTAGAGCAGGAATGTTGTTGAAACTAGACTTCAGCAAGGCCTATGATCATGTCAATTGGAGGTTCCTCCTCAAATCTTTGCAAGCTATGGGTTTTGGTGATCACTTTTGTAAATGGATTTTTAATTGCATTGCTTCCCCTCATTTTTTTGTTCTTGTGAATGGCTCCACGGAAGGCTTCTTTCAGAGTAGTAGAGGTATTAGACAGGGAGACCCGCTCTCCTCCTTCCTTTTCACCTTGGTAGCGGAAGCTCTCAGTCGCGGCATAAAGTCTGCTATTCAAGAGGGCTCTCTGAAAGGCCTCCACATCACCTCCAACCTCCCTCCTCTTTCCCATCAGCAATTCGTGGACAACACCTTTCTCTTCGGTCAAGGGACTGTCCCTGAAGCCAGACGCCTTTCCTCCATTTTGGATTCATATTCTCTAGCTGCGGGTCAAGTTTTAAACTTTCATAAATCTGTTATTTTCTTCTTCAACGTGGCTCCTCGGCTTCAAGGTAGAATTAAAGAGATCCTCGGCTTCTCTTTGGGCAGTCTCCCACATACTTATCTAGGAATTCCACTCTTCCATGGCAAGGGAAAGGTGCACCTCTGGAACGGGCTCCTGAACTCTATTTCTTCCAAACTTCTTTCTTGGAAAGGAAAATGGCTATCTCTAGCTGGCCATGTTCTTCTCATCAATTCGGTGCTCCTGTCAATTCCAATCTACATGTTATCTATTTTACAGATTCTGAAATTTGTCTTGCTCAAAATCGAAAAAGTGGCTCACACATTTTTATGGCAAGGTCACAGCATTGAGCGCAAATTCCATCTAGCTAACTGGGATCTGGTTAAGCTTCCAAAGAGTTTGGGTGGTATGGGTATCTTAGATCTCACCATTCAAAATAAGGCCCTTGGTGCTAAATTGGTGTGGAACTTCATTTCTGAAGACAGCAGACTCACCTTCCAGGTTCTTTCCCACAAGTATCTCGATGGACATCGGCATGATTATTTTCTTTCTAGTTCGAGTTACCGAAAGGCTCTCATATTTGGAATTTCCTGTGTAACTCCAAAACTCTCATCGCTGAGATGGTCACTTGGAAGATAAACAACGGTCGGTTAGTGTCCTTTTGGGATGAAAGCTGGAATGGTTATCCCCCACTCAATTTGTTTCCTACCCTCAATGGAGTAATGAATTCTTCCAAACTGTGTTGGGGTACTTTAGTCTCAAATTATGGCTGCCAACACCCTGATGGTTCGCCTTCTTGGCTTTGGAAAGATATATCATCTATTGGTGCCTCTGCCCATGATTCCGCCTTCCTCATGGATTCTATCCGGGATAGAAATGCCTCGTTTCTCAACAAAGATGACTGCTTACTTTGGGTAGGCGACTCCACCGGTTCATATTCAGTTAAAGCCGGTTATAACATTCTTGTCTCTTAAGCAGGTATGGGATCTCTGAGTTCTCTCGGTTGCTGGCATCCCAACATCACCCCGAAAGTTACATATTTGGTTGGTTAGTTTTGAACAAGAAGGTACTTACACAAGCTAAAAGGCGTTCGTGGGGTTTCTCTGGCCCCTCTAAATGCCTTATGTGCGGTGCTGCGGAGGAAGACTTAGATCACCTCTTCTTGTTCTACCCTTTTGCTTCCTATTGTTGGGATTGGCTTCTTAACAAGTTAAACCTTTCCTGGGTCCCATGCAAAAGCATTGTTGCTAATCTTTCTTCCTGGCCGTCCTTTAACACCAAATGCCTGTTCAGCTCTATTTGGCATGTCAGCCCATATTTTTTGCTCTGGCATATTTGGTGGGAACGAAACCTTCGTCTCTTTAGGGAGCAAGCGGTTGAGCTTCCTACCTTCCTTACTAAGCTCGAGGTGGCCATTTCAGAGTGTGTTAGTCCTAAGTGTCCAACCTTTTCCTCCTTCTCTTCTAAGGATCTCTCGATCCTTCACCATTGGTCTCTTATCAAACTTCCTAAACCTGGATCAATTGTTCGTAAAGGGCTCTCTCAAATTGAAAAAATGATTCTAAGGAAGAAAACCAGGTGGCGTCCTCCTCCAAAGGGGCATTGGAAATTAAATTTGACGGAGCTTCTAGAGGTAATCCTGGTTTATCCGGAGCTAGATGCATTCTCAGAGATGATCGAGGACGCCTCATCAAAGCAGGATCCTTCCCTCTCAAAGAGGGCACTTGTAATACCGTAGAAGCCCAGGCTCTTCTTGAAGGGGTCAAGATGGTGGCATATCTTGGTTGTTCAAATCTATATATTGAAGGGGATTCCCAAATCCTAATCTTCGCAGTTTCCAGAGGTGCTTCCCCATCATGGAAGATGAACCTCTTCATCCCTCAAATCCTTCATTGGCTTGGAAAAATCCATTTCTGGAATATTTCCCATAATTTTTTAGGAAGCCAAACGCGCTGTAGACTTTCTGGCTAACTTCACAATTGACAATCCTTTTGCCTGTATCTCCTCCAGTGATGCTCATGATTGGCAAGGTTTCCCCTTCCTTCTTTCCCAAGATCGAGATGGTACTTCCGGGTAACCTGTCGGTGTCTCTCTTGCATTTGGCAGTTCCCTCGAACATGTAGTCTTCTCCTCCATCTATCGGTCGGCGTTCCTCTTTCCTACCACTGTTCTCTCACACGTGGTTCTGGTCCTCTCGGTCACGTCCACGGGCTCCCTGCCATCTCCTTTCTTCGGGGTTGTTTCAACTTCTTTCTCACACGCTCCGTGTTCCTTTTATGTCGATCTCTCCACTCCAGGCATTATCCTTTCGGCTCTTGTTCTGCTTCTTCTTGGCACAATGTCCTTCGTTGGCTTCCCATTTGTGGCTCTCCAGGGACAGTTTCACGAATTGGCTGATGTCTCGGCTATTGACAGGCGCCAGCTTGCGATGATCTTCAAATTCTCCTCGCCTAAAGAGGCCAAGGCTATCGAAGCAATCCTCGGAGATTCTTACCGTTTCAATGCTCGTCGCCCCCGAACTGATTCAGACATTGCTTCCACATTTGTCTCATTCTGCCTGCTGTTACACTCTAATACTGCGGATGTAGAACGGGTCGCCTTAGATCAAATATATGCAGTTCACTGCATCGGCTTGCAAGCACAACTCGCTAATTTCTCTCCACCGGATCCATTGTTGTGGGTGGAGGAAGTTGATGAACTGGCCATTGGTTGGTCGAGACATCCGCTAGCTCTGTGGGCAATACAGAGACCTGGTGACATTTGCCCAAAACTTTCACCCAACCTTGGACCAGCACTTTCTACTAGTGGTCGACATAGAAGCGGCCCTCTTCCCTGTTCATTCCACGGTGGATCAACTGAATGAACTAAAGGATCATGCTTTGCCTACCTTTCATTTCCTGTTGCATGCAGCTTCTTTACACGCTGGCCCATCTTGGTTAACCGGATGGTGCCTTCGCCTTTCTCTTGGCTCGTCTGTTGCTCTTGTCTTGGCCTCCTCTTCCTCCCTCCGCCTTCCTATTTCTTCTACTTCATTCACTTCTCCCGTCTTCTTTCTTCTCTCTTCCTCTTCTTGTTGTAGGGTTGGGGTCCCTTTCCCCACCGGTTCATAGCTCCGGTTAAAAGCGTTTATCAATCAAAAAAAAGAAAAAGTGGATGTTACATTTTGGTATCAGAGCTGAAGGTTACAGCTCTTGGACCTATTGATTCCATATCTGATAAAAATTAATTTCTTGTTAACAGAAAATGGTTAGAATAAGGGGAGGTACTACAAATAATCCACCTCTAGGTGGAGAGGAAGCTACCGCACAAAAACTTGATGAGATTCTTGCTGCCTTGTTGGACACAAGAGATCGTCTTGTTGTACTTGAACAACAAGTAATGGGTAATGAAGAGGAGGAAGATGATGCTAATAATAACAATCAGCCACCTCCAGGAAATAATGCCAATGCTGGAAATTAGGACATTGATAACAATAATGCAGTAGATAATAATGTTACAAATGCCCATAATAACACTGCAAATGCAAATGTAAATGTACCTAATTCGCCTAGAAAATAAAAAGGAAAGATTAGCATATGAAACTACTAATGACATAAAGAGGATAAGTCCACCAAATTTTGATGGCACTACACTGGGGTATGTGGTTGAGAATTGGCTCAGTGAGATGGAGAAGTAATTTTCAATAAGGAACTTCTCGGAAGAAACAAAGGTAATATGGGAAGCTTACCAGCTTTCCCATGAGGCATCCTCTTGGTGGGACAACCGTAAGGCTGAACTAAATATTGATGAATCAAGCATTACATGGGATCAATTTAAGGGATAATTTAGGAAATGTTGGCTGCCACAACTCTATTATGATCATAAAATGACATAATTTCATAATTTAATTCAAGGAAAGTTAATTGTAACTGAGTATTGGGAGAGGTTTACCAAACTTCTTAAGTATGTTCCACAATATCAAACTAATGAAAAAGTTCAGGATACACAAGTTTATTATGGGATTGAATATTTTCATAGGAGGAGAGGTAGATGTGCACATCCCAACCACCATGGAAGGGGTTGTAGAAAAATCCATAAGGAAAGAACATAAATTGAAGGAAATTTTTGCACATAAAGAGGAGAATCGGAAGAAAATTTCCAACTCTTCTTCATCACTTGCACCTAAGAAGGTGGCATGGAAAAAGTTTGGAAAACAAGTTTGTGATTGATAATAATAAGAAATCAGTAGTAAATAAACTTGTTGTGAACATTAGAAACAATTTTGTGAAGAATAACAATAATGGGCAAAAATATTATGGAGGTCAAAACAATAATTTCAAGAGCGGAAATAAGTTCGAACAAAAATAGGACCTGTATGGGGATATTTTAATTGTGGTTAGGATCACTACACAAATCAGTGCCCTCTAAAGAAAGATGATAGCAACCAGCAACATAAAATACATGTAGCAATAGCTAGAAAGCAAGCTACACCCATAAAAGTGCCAGGTAAATTATTTGGTACACCTGTTACTATAATTTTTAATACTAGAGCTACATAATGTTTTATTTCTTGTAAATTAGCTGTAAAATTAAAAATAAAAGTAGGAATAATGAAAAAATATTGGACTATACATTATGGTAATAATGTTGTCCATATTGTTCGTAAATGTCTTTTTGGAGTAGTTTTAGAGTTACCAAGTTTTTCAACTGAAGCAGATCTTTATGTTGCTCCTTTGGGATCATATGATGTCATAATTGGTGTTAACTAGATTTCTGAACATAAAGAAAAAGTTGATTGTTTTGAAAAACACATTATATGCCTTGATGATCTCGGAGAAAAGAACAGGACATCTGTGGGGTAAAATGATAAATTTCAGTTAGGAAATTGTCAGCTATGTGGCTTAAGAAGGCCAAAAACCAAGGCAGCACTTTATGTGCAATAAAAATATTTAAAACAACAGAAAAAGGTAGTAATTTCTTGGAAAAGTATTTGTTGTTAAGAGATTTCAGCTATGTGTTTCCAGAACAACTACTTGGCCTTCCATCTAGACAAGAATTTGAATTTACAATAGAAATCAAACCTAGAACTAAACCTATTTCCAAGGCACCTTATCACATGAATACAATTGAACTTGTAGAACTTAAGGCACAATTACAAGAGATTTTTTCTAAAGGTTTGATAAGACAAAGTGTCTTACCTTGGGGAGCACCAATAATTTTTGTGAAAAATAAGGATGGAACACTTAGGATTTTTATTGATTATAGAATGTTAAAAAAAGAAACAATCAAAAACAGATATCTACTTCCTAGAATTTATGATCCGTTTGATCATATGCATGGTGTGTCAAGTATATTCAAAGATAGATATTCATTTTGGATATCATCAATTGAGAATTAAGGATGAAGATATTCATAAAATAACTTTTAGAACAAGGTATGGACATTACGAATTCATGGTTTTACCTTTTGGGTTGACAAATGCACCTGTAGCTTTTATGAATCTGATGAATAATATCTTTCAAGAATACTTGGACAAGTTTGAACTTATATTCTTGGACGATATTCTTATCTACTCTAAGAGCATGGATTACCACCTAGAGCACTTGAAAATTTTACTTGAAATTTTGAGAAACAGAAAATTGTATGGTAAGTTGTCCAAATGTTCTTATTATGAAACAAAAGTGCACTATTTAGGACACGTCATAAGTAAAGATGGAATAGCAGTTGATCTATCAAATATTGATGTCATAGTTGAATGGCCCGCACCTAAAAATGTACATGAAATCGAAGCTTCATGGGGCTTTCCCGGTTAGTATAGAAAATTTGTTAAGGACTTTTCAAAAGTTGTTGCCTCAATTACTTCATTACAAAATAAAGACAAAAATTTGTGTGGAGTGATAAATGTGAATCGAATTTAAAACTCTAAAGGAAAAACTAACTTCTGCACCTATTTTGGCTATACCGGATCCGAATGAAAGATTTACTGTAGTTACATATGCTTTAGAGAAGGACTAGGAGGTATATTATTGCAAGATGATCATGTTATAGCTTATGAGAGTAGGAAACTCAAGTTACATGAGTTGAATTATGTTCCCATGACCTAGAGCTTGCTTCCATAGTTTATGCACTTCAAGTATGGAGACATTATCTCTTAGGAAGACATTTTGAGTTAAAAATTGACCACCTTGGGCTGAAATATATTTTCACTTAGCCAAATTTGAATGCAAGATAACAAAGATGGTTAGATTTTTTTCACAATATTATTTTGACATAAGTTACATTAAAGGTAAAGAAAATAGAGTGGTAGATGCACTAAGTCATAGGAAACATATTTCTGCACTTGTAACTTTGAGAACTCAATTTAAGGATGAAGTAAAGCGTATCATGGATTCTGATTTGTATTTTCAGCAAGTAAAAACAACACTTGCTGCAGATCCTAATGATGCAAGATACAAAGGTTTTTACTTTGATAATGAAGGAATTTTAAGATATGAAAAGTGAGTGTATGTACCTTCGGAAAATGAGTTAAGGAAAAAGTTAATGATGGAATTTCATAATTCACCTTACTCAGACATCTTGGTGTTACAAAAATGCTTGTTGATGTAAAACAACAATATTTTTGGAAAGGGATGAAGAGATACATAACTGATTTTGTTTCACATTTCCTAGAATGTCAGCGAGTTAAGGCTGAGCATATGCACCTAGTTGGTTTATTGTATCCTCATAAAGCATCGCAATACAAGTGGCAAGTAATAAGTATGGATTTTGTTCAGGGGCTACCTATGTCTAGAAATAAGCATGATGTTATTTTAGTTTTGGTTGACAAACTAACAAAGGTAGCACATTTTATTGCTAGTAATATTAAAGATGATTCACCTGTTTTAGAAAAATTATTTGTGCATGAAATTTTTAGATTACATGGAGTACCTGAATTGATTATATTTGATAGAGACCCTAGAATGACATCTTGTTTATGGAAAACACTAAATGCAGCCTTAGGAACAAAACTAAATTTTAGTTTCCACATACCATCCGGAAACATATGGTCAAACTGAGAGAGTAAATCAGGTTTTGGAGGATATGTTAAGAATGTATTGTATGGATCAGCAATACAAATGGGAAGAATACCTTCCTTTAGTGTAATTTTCTTACAATAATACTTATCATTCCTCTTTAAAAATTACACCTTTCGAAGCATATTATGGAAGGAAATGTAGAACTTCAGTTAGATGCGATAGCATTGAAGATAGAGAGGTAATTGGACTTGAAATGCTTACTGAAATGGAACAGAAAGTGAAAATAATCTGTGAATGATTAAAAGAAGTTGTTGATAGGAAAAAATGTTATACAGATCTAAAAAGGACCAATAAGAATTTGAACTTCGTGAAAAAGTCTTTTTATGTGTTAAGCCTAAAAAGAGCTCTATTACATTTGACAAGACATCTAAATTATCACCTCATTTTGTGGGACCTTTTAAGATTCTTGAAGTGATTAACCATGTAGCTTATCACTTAGCACTACCTCCCACCTTGTCACGAATGCGTGATCTTTTCCATATTTCTTTTCTTAAGAAATACATTTCAGATTTATCACATGTATTAAATTGGGATTCCTTACGGGTCCAAGACCGGGAATAATTGTGGTTGAACATATAAGAGTGCTAGAAACTTGTCAGTTTCACTTACAAAATCGTGAAATCATTCAATTCAAGGTCCAGTGGGACCATTTTAATGAATAAATTGCAACATGGGAAAACCTTGATGATATGAAAACTACTTTTCCTCATCTGTTTGAATAGAATTAATTCTGAATTTTGAGATAATTAAAGACTTATTTTTAAAACTATCTTTAATTTTTGTCCAGTTTTGGGCAGATACTATAATTTGTTAGTACTAGGACAATAATTTTGATGTTGTAATAAGTTATGAAAAAACTTAAATTTCTGCAAATTTGTTTCTGTTTGAAAATTTTGTAGATAAAAGAATTATAATTATGGTTATTTTTCTTGTTTATGATTATGGATTAAGTTAATCATTGGGATGATGATGCTTTTTAGAGGGGAGGTATGTAATTCCTCTACCATGGTTGTTATCCTTGATCACTTCTATAATTGAAGTAGCAACATTGATAGGTGATTCTCATTTTGAAGATGGTGTACTCTTTAAAACTGATTAATCATGTTGTTGTAGATGATATGCTTTATCTTATAAAATTGGATAACATCATGCCATGAAAATTCTGAATTTATTAATGAAGTATTTCATATACTTTTTATGTTGAAATTTTTAATGTATTCTGCATGTGGATGAAGGAAATAAATTTAGTCTTATTTTTTATTGCCTATTTTGCAATACTGAACTTGTTTTTCAGTCTATTGATTACATAGTGCAGGAGTAACCACACCTTGGATCAATTACAGTGATCCAAGACATGTTTAGGATTTTTCGATGTTTTGATCATTGTGATTGAGTTGGTTAGAATATCTGATTTCTGAACTCAGGCTTGCTTTGGGATCATAGGGGCATCTTGTAGCATCTTTTGCATGCACCCTTCTAAGTGATCTAATAACGCCATAAAGATACATCAAAAATGCTAATGTACTTTGATTAATTTATTGGGACCTAATTAATCTAAGTTCTTTTTATTTTTATCCTATCCTTAACCTAAGTTATGGTAATAAATTTATTCTAATTATTATTAAGGGACTATCCTAAGTCTTGGATACTAATTAATCCTAAGCTATATTGAATTACTCCTAAGGTCCTAAGCTTTTGTTTATAAACTAATACTATGGAAACCTAATCTAAACGCATCGAACTAACCTAAGGAGAAGTTAGGTTGGCTTGGATGACAAGTTGTTAGATGGCGGTGACACCATTCCGAAGGCATTTTGAAGGTTTAAATCTTGCATAATATTCTACTACCACAAATTTTGACCAAGGCATGAAGGTAGATGAAAATGTTGAGTTGACAACTCTGTTATTTTTGGTTGAATGAAGTTTTAAACTGTTAGTTGTAACTAACAAAAGATAAGACATGGCAGGAGTTTTGGAAGGGACACTGTCAGTCCTATTGGCATTTATGAGCCTCGACCTAAGTGAAAACTGCCTAGGGAATAGTAGAATGGGTTGGAGGAAAAATAAATGGGTTGGTTTTATTGTTCATTCAGATTTTTCAAGCTCTTTGGCCTTGCATGTTGTATTTCCATTTTTTCAAACTTTCAGTTCGATTATGTTGCATGTTAAAATTTGTCATTGCATGGTGGAAATAATGGAAAAATTTGGTCGGGAAACTATAAGAAGAAAGTGGGAAAAGTTTCAGAGGATTTTTTTGCGTTTTCATTGGAAATATTTCTGTGGAAGCTTTGCTTGAAGGATTGGAGCAAGGAAGAGAATCCAGGAGCACTACCAGGCATGATAGGCTCTATCTCTTTAAGATATATTACTTTTATTTAAACGTTTTCATTAAAAAAATGTTGCTCTTCATGAAAACATATCTAATAATGGTTTCTTTTGGTGTTTTTTCTTCTCTTGCTTATGTGAGTTTCTTATGGTTATGGTTCTTTTGGTTATGAATGATTCTATGGATTGAAGTTGTTATACTTGATTCTATTTTTGAATAAGGTTAGAAATAGATTTTTGTAATATACTTACCTGTGAATGATTGTTATGTGGGATATTGTGATATCTTACTTCGGTAAATGTGAATTCTTCTATTTGCAAACATTTGGTGTTAAACAATTTCTCGAGTCCGGTGTAAGTATTTTCAAGCACTCGTAATGACCCAAGTTTTCATTAAACTACGTGTTAACACTATGATAGTGTGTTCACTTATCGTGCATCTAAAACATGGATCTGGTTTCGATGTTATGGTTCATTTGTTTTGGTTAAAATTTGTAATGTATATTGTGATTTTCTTTTATTTTAACAAGGAAATCTTCAACCCATACCGGGTATCTTCGATGGTGGTATTTCAAGCACTATCGCTGCATAATATGAAGGGGAATGATATAGGTTTTCTGTCTAAGTCATTTTCAGTTATGTTTCATTATTTTATTTACCCTTCTTGGGTGGACATGTTTGAGAAACAAGGACTGGTAATCTCTGTCTCTCTCTTTCATTTATTATGATTTCATTGCATGATTTACCCTTCTCAGTCGGTTCTGGTTTTGGAACTTAGTTGATTTTTGTAAGGACCCAGGTTTGTATTAATCTTGAACTGGGTTTCATTTTATTTTTCTTATGTTCCTTTGAAGAACTATTAGTCTTCGAGTATCATGTGTAGGGCATCATGATTTGGTAGCAGTTCTTGTTCTACTTAGGAGATTCTAGTGGTTTGGGTCATCATTGTTTTCTTGGGATGCATTCTTAGATGAAAGCATGTTTTGTTGAATGTTTTTTTCCTATGAAACATCTCTTTTGAGACTGTACTCTCATTTTTGAGTTGTTTGAACATTATGAGGGGATTCTTTCTCATATTCGAGTTCATTTCAAATATGTTGGATAATATGAGTTATGCTTTATCATTGTTAAGGGAGTTTCTAATTTTAAACTTGGATCTTGGTATTTTTTGGTAAGGTCATACTTTGTGTTTGTTCTTTGAAATTGTTCTCCTTTCATTCTCATTTATCTTGGATGTGGGAGTTTTTGGATATTCAATTGTTTATTGTTTATTGAGTTGCACGTTGTTATACAACATTTTCTCCTTCGTATTGGTTAAATGGTTATGTTTTGATCAAATGGGTTTTGATCGCAGTTGTTAACGGAAGTTGCTTTGAGAGTTATATATCTTATGTCTATTTTTTCTTGTGAATTCTTGTGTAAACCTCCTGTGGAATATATAGTTTTTATATTCGGTATTGTCAAGTTTATTCTTTGTTTAAGGCATCCTCTTAGAATAGAGACATGGATTTAGATAATAGGGTTATCATGACAAGTATGTTATTCTTGTTGGGTAATTTGTTTTTTTATATCAAACCTTTTAGTTGTTGTTATGAAATTGATTTTTATAGGGACAACATTATGTACTTATCAATTCATTGTGTTTTTAGATCAATTCATTTTTGATTGATTGATAGGGAACTGACTGTGATATAGTGGAACTTTGGCTTGGTGAATTAAATTGAACCCAATGAGGATAGATCATGAATTTAATTAATTATCTTCTTATAATTGGTTGCAATTTGAAATTTTATCATGTTGAAATTGTGTTCAATGAAAATTTGCAAAATCCATGGACATGGGGTAAGAATCTCTAAAGAAACCCCAAATACTTTTAAAAAACTATTCAATGTACCATCGGATAAGAAATAAACAAGGATTCGTCACATTGCATGCATTAAACTTGAAAGAAACAAGCAAATTAACATATTTAGTAATCTTTTATTCTTGAAATCTTTAACAAATGAACCTAGTAAGGATTCTTAGCAATCAGTTTGTGATTATGATAATGGGAGCTCACCATTAATGGATTCAAGGCCAATGGTTCTTCCCATTTACTCAATGCTTGGTGTGTAGTGCAATGGAAAAAGCAATAGCTCAAAAAAATAAATGAAATAAGATCTAAACCCTAATAAAAATTCTATAGTTTATATTAGGAAGAAGCGGAGTTCTTAGAAATGGTCTAGGGGTAGTGGGATATTTATAGTTTTCCATTTGGGAAAGTGGGGAATTTTTGTGCGTTTGGGACTAAAAAGGAATCGAGAGAAAGTCGATTAGTAAGTAAAAGTAATATTTGACTAGTCTTAGAAGAGGTTAATCATGGTTTAGGGTAATTAACCTATGTCTAGGCTAGTTAATCTTGCTTAGAGAGGAATTAGGGTTTTGAGAGAGTTTTGAGAGGTTTAATCAATCCAATGAAATGGATTGATAGTCTAGGAAGTTAGAAAAAGTGGTATAAAAGAGGATGAGAAGATGGTTTAGATAATAAGGGACTATATTAAACCCATTAATTGGTTTATTAGAGAAATAAAACCAAAATAATGTCGTAAATGATGAGTTACAGGAACCTAATTAACGAGGTGTCACCATTTGCAAGGAGGAGGATAGTTAGCAAAATATTAGGAATAATTGTGCTTTGACCAAACTACAGGTGTCTACATTTTCCCCTCTTTGGGATGATGTAAGCTACGTCACTTCAAAGAAAGCAGACAAACATAAGCAACAACTAAATTTTTTAAAAGGGGTAGAATAAATATTAGCTAGCTAAAGGGACGCCTCCTCGAGTTTCAATGGGGTGATGGAAGAGCACAATCGAAGATCGAAAAGATAACAAAAGAAATAAAAGTGTGAAGAGAAGATGAGAAAACAAAAGAAAAGGGGATATTGAGCTATCCACAAACCAATGCTTACATAAACAATTTGTAATCATCATTTTGCTTAGAATTCTCATCATTGGTCCTTATTAAAATGTGAGCATATGACGTAAGCATAAAATGACATGAAAATCCAAGATACAAATAGTCATCCCTTGTTAAAACAAAAACTCTATGCAAGAAATAAACATGCAATGCAATACAAGAAGTAAACAAACTCACCTAACATGGAAATAAGTACAATATCACACTCAAACCAACAATGTTCAAGATAGTTGCACAAATATTTTGTTATCAAGATGCAATCCCAAATGTTTTCATAAATGAAAAGGGTTTAAAATGATGACCCAAGGAATTCGTGATATGCAAGAGAAATGATGGAGGAGACTTGGGTCTAATTGAAAAGCAATGTGCATGATGAAAATAATACCAGGAAACCGATAGTGCCCCAGTACAGATGAAGTAAGTAACGTAGCTTTTGTAAATGGTTGTAGATCAAGGTGATCCACAAGTCGTTGTTTCAAAACACATGAAAATGCCAAGCAAGATATGAGATGAGTGTCATGTGAGAGACACAGATTTCAGTTGCAAATGATCTTTTTACCAATTTTAGTCCATTTTCGAAGTGTTTATGATTTTTTAAAATTTTTGGATTATTTTATAATTTTTAAATTTTTCATCAGTCAGAAGAATTTGGGAAATGGAATATCTCCAAAAAGCACGCGAAAATGCTCTAGAGTGAAGATAATGGGTGTCAGGTAACAATAACATGCCCCGGCAAGAAGACAAATGGGCTAACAATAATTATTTAAACATAATCATGGCGGTAGATAAAAATAGAAGACAAGAAGCGCTTGGAAATATTTAAAAATTCCCAGGGTGAAGAGATAAGCACTAGGTGGAAAATAGTGCCCGAGGATGGTTGATATGATATCACATGTTTTGTACATGAAATATTTTGGTAGATGCTAGCATTTGGGATGATATTAGATGATATTGGTGCAAGGAGGGATAGATTTTTTATCATGCACAACCCCTCTTGCCCCCATTTATGATATGATATGTGATGATTAGCTTAGTATACATGCATGATGTAAAACTTAGCATTTTTATATATATGATGTAGTAGATGATGTTATATGTGATGAATGATGGATGATAGATGTGATAACAAATAGATGTGTGGTAAACAAACACACAAGAAAAGGTTAACAAAACTAAACAAATATACACATACAAAACAACACAACAATATGCAACTAGAAATGAACTCAAGAAAACTTTAACAATAGATTAAATTGACATTCAATCTAAGTAAAATGAATCCTAAAAGATGCACACAACAGATGATGAAAAAACAACAATATTTTACAAGTATGAAAGATAAAAATGAACTCAATGCAACACAATTAAATCAAACAAGATTCAATCTAAGGTAAGAAAATGAACCATCACACAACATGAAAAGGAACTTTCAATCAAAACTATACAAACTGACAACTAAAAGTAATTAAATCACTACCTTATTTTTGTGAGACATCATTGATATATGTTCTATTGTTTTTGGGTTATCTATAAAGATATGTTTTTTAGGCTACTGTTTAGGTTGTTTTCGAGGTTTCCCTAAGACAAGGTTATGAAGGTGGTCTAGCTTCATTCTAAGGGGGAATTTTTTGAATGTTTATATTTTTGTGTATCTTTTTCTAAATGTTTTTGTATTTTCTAAGGTCATGTTCCAAAAGCAATGTACAGGACAAAGAAGTGTGGATTCCCCATCATAATGTGGGAATATACAAGGGGGAAAATGCCACATGCATATGTATGAGAAAGTGGAATATGAAGGTGCCCCCAACGTTAGATGTGAATATAAAAAGGCACATCCTTCACGCAGATACAAGAACAAATAAGCCAGATCACGGCTTTGCAAGATAGATTTGGCAGGGTTCCTACACCTAGCAAAGGAGATCAATCCTAGAAATTGGTGAGGGTTACCTATCCTGATGCAAGAGTAACTTGTGATCGGTGAATCCTCCTTGAGCGCCGAAACAGGTTTTCACCCAAATACCTGCCCTTGTGCCACAATTGCGTGGTTTTTAGATGTGGACGACCTATTTTTTTTTCTTTATTGTTTTCTATTTTTTTATGTTTTGTTTTTTTTTTTCTTTGTTTTTCTACTTTTTAGTTCTTATCGATACTCACACCATGCTTAAGCATATAAGCACTTGAGATGCATGGTGTTAACAAGTTCTATAAGTTCTTCACCATCCGAATATTATATTTTATAAGCTCCTAACCCATATTTAGCAACCACCACATAAGGCCCTAGCCCATTGGCCTCAAACTTATCTTTCTTTTCGGATCTTTGGCGGTGTTCTTCGGATTTTCTTTCAGCACTAGATCACCTAAATCAAATTCATGATGAATGATTTGTTTGTTATATCCTCTTGATACTCTATTCTGGTAAAACTTGAGGTGATTAAGCACTCTTATCTCTGTTCATCTAACAACTCCACTCGCTAACCGAGCAACTATATAGTCTTCATCCTTATCAAGATAATCCTAGAGAGATATTCTCAGGGAGGGAAGCTCCACTTCCAAGGGTATGATGGCTTTAGTTCCATAAACTAGGGAATATGGGGTCACACCAGTAGGAGTGCAGATGGAGGTTTGATAGGCCTAGAGGGTGGGATGTATTGTAAGTTCCAATTATGACCAGTCTTACTTACCATTTTCTCCATGATTCGTACAAGGGTTTTATTGGTAGCTTCAACTTTCTCATTACCTTGGGGGTAATAGGGGGGTAGACCACTTGAGCTGAATATGGAAGCATTGACAAAATTTCTTAACCGTTTTATTCTTAAATTATTTACCATTATCTTTAACACGGTAGAGGGGATACTATAACAACGGATGAGATGATCCATGATGAATTTAGAAATTTGTGAAATAGTGACATAAGTAAGAAGTGAAACCTCTACCCATTTAGTAAAATACTCGGTGGTGGTAATAATATGGGCATGGCCATCGAAGAGGAAGGATGGAGCTTCCTATGAGATCCAAGCCCTATTTAGAAAATGGCCAAGGTGTCGCAATAGGCTACAAAACATGTGTCGACACATGTATAAATTTTTAATACTTTTGGAATAACTCACATTTCTTGATGAAATTACAACAGTATTCTTCCATGGTGGGCCAATAATAACCTACCCGTAAGAGCTTCTTAGCCAAAACCATACCACTAGTATGTGCTCCACAAATATCACCATGTACTTCCTATTAGTGAATCACAAAGACCCCGAATGGCCTTGGATGTGAGTGGGGAATTCCATGTGATTGCACAACATGGGACCATCTCTCAAGTTGTGGGACTTGCAAACCTAAGATGGCCCTTCGGATAAAGCTAGTTCTTACTTCCTAATCTACCTACCACAAGCTACTCCAATACAGGTAGAGCTAACCTATCCTAATCTAACCACTCCAAGGGTACATGGAGAAAGAGAGGGTGAAAGAAAGCCTACACTAAGCAGTGATACACCAGAAAAGGAAGTGTCTCGATCATGTATCCAAAATACTCAAGTGGAGAGAGGTGAGCAGAGGAAAGGGTGGACAAGGTGCACCATAGACCAGAGATAGAGTTCACATAGAACACCACTTTAAACCCATTAAACATAGCTCCCAGAACCTACAATAGACATCAGAAATATGCACAGTATACCCTGCAACAATGAGAGGCAAGAAGAGACTATAAAATAAGGAAGGATGGACAAAATGCATCACAAAACATATTCTATTTCTCCATGAGTTCACACATTACATCATCAATGGAAAGAGGAAAGAAAATTCCATTACAAAACCATGAGAGGAGGCTTAGACTCCACATTCTACCCTAAGGAAGAAAGAGAGAGAGGGAAGAGGGAAACAATGACCAACCGTTAGAAAATTCCCCTCTTTTAAAATATATAGGAAGAATAAGAGAGAGAGGAGGGAAGAATTCAAACTCTATTCCAACCACTCCTGAAAGATAATTGAATACTTCTTTAAAAGCTCAACCATCAACCCTCAATGCCCCCTACAAATCCACCTACAATCTCTCAAGTCTGCCTCAATTTTCTATTTGGCATGTTGAGGGAAGAAGAACGGTGGATCAAATCAAATCCGATCTGGTAGTTGGAGCAATCATATTCTACATTAATGGTCTAAAAGATGTTTTCCAATTTTTCACCCACCAAATCCTATTAAAAATAATATTTCATGCTTCTAGGGTGTAGAGGATGTTGAGACCTTTCAAAAAGTCTTCTCCTACCTAAATCCAAGTTTCTAGTCAAAAGATATGGCTGTCTAAAGATCAAGGTCATGGGCAAGCAATATTTAAAGAGTTTGTCCATACGGGTCCATGTGGTAGCCTCGCGCATCTTGAAGATTTGGCCCTTGTCTTTCACTCTTGAAATCACATTGGACTCGACACGTGGCAGCTTCTGCAGGATCCTCAAGCTCCTTTGTATTTTGCATGAGTCCTTCTTGCTTGGTGGGGCATATGTCTAACCCTGGACACATGGAGGCCTCGCGCCCATTTGGAAACTGTCCCAAGACTTTACCTTTGAATTTGTGTGGTTGAGACACGTGGAGGCTTCCACTTATCTTTTGTTCTTAGCTGATTCGAGCATGCTTCCTTTTTCAAACCTGCGACATGTGGAACGCCCGTGCTCGTCTGAGTCTTTGTTTTGGGTCACGCCTTTGAAATTACGCTGATGTCACATGTGGTGTCATCTGCTGGCTCTCTATACTTAGTCATTTTTTGGGGTCGGCTATATCCCATTTCAAACCTAGGACACGTGGAAATCCTTCACTTGTTTAATATTGGCCCTTGCACCATCCCTTTTGAATTTACGTCGTTGAGGCAGGCACATGGCACCCCATCTTAGCTTTCTACCCCATCTCTACTTTTCAACTGGATGATGAGACCTTTTTTTTGACTCCCCCCCAACTTTGGTGTTAGCTACGTGGCGTGGAGTGCTCATTTTAGGACCACTCTTTGGACCCAACTTTGGTGTTGCACTAAGATGATGCATGGAGGCTTCCACTAGCTTGTCCCGAGCTTAGACTTTTCAATACTTGCTCTGCTCTCATGTTTTTTACTCTAGACACGTGGAAGCTTGGTTCTTGTTTGGGGTCTCCTCTTTGGACTTAACCTTTAGATAAGCACCGATGAGGCACGTGGAAGCTTCCACTGATTCTTCCATACTTAACCAATTTGGGATCGCTCTGATTATTTGTAAAGCCCAAAGACTTTGAGTCTTTCTCATTTCTCTCCTCTGAGCCTCTGGTTTTATTTTTTGTGTCATTCGGCCTCATATTTGACCTTGTTCCTCTATTGTAGAGCCCGCCTATAACCGACTATTGGATTTGAAATGTAGGCTCGTTTGATGACAGAAACACCTCTTAGAATTCTTCCTATGTAGGGTTGGGTTTGATCAATTTTTACAAGGGGGAAAATTGAGAAAACAATTTGGAAACTCACGGGGACATTTGCCTATTAGATGAAAGAACCAAGTAGCCTTTTTGCATCCATTGGGCATGGAGTCACAAATAATAGCTTAAGTACGACCCTTTTCCAAAATGGACTCCTCGATTTCCTACCTTTTATTTGTTCTCCCTAACCCCGAGCTCGCTCAAAAATTATCCGCACTCTCAATTTTCATAAGAAATTTGAAACAAGGCTTCGAGAGTAGAAAATTGTTTATGGGATTTCTTTGTCCCTAAATAATCAGTAAGCATACCGAAGGGCATGGTGATACAACCTCGGAGAAAAAAAACACAACAACATACACTATGTATAAAGATCAAATCATACATGCCTCAAATGAGACATGCAGAGTGTGCAAGAGCACTTCTTCTACTAAAATCAAATCTACTCCTACTCCTACACTAACCCTAGAGAAAGGAGACTAAAAAATCCCACAACTAGCAGGAGAAGTAACTTCCCTTTCTCAAAACTAGGACCATGTATATGATTTGGCACTAAACATGGTAGTTACAATGAGTGAGAAACCAACAAGAGGCCAATATTCCACCCATATCATCAAGGTATCAACTAGAAAAAAAAATTCCTCTTTTAGTTTCTCTGCATTTTGGATCATAAGAGGCATTGCATTTGACTATTGTACTTTGATACTCATCCTCATGCCTGGAGTGAGCATGACTAGCTTCTTTTGGCTCTAATGAAGCCAAGTACCTGATAGGGCATAGTTTGGTCCTTTGGGTGTGCCCCCTTGTTCTGAATTTTAACTCCAAGAATGGAGTCTATTCTACTTACCCTCCCGAATGGATGGTGTGAGAGAGATGATGACATCCTCTTGCTCTTTCCTTCCTTTTCTTTGAAAAACATGGAAGATCATGTTCTTCCAACCTTGGTTTCAAAGAGGGGAATTGTTATGAAGTGTAGGTTGTTACACTTGGATGTTCTCCTTCATGGAAGCAAGCTCATATACTTGGAAGGTAGATGATGGAGGAGAAAATGATGTTATCTCCTTAGGATCCTCTCCATAAAAGAAATCCTCCAAGTCTAACAGAAGTCTACCTCCTTGTTGTCCTGTTGCATGTGCTCTACCTCCTCCATGGTGTCCTCCTGATCTATAACTAGCTCACCATGGTTCCCTTCTTCTTCAAACATGAAGTTTGAAAGCTCAAACTCTTCTTCAACATCATAGCTTGAAGGGGATGAAGTGGGAGGAAGAACTAAAGGTTCTTCTGTGGCCTGCTCTACACTTGGAGCCTCAAATGTATGGTCCTCCTCCATCATGGGTTCATCAATCAAATCAGGCCCTTGAAATGAAAGAAAAAAATATTCAATGATGCTTTCTTCATTGAGTGGCCTCAACTCTGATTTGATCTCTCCCAGCTTCTCCTCTTTAATGGGACTTAGAGCTAGTTTTTCCTCCTCCTTAATTGGTTGTGTAGCTTGGATCATATCAAGCATCCTCTTCAGACAAAGTGTCATTATGGACACTACATTCAGAGAAAACAGATTGTTGATCTTCTTCCTCTTGTCCTTATTCTTCTTCTACGTTGCAAACTCAGCCTCAACCACCACTGGCTCTTCAACCTTGACCTCCTCTATTGGCTTAACCATCAAGGGGATCTTTGTAAACCCAAATTTGGTAGCCCAACTCTTTAGATTGTCTGTCATTTCTTTTCTATTGGGCTCCTCTTCTTGTTTTCTCCTTGACTAGATTCTTGAGTATCTTCCCAACATGGACTTGGGAAAACAAGAGGAGTGGTAGGTTGGGGTTCAACCAGCTTTTAATATTTTTTTGGTGGAGAGGGAGGTGGAACTTCTTGTTTGTTTGGAGGGGATGACTGTTTGGGAAGGGAAAGGGAAGAAGAATTGGAATGAGATGGAAGATTAGGAGATGGAGAAGGGAAATCAACACTTAGGGTAGTAGAGTGAGGGGCTTGACTCCTGATCATGCTGAAATGATGGAGTTTGAGGAAGAGGAAAAGAAAAGCTAGGAGGTGGTGGACTTACCCATTGACAAGGTTGTCTTGTTTCCAACTCATAAGCCTCAATCTCCTCAGTCCATTGCATAATTTGGGGTAGTGTCTCAAACATGAAGTCAAGCTTCTCCTGTGGGCTATAGTGTCTTGGAAAAGGGCTGACCCATGGACAAGGTGCCCTGTAACCAATCCTGAATGCCTTCATTTGTGTTGTATGCCCTAGACTGCACCATGCTAGCCTCCATTATTTGGATCTTCTCCAACAAACTAGAATTCTCCACATAAGATGTCACCATTGTATGTGTCCCCTTGTTCTTTATAAGCCCCATGGCCAAAATAGTTTTTACCCTGCTCATATGGGTAAGCATAATGGTTTTGGATCTGATCATAATGTTGATCTGGAGGAGTTGGGAAATACATTGGAGGTGGATTGCACTGTTGTAGGTGTGAATTCCATGAGGGAAATGAAGTCATGATTACACAACTTCATGAATGGTAGAAGATGAAAGAGATGGAAGAAAAATGGATGAAAATGGATGGGGAAAGGTCTACAACTTAGAGGATGGGTTATTGACTAGATGGAGTCATCGATGTGCTTTGTATGTGCCTCAAAAGGTTGAATCCTAACAAGAACACACCAACTGTTAAGATGAAGTGGTAAGGTGCTTTAGACCTGTCCCACCGGGTGTACCAAAACTGTTAGTGTAGAATCATAGCACCCTTGAATGGCCTCGAATCTGAGTGTGGAATTGGTGTGATTGCACAACATGGGACCATCTCTCAAGCTATGGGACTTTCAAACCTGAGATGGCCCTCCAAATAAAGTCGGTTATTTGCTTCCTAATCTACCTGCCACAAGCTACTCTAGTGCAGGAAGAGCTAACCTATCCTAATCTAACCATTCCAAGGGGACATAAGGGAGAGAGAGAGGGTGAAAGAGAGCCTACACTAAGTGGTGATACACTAGAAAAGGAAGTGGCTGATCACGGATCCAAACTACCTGAAGTGGAGAGAGGTGAGCAAAGGAGAGGGTGGACAAGATGCACCACAGACCAGAGATAGAGTTCACATAGAACACCACTTTAAACCCATTAAACACAAGCTCCCATAACCTGTAATAGACATTAGAAATATGCACAAGTATACCCTATAATGATGAGAGGCAAGAAGAGACAATAAAATAAGGAAGGATGGACAAAATGCATCACAAAACATATTTTATTGCTCCATGAGTTCACACAATACATCATCAATGGGAAAGAGGCAAGAAAATTCCATTATAAAGCCATGAGAGGAGGCTTAGACTCCACATTCTACCCTAAGGAAGAAAGAGAGGGGGAAAGAGGGAAATAATGACCAACCATTAGAAAATGCCCCTCTTTTACAATATATAGGAAGAATAAGAGAGAGAGGAGGGAAGAATTCAAATTCTATTCCAACCACTCCCGGAAGAGCATTGAATCCTACTCTAAAAGCTCAACCATCGACCCTCAATGCCCCCTACAAATCCACCTACAATCTCAAAGTCCGCCTCGATTTTTTGTTTGGCGTGTTGAGGGAAGAAGAATGGTAGATCAAATCAAATCTGATCTGGTAGTTGGAGCAATTAGATTCTACATTAATGGCCTGAAATACATTTTCCCATTTTTCACCCACCAAATCCTATTAAAAATAATATTTCATGCTTCTAGGGTGTAGAGGATGTCAAGACCTTTCCAAAAGTCTTCTCCTACCTAAATCCAAGTTTCTAGTCAAAAGATATGGCTGTCTGAAGATTAGGGTTGTGGGAATGTAATATTTAAAGAGTCTATCCGTACCGGGTCCATGTGGCAGCATCACGCATCTTGAAGATTCAGCCCTTGCCTTTCACTATTATCATCACACTAGATTGGACACGTGGCAGCTTCGTAGGCTCCTCGTGCTCCTTTGTATTTTTCCTGAGTCCTTCTTGCTTGGCGGGGCATATGTCTGACCCTAGACACGTGGAGGCCTCACGCTCATTTGGAAACCGTCCCAAGCCTTTACCTTTAAACTTACACTGGTCGATACATGGGGATGCTTCCGCTTACCTTTTGTACTTAGCTGATTTGAGCCTACTCCCTTTATAGACCTGGGACACATGGAAGGCTTGTGCTCGTCTGAGTCTCCATTTTGGGTTGTGCCTTTGAAATTGCGTTGATGTGACACGTGGCGCCGTCCATTGGCTCTCTATACTTAGTCATTTTTGGGCCAGGCTCTGTCCCATTTCAGACCTGGGACACGTGGCGAGCCTACACTTGTTTGAGATTGGCCCTTAGGATGTCCCTTTTAAATTTGCATCATTGAGGCACGTGGCACCCTCCGCTAGCTTTGCCCCATCTTGACTTTTCAATGGCTAGTGAGACCTTTTCTTTGACCCCCAGGCTACGTGGCAGACTGGCACTCATTTTAGGACCGCTCTTTGGACCCAACTTTGGTGTTGCACCGAGATGACGCGTGGAGGCTTCCACTAGCCTGTCCCAAGCTTGGACTTTTCAATGACCTGGCTCTGTCCCCATTTTTGACTCTGGATGCATGGAAGCTTGGCACTTGTTTGGGGTTTCATGTTTGGACTTAACCTTTGGATAAGTGCCAATGAGGCACGTGGAAGCTTCCATTGATTCTTCCATGCTTAACCAATTTGGGCTCATTCGTATTATTTGTAAAGCTCAAATACTTTGAGACTTTCTCCATTTCTCTCCTCTGATCCTCTAGTTTTCTTTTGTGTCGTTTGGATTCATATTTGAACTTTCTCCTCCATTGTACATTCTACCTCTAACCCAACTGTTGGATTTGAAATGTAGGCTCATTCGACGGAAACACCTCTTAGAATTCTTCCTATGCATGGTCAGGTTTGATCAATTTTTTCATGAGGAAAATTGAGATAACACTTCCTTGATAGCATGGATTGAGTCAAGTAACATCCAAACAATGAAGCAGATTCCCATCGTAGCCACAACGATAAAGGGTGCCTCCCAGGAGGGTATAACGGCTATACAATAGATAAGGACTTTCTTCTCTCGAATGGGTAATGTCCTGGGAAATGTGCCATTTTGTAGGTTCATACCAAGGGGAGGATGAACTAATGATTTCACATTCCAAACAAAATTTTGGTATGTCATATGTGGGTATTTGTAAATTCCCTATAAAGAATGGAATTTTTCTCTCTTGAGGTGGAATGCGTAAGATAGATCCAATTATAGCCATAGCATATGTTGATCTATTATGTGACCTCATTTTTTTCTCAAATAAAATCTATGTAAAATACTCCTTCAAGGTTTCAACCAATTTCTTGTATGGAACAAGTTTCTCATCTTTAACCTTATCCTCATCACTAACTTTCTTAATAATGAGTTTGGATTCCCAATGACTCATAGTTGTCTCGATAGTCTAAGTGACAAACTAACTTGAGGCTAGAAATGAGTGACTCATACTCTGCAATGTTATTAGTTCAAGGGAATCCCAAATGGAATGCTCTTGGGATAACCTCACCTATGGGAGTGATGAGCACCACTCCTACTCCTGATCTGTGGAAGGTGAATGATCCATCAAAATAGACTTGCCACTCCACAGACTCTTCAACATATATCAGGGATACATTTGGAAGATCTAGAAAAAAATTTTCCATCCCTAGTAAAGGAGCTTCTACTAACTGATCAGCCAATACTTGTCCTTTCAATGAATTCTAGTGTACAAATTCAATGTCAATTTCACTTAGGATAATGATCCAATTAGACATTTGTCCTGTAAGAGTGGGCTTGGATAGAAGGTATTTGAGAGGATCAACTTTGGATATTAGCTTGGTTTTTTTGTTAAGGAGATAATGGCAAAGTTTTTGAAAGGTGAAGATGACTACTAAGCAGGCCTTTTCAATCTACAAGTAATTCAGTTCGTAGGAAATCAAGGTGTGACTAAGATAATAAACTACCCTTTCTCTATGGTCTAGGTCATATTGGGAAAGTAGTGCACCAATAGAAAACTAGGTAGCTGAGATGTACAAGAGGAGAGGTTCACTTGGGGTAGGCGGCATGAGTACAGGTGGGTTGAAAAGGTATTGTTTAAGTAGTGCAAATGCCTTTGACAGTTTGGTCCCCAGTTGAATGCAACATCCTTCTTGAGGAGATGTGTAAATGGGTGGCATTTATCCGCAAGATGTGAAATAAAATGGTGGATTTCCTAAATCTTCCCTTGTAAACTTCTCATTTGTTTGATAGTTGTAGGTGGAGGAATTTTTGTGATAGTTGTAACCTTTGCATGATCTACCTCTATGCCTCTCTGTGAAATGATGAAATCTAGGAGCTTCCCTGACAAAACACCAAAGACACACTTCTTGGGGTTCAAGCATACCTTGTAATCTTGGAGACATTGGAAAATATGTCTTAGCATCTCAGGATGATCTCCTCTTCTTTTGGACTTTGCCAAGATATCATCAACATAATCCTCCATGATTTCATTCATCATGTCATGGAAGATGATAGTCATTGTGCATTGATAGGTGGCCCGGCATTCTTGAGTCCAAAAGGCATGACCTTGTAACAAAATGTTCCCTAAGGGGTGATGAAATTTGTTTTATGTTGATCCTCCTTTGCAATCCTGATTTGGTTATAACCTAAAAACCATCCATTAAGGACAACATTTCATAACCAATGGTGGAATCAATGATCATGTCAATATTAGGCAAGGGGAAGTCATCTTTAGGACATGCCTTATTAATGTCATGGAATTTGATGCAAATCCTTATGCCATCAGTTTCTTCTAAATAGGGACTATGTTAGATATCCAATCTAAATAGTCAATGAGCTTAAAAAATCCACGGCTAATAACTTTTCAAGTTCTTCTTTAACAAGGAGTGCAATTTTAGGGTGCATCTTTCTCAATTTCTTCTTGATGGGTTTGGCATTTGGGTGCAAAATGAGATTGTGCATGACTAGGTCTAGGTCTAAACCAGGCATATCGGCATATGACTATGTAAATATATATACATATTCTCGTAATAGCTCCACAAAAACCTTTTATTCTTGAGCTAAGAGTGAAGCTCCCAAATTTATCATTCTAGGTTCTTCTTCTGAGCCAATGTTGACACTTTGGTAGTTTCTTCCACGAGCATCTTCAATGTATCTTCCATCCGCCTAGGATTAGGGCAAAGGGTAAGATCAACCTCCTTAGGTAGCTCATCATCATCCTTGAATGGATAGACTATTTTATCCATAGGTTCTTCGTTCTGTTTATCTACGAGTGCCTCAAAGATTCTGTCACTATAAGACTTGCATTTATCCTTTCCACAAGGATTCTTTGAAGTATTCTTACTCTTGCTTATGACTTTCCTACTCAAGTATCCACACATCTGCCTCTTCTCTGAAGTATGCATAGGTGTCTAGTTGAATTGCTAATCCTTTCTTATGATCCCAGTTGGAATAAAATATCTGAGACCCATGAATTCTGTAAATGCCTCATTGTTATCAAATAAATTGATTGGCACGTGAAATTGTTGATCCTAATCTACAAGTTTGAGATATATAAGGGCTACTTGGTAATTGGTTTGAGGATTGGATCCATATAAGGTATGGATAGCCGAATCAGGGAATAGATTAGTGGAGGAAAGATCCTCATAGAGGCTATATTGGGAATTGCCGTCACTATCAGAATGAGATGAGCCATCCTCACATCTAGAAGAGGTGTCATTAGTCTCAAAGGGTGGATCGTCATGAGGTCTTATTCCAAGACGATGTTTGTTTGATTTGAAGCGAGGGATAGGAATGTGTTCTAATCACCCTTGTGCATTGATACCACATCCAAACCCATCTGTAACCCATGACGTACATCATACGGTGGCCTTTGACATATAGCAGGGCATGATGGCATGAAGCCATGGTACCTTCAGGTACTCTACTGGTGGGATCTTCTAACATCTTTTCCTTGGATAAGAAACCACAAGGAATGAACTTATCCAATGGTTTAGGGAATTCATCTCGAGTGATTTTGAGCTAAAAATAAGGTTTTCCATGTGTCCGGGTGACACTGATAAATCTGATATGAATAAAGCTTGTTCAAGAGTGAACGGCTCACCTAGGTTGTATTTTGCTGACATTGCCTCCCATGATGTGAAAGGGTTGACCAACAAAGGAAAGTCTTGATTATAAGGAGTGAGTGAATCTGTATCCACACGTTCCTCGATAGCCTCGTTTGAAAAGGAACAACAATATCTCGTAGAAGGGAATTCATTCATAAGCTACACGAGAAAAATTGTGCAAGGGTCTCTAATGTGTAAAGAGTTCGGATCACCCTAAATGGTGAGTATCTATCCTTTATAGAAAATTTTGATACATTGATAGAAATTTGAAGGAATGGCCTGCATGGCATGGATCCATGGGTGTCCTAAGAGCATGTTGTATGGTAGATCCAAGTCAAGGACATGGAACGTTGTATCATGACAAGTCGGCCCTACTTCCATTGGAACTACTATAGTTCTGCTGACTCTCGCTCCTCATTATCATAGGTCGTGATTGTAATAGTTTTGGCACCTAGATCCATTTATGAGTGGCCTAGATGTTTAACCAACTTTAAAGTACAAATATTTAGACTAGATCCACAGTCCACAAATACTCTCTTGATGTTGTGACGAGTAACAACTACTTCTAGATATAAGGTTAAGTTGTGTTCTGGGTCGTCACGTGGGATTACAGCGCGATCAAAAGTGATATGATAATTGGATTCAAGATGTGCAATCATGGCTTGGATGTGTGTGGGATCTACATTGGTGGAGACTCCTGAACTCTGCAAAGTGTTTTATATAATATGTTTTTATGGGTAGTAGATATTTTGAGGAGATCTAAGATTGATATCCTGGCGGGTGTCTTCTCTAACTATTCTATTAGATTGTACTGAAATTCCTGAGGGATAAGTAGAAGATCTGGTATGATCAAACAATAACGTCGCGTACCTACTATAACTCTTTTCTAAGATCCCAATAGTATTGACCTATTCATTAGATGAATGGATACATCTTATGAGGGAATTATTAGTGCGAAATCACAGCACCCCCAAATGAGTTATGGATTTACTTTTCTAAGGCAAGCGGTGTCATTTGGTGTGATTTGTATAACATTGAACTTTCCTCTAGGTGTGGTACCTCACAAATGTGGGAAAGCTCTCCAGATAATTCTGGTCTTTGTTCTTAAACTACTTGCCACGAGCTACTCTAGTGCAGGAAAAATAAATCTAACCTAATCTAACCATTCCAAGGAACCAAGGAGAGAGAAAGAGGGAAAAATAGAGCCTACACTAAAGCAAAGTGATACACCAAAGAAAGGAAGCAAGATATTCTATTGAGGGAGAAAGAAACAGAAAAATGGAGAGGAGGGATTTCAAACGAAGTGACATGGCCCATATCTCCAAATCATCCATTAAACTCCATGAAATGCAACATCCTACACCTGCAAATGCAAAATACATGCACAAAAACCAAGATCGAAAGGGAGAGACATGGAGAAACAACAAAACGATGCAAAGGTTTAAAGAACACCATAAAAACATGCTTTTATTGCTCTATAAGGTGCACTGAGACCATTACATTTCTAGAATAAATACACAAATACATTTTCCAGTGTGGGAGAAGGTTCATTGCTCAAAAATGGCATCAAGAAACAAATTTGACAGAGTTTCTCTATGCCGTAATGTCTCTCCCCTTCAAACAAGAAGTGTTACAGTATACAAGGAAAATATAGAGAAGAGGGAAAAGTCACATCCTACTTTAACCACCACGAGATAGGCATTGAATCCTGCCTTGAAAGCTCAACCACTAAATATCAATGCCTTCTACAAATCTGCTCACAATATGTCACTTATGGTTCCCAAAGCCAAATCGAATCGAATCAGATATGGTACTTAAAGAGATTGGATTATGCATTAATGGCCTAGAAGACTTTTCTTCATTTTTTACCTACCAGGGCCTGTAAAATATGATTTTTATCCTTCCATGGCATAGAGGACATCGAGACACTTCCAATGGTGAAGATTTCCTATATTTTTATCCCGAGTTGAAATATATGCCCCTTTGAATTTTTGTATCGCTAAACTGCACAAATGGGAGGGAAAACAATTTGAAAAATGGGTCCCCCTTTTAATTGGGACACGTGGTGGCCAGATTGGAACAAAAATCAGGTCTACGGGCTCAGAACTTAAATTTTCTCCTTTTTCGTGAAAATCACAAAATCCAGAAAACTCCTATGACCCCGAAGCTCCGCATGGACACGTGGCTCCTTCTGGTTGGCTGGGAAAAGCACTCCTATTTTTACTTTTATGCCTTTTGGAAAAAAGTAAAACTTTCACTTTTTTCCCTGACTCCTCATCTTGGCTTTGACTCAGGCTCAAATGCTGATTTTTCCTCTGGCAGAGTCACGGGCCATTTTGCAACTTTTACTCCTTTTGGGGCAAAGGAAAAAAACTAACTTTTTCCTCGATGCCCCACCTTCCCTGGGACACACGTTAGTCTAGTGCTCACTCGGGAACCTTTTCTCCTTTTAACCCTTGAAATAGTGCCCTTAGGACACTTGGCGATTCCGGCATCTTAGCTTATATATTGATTATTCAACTAATTTTTCCCCCTTTGAGGACATGTGGAGGCCCGAACTTGTTTGCAAACCCAACCCAAAGTTTTCCTTTGGAAGAGCATCGAGTTAACACTTGTTGGCCTCCACTGCTTTGTCGACTTTTCAACAATCCCTCTTACTTATTGACTTTGGGCTACGTGGCAAGATGGCACAAGTTTGAGCTCCCCTTTTCAGATTCACTTTTGGGAAGCATTGTTGGGACACGTGGTCTCTTCTGTTGCATCCTCCATACTTAGCCATTTTATGACCTTTTCCTAAACCATTTCGAGCCCGAGGACTTCGGATCTTCGCCATTCTTCCTTATTTTTTACTTCTGGCTCCTATGTAGCATTGATCCTTCTCGTCTAACCCTGCTACCTTATAGTTTTTCCTAACTAGACTTGGAGAATGGATTTAAGTTATGGAAACGACCCGACAAATTCATTTCTTTCTGTACAAGGTCCCTTGCTTTTTCTTCATCTCCACCACTTTATTGTTGAATCCTTCTTTACTTCTAATTTTTCGAGATTGAATGTGTTTTTCAGTTTCCTTCTATGTGGGGTCATAATTTGATCCAATATTTAGCTCGAGAGAGAAATATGAATAACAATTTGGCAATTCACAAGGACATTTGACTACTAGATGAAGAGACCAGTGGCCTTGAAGCATCCATAGGGCATGGAGTCTTCCTGATAAACATGAAATTGGTCTAAACTCGAAATTCTGATCTCTAAGCCTCTTAGAAACCCACTAAACTTGGAGTTGAACTTCACCAAAAGCCAATCGAAATGGATTGCAAGAAAAACAACAAAGACACTAAAAACTATGTACAAATGAAAATCATACATACCCCAAGTGGGATATGTAGAGTGTGTAAGAGCACTTCTTTAGCCGGAAACAAACCTACCTACACTACTTTAACCAAGAGCAGCACTCTACAATTTGGCAAGGAGAAATAACTTCCCTTCCTCAAAAATGTCAGCCATGTAACTCGATTTGGCACTAAACATGGCTGGTTGGATGAGTGAAAAGCTGATAATAACTTGGTCCTCCACCCAAAGCATCAAAGTATCAATCAAGACAAAACCAATACCTCTTTTAGTTTCTCTACATTTGGATTGAAGAGGTATAGCGGCTAATCCTTGGTGCTTTGTAGTTCATTCTCATACCCCGAAATGGGCATGAACAAATTTAGCTTATCCTTTGGTTCCAATGAAGCCAAATACACGATTGGGCAAGGTCGATCCATTTGATATGCCCATTGCTATGATTTTCCACTCCAAATATGGAGTCCTCTTGTATACCTTCTTGAGTGGATGGTGTGAGGGAGATAATGACATCTTCCTACTTTTTCTCTCCCTTCTCTGTGAAGCATATGGGAGAGTCATGTCTTCCAATCTTGGTTCCAGAGGGATGTTATAAAGTGTATGTTGTTTTTCCTAAACGATCTCCTCCATGAAAAAAAGCTCATGTGCATGGAAGATGGATGGAGGAGAGGATGATGTAATCTCCATGGGCTCCCCTTCATCAAATCAATCCTCCAAGTTAGACAGGTAATCTTCCTCCTTATTGTCTTCTTTGTGGGTGCTCAACCTCCTTCGTGGTGTCCTCCGATCTACAATTGACTCACCATGGCTCCCTTCACTCTCAAACATGAAGTTTGAAAGATCAAACTCTTCTCCAACATCATAGCTTGAAGGGGATGAAGTGGGAGGAAGAACTGAAGGTTCTTCTGTAGCCTGCTCTGTATTTGGCGCCTCTGAAACTGTATGGTCCTCCTCCTCAGCCAGAATGTACTCCTCTTCTTTTGGATTAGGAGTAGCTCCTTCTTCCCTTTCTTGTGTTGTAGCTAGAGCTTCCACCACTTGCAGCTTGACCTCAACCTCCTCCATAGGCTTAACCAACAAGGGAACCTTTGAAAACTCAAATTTAGTAGCCCAACTCTTCAGATTTTCTATCATTTCTTCTCTGTTGGGTTCCTCTGTTTGATGTTCTCCTTGGCTGGTTTTTGGAGTCTCTTCCCAACATGGACTTGGGAAGGCAAGAGGAGTGGTGGGTGGGGTCTCCACTAGTTGTTTCCTTGTTTTTGGTGGAGGGGAAGGAATTTTTTTTGGCTCTTGTGGGGGGACATAGATTCGGAAGGGAAAAGGGAAGAGGAAAGGAAATGAGATGGAAGACTAGAAGATGGAGAAATGAAATCAACACTTGGGGCAACAAGTGAGGGGCTTGACTCTTGCCTTTGCTGAAATGATAAATATTGAGGGAGAGAAAATGAAAGGCAGGGAGCTAGTGATTGACTTACCCATTGACAAGGTTGTCCCACACTTTGCTCATAAGCCCCAATGTCCTCAATCCACTGTGTAAGCTGAGGCAACACTTCAACCATGAAGTCAAGCTTCTCTTGAGGGTTGTAATGTCTTGGAAAAGGGCCTTCCCATGGACAAGGTGCCCTGCAACAAATCTAAAAGCTTTCATTTGAGTTGTTGCCCTTGATTGCACCATGCTAGCCTCCATCTTTTGGATCTTTTCCAGCAAACCAACATTCTCTGCATAACTATCACCATTATATGCGTCCCCTTGTTCTTGATAAGCTCCATGGCCAAACTAATTTTGACTCTACTCATATGGGTAAGCATAATGGTTCTGGATCTGATTATAATGTTGATTCAGAGGAGTTTGAAAATGCGTTAGAGGTGGACTGCATTGTTGTAAGTGTGAGTTCCATGAAGGGAATGAATTCATGATTGCACAACCTCATGGAATGGGAAAAAATGAAAGAGATGGAAGAAATAATGGGTGGAAATGGATGGGAAGAAGGTCTGTAACTCAGAGGATGGGTTGTTGACTAGATGGAGTCGCCAAATGTGCTTGAAAGTGCCTCCAAAGGCTGAAACCTTCACCAAGAGCACATCAAACCTGATGAAGTGAAGTGGTAAGGTGCTTCAGACTTGTCCCACCGGGTGTGCCAAAACTATTAGTGCAAAATCATAGCACCCCCAAATGAGTTATGGATCTACTTTTCTAAGGTAGGGTCATTTGGTGTGATTGCATAACATTGAACTTTCCCCAAGGTGTGGGACCTTACAAAAGTGGGAAAGCTCTCCAGATAAAGTTGGTTCTTGTTCCTAAACTACCTGCCACGAGCTACTCCAGTGTAGGAAAACTAAATCTAACCTAATCTAACCATTCCAAGGAACCAAGGAGAGAGAAAGAGGGAAAAAGCAGCCTACACTAAAGTTGTGATACACCAGCAAAGGAAGCGAGATATTTTGTTAAGGGAGAAAGAAATAGAAAAATGGAGATGAGGAAGGTCAGATAGAAGTGAAACTTCCCATATCTACAAATCATCCATTAAACTCCATGAAATACAACATCTTGCACCTACAAATGTCAAATACATGCATAGAAAACCAAGATTGAAAGGGAGAGGCACGAAGAAACAACAAAATAATGCAAAGGGTTAAAGAACACCACAAAAACACATTTTTATTTCTCTAGAAGGTGCATGAGACCATTACATATCTGGAATAGAGGCACAAATACATTTTCCGAGGCATGGAAGAAGGTTCGTTACTCAAAAATGGCATCGAGAAACAAATTTGACAGAGTTTCTCTATGCCTAGAATGTCTCTCCTCTTTAAACGAGAAGTGTTATAGTATATATAGAAGGAAAAGAGAGAGAAGAGGGAAAATTCACATCCTACTCCAACCACCATGAGATACGCATTGAATCCTGCCTTGAAATCTCAACCACTGAATATCAATGCCTTCTGCAAATCCACCCACAATATGTCACTTCTGGTTCCCAGTGAATCGAATCGAATCAGATCTGGTAGTTGAAGAGATTGGATTCTGCGTTAATGGCCTAGAATACTTTTCTTCATTTTTTACCTACCAAGGCCTATAAAATATGATTTTTTATCCTTCCATGGCATAGAGGACGTCGAGATGCTTCCAACGGTGTCAAATTTGCTATATTTTGAGCCCTGAGTCGAAATATATGCCCCTTTGAAGTTTTGCATCGATTCTGTACAAATGGGCGGGAAAACAATTCAAAAATGGGTCCCCCTTTTGATTGGGACACATGGCAGCCAGATTGGGACAAACATCAGGTCTGCGAGCTCAGAACTTAACTTTTCTCCTTTTTCATGAAAATTACAAAATCCAAAAAACTTCCATGGCCCTGAAGCTCCGCATGGACATGTGTGGCTCCTTACGGTTGAGTAGGAAAAGCGCTCCTATTTTTACTTTTATGCATTTTGGACAAAAGGAAAACTTTCACTTTTTTCCCCGACTCCCTATCTTGGCTTTGACTTAGGCTCAAATGCTGATTTTTTCCTTTGGCGGAGTCGTGGGTCATTTTGCAACTTTTACTACTTTTGGGACAAACGGCGAAAAACTAACTTTTCCCCATTGCCCGCCTTCCACGGGATATGTGTCAATTTGGCGCTTGCTCGGGAACCTTTTCTCCTTTTAACCCTTGAAACAGTGCCCTTAAGACACTTGGCAGCTTCCGTCGGCTTGGCTTATGTATTGACTATTCAACTAACTCTACCCCCTTTGAGGACATGTGGAGGCATCATGCTTGTTTACAAACCCAAGCCAAAGTTTGCCTTTAGAAGAGCATCAAGTTGCCACTTGTCGACCTTCGTTGCTTTGTGGAATTTTCAAGAGTCCTTCTTACTTATTGACTTTAAGCTACGTGGCAGGATGGCACAAGTAGGAGCTCTCCTTTTCAGATTCACTTTTGGAGAATCATCGTTGGGACACGTGGTCTCTTCCGCTGCCTCCTCCATACTTAGCCTTTTTTGACCTTTTCCTAAACCATTTCGAGCCCGAGGACTTGGATATTTTCCATTCTTCCTTATTTTTTTATTCTATCTCTTGTGTAACATTGATCCTTCTCTCATCGACCTCTTTACCTTATAATTTTTCCTTCTGGACTTGGAGAATGGATTTAAGTTGTGGAAATGGCATGATGATTCATTTATTTTTATACAGGGGTCCCTTGCTTTTTCTTCATCTCCACCACTTCATTGTTGAATCCTTCTTTGCTTCCAATTTGCAGGATTGAATGCATTTTTCGGGTTCCTTCTATGTGGGGTCATGATTTGATCCAATATTTAGCTCGGGAGAAAAATATGGATAACAGGAATCAAAGGGAAATAATTTGTGGGGTAAACATAGGCAACCGTCCTATATTCGTTGGAAGTTTTTCCATGATCTCGGCTTCCTTTTATTTTTATCTGCATGGTTAAGAAAGGGCTCTTTAAAGATACCCATTTTCTCATTTGGCCCTTGTCCCGAGTTAGGGGAGAGTCTACGGTGATTTTTCCCTCTTGATGAGGTCTTGTATGTAATGGCGTAGCCTGAAACACCTATCTATTGTGTGCCCTTTAATGCGGTGGAAGTCACAAGTACTCATATTCTTTGAACCAACTGGGTTTTGGAGCATTTTTCGGGTATGGTACATAGTCGTGGTTTGGTATTCTACCATGTTTATGTTATCTAACTATTTCGAGTATGGTAGATACGGATTCTATTAATGGCCTAAATGTACGTTTGGTGGGTGCCTTAGGCTGAGGTCCTTGTGAGAGCTTTAAAATCAGACCAGTCTGCATGGTTTGGACTCTTTTCGAGTCCGTAATGCCATTTCCAAGAACATGTTTTTTTAAGAACTTGGTTTATCGAGGTTTTTGCTTCATGTTTGTCTTTCACAACCATTTTAAGTGTTTCCTTTGTGATGATGGATTTTTTTATTTGACTTCCCTTCTCTATAACTTATTCAAAGTTAGAGCCACAGTGCATTTGTAAATGGAAGGCTATCTCTGGGTTCAAGTTAGGCACAAATATGCTTACTAGCTATTTTTCTGGAAAGGCACAATTCATTCATCATTGGGATTTTGCTTTGCATTGCAGAGTTCATTCATTGTGATATCATTTTCCATGTTGTAGGAATAATGTCATACAAAATTTTCTGCTAACGTGGGCCACATTATAATGGAGCCCTTGGGTATGCTAAAGAACCATTCCAATCCTAGTGCCCCTAGGTTATGAGGGAAGAGTCATATTAAGAATTTATCACTATACACGACCTCTTGGCAAGCCATATAAAATTATTTTATGTGATCACGAGGATCACCTTTGCTTTTATATTTATTAAATTTAGGAATGGTAAAATGTTTTGGGAAGGGTTTTCGTAACATGTCCTTATCGAAGGGGTAAGGGCATAGTTCTTCATACAAATATTTCCTACTATGTCCTATGTTTCCCTCTTGTAATGTAGTAAGTGTTTCTTTCATTGATTGTAATTCTCATTCAATGATTTGTTCTTTGGTAGGTGACATTGGTCTTTGTTCCTTAGCCACTTTAAAAGTTGTGTCATTATATGGATCAAAGTGGAACTCGCTAGATTTCATTTTGAGTTTATCTTTATATACGTTCCTACTTGAAGAGCCTAATTTTGCTAATTTTTGGCTCAGTTTCAAGATCTATTTTTGAAGGATCTCTTCTTCAATTAAAGGATCCTCTTCCTCATCAAAATTGGGAGGTAGTGAGGCTTTACACTCAATCTTCACTTTACGTGAATCTTTGTAATAAGGTTTTTTTTTGGATCACCAAGTGGTTTGGATGGGTCTCCTTCATTGGTGTTATGATGTTTCCCAGAAGTAGAAATGTACCCTATGTCAAAGGGGTTATACATGTCTAAGAGGGACCTTCATTTTTTTGTTTTATGATCAATGACCTTAGTTTCCGCTTTGCATTCTTATGGAAGTTTATCCCTAATTCTAAGACTATTGTGAGCACTTGATCTCTTTGATAGTAAAGGATCTCATCAAATTGACATAGGTACAATTGATGTTCTTCAAAAGAATCGATTCTTCTCCACTATGATCAATCAATGGCTCTACATCTTTAATCGGTAAAAAGAGAGGTGCTAAGTTTTTGCCGCTAAATGGGAACAATTCAAAAATATTTTCTCCAAAGTCATGCTCATTTGGTTTGGGACGCCATCTTCATGACTCTAGGCATCACTAATCAAAATGATACTAGGTTTTATCTAAATGTCTTGAAGTTTGTGTGAAACCTAGGTGTATATTTGTGTAAGTCGTTTCATGTGATTGTAGACACCTAAAATTGGTTATCAATTTAGTGTCCTCATGCGTGTTTGCTCTCTCAAGTAACCTGGGGCACGTTTATATCACCACTATCCCCTTAGGGTATTATTCAATTTGTGATTTAAACACCTATCCTAAGTTTAATTCACCCCATTATGTTTTACCCGTGAGTAATTAAATATTAACTATTTAATTACACCTTTTTACATGTATCCTAACCACTTATCTACCCCATATCTATTCTATCCATATATCCCCCCTATTTCTCCTCCTCACAAAGCGGGATATTTCCCGTATTTGAGGTGGAGGGATCACTCTTATCTTTCCAGAAATCGCTCCTTTTGGCCGTCTCGGGAGTCTATTCCGTGATCGGCGCCGATCGTACTCGGTCACCGCCGATTTTCGAGCGGCGCCAATTATAAATAGAGGCCCGTAACTTAGTTCAGGGGGGACACAGAGACACAGATTATAAGAGAGAGAACAAGAGATCTTTGAGCATCAAGTGTGAACATTATCTATCGAATGAGAGTGGATCTTGTCCAAATCAATCCCTGAGAGGAGCACCGTTACTCTGCTCTTATCACATCAACATCGCACGTCTCCATTGATTTTTTGGTGACTCTGTTCCTGCATCCAGCACAGGTGGAGCCTTGCCAGTATCTCTCCGGCTTCTGCAGATCCAGCAGACGTTGACGATCTTGCCTTCGTTTTTGATTTCCAAATCTTCTCGCACTTTGTCTCGGATCGACGCCGATCTATATCAGTCGACACCGATCTATATCAATCGACGTTGATCTGGAACCATTGGCACCGATTCTACATAATCGACGTCGATCATCCTGCAAACAGGTAAAAGGACACAGGTAACACAAATCCAGCTTTGTTTTCACAGTTCCCTATTTTCTGTTGCTTTTTGTCTGCTGTTTAGATTCTGTTTATTACTTTGATCAGAAAATCTAGTCTGTACGTACATCTTTTATCATGTATGCTTCTTTACTTAATTGAAAACGTGGACTGACATCCGCCGAGGGAGCTTATCGCTTCCTGGACCCGCTTCTCGGGCAGTCCACCTAAATATCTTTTAACGTGGTCTTTTTCTGTCAAGCATCGGTGTCTCACAGGTTACTTGGATCTACTATGCAGAATTGCTCGTGTGCGCCGTCTTATCTACATCGGCTTCCTTATCCGTCTACATCTTCGGATCTTGTCCATCAGGTATCAATTTCATTTGAGTTTTTTAAGGTTTTTTTGTGTTTAGTTTGGTACATTAACTTGGATATGTAACAAGCACGAAATTCTTGATCAACATTCTCGGCACTTGCAGTGGGACCCAACCAAGTCCCTTATTGGTAAGTTCATCTTTTTTTTTTAGTTTTGAGCTTTGTTCTTTTTCTTCATTTGATTTTTATCTAGTTCTTACTTATCTGCAATATCTTTCTGGATTTTGTTTGGTGTTTGCTTAACCTTTTCTTGAGTAATTTTCTTGTTCATGGGATTGTTCGAGGGAAGAGCTCAACAACGCGCTTTTTGAAGTCCACACACCTTGGAGAGCTAAATCTACAGGTATTTCTCTTTTACGGTGTTTTCTCCTTTTTAGAAAAAAAAAAAAACTTTCTTTGTTTGTGGTCTATCACATTCGAACATTTCAATTTTTGGTGCTTAAAAAGAATTTAATCGCATTTGGGAAAGAATCTGTTTGACTTGTCTTCATCGAAATCAAACACTTCGTTTTTAAGTGCTTAAAAAAAAAAACTCTTTCTTTGTCATTTCTGTTGTATGTTTTTCATCTAGTTTTAATTAGGCTAGAAAATTGTTCAAAATCGGTAGTGACACTATTTGATTTTTATTTTTCACCCTTGCACACAAAGCCAAAATCACTAGGTATAAAGCATTTAAACAAAAATTCTTTCCCTGGCCTCGCCTACTTGGAAGTGACATCCAAGAGGAAGAGCCTACGCGGTACTCAGGCCGCGCTATAAATTCACAGAAGTTATGGTATATATTGGCAAAGCACCCAACTCCCTTATCGCAGTGGTGTGTGAAGTGCGGGGGTAGGCCCCTATATCAAGCCACGTACCAGTCTTTTACTGAAGTGCCTTCGGGACTCCTCACCAAAACATCCCCCAAACCATCCTTAGTTTGGCTATCTGAGTAGTTCCTATTCTAAAAGGCCTTCCCTAATATTCTCTTTCTTAAAAGCATAAAAACTTAAAAGAGATAATCACCTTCGCTGCTTGAATTATCTGTGCATTAGTTAGGTCAATCTTATTTTATGCTTGTTTATGACGGTCATCACTCGATTCAATCTAGAAGAATGGATCAATTAGCCCCTTCTTTCCTCTCGAGATCACCACTAGTGTGGATGTTTCGGCACCCCCAGGTCTTCCTCAAGACCGCTGTTAGTTGGTTCCCCATCCTGGTCATATAATCCTTTCTATCAGGCCAAACCAAACCCATCACGTCTAACTTCCCCTAGTCCTTCAAAAATATCATACTGCTTCTGACTCAGAGTATGTTCCTCATGGGGATCCTGAATTTCAGGCTCTCCTCAATCGCAATCTGGTAGCCCTCATGGACTACCTAGTACACAAGTCTATTCAAATATCTGATCAGGGACCACCAATCCAGCAAGTGTACGATTATTCTCATGAACCATCCCAGGCTTTTGTAGAACAGTTAGCATCATTTTTCTTGCCTCGAGCCATGGAGGAGGGTGGCGCACCTGTGCCTCCTTTTTCTCTTCCACCGACCATATCGACTAGTTCTCAAATAGTCTTACCTATTCCTAACGCCGCAGTTACCTCGACTATTCCACAACCTACTTCTGAGAGGTCCTCTTCTCTGGCTATAATGAGTGCGTCTGTGCACCCACATATTGCTGTTAATTCATCTATGCCATCCATTGTGTCCCAGGGTCAATACCCCTTTATGAGTCAACCCCCTTCGACTAGTCAGTTGGTTCCTGCTTCTCATCCTCCAGTGGGTTTTTCTTCCAATGTTCTAGCAACAGTGACCTTCGCCCATCCTCTAGCATTGGCGCCCTTAATAACTAATCCGGCAGTAAAAAGCCTCTTTCAGGTCTTGTTCCCCAATATGTCCAATCAAATCGGCACCCATGTTCCTCAATCTGTTCCGATTCAGTCAACAAGCATAGGAGTCCACCAATCATAGGCTCCGTCGTCATCCAACCTTCATTTTCTCAACCACTTATTATCTCTTAGCTCGCATACACGGGCTCCTTCACAAAGTAAATACCCCACCAAAGTGTCACCCAGAATTCTGGTTACTCCTCTTATCATCCTATCAATCAACAGATGAATCCCTCGTTGACACCTCAACAACATCCACCACTTGCTTCTTATGTAGGACATACCAGTGTGCCTCCTCCTCAATCCGACGTGGTTCAAATTCTTTTGAAGAAAATCACAGACTTGGAAGCCTCCACCAAAGGGGCTCGTCCTTCATACTCTTTTGAAGAAGTGTGTAATGAACCCATTCACCCCTCAGTGGCTTTTAAGCCTTATCCTCCCCAATGGGAACTTCCTAAATTTTCAAAATTTCATAGTCGGGAGGACCCTCAACAAAGCATTTGCGAGCATTCAAACATGCTTGCTACCTCATAGTCCAGATCAGGAGCTTATGCTCTGTACTTTTCCTATGTCTCTAGCAGGTCCTGCTTTAGACTGGTACAATAACATTCCTCAACATTCCTTGTTTTCTTTCTCTCAATTGGCCCAGATGTTTGTTGAAAAATTTTCAATAAATATCGCGCATAAGATCTCGATTACAGATCTTTATAACATTCATCAATTCGATGATGAGTCTATTGCAGACTTTGTCACTCGTTGGAGAGGGATAATAAACCAATTGTCTTTCTCCCTTCCTCAATCCCAACAGATTGAGTTGTTTACTCGATCTTGTGCTAATCATATTTCTTCCACTTTAAGGATCCAGACATTTCATACATTTGAAGAAGCCATTACGATGGCACGCAAACTTGAGTCTCACGCCATTGAACAAGGGAAGTTAAAACTTTGCTCAAAATCTAAACCATATTTTTCTCGGTTTACCAAATCAAATCCTTCCACTTCTAAAGACAAGAATCGGGATCCACCAACGCTTCGTATTAAAAACATCACGAGCTGATACCACTTCTAATCAAACACCACAAAGAGACTCCTCATCTTCTCGAAAAGGGTCCTCGTCATCTCAATCTTTCACTTTGTTGGGGAATAATATGCTTCTATCCTGGAAAAAATGTTGGATGTCCACATGATCGAACTTCCCCCCATTAGGAATATTGATGAAAACCAAGAACATCCATTTTGGTATAGGGAAAATGACTTCTGTCATTATCATAGAACCAAAGGTCATGACATCAAACAATGTCAGACCTTCAAAAATCTTGTCAGAAATTCATTGATAAAGGCGAGCTCATTCTGGATAACCCAAATTCTCCCCCAAATCAAGCACTGGATGTCTTTAAACAACCTTTTCCCAATCATTCCCGAACCATGATGCTTCAGAGTCTCAAAAACCAAACACTCATACTATCAGCTTCATCTCTACTGAAGAATCTTCTTCTAAAACTAAGCCATCTGCAAACACATCGACCGAATCAGAACCTCCTTCCACTTCGTTAATCGTTGGGATTCCACCATCTTCAGATAGCCCGTCTTTGAATATTCCAACATTGTTAGATACGGATTCACCTCTCTCTGCTTCTTTGTCTGATCTTCCGTCCATACCCGAGACAGTGTCATCCTCATCTGTCTCATCGTCAGACATTCTTTCAATGCTCGAGGCAATTACATCCCTTCGAGTTTCCACGCGAGATACATCCACTTCTGTTTCTCCCATTTTTGCTGTGACTATGCCCTTGGTGAACGTACCTATAGTTGTGCCGACTTCGATGGAAGCATCTTCGATTTTGACTCTTCCTGTTTCCTTTCCTACAGTAGTTTCACCCACAATTCTTTTGTGCAGAAATAAGTAGTTCCTCATGAGAACGCTTCTTCATCACTCACTTCTTCCATAACCAATGCTAATTTTCCTATTAAGGGGAAATCTAAAGAAGTAGCACCAACACCTATACGCTCGGTTCCTAAACTTAGACCAAGACAACCGAAATCTAACGTTGCGTCATCAGTACCTCCCCATTTGCTTCCCCCGAAAAGGTTACAATCACCTTATGCGGTTGAAATTGTCACCATCCCTGAAAAAGGAAAGCCCATATTTCGAACCATCAAGACTCTTGGTGCTTTCCTGCAAAAATCTCTCTCTGCGCCTCATAAAAGATTGGATTTTTCTGCTGAGAAGGCGTCTTCTTCTACAAACTTATCAAAACCATCATCTTCTTCTACAACACATTCTTCACCAGCACCTCGAAAAGTGGACTTACCTACTAAAGAGACATCACCTCTTTTATCAGAATCATCATCTTCGTTACCAAAAACCAAGGCACCCTCTGTTCCTCCGATTATACCTACTTTGGAAGCTTCTCCCTCATCTAAATCGACATTATCTAAATCATCATTAGTTTCGACCAAGTAGCCTCCCTTATCTCTGAAGACCACAACACTTGTCACATCTCCATCATCTTCAAAATATATTTTAGGGGCTCCTCCTCCACCGAAATCAATCATGTCTCACTTACTTCCATCTCAAGTGCCCAAGGCTGCTCCTCCGGATGTCCAAAAATAAAGATGATCCTAAAAATCTTGCCTAAACCTAAGATGTAGGTTCTTTTACCTCTATGATCTGTTAAAGTAAAAGAGGAACCTTCATCATCTCTGTCCTCATCTTTGTCTACTGGGTTCTATCTGAAATCCTTCGCCAACTTATCCAATCTTCATCCATATCTCTTCCACCGATTAAACCATATAACCGAAAGGAGTTAAACCTACGGTTTAACTCGATTTGATTTGTGCTTACCACCGTACCACGGGTCATGATACTGAGGGATGTAAAGCTCTTGATCAACTGCGTCAATGACCTTTTGGAAGAAAGTGATCTTTTGTTGGAGGAGGAGGAACAAGTATCTCCTGTCATCTTAGCTCCATCTGAGCCCCAACGATCTACTCAAGCCTCTACTTCTAGTGATTCCACTCCAAATGATCTTCCACCTTCTCAAATTGACACAATTCATATCGCCACTAGAACCCAACAGTATGATAATCCATCCTCATCTACAGCATCTCGACCACGGGTTGTCATTTCTGCACCCCCCGAAGGAGTTCCTCCTTCCTCATTAGCCCCGAGACCTCGGGTCTCTATTCGTGTTGCACCTTGGGCTCAAATTCCCATGTCAGTTGAGGAGAGTGTTATGAAACAACTCACCGAGGCTCCGGTCAAAATGTCTCTTTTTGACCTCATTCAATCCTCTCTCGCAACATCGCCCAGGCTCGATTGATAATCTGCATCACATCTCGGTGAATCGGATGAGCCCCTGACCCTTCGAGATGGTTGTTGGATTGAATAGACCATCAACCACCATTTCTTTTGAAGATTCGGAAATTCCTCCCTTTCTTCAGAGGATTTGGAGGCTCCCCTCTTTATCACAGTCCAAATCGACAACACTACATTAAAACGCATTATGATTGACAGTGGTGCTACACTCAACGTCATCTCCTCGCACACATTCGAGCAACTTAAGTTACCAAACAACGTAGTGTCACCCCCACCTTTCGCCCTTCGATCATTTAACGATCAGCTGGTAGTTACTTTAGGAACTGTGGTCCTACCCATTCGAGTAGGTAAGAAGCTGCTTCACGAACTCTTTTACATTGTTGAAGGGAAATTCCACTATAATATGATCCTCGGATGCTCCTGGATTCGTGCAATGCATTGTGTCCCATCCACCCTCCATCGATGCTTAAAATATCAATATGAGGGCAAAATCTATACTCATCCAGGAGATCCTTTTCCTTCCGCACAATGCGACATGACCACAGGGTCTGCCCCTCTAAAGGAAAATGCTTGTTCTCCTGATGGGGCCTCATCTTCTTCCATACCTACAACCAAACTACTAGATTTACAAAATTTAGAAGAGACATTGCAGCGTTTCTCACTGGGAGAGCTTCCTCTCCTTTCTTTTGACACCCATCTCAAACCTAGTGAGTATGGTAGACCAGACAAACAACCTGAATATCAGCCAGGTCTTGGTCGCATCGTCACCATTGGTCTGCCCAATCAACAGACTAATTTCATTTACGGTGGTCTTGATACACCTCACTATCACCCGGATTCTCCTCCTAGGACCAAACCTTATTTAACAGGGTTTGATTGTCTACAGAATCCCACGTTTGCAAAAACTTATTTATATCGATGCGCGTGGAAGGGCTTTGGCTTGGGTAAATATGAACAAGGTGTGCATGACCTCGCGTCCATTCCAACTCTCAAGCCACATCAAAAATTTGGTTTAGGATTTAAACCTCTTTCAAAATCCTGATCCTTTGTTCTCGATGAGCCTCTTCCTATTGAGGAACCATCTTCTCCCCGCTTAAGTGAAGCATCACTCGATGTGGGACGTCATTTCCATCCCGTCTAACTTTTTTTTTTTTAATCAATACCATTTCCTTAGGGCCACTAGCCTATAAGACTAATGACAGTCCGCTTCCATACCATTAATTTTCCTGAAATAGTTGGAGCGACTCTCCTACTATCAACACTATCCATTGTGCGGATGATGATTCTCGTCTCACCAATATGGGGGCGAGAAGATTCCTACCTTCCTAAAACCATTCCTTCGATGCGTCTACGCTTCTCAACGAAGCCCTTCATCAACCTTAATATAGGGACTTCTAAAGACCTCGCATCATTAAGGTCACCCAATCCCTTAATCCACAGGAGTTAGGAGACTTTACCACTTTTCTTTCAACCATCGTCAATCCTTTGCTTAGTCATATGAGGATATGCGGGACTCGATCTCAATATCGTGGTCCACAATATCGTTACCCTTCCCGACATCAAACCGGTTAAAAAAATTGCATAAAATGCACCCTAGAGTAGCCCTTCTTGTTAAAGAAGAATTACAGTAACTTTACTCTCATTAACTTCATCCAACCCATCGATTATCCACAATGGGTTTCCAATGTAGTACTAGTAACTAAAGCTACTGGGAAAATTTGAATTTGTACCGACTTCTGGGATCTTAATCTTGCTTACCCAAAAGATGACTTTCCTCTACCTAATATCGACCAACTCGTGGATTTAACTGTGGGTCATGAGATGCTTTCTCTTATGGATGGTTTCTCTAGGTATAATCAAATTCTCATCACACCAGAAGACCAACATAAGACTTCTTTCATAACTCCTTGGGGGACCTTTTGTTATCGTGTCATGCCTTTCGGTCTTAAGAACGCAGGAGCAACCTATCGGCTGAGCAATGACCTACATCTTCCATGATCTCTTACACAAAACTGTGGAAGATTACATCGACGATCTCCTCGGTAAATCCAAACGTCATCAAGATCATCTTTTCATTCTTGCACCTCTCTTTGAGAGGCTTATTCACTTTTGTCTTCGTTTAAATCCATCTAAATGCGTGTTTTACGTTCACCGGTAAACTTTTAGGTTTTATCATTTCCATTAGGGGTATTGAAGTAGACCCAGCAAAAATAAAAGCTATCCTTGAGATGCCTCCCCCTTCTAACTTAAAGAAACTCCACAGTCTCCAAGGACGTCTTCAATCAATGCATCGTTTTATCTCACAATTATCGGACCATTATCGGCCTTTTCATCATCTCCTCCATAAGAATGTTCATTTTGAATGGGATGAACATTGCCAAAAGGCCTTTGATGATCTCAAAGCTTATCTTCTTTCTCCACCTGTGCTTACACCTCCACGCGAGGGGGAGCCTTTCTATCTTTATATATCTATGGTGACCATGCCTAAGGAGCCATGATCTCGCATCGGGATGCTTGCGGTAAAGAACAAGATGTCTATTACATTAGTCGCACCCTCCATGAGTATGAAACACGTTATTTGAAGCTGAAAAGATGTGTTGTGCTCTCTTCTTCACAAATTCTAAGCTTTGTCATTACCTCCTTAATCACAAAACTTACATTGTCACAAGTGTCAATCCACTCAACACAATTCATGCGAAGCCTTATCACAATGATCGTATCACTTATTGGCTCATGCTTATGACCGAATTTGACCTCTAGTTTATCCCGCAAAAGTCTATCAAGGGTCGGTCATTGCGCAGATCAATTAGTGATGCTCCTCTTCTAGATACTCAAGTTCCCCTTGCTCGATTCCCCGATGAATATATCCAGCAAATTGATTTTGGTCTGTCTCCATTTAAAGTAAAGCTCTTCTTTGATGGATCCAAATGCCAGCAAGGGGGAGGTGCAGGTTTCGTGATGATTCCTCCTTGGGGTACGCCTATCCCAGTCGCACACAAATTGAACTTTGAGTGCACCAATAATATGGCTGAATATGAAGCTCTTGTCTTGGGTCTTCAAAATGCCATTAATCTCGGCGCTCGTCATATTGACATCTTTGGTGATTCTGAGCTCATCGTCAATCAAGTCACGGGCATCTATCAATGCAAGAATGATATCCTTCAAAAATATCGTGATATCATTCTCGTTCAACTCCAATCTTTCGATAAATTCACTATCCAAGCTATTCCTCGCACTGCAAATCAATTCGCAGATACAATGGCTTCGTTAGCCTCACTTATCCCACCTTTTACCGAGGACTCGCGACTTTATGTGGCTGTGCAACGATTAGATCAACCATCTCATCTTAGGCAACTAACTTCAATCCATGCTGTCACAACCCATACTCAGGATGAGTGGTATCAACAGATCATTGATTATCTATCTCATTCAGTGCTTCCTCCAAATCTAACTTCCAATGGTAGAAGATCTTTTATCCTACGCGCTAATCGCTATACTATTCTAGGTGGGATCCTCTACAAACACGGCTTTGATGGTATTTTGCTTCGGTGCCTCAAAACCCTTGAATCATCTAAAGCTATCTAGGAGGTCCATGACGGTATCTGTGGTGGACATTTTAGTGGCTTGGCCGTAGCTAAACGCATCTTACGTTTGGGATATTATTGGCCTTCTCTTAATCGAGATTGTTGTGAATACACTAAGAAATGTGTCAAGTGTCAACAACATTCCAATCTCACACATATCCCTAGTCAAGCTTTACAACCTACAGTGGATTTGTGGCCTTTTTCGCAATGGGGTCTTGATCTCATTGGTCTCATCAATCCCCGTTCTTCACAGCGTCATCATTCTATCATTACTGCCACTGAATACTTTACTAAGTGGGTGGAAGCTATCCCTCTTTCTTCAACAAAAGCTAAACCCATAGTTGATTTTGTCTATCAACACATCATTTGTCACTTTGGTGTTCCACACAAACTCATCACAGATAACAGTAAGTCTTTCAAAAATGTTGATTTGCAGAACCTCTGCGACGCTTTCAATATCAAACTCAGCTTTTCTTCTCCATACTATCCTCAAGCTAATGGTCAGGCCGAAGCTTCCAATAAAACTTTACGTAATATCCTCGGAAGGTAACTAGTCATTTGGTAGGGATTGGCATTTACATATCCCTTTTGCTCTTTGGGCTTATTGGACTAGAATTTGTACTCCTACTAGTGCTACTCCCTTCTCTCTCGTCTATGGGTCTGAGGTTGTTCTTTCTTTGGAAGTCCAAATCCCATCTCTCTATGTTTCTCTTAGAGAATTTGTCTCTGATGAGGACTATCGTCAAAATCATCTAGCACAACTTGAATTATTAGATGAGCAGCGTCAAGCGCTCTTGAACATCATCAAGTCTATCTTGAGCGTGTCAAACGTGCTTATAACAAGCACTTGCAAAGACTTTGTGACTTCAAAATTGGTGATCTTGTTCTTAAAGAAAATCAAAATGTCACTACACTCGGAAGGAGTCGGCATGGTAAGTTTGCTCCCAACTGGATGGGTCCTTACGTTATCACCCATAAATATGGAGTGCTGGGGCTTATCGTCTATCTTCCATGGATGGTATACGAAGTGGAACCTCTTAATGCCTTGCATCTACGGCCCTTCTCATTAAAATCTACCTTACACAAATCTAGTCGCAAGACAGATCTTTCATCCCTCTAACAACCAGTCATATACTTTCATGGTGATTCGAAACTATGTGGTTCTCCACCTATTGTCTTTTTTACCTTAAATATGAGTATCGTGGCTCTACTCATAGCATTTTTCTTCTGGATATGTTTCTCCTCATGGTAGGAATACCTTAATCACCGTTTCTTTTGTCCCAAGTGCTTATCTTAATCGGATCTACTCGGGGCATGAGTGCGTGCTCTTTATACGTTTTCTTCCCCTCTATCTGATCTATCTAGGTCTAAACTCAGCTTCTTCCAAAAAGTTTTTCAAAAAAAAAAAAAAAAAAGATAGACTGATCCCTTGAAGGACAGCTATCCATACAATCAAATGAATCAAAAGATATAGACCATGCCCTCGAAGGATGGCTATCATTAAAATTCAAAATACAGACCAGCTCCCTTGAAGGATGGCTATTTCTCAAAGGAATACTCAAGGCTTCTTGCATTGATCAGCCTTTCAGTCAGTTTATACACTTTTTAGCATCACTAAAAGACTTCTGTATTGATCAGTCTTTCCATATCTAGCAAACTTCCCGCATTGATCAGTTTGCTTTTCTGCCAGAAATCATGAAGCTGAGATATAAGACCTTTTGTCGATCATATGGAGAATCCTATTTTCCCAGTATGAACATGTATTCTGTCCCTTGTAAATTTCGACGAGATACCTACTTACTGCTCCTTCTGTTTCCCTCCTAAATCTGGTTTGCAGCTAGTTAGTGTCAGGTTTATTTTAACCTCATATAGGGCCTTGTATGCATGATCTTTTGGTTTCCTATCCAGATTCTATTTATGGTCGGTTGGGAGTCCAACTTATCATTTTTCTTCTTATCTGGGTGTATTTCCTTTATTTCTAATCAAGGTCGTTTTCATTACATCCTTGACTCTCACAGCGAATATTTCGATTATTTCATCCAGTTAAATTACCATTTAACATGTTAATTTAATCAAACTCTATCATTTATCTAATTTCATCTGATCTACTTTGTCCAAAACACATCTCATCGCCTCTATTATAAACACATGTGGGTCTATCTATCTATTTTCATCAAAATGTAATTAAAATCTCAAAAAATATCAAATCCATTCCAACTATTAACTCCTACCTATCTATCACATCATCTAATCACTTGTCTATCCAAGTAACATTACATCTATCTTTATCTATTTTCTCAATCAAGTTAAATCCACATATCAATCACATCAAATCACATCTATTTATGTCCTCTACATCTATGTCTATCCAATTATCTATCAATCTATGTCTATATCCATCACAATTACGCTACATCTATCCATGTATATCAAAATTAAAAGCAGGAGAACAATCATATGACAAAGGAAATGATGAATCTATATATATACATGAGTGTCTGTACAACAAAAAATGGGTGGCTCTCAATCAAGCCATCTATAAAATGCCTTCCAATCGAGGCTACATCACTACACTGATACAAAATACATCAATCTCTATATCGTGAAATTTGATGCATGGAAGACACTATCTCCTCCACCCTCCTTTGGACCAGGCTGTCTCTCCTGGCCGCCGCCTATCGAGCTAGAAACACTTGCTGCTGGAGGCCTCTACCCACCTTGGTCTCTCCCGGTGCTCCCTCCCTCTGATGCCCCGCTCACTGTGGTTGTCGCTGATCTCCTCCTCGCCCCGTACTGAGGCACATCTAGGGCATGCTACGCTAGGGCATCCTCGTAATATCTCACCTTAGCGAGGAGAGACTGATATGTACTCAGGCTCACGGTACCAGGTGCTCGTAGTGGTGCTGCTGGTGCTGCTGGTGGTGCCCCTCCTATGGTGGTCGTGCCCTGTGTCCCAGACTCTGACATGGTGCTGTCTCACCATATTTGGCCCTAAGGGCCTCCTATGTCGATGGTAGCGATCCTCTCTTTGGATCGTTGTATCTTGCTCCTAGTGAGCGGTGTCTCTCTCAAAATCGGGGCATCCCTTTCCATTGTCGAGCTTTGATCTCTCGCGTGACCACTGGTGTGTATGTGTTAGGGTGGCGTGCTCTCCCTCGATCTCTCCAACTTTGTAGCCATATCCTCCTCATCAAGCATCTATAGATGTTTTAGGAAGATGTCGTGGTAGCTCTGTCGCATACCATGCCGCATAACCATCATCCACTCCAGCGTCATCATCACTGTCTGTGGAGGGTGGGGCCTCTCTCAATGGATCTGTCGGGATCAAAATCGGTAGATCAGTCTCTCTGTTGTCTCGCCTATAAGGCCTGTAAGTAGTTGGCACTGTCTGTACTAGGCCGAACTGTCTCAATACCCGTATAAACGGGATGCGCTCCCACATATCAGGCCTGCGGCCCCTAACCACCCTGCTCCGTCTCAATCCCACCAGGTGAGCATCCTGACCGGCCCATGTCAGAAATACCCGATATGGTCTCCAGATGACCTGCTCTGGTGTCAGCGTCCTGAAACGCTCGGCATACCAATCTACGGATCTCCCTGTATCTCCCGAGGCCATATCAGCCCGCCATCGCGGAGTCGTAATCAATATCTCCCACTTTCTTTGGCATCCAAGAAGCTGGATGACACGATCAACGCTTTATGTGCTCATATGCCCAGCAATGGAGCACAAAACTGACATCAATACCTGTCCTCCGGCCAGTGGTATACATCCATAACTCATAATATATCTGAGCTATCAAGGCATCAGCAAAGGCGAACACCTGTCTGAACTGCAGGATGTCACAAACGCAATCTAGTAATAACAATGGGAATCTCCCACCTCCTGAATCTGGTAGAGAAAAATAGGAGATCGCCATCTGAATCAACACTATACGTCTACTCCTGGGAACATCACTGCGAGGCTATCCTCACTCCCCCGGACACTATCTCTGAATCATCTACCCTGTCTCCATACAATCGAACTAGGGCCCTCTCTGCTGTTGCTCTCGTGGCGTAATCTCTATCGGGTCCCCAGTGATCGGTAGCCTCAAAATCCTATATATGTCCTCGTGGGTGATGGTCATCTCACCCATCCTGAACCAAAAAGTGCAAGTCTGGCTATCCCATCATCACACTAGTGCTCGCATCAACTCTACATCTCGCGGCACTCGTCTATAATACCGAAAGCCCCGAGCCCGGCTAACTCTAAGTGGCGCCAATCTGTGTCAGTGACGTCAGGGAGAATGGTCTCCAGTAACTCGGGAATCACATCCCTCATGTGTAGTACCTCTCGTGCCTACATCCACGACATCAAGAGCAATATTAGCTTCATATTTACCCAAATCCGAACATCCAAAACAAATTTTATTATCCAATTAGTGTCGATTAAATACAATCGCGTCGATCTTATATAGTCGACGCCGATTGAATTCAATCGGCGCCGCTTTCATAACATCAGCGTCGATTCTACCAATCGACGCCGATTGTCAGGCTGGATTTAAAATACACTCTGGCCTCCCACCAAAAAAAACCAAAAATTAAAAAAAAATATATAATAATATGACGGGTTCAAGAAGAACCACTTACCCCAGGTCGTGTCCTCCTCCACTTCTGACCACTTCCAGAGGCTTCCATGGTGCTCAAATCCAATTTTTGATTCTCTCTGAATCAATCGTCACGGTGTAAATAAATCATTCACGTTTTCCGTTCGCATATTTATATGTCTTTGTGAGCAGTTGGCACCGATTTGTTTGGTGGCGCCGTTTATCTAGGTCGGCACCGATTAGTGTGATTGCCGATTTTCCATATATTTTTGCCATAAGCGTTGATGCTTGGCTTATTTATCTGGTCATTATTATGCGCTGAATGTTACCTTTTGGCACATATTTTTGATATCACCATCCATTTCGAGTTTGTTCCCTTTACGTGGGGCACTCGTACTTTTTGCGACTTAGAGTTAAGCAGTGCAGTAGGCACTAACGTCGTGCTTTACTGGACCGTCTGGTTGTCCCTACCAATGTGTCTCTCTTTAGATGCTAGCTATTTTGTATCCCTCCTTACACTCATGGGTCTGTAGGTACTAACGTCATCTCATGAGGAGACCGTCTAGTCTGCCCTACCAATATGAGTTCATTAGGTGGCTGCCTCTTTATTTATGTTTGTGCATCAGTAATGATCAAATCTACTCCAGACATCCAGCTGGGGCATCATGCGTTTTTCATCTACCTTTTTCAAACTTGGGATCGTTTGTTCTATCACCCATCCCATCCCTAGTTTGAGGGGGATCGCATCATCACTTTTTCTTCCTTTCTTCCACCTCCTTGTTTTTGTCTCACAACCTTGCTTATCGCAAGTTACTTGACAAAAAGGGGCAAAATGTAGACACCTAAAATTGGTTATCCAATTTAGTGTCCCTCGTGCGCATTTGCTCTCTCAGGTAACCTGGGGCACATTTATATCACCACTATCCCCTTGGGGTATTATTCAATTTGTGATTTAAACACCTATCCTAAGTTTAATTCACCCCATTATGTTTTACCCGTGAGTAATTAAATATTAACTATTTAATTACACCTTTTACATGTATCCTAACCACTTATCTACCCCATATCTATTCTATCCATATATCCCCCCTATTTCTCCTCCTCCCAAAGCGGGATATTTCCCGTATTTGAGGTGGAGGGATCACTCTTATCTTTCCAGAAATCGCTCCTTTTGGCCGTCTCGGGAGTCTGTTCCGTGATCGGCGCCGACCGGTACTCGGTCGACGCCGATTTTTCGGAGCGGCGCCGATTATAAATAGAGGCCCAGAACTCAGTTACTCGGGGGAACAGAGACAGATTATAAGAGAGAGAGCAAGAGATCTTTGAGCATCAAGTGTGAACATTATCTATCGAATGAGAGTGGATCTTGTCCAAATCAATCCCTGAGAGGAGCACCATTACTCTGCTCTTATCACATCAACATCGCACGTCTCCATTGATTTTCTGGTGACTCTGTTCCTACATCCAGCACAGGTGGAGCCTTTCCAGTATCTCTCCGGCTTCTGCAGATCCAGCAGACGTTGATGATCTTGCCTTCATTTTCCGATTTCCAAATCTTCTCGCACTTTGTCTCGGATCGATGCCGATCTATATCGATCGACGCTAATGAACGATCGGCCAGACCGATTCTACATAATCGCGCGATCATCTGCAGAGCAGGTAAAGGACACGAGTAACACAAATCCAGCTTTGTTTTCCACGGTTCCTATTTTCTGTTGCTTTACATCTCATTGTTTAGATTATGTTTATTACTTTGATCAGAAAATCTAGTCTGTACGTACATCTTTTATCATGTATGCTTCTTTACTTAATTGAAAACGTGGGTGACATCTGCGCGAGGAGCTTATCGCCTCCTGGACCCGCTTCTCGGGCATTCCACCTAAATATCTTTTAACGTGGTCTTTTACGTCAAGCATCGATGTCTCGCGCAGTGACTTGGATCTCTCTTGTGCGGAATTGCTCGTGTACACCCGTCTTATCTACATCGGCTTCCTTATCCATCTACATCTTCGGATCTTGTCCATTAGGTATCAATTTCATTTGAGTTTTTCAAGGTTTTTTTGTGTTTAGTTTGGTACATTAACTTGGACGGTAATGCGCAACATTCTTGATCACACAGTGATGCTAAAATAACCTAGTGTGTTCTAGATGTAATATTATACAGTGGTTTTTATCATTCAAAGAACACTCATATGAACACTCAAATGCAATGATCACTTGAATTGTCATTTTTTCAAGTTTATACCCTAGCTACGATTTTGGTGAAGAGTCCAAAGTCTAGTGACAATATCGTATCAATACATAGGTCAAGTTAGAATTCTAACAAGGCCTAAATATTAAAGTGGTACTAACGCAATCTCTCGATGAGGTATACTAAAACTAGTTTGAATGCCGATGAAAGCTAAGTTTTCGAAAAATGGAAGTTACGAGTATGTATAGCATAATAACACTATCTTGATACATTAACCGAGTAAACAAGGTGTTAGTATCAAGATGACATTATTTTGGTATATATAAGGCAATATCGACACTCTTAAAAAAATACTTAGATGACGTCAGAACTGAAATGAAGTATGAGTATAGCAAGAAGTTTTTAGTTGCACGAGTAGCATAACCACACAATAAAGGGAATTATATTAAGTTCTTAAGAAATTAAAAACATGACTTAAGTACCAAAATTGTGTGACTAGAATGTGAGAAAAAACTATCAACCAAAGGAGAGATAAATGATGAACCAAAATCTCAATAGTGAAGACGATCATGAAATCAAGATCAAAGAACTATCAAAGACATGAAAATATACTTACACACTTTAGACGTTTAATAACCCAGTACCGTAAACATGGATGGTCATAAATGGAAAAAAAGTGGTGAAATACTATCCTTGATAATACTCACAAGGTATGCTTCCTTCTCACTCCGAATGGGTAGAAACGCAAGAGGTATAGATCAAAAATATGAAAATAAACTAAATGCCACTTGGGAAGATTTTTGCATTGTCTCGAAGGTGAGAATGAAATTGAGCTAAGTGAGACATCGTTTAATTTCGTGATGAAATACACTTAGTTCTAACTTACATGGGATCATTTCCTTGTTTGAGAAACAAGGTTCAGAGTCTAAGTGATTCGTCACTTTGTGATGGCTTGACGCGGAAACGGACTAGAAAAGTGGGTTCCAAGACAGAATGGCTTCTCTAATAAGATCTCTCAAATAGGTGTCACAAGTTTTCTAGGAGTGAGCTTGATTTTCCCAAAGAGTCACACCGGACCGATTTGGGAGTATATCGTCTTTACTTTACCCCTTACGATATAATGATGAACCGAGCGTAAGTACCAAGATTTTGAGACTAGAATGTGAGAAAAACTATCAACATAAGGAGAGATAAATGATGAACTAAAATCACAAAATTGAAGATGATCTTGAAATCAAGATCAAATGAATATAAAATATACGAAAATGTATTTGCACACTTTAGACATTTAACAACCCAACCGCAAACATGGATGGGAGTAAATGGACAAAAAAGTGACGAGTACTATCTTTTATAAAATGTGTGAGGTATGATTCCTTCTCACTCCAAATGGGCAGCGAGAACATAAGGGTATACATTAAAAGATAAAAAATAAACTAAGAACCACATTGTGAGTTTTTCCTCATCTAAAGGTGAGACAGAAACCGAGCTAAGTGAGACGTCATTTAACTCTTTGATGAAAGACACTTAGCTCAAACTTACATGGAATTTTTACCTTGTTCGAGAAACAAGGTTCATATTCTAAGTGAGTCGTCACTTTGTGATGTCTTGACACAACAAACAGACTAGAAAAGTGGGCTCCAAGACAAAATGTCTTCCCTAATAAGATCTCTCAACTAAGTGTCACAAGTTTTCTAGGAGAACGATTGATTTACCCAAAGATTCGCAATGACTAATTTGGGAGTATCTTAGCTTTACTTTACCCCCTTCTGATACAATGAAAAACTAGTGTGTTTAGTTGTACCATCATTGTTTCACCTTTTTCTTAGATTGTTTCTTTGAATTGTTGAAAAAATAGATAGGGTAACGAGCATAGGAGGAATACTTGTTCAAATGTCGGTTGATGGGTTGTTGCGCACGTATGACTTCGAATCCAAAGCTGACCATGAGAGCTTCCTTTTGGCTAGGAGGAACTACTTGTAATGAAAGAAAGACCACCAAAAAGAATTAAACAATATGGGCAGTGAACTGCCTAGCGTGAGATAGATCCGGGAAGCATGATACTTCCTAGATGGTTGTCAGTCCACTATTTTAAACAAATTAACGCAGCTTTGATAAATATCTAATCTAACAGGCTAAGCTAGAATAGATTCCATGGGTCAAATGGTTGGTTCTGGGTTCTGTAGGTCTGATAAAGGTCTCGGGTAGGTCACTAGTGAGTGAGGGTGAGGTAAAATTAGGTGGATAGGTCTCTATTTAAGGATATGTGGGAAAACACAGAGACCAGCGTCGGTCAGGGGTGACCAACCACGGTTAGGTATAACCGGTGCCAGTTACTGTGAGATCTGGAAACATCACAGAATGAGGTTTTGGTCTCCTTTATGATTGCACAAAGGATTTGGTTGGTCGGGATGAGGTATTGGGTGACTGGAATAGGTTTTTGCGAGGTTTTGATGGGTCTATGGAGGTAAAAATGTTGGAGATGGTAAATAGGGAGCAAGATAAATAATGGATGATAAAATAATGATAAAATGAAATAACCAGGAAAGTATGATGTTGTACTTGGATTTTGTTCCTAAAATTCTATGTGTGAAGGATGGAGGTGCTGATGATGGGTTTGAAGGCTGCAAGTGATCACCAACTGAAGAAAAGCTTCTGCATGGGCTACATGCACACTCCTCTTTTGCTTGGATAGATCAGAATGTGGTTGGGATGGTTGTGTAGGAGAAGATCCTCAATCTCCTTCCTTGGATGTTAGTTCTTGCTAGAATTGGCTCTCTGAAGATGCGTTATCTCTTTGAGATTTCATTCTTGCTCGTCCACTTTTCTCCCAATGTTTGCCAACCTTGAGAATAAGGTTGTTTAGGGGATCAAGGGGTAAGCGCGGTGGTCCGCTTAACCGGCGACAATTAGGGGAAACCAACATCGGTCAAGGTGGAATTTTCTAGGTTTACTAAACTTAGGGAGATCCTCCGATTTCCTTGGATCTTGTGTCATTATCCCATGGATTAGACTAGGAGCTTCTTGTGAGCATGCGGGAATGTGGTTAGAGGGAGTGTAGGCATTGATTTTTAGGGTTTGGGTAAGTCTTAGTTAGTTATGGTAACTTGCTAAGAATAGGTCTTAGGTTGAGTTAGCTTTGTGAGGTGTCTAAGTGAATTTGTTTATGTAGATATTACTTAAAAAATATATTTAAATAATAAATATAGTAAGGATAACACATTAATTTAATTAAATTAATATTAGTAGGGTGAAGGGGGTCATGGCTAGGTAGATGTAATAAAGGGGGGCTTATATGTCAACATACGAAGGGGGAGTGTGACCTAATTTTAGTGTCTACATTTTTCCCCTTTTTGTTGCATAGCTTAAATTGGTAAGCAATGCTAACAAAAATAAGATGTGGTTGGCCCATGTGAGGGTGAAGGTGATCCCCCTCAAACCAAGAATTGTGACAAGCAAAGGTGAAGTAGTGAGTGGTTTGATAAAAGCTAAATGTGAGGAAAAGGTAAGTGGGTGTAGGGGAAGAGGGTGAAAGGTTTGAAAGTGCAGCGACAGATTTACACAAGCAATAATTTTCTAGTCACAATAAATTATTTGTCCACACATACAAATATATTTCTTCGTATCTTTAATCGAACACCATTACACATATATATGAGAGGATTCCCTATTATTATGGAACCACTCAATCCTATAATATCTCTATTTAGTTGTGATTGTTACTCACGTAACAATACACAACTCAAATCATATGAGTTGTTAAAACAACTCCTAACCAATATATATTATTGTTAATATAACAATAATATAATTACTAACAATTATATTTAATGAATACGAGATAATGTAAACATTAATATTAATTTCCTAATGTTCCCCCTTAATGTTTACATGGTAACATTAGAAGTTTCACACTTCCTTTGACCTTACGCCTCTACGTGCTCATGATCTTGGCACACACTCGGCGAAGGTAGAAGAAGGAACGCATCAACTTCTTATCGACCATGCACTGTCGGGAACACATTTGACCGACGAGAATGGGAACACGCTCAGAAATCATCTGCTTATCAACTATTCACTCTAGGGAACACATCTAACCTAGCAGTGTGGGAACTCAAGTAGGAACACATCTGAGTAGCCTTCAATGGTTTTCAAGAGGCTAACCACAAACCTAGGTACAAACAGGAACACATCTGACTGTTCTACCTCATCAAGCCTCATGATGTTGTGTTTCATTGTGTTATTTGTTCTGCACTATGTTTTTTTTCATTTGGGGAAATAGGAACAACCACATACTCAACTGAAAAACTGAAAATGGAACATTGGATCATGTTGATCATGTTCCCCCCTCAATGTGAACATTTCACTTATTCAACACAAAATAGGAACTCTGAAAAAGAATCACACTAGACATCAAATACTGAAAGCACACTCACACCACAAAATGTGCCACCATAGCTTCATGCGGCCCCGTCATTGGTGGGACGACGAGAGGTTCGCTATCCGACCTCCATCCTCGATGCCTCCACCCTCCAATGACATGCTACTAACTCAACCGGATTTAGATATGAAGCTCAACTGTTTCCACATTGTTTATTATATCTTCCCTCCTGTAATGTGAAACACTTTATTTTTCCGAGACGTCGGGTAACACCGAAAATGCGTCTGTGAGGCAATTTTTTTATTTTTCAGACTTTTTACAATGACACGACTTTTGACGAAAATAAAAAATGACAACAAACAGATACCCTAAAATCACCTATTTGAGTAACCTGACAATTGATGACGTAAAATGACTTTAGTAATTATTCAACTTTTTTGATGAAAAATGACACATTTTAAAACTGACTCAAAGGATACTTTGACAATATGATGACGACAAAGACTCTATAAAATAATTTGACAATTTTATGTTAATACTAACAAGATGAAATAAACAAACAACTCTTTTGATCCAGACAATAATAACATAGAGTATATTGGATACTATGACAACCTTTCAACTCAAAACTTCAAAGAAAACATAAGTTTGGTTTAGCACAGATTTTGCTCTGAAAGGCTTTAGACATTTAAAATAAGAGGTGCGAACCACGAGTTATTTAAAAACTCAAGCTAATAAACTAAGAATCATTATATGACTTCCAAAGATGATGAAACCCACTAGAATAAAATAATTTGACTATAGACACTTGACAAAGCTATAGACTCAAAATACAAAACACTGAAATCTAATATGTAAAATACGTATTGGCTCATAACCGACTCAAAACAAAAGAAATTTGAGACTTTACTTTACATGCCACGTAGCGCAGTTAGCTGAGGAGGATAGAATTTGCATTTGGAAAGATGTTGAGGCATAGGATTCAACACGCTTCGCTCATGGATCACAATGTACAGTCAAAGCTCGCAATCGATAATGTGATCAGAGATTGGTAGGAAGTATTTAAGGACTGATACTCACCTTAATAAATAATCTTTCTCCCAAAAAAATGGCAGAAATAGGTCTGATACTCCACGCTTTTGGGTGTGGAACCCAAGATATAAAACGTGGCAAGCTCCAGATATGAGTCAATTTCATAGATCTATGCTATACACGAATTGAGCAAACACCCAAAATGCCAATGCCAAGAAACTGAATTTAGTCTAAATGCTTTGAGATCATGTGAATCTTATTTGAATCACCTAGGAGTCTCCATCGTGCATCATATATGCTCATAGAGATTTATATGTATTTGATAGATGGGTAGACTTGTAAACAATCAATCCACCAGGCCTGAAAGAGCTAAGCCGTCAGCGAATCTTGATTTGATAGGCACTAGATAATTTGAAATTCTAGATCAGATCAGAAAAAGGCATGAACACAGCAGAAGAATTATCGTGTGTAAGGCTATGAAGAATGACTCCTTTGAAAAGATATTAGACTCCAATCTTTTCCTTAAAAAAATATTTATTTGCTTCTTCACAAGCCCATTCAAATACGCTGAGCGGAATATGCATAGAAATAAGGCAGACACTAAATAACGTGTATCTTCAATTTATGTGAAATAAATTACACACAATAGTGGAGACTGGAATATCATGGATCGGGGCAACAAAACATCTCAAATTCCCCTATTAATTAACAAAAACAAATAGACCTTTCCATCACAGAAACCTCTCTCTCGATGTCAAATGAAAGCGCAGAGAGATTTACACAACAATAATTCTGTAGTCACAATATATTATTTGTCCACACATACAAATATATTTCTTCTATATCTTCAATTGAACACCATTACACATATATAGGAGAGGATTCCCTATTATTATGGAACCACTCAATCCTATAATATCTCCTATTTAGTTGTGATTGTTACTCACGTAACAATACACAACTCAAATCATATGAGTTGTTAAAACAACTCCAACCAATATATTATTGTTAATATAACAATAATATAATTACTAACATTTGTATTTAATGAATACACAAATAATGTAAACATTAATATTAATTTCCTAACAAGGTCTACTTGGGTGATCTAGGTAATGGGTCAGGGTCAAAGGTAACAACAGTCAAATGCACGCACACGTATAAACTGCAGCACGCTACCGGGTTGAAGAGCAGGAAAAATCTACATTGTCTAAGGTCAATAGGTTTATACAAACAAGGGTGAAGTGAATCCGGTATCCAAGGTATAGGATAAGGTTATGAAACACAACGTAGGTTAGGTGCAAGAACATGTAGGTATGTTCTGATACACCAAAGGTAGGGTCAGGATAAACGGTCACGGAAATAGGCTAGGTAAAGTCATTAGGTCAAACAACACAGGTAACAATGCCGTAAGGTATAGTGAGCACATTGGTTCAAAGGTCACAAACGGTGTTCCGGGTCCAAGTAGATATGTCAAAGCATGGGTAAGGCTGAGGTAGATGTCAAGGTTTTTGATATGAATAGGAAATCAGGTAAAAAGGGGGAAAATGGTTAGGTAGTGGCAGAGTGTGAGGCTAACCTTCTAGGGCCCCATGCCTGGAAGTGTTGCCTACATAGTCCCGGTGAAAAGGGACCTCAGACCAATGTAGTTCTCCCATAAGCTAGGAAAGAATATGAGAAAATAGAAGAATAGGTAGTGAGGTTGATAGTTAGGTTGGATTTGAGGTCATAAGTATGATGAGGTCAAGGTCGATTAGGTGAGGTGGAATATAGGTAGATAGGTATGGGTGATTTTAGGTTGATAGGTAGTGTTGATTCTAGGTCATAGGTATAATTAGGTTGAGGGAATTGATGTTGGGGTTGAGAATAGGTAGATAGGTAAAGGTGATTTTAGGTTGATTGAGGTGGGAGAAGAAAATCTCAAAAGACAGGTGTCGAGGCTCTAGTCCTATATAAGAAGATCAAAAGGTAATGAAGAAGAGAAAAGATAAGAGGGGGCAAGAAAGCCACCGATTGGCAAGGATCAAAACATATGAAACACATCTATAGATAGGCTAATGAACGTAAGACCCTAAATACATTACATGATTGATAATTCTAAGAGTGACGAATAGTCACATGATCACCAAATGTCATAGGTTCAGTAGGTCCCTTGAGGTATGAAGTGAAAAGACAATGGGTAAGGAGGTGCAGGTAATTGGGTCATAAAATGGGAAGTAGAATGCCTTGGGCAATAGAGCCAAGATCACAATAGGCAAGTCCATGACGAAAAAGCTTATTTTTCTTTTTCTTTTCTTTTTGACTTTTTAGATAGACTGATCGATGCAAGAAGTCTATACTGGGAGGAATATATGTCTCCTTGAGGTCTTCGTGAAGCTGATCGATGCGGGAAGCTTCTAAATTTTGATTTTGAGAAAATAGTCCTCTTTTTGGAAAGACTATGTAGAGAGTTGCAAGCTTTTTATAGCTGTCCTTCAAGGGAGTAGTCTACTCATAGTGACAATTAAAGGTAGAAGATGTCCTTTTGAGGGATTCATCTTCTATATTGGAAGTTAGACTCAAGGAGTTGATCCCTTATTTTGGAAGATGTCCTTTTGAGGGACTCATCTTTTTTTTTTGGCTTTTAAGTCATGGATGAGGCTATAATGAATTATTTGGTTCTTGTTGAAAAGGCAAGGGTGAACGACCATGGGATCTCATCTAAAAGAAGATGAAAAGTATCCATGAGAATCATGCCATGTGTAGAGCCGTGGTGCACATATTTAAGATAAGGCAAAAGGGTGACGGGTAATCACATGATTCTTGTTTAATCGTTAGGGAGATGGATGGAGTGGATAGCGCTCAAGGGATGATCCTATAAAGAGACACAGGGTGAGGTAGGAAAATGAGTCAACAATAGAATGGTCGAAGATGTAATGTGTTAAGGGGCTTAGGTTCGGGTTTACCCTCAAGTGAGGACAAACGATAGGCACCTGATCCATAGGTATGAGTTACGATGTATGGTCCAAGCCAATTAGGAGTGAATTTTCCCGTTTACTTTTTTCTACTTTGGTTACGTGTTGATTTTATTTCAAAACAAGGTCACCAACTTGGAAGGTTCGTTCATGAACACGTTTTTCATAAGCACGTTTGATATGTTGTTGATAAACTTGAAGGTGATCCAGAGCGTTAAGATGTGATAAAATTCATCATTAGTAAGCATGTCATGGAGAGAAATGTGAAGTGAGGGGATCTAGACTTCAAGAGGTAGAATAGCCTCGGTACCGTAGACCAGTGAAAAGGGTGTAGCCACAGTGGCAGTGTGAATACTAGTGTGGTATGCCCATAGAGCAAAAGGAATGTGCATATGCCAATCCTTCCCAGTATCGTCAACCACTTTCATGAGAATTTTATTGAGGGTTTTGTTAGTGGATTCAGCTTGGCCATTGGTTTGTGGGTAATAAGGTGAGGAGAAACTAAGCTGAATGCCAAAGGCGTCGCAAAGTTTTTGCAGTGTTTTGTTTTTGAATTGTTTTCCATTGTCAGTGATGAGGTGATGAGGGACACCAAAGCGACAAATGATGTGATGGTTAATGAACTCACATATTTTCTCGGCTTTTGTGGAGATGAGTGGTATGGCTTCTACCCATTTTGTGTAGTATTCGGTAGCAGTTATGATCCATTGATGGCGTTGGGAAGAATGAGGATTGATTTCTCCGACAAGATCCAAACCCCATTGAGAGAAGGGCCAAAGGTCACAAGCGACCTGTAAGGCATGACTGGGTGTATGATGAAGGTTGGAATGTTGTTGACATTTCATGCAGCATTTGACATAGTCACAACAATCATGGTTAAGGGTCACCAATAATAGCCTAGGCAAAGAATACGCTTAGCAACAAGTAAGGCCACTAAAGTGACCTCCACATATGCCATCATGAACCTCCTTGATGGTATAAGGAATTTTAGAACTTGTGAGGCATCGTAAGATAATACCATCAAAGTCACGCTTATAGAGGAGTCCCCCAGGATAATGAAATGGGAGACCTTCTTAAGGAAGGCATGTTGTCCATTACGGGTGAGATCAGGAGGTAAGATGGAGAGGGAAAGGTAGTCAGAGTATTGTTTATACCAAAGGTCACTCAGTCAGGGGTGTCGGTTCCGATTGAGTAAACATCATGAGGTAAATAAGAAGGGGAATGGAGGTGTTGTACAGTGAAAAATATTTTGGAATCGGTATGGGAAGCGGGTATTTGGGAAGCTAAGGAGACCATGGTGTCTACAAATATGTTGGTTGACCGTGGGATGGTTTGAAGGGTGTGACAATCAAAGGTGGTCAAAAGTATGTCGACATGTTGTTTATACTTTTGAAGTATCTCACTATGACATTGGTGTAAATCATTGACTTGGTTTAAAACCAATTGTGAATCACCAAAGATGTGGATTGATTTGACATCTAGGGCATATGCGGCCTAGAGACCTAGTATGAGCACTTCGTACTCGAAAATATTGTTGGTGCATTCAAAGTCTAATTTGAAAGACAAAGGCATGTGTTCTCCATCCATAGGAATGAGGATAACACCAGCCTTACCCCCACGCTGATACTTAGAACCGTCGAAGAACAATGTCATTTGGTAAGGGGGTTCGTCCAGGGAAAGGGTAGCGATGGATTCATTGGGAAAGTCAAAATTAGAGGGTTTGTCCCCGGCAATAGGTGTGTCATCCAGTTGGTTGGCGATATCCTATCCCTTAATGGACTTCGGTGAATGAATTTGAGGTCAAGATCAGCCAGAAGCATAAGCCATCGTGCGACACGTTGATTTTGATAAGGCTTGGCATACATGAAGTGTAAAGGATCAGTGTTGGTCACGACATAGGTTTTTTGGTTGAGTAGGTAATGGCGGAGTTTGGTGGCAACGAAAACTAAGGCTAAGAAAATCTTTTTTAGATGGTTGTATTGGGTTTCATAGTCCACAAGAGTATAGCTTATGTAATAAACCACCTACTCCTGTGTTAGTCATCACGATGAGCGAACATAGCTCCCAAGGAATGATCAAAGAGCTGATATGTATAGGTAAAAAGGTTGATCGTATTTAGGTGGAATGAGTCTTTGGTGGTTGGACAAGGTATTTTTTTAGGGCTTCAAAAGATTTGTGATAATCATCATCCCATTGAAAGGAGACATCCTTCCTAAGTAGATGATGAAATGGTTGACACCGATCAGATAATTGTGAAATAAAATAGTGAATGGACTGTAATTTACCTTGCAGGCTACATAGTTGTTTAAGGTTAGTGGGTGGAGGCATTTCTAGAATGGCCTTGACTTTAGCTGGGTCAACTTCTATACCATGGATGGAAATAATAAATCCCAAGATTTTTCCTAAGAGAACCGCGAGGATGCACTATTTAGGTTAAAGGCAGATGTAATATTGAATGAGGCGGTCAAAGATGGTTTTGAGGATGGTGAGGTGGTTGGTACGACACTTAGATTTGGCTAAGAGATCATCCACGTAATCTTCCTATTGATGCAAAATCACAGCACCCCTGGATGCAGATCAAGTTTCTAGGTTGATCACTGGCATCCAGTGTGATTGCATAACATTGAATCCTTTCTCCAAGTGTGGGACTTGAAAAAATGAGAAAGGATTCTCCAGAGAAAGGCTGGTTCTATTCCTCCTGTTCGGATGCACACGAAATATGCAGAGGGTTTCTCAAAACCTAATCTAATCTGCCAAGGAGACAAGGTAAGAAGATGCATAAAATAAATCTAAGCTAATAGAGGTGATGCACCGAGGAATGAAGAACACCTATTTTGCCAGTAAACACAGACCATTTGAATGTGATATAAGATCATGCACAGATGACAAAACACTGTAGTGAAAGACCGGGGAGGATGCAAAAGAACACGAGAGAGGGTGAGAATCATCCACGAGACATGCATTATTTGCTCCAAAGATTGATACAATACACTACAAAATGCCATGAGGCAGAATAGTATTACAGTTCAAATGAGAGGTTTGAACTCCACAAATTCGCCTGAGGAGAAGAAGAGAGAGGCAAAACAGAAAAAAATGTTTGACCTTGAAAAGAAGCTCCTCTTTATAATATATAGAAAGAATAAGAGAGGAAACAGAGAAGGGAAAGCTAAATCTACCCCAACCACCTCCGAGTTGCATTCAATTCATCTCATCATGGCGAAGCGGCGGATCTGGCAAAAGCGGGCTTTGCCTAATAGCTGGCGAACTGTCTGCTTTGTATTAAAGTTGTTAGTTGAAGCATTATACGCTTGTTATTTTGCACCAGAGGAATTTCTTGATTTTCTCTCTCCAAACTGAACCAAAATGTAAGATTGACCCTGGAATCGTGTAGAGAATCTCACAAGCTTTCCATTGATATAAGGAATGTGCAAATCCGAGCTCGGATCAAAAGATATGACGATCACGAAGTTTTAGGGCACTAAGCAGGACCAAGACGGATTTTGAAATATTTCCCACGCTTCGCCACCTGGATGACACGTGGCACGCATTGATTGGTCGCGTGATTCTCTCTCCTCTACCTTTCGGCGGGCTTTCTTTTGAAATTTCCTTGTGGGCCCCTGCTGGGACACGTGGCACTATCCCATTGGTTCGGTTCAGTGCTCGAAAACTCGCCCCTTTGACCTTTTGACTTTTTCTCCTTGTGACACGTGTCGTGATCTGGTTGGTTCTCGGCCCTTTCGGTGATCCGCGTCCCGCGCGTCCCTATGTCCCATTTTTCCTTGTGTTCCTTGTGCTGATTTAGGACCGTCTGTTCGTTTTTCATTTCGGCCGATCCGGCCGGTTCAGTCCTTCGCGTACTCTTGTCCCGAACTGTCCCTCTCAGCAGTTAGTCGATTTTCTTTTCCTCTTTCGGCCGGATCGGCTTCTCGCGCCCACCGCGTACTTCTGGCCCGATTGTCCCAAATGCTTAGCGGGCCGCCTGGAGGCTTTTCGGCCGATCCGCGTCTTTCTGTCCCACACGTCCCTACTGTCCCAAGGACTAGGACTTAGCCATTTTCACAATTTTTTCTGGATCAACCTACTTGCCTGAAACTGCAAAACTCTGATGCATGTTATCAAAATTTACCCTCTGGGGAAATTTTTACAACATTTTTGACGACTCAGCGGGGTCACCTGCCTACTAGGTAGAAAATCAGTGGCCTTTTAGTGATCCATTGGGCATAGAGTCATAAGCAATGACTTGAAACGAGCCTGATACTGCAACTTCTTCTCCAAATGACACTCACGAAGCGTAAAAAACAACACGAGAGCAAAGAAACTGTGCCAAAGCACTTAGGGAAATAGAAACCGTACTACCACAGGACAATGTGCATACGCACTTAGAGGAATTAAGAAAAATCTAAAATAATATTTACAAGGGCAAACCTTTTCTTTTTAGTAGCAATGTTTAAGATAGATTCCGTTAACCAGAATCGGAAGTTCCTTTCCGTCCAATGCAGAAAATTGGAAGGCATTATTATTTTTGCATCCCGTGACCATGTAGGGACCACTCCAGATGGCATCAAACTTGGAATGCCTTCCTGGTTTTGCCCGATCTGCATCCCATTTCAGAACTAGGTCCCCTTCCTGGAAGGTCCTTGTTCTTGCTCTCTTATCAAACCATCTTTTTACTAAGGCCTGATCCTTTTCAATCGTCTGAACTAGCCTGTTCTCTGATTTCTTCTAATTCCATCAATTCTGCATACCTGACTTCCATTGGTTCGAACTCAGATAACTCAAACTACTTCATGAGCTCCAAGGCTGGAAATTCTAATGATATAGGCAATATTGCCTCCTTCCCATAGACCAACTTGTAGGGAGAATTACCTGTAGACCTCTTTGGTGTTATCCTATCAGCCCATAACGTAGATTTTAGCCTTGTATGCCATGTTCTTTGATTTTCATCCAGAGTCCTTCTGATGATTTTTAGCAAATTCTTGTTTGTGGACTCTGCCTGTCCATTACCCTGCGGGTAATAATTTGAAGAGGTGCTCAAATAGATTCCATTCTTGATAGCCCATTCTGTAATTTTTGAACCTATGAATGCTAATGCATTATCTGATATGATGGTGACCGGCACACCGAACCTGGTTACTATTTCTTCATAAAAATCTAGTATGTTAGACTCACTTGCCTCTTTGAGCGCTACTGCTTCGGTCCACTTGGTGAAATAGTCGTCATTTGTAAGAATCCACTTGTGGCCTTGAATCGAATTGGGATTGATGACTCCAATGAAGTCCAATCCCCATTGCATGAATGGATGATCTACTGAAATTGGACGAAGGGGCAGTGCTGCTAACCTTCCTTTCCCTGTGAATAATACACATTTCTCACATTTCTTAACCCATGAGTACCAATCATTGAATACAGTAGGCCAATAGTAACCAGCTTTCATGATTTTGAGAGCTGTTACTCGTGGGGTGAAATGGCCTCCTGCCTCCCCGTCATGGAACTCGTGTAAGATCCTCTCAACATGACCTGTCCCAATGCATCTCAATAGAACATCGTTGATGTCTTTTTTAAACAAAACACCATCAATAAGTACATATGGAACTGCTTGTAATCTGAAGTACCTTCTTTTTTCTTTTCTCATTTCTAGAGGGCACATGCCCGTCTGTAGGAAATGTATCATATTTTGAGTCCAACAGGGAGTGGACACATCATCATTTTCCTGTTTTTGATCATCTTGTAACAGCAGGACAACGTCTTCTTCATCTTCTGGGTTGTCTGGTTGTTTGGAAGTGAGCTGCTCACACAAACCTTTGCCTCTTACCAGCTTGGTGATCTTGATCTCAATGTCATACTCCATGACACGAGTGATCCATCCTGCCCTTTTCTCATTCAAATCCTTGTTGAGGAGGAAATCCTTAACCCCAGCATGTGAGACTAGCAACTGGACCTTGTTGTTTGAGACTAAATGCTTAAATTTCTTCAAGCTTCTGATTACTGCAAGCACATGCTTTTCAATAAAAGAGTACCTCACTTCGCAGTCACCTAGGCTCTGGCTGAAGAAGGCAATCACTGTTCATCATTATCTTTGTTACTTGCACTGCACCAGAATGGCAGAAATAGTGTCATCACCTCCAAATGCATAGAGGATGAAATCCTTGGAAAAGTCTGGGTTGATGAGAGTGGGTGCTTGGGAGATGGCTTCTTTGATTGCTTCAAAACTCTCCTTGCCTTCTGCCGTCCATTTGAAAGCCATGCTTTTCCTTAACATTTTGGTGATGGGCTTAACAAGGGCTGCAAAATCTGGGACAAACCTCCGAACAAAGTTTATCCTTCCCAGGAAACTCTGAAGGGCTTTCTTGTGGCTAGGCAATGGTAGAGCTCTTATGGCTTCAACCCTCTCTGGATCAATTGCTAATCCTTCCTTGGAGACAATATGGCCAAGGAGCTTCCCTTCATGTGCAAGAAAGATGCACTTCTTAGGATTTAAGGACACTCGAACTTTCTACACCTCTGAAACACTTGCCTGAGGTGAAAGAGATGGTCTGCAGCATTCTTTGAGAAGACAGTAATATCATCTAGGTATATCAGCACTATCTTGTTGATCAAGCCTTTGAATGCCATATCCATAGCTCACTGGAATGTTGCTCCAGCGTTCGACAGTCCAAATGGCATCTTCTTGTAAGCATATGTGCCCCATTTGGTTGTGAAGGCTGTCTTGAACTGGTCTTCCTCTTTTACCATAATCTGATTGAAGCCTGAGTAACCATCAAGTAGTGAAAACCTTTCTGAACCAGCTACGACCTGCAATATTTGCTCCATGGAAGGGAGTGGATAATGGTCCTTGAGAGAGGCTCTATTCAAATCTCTGAAGTCAACACACAGCCTGATCTCTCCACTCTTCTTTCTGACTGGAACTAAGTTGGCAACCCAACTAGAATGCTTGATTGGGAATATGATTCTTGATTCAATCAGCTTGTCCAATTCTTTCCTCATGAGAGGCTCCATGTGTGGATTGACTGGTCTCTTTACTGCTGTGAGGCTTAGTATTAGGATCCGATTCGATGGTATCTTTGAGCTAAGTTGGGATTGAAACCTTTCAAGTCTTCATAGCTCCAAGTAAACACGTCGGGGAATTCTTGACATATTTGTATGAACTCACACCTTTCTTGCTCAGTTGTCATCCTTCTAATTTGCAATGGCTTGTTCTCTTCTACCAAGATGGATACCGAATCTTCTCTCTTGACCTGAATGTTTGCTTTCTCCTTTCTAAATTGATCATTGGGGTTGAAAATGGACTCCAAAGTGATAAGTCCCTTGGGCAGCTTGTCAGTTCTCAGTTTGTATCACTTGGTCACCATATTGCTGTTCCAACTTCTCTTGATTCTTAGCTGAGAACTCAGCTTCCTCTTGCAAGAAGTGGATGATTTGCTGGTCATTCTCAAATACCTGCCAACTGACATTGTTATCCGGCACTGAAGGCCTCACAATCACGTGGATGTTTGGCTGTACCTTATCTTGTTGAATGTTTTCTACAATGTCAAAGGCTGCCCCTACTGCTGCAAGCCTGTCAGCAGCTTGATTCTCTTTCCTAGGGATGGCTTTGATGCCGAAACCCTCAAAATCTTCCATGAGGTCCCACACCCTGTTCTTGTAGCATCTGAGTAGATCATTTTTGGCAGCATGTTGTCCCTTGACTTGATTTACAATCAATTCACTGTCCCCAAAAACTTGCAAGTTCTTTATTTTTCTCTTGATTGCCCAATGCATCCCTTGCACCAAGGCTTCATATTCAGCAGTGTTATTGGAGCATGCAAATTGAAATCTAAAAGCTGAATAATACTTTACTCCTTGAGGTGAAATAAGCACGGCTCCACCTCCTGCACCTTGTCTACTCCTTGATCCATCAAAAAAATAGCTGCCATACCTCATTGTCATCCTTGTGGTTTGGCTTGGTGATGCTAGGAATAGGTTGACTTTCTTCGTGTATACAATAGACTCCTAGCTCAGATTCTTCTATTCCTTGATAAGGATCAAAAGCATGTACCTTGTTTGCCCATTCATCAAGAGTTAGATCCGGGATGTTTCCAACTTTAGTGTCAGTTTCATCCGTGCTTGGGTGATCTTCTTGATCAAATGCTGAGCAATTGGCATTAATCTGACTTGGAGTATAGGGCTCAATGTGGAAGTTTGCAATAGGTTCTGACCTAATTGTAGCCTTAGTTCCATACCTTGTTCTGAATAGCATGTGAGACCAATCAGCGGACAAATATCCCCCAATTTTGGCAGTGAAGTCCCTTGATAAACATAGGGCAAAGAGTGGTGGAAGGTCTATGACTGATATATCTTGTAAGACAACAACATTTGGACATGCATGCAAGGTAAGACTCAAATTTCTAATCACCCCAACTGTTGCTATTGCTGTCCCATCCAGCTGCACTACTCCCTTAGATGTTATTTCATACTGGAGCCCTAACTGATCAGCTATCTGTTTAGGCATTACTGAGCTACTTGCCCCGGAATCTATCATGCAATTATGCACTAGCTGATTTCCAATGATTAACGAAACATAAAAAGGGGGAGGCTTCAGCATTTTACCTTGTTGTGCTCCATGATTTCCTTCAGGTTGGGCAGCATTTGTGAGCACTTTGTCTTGCATCTGCTGATTCGAAGCTGGCCAGTCCTTCATGGCAGCTTGCAGCAGATCTCTTTGGCCTGGGATGGATAGGGATTCCCACATAGATATATTGACGTTTGTCTTCTTCATCTGATCAATGATACTGAATGGTGATGAAGGATCTCTCTGCTGTCCTTTGGTTTGCACATTTATTCCTTGTATGTGGGCAGCAACAGCTGGCATTTGAGTTGGCCTAGGGGTTGTTCTTGGCTGCCCTTGTGCATTTGGAATGGGACTTTGCTTGCCAATCATTTGTGGAGCCATGGAAGGTTGTGGATTGGCTGGGGCTAATGGCTGCTCTTCACCCAAATTTCTCCTTTTTGACCTTGTGTTTGCTGCAACACCTTGAGAAACTGCCTGGTTCATGCCACAAAAATCCTCTGCTTGCCAATTTACCAATGTGGTGTCATTTGGGGCTGATTGTTGTTGGAATGTTTCTTGACTGTTCTCACCCTCCACACTAGTAGTTGTTACCATTAAAGCTTGAGTCAAAGCACCATTGAAGCACATGGATTGATTATGAGGCTCATTACATGGAAAACACCAATCATACTCCTGGGCAATGTTGTTTTGTGCTGGTACTAATGCCTTAGAGGCAGATATGGCATTTGGATTATAGGACTGGAATGGTCTATTGGCAGGAGGCCTTGTTTGATTTAGATTTGCAGCTGGATTGGGTGGCCTTTGAGGCTGATATGGCTGCCTATTAGGTTGAGCTTGAGGCTGATATGAAGGTCTAAAACCTTGAGCTTGCTGTCTTTTGAGAGTGACCAGCTCATTGCCTAGATTTTGCAATTGCTTCATGACCTCTTGAAGCTCATTTGGGGCACTTAGAGATGAAGTGGAGGCTTCATTTGAACTCTAATTTCTAGGAGTGGGAATAGGAGCTAAGACAGGTGCTTGACTAGCACTTGGGTTCTCTAAACTTGGATATAACGGCATTAGAGGCCTAGGAGCCAGTTTACCAGCTTGAATAAGACAGTTTTCGGCTCTAATGGCAATGCTATAAGCAGCAGGTAAGGTTGTGCCTCCCATTGATTGAATTAACATAGAAATATCAGAATTCAAAGCTTTAAGATAGTAGAGAAAAGCACCTTCTGCTGTTGGCCTGACTGCCACTGGAATCCTATCCCAAGACCTTTGAAATCTGAAGTTGAAGTCAGTCAGCTGCTCGTTGGGGGCTCTCTTGATAGTTGTCAATTGTTCTAGAAGAGACAAGTTGTCTCCCTTCTCTCCAAACTGCTCATGGAGAACTATGCACAACTGATTCCAATTTGTGATAGAACCAGCTTCAAGGCTTCTGAACCATTGCAATGCCTTCCCTTTGAATGATGATGCCAGCAGTTTGACAGCCACATCCATTTCATTTATCTCATGGATTGCACAGATGTTAGCAATGTCTTTGACATGATCACCAGGAGTGGTATGATTTTCTCCAGTAAAAAATGGAATGTTCTTCAACGCTGCAATTGGAACTGGATTCTGTGCATTGAGGGCAAGTGGGCTGCTGCTAGTGAAATTGACAAAGGGATTTACTAGTTGCGCCATTCTGATTGGTCGAAGGACTCTTGAATACTGAATGAAAGGCCGAGCAGGTGGAGGAGTTGAGAGAGTTCTGTTTGGTGGAGATGGAGACCTTTGAATCCTCCTTCCTCTTTGCCTTCTTCTTGGAGATAATTGCAGGTATTCAAACAGCACTTCTTCTCCAGCTCTTGACCTTGTGATTCTTCTCATAAGCTTTTAGGCCTGTACTGCTGAAACCAGTTGATCTTTCTCTTGGAGTCGCCAGATATGTGAATAATAGCTCTTTTCAAGCAAGAAAATTGCAGCAGATTCATATCAACTTTGCTGCAATAAAAATGAGACCTCTAGGTCCCACCGGGCGTGCCAAAACTGTTGATGCAAAATCACAGCACCCCTGGATGCAGATCAAGTTTCTAGGTTGATCACTTTGGCATCCAGTGTGATTGCATAACATTGAATCCTTTCTCCAAGTGTGGGACTTGAAAAAATGAGAAAGGATTCTCCAGAGAAGGCTGGTTCCTATTCCTCTGTTCAGATGCACACGAAATATGCAGAGGGTTTTCTCAAAACCTAATCTAATCTGCCAAGGAGACAAGGTAAGAAGATGCATAAAATAAATCTAAGCTAATAGAGGTGATGCACCGAGGAATGAAGAACACCTATTTTGCTAGTAAACACAGACCATTTGAATGTGATATAAGATCATGCACAGATGACAAAACCTGCAGTGAAAGACCAGGAGGATGCAAAAGAACACAGAGAGGGCTGAGAATCATCCATAGACATGCATTATTTGCTCCAAAGATTGATACAATACACTACAGAATGCCATGAGGCAGAATAGTATTACAGTTCAAATGAGAGGTTCGAACTCCACAAATTCGCCTGAGGAGAAGAAGGGAGAGGCAAAACAAAAAAAAAATGTTCGACCTTGAAAAGAAGCTCCTCTTTACAATATATAGAAAGAATAAGAGAGGAAAGAGAGAAGGGAAAGACAAATCTACCCCAACCACCTCCAGGTTGCATTCAATTCATCTCATCATGGCGGCGGCGGATCTGTCAAAGCGGTAGAGGTGCCTAATGAAGCGGCGAAGCTGATCCTCTACTTGCATTAAAGTTGTTAGTTGAAGCATTACTTCTGCTTGTTATTTCGCGCCAGAGGTGTTTCTTGATTTTCTCTCTCCAAACTAAACCAAAATGTAAGATTGACCTTAGAATCGTGTAGAGAATCTCACAAGCTTTCCGTTGATATAAGGAACGTGCAAATCCGAGCTCTGGATCAAAAGATATGACGATCTGAAGATTTAGGGCACGGAACAGACCAAGACGGATTTTGAAATATTTCCCGCGCTTCGCCACCTGGATGACACGTGGCACGCATTGATTGGTCACGTGATTCTCTCTCCTCTACCTTTCGGTGGGATTTCTTTTGAAATTTCCTTGTGGGCCCCTGCTGGGACACGTGGCACTATCCCATTGGTTCGGTTCAGTGCTCGAAAACTCACCCCTTTGACCTTTTGACTTTTTCTCCTTGTGACACGTGTCATGATCTGGTTGGTTCTCGGCCCTTTCGGCGATCCGCGTCCGCATGCGTCCTATGTCCCATTTTTCCTTGTGTTCCTTGTGCTGATTTCGGCCGAAACCGCCGGTTCGCGTCCTCGCGGCCCAGATGTCCCTGTGCTTCGCGGGACAAAATCTTCCGGTTCACCCGATTCGGCCGGTTCGCGCCTTTTTGTCCCGCTTGTCCCACTTTGTTTCGGACTGACTTGACTCTTTTCGCCCGGTTCGGCCGGTTCGCGCCTTTTTGTCCCAGATGTCCCAAATGCTTTAGGACCATCTGTTTTCATTTCGGCCGATCCGGCCGGTTCGGGTCCTTCGCGTACTCCTGTCCCAAACTGTCCCGCTCAGCAGTTAGTCGATTTTCTTTTCCTCTTTCGGCCGGATCGGCTTCTCGCGCCCGCCGCGTACTTCTGGCCCGATTGTCCCAAATGCTTAGCGGGCCGCCTGGAGCCTTTTCGGCTGATCCGTGTCTTTCTGTCCCACACGTCCCTACTGTCCCAAGGACTAGGACTTAGCCATTTTCACAATTTTTCCTGGATCAACCTACTTGCCTGAAACTGCAAAACTCTGATGCATGTTATCGAAATTTACCCTGGGGGGAAATTTTGACAACACTTCCAATATGCGATGCATGATATCATGGAAGATGTAATTCATAAAGAGACGCTGATATGTAGCACCAACATTTTAAGGCCAAAAGGCATGACTCAATATCAAAAGGTTCCCAAGGGGTAATGAATGTGGTCTTATGCTGATCTTCTGGGGCAAGCAAAATTTGGTTATAACCCAAGAAACCATCCATGAGTGAGAGCATCTCATGACCTGCGGTAAGGTCCACCAGTTGATCAATACCGGGCAAGGAAAATCATCTTTCGGCAGGTGAGGTTGAGGTCTCGGAAGTCCATGAAAATGTGGAGTCCCCCTGTTGCTTTAGTAATAGGGACAATGTTAGAAATCCAATGAGGATAATCAATGGGTAAGATGAAGGAAACAGAAAGAAGATGCTGAAATTCTTCGTTGACAAGAAGAGCATTGCGAGGGTGCATTTTCCTCAGCTTTTGTTTGATAGGTTTGGCATCGGGAATGGTTACGATATTGTGGACCACTATGGTGGGGTCAATACTGGGCATGTCTGCATAAGACCAAGTGAAAGCATGGTTATGATCTTAGAGAAAGGAAGTGATGGCTTCCTATTCAGCAACATCTAAAGATTTTCTGATCTTTAGGATGTGCGGGTCATCCTAAGTATGAATGTTGATCTCAATAGTCGATTCATTCAACATGGTTTTCATCTCAGAGGGTAATGACCGATGAATATATGAGTCTTCTGCACCAAGGTAGGTGAGTATGGATTCATCATCCTGACATTGAATGACGTTAATGGTTAGTGTGTCATCGTCGATCATCTCAGGATACAGGAATGGGAGAGTGGAAGGGGCCTCGCCTTTGCGTTGATAAGTCAAAGGCCCTAAGGAAATGGTGTTTATGAAAAAAAAAAATTAGGAGGGATAGATTCAGGATCCATCGACTCCGTCGGTGAGGGTGGTGATGAAGGTGGAGAAGGGCTAGGGTCCTCAATGAATTCAATGCGGGCTTGTTTGGTAGAAGGGTCAAGGAAGCCAATACCACTCCGATCATTATGTTTGTGGGTGGTACATGGAATAATGGTATGGCGACCTTTCTCGTAAAATCAAAACCAAAACCCTTCCACGCATAGTGGTGCAGGAAGGTGTGGGCGAAATGGCGATTGGTAAGTGATTGGAAGTCCATGGAAAATGGGCGGGGTTGTGATGGTGGTTCAGGTGTGTAGGTGGTAGTATCAAGTCCCCATAGGTGAGACTAGTATGAAGATGAGGAGGACCATAAAGGAGGCATTCTCCTATATGGTGATCATAGCGAGGGTGTTGGTGAAGGCTTCCATACTCATGTGGAGTAAGGAAGGTGTTGACACTATATAGGTGGTATTCCCCAGTGAGGTGTTGAAAAACACCTTCCAAGGGATCAGTGGTTGGTATGTGGGTAGCTGGTATGGACGATGTGTCGGAGGTCGATGTGGAGGTGGTGTTAACGGATTGGGAAGCTAATGGGTCAGCCATGGAGGTTATAGCAGTGGTAGGCATGGAGGAGGTATGTGTGGTGAAAGTAGCAGCTGTACTGGTAGGTGTGGGTGTAGGTGTAGGTGAAGCGGTATTGGTTGCGGAAGTAGACGGCTTGACCGGTATGAGTACATCATTGGGTCGGTAAAGCATGTTGCATGTTTTGAAAGGTGATGGGTCAGCTGGAATGGTATAAGTGTGTCCCTTTGTTTAAACTTTACATATCGATGCAAAGTGGAAGGAACACAACCCATGAAATGGATCCGAGGTCTCTTGAGCAACAAGTTATATTGGAATTCCCCCTCCAAAACATAAAATAATTCTGGAACAGTGTGGGGGACCACGCGAACATGAAGGATGATACTTCCTAGTGTGGAAGTGATGGCATCATTGAACGAACGCAACATGACTAGATGTTTATGCATGCAATTGTCAGGTATGCGCATTTGAGAAAATGCATGGGATGAAATGATGTTAATGCTAGCGCCTCCATCAATCATCACACGGCGTACCCATATGTCATCAATGTGGACAAAGATGAAGAGGGTTGGGTCTAGGTCATCATTTTGGTATGGCATGATCTCCTCCTCTGAGAAGTTGAGGGAGGCCACTTGGTGGACAAGGTGAGGTGAGGATGAAGGTGGTAATTTGGTGAGAGAGGCTACATGATGGGGTGTGATAATGGAGGCTACGGGTGTAAGGTCATTGGGTAAAACCTCAATAGATTGAAAAATCTCCATGAGAGCTTGACGATGGGATTCCAAGGTTTGGATGAGGGCATATAAGGACATATTGAGTGGAGATTGGTGTAAGCTGTTTGAGCATGGTGTGGTGTGTGATGCCATTAGAAATGGGGTATGTGGGGTCATGGATAGTTATCTTAGGTATGGGTGCATATGGTAGGTTGGGTATAGGATTAGTTGGTGGGTCAGCTACCTTTTCTTTTCCCTTCTGCGCACGTGTAGTGACGTGTATCATGTTGATTTGAGGGGAGTTGGAAAATGGAAAAGGTGTAGGATGAGTAGTATAATGACATGAAGGGAAAAAACCTCTGGGAGGAAAAACCTGCGAGGTCGGTTGGGTGTAACGACATTTGGGTGGTGGCGTGGCAAGTTCTCTGATGTGAACCATGTTAATTTCAAATTTCAGGGGTGGTTCTATGAGCTGTGAGGGTGGAGGTTGTGGTTGTGGAGTGGATAGTGTGGGAATGGGTGTAGGTGAAGTAGGATCCTCATCAAGAAGGTCATCATCATCAAAGTTGGTTTCGGGTGGACACAATTGGATAAGGATGGTTTTCAAGGCCTTGTAGTTCTCCACATCATGCCCTAGCACATGATGGTATGTGCAAATTTTAGTATCATCAAACCCTTTTGGCTTGGGTTTGAGGGGGTTGTAAGGTCGAAGTGGTGGTAATGTGATAACAGAAGTCTCAAGGAGGTTGGTTAAAATTTTGGCATAGGACCCTACTAGTGGATCACAATGGGAAGTGAATGTAGGTTTGGGTGTAGGTGTGGTTGGTTGTCTAGGAATTATTTTTGGAAGAGTAGGAACAGGTCGAGCTATGGGTTTAGGCGTCAGTGTGGTTTGAGGTATCAGTTGGGTTTGTTTGGGTAGGGGTACAGTAGATGGACGGGTAGGAGGGTGTGGGGTTGTTTTGACTACCTTGTTGTGGGGTAGTGGGGTTTTGTTTATGGGTTGCACCTTCTTGGGTAAAGGTGACGTGGGTATATGGGGTATAGAAGGAAAAGTAGAAGGAGGAAGAGGGTCAGTTACCCACGGGGATAACGGGGGTACTATGAAGGTAGATGATGCAGGTTGTGCTTGGGGTGTGAGGAATAATGACTAAAGTGTAGTAGGTAGTGAAGCAATGGCTGAAGGTATCGGAGGTATTGGTGGTAAAGAGACTGCAGGTGCGGGTATGAGTCATGTTGTGTGCCTGGGTAGGTTAGATATTTGTGAGGAAGTAATGGGCTATTGTGTTATTGGGTTATGAATGGGTGAGGGGTGCTTGACCATGTTGGGCAGCTGAGGTCTTAAGGCGAGGCGAAACAAGTGCGGGTGTGATTGGTGCAGTAGGGGTATGAGGTCAATGAGTTTGTTTCTTTAGTTTGGGTGTCAGAGTAGGTGTGGTTTTAACGTTAGAGGATGTAGCTAAATCTAATTTAATAGGTGGATGAGTAAGGTTGGTGGTCGAGGTGACCCCTAAAGTGGTATTAGGTTTAGTGGAGGTAAATATTGTGGGTATGGGTTTGGGTTTAGGCATAGGTCGGGTTATGGTTAAGGGTGTGGTGTGAGTGTTAATAGATATCATGGAAGGGGTTGCGACAGTAGTGGTTGTATGTGGTTTGATGGGTGGAAATGTTCTTGGGTAGATAGTGGAGGTGTCATCGAGGGATCTCTGCATTTGTGTTGAGACAGGGAGTAAGAGGCGCCCCATAATAAATCCTATCCACATAATCTAAGTGATCGACCAATCATGAGAATGGCACGTCCGTGGGTGGGGTTGGTGAAGACCTAATGGGAATTCCTATAAAATGCATCTTAGAGATGGGGAATTGGCCAGCTTCACTTCCAGTAGGTAAAAGAGCTGAAAGTAGGTCCGTTGGATGTTGGGTAGGCTGATGGAGAATGCTCGCCAAGAGGCAAAGGTATCTCCACCGGTCTATGATGGGTGGAAGGGATGATGGGAGTTCCTCTATGAGTGGAGGAATGGATAGGTGCTCCTCTGTGGGTGGAGGAGGTAATGGGTGCTCCTCTATGGGTGGAGGAGGTACGGTAGGTAAAGGTTCGCTAAGTGGAGAAGCTAGGGGTGAGATGGTCTCAATGTCAGTAGAAGACTCCTCTGTAGGTGATGTAGGAGATGAAGGGTGTTCTTCTATTGGTGAAGGAACAGTGACGGTTGGTTCAGACGTGGAAGGAGGATTTCAGGCTAGGATTTCCTCTATAGAAGGGATGTGAGGTAATTGAGAGGCGACAGGTACCTTGTTAAAGATTGCATGAACCTCACGAGTATGGGTATCGTGAGTGGATGTCTCACCTGTTTGATTGGATGAAGGGGCATGATTGGGAAATGGTTTTTTAAAGATTTGTAGATTTTGGTTGGGGGTGGCGTTGGGATTATCCACAGTCAACTCACCTTTCTCGAGCATTTCTTGGACAATATTCTTAAAAGTGATGCATTTGCCGTCACTATGACCCTTCACTCGATGATAGTTATAGAAATCTTGTTCCTTATACCATGCGGGCATGGGGAAAGTAGGGTCAAAACCAAGTGTGTGGTTTTATGGGTGGAAGGGTGATGGCACCAACTTTGATAAGCTTTTCTAACACGGAAGAGTAAGGTTCCCTAATTGGGGTATATTTTCACTGCTCTTGTCTGAATCGAAGCCTAGACAGGTGATAAATTAGATGAGGGTGTAGCCTGATTAGACAGATGTGTTGGGCTGGCCTTGAGTACCACTATGTTAGCGGTACCCTTAGCCTTTGAATAATTGGTTGGTGGTTTGGAAGAAGAAGAAGTTTCATTCGACTTGAATGTTGAATTCTTATTTCGTAATTGGATTTTCTTCTCTTCGATGGCCCGAATCTCTAACTTTCGTGCCATAGTGAATGCCTCATCGAATGTTTGGAAAGTTTGGACCTGCAAGGTCGGGAGATATGTCTGGCACAAGCTCGTGTGAAGAGCTCGATGAGTTCATTTTGTGGCAATTGGAAGGTAAGTTGGTTGATCAGGCTACGCCAATGAGCAACAAAATCCGTGATAGATTCGTCCGTACTGACGTGTGGAATATAGATTGGTCATGGTAACCTTCTTGGCGATATTGATAGAGAAATGATCCAAGAAATCTTGGGCTACCTGATTGAATGAAAATATAGAGTGTTTAGGTAACCCACTATACCAATCTAGTGCTGGCCCAGTGAGGGACATGGGAAAATTTCTCAAAAGTAAGGCATCATCATGAGCAATGAGATAACACCCGTGTTTGAATGAGCGCAAGTGTTGTTGTGGGTCTTCCTTACTATTGAAGCGGTTGAATTTAGGCATTTCCCAATGCACAAGGTATGAACGGATAGGAATGGATGGGTGAATAGGCTCATTACAAATCTCATCATAGGTGAGAGTGTTACAAGAGCTAGAAACCAATGCCTCCAATGTTTGCATCTTGTCCAACATCAATTTAATTAGGTCATTGGTGGGTTGTGATGATTGGATGCCTCCTATAGCGTGAGGAGGTTAGTTTTGGGCATATAATGGGGATGCCATTCCAGTGTATGGGGCTGCCATGTAATGTGGTAGAGAAGCGGTAGTGAAGCAGAGGGTATACACCTAGAGTGAATAATAGATGAAACAGGCGGTTGTTAGTAGTATGTATACGGGGTGGAAGGGTCGTGGTAACCCTAGTGGTGATAGGGGCTAATGATTGTGGAATGGGAAGAACTACGCTCTGAAATGGGGTAGGGGTCACCAGCACTAGAGGTGGTAATGTAGCTACAAGTATGTATGAGATAGTAGGGGCCGATGAGGTTGTGTGTGGGGTAGTCATTGAGGGTATGGGGGATGTGATGGGTACCAAAGAGACAATAGATGCGGTAGTCATAGAGGGTATAGAACCTAACTATGAAATGACTGGGGATAAGATGGATGTGGGTATCACAGAGCCCGATGGGGATTATGCAGAAGTGGGTATGAGAGTCGAGGGGATAGATACGAGCATGTCATATATCAACTGACCCGAGGCGTCTCAAGTAGACGAATGGGAGAGGTAAAACTACAAGGCAACAGGGTTTTGGTCAAGGAGTCATGTAAACTCCTCATCTTCGGTAGCGATATTAGTAGGCTAGATAGGATCCATGGCTGGTGATAAAATAGAAGGTGGTGAAGGACTAGGTGGGAGCGGTTGGCAACTGGTGTGGAACATGAGGCCGTTCGCTTATCTTGGTTAGTACCATGTGAACCAGTACTAATCAGGTGGGGCTACTTCTCTATAAATGGTACAAAAACAACAGGAAAAAATGGATGAAGTAACAAATGGTGGGTGGAATGTGAAATAGGCTAAACTGATGCCAGTTAGGGAAAACCGATGTCGGTCAGGGGTAACTACTACCGGTCACTATAGAAAATAGGCAATGAGTAATCAGTGAGGTAGAAGGCAAAATCCGACAAGTATGCCAAATCTGGGGATGTGTAAAACGTTAATGGGAAAAAAATGATAGTGACAGACACGGAAAGTGGAAAAAATTGAAGTGAGAATGTCATTTTGAGTAGGTTAGCAAAAGGACCTGGAACCGACGTCAGTTGCATTTAACCGATGGCAGTCAAAGGTAATCGATGACTAGCATTCTTGTGAGATTGAAATAGTGATGAGAAAAAGTGGTTGTGAATTAGAATTTGATGTGGAATCAGACCCAGAATTCTAGGAATGATGGTGATATGGCCCAGGCACACTCAAGTGAAGCCGAAATACACCAGCTATGATGAGGAGTGTGCAAGGATGAACAAAAAAGTGATGAACGTGATCTTTCACCTCAAAACGAAAACCAAGTAGAAACACTAAGAAAATGCGATCCTAAGAGTGCCCTTTTCTATTATTTTTGTTTATCTTATGTTATTTTAGGGACTAAGACATGAATTGTGAAATAGAGTTTTTGGTGAGGATGGCTTCCTACAAAGAAGGAGATCTAAAAGGTGAGGTTTCAGGTTTGTTATGGTGGGGGAGAGCTTCACTCTAAAGTATGACTCGACAGAGTAGTGAGATGGGTGCTCACTGTGTTGTGATCGTGTGATCACCTACAACTTCTTCCAAGTAAGATGTTGTTTAAGAATGTATGTATTTGAATTTTTGTGTGGGTTGGTAAGACTCAGAGAAAGAGAAAAGGATAGAAGTGCTTTTCTACGATTCATTTGTCAACCATCAACTAGTCATGATCTCCAGTATATAGGATGCCCTCATTTAATGTGAGCTAATGCAGAAAATCAGAATGAAATGCAATTTTTTTAAACCCAAATTGAAAATATGAAATTTGATGACACAATAAGATGAAGAGGAAGAGGGATGCTCTTTCACTAAAATGCAGAAAACATGAAGAAATGATTCTTTTTAAATACACCAAAAGAAAAGTTTCCTTTAGAGCAAATAGAAAGGAGTGGATTACCATGGAAGAAAATTAGTGTGTACACTTTTAGAAGGAAACAAACACACAATTTTTTCCTAGGAATGAATCAAATGCAAGGAACCTTGGATGGGTCCCACCGGGCATGCCAAAATGTTTCACCTTTTTCTTAGATTGTTTCTTTGAATTGTTGATAAAACAGATAGGGTAACAGGCGTAGGAGGAATACTGTTCAAATTTTGGTTGATGGGTTGTTGCGTGCATATGACTTCCGAATCCACAACCTGACCATGAGAGCTTCCTTTTGGCTAGAAGGAACTACCTGTAATGAAAGAAAGACCACCAGAAAGAATTAAACAATATGGGCAGTGAACTGCCTAGCATGAGCTAGATCCGGGAAGCATGATACTTCCTAGATGGCTGAAAATCCACTGTTTTAAACAAATTAATGCTGAAAGCAAGGTAAATCCTATTGTTATTTTGAGATGATTTAGGTATCTCACTTAAAAACACAATAAGAAAACAAATCTAATCTAACAAGCTAAGCTAGAATAGAGTCCACGGGTCAAATGGTTAGTTCTAGGTTTTGCGGTTACGATAAAGGTCTCGGGTAGGTCAAAAGTGAGTGAGGGTGAGGTAAAATCAGGTGGATAGGTCTCTGTTTAAGGCTATGTGGGAAAACATAGAGACCGGTGTCAGTTAGGGGTGACTAAGCACGGTTAGGTATAACCGGCTGCCTGGTTCTTGTGAGATCGGAAACGTCACGTATCAGAAGGGAGTTTTGGTCTCCTTTGTGATTTCACAAAGGATTTGGTTAGTCGAGACGAGGTATTAGGTGACTGGAATAGTTTTTGCAAGGTTTTGATGGGTCTATGGAGGTAAAAAATGTTGGAGATGGTCAATAGGGAGAAATATAAAAATTGATGATAAAATAATGATAAAATGAAATAACCAGGAAAGTATGATGTTGTACTTACTTGGATTTCATTCTGAAAGTCTATGTGTGAAGGATGGAGGTGTTGATGATGGGTTTGAAGGCTGCAAGTGATCACCAATTGAAGAAAATCTTCTGCATGGGCTACATGCACACTCCTCTTTTGCTTGGATAGATCAAAATGTGGTTGGGATGGCTTTACAGAGAAAATCCTCAATCTCCTTCCTTGGATGTCAGTTCTTATTGGAATTGGCTCTCTGAAGATGTGTTATCTCTTTGATATTTCGTTCTTTCTCATCCAATTTTCTCCCAATGTTTTCCAACCTTGAGAATAAGGTTTTTAGGGGATAAAAGGGGTAACCAACGGTGGTCCAGCTTAACCGGCGACAGTTAGGGGAAACCGACATCGGTCAAGGTGGGATTTTCTAGGTTTACTAAACTTAGGGAGATCCTCCTGATTTCCTTGGATCTTGTGTCGTTATCCCATGGATTAGACTGAGAGCTTCTTGTGAGCATGCGGGAATGTGGTTAGAGGGAGTGTAGGCATTGATTTTTAGGGTTTGGGTAAGTCTTAGTTAGTTATGGTAACTTGCTAAGAATAGGTCTTAGGTTGAGTTAGCTTGGTGAGGTGTCTAAGTGAACTGTTTGTGTAGATATTATTTAAATAATAAATACAGTGAGGATAACGCATTAATTTAATTAAATTAATATTAGTAGGGGAAGGGAGTCATGGCTAGGTAGATGTAATAAAGGGGGGCTTATATGTCGAGGGACGAAGGGGGAGTGAGACCTAATTTTAGTGTCTACAATCACTAGGGTCGTGATACGGACAAATTTGAATCTAACTTACAATGTGAAATATAGTCAAGTGGGTAAGGGGAGTGCTTCATGTTTCATCCACGAGGTTACTCAGCAGTGGATTACTTTAGGGTTCTTGGAACCACCGCCATTGATGTAGCTTAAGGCGTTATGCCAAAGGGGTTATGTTCCAATTGAGCGGATAGGGATGTACCCTTTTTTGAAACCTACAATATAGTGTGAAGTGAAATGGTTTGTTTTTTTATCTTGCTTAACTTAATGTGGTTTTAAACACCACACCGTTTGGTAACCTTTATGAAAACATGTATTAAAAGGTTTCGTTTTTTCTTGACTTCTCCTTTCTTTGACAAGCGTTAGGCCCTACATGCAAGGAGTTAGTAATTTTCCATAAAATAATAAAGATATTTTATACATTTTTTTATTCCTAAGGTCACCAAAAAGGTGCGAAGGAAGAGCATACACAACGTGAAAACCCTACTAAAATAATCCTTTGTGAAAAATACTTCAAAAGGTAGAGTTCATTTTAGCCAACTTTGAAAGATCAATCCAATTATTTAAACATAAAGTAAGTGTTTTTAAAAGTGACAAGGAGGTTTTAGAAGTGTTTTTATTCCCAAGATCACCTAGAAGGTGTGAGGGAAGAGCATACACACTTCAAAAATCCCCTTTTAACTAAGAAAATGAAACACTTAAACTAATTTAGTCAAATAAAACCAAAAAGAAACCTGCAATCACTTGTTAGAACCTGCAAACAAGTTAGAAAACCAAGAAAAATTAGGAAATTCCATAAATCTATTTTTAGCAATTTTTCAATGGTTTTTAGTATTTTGCATTTTTGGAGGTCTCTAGGAACTTTGATGTTTTATGATAGAAGTAATAATACTAAATATATATTACTTTTGGAATTTCCCTCACAAATTTTGCTTCATTCTCTTTCTGATGCCTATTCAAACTCGAAAACGGGTCAACGGGTCAAAAGATATGACCCAAACTAGGAGCACTAAAAATTATATGAACAAATCCGGATCAAACAAAGATACTTGCACACCCTTCAAGGTGTATGCATGTTGTTTTGGGTATGTGTGCGTGGGTTATGGTGCCTACGCCCCTCTATGTAAACCTAGCTAGTGTGTAGGGTGCTTCATGCTTACCTAAGAGATGCATGCGCTAATATAAGTGTGCATGCGCTAGAGAATAGGTGTTTGTGCTAGGGAAGACAAAAATGGTAAAATTTATGACAACAATGTGTGTGTTGGGTGAGAGGGTGCTTGCACTAGAAAAATGGTGTATGTGTCATGATTTGGCGTGTGTGCACTCGGTAAAATTTTTGTGTAATCCTTATTACTAGTCTTGTGTATAACTTATTTGACAACCCCCACACACCTTTAGTCGTCCAAGAAAGAAAAATATTCATAATACTACCAAAATCATATGCACATCATTTTTCCTTATTCATTACACATACTCAAAGTATCTCACGCAAAATCCTCTTCATGTGTGTCCTCACTTCTACATGGTGCACCTTCCTTATATCTATGGTGTTAAATCATTATGCCATTTCACACCAGTTCCTTCTTCTTTTATATGCTCTTCCTCTTCACTCCTCATGCCTTAATTCGTGTGTACAACCATACCTAGGAAATGTTTGTGTAGAATTAACTTGGACCTTTGATGATCTTGCATTAAACACCGAGGTACCTAAAATTCCAAGTCCTCCTAAAGTAGACCAAGTGAGTGATAGAACCACCCTTAAAACTATCAAGGAAAGTAGTTCTAGTTCCTTTATCCTTTGAACCTGTTCTTGGCCTCGTATCTCTTTCGGTCCTTGATGATGCTTTTGAGTTACCCAATGATGTTAAAACTTCAAGAAATGGAAACATTCTCTTTGATACCAATTGATGCAACCATCGTTTGGGGTCTCAATTAAGAGATGACTTATATCTTGTAGCCCACATAATTTTTAGTGGAATAATGCATATAATTTAACACAAAACAATAGAAAAATGGATTAAATACCCATAACTCTTATTATTAAACATAAAGATAAATTCAACTACAACACATAACGATCTTACAATTTGAGACGCTAAAACTTTGTATAATCGAATTATAGATCTCACTAACTATTTCTAATCATCTTTACAAGTATAGCTTATAACAAACATGTTGAATTGACTACTCCATATTATAGCTCTAGCTCGTGTTGGAGTCATCCCTAACAAAAATATGATGTCACAATTATAAAGCATAAGACCCACCTTATAATATGATTCAAAACAATAAGTAACCCATATGGCCTTAGATACACCCCAATCATTTATACAATAATAGGGCCCAAATGATAGCTCAACTTGATACATGATGGATCAGGTCAAAAGCTACTACTACGAGTAAGGTGAACTCATGTCACTTTCGTTGAACAAATTTTATATTTTAAATTTCTAGAAGGTGCTTTCTACATTACACCCTTGCTCGGATAAAACTACACACTAGATCTTTAACTCAATTATTGTGTTATTGCAATATAACTCTAATGAAACCATGGTTTTAGTAGTAAATTTCCATCAATATGATGAGCAAAGAAACGCAATCCTTTGAAATTGATCCTTTTGATGTTGTGCATGCAAAATATATATTTTTTCAATATACTAATTCTTTTAAAAATGTAATCTATGCTTGTAATACTTACACACAAGATTTCACTATCTCCTCTAAGACACTCTAGACTAATGAAGATAGTTTGAGTGTTTCTAATTGCTTTAGCACTTTTCACAATCGAAAATAACTATGAGCTATCATATGAAACTTACATGCCTCTACAAACTTACGAAACCATTAGAAACATATTCACATTAAAAAAGTAGACATAAAACAAAAATAAACAATCATGTGTTGAATGATGACCAAAATTATATAACGAATCTTACACACACATATGTTGTGTAATTAATAAAAATGTGTAGGCACAAAATAGAACTTATGTAAAACAAAATAGAACAACATAGCCTTAGTGCAATGACTTACACAATGCTACACCTGAACTTCCTAGCTAACATTTTATTTGGTGATGAAAGATTATAAGTGAACTTAGATTCTCCTACATCACTATTTTTTATAAAGGATATACTTGTGAACATTTATCCTATAAGTAATTATAGGATGTATATCTTGACTTGCGTATTTTAAAATTGATTCATGATACAATATTATTTTGCAACATGTAGCTTAAGCTTGGGATAATGTCTTATAGAGAGGGATATTATGGCTATTTCGTCATTGGATTTAAGGAAAATTAGGAGGAGCTGTTTCTAGTATTATCTTTATCCGTCATTTGTATTGTATATTGGACTTCATAATGCAACATCATGTATTAATTATTGGAAGTTTGCATCTCTAAATAAGGATCTAAAGGACTTTCCATTGTTTGAAATGGAATGGAGTGATAAGTCAATTACATGTATGCAAATATATTCAATAATTTTTTACTTAATAAGTCATGAAGATGGTGAGATGGGTTGTAAAATGGTAAGAGGGAGAGATACAATCGAGAGAGATAGTGGTAAGTTGTGTACCAAAAGTAAAAATTATATGGTGAGGAACAAGGCAATAAAATAAAATGAGAAATGAAAGGAGCATGAAGATGACACAAAAGAAGATAATCATGGGGATGAGGGTTAGTAACACTTATCAAACACTTCTCTCTCTCTCTCTCTCTCTCTCTCTCTCTCTCTCTCTCTCTCTCTCTCTCTCTCTCTCTCTCTCTCTCTCTCTCTCACACACACACACACACACACACACACACACACACACACACACACACACACACACCCACATGTGCGCGCAAATTCAAAAATATAATATTTTTGAAATCAATAATCGATGTGGTAAAAAGTGCTAGCTCTAATAATTCTCATTAAATTTAATTTTTGGATGCTAGGTACACAATAGCATAAAAAAACTAATGGGTAGTTTTTTTAATTGTTGGCATTACAAACAAAGTAATAAACCATCAATGCGTACTTTGTAAACATATGCATAATACAATGATAGGTTCACATGATTGTGAAGTGGAAAGTTGCAATTGAATCTCACCGATATTTCTAAATGGTGAGTGATAGAGAAATAAAACATAAGTTTATGGTGATTCTTTCCCTAACACGTGAGAAGGGGAACTTGCATGTCTGATATGGTATATTGTGATGGTGTGGGGTGAAGAGAATGGGTGATAGAAAACATAACTTGGGAACCCTTAGTGGAGGGATAGATGCACATTGATATAATAGGAACGATGCCAAAAAATAAATGTTGGAATAAATAAAAATCAATGGAAAACTATGCCTAGGGAAGTGTATATGGTAGACATTATATAGTGACAAAGTAATAAAACATTGCGTGAGATCAAGGATTAGTCAATGTAGAAGAGTCCCATTAAAAACAAAAAAAATTGTTTTAATATTTGATCAATTTCCCTTAGAACTATTGTAAGATACTTATGCATGAAATGAAATAATTGAAAGCTATTCATGAAAAAGTTGTACGTTCACCAAAATGTAGATATCTAAAATGATCTACTTCTAATAAAGCATCACAAAACATGTACTTGATAAAATAATAATGCATAGTTAATTATTTCTAATATACTAAAGACAATGGACCGAGTTATGATAATAGCATGGTTGATTTATAAGTTAGTTTGGTGCTCATTTATAAAGTCTATAGTTCACATATATTTGTAATAAATAAAATAGTTTACTTCTCGTTATAATATTATTATAGCAAAGAGTCAAGAAAAACATGTTTTATGATTTATCTTACACTAAAGAATAGTTAGACTATCTTGGTATGTGCCAATAACCTCAATAATGTATAATACTAAAAACAAAAATAAAAAATTGCAATAATTCAACAAAATAGTGGTTATATCTCTCATAAAATTGAGTACTTCAGTCATTTAAGTAATGAAGGTTTGATCTTTTCTAAAATGTGTACAATTGCTCAATAGATTCTTGTGAATTATGGATTCTCTAGATTTCGTCTTGTATCTAAATGAGCTACAATGTATGTCTAAGTGTAGGTGATTTTGAATTTAATTTAGCTTCCAATGAGTCCAACCTAAAAAGGTGAATAAAAGTGTACTTTCTATTTAAAAACGGTCATAAAATTTATATAACACAAGGTGAGATGATGATAATAAGGAATTTTTAAAATAAGTAGATATAAACTAGAGGATGTATGAGGGAGAGAATATTTGAATGGTGGAGGTTAAAAGAGGTTCTTTATTACCTAATTCAAACCAATTTAGCCACCATAAGGAAAACACAAGAAATAATATAATTTGACACAAAATAATGATTGGTGCCATTTTTAAGAGTTTATAAGAAGTATCATATAAGCATATGTTTATTTTGTTTAGTTCATATGGAAATTGAAGGGGTCCATGATCAAATCAAAATAATTATCGGATACTAATTTGAAAACAACCGCAACAATGAATTATCAAACGTCTGCAACTAACTTTATTTTTGGGCCAATGAAACACATGCTACCAACTACAAGTCAAATGCTTATAATCAACAAACGCCTTGTGATATTTAAATTTGAGCAAATTCGAAAATAATTATTCTCTTAACCAACTCGGATGTATCTCATCAACTCCCATAGGCATTTATTAGTAGGTAAACAACAATGAATAAAATTCACAACTTTAAATTTCTCTTATTAAAAATATTTTTAGAATACAAATATAATGATAAATTTTCTATTATAAATCATTCCTTACATGTGTACCCCAAATCTTTCTTAAATGTAAATTCTACTACGAGATATATTAAATACATTTATATGTTGAGAGATCAATCTCAAGGAAACTATCTTAGATTTGTTACATAGCATATTGATTAATAAATCTATTATTGTATCTGCAAATTTCTTATTGAATGGTAACAAATAGTCCGAATCTAATTTAAAATTATTTTCGAATTGTAAAATGGGCTCCAAACTCTACCAAATAGCCAAAATGTTATAATTGACTTCTCTTAAAATATTCTAAACAATGTTAAGATTAAAACTACAATATAATAATCACATAAACCTCAAATATAAAATTAAACATTATTTTTTATCTCATTCATATTAACATTCTTCACCACCACCACCTCTGATTGTCATTATAGAACACCTCTGAATATACTAGGAGGTGTAAGAAAAAGGAAAACGAAAAAGGCACCTACTTTACCTGCCCATCCCGGGTACCACAAACTTTTGACCTAAATTCACGTGTCTCCACAAGGAAAAATTCACGTAAAATGAAGGGCATAAATGGCATTGTGATGTAGTCTCCATAAAAAGAGCTTTCCATAATAAAGATTTAGTTTACCCAAAAAGATTAGAAAAACATTTAAGATTTTCATTACATCCTATTTACTTATGTATCAAGGTAGCATGGTCTAGGAGTGGAAAGAGGTTTAGAATAATTAATGCTTACACAATTGATTATATGGATGACATTGTACAAAAGTAGTTATTTAAATTATATGAAATATAAGAAATAATAAAATGTTTTTAAGAAAAGTAGGATTTATAGGATATAATTTGATTTCTCTTAATTGTGATGATAATTGTTTATATAAATTTAACAAAAATGGGTCTAGATAGTAAAATAATAAATTCTTAAAGAAATAAGTTTATTAAACCTTTATGATTTGTTTTTACATGGGTGAAAATCTCTATTTTTACGTGGGTGAAAGTCTCTATTGTAAGGGGAAATGGTTTTCTGCATATATTATTGAAAATGTTTTGGAAAATGTGTTCATGCTCTAATGTATGAATACATGTCTTGGTAGTAGAAAGATGATTTCTAGGTAAATTGTGTCAAGTTTTTTTATTGTCACATTTCAAATCATTGTCCATGATTCATCATTAGGAAAATTTTATGATAAAGAATCATGATTTGAAATGCGTCAATAAAAATTGACACGATTGATCCCAAAATCATCTTTCTAATTTCATGGACCGTGGAAAGACCAAAAACTCTTATTTATATCTTAGTATGTTTAGATCACCCACAAATATCTGGGAAATCAATCTCCTTTGTTGTAAACCCTAATCCAATGTCTAGTAGGTCTATGGGATGTGTAAGTAAAATAAATGTGCTTTAGGGCATGTGTTAAACTAAAGAAAAGTTGAGCTTACTTGATATTTATCATGGCCCTTAACTCGATAATAGTGTGGTAATCATTAAAAACAAGTGTTATGCATTTAATAAGTAGTCATATGTAGTAAAATTATCCCAACTCTTTTCTTTTCAAAGCATGCAATAATTAGGATCGTCAACATGCTTTTATACACTTGAAATTAATATTTTGGTAAATGGTTACTTTACAAATTATAATATATTATTTTCTTACAACTTCAATACTCTCATGTAACAAGCTGCATATGTAATCATTGTGTGTGTATTTGTGTATCCTAAATAAACTAGTGTACCTTTGTATTTATAGATTATTTGAATTCAAATATAAACTTGGAATTGGCACATAAGTCGACACACAATGGGAGGAAAGCTACAAAAGGGGGAAAACCTTAACAAAATAAAACATGAGTGAAAACACCCATAAAACACTTGAGACCATTTTCGTGGGAAGATAGCCATTTTTGAATGTGTCGAGATGAACATCAACCCTTGAAAATGGAAAAACACTAAACAATCAGAGAGAGAAAGGCCATGAGAGAAGGAACATATGAGAAAATAGAGGAAATAAGATAGAATGGGCCCACATAAAAAAGAATGAGAATCCTTTAAGTGAGAACACATTCAAAGGTATTGTAAACACAAGAAAAGAAAGTTATTAAATCGATAAACACAAGAATACATGTTAATAAGGTCTTGTAGTCTTTTATTTACCAACACCTAGCCGACCTCACCGAAATCTTACTCGGACTAACTTCTAAGTGCTCACCCGAAGCACTTGCAACTACCAGGTCCCTCTTTAGTGATTCACAACAAGATATGGATTCATCAACAAACCAATGGGCAACATAAGGTAAAAGATAAAGTAATTGAAAACACATAATTAAGAACAACAAGATTTTTGATCATTCATTCATAAATGACTAATAACAGGATTTGAATGTCAATCACACCATGTTCACTTCTCCTAACCCTGACAACCTATACAATATTACCCATTACAAACATATGATCGTACCTCACAATAACACAGTCTTACATATTCAACATCAATGCACACACCTCATATAGACTCTGTCACAAAACATGACTCATATATCTATCTACTACGCAAATGATGATTTTACAATGGGTGCGCCTACATATTTATACATGGTGGGAAATTTTCCTTCACTGTTTACAAGCTTTGAATCTAATAATAGACCTTTTAACTATAGATTGCATGCCTTCAAACTCCTGCTTTAATCTTTAGCTCTCACTATAATTAGGTCAACCTCATCGTGCTTTGACCTATAATTAGGCATTTTTGTTTTTCACCTTGCATGTGCTTTATCAACCTGCATGTGCTTTATCAACCTGCATGTGCTTTATCTATTCTAAGTCTATTTTTAGACCTTTCTTGTCTTTCACGCCAATTCTGCTTTTCCTATTTTTAGCCTTTTTGGATAACTCCTAGAACATGCCGTTGTGTGCACGTGAAACTTTACGCACTAACTTATACATGCTTTCATGCTTGCTCCTACACGTGGTCTTCAACCTCCATGTGTGGCTTGACTTAGCCACTTCTCGAGCCCAATAGGTCTAATTTGAATTAACGATTTATAAACATGCAAATACACTGCTACCATAATGTAGGCATCTAAATTTTATTTTTGACACTTGGAAATATTGGTTTGGGAACTCTTTAACACACTTGGACAATTCACTACTACATAAAGTGTAATTAGTGCCATGTTTGGGGTCAAAATCATGTCATAAATTGACATTTTCTTTAGATTTTGGAATTATTTCTTTGAAGAATTTGTGTCCTTATATGTGGCACAACAATGTAGTAACTAATTGTTTTCTGTTTTGCGTCACTTTTTCACCACATTTGTGTTATGTGTATGCCTTTTTATGCTACCCATAAATGATGCTAACACTAATATTGCACCACTTAAAAGTAACACAAATATCATAATTTTTAGTCAAAAACAAATATAATATAATTATTTGTAATCACTAAAAAAACACTTTTATGATTACAAATAATTATATTAAATATACCTTTATAATTATTTACAAATGTATTATGTATAATTATGTAGCTATTATATTTTCATATAGTGACATAATATATATTATTATGTTTTATTGTATCCAATAGTTTAGATTTAAAAGTATATATAAAATTATAATCTTAATATATTTTGAAATTAAAAATAAGTTATAAAGAATTCAACAAGACAAGATCTACATTTGAATTTGTTTTGTGCAATAACATATCACACTTATACAATTCTAAATTACAATAAGGGATCGATTGAATAATAGAAAATCTCATCCATATAAAAATAAATAATTATAAAAGTATCCAGTCCTCTTCCCCCTCTTCGTCCTTGTATCTCCTCACATTCCTCATATTGACATTCTCATCCTCCTCCTCTTCCTCCACCACATCATCCCTTCTTAATAGTAGTTATAATATTCATCTTCCCCATCCTCGTTCACCTCCCATTGGCTTTGGACCTATAAATATACAATAATAAATTTTTATAAGTTTTTAAGTCATAATTTACATAATTGTAGACACCTAAATTTGATGATTTAGCACTTGATAATATCAATATCAATTTAATTCCTTTGACCATGACTTGTGCCCCTATTCTAATATTAATTGTTGTATTTTAATCCATCCTTAGTCCTATTACAAGATTTTCTCTCCTCATTGCACTTCCCACCCACTTTAAAAATGCTTATATCAGTCATAAACAACCCATTACTCTTTATTACCATGCACAAAGCTCCACAATACCACCCCTCCTTTGTCGAACCAAAGGGTAAGTGCAATAAAATGGGGAAAAAAGTGGACATGAAAACATGAACTGCGATCGTGGGTTATTTTCTTCAGGCTCGGGAATCTCCAAACCTAAAACCACAATCGTAGTCCTCTAAGACAAAAATAACAAACCCGCGACCCCCATTATTGGCACTCGCGCTTTAAATACCCCCTACAAATTTCTCTTCAAACTTCTAGATCGCGAAATTTTCAACAATCTGCCAAGACGAAGAGGTAAGCCCTCAATTTTGATCAAATTTCTTGCATTTTAGGTTTTTTTGGTGATTTTCATGGGTTTTTCAATTTTTTGTTTATGTATACAATTTCTTTGTTTTTTAGTTGCTCTCAAAAGGTGGTAATCCTCCAAACCATCCAAATAATCCTCCAAACCATCCAAATATTCCTCAAAACCCTCCAAACATTCCTCAAAACCATCCTCCGCCTCCTGTGGCTCCTTCTATCCCCACTGAACTAACAGAACACAAGGTGATATTGTTGGAAGAATTCGACAAAATAAAATTTCCATTGAGAACCTTATTTAGACAATAAGACAAAATCATGCCACAAATCCATCCCACATGACTTTAGCCAACACACTGCAAACATTGATTGGTGAAGTTGACTCTACAACTAACCAAATAGATAGATGGAATACCTTTAGAGTTGATTGTAGGAATTGGTATGCAGATATATTATCCCATGCAGCCGTAAAAGACAAAAAAATTGTAAAAGACCGCATTTGTGCATTATTTACTAACCTGAGAACCATTTCTCCCCACGTAACTACTTACAAATGGTTCACAATCCATTGGTTCCACGACAATCAAATCAAGAACAATTTTTGGGACCGATGGTGGATGGTTTTTATTATCCATCATGCAACAACAATGAGGTTCCTCTCTATTTTTTGAAGAAATTATATTGCGAGTTTGTGCTTAATAAGGTCCCAAATTATTTTGACTTTTTTTTTTATTTTTATGGGCGAGGAGGTGGCTCTACACAGAGTAGACCAAGTGCACGTGTTGGTCAACCTAGGATCCCCCATGCCCCAAAACCCCCACTACCTTTATTTATCCCTCTTACAATGAAGGAGGTTATGGAGATTGACACACTATATGCATTAAGGAGGTTATCGACACTTTAACCAAACATAGTAGCCAGATTGCATCTGGTGATGTTGGTGGAGGTGCCAATTCTAGCACACCACACCACTGCGGATCATGTGGTGCCATATGCACCGCAGTAGCAAGACATCATTTCTGGATCACAGGATCTATTTTTTCTAAATGATATGATGGCGAGATGTTTTTGGGCTGGTGTAACGATCCTTGTCTTTCACAGGTAAATGTCAAATAAATTATATATATATATATATATATATATATATATATATATATATATATATTTCATTTGAGATTTTAATATATATGTATTTTATTATGTCATACATACATGTAAAAACTAATATTTTTATTTTAAACAGCAAGAGCCAATAAGAAATTCAACGTCAACATGCTAGCTACTACAGTTGGGCATGTTACAGACGTAAGTTTCAAGTTACTTACATTTCAAAGTTCATTTGATTGCACATTTATTATTAAATACACATTAATGTTTGTGTATAGTGTTTCACATGTACATGTACATATTAATATGTTTATCTTTTATACGCATGAGCCTAGTGGGTCATCATCTACTGGGCACTGAGGCTACTTGACACACCTCACGTGAATTTTACGCAGGTTAGTTTCTCTTTACACATTGTTTCTAATTGTGGAATTCTCTAGTAGTTTGTAATCCCATAACTCTAGCTAGTACAATTTGATCATAACATTAAGCTCTTATGATGCAAGGGTTAAGTAAACACTCTCCTAGATATACAAACTCTCCTTTTATCATGATCATGGACACTTACCTCTATGCTACATGTTTCTAGAGAACTACATCTCTAATGCTTTCTCCATCATCCCTTTCCTCTAAGGTTCTCTTTTAGCTTCTTGGGATGTATGCATAAGCGAACTTGCCAACATTTTTAGTTTTATGCAATCTTTATTAACCCTCTTCTCTCTAAATAACAAAGAGATGACAATATGGGGTAAGTTACCTACACTTATAAATATATCATGGGTCCCTTGGTTCATGTTTATCACTGATACTCCCTATGCAATTATATACACCCAATCTCATATTATATATGTTATTAATCAAGTTTCTCTATATTTGCATTCTCATGTACAATGGATATAGCTTAGTGAGACCTAGAACCAAGTTCTACATACCAAATACATTCCACGTCTTTAATGAATTAATTCTTGAATATGTTTATTGATATCTATTTTAGGCCTTGTTGCTACTAGTCCTTTACTCATGCTAATAATCACACGTATCTCATCTTTTTCAGCTTGAGCAGAGGAACATACATACAGTCCATTCAAAAATAATAATTTAAACAAAATTCACACAAAAAATTGTCTACAACCTAAACACATATCTTCCTCTTTCATTAATTGGCTCTATTACAGCTTGATCCTCCATATATCATCATCAAATCCCTCGAATAACTCCCTCTTTTTCTTATTATCCTCCCTAGAAACATTATTATTATCTCCTTAGAGAGCTCAACAACATATAAATTTGGAGGAGGATAAAATTACATCCCTACATGCTCTCCACACTTTCTAAATCCTATTTTTGCCTCTTACTAAAACAATATTGCCTTACTTAAAGGCATAAACAACTATCTCACTTATACACCTCTTTTACAAACATATCCTTTATCTTTACACCCACATTTGCATTTGAACAATGGAGTCCTCTTTCCATCTTGCATTCATATCTAAAACTCTACCAAATCGAGTATGATTTACATCATCATCACCTATTGAAGGATATCGGTTTCTAAGGAATAAATTTTCTCATACCTTAAAAACCATTCTCTGGACAATTTTCAATTAATGTTAATCTACATGTTGTTTGTACAACTTATGACTATCACATGATTCCTCCTTATATGTAGATCGTGGAGGCTATTTTAGATGTTGCCATAGCATTTGCGAGATCCACTAACTCAGTACAATCTTTCAAATTTGTTAAATTTTGGTCGAATGTTTTCTTACTACTTCTCTAAAATATCAAATTGTACATGAAAATATTTCATTTGAACTATTTTTTTATATACGGCCTACCCCTCGTGATTCTGTCATTGGCCCTACAACATGTCAATGACAAATTGATAGGATTATGAGAGGCTGTGGTAAGATTTCACATGCATTAAAATTTCTAAGTTTCTAAATTTTGAATGTATTTTAAAATTTTGGGGTTAAAAACTTGATTTTTATGAATGTGCGAGCTAAGTTGCAGGCTAGCTTAGAGATGCCTAGGACCACATGGATGAAATCTGTAGTGGAATCTCCCTTCACTACATCCACAAGTTGTGGACATGCTTCTACTAGCAGGCCTAAGAGAGGAAAGATGTTTCATGATTAGATTCATAGGACCCATGTATAGATATATATGTCATTTGGTCCTTGTTCATGATTCTTCATAGTCCACATATATAGTCATATGTAACCACGTGTGGTCCTATATGTATGGCACACTTAGTTTGATACATTATTCTTATATTTTTCAGAGACGTGGCATACTTAGTTTGATACATTATTCTTTTTTTTCAAATGTGGCTCACTTACTTTGATACATTATATATCGATGTTGGTTTTCATAACCATATTACTTATATGTTTGATTTGATTTCATTGCACATGATATACTTCTATGTTTTTTAATAACCATATTACTTCTATGTTTTATTTGATTTGATTTGATGGCCTCCATTATGTGACAATTATCTATATCATGCATGTACTTACGATGCTCATTGGGAAAAAAACCGTGAGTGATTTTTGTATGATTTTCATTTTTATATTTTGAGGACTAATAACTCACTATTATTGCTATATTATGATAGCTCACTACCATGTGATCATTTTTGTTCAAGAGATTCAAGTGTGGAATTATATACTATGGTTTTCCATAATATTGTAGATATGGACCATGTTATGAACTACTAATAGGTTATTCGTATCATATATGATGTTATGTTATAAAATGGTTTTGAAGGTTCTTAGACTTGCAAGATCATTTTTTATTCAAGAGATTCAATTGTGGAGTTACATCAATTTTCTTATTTTAAGCATGTGGTTACCACACTCCAAAGTGGAACAAAAATGTACAAAATTAAAAATGGTCTTGAGGAAAATTTATTACAAGTAATTTTATATGTTTTTAGTGTACTTACAATTTATTTGTTAAGTATTATTCCTTGAATTAAGTGTTATTGATGTGTGTAATAATAAGGTCCTGATTTGAATTCACTTGTTTAAAAAAATAAATAAACTGTAATGCCCCGTTTAAAAAAAAGAAATAATAATAAATAATAAATAAAATAAAAGTTTTTTTTTAAAATTCAAAAAAGCCATGAAATTTGGGCGTTTAGGGCAAAAGGAGGATGGGGGTTCGTTTTGTTTTTGTTTATGGATTTTTTTGTGTGTGAGGGAGCACCATTTGCCATGGGGATAAGCTCTAAACTTGTTTGGCGCACCAACAGGCAGGAGGGAGGCCATTTTTTCTTCATGTGGAGACACCCACGCATGGCATAAGCCTCCCCTTCCACCGCTTCACTCCTCCCAACTTCTGCCTGTGCCAGTAACCCTCAGCCGCGCCACATACCTGTGGGGTCACCCAAGCAACAAGGCCGAGAAACTTGTCAGATGTTGCTGTTGCAAGCGCCCTAGTAGTTTTGCTTGTAAAAACGTGGAAACGTGTGAACAGTTTGTCTTAATGCGTGGGAAAGAAATGCAGTTCCATGGACTGCAATGATTTCGGGATTTGCACAAATGAGTTTGTTGAAAAGGCCTTGGAAACTTCCAAGCAAATGCATTGGTACGTGGAAGCCAGACTCCACAGTCCTTTCTTCCAGCAACCTCCCAGCTGCTGTCAAAATGGAAGCTTTGAAACAGAGTTATGCACATCCGTCAAAGCATTATGGAGAAGTATTTTTGAATGTTTTTAGTTCCAAGCGCCTGGCAAACACATATGCAATATGTGGAATCCTGTGAACTGTTCAACAGAATACCTGAAAGGTATGTGGTCTCCTGGACTGCAATGATGACAGGATGTGCAAACAAATGGGTCTGGTTTTAAAAAAAAAAAGGGGCATTTGGACTGCATGACAGAATGCCTCAAAGAGATGTGATCTTATGGAACATACCCTGATCATGTAAGCTTCATTTTTGTCTAATTAGCATGTAGCCAGGCAAGTTCAGTGCATGAGGGTTGTAAATACTTCGATGGCATGAGTGCCTCTTGTAGAATCACGCCAAGAATTATTGCCTCACCTCTTCCAAGTGCAAGCTTCTGGACTGTTCTGTTATAACCATTAATTAATGCTTCCTATGCATTGTATTTGAAAGCCATTCCTCAGAGTATTCGTATGCACAAAAATGGATTTTGTTGGAAAGGCGTGTGATCTGTTGGCATAGAAAATGCGGTTTCTGGGATCGGGATGACTTCTTGAAAACACAAAATGGTTCTTTTTGATGAGACATGGGTACACAATGAATGGATTGGTTTGCACGTGACTACCTGGCATCAGATGGCAACAATGGTGGTCTCGACGAATCACGAGTGTAAACTGCTTGGAGCCCTTGTACCGTTTCGCTCATCGTTTCCAGGCATGGTCCTTCTTTCCTTACCTCTCATAATTCTCGTGTTTTAGTTCTCTTTTGCAACTAAATAGATTTTTAAATTATTAGAAATTTTAATACAGTTAGATGTCCCTTCAACTCGTTGCAAAACAATAAAGTGTCGTGTCGCAACTCTCGAAACCATTATAACTCACCTCCTTTAAACCATGAACTATCACCCTCACTTCGAGATGTTTGAAAACTCTTACCCTTCTTGACCGCTCCAATATCGTTCTATCGACCAGACGAATTTGACTCCCCATTGATAAAGTTGACCTTCTCTTGGTTTTAAATAGTTAAATTTTGCAATTTTCGGAGACTCACCAAGTACCCTTCGCAACTCTAGAAATGAGATGTGAAGTTTCATTCGTGTACCTTGGTATACAAGGAGTCACCTTGATTTTTGGTTTGACCGAAACGATCATATGACATCCTTTTGACGCTCTTTTAGGAGCCCTGTTACACCGGTTTACAATAGTAGAGAGTTGTTAAAACTAGAAAGTTGGCTTTCGTTTGGGACCACCAATGAAACCCGGAAAGAGAAATCACGTTCCGTCTTCGCAAACCTCTAGCGTTTATACTAGACAAATGCATGGAACATTCAAGTATAGGAAAGAGCACTTTTCGGGATAGTTTGGCGAAGCCGTTTGTAGGCCTCGGTCGTAGTTTGACGAGGTCAAACTGGTCCAATTTCATCTTGTCACTCCAGAAAACTTGTCACCGTTTGAACATGGTTTTCTAGTTCTCAGTCCCGTTGACTCTGATGAATTCTCTTTATATAGGGGAACTAGTAGGAGATGTCTCATTGCGTGCTTCTCCATCTAACGTCAGTTATGGACGTGTTTTTGGGTGCTCGAGCTAACTTTTGTCATTTTACAACTGGGTGAACTATGACCAGTGGCCCGGAAAACTAGCTGCCAAACGTAAACCGTGCGCTCTTTTTCAATTCCGTCAGTTGCAATGAACTCTTGGTATATCTGGGGACACATAGAAAGTTAATTGTGATGTGCGTGCTCATCGGAAGATAACTTTTGGAAGTAGTTTCTTAGCCTCCGAGCCCGTTTTGAACGTTTTGTAACTAGTGAGAAAAAGTAAAAATAGAAAGCTGCAGGACCCTCGTAGGGTTACCAAATCACCCTGGAAACTTTTAACACACGTAAATAACTGTTTAAAACACTATAATGAAACTTTTTGTGTGTATTGGAAACTTTAGACAAAATGATATTTTCTCTCTCTCTCTCTCGAGTTTATAAAATGAAAAAAAAATGAAATGCAATGGTTACATGTTTCTAGACTTTTTTTTAATTTCGATTGCATATTGTAATTTAATGTCAAATGTTAATGGGAAGCGAAAAATGATAATTATGATTGTTTTAGGGTGGATGCCATGCCGGTGATTTATCGCGATATCATGCTCATGTGGGTTTTGCGGGATGGAAGTTCGACGACGTAAAAGGCGATGTGTAATTTTAATTATTGTAATTGTAATTTTTATAGGTCATTGTAAAATGAATAAGCCGCCCAATGTAGTCTCTTGTTACGAAAAGTTATAATTGGAATTTGTTAATATGTAGGAGATGCTAGTTTGAGGGATAACTTAGGAAATGAACATCTAATCACCGATTCAATTTGATTCTTGATTGTGTATGGCACAAAAAAGGGATTTGATTTATATATAGTAAATTGAAATTGAAGTTAATATATTGTAGCACTTTCTCAGTTTTCAATAGACGATTAAATTAATTACTGGATTACCTTCTTACCTTGCAAACACAATAAAGAGTGTTAATGGGAACACTCAACTCTAATAAAATATTCATGTATAGTTTGCCTGTATGTGTGATCCCTTTTTACCATATAAGAAAATTAAAACCGTAGAACGACCTTAAACTTTGCACTCGATGAGGCCTCCTAGGTTAGGTAAATAAAACCCCTAGTTAGAGTTACCGTCATAGTCATTAGGTTTAACGACATTGTCGTGAACCCATATTTTAGGAATGACATGGTCCAACTTTATCCAGAGTATGCGGTTTCCTTCTAGTTTTGGTAATCATGAGAAGAATGTACTCTCTTCAGGTCCGACACCAGGCTGAGTGTTGAAGACCGCCTTAGGAGTCACCTTATGAATCCTTGTTCGAAGGATCGACTAAGCAGGTGCTACCTTGGGTTCTATCAAAATAACATCTTGGTATTCTCTTGAATGTGGTTTAGTAATTATATCCGCTTGCCTTAGAATCACATGTAGTGGAGGCGTAGATCGTTAGGTGCATATTGGAATTAAACTAAACCCTAGTGGTTTTTGTATGTTAACTTGTGGGTAGAAAACTATATTTTAACTCCTTGTATGCGAAATTGAGTTGAAAGATGTTGATTCTAGAGAACCTTAGAAATTGTAATCTTGTCCCTTAATCCCTTGCTATGTCATTTATGGCAATAAGGAATAAAGAATATTCCTTATGTGGAATCGTGAAGTGTAGAGACATGGGATCTTCATGTGTAGTTATTATGCTCCTAGCCTTGTACTTCTTTAGGATGTCGAGACAAGTGCTTCGTATCTCTTTTGTTTCGAGATGATGCTAAGAATGAGCGGGGAAAATTTTAGTGGCGAATATTCGTAATATGGCTAATATTCCATTTTTGAAAATTTTGAAAAGGAGAATTTTTTGCACGGGCGTTGACTGTTCACCTAAAAATTACACTTTAATTTTTTTTTTTTTTTAGGTCGGCTTAAACCCTACCCTTGAAAAATATCCCCTATATAAACCTAGATTATTCGCGAGGTAGAACACTTCTACTTCACATTTTTCAACAATATGATATATCCCATATTATAGATGCGCGACAAGGGTAAGTTATTGATTGCGCGATAAGGAGGGTTTACTGAGACAAGGAGATCTTGTAGATATTGACGCATAGTAGACGCATGACAAATATTTTGTTGACGAGCGACATGGAGTTTTTTTCGATGAGCAAGAAGAGGGCAGAGGTTGCAGACGCACGACAGGATATTTGTTGTCGCGCGTCAAAAAAATGTAGTGACGCGCGTCAACAGGCCTTAGTGACGTGCGTCAGCGGACCTAGTGATGCACGCGTCACTAAGGTCTGTTGACGCGCGTCACTAAGGCGTCAACAAAGCCTTAGTGATGCGCGTCAACATGCCTTAGTGGCGCGACGTCAGCGGACCTTAGTAGCGCGCGACGTCAGCGGACCTTAGTGATGCACATCACTAGGGTGCGCTGGACGCGCGTCACTAAGGCCTGTTGACGCGTGCGTCACTAAGTCCTCGCTGACGCGCGCGTCACTAAGTCTGTTGACGCTTAGTGACATCGTCAATAGGCCTTAGTGACGCGCGCGTCAGCAGACCTTAATGACGCGCGTGTCACTAAGGGTGCGCACGCGGGTCACTAAGCCCCTGCTGACGCATGTCACTGCATTTTTTGACGCACGACAAGGAGGTAGAATAGATATTGACGCGCAGCAGCATTTATCGACAAATAGTTTGTTGATGCATGACATGGAGATTTTTTGATGAGAAAGCAGAGGTCGGAGGCTGCAGACGCGCGACAGGAGATTTTTTGCATGTCGCACGTCAAAAAAATGTAGTGACACGCGTCAAAAGACCTTAGTGACACGTGTCAATAGACCTTAGTGACATGCGTCAACAGACCTATTGACGCACGTCACTAAGGTCTTTTACTGCAGCGTCACTACATTTTTTTTGACGCGTGACTGTAAAATCTCCCGTCGCGCGTCTGCAGCCTTCTGTCGTAGTGCTTGATAATCAGGCGAAATTTTTTCATACAACCCCCAAAAAATTCGCCTTCCTGTGAAACTGGTTCCGGGGATATTCACCAGGTATTCTCCACCTCTGATTTCTAGGTGGTCTCTTAAAATGAACCCGAGAATGAGACCTTAGTGTGATATAAGAGCATATCCTATGATCTGCACACAAGATTTGAGATTAGGATTAAGGTCAATCTTAGAGTCCTTATCCCTTAATTAAAATTTTTCATGCATTGTAAAGAATATAAATTATCTTAGTTCGACCAAACTTCGAGCAAACAAAAGATTTATAAATATAAAAAATAAGTCCATAAGTTATTAAACTTTATTAACTATGGTAGCGAAATAACTACATTCCGCGATCGATGGAGGTTCTTGGGAGCTATCTTGACTCTATGTCTTCCTTAATCCCAAGATTTCATCTTGACATCACGTTATATTTTATTGTGTAGCAAGAGTAAAGTTTATGCATTAAATAAATGTTTGAGAAGCAAAATCTTAACATAAGAATGAGACAATTAGAATCTTGTAGGCATTTTGAAATATGGAAAAAATACTTATGTAAGTACTAAAGTTTGTCATAAGGGTAAAGAGAAAATTGAATGGTTGAACAATAAGTGAAGCTGTGAAATGAATTTTCAGAACATGTAGGTGGAAAAAGGGAGAAAATCATGCTCACCTAATAATGATCTTGGAAATTTAGCCGTAACTAAAATACTTTTAAAGTAACGATATGTCATGGGTTAAATCGTTCCTAAAGTCACGTTTCAAAGTGGTTGGATCTTTTCTAGTTTTATTTCATCGAGAAAAGTGTGGCATCGATGTGCCGATGTCATCCGCATGTGTCTATGTGAGTCGATGAATTTTGTGATTGTCGCATGTGCGTTGAGTCTTGTACTTGGAGCCCATGTTGTGTTGTGTGTAGTAAGCTTTGTAAGTCAAAAAAAAATTACCCGGTATTTTTACTGTTGTATTTGGGTGTGAAAAATGTGGGCACTACATAAACATTGTATTTAAGTTGGTACGAGATATGTAAAAATATTCTTAACACTCTATTGTGTATTTACATGCTTTAAACGAGATATCAAACAATCAAATTTAGAGTATTTAAATGGTAGTGTGTTTACCTTGTTGTGATCTCTTTGATGTGAGCCGAGTAGTGAGAATTCATGCCCCGAGATGTCATGGGAGCAAAGCGCCACATCGCTAGCACATTTGGTTGGGGGTATATGCCTTCAGTACTATGGCGAGCTTCAGAAGCCCCGGTTCGGAGTCGAGACCACCACGATCTGAGCAAGAACCCCTTCCTATTCATCCAAATTCACGTTTTCAGTGGAAACTTCGACAATCACAACATTGTGCTCATCATCTAAACTAAAAACCATCTAAGCCAAAACTTGAGTGAAGGATGCCTCTAATATTACCCAAAAATTAAGGGTTGTGGCATTCCTTGAGCCATCGTGGCATAATTGTTTTGCAAAATGCCTTTTCTAGCGAGTCCTAGAAATGAACAGAGTTGGGTAGTGAGAATTCATGCCTCGGGGACGTCATGGCACCGAACCGACTATGCAAACATGTCTCGAGTGGCTAGCTAAACACTAGGGAGGTGTCGGTTCGGTGCGGGACTATGTCGTTGCTTCACGGCTACTTGTTCGGCATAGTCCCTTAAGAACCCTAAGACCAAAAAAATTATATAACTTCAACGGGTGATTACTCAGTCTCAATGGCACATAGATACATCTCATTAGATACTACACCTCTATGTAGTGACCCTATACAATAGCCAATCTCAATTTTTTCCATCTCCAATCGGTGCTCTTACTGCCCTATTGTTTGCAAACATGCCAAATAGTATAGTTTGAGCCAGTATAAGGCTTTCAAATGCTATATTTTGTAAGTGGTGATTCAAGGCACCAAAATAACTACGCCAACATGTCTAGGTGGCTAGGTAAATGCTATGTGAGTTGTCATTTTGGTGCGGGAATATGTCGTTGCTTTTGGGCTACTTTGTTCGGGCGTAGTCCCTTAAGAGCCCGGAGACCAAAAACTCGTATAACTTCAACAGTGATTACTCGGTCTCTGTGGCACCTAGAGACATCTCGTTAGATCCTAAAACTCTATGTATTCCTAATTATTAGATGAAGTTTAGGTTTCACTGATTTTAAGAAAAATGTGTCCACTTTTGACCCCCTTTTGGTCTCCCATTTCCATGCACTTACCCTATAAAAGGTGTCCCAAGAGGAGTAGAGGATCTAAATACCATAGGATGTGTCAAGGCTAAGGAGCCATCATGAATAGGAGAAGATGCACTAGAAGTAGGAGAAAATGAACATGGGATGACTTGAAGAGCCAAGGAAAAAGGTGTCCATGGTGAGAAGCCTCAAATAGTGATAAGATATCATTTTTGGATAGACTTAAGGCACAAATGAACAATAGAATGTACATATTTGGTAGCTCGAGATCCAAGGGAGTCCTAATAGCATCTCATAATGTGTAATAGTAGATCTAAAAATAAATGGCATAGAAATATTAAGAGGCCCAACAATAATTGGAAGAATAACATGGCCATGAGAAGTGGGAGACATGTGTGTCATCTGAGATAGAGGGAAGCCAATGGAATGTAAGAAATATAATGAGCATGCATTGGATTTGAATGTAGGATGTACCATAACATTTTTGATGACATGGGGCCCAACAGAAGCATCAATATGTAATCTATGGGAGGAGAATGAGGCGTGAAAATCAACATCAATGAAAGTGATAGTAGGTGATGGGAAATCAATAGCACCAACAAGGAATCTAAGGGGATGATCCAAATAGTTAGAAGGAGGCATTGTGTGGTAGGTATGATTATAAAAGGACTTAGGGGATAAATTTTCATGCTCAGGTAATGGTTCATTGAATATTTTTAACTTTCCATTATCATTGGTGGATTTGGAAGTGGAATTAGTGGGTTCAGGAAACTAGATATCATTATTATGAATAAGATCTTGAATCAAATGGAAAATCTTGAAACACTTTTTGGTAGAATGTCCATTACATTTATGGTAATCACAAAGTGTGCATTCTCATCAAATGTCTTGTCATGGGGTCTATTAGGATCATACTCAAGAGGAGGTAGAAGAGAAATCAATTTGCTTTCAATGATTTTGGGAAACAACATATGTGGAGGATAAGGAAATCGAGTAAATACATGCCAAGTGTATTGGAGTTGAATCTTAGAAGGTGAGAAATAACATTAACAAGAGGATTAACATCTTAGACTTGGTTCTAAAGGGAACCTTTCTTGGAAATTTAAAAGAGGAATGATCGGAAGTATTAGAACCATATTTGAGTTTTCCCAAAGAAATTAACTTAGTCTCACGAGTCTTCAAGGTATGGAATAGATGGTCAAAGGAATTATAGGAATCAAAAAGCACAAATTCTTGTAAAGGAGGAAAAATAATTTAAATAAATAGATCTTGCAATTCAGATTCAGCTAATACATTGTTCATTTTATAAAGATTGTTCTTATAACACAATACATAATCAGTAAGATGTTCATTAGATCCTTGTTTAATTTTATCCATTTGTGCATAAGATATTTTTGTACCAATATTCATAGAAAAATGAGAAAGAAAAAAATCAACAAGAATAGTGAATCATTTAATAGAATGCGGGGTAGGGAAAAAGGAACCCACTGAAAAAACTTATAGAAATCATGGTGAATATGGTCGAACTAGATTCACTGGGTTGGCGAATTATCTAAAATCAGCGTTTGTGGCATTGGCGAAATATAATATATTTTTGAAGGAAATTGTAGATGGAGTGGCGAATGAAGGATAATTCATTGGCATGAAGGATATTTCTTACATCAAATGCTTGTAAAGTCCAAATGGAGGTCTTCTATGTGTTCCCCTGACTGTCACTCTTCCTCGCCTAATCATGGACTGAAACTTTATTGAATTAGTTCATTCCACGGAATTCCTTTTCCTTAAGGATGCTCGAAATCATTTCATATGTCCTGCATCGATATAAAATTCTAGGTGTCAATGATATTTTTGCATACCTTTATGCTCAAGTTCCCAAAATGGGTGACATTTTTCCGCTCCTCATGTGTGGAGGCTTATCAAAAGTTATAGCACCTTCCTAGGTTGTTATCATACTCTTTTAAATTTTTCGGTCTTATAAATATTTAATGGCTTCCAATATAAATTTGTGCGTGTGTGGCAATTTTAATAAAAAATCAAAAATAATCCTAAACATGTCAATGAATGACACTAAATGAACAGGAATTTTCCATAGATTTCTTGGTGATGTACTAATGTTTTAAAACCCCGACCCATCTATCATGTGGTGATTCAATAAAAATATATATATTGGGATTGGAGATCCATTGGCTATTCATATGGGACAAACTATTTTTGTGGATTTTTAGGTGAAATGTGGTCACTATCATGGTCACTAAAAATAGCCAAATTCATATTCCAGAATTCCTACCCACTAAAATTTTCGCTGATGCAAGGGAAACTCATAAAACCATCACAAAGCATATTCTTATAGGCTCCTAAGAAATAACTTGCTCAATAGGGTGTCATCACAAGCATAGTCTAGGAAAGCAACATGAAAATATTTGAGGTGTTCTTGAGGATCTCCAAGGCCATAAAATATAGGAGAATTTAGTGGGAAAAAATGGGAGGGAGTAGATAAGAAGATACTTTGGGTGTAAGAGGACTATGAAGAAGAAGTGAAGAATCAAGGGATGGTGATGAATAAGAAGTGGCTTACTATAATTGACAAATTTGTGCTTGTAAATCATGATAAAGAGACTCTAAAGCTTGGGTTCTAGAAAAATAATTAGGATGAATTTGAGAAATAAGAGGAGAGGAAATATTAGGATTGGGTTTGGAAGTAGGAATATTATAAGTGAAAGCTCCCGCATTGGTAGGGAAAGAGGAAAGAGGGATAACATATGTGGTATTAGTATAAATTGTAGTACCAAGAGGAGTGGAAGCAACAATATTTTGGGATTCCTCATGAGCAACAAAAAGTAATAGATAAATATTTTTCAATATTATCATAAAGATAAGAATTACATTCATTGAGATCCATAGTAGAAAATTCACGAGAGGAACTAGCCATGATAGAAAGGGATCGACAAGGTAAGCGTGAAAGGGATCAAGTTCACCAAATGATTTAATAAAATTAAATCTAAGATAAGGACATTATTGATTAAATGGATATAATAGTAAACATGTAAGATCAAACAAAGGAAATAAAAACAAGAGTGATATATAGGGTTTGGAGAATGACTCAAACTTATAAATAAAGGTCGAGACCGATTCTAGGTTGATGGATGGTCCTGGAAAACTAATCTTGGACTATGTAAGCTCGATTCTGAAACTAAAGTATGATGATTTCTAGGATAGGAGTACCTATATTGGGATAAGGTCATATGGGTGCTAGTGTTTGATCTAAAAGGTGTTGGTGTATACAAAAATACTCAGATCTAGTTATTTATGTGTCACTTAGTGTCACTCCTTATTAATTGTATGTCACATCATATTTTTGTGTCACACATGTACCTATAAAATAAACCCTAGATACATGCATAATACTCAAGAAAACATTAGATGAATAAAAATATGTATATTATTGAGTTATATTGACCTCAACGGCCACCCTAATGTGATATTCACCGAGCGTTTCACTACATTTCATAATCTATATAGTTATTGTGTGTGTATGTGATTGAAATAGTGTCCCTTGAGCTAGGATTCCCTTTTTCCAGTCACACACAAGAAGATATTAAGCTACAACTACTTTGCCCCAAATTAAAATGTGTGGTATGAAATTTGGAATAAACCCTCCTATACGATAAAATATATAGTCCCCAAAATTCAATCCTTGGTGTAGTAGATAGAAAATATTAGCTCCTTGTAATAATATGTGCCTCTTGAATGCTTTCCCCTTTAATGAGGTTAAATAATACATGTATATATATGATTCCTTTGCTTAATTTTCATCATTAACAAGTGAAAAGGTCGAACAAGGGTGATACAAGAAGAAAATAAAGAAGTAAGACATAAATGATAGTAAAAGATACAAAAATGACAAAAGAAATCATAGAGGAAAGTAGTGCTCGAGCACTCCTATCCCTAATGGGTGGCCATTTACTGAGAGGTTCAAAAGGATAAAACAATGAAATCAGAGTTGAGTAATATGTCGACTAGTATGAAAAATAAAGATGAAAAGGATAAAATTGATGTCAAAGAAAAGTAGAGGGGTGTTAATGAGTGATTGTTTTCTTAAAAATCATGCATATAACTAAAACATTTAGAGGGTACATGTACATTGTAAGTTCTTGATTTAGTGACTACACTAGTAATACCCAACTCTCAAGATCTTGCAGGTAGTAGTGTTCTCGACAAGTTTCCATTCCCTAACTTTTCATGAAATTTTCTCATAATTTGATGTGATTCTTGTCTAGATACACGGTGGAGGTAAATCTATTCATAATTCCTATGATGTAAAACTTCCTACTAACATGCATAATGAGAAACTTTAAGCTTAAGATTTCTCTTATATTCTTTATTGAGTTCAAGTGGAAAATTTCCATACAATATAAAATGAACAATGGGTCATACTATTCATCCTTCACCAATCGTGTTTGGTCAACCTCCATCACACTAATCCTTGGGTCTGATTCAATCATCATCTTAGTAATACCTTGTCCTCTAACTTACTAGGCTAGTTGAATTTATAAGTTAAACTTTTGAAGAGTGTATATCCTCTTTCGTCTTTTTCTCATAATTCATTTTTTCTAAGCATAGTCTTGATTGTAGTATCTATAATGATAGAAAATACCTTATTGTGTCTATAATTTTTAATTTCCTTTACTATTCCATAATCTTGTTTTTCCAATAAAAGATATATTATCTTATCATCCTTCAAACCCACTCTCATGAATGAAATGGGGTGTTATTCCTTATTCACCTTCTAAGTGAGCATGGTTGTAATAGTGTGATTTTAAGAAAATAAAAAAGTGGAGATAAAAATCGTTAGTGAATGCTAGGCTAATCAACATATGTGCTTAAGAAATAAATTCCTTAATATCCTAGAGTGTTGTTTTGGCCTCCTTTGTTGATTCTACCTTAGAATCCTATTTTAACATAACATTTAGTGGTATTACTATCTTGTCAAATCAAGAAATGAACTTATACACGAAATAAATATTTATAAAAATGACCTCAATTATTTTTACTATTAGGACGAGGAATTTTAGAAATAGCAATGATATAATTTGGATCAATATAAATACATTCCTTTGTAATTATATGACCTAAAATTTTACCTTTTGAATCCAAAAATACTTCTTGGGATTTAAGGAAATATCATACTACCTTCATCTTCCTAGAATTAGTTACAAATTATAGACATGTTCAAACCTAGTTTTGGAAAAATAAGTAAGATCATCCATATAGATAATAATACATTTAACAACCATACCTTTAAAGGATATATCCATGGCTCTCTAGAAGGTAACACTTGCATCCATTATTCCAATATTTTTGTATTTATAATTAAAAGTTCCTCATTTGGTACTGAATGTAGTCCTAATGATGGTCTTCTCATTCTTGATTGTACCCAGAGAATCCATCTAGGAAATACATCATTTCTAATCCACTTATAATTTGGATTAACTCACATATGTAATGAAATATATCAAATATGAACACGCATAAGAGAAATTAGGCCCCTGGGGAAGATGTAAAACCCTAAGGAGAAATCCTAAGTTACGTAGTTAAATGAGCTCACCAAATTATTTTAATGTATTTGTACATAGGGGTAAAAATGTATTAATATGATAGATATTTTATATACGTGATGATATGATCCTCATGTGTGGATTTCACTAATGCCTCGAGGTTTTGTGTGTAAGTTCATTACATTTAGTTTTGAGCCTTCACCTATGTTCAAATCCCACTTGGTTGGTTATGTTATGTAGCCGGGGCACATGGAGTGCCTAAATGTTGGTGAAGTAGGACTCACATGTATGGGAGTGTGGGCTCCAACCTAGCCCGAGGTCGTGCTCTGTGGAAGCATGGTGGGATGAGATGATCCTCATGTTTGGATTTCACTAATGCCTTGAGGTTTTGGTGTAATGAGTTCCTTACACCTAAGTAAATGAAATAAATTATACTTCTTAAAATAGTGGGAAATTGAATTAAATTAAATATTAGGAGAGAATATAAGTGTGAGTAAATTCATTACCTTGAAATGTGTACCGACTATTTTATAGAAGACGTGAAAACACATAAAAGACTCAAGAACAAGATAGAATAGAATCATAAAGTTTAATTACATGAAGACTTGTATAAGATATTAATGGATAGGAGGGAACTATTTATCATTAATTATATCATGGGGCTATATTATTCACCATCAATTTTTACCTTTGTTACCAAGTGTGTTATTTTCTTGTTGTGTTGACCTAGAGTTGACCTTCATTTTCTATATATCTATTATGTAGAAACTTTTTGATTTATGTGATTATGTGTGAACCTCTATATATGGATTTTACCTCGATTTTGATCAAGTCACTTAAATAATTACGAATAAATTAAAAATAAGTTGAACTTAGGAAACTCCCTATTGGAATTATCATGCGACATAGTGTGGAATTTGGACCCTATGTAGTTATATGAAGTTCTAATTCCCATGAGATAATTATCATCCCTTCTCTTTCCCTATATTCTCAATCAATGACACAAGGTACTTGGAATAAAAAATCTTAGATAATGGGTATGATTAATATTAGATTATATTTTTATGAATTCTCTTATGTATTTGTAGTGTGTAAATATACGAGTAACTCTAATGGGAATCATGTCCAAGAATTAATCCACTTTATCTTATGTGTATAAAAACACAAGGGAATTTTTTTACATAGGAATTTGTAGGCTGATTTCTATAGAAATTTGACTCCAATTCAAATATAGGTCAACCATATTTTGGATATAAAAATATAAAAGGTACATGTTGGATATAGAGGATATTATCAATCATTGATAATGCTTTGTGATAGTATTAGGTGTTGTTGATAGTGTCCCTCTATCACAAGTGACAATTCAAGGAGTAAAATGATTAGAAATAGGAATGTGTGATTCTACAAAATAGAGACTCTCAAATTTGGCATTGAATTATCCTTTATTGATGACAAGTTTGGCTTTGTTCCTGTTAAGACAAATTCTCAAATTCTAATCCCAATCAACACATATTTGTATCTCTATCTTGAATTTCTCATCTCTACACTCTATTATATCATTCAATAAACAAAACTAAATAATAAAAATAGTCATTTATCTCCAAACATCATTCCATAAATTAATATTTTGCATCACTATTTACTTTTCTAAAACTATATAGATTAGGTCCATTGTGGACTATGTTCTTTGCCGACTTGTACAGTCTTAGACCCTCTTATCTAACAACTATTTTCCCAATTTTAAAATATTATGTGTCATTTCATCTTCCTAGGGTCAACCTTAGCATGAAATATCACCTACAAGATCTTATATAATCAATAAAATATCACCTCATAACTCATCTATCACTTTCATAAGCTCCTATTACAAATATGAACACAAAAGGAATCAAAGCTCTCTCAAATATTTGTAAATCAATTGCACATCATTTAGAGTAGCCACTACATTAGGTTTGAAGCTCTCAAATAGGTCAAATAGTATATGTTCTTCCATTTCCAAGCATGTAAATATCCTAGATTCATGTATTAGCGAGGTCAATTCGCTCCAAGAATTGTCAAAGGTGATCATGGACAAAAGGGTTTAGTCTATAACTAAAATAAACCCACATCACACTACTACCATGTTGGGTACATTCTCTAATATAAATTTATAATGTTATATTTATGTTAAGATACATGAGGGTAATCATAGGGGGTTGTCATAGATTGCATTCTCACTTGACAAAGCACTAGTAAAACTACATGAGTCTTTCTCTTATTTGAAGGGATGTAGTGCAACACTTGGATCAGTTTAACATGGGTGTTTTATCCTCACCCATATAATGATTTATCCTTTTATTATATAATTCTTTGATGAAGAGTATTAAAATTATCTAGGGTTTCTACTTGTTATAGGTCATTACATTTTTTTGATATCGAGTGACATGCAATGACATGGGTTTCCAAACAAGTGAATGGAATCGGAAGTTACATGACCTCATTGTAATTAGGTCCAAAACCATATATAAGAGGTTATAGCCATGCCACAGTCTAGGCATATATATAAATTCATACACAAGGTAAATTTCCAATCACATTATCATGAATGAAGAATCTTCAGGTTCAAATCAATGCATTTACCTAGTGTACACATTTAGATATATTTTTAACACTTCATATTGCTAAGTTTTCGTATCCTCATATGTTTTTAATCTATATTATATTGTTTATCAATATTGTTGATGTAGGATCATCACTCCTATTTTTTATATAGGGTTGGTCACATCAAATTTTGGCTTTCGTAGTATGTTGATAGGTGTTAGAATTCATTAGGGGTAATTTAAAGTTTTGTGTGTGTGTTAAGTCCTTCAAAAATTAAAATTATTCCATTTCCCTCCAAAATGCAAATTTGAATCACTAAGGTAAATTTTGTCTTGAATTATATATGTTAATGAGATCTTGGAGAAATAACTCATGTAATAAGGTTATTTGAAGTCTTCTTGGGCTCTAGGAGTCATACCTAGGTCATGATTGTGAATTATTATTTAGGTCCTATAGAACTAGCATAAACTAGTGCTTATAATGTTGTAATAAGGGACAAATAGGTAATGTGAAAGTTTTAAAAACCCAATAATTAGTTAGAAACAAGGGATAGATATTATTTAAACAACTTGTAATTATTTTCATACCATCAATCGAATGGTCTTGTGTTGAGGAAGAAGCTTGAAGAGAGTTCAAAGGAAGAATTTATGTATACACAGTTCTTGTATTGATATTGAATGGTTTTGTGCAATTGAGATGATCAAAGATAATATGTGCATGTAATGTGTTTAAATTATTATTACTAGTAAGAACGAATCCTTACTTTTCATTGTTTGGAAGTTGCATTTCTATGATTTATGCAGATTTTATGCATTGTAATAGTAGTGAGAATTTGTAACAAAGTGCCTATGAGTATATTCAAGATAGAATGAGATTTGGAGAAGAAATATGAATCTAATCCTTTTGAATGGATTAATAAGGTGTTCTTTGTATAAATATTCATCCTCGAGTCAAACATACAACCGAGGGAAGGAATATTGATTGGTTAGGTCACTGTGAACTATGAAACCCTGTTTATACGGTAGAGAAGAAGAGTATTGAGTTGCTCACACAAATAATTGAGATAATAAACTCCACTAATAAGATATTAACATTAGGAATGTTATCACAAGTCTCTACAAGGAGTGTTGAGTGTTGAAACTTGTTTCCAAATTTTTATAGAGAAACCTCTATTCTCGAGTGCAAAGTCAACCCGCTTTAGGGTTTTGGACCAAATCTTTTAATAAGCAAGACTACAACATAGTTTTAAGGGAAAAGACTCAAAAATTATTATCTCATTAACCTCACCTTTCATAACATTTCTTTTTCAATGGATAAATATGATCCTTCTAGCCTCGATTGATGACATACAAGAAATAGACATGTGCAAGAAGATTCAAACGGTCATGATTGTGATAGAAATTAATATTTTTAGATTTCTACAAAGAGGAAGGGCTCCAAATTTGAATAAAAATTCCTTGAGATTAATCAAAAATGGATTTGGATAGTGGTGATCCCTGTCAAGTTTCATGTGGAAATCCTTTTGGGTCAATTTAAGCTCCAAGTTGGTGAGGTACAATTTGGATAGGTGTCAACAAAGATAATGGAACTTTAAAGATGGTGAAAGGGAGATAATAATTGTAACTTGAATACAAATAATTTATTATTAGGGTACTCCTACCTTTCAATAAATCACATCCTTAGAGATTTATCATGATCAATATAACCATAACTATTATCACCAAGAATCGGACCTATAGAAGTTGACAAAGGAGACACAGAGTTATATGACTTCATTGACAAAAGGTTTGACAAGAAAACTACACTCTCCCACTATGAAGATAACATCTTTAAGTGATATGGAAGGATTTTAAGGGTTTTACTATCCATTAGTCCATTATTATCCAAGAAAGCTTGACAAGTATACCTCTAGATGACACACATAATCAACAAGACCTAATTTGAGGTCTATACTAAGATTTTTGAGTGAAATATTACAAAGTAAGTTACTTTGAAAATTTAAACATAGATAAAATAACCTAATGGATGGACAATAAGACATTTATTTTATGAAATAACCCACCGAGTAATAATTTATGCAAAGAAATGGGCTTAAAAAGGGGTATTAGAAGTTAAAGTTGAAGGAGAAGAGTGGGGCTAGTAAGTGGGTATAGATTGAGATTGGAAGAACCAAATTGGGCATACACCACAAAGGGGATAAAGATTACTAGGATAAATTTTTAATTTATTATGAAAACTTTTGGATGATTATAACTATGAAAGCACCAAGAGCAATTAGTTAAGAAGCCTAGCAAGGGAAGCTTTGCACAAAAGAGGTAAAGTTGACATTTTGATGTTTTCAAACAATTTTGAAGGTGGATTTGGTCTAGTTAAAGGTTTAGAGACATGATAAATTAATTGGATATGTGCAAAAGGGTTATATAATAAGAATTTTTTTGATTTTTTAATTCTTGATTTGAGTAAAAGAACTAGTTTTAAGGGTGTAAGAGACTGAATTGAGAAAAGGGATCATTCTAAGCTTGGAATAATGTTTTTATTATTCTAGGGTATGCATCATTTGGTATCATAACATTAATTTGATTCTTGAAAAGAAGAATATATTTATTTGAAAGGGATTGCGGTGAGAGAAGACATAATGGCGCAAGTTATAGAAGAGAAAAAGTCAACTTGGGAAGAAAATATGGAAAGGATGATGGAGGTTGTGTTGAGAAGGTTAGATATCGTGGAGGAAACTCGAAGAAGAATGGGGATATAGCTGAGTTAAATGTAGAGGAATGGGTCAAATGGCGAGTGCAATTTGCAGGAAGATGTTATAAGTGTCAAAGATATGCAAGACACAAGGCATATGAGTGTTATGAGATGAATATAGAGATGATACATTATGACAGAACTATTGATAAAATTGTACAAGAAAGGTTGGAAAGTCATTTTTTCTAGAGGAGTGTTTTTTAAACTAAGTATTGAATGATGTAACTCAAAGAAGGTGTTTGTTTAGAACTATGTGTAAAGCAAAGGGAAAATGTTGTAATGTGGTTATTGATAGTAGAAGTATAGAGAATCTTATTTCATTTTAGATGGAAGAAAAGTTTTGACTAAAAATAAACTACACCCTAACCCCTATCAAGTATCATGGATGCAAAAGGGACATCATATCTTGGTTAGGGAACAAAGTGTCAGGTAGAGTTTCAGATTGGGAGATATAAGGATAAAGTGTTGTGTGATTTGGTTCCTATGGATGTTTTTCATATGTTATTGGGTAAACCATGGTAGTATGATAGGCAAGTAGTACATAATGGAAAGAAAAAAACTTACACTATTTTAACAAACGAAGTTAGTCATACACTTTTACCTCTCAAAGGTGAATAAGAACCACAAGCAAGACTAGTGATGATGATGGCAGCCAAGAAATTTTTGATAGAGACTACAGAAGCATGCAAAAAGACATTATACATGGTTGTTAATCCTCAGAATTCATATTTGAGAAATGGTTTTGATAGTGATGGATGTCAGATGTATAGAGAGATTGAGATGGTTTCAAGATAATAAGAAGACAAAAAGGATGAAGATGAAGAAGAGAAACATGAAATTGATGATGGAGAGAGAAGATAAAAACATGTTAAGGTGCTTGAAGACCAACAATATGGTCTAGAGAATAGAGAATCAATTGAATAAATGGATAGAGGTCATAAGGAAAGAGAGACAGAGGATGATAGAGTGAAAAGGTTGTGTGAATAAGTCAAGAGTGGAAAAGAGGAAAAATAGGTCATGGAGAAGAAAGATGAGGCATGCAAGCCTCTTGTTTTTGTAACTAACATTTCTATGAGATATTATTTTACAGTACAAGTGAAAAGAGTGCAGGTGTAGACCAATTAATGAGAAGCAAGAAGAAACTAGAGGGGAAAGAGCAAAATTTGCAAGAATAAATAAGCAAGCAAGATGGAACAAAATAATATTTTACAGATATCAAGAAAATTGAAGACCAAGAAGTGGAAAATTCATAATGTGACAAAGGTAGGCAATAATTAGGAATTGAGAGTAAGGAACTCAGTAATGACAAGTATGCTAAAATAGTCTCAAAAAATAAAGATTTGTAAATCCTAGTACAAATTCAAAGTAAAATTGTTGAAAGAGACAAACAAGGCATGGAAAATATGATTAAGAAGAGTAATTAGAATCAATTTTATCAGTGTAATATATTTTTAAGTGATGAATACACAAGTATAGTAGATGAGATGAAATAAGACAAGTCAAAGGAAAGTGATCCTTACCAACATAAACTAGTATTTCATGATCTTGCAAGGGAAATGAGTCAAAAAGGACAACAAGAAGTTGATAAAGATAGATTGACAGCCATGATATGTGTAAAGGCAACATATATAACCATGAAAAATATGTACATTATCAGATACAAGGTACAAAAGGTCATATACATTCTTAGAAGGAACATATTGATCAAGAAATTGAGCATTTCAAAGGAGAACCAATTAAAGGAAGATAAATAACAAGCGAGAGAGGTGAACCTTGGATGGTATGTAATCAAGGGCTATTTTAAAATGTTCATCTTCAATTAGAAATAGAGAAAGAAGAAGAATAACAAGGAGAGCTAGCACAAGTATGGGGAAACTTCTCTTTTCCCCTTGGGAGTATGATGTAGGAGCATCACTCCTAGTTTGTATATAGGGTTAGTCACATCAAATTTTGGCTTTCCTAGTATTTTTATAGGTGTTATAAATCATTAGGTGTCATTTACATTTTTTTTGTGTGTGTGTTAAGTCCTTCAAAAATTCAAATTATGCCATTTCCCTCCAAAATGCAAATTTGAGTCATTGAGGGAAATTTTGGCTTGCATTAGATATGTTAGTGAGATCTTGGGAAAAAACTCATGTAATAAGGTTACGTGAAATATTCTTAGGCTCTAGGAGTCATACCTAGGTCATGATTGTGAATTAGTATTTAGGTCTTAGAGAATTAGCATAAACTATTACTTTTAATGTTGTATTAAGGGACAAATAGGTAATGTGAAAGTTTCAAAGAACCCAAGAATCGGTTAGAAATGAGGAAAAATACTATTTAAACATCTTGTAACTATTTTCATACCATCATTCGAATGGTCATGTGTTGAGGAAGAAATGCCAAGAGAGTTCAAAGGAAGAATTTGTGTATACACGGTTCTTATATTGATATTGCATGGTTTTTACATTGAGATGACCAAAGATAATATGTTCATGTAATGTATTTAAAGATTTATGACTAGTAATAGCTAACTCTTATTTTTTAATTGTTTAGAAGGTGCATTTATATGGTTTATATAGATTTTATGCATTATAATAGTAGAGAGAATTTGTATGTGAGTTCTTATGAGCATAATCAGATTGTACAGTCAAGAAAGACTAAGATTTGCAGAGGAATAATTAAGTTAAGCCTTTTTCCATGGAGTAATAACTTGTTCCTTGTATAAATATTCATCCTCTTCCAATGAAGGAAGGAATATTGATTGGTTAGGTAACATGTGAACTATGAATCCGTGTTGGTGAAGCAAAGAAAAAGAGTATTGAGTTGCTCAAAAAAATAACTAAGATAATAAACTACACTGATAAGATATTAATGTTAGGCATGTTAACATAGGTATTTAGGAGGATTGTTGAGTTTTGAAATTTGTTTCCAAAGGTTTTATAGAGAAACCTCTATTCTTGGGTGCATAGTCAACCTGCTAGGGTCTTGGAAAAATTTTGTGCTAAGAAGACTACAACATAGTTTCTAGGGATAAGACTCGGGACTTATTATCTCATTGACCTCACCTTTCATAACATTTTGTTTTCAATGGATAACTGCAATCCTTCTGGCCTCAGTTGATGACAGTTAGGAAATAGACCTATTCAAGAAGATTGGGAAGGTCAAGGTTTTGATAGAAATTAATATTTTTAGATTTCTACAAAGAGGAAGGGCTCCAAATTTGAATTAAATTTCCTTAAGAGTAATCCAAAAGGGAATTACATAGTGGTGATCCCTTTCAAGTTTCATGTGGAAATCCTTTTGGGTCACTTTAACCTCTAATCGGTGAGGTACAATTTTGATAGGTGTCAACAGATATAATTGAAATTTATAGGTGGTTGAAAGGGAGTTAATCATTTTAAATTGAAGAAAAATAATTTAGTATTAGGAGACTCCCACATTTCATTAAATCATGTCCTCATATATTGATCATGATCATTTTAACCATAATTTTTATCAGTCAAGACTCGGACCTATAGAATATGCCAAGGAGACATAAAGTTGAATGATTTCATTGATAAAAGGTTTGACAAGAAAACTACACTCACACGGTGTGAAGATAACATCTTCAAGTGATATGGAAGGTGTTTTAAGTGGTTTGAAGATTTATTAGTCCGTTATTATCCCATAAACCTTGACAATATACCTCTAGATGACAGTACAGTCAACAAGACCTAATTTGAGGTTTACAATAAGAGTTTTGAGTGAAATTTTACAAGTTAAGTTACTTTGAAACTTTAAACATAGAGAATAGAACCTAATGGGTGGGCAATAAGACCTTAATTTAGTTAAATAATCCACCGAGTAAGAAGTTATGCAAAGAAATGGGCTTGAGCAGGGGATACTAGAAGCTAAACTTGAAGGAGAAGAGTGGGGCTAGAAAGTGAATATAGATTGAGAGTAGAAGAACTAAATTGGGCATAATCCACAAAGGAGGTAAAAGGTACTAGGATAAATTTTAACTTTATTATGAAACCTTGTGGATGATTCTAACTATGAAATCACCAAGAGCAACGACTAGTTGAGAAGCCTAGGAAAGGGTAGTTTTGCACAAAAGAAGTAAAGTTGACATTTTGAAGGTGGATTTGGTCTATTTAAAGGTCTAGATACATGATGAATTGATTGGATATGTGCAAAATGGTGATATATTAAGATTTTTTTATTTCATGAGTCTTGACTTGAGTAAAAGAACTAGTTGTGAGGGTCTAAGAGATTGAATTGAGAAAAGTGACCATTTTAAGCTTGGAATAAGGTTGTTATTTTTCTAGGCTCTATATTAGTTGTAGGTATTAATGTGTTATTTCAACTATGCATGGTCAATTATAAATTAATTAATTCATCATAACCTTTATAAAAAAATCCTTACATCCTATATATTTCTTATATCACATCTCATATATATTTTTAGGGTTTAAACATTTGGTGAACCTAACTCGAATAAAATATATTTCTTCATTCAAACACTAATGATCCTAGAGTTTCTCCTTCTTTTATTGGTGTATGATCCTCTTATTAGATCTAGGCTTTGTCTTTCTATGTATCATCATGATTAATCCTCAACTCTTTTATAATATTTATATCGGCCTAATGTTTCTCACCCTTTTGATAATATGAGCTATTATCCCTATAATCACTTCCATGATCATACTTTTTGTGAATAAATGGATCCTTATGTTTATTCGATTTACATCGTTATAAAATTTGAAACTATGGTATACAATACTTGTGAGTGCACATATTCTATTGTTGATATCTTTTATCATTACGTCTTTGTTATTTTCAAAGTGAACATGTACAAGGCAATGGTTCCTATTGCTATAATGTGTGATAATCATGGCCTTCCCAAATATGAGGTACAACATTTTGCACATTTTTTCCAAGAAAATCTTGATAATATTGATGTTATTCTCTAGGTTGATTGAGATCTAATTAATAATCCTTTAGTATCTTCAATTATTGAACTTATTATTACATCTTCTATTATGAATACATCCACTATTCCTACATCTTTGGTGCTTATCCCATTAGGGAACATAATATTTCACTTCAAATTGTCACTATTTCTATTTTTATGACCAACACTATTCCTAAATCTCCTAGCTATACCCATAGTGGTTTGCATTCTTCTTATTATATCATGCAAGCTCTTAAAACCCTTCTTCATACTTTTCAAGGTAAATCATACAATTGTAGCAAGTACATTTACTTCTTCTCATGTCATGGGTTCTACGTAATTTCTTCATAACCCACTCGTAACATAAGTGGATTCTTATAATTTTCCTTTAGGTTTCATTACTCTTGAGATCCATGTATATGATTAAAAGGGTTATCTTTAAGATTACTTGTTATGTCAAAATTACAACACCCCCCGATTTGTCCAACATGTGTGGGGCAATTGGTGGAATTTAGCTAACATTAGACCATCGCTCAAGTTGTGGGACTTGCAAAATTGAGATGGTCCTCCAAAGAAGTTTGGATTCCTCTCCCCAATACTAATGCTAAACTACTCCTACATTCAGAAAAACACCTGATATAAATCTACACTAACACTTCCAAGGAGACAGAGAGAGAGAGAGAGAGAGAGAGAGAGTGCATAAAAGGGAAATCCTACACTAAAGGGGTGGTGATAGCACCAAGAAAAGGGGTGAGATACTCTACTAAGGGAGGAAGAAGAGGGGAAAATAGAGCTGGGAGAGGTCAAAACAATAGTGACATAGACCCAAGCTCCATTCGCCATCTGCACTCCATGAAACACAACATCTTACACCTGCAAGTGAGAAAACATACACAAAATGCAACAACAAAATGGAGAGGTAAGGGAAACATAATAAAAATGAGCAAGGGTTGAAGAAACACCACAAAAATGATTTTTATTGCTCCATAACATGCATAGACCATTTACATTTGATGCACAGAGGCATTAGAACACTTCTAGGCCTAAGAGAAGGCTCATAACTCAATGGAGTTGAGGAAAAAACTTGCAAGAGTTTCCCCAACTCCCAGAATGTCTCCCCTAAAAATGAGGGGGTTGACTACATTATATAGCAAATTTGTCTCACCAATTGAAAAAATGCATTAAAGAGGTATGGGAATCCATACAAATTTTCTTCCCAAGGTTACCTTTCTATTAGAAAAGACATGGGCACCATACTTCATTAAAATCGGTTACTGAGCCATCTTTTTAGCTATCTACTCCACCTAATCCAAGGCCCATCATTGATATTCCTACATTTTCATTTGGTAAAAAATTTGTTGTTGTCATTCGGTAACTCTTTTTGATGTTTTGAAGTGAACCAATTCCTATTGTCTACTGGGTAACACCATTCTTTTACTGGATGGTAACATCCCTACACGTGGCGGTGATGTTGGGTGATTGTGGTCCTTGTATTACCGGCCGGTAACACCATTCTTGTTATCAATCAGTAACGACCGTATGTGTTGTCGTTTAGTAACATCTTTACATTATCGACCGGTAACATATATTCCTTTCATCATCGATCTTTCCACTTGTTATCGGTTGGTAACATCTTTCTTCATGTTATACCCAAATGGCTTAGACCTTTGCCGTGGCTAAAACACAAGTTGTCTCTTTCCTCGATGGAGTTTGAAATTAAGGGTCATTTGCATGTCTCATAATTTTATTGGCTATGTCTATTTATAATGAGTTTTCTAGATTAACCCCAGGGGTGAATTTGGGATAACATTACCTTTCTATATTTCACATTTATTACTTGGATTATGCCTACAATGATTCGTTACTTACCAAGCTATTTCCTCTAATTCTTAAGGATTTTTATTTGCAATGGTTATATGATCTCCCAATGCATTTTGTACTGAATTTCACTCCCTTAACTAACCAATTCCTTACACAATTATCTATCGATATTGGGATAAATTTTATTTTTCTCAAATGTCTAAAATGCGACAAGATTCTAATGAGCACATCATTGATTATGTTCTACACTATAAGACTATAATTACCATGATGAAAAACATTTTTATAGTAATGAGCTTCAAGATATATTTACAAAAATTCTTCTTTCCCTTACAATAATAACTTATCTTTGACAAGTTTCATTCATTTGATCATCTATGCCATACATTAAAAGAGTATGAAGCTAATCTCCTTAACATGAATAAACTCAAATATGTTGTTAATGCTCCTAACACATCTAATCATAAGTTTCAAGGAAAATATAATTTTAAATGAAAACCTAATGATAATAAAACTGAAGATAAATACATAATTATTTTAATATTTCAACCCACAAAGATATAGTTACAATATTCTCGGTGGTAATTCACATGTTTGCCTTATCCACCTCATCTAGTACTTTAACAATTACTTGAGTGTAATCTTATATCTCTCCCTCCACCACTTGAGGTTGATACAAGTAAGCCTCATAGTAATAATTTTGATGCTAACACCTATTGTAATTATCATATATGTGTTGGTCATACTACAAATCATTGTTTCAATCTTCACCATGTTATACAATACCTTATCAATGATATTGTCATTGAATGGAATGTCCCCGCCAAATCATCTAAGCCTGCTAATTATAATGAAAATCTCAAAATATTTAATGACCCTCTTGTTGATCATAATGCAACTAAATCTAGTTTAGAAGTGTATCATGGTCATTATGGTGTACTACCTCCATGTTATTATGATCACCCATTAGATGCCTTGTACCTTTCTAATGAGACTAATCTTATAGGGCATCTACTACATTACACAAGTGTTTTTGTTTCAATTCAGTTACTTTACACTTTCTCATTACACTTGATTACATATATTGTGTTACTTATACCTTTTGAGCTAACATGACTAACATATGTGTATTGTGCATTGCTAACCTATCTTGTTCTATGTGATTTTTCACTACTACTTTCTATACTTGTTGAAAATTTTTGCACTCATGCAAAAATGGGAAACTCAAAAATTTGTTTATGATGGAAGGAATTGATGAAATGGACCTAACTAGGGGGTGCATTAAATTTTTATTGTGTTTTTAGTTACAGATAATTGATTAACTACATGTAATCTGTAACTATGTGTGTTGTTACAAAATGTAACACCTCACATAGACTGTCATTCCATGTTTGTCTTTAGCAAGGAAACACAAAATCACTAAAATACTAATGCATTTCCTTGATGAAGGAATGAATGACACTTTAGGTGAAATGTTAAATTCAGGAACAACAAACAAAGTTGCAGTTTACATGAAAGAGAGTTCATTATTAAGTGACAAGTACCCCAAAACTCATTGCTTTTGCATGTTTAAATATATTTAACTATGTGATTGAGTTGTTTATTTCATTATGCAATCAATATCCATCATAAAAGATGAATGCAAAAAGAAGTATACAACTCAGTTACAGAAATTAATGTTATTTATTCATGAAAAATTCAATGTTTCCCACACAAGCTGTGGGATGTAACTCATAACTACTGAAGAAAGAAGTGCATGTGCATAAAGTAAAAAGTAAAAGAGTATAAAATAAATCCATCATTGCCTTGGGTTTTCTTCTAATCTTCTTGTTTCTAGTTCCAGCTCCATCTTTCATCTTGTTGCAAACAGCTACAAGTGTACCTGAAAAATAAAAGAAAATGACATCAGTCGAGAGCTCAGGGTTTGATTTGTACTCATGTATTGTCTAACTACATGCAAATGGATTTCTTAATATCATAAGCATAAGGTACATCAAAGATAGATACATAATTGAGAAATTAGTATCTTATAATAGCACATATGATTCCCAGAATCATTACAGAAGAAGAAAAAAGAAAATAAAAACTATGGAACATAAGAGAGGCCAAAAGCCTAATTATTTTCTAACTATTTTCTTAAGTGTGTAGGTACATGTAGCAAATGAAGAAAGCAAAAATATTTTTCATAAATGATTACTGTACTAAAATAAGTCATTCAAGATTTTAATTACTCAATAATACAAGTATAAAGCTCTGTCAAAGCACTTATGGCTTAAGGAATCTAGATGGTACAAGATTGTGAGTTGTTCCAAGGAAATGAAAATAGAAGTAGAAAATATCATTTTTCATCAAATTACAGTCAAGTATAAGGTACAAATGAGTATCAAAATCTACAACAACTACTCAAATAAGGTATGATCTATAGGAAGAAGGCATTGGAACACTGAATTAGAAGTAAGGAAGTAGAGTACAAGTAACAGTTCCTAATTTTTGAACAAATTTTTCATCAAAACATAGAAAATAAGCAGCCATGAAGAGGATAGTTATAGGAGATACTACAAAAATAAGAAAACTCCAAGGATTTATATGAATAAAAGGAATAAGTTTAAGAGAAAAATGAGCATGTGGTAGAACATCAATAAGATAATCAAAGAGTGTTACATTCATCAACTGGAGGATAATTACAGTTTTCAAAATTGCAACATCATTTATAAACTCAAAACACATCATGAAGGGAATATTTAAATGACTTCAAGTCAATAGTGAATATCGGAGGAATGAAAAATATCGGAGGGAATTCATGAGCATCAACACATTGCACTCAACTACGGAATGATGCAGTTTCAAGATCCAAGAAAGAACTCACCCATGGGAGCAATGTGCATGCATTAAGGGAAAAAAGGCTCAAATGCCATACTCTATTCCATTCCACCATATTTCTCAAGATGAAAGGGTGTACATATAGTAGTGGGGTATGTAACTCCCCCACAAATGTAGCCATCAAGAGGTGGGAGTTACATTCCCAGAATAGCTGGTCAAATGTAACTCCTATGACACTCTATGATGCGTGTAAGGCCATAATGACACCCTAGGACACCTAAGCATGGTGAATCACCTATGTGGAGGAATCCCATGTACTTAAAATATAGCATGGTAAATATCCTACACCAATAGTGAAATAGATGAACTTTAACAACTCACATGATAAATTCAAATTTTTATTCAACCAAAAAAATCGAGATTCAAAGGAAAATATAGAGAGCCTTATGGATTTTTCAAGCCTCAAACAACAAAGTTTAAGTTTCACATGATTTCATGTCTTCTTTTTAGCTTCATTCAACAACATCCAAAGAAATCAGAATTTATCGAAGTTGTTTCTAGAAGCGGGAAAATATTTTACCTTTAAGCCAAGTCATGCAAGAAATCAAGGTTTGAGTACTTCATCAAATAATGAAGCTAACAACTAAAGATGGAATTTCAAATCTAACTTCCCGAAGCTAAACTTAGCTTACAAAATTTAAGATTAAGTTTTGAAGTGTTTTAAGGCATGATTCACAAGTGAAATACAAGCCATACTTCAATAGATGCAAGATGCAAGTGATTAACTTAGAGAAAAGAAAGCAATATTTTTCATGAATTTATTACTTTGAAGAAGAAAATCATTCAGGATATCAAATTTCTAAACAAAACAAATACAAATCTTTATGGCATTATGCTTATTTAAGACTTTTCCAGACACATAAAAGCAACATGGTCACAGAATGAAAGTTCAATTATTGAAGAGTCCAATGAAGGAATAATCATTGAATAACAACATTTCATTAGGCATGTGATCAAGTTCATATTCTCAAAAATCTCTAGTACAACATGCCTTAAGTCTAGATATAGAATCAAATGCAATCATGTACCAAGCTCAAAAGGATTAGAAACAGAATCTTTGAAGTATCTACACAAATCAAAGAAAGAAGAAACAAGGTTCTAAAAAATATGAACTTGCATGTTTGAATAACACAGAACAATATGAAGAACTCAAATTGGTTCAAAAGATGTTCTACAATGTTGACATACTCATCAAAAAGGAATGTAGAGATTCATAAAATAATGGATATCAATAAAAATAAATCTCCTACCTTATGGAAGAAGCATCAGGCTTACAGTTACAATTTACAAAGTCTCTATATCTGTAGGAAAATAGAAAGCTACAGCTGAAGTAAAGGAACCAAAATTTATTTAAGAAACAGAAATACAATTATCCTGAAAGGTTATGGTAATATCAGAGCTTCAATGCATTCATTGTTTTAGAAACACTCATCTACTTAGGATACAATTATTCAAAGATAAAGGAAAGAGGATATTTTTCAGAGATACAGAGAGCTTCGAGATGTAGATTCAATAAATTTAGAACAACCTAGGTCAACGATACAAGTATGAATTAAATCCACATTATATTTTCATGCATCTTAATATTCATGATTTTGAAGAAGGAATACAATTTTCCATATCACGGTAAGATCTCTAAGGTACACAACATCATAACTTTCATCTACAAAGGGTATATTCCTAGAAACCATGGAGAGAACACTAACTTCCTTCATCATGATTACCAACACGAGGTGGGAACGTTTTCTCTTCATATAAAAGTTAACATTTAAAAGCTATAAGAATAGAATACACATTTCAAGCTAGAAGAACATAATACACATTGTAGAGAGTGATGTTTCAACATATACATAGCTGACTAAGTTGATACAACTAGGAAACATTCATCAACAAGGGATAAGCTCCATCATCTCAAAAGGTTTATAACCAGGGCTCCAGGTCATAGTAGACCAACAACTATCTATGAAAATACAGAGCTATCTCAGTATGAAAGGAATAAAATTCTGATGCACAATCTATCTTTCCAGCAACCTTCAAACGAGTTCAAGTTGAATACTAAACGTGAAAGCAGTTCTAATAGTGAATATTCAATATCACAAAGCAATAAAGTTTCAGAAATCACATGAATGGATAAATGATATCTACATACATGCTTCAGAACAACATATTAGTTACAAAATCCATCATTTCTCAATTCAGTATAAAGGCTCTTAACAGAGTCCCCCATTTACAAGCTCACCATACTATATAGATAATTAGAGTAGAGTCATGCAAAATGAAGGCCAAAGGCGAGGAACACAGTTCTGTTAAACACAACCTAGATCCAAATTTGGGGTTTAATACGGTGTGAAAGTACAAAGGTCCATATCCCATTTCAAATCAAAAGAGCACCAAAATCATCAACAAGCTTAGAAAGTGGAAACCGGAAGAAATAATGACCCAGTGAAGCTTGAAAAACAAAATAAATATATCCAAGTTCGAGGGGAAAATAAAAACAAACAAACCGGAGTAATAGATATAGAATTATGCATGGTTCAAGAAAACCTAAAATATTGTTCGGGTAATAGATACATATATCGAAGGCAAGATAAAGGTACCCCGAATAAACCTAGGTTCAAAATAATGCAAGGAAAATGACAAACATGTAAAACCCGGATATGGGTTATTCGTAACGAGTCATTTTAGCGCAATATTTTGCAAAAGATACAGAAATATGTTAAGATGGGGTATACTCACCATTTCTGGAATGAATAGTCAAAACCTTCGAGCAACAGAGTGATGAAGCAATACCCATGAAAGACTTTGAGCTCAAGACCAAGGTGGAAGCCAAGAAAACATAGATAAAATGCAAAGAATACCAAACATCAGTGCACACGAAATGAAAAGATAAAGACTTCATCCATTTTTCGATTTGCAGTAAAGGGTTTCAAGGAAACAAAATATCGAGATCATAAATGAAAAAGATCACCTTCAAGAGAAACAAAGATCCTCGAAATGGGCTTATAATCTCATAGAATTTCATGGCAGCCAAAATGAAACAAAGCACTAACCAAAAAATTCCAAGAATCTTGCAATGGAACCGAGCTCAAACGCATAGAATAATGGCAGTCATCATTAAATCAAAATTATCATAGCATTCTAACAGAAAAATCTCTCAAAGCTCTTAAAATCCTTTCATGGTGTCTAAGACAACAAATATTACCAACCATAATGAAGAAATGTCTATGAATCACCTTCAAGAGAGGTTACAAAATCACTAAAAATGTAGATAAACAAGATTAAGATATATAAATCGATGGTGGTCAATATCTCACAAAGATCGAACCAAAGAAAAAATGACAGAGAAGCTGAGTTCCAACCCTCGCAGAATATCAAAGCATAGAAATGCAAAGAACTGAGCTCAAAAAATAGAATCATGGCGGCACGAAGAAAATTTTACTGGGGCTTCACTAGTGGGTGAGCTCGTGGAATGAAGAAATTTTTAGGTCATGTTTTAATTTTCTCAACTCAAGCCTCCACAAACCTAACTTGGCTTGAATTAATGGTTCAATGGCCAAGATGATCACCATACAAGATCAACGATGTAAAAATGATAACTCACAACTCACCATCAGGTCACCATGATCCAGAGATCAATGATTCAGATCAGCTAGTACAAGATCAATGGACCAAATTCAACGTATTTAATGTAAGCCAACTACTCCTCTACCAGATCTTAGCATCAAAAATTAGAGATAAAGCTCGTACATGGATCAACAACCTGTGATTAATTTAAATTATCAATGCAAATTCAAGGTTATATAGTAAAACTTAACCCGAGTTAGTCCAAATTCCAGAAAAAGTGAGTGATGGGTTGGTTCATTGTAAGGAGGGGCCCTACCCCAATAAGCTTATAATTATTGCATCAACCTAATTAAGGTCCAAAACCTTAGTGAAACAGATAAATGTCAAAAACCTTTTCTATCAATGATTAATCAAAATAAAACATTGTTATGCTCATAATTATTCGAAAAAGGTGGTCGATCGGTATATGACAAGCGATGATTATAAAAAAGGTATGCCTAACCTTATTTTTATAATGCTTATAGTTAATCAAAGGCCCAAAACATCAAACCATAGTATATTTTGAATATCCAAAGAAGATCGAAAGAATAATATACAACGTGAGGATCAAAGGGGACCAGAACAATATTACATGATGATCAAGTCAATGAAGGTGGCCATGTAAGAATGGTAAAAATACATGTTAAAAGGCCATGATTAAATATGATTATACCTTAAAGTTTCCAAAGGAACCTCCCACCAATCAAAGGTAGCCTATATGATTGCATGGTGCCCACATAGTATTATTCTCTTACACATGCTTGGAGGTGGTCCCCACAGGAGGAGTTCAATATTTTGAGTTGAAGAAAAATACATTATTTTTCTTGCAAGAATAATATTATGCATGTAATCACAAAGGGACAAAGATGTCATTATCAGCATGAGTTATCCTTCTTGCACAGATGTCAACATCAGAGGCTTAAAAGACTAAAGTGAGGTCCTAATTACCTTATTTTTACAAAATAAGGGTATTATTTTTCTACACATGCCTGCAAGTGGTCCCCACACATTGGGTGAATTTTTTTAATAAAATTATTGAAGACAAAGGAATTATTTTTCTCACACAGAATATTATTTTTGCATGTGCATCAAGGGGGAGAATTGTAAAGGTGTTAAATTTATCATTGCAAGTGGATCAAATTACAAGTGTCACATCAAGCAGAAGAAGACAAAGATTGCATGCACATTGGAGAAGACTTGCACATCAAGCAAAGAGCTATTATTAGATAAATTATTCATCGAAGTTTATTAAAAATAGATCAGTCAATTGCCCTTTGACTAAAATTTATTTTTGTAACTAAGGCTATTAATGCCTCATTATAATCAGCATGTCTATTTTTATTCCTTTATTTATTCATGATAAAGGGGTAAAATTAGAATGCATGGGCGAGTACAAATTTTAGCCTATTTTTAGGAGAGGTTGGGTGAATAATCTTGCTATATATTGTGTGCAATTACAAGGCACAAGAGGGGGACTTTTGGACATATGAGTGCTGAAGCAATTTTTCTACCAGTTTTGCCTTGAATGAGAACTGATTTTTCCTTTCCAATTATTTGTAGTGGTGTGTATCTCTTTCATTAATTCTTGTGAATGTCAATTCCTTGATTAATAATCTTACCTTATTGTAATATGGTATTTTTTGCATAATCTTAGTGTGCATGTTTATCTTATTGTATTGTTGTGATTTATCCCTCAATACATAAGTGTTTTTCCTTAATATTCTGCTGAAAACCATTGGTTTGTGCATCCAAAATTCATTCTCAATTTTATTGTGCATATGTTCAATCAAAGCCCTCAACAAGTTTGGTGTATCACTCCTCAATTTTAGTTACAGATTATCTTTTTACCCTCAAAACCTCAAAAAATTAGTTTAGGATACATCAAAAGGAACCGGCCTTGATACTGAGAGACTCACCTCAACAATAGGTATACCCACATACCTGAGGTGTTTCCATTGTATCTATGAAAGTGAGAGATTCAAAGCAAGCTTAGAACCCCTGTTGTCATCTCTCAACCAAGGTGCACTTTCGAGAGATAACACTTGCTTAATTAGATTGTTTCTTACTCACGCATGTTAATAGCTTAACTACTTATATTATATAGCCTAAGTGCCTTGATTTTTTTGTGACACTATGGGTGTCCCATGTTTACAACTATATGCCTTATTGTGACTATTTCCAAGCTTTCGCTTATGTTTTCTTGATTAACTTTTTCTTTACTATTGTGATTACTTTATTTTGTAAATAAACCACATATTGGGGGAATGGTAACTCCATTCCTTTTTTACTATGTGGTTTATTTACAAAATTGGGCTTAGATCCATCTACATTGATGTGGCCCATGAGGTTCGGGAAGGTATCAAAGTAGTTAAGTTCATCATAGGATCCTTTCTCTCCTCTTTCACATTTTTGGGAGAAGATATCAAGGTTACTAAATATATCAATACACTAATATTCCCTCTTAACATGGTACTTTGGTACCTCTCTCCCCCATCTTCAATGTTGGATTGCATGCACTCAACACCTAGGTTCTCCTTCAACACAATTTGTTGATATACCACCCCTAATCCTTCAAAATTTCAACAACAAATCTAATCTCCAAGATTAAGAGCTTATCCCTCCACAAAACAAAAATATATATTATTTCCATATCTTGTATCTCTTTTTCTTTACCTTGTGTAAGTTCATTTTTACAAGCATTATATACTTTTGAGTTATAGTTTGATTTTAATTATGGAAATTGACTACACTTTGTATTTCAAGTTTCACTATAAAGCATGCCAACACCAACACATCAGAAGACAACTATCAAGTGAATAAAAAGTGAGTGTGAACACTCAGGTGTGTTTTTCCTTTAAGTATGTAAATTTAAATTACACATTTAAAGGTTTGGAAATGTAGACACTCAAATTTGGAAAATTATACTTTAGAAATGATAAGTTTTGTTTTGTTCCCTTACTAAGACAAATATTCACATTCAAATCCCAACTAGCACATATTTATATCTCTCTTTTTACTTTTTATCTCTACACTTTGCTTTGTTGTTTATCTAGAAAATATTAATTAACTAAATAATTCATATAGCTCCAGGAATCATTCCAAAATTTTGATTTTTGTCATTATTTTCCTATCCAAAACCATAATGGACTACAGTCTTGTCTAACCTATATGGTCTTGGACCCTCTTATATAATAATTCTTTTTCCAATTTAAATAACATTTATGTGTCATTTCATCTTCCTTGTGTCGGCCTTAGCATGACATCTCACATATGTAATAATTTATAAGTAATTCAATATCACTTCATAATTCACTTAACACTTTCATAAGATTGTAATGCAAATATAAACACAAAAGTAGTGAAAGATCTCTAAAATATTCCTAATGCAATTACACATCATTTGGAGAAGCCAATACATTAGGTATGAAGCACTCAACCAGGTCAAAGATTAGAGATTCCTCCTTTACAAGCATGTAAAGGTCTTGAGAGCCATGTCTTAACAAGATAAATTCACTCCAAGCATTATTGAAGGTATTTAAGGGACAAAAGGTTTAATAGAGCAGTTGAAGTACACCACATCACACTACCATGTTAGGTTCATTATCTTATCTATAGTTATCCCTTTATCTTTGTGGAAAGAGACATGAAGGAACTTATAGGGGTTTGGCTTATATTCAATTCACACTTGCACAAAGCACTAGGAGAAATATACAAGGATTCCTCCTGCTTGAGGGTATATAGTGCCACACTTAGATTGGTTTAGTATGGGTTGGCCACCAAGGGTATTATAACCTCACCCACACACGAAATTACCCTTTTTTATTTAATGCTTTGATGAAGGATATTGCAGGTAACTTGGGTTTCACTTGTTTCAAGTCATTACAAGTTATGTCAAGGGTATGCAATCTAGAGTGACATATGACAACACATGTTTCTAGATAATTGAAGGTAAGGAGAAGTTATATAACCTCATTGCAAGTATTCCAAAACTATATAAAAGAGGGAAGAACCATACCACAGCCTAGAAAAGAGTTGTATGGTCATGCATAGTGACAATTTCTATCCACAATATCATAAATAAAGCATCTTTAGGTTTCGATCAGCATATTTACCTAATCTACACATCCAAATCTCCTCCATGTCTCTCTGTACAACTAATTTTGCATCTCCTCTTGTGTTTTTGAGATATCATTATATTGTTTATTGCTTTTACAAGTATTAATGTATTATACAAATTTGTATGGTTAATTGTAAATTAATTAAGTCATAATAACCCTGTAACAAAACCTTAGATCTTATAGATTTTCTTATATAACATCTCATATATATTATTTGGGTGTAAATAGAAAGGCATATATTCCTATGAAATATATAGGTTGGTTTTTTTGAGTTTATAAAGGAAATTAATGGTGATGGAAGTAATGAAAGATCATTTGAAAGGGGATAAAGTGTTCCAAAAAAATCATAATGTGTACTAGTGGTTCAAATGTCTTATTATATGTTTAAATTGTCATTATCACATGCCTCATACCACCATTAGATTTCTACAATTCTAAACATGCTTATATTTTATGGAAGTAATAAGTAAGTAGGGATTTCCCCTTACTCATTTTGCATTATGATTATTTTTATTTTATTATGAAGAGAAATAGAATGATAAACTCATTCGTTAAAACACACTAATAAAATTTTAAGTTATTAAAAAATGACACAAACAATACACAAGATTTTAACATGAGAAAACCCTTTTAGGGAAAAAAATAACTTGATGAAATTTTTATTTATTATATTAACTCAACCAATTATAATACAATAACATACTTCAAAATTCTCCTTTTCCTAATGCATGTGCAAGTATTTGTAGGCACATCAATAGGAAACCATACAAATAATATTATAATATTATGGGTACAAAAACCATGGGCTAAGAAGACCACCAATAATGGTTCCCCCTTTCTACATGTGTACACTCTAGAAAAGTGTAAATCACATCGAGTGTAATTTATGCAAAATATATAACACTATATATGTAGTTTCCTTATTTTGATCATTATTCCATATATTTTGAGTTGTTTCTAGCTATAAAATTTACCCTATCTTATTTTATTATATTATGATGCACTATCTATTGCATTCCTTCTTTGTGCTTATTATGTGACATGACTAATTAATGCTTGATCTATGCTCATATAATTCTTAGCTTAACCATGTGTTTTCCATGTCTTGTGGTGTCATGATCTATGTCATACCTAACTTTATTTTCACATTATTTACTACATTTCTAAGATTTATATCATGCATCTATTCAAGGCACAAACCTATGATTATGCCCTACATTATTATGTCTTACTCACATAAGGGCATATCATTTTGTGTGTTATGTTCCTTATACCATGCCCATAATGAGGTATCTTACTCTTGACACTGATTATATATTTCCCACAGGGTAACCTATTATTATAATTGTATTGCTTACACATTTCTTAAAATGTGCATGATAATCCTCTACTTTGTGTAGTACCCAAAAATAGAATTAGATCACTTGGCACGATCATTTATGATTTATTCCAAAATAATCCTCTCTACACATAAATTGATTTATTCCAAAGTCACCTCACTAAATTCCCACACATTAATTCCATTAGGGAAACACTAGTTATTCATCTTATCACTTCTATAACTAATGCACTATATATATAACACATCTACAAACTCTAGGATCCATTTGCCTCATATATTAGATCAAGTCTCAAGTTAAGCTTAGATAAAATATCTCGATAAAGGATAGAATCAACCAAACTTTCTATCCAAATTTTAAATCCACAAGTTACCTCTATCTAATTAAAGATTAATTGAGCAGAAATCATTCATACAAGTCGCCTATATAAACATTTACACCCTAACTTATTACAAAGAACTTTGGAATTTAGGGGATATCATGCTCAAATATACTCTTGTTGGTTGGATATTTTGTCAAGCCAAAATATGAGGTTCAACCACAATACATGGGATTAAATCCCTCCTCAAAGACAGGTGAGGCTACCTATTTATTACTAATCTAAAACACAACAGAAATAATATATACAATATTCACACTATTCTAACCATTGGGGTTGGGATAGAATCCCGAAATCCATATCCACACAAGGTGAAGATGTTGCAGTTTTAGAAATGGAATGGATTGGAAAGGAAATTATTATTATGGAAGAAACACAATGGAAAGGAAATGAGAGGAACGTATTTTCTTTCGAGCAAACACTGAATCACAAAATAATCATATAAGTTTTAGATAACAAATGTAATGTTTGAAATAATTAAAATAATCGAGAGTGCTAAATAAAGAATAGCTTAAGATTCTGAACATAAGAACAATATCTTAAGAGAGATGAATCTCACAACACAAAGTTTGCAAAATAGCATTAGTTTCTATTCCTCAAATGATTAAAAGAAAACACAAAGTTTTTCTTCTTCACAATAGTTCTCAATATTCCAAAAATCTCAACCCTTTGGAATGCATAAGTATCCCTTATTTATAATAAAAAGAGTTGAGAGAAAATAGGATAAATCCTAGAAAATAGTCTTTTAATGAGAGTCCTATTTTGCTTGACTCTCACGCAGGAGACCAAGTCAAAATTTGCTTCCTACATGACAAAACGAAAATGAAAAAGACATGTCGATTTCAGGATTGAAATGACATGAAACATTATGCCTATTATGTTTCATCATCTTTGTCTTCCTCCAGCAAATCCTACTTGTCTTGAAATTCTTGGAACTTTTGGATTATGCCCTGCATCTCATCTTCATCAGGCGCGGTGGAATGGTTGCTCAGGACCTCACACGTTTCCTGAGTATCGCTCACGTTACCAGGAAGTTTCTTCAATCTCTTGTTGAGTTTCCTCAGTGATTCCAAAGCATGTTCAATCTTCATGAACCTATCAATGATTTCCAGACTAAAGCCATAAGTTGGTTTGTGCTGAATTGATTCTTAGATCTACTTGTAAAGATCGTCAGCGGGTAGAATACTCGAGCTTTCATTCAACACTTTAGCGTAGATCTTGGTTAGCTCTTCTTCTATGTCATTTGTGGCATCAACCAATTGATCTCTTGATTCCCTCAATTTGCTACAAGCTTCATTGAGAATATTTATTCTAAATATGATGGCTTTGGTTAGTTGAAAATGCTTGTCCCCATGTGGAATGATTCCTTCTTCGATCAAGATGTGGGACGGAACTTGTTTCAACGTATTGAGAGCTTCAAAATTTAACTCTAGGTTCGACTTCTGCCAAAAAATCATCATCCATTTTCTTGCCATCCTTCTTTATATTCTCCAAGGATTTGTAGACTTCCACAGTGTCATCAATGACCTCTTTTCCTTGCAGGAGTAGCCTCTAGATCCATTCATCAACTGTTCTCCCCTTCTCATTAATCTTCTCAATCCTGGGTACCGATGAGAAATCGAACCTGATAGGAGTAGGGGTAGAGGATGACGGTGTTGACTCAGGAGGCTTTGAGAGCTTGAGTAGTACTTCTGTCAGCTGCTCTACTTTCTCTTTTAGCTCATCTTTGCTTGCCTTCATTTCCTTCAACTTTAGCACAACACATTCATGGCATCTTGTGCATCCTGTTGTGCTCCCTCCATTGTTACTTTTCCTAGATCAACCCTTGTGATCTAATAATTGGTGACCATTATATCATTCTTGGTTTTGTCAGCCACGGGAGTGGCAATCTCTGCAAACTTATGCCCTGAGGCATCCACTAAAACCCTTGAAATTGTTTTGGGTTTCTTGGCAGACTTGGCAGGAGTGACCTTGAGGGAACTAAAATCAAAGGTTGGTAGGGGAACTACCACCTTCCTCTTCCTTGGGGTTTGATCTATTAACCATTGAGGCATACTGGAAGAAGTTTCTCCCATCGTAGGTGTTACGGTCACATCTGTAGGTGGAGGAAGGTTTTCTTGTGGAGTGGTGATCACTGCGAGTGTAGTGTCATGGGAATGGACTCAGGGAATGAAGGTACAGAAGGAGGAGGCATATCCATGGTTAACTTGGGTCCAACAGGGAGAGGTGAGAGGTCAGAGAAGATGTTGGCCATGGCTGAGGAATTTGGTGAAGAAATCTGAAGCAAGGAAGGCTGAATGGGAGGAGGTAATGATTCTGAAATTAAAGCTTGAGAGGTAAGAGGAAGACTTACCTCTGATGAGCTGCCAACCAAAAGGGGAATGAGAGGTTGACCAACCTCTTCTTCGAAGGAATATTTCCTTGTTCTAGTGGTGGAGGTGAATCAAGTATCTCAACCATTTGTGGGAGAGTGGCCAATGATGTGGTCACTTGCTCTTCTCCCTTTTGAAAAACTTAACCTTTATTGGCCTCTTAGAAGGGTCCTTATCCTTTTCATTTTTTCCTTGGAGGGTCCTACTTCCAAAGTAGCTAGCTTTGAAAAACTCTTTTCTTTATAACTCATTCCCAAGAAATGAGCCACGCCTTAGTACGAGGTAAGAATTTGAGCAGCTCTTCCTATGATAGAAGCTTTCTCAGCAATGGACCAATCAATGGCTGGGAATACATATTGGTCTTCATTCAACCCATCATATGAGGCATCAAGGACACTTTCATTGTCCATGGTGCCTTCTGGGATGTCGATAGATCTAACATCTAAATCTCTTCAAGTGTTAACCTGTTATTGTCCTTTCTTTGGATGGCAACTTCATCCGAAGATCAACCCAAATGTCTTCTACATTGGGCACATGTAGATATAAGGTCCCATATGACTTAAGGACTCCTTAGAAATCAAACCCATCTTTGTGCTTCATGTGCTTCTTCAACTTTTCCTGTAGCTCATGCACCACATTCTTGGCTTTAACCACTATTGAGCACGTGTACCTTCGATGGAAATAGGGAAGGAGATGGCGGCCTTGTGCTTACTTTGTTGGAATTTGTGAAAATCTAACAATTGTCTAACCAACTCCATCAGGATCAGCTTATCACCTGGGAACCTGGGCAAACAGAAAGGATCACCCGAGTACATGACCACCCAAAGGTATGTGAACTTCTTGAATTGCAAGAAGATACAACCCCATTTCAATACTTCGGCCCATGCCTCATCAGAGACTCTTCTTTTCCTTAGATTAGGGTTCATCCTGTAGATGTTTTCATAAAATAAGGCATCGTTCACTCTTCTGAATTGATCCTCGACCCCTTCATTGTCAGCTAAGGGAAGTACCAATATATGTGTTATGTTGCCCTATTTCCCTTTGCATCCAACCCTGGATAATTTCTCATGCCAGCTGTTGCATAGGTGATGTATGACGACATATAGAACTTGCTAGTAGATAAGACTATTTTCATCTGGGATTCTATCTCATCACTTATAAGACTGCTCCAATCGATCCCTTGGTCGTTCTTCTTTATGATGACCATGAATTGATACATCCACCCTTGGAAGTCTCTCGACTTGGGAGTCCAAATACTCAACTTAGCAGGGTGATGATATCACTGATTTCAAGGATGAAATCACTCCTAGGGAAAAACTTGGGAAACCTAGAGATGGTTGGCTTGGCCTTGATCAAGAAATTTTTATTTACATGCCTGATGCAATCTTCTTGATCATTGTCCCAAGCCTTTTGCGTTGATTGAAGGTTCAAATCAACATATTCTTCAAAGTTGGGCAATCTTAAGAGGTCATCAAAGTAACCTCCATCCAACTTCACTATGGTTTCTCCTACTTGATTTCTCACTGAGCGGGAAGTTGAGTCATAATTGGAAGTGCAAGCCAGAATGAACTCGGGGCATTGAGTAGACATTGGGAATCCTGCTACAAGAGGGAGGCCACTACCAGCTATTGACTTCATCCAGGGACTCTGAGAAGAATCCTTGATTCTATTCCAAAAGTCTTCCATGTCTATATTACCAAGCTCCATGTCCCGGATGTCATAATTGCAATCTATGTAGGAAGGGGACTCCATCTTCTAGTACTTGTACTTCATCTTTCCTGACCTGTCTGACTTATCCTTAGATTGTCCAGGATCCGACATGAGAATTCTTGAAGAAATAATGCCTAGATGAATTTTGGTTAAATAATTGGGCTTGAAAGCTTGCTGAGCAACCCTACAGACCTACCACACTAACCGGAATTTGGGACTTGCAAAGCACTTTGTGAAACCCAACACACTGCAATGTATATCGGAAATTAGGTCGTGTCGAACACTTTGTGAAACCCGACACAAAGGTGGAACTCAAGGGATGTTAAGCACTTCACAAAACCCGATACAAGTGGAGCCAGGGTGATGTTGAGCACTTGGAGAAACCTGATACTCTATGGAAGTGAACAATGTCGGACACCCTGTAAAACCTGAAACAAAGGCGTCGGGTTTTTGGGATGTCAGAACATGTAAAATTCCCGCCAAGTTTGTAAGTTAGGATTTTTAGATTCTTCTCAAAAATCAAAAGAGTATATCCCATGGGAAAAATAAGAAAACACCCAAAGGGTGAATTCCAAACAAGAGGTTTCATGGGAATACAATAGGAAATGAAGAAAACAACCCAAAACCCTAAACCTAGAGGGAAGAAAAAGAAAAGAGGGAAAAATGCCAAATGAACACCTCAAAAACAACCCCAAAAGACCTCAAAGCGGTAAGAAGAGAAAAATACCTTCAATAAATTCAAAAAATGGTCGAAGGCTTGAGATCACAAAATCAATCAAGAGGTTCAGTCGGGTTTGGAGGTTGAAGGAACATGCACTGAAAAATCCACGCAAAGCAAAAATATACTAGGTAAAAATGACGTGTAAAATCAAACTATTTATAAAGCCCTAGCATTAATTACACCTCATCGACACGTGTGCCAACTACTAGACAACTTGACATTAATGCCATGTCATCATGCTCAGAGTGTCTGAAAACTTAATACAAAGGTTTTACTATCAAATCAGGTTTGGAAAACAACTGACATGAAGCATGAGATGTTTGGATGTTATCAAGTTCAAAACCCGACACAAAGGATCATTTCGGGTTTTGGGTTTCAGAAACAAGCGACATGGAGCATGCATTTTGCAAGGTATGTTCTGATGCTTCTGAGTTCCGAAAACCCAATACACTGGCTTGTAATCGGGTTTTGGGTTTCAGAAACAATTGACATGAAGCATGCAAAGGATATGTTTCCATGTGATGGAAACCTGAAAACCCAAAATCTCCTTCAAAGGGCATTTTTAGGAGATTTTGTCAAAAAAATTCTATGGTTATCTCAATTTTAGCTAAAATCACTAAAAATGAGATAACAACTCTAAGAATAAATTTTAACCCTTATCATTAAAGTATCAAAGCCTTACAACACTAAAACAAGATACAAGTCTAAATACATCCTAATTTTCTACCCTGGATCAATTTCATGCACCATAATTAAATCCAAATATCATTCCTAAGTGTTTAAGGCCTTATTATAATTTTTCTAATACGATTGTTTATGCACATTTGTACACATTCATCGGGAGGGATAAATACATGAGTGTGAGGCCCTTTTGAGGAATCTCTATGTAGGTAACACTTAGCGATTGGGGGATTGTTGAGTTCATTATGTCTCATTGGACTAACCTACTTTTCTAGGTCATAAAGTGATGATCAAGGGTTTAAATAAAAAAGAATATATATACATGAATAGAAGGGAAACCACTAGAATCTGATTATATATTCTAGATCTAGTAACATGTGTGTGCTAGGTACCAAAAATTAGTCATATATTATAATATCAAAGGAAAAAATCAACCACAAGAGGATGGAATCACCGGATGATTCTTTCTCGTTCAAGTGATTTTTTCAGTACATTTACAAATCCCTAGAATTTTTAAGCACAATGATGAAACTTTTCATAATGTGTTCCTATAGTTTCAAATCTTTGTCACATCTCTAGACCTCACAAAATTTTGCAATCTTTCTAACCTTAACTCTTATTTATTTTACGTAGCTTTTATAAATAATGTTTTATCTTATTTCATGTGTACATGATTTAGTTTTACTATGCTTATTCTATTTGACATTGAATCTAATTGATCTTGATTCGATTAACCATAATATTTATATTACATTTTGGTAAAGCCACTTTCTTTTTTATCACATGAACCTATAGCTTCGTTCATTGCCACTATGGTTTCAAAGTTCTAAAATATGATATTTGGTTTCATACTTTTTCTTTAGGTTTACTTGAAATAACCATAAGTAGATATAACTTGCTCAAAATTTAAAAAGTTACACTTTTAGTGAAGAAGGTTGAGAAAATACCTAAACTATTAAGACTTATCGCTATTGAACTTAATAATATGTCATTTGACTATAATATAAGTGCATGAGACAAGTTTGTTGTTATAGATCTCATCTTGAATCCCCCAAAATAACCACTTCTACTCCAAACCCCGCTCCTTAACCTTTTATACTTGAAACACCTCCAAATTAGCAATATACTTATCTACCACAACTTTCTCACGTGATTTTACAAAGACTCATCACATATAATATTATTTTTACATACACTTGTTATCATTGATATGAAAATTATGAAGGGTATGATATTTGACATTAAAGTATCTTGTGGCTACCATTAATTCCTTGGATACTCTATAAATAATTTATTTTTATCATGTCGGAAAAACCATGAACTCATTAGTAATAATTCCATCACTTTCTCTAATTAATCACGTTCACAAACACTATAGTCTGGTTCCACCTATACATTCCCCATAGTGACATTCCTACTACAAAACCTATACCCATACTTAATGAGGACCCCTTATGGATTTCCATATGTGAAACCTCACTTAATACATCAATAGTTATTATTGACCTTACATATATCCCTAAATCACACAATCATACCCATGTGCCACCCATACATTCTACCACCTTACAGAACATGACACACCATTAACTTCCATAAATTTAGATATGCTTGAAATGGATACCATATCATAAGACATTATCTCATTTACACATTTGAATGTACCAAATATTTATGAACCACTAACTATTATACATAATGAAATACCAACTCACATAAACATTATCCACCCATTTCGATATTACACCAGAAATTGACATTTTCTCTACATTACACATTTATTAGGGAAATTCCTCAATTATATGAACCATGATGCACAAACATACACTACTCTATGTATACACATAACTTTTCATTTCTTGACTTTTTTCTACATATACACTGTTGATGTATTAACTTCTTGGGAGGGGTGTCCTTGGGGATATTTCCAAGAGCGTAGAGCAACAAAAAATGGTTACATGCATCCTTCAAGTTGCATTGGGATGGTCATTATTGGCTCTTATGAGATATATTTGACACATAGTATGATTATATCATATGTTTCAAAAGTTTTTATACCATTTTTCACTCGTCATTTGCATCCCTTATAGTCGTATTTTACAATATCCTTATGATATCATATGTGTATCTCCTTGTGTCCACTCTTACTCCTACTTTTAGCACATTCATGCATTTTTCATTATCTTCCTCAGTACTCCAAATTTTCATACTATCAGTTTGACCTTCTTTCTTGTATTTTCCATGCTTGTATTTCTATCATATATGGAATTAAATGTGGTCAATGTTGTTTCTTGAGCATATTTCCAATGGTTCCTTCATGTGGGTAAGTATATCTAACCTCTCTTATTACTTTACTTTCATTTCAAATTTGGATTTTTTGGATGTGGTCATGCATAGATTAGTATAGGGAAACATATTCATATCTATTGCATTATTTATCTATTGGTTCTTACCTTACAATCCTTGCACAACTGTGATCATAATTTGCAATCTCTTATACCTCTCTCATATTCCTTGAAAATATTTCCTAAGAATCTTAGATATTATACTACCATGACTATAATCCTATTTATAACCTTAGTATTGTCATTTTATAATTGAGTTTTAGTTACATGTCATTACCCTATTTTATTTCTATACATTTGGAACGCTATACCTCTTATAGAGTGTGGAGTAAAAAATTCCTAGTTCTATGTCTGCGCAGTTAGGAGGAGTTGCCAATTTTATTGAGAAGATTCAAGGGTATGAAATTGAAGTATGGCGGAAAAGAAATTCAGATTACAAAAGAAATAATAGCAGAAGTTATGGGCCTTAGTCTTGATGGCATAAAATTATTTACTAAGAGGCGGAGACAAGAACATGGCGGCTCAAAAATTCATCAAAGCTAGGGAGGAACTATAGTTTGTCACAGCGGGCATCAAGGTAAACTCCATCCCTATGCCATTTGATGATCTTGCTAGGATGATGGTCTGTTTCATTACCCTTAAGGGTAGGTATATCGTGGCTCCCATAAAGCATTTGGTCTTTTTAACCATTTTCTTAAGAGCTTGATAGTTTTCTTCCCACATTACATTCTGAACTCCATGGAACACTCCATCCTGGAGTACCAAAACCATACCCATACCATTCCCCTCCACTAGGGCTTAATTTTCCTCCTTCACTTGCATTGTGTTTCCCATCACCCTACCATTCCTGCTACTCCTAGCTTTCCACCCATCCCTGACTCCCTCAACCCTATTCACTTTATCATCCCAACTACGTACTACTAGGCAGAGGAAAATTAGAACCAAAAACTCCTCTTTTTCTAAAACACAACCTTCTCCCTCCAAAGAGAGTCCTTCATAGTAGCAAGGACATGGAAACTGCACATAATCTCTTGCACATCAGTGCCACATGACACAACAATACTACTAAGGAGGAGAAGGTGGATCTTCTAAAGAGAATTGAAAATGTGGAAAAAGAGCTGGAAAGTGTAAAAAAGGAAGTGCATCAGTTGGCCAAACAAAAGGGAAAAATGAAATTGAACGAGGATGTTGGCATTGGTGAAGAACACATCAATGAAATCTACAAGAAATTGAACTCCCTGGATAACAGATTAGGGAATAATAAAGATGGACATGATCACACCATTTTAGTTTTTAAAGCTATTTGTGAATTTCTAGAACAATAGGTCAAAAATATTACCATGCTTAGTGGTAGCTTTGAAGAAATTTGGGGCACAAATTCTTAAAGGGGTCGTGTCCTTTCTCAATTGGATGCCTATGACCCTACACATGTCACTACCTTGGCTATCTTTACCTCATTACAAATTGTTAATTTAAGAATTGATAGGGTCTCTAATAAATAATCTACTATGGAGATATCTTGGTGTTGTTTTGATGTTGTTTGGTCATTGATTACTCATTGCTTTATTGAATTTTATACCTATCTTATCTCATTTGAGTAGTTATTTTTTTACTCTTTGCTAGGCTTAATGTAATATCTAGATTTTGATCCTTTTTACTCTACTTCTTGTATATCTGGTTGTTGATCCTTTTTGTAATAGGGTATAGTCCCTTCAAAACTATTTGCCAATAATAAAAAAATTGCAATATAAGATGTGCATATTTAGTGTGAACCTCTTTGTTATCCTAGTTTAGAATACCCCCATATAAAGAAATGAAAGGAAATGCCATTGGGCCATTCTTTATTTTCATATACTTTCTCAATTCCTAACTCTAATACCAACTTAACTCATTAATACTTTAAAACAATATGGGACACACAATCTTTATAACGCTTTATCTTAAGTCTTAAAGTACATAAACATTCACCAAATATTAATGGTTCATATTGTATCATATTGATATCCACTATGACTATACATGTCACTTATCCATCTTATTTAACAATATATATTCAACAATTCCCATGAGCACCATGATCATTTTATCCATTATAAAACCAATATCTCATGAGACATTGATCTAAGTATGATAAATTCACATAGCATCCCCTTTTATGATATGCTTTTTGTAAATTAAGTAACAGGGGCGGAAGCCTGATAAATTATATTAAACTCAATCAACCAAGTTACAATGGATGGACTGTAATACTTATAGGTATTGTATAGCCATGTGCAGACAAATGCAAGGTTGCAGGTATAACTGAAATCACAACAGCTTCCAAAATACATCCAGGAAGCAACAATTAATTAAATACAAACAAATGATAAGTTGTAACTATGCAACAAATAATCCTACAACTATGTAATATGAAAAATATGGTTTAAAAACCATATAACAATAATGTTCACATAATACAATGCATAATTAACTAAGGTAAATAATAATTAACCTAGCATTCCCCCCTTAGTTGTGCATTGTCTCAAGGGATGAGGAGAGAAAATCTCTAAACAATTTGAACTTGTCACGTGCAAGTGAATTCATGAAGATATATGCCCATTGTCGGTTGTTGGATAAAATTGAAGGCTGGATGTTGTGCTTCAACACAAGCTCACATACAAAATGAACATGTACCTCGATGTGCTTTTTTCTCTCATGAAAAAATGGATTGCGAACAAGTTTGAGAACACCTTCATTGTCAACATACATGGTGGCGGTTTGTCCTATGGTGTTCCAAGTGCTTCTAGTATGCGATGTAGCCAAATCGCTTCTGAGATAGCTTCTCGTGTAGAACAATACTCGGCTTTATGGAAGATAGAGAAACAAAGTGTTGTTTCTTGCTTCCCCATGATATTGGTCCGAGATCCCATAAAGGATACAAATCCTGAAGTGGATTTTCTATCATCAATATTACTGCGCATGATCGAATTTGAATATCCTGACAAGAAGAAGTTGTCATTCTTCTTATATTCTAGACCAAGATCCATTGATCCTTTGAGATATCTCAAAATGCACCTTGTTTCCTTCGAATGAAAAACTTTGGGTTCCTGCATGAACCTAGATAAATAGCTCACTGCAAAGTTGATATCTGGTCTATTTTATGTCAGGTAAATGAGACTCCCAATCAACTACCGATAGAGAGTGGCACTTACCTCAGGAGATGGATCTTAATGAGATAACTGCAATTTGTTCTCCATAGGTGTAGCAATTGGTATGCAATCCATCATTCTAAATTTCTCGGGAATTGTCTTGGTATATTTCATTTGAGAAACAAAAATGTGATTCTCATCCAAGACAATAATGCATCTGCCTAAGATCGGTCATATTGAATGATCGATTAAGATATTTCTTTGTTGCATCGATCATCCTCATCTTTGAATCGCAGGTGATGAATAGATTGTCGACATAGAAAACAACAATCACAATCTCACCCCCTTCTTTTTGAGGTAGATATTGGGGTCATATGGATTTATAACAAATCCATGTTGTACGATATTTTCATCAATTTTGATGTACCATGCCCAGGGTGCCTATTTGAGACCATACAGAGATTTCCTGAGTCTGCATACCTTTGTTTCTTGACCGGTACAACATATCCCTCGGGTTGAGTCATGTATACTTCTTGTAACTCTTCATTCAGGAAGGCACTTTTTACGTCCATCTAATGGAATTTCTAACCAAACTATGTAGCTAGAGCAAAGATCGTCCTGATCATCTTGATCTTAGCTGTGGGAGAAAATGTCTCCTCTTAGTCAATGCCTTCTTTTTATGAATAAACCTTTGCTACAAGTCTTTCTTTGTACTTATCCATTGTCCCATCTGCTTTGTACTTTATTTTGAATATCCATCTACATCCAATGGGTTTCTTCCCAGGTGGAAGATCGATAAGCTACCAATTGTTATTTTTCATTACTGATTGATATCCAGAGTCCATGACATCTTTCCAAGATTTTGACTATAGGGAATCCTAGACTGTAGAGGGCTCATCAGACTCAATAACTCTACTCATCAAATCAAAGTTTACTTCTTCTCTTGCTTTACTGTGATTCCATGGTCCGGGGTGGATGTATCCAGGTGGAGTATCCATTCTTACATCTCATAATGTTCTAGTACGCCACTTAGGCATACGTTGAACTATTCTTGTGGGTCGTGGTTCTTTCATATCAACACCATCATTTTCATCATCATTGGGAACATCATTTTCAATTTTTACAGTTTGGTGAATAATCTACATCAAATGAGTGCGGAGGAGGAGACTCTGCTTCCTTCTTCTCGAAAAACTCAACATCTCTGTTAGTGTATAATTTTTTTGGTCTTCGGATCCATCAATATGTACCCAAAAGTATCTTCATTATACCCAATGAAGATGAGTTTTTGTGACTTCATGTCCAATTTATTTCTATTCTACTTGGGTATGTACATGATTTCTTTGCACCCGACTACTCTATAGTGTGAAATAGATGGTTTCTGATTTGACCATGCTTCTTGTGGTGTTACTTCCTCAAGAGCAACTATGGGCACTTTGTTCAATAAATACACTGTCATTTTTTTTTCTTCTAACCAGAATGTCTTTGCAAGTCCAGAGTCATCGATCATGCATCGCACCATTTCCATGATAGTACGATTTATTCTCTCAACAACACCATTCTATTACAATGTGTGTGGAGGAGGCATTTGTCAACGAATCCCATGAGTTTGTAAGTAGTCTTGAACTCATTACTGGTGAATTTGTCCCCTCAACTACGAGTGGAGAGTTATATGTGATGACTAGTTTCATTCTCAATAGCTACTTTGAACTTTTTAAAGGTTTCAAAAGCTTCACTTTTCTTATGAAGACAAAAAATCCACATTTTTCTTGAATAGTCGTCAACACAAAGCATGAAGTACTGAAATCTAGAATGACTTGGTTGCATCGGACCGCAAAGATTGGTATGAACCAGATCAAGCTTACCATGAGCTTGATATGTACTCTTCTAGAATGAAGCTCTGTGTTGTTTTCCTACTAGGTAGTGAGGACACTTGTTTGTATCCTTATGAAGAGATGGTAGCCCATGTACCATATTACACCGGCATAGTGTCTCAAGATACTTGAAACTAACATGACCAAGTCTCTGATGCCACAATTGTGTTGAGGTAGATTTCTTAGCCACAAGTGCCTAATCATCTCTGTGGACAAAATCAAGTTGGAACATGCATCCCACATTGGAGGATTTTGCAACTATTTTCGAGCCTCATGATTTATCTCGAATCAAACACATTTTCTTGCTAGAATGAGTATCAAATTCAATTTTTAGGTTGTGATCTAGGAGTTGACTAACTAAAAGTAGATTATTTGTTAACCCAGGGACATATAAGACATCTGATAGTCTGCAGTTGCATGAACCAAGGGGTAGAGAAATGTTCCCAATCCCTTGAACTGTATATGAAGAATCATCACCCAACAAAACATGGTTTTTCAAAGGCATGTCCCTCATTGAGGTAAACCAATCTCTGTGGCTAGTCATGTGTTGAGTGGCTCCCGAATCAACATACCAGACATCACTAGATGACGTGGATGGTTCACTTGATCGAGAAGTGTACAAGAAGTCTTCATTATCTGAATGTTCTTCTTACTCAACAATATTTCCTTATTGATGGGGTCTTCTTTTCTAGTTCCCCTTTTTCTACCCTTGATTGTAGTTTATATGTCCTTTGTGAGATTTTTGGTGTTGAGGTCCAGAGTTTCTTGATGAACCTTTCTTGTAAGTATTATACCAACAATATTTTAAGTCATGTCCTCTTTTACAAATTGGACATTACTTCTTCTATTGTTTGTCCCCTTGATGTTGATACTAATTCTGATGTTGGGACTTTTTATAGGAATTAGGTTTTCCTTTACCTTTTCCTTTCCATTTTTTATGTGAAGAAAGTGCCTGCTCCTCTTCATCATCCATATTATGCATGGATTCCTCTTGTTGCGGTAGGTTTACCAGCGTGTCAAAGCTAATTATCATATATAACATGTTTAGTGTTGTGAAAAAAATGTGGTAAGAAGAGGGGAAAGGGAATGAGAGCATCATTTGTGACCACTTCTCCTAGGGCTAGAAGTGAATCCCTCAACTCTGTAACTCTTCTTAAGAAAGCTTCAATTTTCTCATTTTTCTTAAACTTCAGTGTATGTAACTAACTCTACAAATTTAGTATGACATTCTTGTTTTTGGCCTCATATACTGTGTGTAATTTATCCCATGATTCTTTATCTATTTTAGCATCTTGAATGTGGGGTTGCACATCGTCGGACACTCCAAACAAGATGATGAGTTTGGCCTTATGATCTTCTTTATCAAATTTTCATTGTTGTGTTGTATCAATAGTTAATCTGGTCAAAGTACCATTCATACATAATCCAGATCTCTTCAAACTCAAGTTGTGTCTTGATTTTAGTCTTCCTTGCAACATAGTTGTTTCCTCTGAGTAGTTGTGAATTTAGAAGAAAAATTTGGGGGAATTGGTGCCGATTTTGTAGAAATCCTTTGGCGGGGGTTTGGCTCTTATCACTCCGGGTATAAGGTCTCCCAATCTATTTACCAAACCTTTCTATATATATGCACCCTTCCGATATACCCAGGTACATGGAAGAAGCTCACCCTTTCTATATACCTGGTGGTATGTGAAAGAGCCATTAACGTATGTGAAAGAATTCAATACGTGGTATCAAGACAAGATCTTGAAAGGCGTCACATGCAATTATTGACAATCGGCTCAAAGAAATATCCTCATATGCACGCGTAACTTTGCTATACACTCGGATAATTTCTCAATCCATATTTATGTCGTGTAATCATTCACAAATGGATGGGATGGCTCATACTGTGTGCCTTTGTGACCTTATTACTCCCCATCGATTTAAAGGGTTGATGCCAGACAAGCGTTTTGCAGCTATATTAGGCATTAAGTGTAGTAGTAATCACGATGACTTTACCTGTAAGTGCTTCCCAAAGGCACCTTATATACCAAATGTTTTGTGAATGAGATCTAGAATCTTGTGAGTGTTTTAGAACCGATTTTTACTATTTTTTATTACAACTACATGTGCACTCTAGTTAGTGATTTATTGCATTGATATTGTTATGTTGGATAACATTCAATATATTGGTATTAGTAGTAATTACATGTGCATGTGAGATGGGTCTTATCATCTCATAGTTGGTGGTGTCTGCTTTAGGGTGTCATGTCTATCCATATGAGGTATCTAATATCTATAAATATTACAGCTCTTGCATTGTAATGTAATCGATTTCATGATCAATAATATTTGTGAGGCTTTCGTCCCTCTTTGGTCATTTGATCTTATTCTATTCTATCATTTGGTATCTAAGCTATACCATTATTATCATTTGGTATCAGAGCAGGTTCTATCCAAGCAAGGTTGAAGAGGAGCACTATTGGAGAGGATCCATTGGAGAAGAAGATCTGCATCAAAGGAGAGCCATTGAAGCATCCCACAACCTCCATTCCTCCCAAGCATCCATCAACTAAAATTTGACCTATCCACTTATTTGGAAGGTAAAATTTTTTTATTAGTCATTGGCATAGCCAATTGATCTAACATATTGGCGGAATATTTTAGATTTGGAGATCTTTAAAAAAAAAAGGAGAAAGATCTTGGAAAAAATTGCAGATCTAAAAAAAAAAAAAAAAAAGATTTGTGAAAAAAAAAAAAAAAGATCTTAAAAAAAAAAAAAAAAAAAAGGAGAAGATCTTGAAAAAAATTACAGATCTAAAAAAAAAAAAAAAAAAAGATCAGATCTAAAAAAAAAAAAAATCAGATCTGAAAGTGGAGGTGTGAAGAATTCGGGAGCAAAGGTTGAAGCAGTCCCGTCAACAAAATTCCAGCAGATAGCTCTTAGAAAAAGGACGTAACTTTTTCATACAATGTCGGATTGATGTGCCATTTTTTTCTGGAAAGATAAGAAGGAGGTGCACAACTTTGCAGTTTACATCATCTTTAGATTTGGCCTCTACATGTGACAAAAAGTCTATACAAGTCGGATCATTTTTTTAAAAAAATCAGATCTAGCTGGTAAATTGGTAAGATCTCAAAAACTAAGATTCGATTCTTCTGAAATTTTGTGGGTTTCAAGAAAAATATTGTATGATGCTGTTGTCAAAATTTTAGAAAAACCTAGATCACGGTTTGTGAGAAAAGGTGAAAACAATATTCAGATTGTTTGTTTGGATCTTAGGAACAAAGCAGTCGTGTTCAATTCCCACTCTCTCCATATTTTTTCTTAAATTATTTTTTTGGAAAATTTGGAGAAATTAATAAATTTTGGGAGATTTCCAAATTTAGAAGCTCACCAAACACATTTAGAGCCACCACTAAATTTAGCGGAAAAACACCTATTGGGGGTAAAAAAATATTTTGGCCTAAATTGTGTATTTTGTGATTCTAGACCCTTTTTTGTAAAGAGGGGGGACACAAAAACTTCATTTTGATGTACTTTGAGAGGATGTTGTACTAATCTTGGTGCATAAAAAAAAAAAAGTGCACATTTTTTATTTTATGTTTGGTTCTATCACACGAGATCTTTGATCTCATAGCAGCGTTCGGTATATACGGTGCCTCTAGGAAGCGCTTACGGGTGATGCCGTCGCGACTACTACTGCACTTAACACCTAACACAGCTGCCTAAACATCGTCTGGGCATCGACCCTATAAAATCGATGGGGAGTAATAAGGACACAATACACACACATTTGAGCCCTCCCATCCGTTTGTGCTTGCCTGAAACCCCTCTAAATCTTTGTCACAAGTACCACGTACTAAATTCTTTCACGTGTGTTAACACCTCTTTCCGTACTTACGGGTATATTGAAAGGGTGATCTTCTTCCACGTACCGACAGGTATATCGGAAGGGAGCGTATATAGAAAGGTTTGGTATATCGGCTGACGGTATATTGAGAGGAGACCATAAACACTGGAGTGATAAGAGCCTTACCCTTTCGAGAAATTAGAGTTTAGAAATTCAGATTGCAGAAATGGGTGCACAAGCACCAAAGTTCTTCTTGCAGATTCACAACTGCTTAGAGGAGACAACTATGCTTTGCATGGAAATCGAAGATCAAGATGTTACTTGAGTTTGAAGACCTATGGACGAGTTGTAGATGGAAAACAACAAGATCACTTGATGATGGAAGACAACAAGTTCAATTTGTGAGGGCCAATCAAAAGGCCAAGTTGATCATCTTGTTTAGCATACAGAGACGATGTGCAACCCCACATTAGAGATGCCACATCGGCCGAGGATGCATGGGATAAGTTGAGCACGGTCATGAGGTAAAGAACAAGAATGCCATCCTCGACCTACTATCACTGTTGCATACTCTCAAGTTTAAGCACAATGAGAAGGTTGAAGTTTTTTTGAGATGAGTTGCTACTTTGAGGGCATCTCTATTGGCATTGGGAAAAGAGATAAGTGATGAAGACCTCGTACCAATTGTGTTGCGAGCACTTCCTCCTTCCTACAGAATCTTTGTGACAACTATCAATATGAGTGAACACACAGTCACCTTTGAGAAGTTGGTCAATCTACTCCAACAAGAAGAGCGATGACATAACAAAGATCATGAAGATGAGCAAGCACTATCTTCTAATCATAAAGGAAAGGGAAAATTTCAGTCAATCACAAGAAGTCCCAACAAAAATCAAAGTCAACGAGACAACACCAAGAAGTGTCCCATTTGCAATAGAGGGGGACATGACATCAAAGATTGTTGGTACAATTCCTACAAAAAGGGTTCATCAAGCAATTCAAAACCCAATAACCAACAGGGTAACAATAATTCAAATAAAGGGAAGTCAACAACAACAATAATCAAGGGGAAAAATGGTAATTGGCAAAGAAAACCCAAACAACAAGGGTACATTGCGAACATGAGGATGATTCGGATGAAGGACACCACATGTATTACTGCTCAATTTGATGAAGAAACCAAGTCCACACAAGATATTGGTATGTTGACTTCGGGTGCAACTCGACACATGATTTGGGCGTAAGATTGGTTCTACACACTGCGTGACTCACCTAACAAGAACCATGTGTCATTAGGTGATGACTCATCATACGATGTCGAGGGATTGGAAACATTTCACTACCTCTTGGAAAGCATATTTGTAAAATCACAAATGTATTGTATGTACACAGGTTGACCAAGAATTTGCTATCGGTTAGTCAACTCCTTGATCACAACTTGAAGTTGGATTTTTGTGAGTAATAATGGAGAAAAAGTGTGCTTGATAAGAGATAAGTCAAGAGGTTCCAAGATTGTAAGAGCCTCCGATGTGGGACGCGTGTTCGACTTGATTTTGTCCACAAGGATGATCAAGCTCTAGTGGCCAAAGACACACAATCTCTGAGAACTATGGCATCGTAGATATGGTCACATCAATTTTGGCTATCTCAAACACTTGAAAAGGGCAACATGGTGAAAGGATTGCCTACACTCAAGCACAACAACGTGACAAGTGTCACGATTGCCTATTTGGAAAGCAACACAGTACCCTTCGAAAAGAACACATATAGAGCTAAGGAAAGCTTGATTTGGTGCACACCGATCTTTGCGGGCCCATGCTGACCAAGTCATTACGGATGTCAATACTTCATGCTTTGTGTTGATGACTACTCAAGAAAGATGTGGATATATTGTCTAAGAAAGCAAGAGTCAAGCCTTTGAGACATTTGAAGTTCAAAGCACTTGTTGAGAATGAAGTTGGTCGCAAGATCAAAACTCTCCACTCGAGATCGAGGGGGAATTCATAAGCAATGAGTTTGAGACTTACAGAAGCTCATGGGATTCGTAACAAATGCCTCCTACTCACACACCACGCAATGAGAATGGTATAGTTGAGAGAAGGAATAAATACTTATCATGGAAATGGTGCGATGTATGATTGATGACTCGGGTTTAACAAAGACATTTTGGGAAGAAGCTGTAAGAACTGATCTATTTGTTGAATAGAGTGCCCACACGGTAGCTCTTGAAGGAGTGACACCTCAAGAAGCATGGTCAAATCGGAAACCATCAATTGCACACCTAAGAGTATTTGGGTGTAAAGCTAGCATGCACATACCCAAGAAGAAGCAGGAACAAGTTGGATATGAAAGGTGAGAAAGCTGATATTCATTGGATACGGTGAAGAAGCACTTGAGTGCAGATTATGGGATCGAAAGCAAAGAAAGTATACACAAGTAGGGATGTTGAGTTCTTTGAGAAGAAAGCAAGCGGATGCTCCACTCAAGCGACTCAACAAACATGCGAGAATACACCTCTTGTGAAGACAGAATTTGATGTTCCCCTTTGAAGATGATGCAGTGATGAATTGGATGATGGTGAAAACTTGGATCCACCACAAGCCGATGGAACAGCTAAGAAGTTACCTAAATGGTATACTCAATTAATAAGAGATGCAAATTTGGATGAAGCACCTAGCACATCATCGATCACTGGACCTAGAACTCATGATCAAGCTCGTGAAGAGGTCAATTATGCCCTAATGAGCGAGTTGTTGAAAGCAGTTGAGCCATCTACAGTTCGGGAAGCCCTACTGATCAAAAGCTTGGAAAGATGCCATGGATTGAGTATCGATCGGTGATGAAGAACAACACATGGCAACTTTGTCGACCTTCCCAGCGGGAAGAAACCCATTGGATGCGAGATGGATATTCAAGACTAAGTACAAATCGGATGGGACTATTGACAAGTATAAAGCAAGGCTTGTAGCAAAGGGGTATGCCACAACAAGAAGGCATTGATTATGAGGAGACATTTGCTCCCATAGCCAAGATCAAGACAATCGGGATGATCTTTGCTCTGTTGCACAATTTGGTTGGAAAGTCCACCAAATGGATGTGAAAAGTGCCTTTCTTAATGGAGATTTGCAAGAAGAAGTCTATATGACTCGGCGAGAGGGTTATGTAATACCGGGAAAAGAGATGATGGTATGCGAGACTCATAAAATCTCTATATGGCCTAAAGCAGGCACCCGGGCATGGTACATCAAAATTGATGAGCATCTCATAAGTCATGGATTCGAAAGGAATCCTTATGACCCCAATCTCTACCTCAAAAGCAAGGGGAGATTGTCATTGTGGTTGTTTATGTCGATGATCTAGTCATTACGGGGCGAGTTACGTGAAGATGATCGATGTAACAAAGAAGGATTTTAATCGATCGTTCGACATGACAGATCTCGGGCTCATGCACTTATTGTCTTGGGTTGGAAGTATGGCAAAAAGAGAATCATATCTTTGTGTCACGGTTGAAATACACCAAGACAACGCTCAAGAAATTCGGGATGATGGTGCACTCCTATTGCTACACCTATGGAAGCGAGACTTGATTATCTCATTCGATCCATCACCACCGGTGAATGCGACTCTCTATCGGCGATTGATCGGGAGTCTCATTTACACGACATATACTAGACCAAGATATCAGCTTTGCGTTAGCTATTTATCACACTTCATGCAAGAACCAAAAAATATGTCATTGGAAAGCAGCAAAGAGAATACTAAGATATCTAAAGTGCAGTTGACCTTGGTCAAGTCAAGAAGAATGACAATTTCTTCTTGACGGGATATTGATTCGAGATCATGCGGGAAACATGGATGATAGGAAGTCAACATCGAGGCTTCGTCTTCTTTATGGGATCGGACCGATATCATGGGGAAGCAAGAAAGCAGAACTTTGTTTCTCGCTCTTCTCTGAAGAAGAGTATCGAGCTGCGGTGAATTTGTTTGTGAAGCAATATGGCTACGCCGAATCTTTGGAAGGAATTGGTCTACCACAGAAATCTACTCCGGTATATGTTGATAATGAAGGAGTTTCTAAAGCTTGTTCGCAATCCGGTATTTCATGAGAGAACCAAGCATATTGAAGTACGGAGTTCATTTCATACGCGAGCATGTCTTGAAGCACAACATACGGACTCCATTTACTGTCCTACAGTGACAAAAGGCGAGATGTTTTCACTAAGTCACTTGCACGTGACAAATTCACCTTTATTCGAGAGAGTTCCTCTCCACTTCATTGGAAACTATGCAAAATTAAGGGGGAATGTTAGCATAATTTAGCATAGGCATATTTATTGCATTTTATTGCATTGTCTTTTATTTAATAATGTGCGACATGTGCACTCTAGTCTAGTGACTTGCATTGATATTGTTATGTTGGATAACATTGATATTGGTATTAGTAGTAATTACATGTGCATGTGAGATGGGTCTTATCATCTCGTAGTTGGTGTCTGCTTAGGGTGTCATGTCTATCCATATATCCATATATAAATATTTGTCTAATATCTATAAATATTGTGAGGACTCTTGCATTGCAATCTTATTCTATTGTATCATTCGAGTTATACCATTATTATGATCAATAACCCTCTATGCCAAAACCCGTTAAAAAGTGGCCCAAAATGAAGTTTTTTTCCCACTAAATAATACTACCAAATATGATGGTTTCCCCAAATTTTCCGCTAAACTTCAAAATTTAAAAAAATTGGTATTGGGGGTGAGGTTTGAACCTCAAACCGCCCTTATCCAAGGAATTTTCAACCACCAACTCAGCTCTTATGAGCACTTACGCTAAAAACCAAAGCATATATATTAAAACTAAAATAAATATCACCAACCTCTTTAAATGGCAACATGATTGGATGGAGGCCTTCATGGAGCTTACGTAGTCTGGATGGATTAGGGTTTCTCCTTATTTTCCGAATCAAACCTTCTTTATCTTCTTTCCTTATTTATCTCGTTGTATTGGCCACCACCTTTGTGAATTTATAGGCTTTCATTCACGTCTTTTTTTATTATTTCTCTCCACCATTTTTTTGTGATCTGACCGCTATTTCTTTTTGTGTGGTTGCGGGGTCATTGTGAGGTGGAATCCTCATGTGGCTCAACCGAGCTAAGTCTGCACGTGAGCTTAGGGTTTTTTGTTTGCAGGAATTTAAACTTCAGCTTAGAGATCATTTTGCAAATAACAACCAATATTCACACTCCCAAATGGCATGATTGAGACTTTTGAATGGCTCGGCCTTAGCAAATCTTGACATAATTCAACACACACAATAACTCCTAGCTTGGCAAGGTAACATCCATGATTCACTTGAAGCCACAAACATTCAACTTGGTTGATCGAGTAATGCAAATAGCAACATGATGTGGAGGGGAGCAATACAACTTGGTGTATAACACATCAATGAGCTTGGTCCTTTGACGGATGATCAACTCATGAATACACAATAATATCAATGCAGGACTTGATCAATGCAAACCATGGTTGGGTGTGGATGCAATGAAAGACTTGATAGCTCGACCTCCAAATTTAGTAGACTACTAAATGTAGCAGTAACCAAAAGCACCTCTAAATTAGAGGTAAAATCCCTAGATGGGGAAAAAAATTAAAAATTCTATACCTGCAGCAAATTTAGCACAGTGCAAGGTGCACCAAAGTGAAAAACAAATTGTGTTCCAAACGCTGGAATGAATAGGAGGATGTGGAGAGGTAGGGATGGGGATAGAAGGTTGTAGGAGGTTGCGCATAAGCTCTCAATTGTTGCAGAAAATTCTCCAAACTCTTCTATATTTGTTGCTCTCTCTTTCCACACCTTCATAGGTTCTCACTCTAGTACCAAATTTAAATTGAGCAACACGGGTGGAAGCTTGATAAATTATATTAAACTCAATCAACCAAGTTACAATGGATTGTATGCAATAATTATAGGTATTGTATAGCCATGTGAGAAAAATGCAATGTTGCAATGGTATAAACGAAATCACAACAACTTCCAAAATACATCCAAGAAGCAACAATTAATTATATACAAACAAATGATAAGTTTTAACTATGCAAAAACTAATCCCGACTATGTAATATGACAAATATGGTTTAAAATCTATATAAAAACAATGTTTACATAATACAATACATAATTAACTAAGGTAAATAATAATTAACCTAACATTTTGAATATATTATGTTACTTATTTTTGTATGATATGAAAAATATGTGCAACACTTGGCTGATTTTGACCCACATGGGACACCACTATCATGTGTGATACCCATATATTCGTGTCACTACTATCCTAAGTATGGATGAAATTGGATCAGTAACTCATGTGATTACTTATCAAATTCTAATGATGATTAAAAGTGTAAATTTCCACCCCCATGACAATTTATTACACCCATAGATATAAGGCCTTCACCTAAGAGGAATATACACTAATATTTATATATCAATTGCACTCATTTGTACACATACGCTTTTCACAAACATATCCTTCACATATTTGGCCACCAATGGCATATGCTCTTAGCAAGATTACTAATTATTTGACATCTTCTCCCCTAGTTCATGAATAGGTTCATTACTTGATGATGTAACACATTTTATGGTGTGATGTGATTTTTAAAGGAACAATTACTACCTAGGACACCATGCCATTTTCTCTACCATTTACAAATTATGCCCCAAGGCCACTAATACCTTTATTCTAATTAGCAATATTATCTTTCTTACCTCCTATAGAAAAATACAAAAAAATATAATGTGAAAATTATACTAAACCAACACTTGCATGTGACTTTTTCAATCATTTTATAGGCATAACAATAACGATCAATCATATTTAACACTCTACACATCCTATCTTGTGTACTTGAGCTATATAGTATATATGAGATAATTTTAGATATACCTTAATCCATGGAAATCATACACTCTATAAATTCTTACTGACTTAATACCTTGGGAAGTTCACCACATTTGGGGCATACCTACACACCAAGCATATTTTGAATTGATATTATATTGATCATATATTTACACACTAGTCCATTGCTGGTATAATGTTACTCCTCCATATCTTACACCATCTTATTGTTGATGGCGAATCACAGCACCTCGAATATCCGCAACTCGATGGGTTGAGACTCTCAGTGCGATTGCATAACATGGAGCTTTTCCCAAGTGTGGGACCTTGTGAATCGGGAAAGCTCTCCGAGATGAAGGCCGGTTCCTATTCCTCTGTTCAGATGCACACATAAAAATGCAGAGGGTTTACTCAAAACCTAATCTAACCTACCAAGGAGATAGGTAAGAAAATGCAAAAAAATAAACCTAAACTAAAAAAGGTGATGCAGGAATGAAGAACACCTGTCTTGCCAATAAACACAAACCATTAAAATGCAATGCAAGATCATGCATAGATAACCAAAATTGTAGTGAAATATTAGGAGGATGCAAATAAACATAGAGAGGGTTGAGAATCATCCACGAGACATGCATTATCTGCTCCAAAGATTGATACTGATACACCACAAAATTCCAAGAGGAAAAGTTGCATTACGGTTTCAAATGGGAGGTTTGAACTCCACAAACTCACCTGCCAAAGAGAAGAAGGGAGGGGAAAAACAAGAATTTCCAACCTTTAGAAAGAATCCCCTCCTTAAAATTTATAGGAAGAATGAGAGAGAAAAGAGAGAGGAATTCAAAAACTACCCCAACCACCTCTAGGTTGCATTTAATTCATCTCATTATGGTGGTAGGTGAAAACCCTAGCAAACCCAAAAGTGGCGAACTATATTTTGCATTTTTAAGAATTTTTTCCCACCCAATTAAAGATATGCTTAGTCGTAGTTGGACGAGAGGACCTCGTAAGCTTTCTAAAAATTCCAACCTTATGTGAATTCGAGCTCCCTGTGAAAATTTATGGCCATTTGAATATACGGGTGTGAGTGCTTCTGTCGGTGCTCAAAATGTTGTGCCTCCTGAAGGTGCGCCTTGGTGCATCCATTTGCGTGTCGTCATAGTCTTAAGTGTGCCATAGGAACATCCATGTTCATGTCAACACTCTTTGATGTGTGCCTTCTACCTGCGCCTTGGCGTGAACTTTTTCATGTCGACACTTTTCTACCTGCACCAAGGCGCATCCATGTTCATGTCGACACTCTTTGACGTGTGCCTTCTACCTGCACCTTGGCACAAAATTTTTCATGTCAAAACTTTTCTACCTATGCCAAGGTGCATCCATGTTCATGTTGACACTCTTTGACGTGCACCTTCTACCTGCGCCTTGGCGCGAACTTTTCATGTCGACACTTTTCTACCTACACTAGGGCGCATCCATGTTCATGTCGACACTCTTTGACATGCACCTTCTACCTATGCCTTGGGCTGTTGGTGACGTAATAAATATCGGGCTCTGAGTTTCTTTGATTTCCATATTCTTCTGCTTGTCTATATCTACCCGGGGGGAGATATTTACAAAAATTTGGTGACTCAACGGGATCACCTGCCTACTAGGTAGAAGATCAGTGGCCTTTTAGCAATCCATTGGGCATGGAGTCATAAGCAATAACTTGAAACCATCCTGATATCTAATCCCGAGCCTGATACTGCAACTCCTTTTCTGAGAGCACGTTGGACTATAGAAATTCAACCTGAGAGCAACAAAAACTTGTGCCAAAGCACTTAGGGAAATTGAAACCTAACTACAACAAGACAATGTGCATACGCACTTAGAGGAATTTGAAATCTAGGCTAATATTTACAAGGGTAAACCTTTTCCTTTTAGTAGCAATGTTTAAGGTAGATTCCGTTAACCGGAATTGGAAGTTCTTCTCCATCCAATGTAGACAATTGGAAGGCATTACTACTTTTACATCCCGTGACCATGTAGGGGCCACTCCAAATGGCATCAAACTTGGAATGCCTTCCTGGTTTTCCTGATTTGCATCCCATTTCAGAACTAGGTCCCCTTCGTGAAAGGTCCTTGATCTTGCCTTCTTATCAAACCATATTTTTACTAAGGCCTGATCCTTTTCAATCATCAGAACTGCATGTTCTCTTATTTCTTCCAATTTCATCAACTCTGCATACCTGGCCTATATTGGTTTGAACTCAGACAACTCCAACTGCTTCATGAGCTCAATGCTGGAAATTCTAATGATATAGGCATCTTGCCTCTTTCCCATAGACCAACTTGTAGGGAGAATTACTCGTAGATCTCTTTGGCGTTATCTTGTCACCCATAATGCTGATTTTAGCTTGGTATGCCATGTCCTTTGGTTTTCATCCAGAGTCCTTCTAATGATTCTTAGAAAATTCTTGTTCGTGGACTCTGCCTGTCCATTACCCTGCGGGTAATAATTTGAAGAGTTGCTCAAATAGATTCCATTCTTGACAACCCATTGTGTAATCTTGGAACCTATGAATGCCAATGCATTTCTCGATATGATAGTGGGGCACACCGAACTGGTCACTATTCCTTCATAAAAGTCTAGTATGTTAGACACATTTACTTCTTTGAGCGCTCTGCTTAGGTCCACTTGGTGAAATAGTTCATTGCCATGAGAATCCACTTGTGGCCTTGGCTTGGGTTTGGATTTATGAACCCAATGAAGTCAATCCCCATTGCATAAATGGTTGGTTAACCAAAATTGGGTGCAATGGAAGCGCCTTTGCTAGTCTTTCTTTTCTGTGAAGAGTGCACATTTCTTACACTTTCTTATCCATGTATAATATGATCCATTGAACAACACTTTGTGGGCCAATAATACCTGCCTTCATTATCTTGAGAGCTGTTATCCGTGGGGAAAAATGTCCTCCAGAATCTCCATCATGAAAATATTGTAACACCCTCTCAATTTGACCTGTCCCAATGCACCTCAATAGAACTCCATTGATGTCTTTCTTGAACAAAACACCATCAACAAGCACATATGGAATGGCTTGTAATTTGAAGTATCTCCTTTTTATTTGCTCAATTCTTGAGGGCATAGGCCTACCTATAGGAAGTGTATCATATTCTGAGTCCAACAAGGAGTGGGCACATCATCATTTTCCTATTCTTGACCATCTGTAGTACCAAGACAGTCTCTTTTTCATCACCTACTTCAACTTGCTGACTCAAAGCTAGTTGTTCACATAATCCCTTTCCACGGACCAGCTTAGTGACCTTAATTTCGATGTCATATTCCATGACACGAGTGATCCATCCTGCACGTTTCTCATTTAGATCCTTGTTTAGAAGGAAGTCCTTGACTCCGCATGAGAGACCAATAATTGGATCTTGTTGTTTGAGACTAGGTGCTTGAATTTCTTTAAGCTTCTAATCACTGCAAGGACATGTTTTTCAATGAAAGAGTACCTAGTTTCTTATTCCTCCAAGCCTTGACTGAAGAAAGCAACTAGTTGTTCTAATCCTTCTTTGTTTTGTTGTACCAGATTGCAAAAATTGTGTCTCCACCACCAAAGGCATATAGCATGAAATCCTTGGAGAAGTCTGGATTGATGAGAGTCGGAGCTTGAGATATAGCCTCTTTTATTGCCTCAAAACTTGCCTTGCCTTCAGATGTCCACTTAAATGTCATGCTCTTTTTCAACATCAGCGTTATTGGCTTTACGAGAGCTGCAAATTTTGGAACAAACCTGCGAACAAAATTGATCCTTCCCAAGAAGCTTTGAAGAGCCTTCTTATGACTTGGCAATGGCAACGCTCGAATTGCTTCAACTCTTTCTGGGTCAATCGTCAATCCCTCCTTTGAAACAATATGGCCTAGAAGTTTTCCCTCGTGAGCCAAGAATATGCATTTTTTGGGATTTAATGATACCCCAAATCTTCTACACCTCTAAAATACCTGCCTCAAATGAAAGAGGTGATCTGCTACATTTTTGAGAATACAGTGATGTCATCAAGATATATCAGAACTATTTTATTGATCAATCCCTTGAATGCCATATCCATTTCCCTTTGGAAAGTGGCTCCAGCATTTGATAGTCCAAATGGCATCTTCTTGTAGGCATAGGTGCCCCATTTGGTGGTGAAAGCCATCTTGAACTGGTCATCTTCTTTCACCATTACCTGATTATACCCTGAGTAGCCATCTAGGAGAGAGAATCTCTCCGAACCAGATACTACTTGCAATATTTGTTCCATTGAAGGAAGTGGGTAATGGTCTTTGAGAGATGCCCTGTTGAGGTCTCGAAAGTCCACACACAACCTGATTTCTCTACTCTTCTTCCTGACTAGAACCAAGTTTGCAACCCAGCTTGAGTGCTTGATCGGGAATATAATGCTTGCCTCTATTAGCTTGTTTAGCTCCTTCTTCATTAGAGGCTCAATGTTAGGGTTGGCTGGTCTACCTTACGCCTAATGGGCTTAGCATCTGGATCCAATTCTATGGTATTTTGTGCCAACTTCGGATTGAATCCTCTCAAGTCTTCATAGCTCTAAGCGAAGACATCTAGAAATTCTTGGCAAAGCCGTATGAAATCTGATTTCTCCTACTCAATGGCCACTTTACCAATTTGAAGTTTTTGCCTTCCCAACTAGAATTGGCTCTAAATCTTTCTCTTGACTTTGTATGTTAGCCTCTTTCCTTACAAAAGCGAGTCGTTAGGGTTGAGATAGACTCCAATGTTACTAAACCTTTGGGAAGCTTGTTTGTGTGTAGTTGCACTACTTGATCACCATCTTTGCTCTCTTGTCATCTGATTCCTAGCTGAGAATTCAACCTCTTCTTGTAAGAAATTGACGATCTGTTGATCGTTCTCAAACACCTGCCAACTTGTCTTATTATCTGGAACTGCTGGCCTCACAATCACATGGATATGTGGTTGTGTTTTTCCCTCTCGATGTTGTGAACCACATCAAACGTTGCTCCAATTCTTGCTATGAGCCTATCCGCGGCTTCATTTTTATTTCTAGGTATGGACACAATGTTGAAATCTTCAAAATCCTCAACGAGGTCCCATACCCTATTCTTGTAGTTCTTCAGCAGGTCATTCTTTGTAGCATGTTGTCCCCTGACTTGATTGATGATCATCTCGCTATCCCCGAACACCTGCAAGTTCTTTATGCCCTTTTTCCTGGCCCAATGAAGTCCATGAATCAAGGCCTCATATTCAGCTGTGTTGTTTGAATAGGAAAACTAGAAACGAAAAGCTGAATAATATTTGATGCCTTGAGGTGAAACAAGCATAGCTCCTCCTCCTGCGCCTTGCCTACTCCTTGATCCATCGAAAAATAATTTCCATACCTCATTGTCATCCTTATGGTCTGGTTTGGTGATGCTAGGAATAGGCTGGTTTTCTTCATGTATGCAATAGACTCCTAGCTCAGATTCTTCTATTTCTTGGTAGGGATCAAAAGCATGTACCTTGCTTGCCCATTCATCAAGAGTCAAATATGGGATGCTTCGACTTTGGTGTCAGCTTCATCATGTGCTTGGATAATCTTCTTGATCAAATCTTTGAGCAGTGGCATTGATTTGGCTTGGAGTATGAGGCTCAATATGAAAGTTTGCAATTGGTTCAAATCTGATTGTGACCTTAGTACCATATCTTGTTACGAACAACATGTGTGACGGTCGTGCAGATAAGTAGCCTCCAATTCTATTTGTGAAATCCTTGATAAGCATAGGGCAAAGAGTGGTGGCAAATCTATCAGCGACACATCTTGCAAAATGGTAACATTGGGGCATGCATGCAAGATAAGATTCAAACCTTTAATCACTCCCACCATTGCTACTGCTGTCCCATCCAATTGCACTACCCCCTTTGATATGACTTCATATTAGAGACCCAGCTGATCAACTATTTGCTTGGGCATGACAGTTTACTTGCCCCATAATCAATCATGCAATTGTGTACTAGTTTATGCCCAATAATTAATGAAACATAGAATGGAGGGGGCTTAAAAACTTTACCTTGTTGTCCTCCATGATTCCCTTCAGGCTAAGCAACATTTGTGAGGACCTTCTCTTGCATATGGACATGTTGGTTTGAAGTTGACCAATTCTTCATGGCAGCTTGTAGAAGATCTCTTTGGTCTGGGATGGATAAAGATTCCCACATTTATATATTCACATTTGTCTTCTTCATTTGATCAATGATGCTAAATGGGGATGAAACATCTCTTTGTTGTCCTTTAGTCTGTGCATTCCTTTCTTGTGCATGGGCAGCAACAGATGGCATTTGAGTTGGTTTAGAAGGTGGTTTGGGCTGTCCTTGCATGTTTGGAGTTGTATTTTGCTTACCGACACCTTGTGGAGTGATGGAAGGTTGTAGATCACTTGGATCCAATGACTTCCCTTCACCAATATTCCTCTTCTTTGATCTTGTGTTAGCTGCTACACTCTGAGAAATTGTTTGATTCATGCCACAAAAATCCTCAGCTTTCCAATTCGCAAGTGCGGTATCATTTGAGCTGTGTTTTGCTGAGATGTCCCTTGTTGCTAATTTGTATCTTGACTCACTTCACCCTCTACGCCGGTATGTTTCACCATCAAGGCTTGGTTCAAAGCACCATTTAAGCACATAGATTGGTTGTGAGGTTCATTGCATGGGAAACACCAATCATACTCTTGAGCTATGTTGTTTTGCATTGCCACTAAGGCTTTAGAAGTAGATGCAACATTGGGGTTATATGGCTGAAATGGTCTATTGGTGGGAGGCCTTACTTGGCTTTGATTTGCAGCTGGATTGGGTGGCCTATTGGGCTGGTATGGTGGCCTAGCTGGTACTGCACTTGAGGCTGATACGGTCTAGCACTTTGAGCTTGTTGTCTTTTGATAGTCACCAGCTCATTTCCAAGGTTCTGTAATTGTTTCATAACCTCCTGGAGTTCATTTGAAGCACTAGAGGATGAAGTAGAAGTTTCATTTGAACTTTGATTTCTAGGAGTGGGAATAGGAGCCAAAGTGGGTGTTTGACTAGTGCTTGGATTTTCTAAGTTTGGATACAAGGGCATGGGAGGCCTAGGAGCCATCTTACCAACTTGAATAAGATAGTTTTCAGCCCTAATGGCAATGCTATAAGCAGCAGGTAAGGTTGTGCCTCCCATAGATTGAATTAACATAGAAATATCAGAATTCAAAGCCTTAAGATAATATAGAAAAGCACCTTCAGCTGTTGGCCTAATGGCCACTGGAATCCTATCCCAAGACCTTTGAAATCTGAAGTTGAAGTCAGTCAGCTACTCGTTGGGAGCTCTCTTGATAGTTATCAATTGTTCTAGTAGAGACAAATTGTCTCCCTTTTCTCCAAATTGCTCATGGAGAACTATGCATAACTAATTCCAATTTTGGATAGAACCACTCAAGGCTCATAAACCATTGCGATGCCTTCCCTTTGAATGAAGATGCCAGTGATTTAAGCATGAAACATCCATTTCATTTATCTCATGGATTGCACAAACGTTGGCAATGTCTTTGACATGATCACCAGGAGTGGTATGATTTTCTCCAGTGAAAAATGGAATGTTCTTCAATGCTGCAATTGGAACTGGATTCTGTGCATTGAGGGCAAGTGGGCTGCTGCAGTGAAATTGACAAAGGGATTTAGTGGTAGATGTGCCATTATGATTGGCCTAAGAACTCTGGTTGATGCGAGAAAAGGTCTACCAGGTGGAGGTGTAGACAAAGTCCAGTTAGGTGGAGATGGTGACCTTTGTGGTCTTCTTCCTCTCCTTCCTCTGCTGGTGATAGCTGCAAGTGAACAAATAGCCCCTCTTCTCGAGTATCAGACCTGGTTTGAATTCTTCTCATGTACACTAGAAAAACTTTGTCTGCTATACCATTGAATTCTATCCCTTTGGAGTCGCCAGATGTGTTAGAAAGTGAGCCTCAAAAGGCTAGATTCTGCCAAGTTACACACCAAACCTGACAATATTAAAAAATAATTTAAAACTTTGAAGGACCCGAAAGATACAGTTCTTCAATTTGGTTATCGGGTATTGTTGTGCAGTTACTAATCCCCGAAAGGTATGGGTGAAACTCAGGTCATGCAAGGCAACTGGGAAAACCTGAAATACAAAAAACCATGAAATTTTGAAAGTCAAAATCTCAAAAAAATAAGAATACCCTTTTGAAGATTATCCCCCGATCTATCAACTGGTGAAATTTTGACTTGTTTTGAGCAAGTTAAGTCCCTGAAAATTGATTTTGAAGTTCAGCCTGGAAGGTAAAAAAATGAAATTGTAAAACCTGCAATTTCTAAGTCCAAATTTCTTGAAAATTCCTTCAAATCCTGTGGAATGACCTCTTGGTCCCACCGGGCATGCCAAAACTATTGATGGCGAATCACAAGACACACACAGAATGTCTGCAACTCGATGGGTTGAGACTCTCAGTGCGATTGCATAACATGGAGCTTTTCCCAAGTGTGGGACCTTGTGAATTGGGAAAGCTCTCGGATGAAGGCTGGTTCCTATTCCTCTGTTCAGATGCACACATAAAAATGCATAGGGTTTACTCAAAACCTAATCTAACCTGCCAAGGAGATAGGGTAAGAAAATGCATAAAAATAAACCTAAACTAATAAAGGTGATGCATTTGAGGAATGAATAACACACTGTCTTGCCAATAAACACAAACCATTAAAATGCAATGCAAGATCATGCACAGATAACCAAAATTGTAGTGAAAGATTAGGAGGATGCAAATAAACATAGAGAGGGTTGAGAATCATCCACAAACATGCATTATCTGCTCCAAATATTGATACAATACACCACAAAATGCCAAGAGGCAAAGTTGCATTACAGTTTCAAATGAGAGGTTTGAACTCCACAAACTCACCCCGCCAAAGAAAAGAAGGGAGAGGTAAAACAAGAATGTCCAACCTTTAGAAAGAAGCCCATCCTTACAATTTATAGGAAGAATGAGAGAGAAAAGAGAGAGGAATTCAAAAACTACCCCAACCACCTCTAGGTTGCATTTAATTCATCTCATTATGGTGGTAGGTGAGAACCCTAGCAAACCCAAAAAGTGGCAAACTGTATTTTGTATTTTTAAGAATTTTTTCCCACCCAATTAAATATATCCAGTCGTAGTTGGATAGAGGACCTTGTAAGCTTTCCAAAAATTCCAACCTTGTGTGAATCGAGCTCCCTGTGAAAAGTTATGGCCATTTGAATATCTGGGTCAGGGTCTGCTTCCTGTCAGCGCTCAAAATGTTGTGCCTCCTGAAGGTGCGCCTTGGCGCATCCATTTGCGTGTCCTCATACTATTAAGTGTGTCATAGGCACATCCATGTTCATGTCGACACTCTTTTATGTGCGCCTTCTACCTGCACCTTGGCATGAACTTTTTCATGTCAACACTTTTCTACCTGCACCAGGCGCATCCATGTTCATGTCGACACTCTTTGACATGCGCCTTCTACCTGCGCCTTGGCGCAAACTTTTTCATGTCGACACTTTTCTACCTATGCCAGGGTGCATCCATGTTCATGTCAACACTCTTTGACGTGCACCTTCTACCTGTGCCTTGGCGCAAAATTTTTCATGTCGACACTTTTCTACTACTGCGCCAGGGCGCATCCATGTTCATGTCGACACTCTTTGACGTGCACCTTCTACTTGCGCCTTGGCTGTTGGTGACGTAATAAATATCGGGCTCTGAGTTTCTTTGATTTCCATATTCTTCTGCTTGTCTATATCTACCCAGGGGGAGAGATATTTACAACACTTATTACTTACAATACGTCTTTATAATGTGATTTATCCAATGATCACATTGAATATTTATAGATACTTGATTTGGCCATGTTCCATACTTACTCGTATTGATAATTTATCGCTTATGTGTTTTTTTTTTGTATACTATTATATTGGTTGATTGTTAATGGCTTTGGCCTCATATTTTTACTATTTGAGATTTCTTTCTATGTAACTAATTTCTTATATATATTCATGATCACTCATATATAATTTTTATGCTTCATGATTTTTCCTACCCTTATGTTCCTATTTTCTTCATGATCTTGAATTTTTAATTTCTTGTATGCTTCATGCTCCTTTATGCTCTATGATTCTTGTATGCTTTCTATTGTCTAATAGATTATTAAATGATAAAGGATTTGTTTTGTGTACTTGTATGCTCCATGCTTTAAATTCTCCATGATATGGTATGTTATATTATTTGTCTATGCACTTGTATGCTCCATGATATTCCTCGATGTGATCTTATGCTTTATGATTTATTTTATTTGCAATATAGTATACTTTATAGTTTATGTACTCTATGATATTGTATGTTTTATGCTTTATGTACACAATTGTATGATCTATGATTTATTTTCTCTATTCATTTGTATGCTTTATAGGATTTATTTTCTCATATGCCATTTTCCACTCTATGAATTGATTGCTCACTGTTTGTATGTTTTATGCTCAATCATGTGCGGTGCTTGTCACCCATATTATTTAAATGTAGACACATTACTTACTAAATATTTAGATTGAAATGCATATTTTTATGACATATTACTTGATAAAAATATTTTGTAACATACTTTATTTAGACACATGTTTCTTATGATACACATTGTTTAGACATTGCTCATGACAAACATTATTTAGACATATATTGATTATGCCAAATATTGTGTATAATTAATATATTGTTTAGAACACATGGATTATATACATACTTTATCACAATACATTACATATTATATATTTTATTTAGTGCAATGTTAGACATATGTTACAATTTACATCATTATGTGTTACATTTATTTCCTATAGGCACAATATAAGACATGTGTTGTGATTTATATCATTACTTGTTACATCTCTTTCCTCTAGGAACAATTTTTGGCACATATTAAAATTTATATCTTTATAATAATACATTTTTGTTACATATATAGATATTAGCATAATTGTTGGCACATATTCTAGTTTATGTCATGTTTATGACATATTGCTTTTTAGCACATATTTTATATTGCACATACAACTAACAACTAATGACTATTAACATTGTTCAAGTGATCACATGCCTTGTAAAGTTATGTTTTCTTATGATGTGTCTTTCATGTCATGGTGTGTTAGTTATGCCATAGGTCACATTGGATCCATTAGGCATTAAGTCATGTCTTATTGTCATAATACTCTACAGGTAATTGTTACACTCTTATAAGTTATGGTTTCCTTTGAATTATTAGAGATACTCATGTTATGCCTCTCAATGTGATGACATATATTACTTATTCCAAAATGTTCATATCTAATGCACATTACTTATTTTACCATGTTTAGTTGATATATTATATATATGGTATGCATTCTTGATGTTATGGCTATGTACTTTATGTAGCTAACACTTTTTATTTTTAGCTAAGTAGTCCTTTACAACATCCCTCATCTCAAATGGGGGCATATTGTGGGATTTTTCTAATAAATTCATGTGTATTATAACAAAATGCTTCATTTGATAGGCATAGCACTTCACTTGACATGATATGATGATATTCACATAGTTATTGAGAGTATATCACATGATTTTTACATACCACATCATTACACATATATAAACATATAAAAAATAGTCTTTTACCAAAATGTTTTACACCCTTTTTTAATTTTATAGATTTATGTTATAAAATTCACAACAATAAAAAAATGTAAGGTTTGTTATATGGGGTTATTTTGATTTATTAACTTCCAACATTAATCATGTAATATCATAATAATACTTGCAACTACTGATAATAATATGCTAAAATCTGAAATAGATAAGAGGGAAGATGCATTTAGCTATATAGACTAATGTAGGAGAGATATGGGTGCACTAACTAGAAAAATTAGGACTATTGAATCTGGATATGCTTTGATTATGAGACTCCCATTGGAAAATTCCTTGCTATGGAACCATACAACTCTGTCGGGATCGGTTGTATGGTCTGACTGAGTGTATCATCTTGGACCTACTTGGATTGGGGTTCTAAAAACATTTGTCCCCTTTGATGGTTTGGAAATATGTGTCATTGTCAAACCCTAAGTGTCACACAATCTCAAAATATATGAAATCATCTTAATCAAACTTAAACCCTAACCATGGGTGGGAGACCTTGCAAGAAGGTTAGTGTTTGGGTTAAAGTAAAAAAATTCACCACCTATATCGACACTACTCCAAAGAGGAATCAAACCAAACGTAGTTCTCCACCTAACATGTACTATCTATATAAATGTATCTAGTTCGACATTCAAACCACTTTGACAATGCTTGAGATGATTGTGATCTTGTTAAGACATTGAGTTATGATATTTGAGTACTGGAAGAGGGAAGTTAAACTCCTTGACACAATTATCTTCTTTATAATTATAGTAGTGGCTACCCTAGTGGATGTGCATTCCCTTTGGGAATCTTTAGGGATATTTATGTGTCTTTTGTGTTAGTATTTGTAGTGATATCTCATGAGAGTTCTAGATTAGTAAATGAGGTTATGTTAACTTGCTTATATAAGCTTTTGAAGGTAAATAACTATGACAAGTTTTACCTAGGAGGATAAAATGATTAAAAATATTATAGAATTGAAAGTAAATTAGGAGGATGTGTCGGTCCAAGACCATACAAGTCATCTAAGCAAAAAAATACATCTTGTCCCATTGTACATTTTGGATAGGGAATTCGAGTGAGTGAAATCTAGAATTTTCATAATGATAAACAAGGGTTAAGTACTTATTTTATGAATTTATAGAAAAAATGTGAGGACACATCAATGTGTCGAGAATAAACAAGTTGGGAGAGAAACAATAAGATGTAATGAGTGAGGATATGATGTGGGTATTTGTCTTCACAAAGGATCACAATCAAAACTACCAATGTAAAAAGGATAAATTACCAAATTTGAGTGTTTACATAGGATCAAGTGCTATAGATGGCTTCTAGCATGCTTAAGTGCTATAAATTGTGACCCAATAGACCTTAATGTTATAGATGTATTATATCATGCTCAAGTGCTACACTTGGCTAACAAACATGTTGAAATGCTAAATTCTCATGTACATCATTCACACCCCATACTGATGGCTGAGGGGAAGTTAGGTATAACCTTTTCAAGATTTTTAATTTTAGTTATTTCTTATTTATTGATTTCATAAACATCATTATTGAACATTAATACATGCTTTTTGGATATGATTTGAAATTTTCACATGTATGGCATAGATAAAGCGCACCTTCCCAACCTTGCACACACCAAACCCGCTAGGAGGTTTACTTTCCAATAATTTAATTACTAGATTAAAATGAGGGTAATTTTAGAATCTGAATGGTCCTAAGCAACTAGGAAATAATCATTTAGCATTTATTTTAACATAGTCCCATTTACATATGAATAGACTTAATTCAAAGACATCTCACTCAATTCCCACACTCTAAGTCCACTAGGGAAACACTTGTTATTTAGATTATATCACTTCCGAACCAATACACCCCATATATAACAAATATACGAATCCTAGCCATTCACCTTATGTCTATGATCATATACCAAGATAAGCCTAATAAAATACTTTAAAAATGACATAATCAATCAACATTATTGTCTAATTCTAAGGATTTTATCCAATTTACTTATAACGCTCAAATTTTCAAATTTATACGCTACTGTTTGATTGGCTTACAGATCAATTGAATAGGAAATCATTAACATAATTTACATATATAAACACATACACCCTAACTTATCAGGGACATATTTGGTGTAATGCTCGTAAAAACAACCCACTTGAGACCCAAGAACAACCTAGGATTAGTTAGGAAAATTATGGAATAATTTTTTTTTATTAAAAGAATCTACAACCATGTTACAAGACAATAGTTGTCACTAACAAGTTCTGGAACAATTCTAATCTACTAGAATATAATTTTCTTTTATTAATAAAAATAATAATTCATAAGGTCCAAAATTTAGGGTTAGGAGTTTTAATTAGGTTCAGAGGGCAATTACTCACCATACCCACTCTCTAATAGGCTCAATGTTTCAACCTGATTTTTCTCATACTTAACACATTAAAAATTTTCCTAAATCATTCCCATTGGATAGGAAATTTCCTCACCTTTCCATTGATATAAATAATTCCTCCTAACTCCTCATATTTTTCAAGTTATGGATCGGTGGGCCTTGGGGTGAAAATTTCCCCAAGAATGGACTGCGAGCCAATAGGTTAAAATTTTCCGTAAGCGGTGGGTTGGCGGGCCGTAGGGAGACCTATGTAAGTTTTCCCACATGGGGAAAAAAAAACAATTGCGCCCACACTTCCGTGGTTCCGTAGGTCCTGAGGACATGTGGCACTCCCTAAGGCAGTGCAGGAAAAAGCGGGCGATGGGGACAAATTTTAAATTCTCCCACGCGGGGTGAAAAGTCAGCTCTGTGCCCGCGCTCTCGCGAGTCCATAAAGGACACGTGGCATCCCTAAACCAATGCGGGAAGGTGGGGTGGTGGGGAGAAAATTGGCTTAACGCCTCGAAGGGCTAAGAGGGTACATAGAGTCTGCCCCTCCTCTGGCACCTCGCGATGCCACATGGTAGCCCTTGATTGGCTGTAAATTTGGCGGGACAGTGGGGAAACTTGGAAAATTTTCCAAAAAAATTCTAAGATGCAAAATAAAAAAATGCACTCATTCCTCCACCGATGCCTCGTGATGCCACATGGCATCACCTAATTGGTTGCGGCCGGTGGGAAAATTTGGAAAAATTTCCCAAAATTTTCCGAAAGTGCTAAGTTAAAAAGGGGATCTGCCGTTCGGCGTGACACCTCATGATGCCACATGGAAGCATCGATTGTCTATGGGCGGTGGGGTGGTGGGGAAAATTTAGAAAATTTTCCCAAAAATTTTCCTAAGTGCTTAACGGAAAAATTTGGGTCGCGGGCCAAAGAAATTTTCCCAAAATTTTAATGCCAAGTGTAGAAAACTTCAGAAGGCCATAACTTTTGATAGAGAGCTCAGTTTTGGACAAATGAGGACTTTCGGAAAGATCTCGATGTCTTGTTTACTAAGAGACTATTAATTATTAATTTTCACAAAGTTTAAGGGGTAAATTTTAAGAAAACGTCTTGCAGGATTTCACAGTGTGAACTGGTAAATTTTAACTTCTTAGATCTATTCAATTTGATCTTCTTCCTCTCTCAACATGTCAAATAGACATGGAGAATCATTCTAAGATGGATTTAAGGAGGATTCAAGATTCAATTTGTCTGATTGATTTGTAGTTTGAGCATTTCCGTTTCTTGAGAAAAAAATGACTGAAAATGGTTTGAGCCCAATTTTGCTAAGTTTTGAGATATTTCCTTAAGTTTTTTTGTCTATTTGAACTCATTTAGGGCCTACTACTTCAATTCAATCATTTAATTTGTTATTTTATTATTGCAGGTTCAAACTATGCATTTTTGGTTTAGATAATTGCCAGTTTGAAATTACAAATAACAAGGATCAAATTTTGATGGGTCTATTTGCCATTTCTTCTTCCAAGTATTTAGAATACGTTCCAATTCCAATCTAACACATTTTATTTGATTCAAAACAAACCATTCAAGACCAAAATGCAATTTTGATTTCTAGTTTTCACATTTCAAGAGGCAAAATCTTGTATTTTCTCACACGCATTTCTTCCTTTCAAATAGAGATTTCAATATATTGATATGATCATATTGATTCAACAATGCAATTTGAGAAAAGCAATACATTCATTTATCAATTCCAAAAGAAAAATTACAACTTCCTTCTTTCATTTCTTCCAAAATCATTTTATGTATACAGGCAGACAATACATTTTCTTTTCACGTGTTCCATTTTACCGCTTTTCAAACAGAGATTTCATAGAGTATACAAAACACATATTTCCAATGGAATAACATCATATGGAAAAGACAAAACCATTTTCATTAATTCGAATGAACTCTTACAACTTCATTTCCATTTGATTACAAAATACAGTTTACTAAACATGTATCAATCTAACACATTTTAGTTGATTCAAAACAAACCATTCAAGACCAAAATGCAATACTGATTTCAAATTTTTCACATTTCAAGAGACAAAATACTATATTTTTCTCACATGCATTTCTTCCTTTCAAATAGAGATTTCAATACATTGATATGATCAGATTCAATACAACAATGCAATTTGAGAAAAGCATTACATTCATTTATTGATTCCAAAAGACAACTTACAACTTCCTTCTTTCATTTCTTCCAAAATCATTTATTGTATACAGGGCAGACAATACATTTTCTTTTCACGTGTTCCACTTTACCACTTTTCAAACAGAGATTTCATAGAGTATGCAAAACACATATTTCCAATGGAATAACATCATATGGACAAGACAAAACCATTTTCATTAATTCAAATGAACTCTTACAACTTCCTTTCCATTTGATTACAAAATACAATATACCAAACATGTATCATTCTTTCACATTCTTTCCAAAATAGAATACAGAGTATAACTCTTTTACATTTCCAATTTCCACTTCTAATCAATACAATATCTTTCCATTACAAACATTTACAAGTTCATCCACTTCAAGTGGGAAAGGTTACAATGAGATTTCATTTCACAAGGGACTGTCAAACTATCTTTTCTCATCTCCAGAATAGCAACATGCATTTTCTCATTCATCTAATTTGATCACAACAAGAGTAGGGTTAAGGCAATGCCCTCCACCCAACCAAGACATCAATGAAGAGGAGAATTTTTCCTTCTTTAATGGCCCCGACCTCTAACCATAATGCAATAAAAGATGTGATCCAACTCATGGAAACAATAGGCTTCCACAAACATACAAGTAACATTTTCACAATAAAACATAGTCCAAAATAAAATGTAGTTTTACAACTACATTAACACATGACAAAAAATACTAAGGCTTCATCAAGCAAGCCAAAGGAGCAAGAAGCTATGGGGATGTTGATTATGCCTCCCAAGGGGAAAAATGGGTATCTTCACCTGAGTACAACAAACCATATGTATATATATGAATATCATTTCAAACCCTATCATGCCCTTATGCCTCCCCAAGTACCCCTTATTCCTCACATTTTCTTATATCTCCCCAACCTCTTATGGCACCCCATAACGAGTAAAGAAATGCAAGCTATTTCTTTGTAAGGTGGAACCCAAATTCCCAACTCCCTCCACCCTTATACCTCCCTAAAACCACTTGTGCCTCCCACAAAATAACCCCATAGTCTTCTCCTACACCATTCCTAGGCCATCTACCCAACAACCCACAATATATACCAAAACATTCACACAAGAATATTTACATAAATAAAAGAAGAGCATTTCAAGATCCAAGCTCTTACCTCTCCATGATGGAGTTGTTCCTAGTTCAAAATAGCAAGCTCCTTCCAATGCAAGCAATCCAAAAATCAACCCAACACAAGCATGCAACAATCTTCCAAAAACTTCTCCAAGCAAGAGCTCCCAAAACAACAAGAAAATTCACCCAAAATGAAGTCTCCCAAAAGTGAAGCAACCCAAAACAAGGCAAGAAATTTGAATTTTATAGAAGAGGGAAGAGAAGAGGATGAGGTGGATCCATGTAGGATGCCACATCACACATCCTCAACCCCAAACACAAATTCAACTTCATTCTCCAATGCATAATAAATAGGTGGGTGAATAATATGACAATTTACTTATACACTCAAATCCAACCCACACCCCAAAGGACTAAAATTAAATCATGTAAGAAAAGTGCAATTAAAACCTACAATTTGTCTTCCCAAAATGTATTATAAAAGTCTAATTTTAACTCTCCAACCATAGGCAAGGTTGGTATGTAAATTTAAGAGGTGTGGGATAAGTTTAACTTGTCCCACAAGCCTCCAAAATCAGCCTCCAAGGACAAATTCGAATTTCCAAGAAGGTGGAGTGTTTCACACTCAAAAGTTAACTTACACATCACTTACAGGGTCACTTACACATTACTTACACACTTTAAAACATGGCCAACAATTCTATTAATTACATTCTTATGACATATTTTAATTAATTAACTAAACAATATGATTACTCACAATATTTACACACCATTAAATAAATAATGAAAGGGGTAAGTGCACCACAAAATAAACACATGCAAAAATTAAACAAAAGGGACCAAAAATAAAATAAATACATAAAATATTTTGGTCACATTTAAAGCGATCCCCATGGGAATCCTAACTCTAACAAACACACACAAACAAAACTAGTTGCCATGGTGACTTTGTTGAATTCATCTAGAATTCCAATGTAGTTAGTCTCAATCTCCCGATGTTTGTTGTGATATTTTAACTGTAAAACACAAATACCTCATTCGGCCTCATGGCCATAATAGAAACGTCCAAAATAATATAAATATAATTAAATTTTCAAAATCATCTAGACATATGAATCACAACATCATCAAAGTAATCTAACAATATCATTATAGTTTTATCAACAACTATATCATCATCCAATAATTTTTTATTTCTAGGGCTACTCACAATATCCAAATATCACAAGTCCAAACAACATCCATCATATAACCATGTCCAACAGTATAACATCATCAACATATAAAGTGTCTCTAATAATCATCATGCATCATATAAGAATCAAAGTCAATAATGGTCCATGATCAAATATCTAACATCGTACTAAATCAAAACTATAATAATGTCAATAATATAGTCGATAGGTGTCATGATCAGTATCAAAAGGTGTCAAAGGGAAGTGAGCATTACACCCCGTCCCCTTAGACTCAAATTCCTCCTGGAATTCATTAGAACAAATGTGGGAAATGAACTCGTAACAAAGTAGCATCCTCCCATATAGTTGTAGTCTCAACATATCTGTCCCACTACACCCAGGCACGATCAACCTCTCGCCTCAAAGGCCCGGGGTCCTGTGATCTAGGATGGAAATGGTCTCCACCATCACCCGCCCCGATCTTGCACCTTCAAAGATGTCCAATCTAACACATGAAAAGGATCTGTAACATATCTCCTAAGGCTCAAACATGAAACACATCATGTATGCGAGACAAGCTGGGTGGCAATGCGATCTTAAAGCGGTAGGCCAAAGGGCCGATATGCTCCAAGATCTCAAAATTACCCACGAATCTAGGAGCTAACTTAGAACCTTTTCCATAACAGATAGGGCTCTTATGTGGCCTGACACGAAGGAACAACTTCATGCCCACATCAAAACTACGGTCGGTCCTATGTTGATCCACATACTTCTTCTACCTTTCCCGAGCCTCCTCTGCCCAGTCTCTGTCTCGATCAAAACCACTGTTGCTCCATGTCTTGCAACAAGGCTAGTCAAGAGTAACCATGTCCTCTAGCCTGTCCCAGTTAAGAGGTGTCCTACACTTTCTACTATACAAAGCATGAAAAGGAGCCATGCCTATATAACTCTAAAAACTATTATTGTAGGCAAACTCCACCAAGTATAGGTACTCCTCCCATCTAGATTGTTGATCCATCACATACATCTTGAGCATGTCCTCTAATATCTGATTCACCTGCTCAGTCTGTCCATGTGTCTCAAGGTGATATGTTGTGTTGAAATTGATCTTTTTACCGAGGGCATGCTATATGGTAGTCCAAAAATGGGAAGTGTACAAAGGATCGCGGTCACTAATGATCTTCCGCGGAATCCCGTGCAACCTGACAATCTCATCCAAATATACCCATGCCATTGCACTAGTTGTATAAGTGGTCTTCATCGAGAGAAAAGTGAGCCACTTTTTCAATTTATCAACCGTGACCATGATGGCGTCGTGGTGATATCTCGACATCAATATCCCAACAATGAAATCCATGGAAATGGTGTCCCATTTCCACTCCAGTATAGCATGAGGGAAAAGAAGGCTAGCTGGATGCTAATGCTCGGCCTTAACTCTCTGGCACTCTAAACATTGTGACATGAAATGGGCCACATCTCTCTAAAGTCCTCTCTAATGATATAATTGTCTTAAGGTGGCGTGCATCTTCTTCACCCCAGGATGGGCTGAATAGGGTGCACAATGTGCCTCTACCAAGATGTCCTGCCTCAAGCCTCCATCTCTGGGAACATAAATACAACCTCTGTGCCTAAGAATACCATCTGCCTCTAAATAAAAACCATCAAACTTCCCCTTGAGGGGTCTCTGAGACTTGATCTCTACTTGAACTGCAATGTAGAAGTTGTCAAGAGGAAGCTGCTGAAGAATCCTGCTCTGCAAATATGTGCTCACTGAGGTGGCCATAGCCACATGTCTCCATCTACTGAGAGTGTCTGCCACCAAATTCTCCTTCCCTTTCACATGCTCTATCTCCATATCATACTCACAAAGCAACTCCATCCAATGTTGTTGATGAGCATTGAGATTAGGCTGTGTGAAGAGGTGGCGAAGACTCAGGTGATCTGTCCTAAGTGTGAATCTCGACCAAGTAGAAAGTGCCTCCATCAAACCAAAGTGTGCAAAACTACCACAAGCTCAAGATCATGAGTCGAGATAATTAAGCTCATAATATTTGAGTTTGCGAGACTCAAAATCCACTACTCTTCCCTCCTGCATCAACACACCTCCAAGCCCTACTAAGGAAGCATCCGTGCAAACAAAAAACTCACCCTAAGGATCGGCACTACAAGAATAGGTGCTGTAGTGAGACATTCCTTTAGTGTCCTGAAGGCTTGCTCACACATGTCCAACCAAACAAACTTCTTCCCTTTCCTCTGAAGGGAAGTGATGGGGTGTGCAATCAAGAGAAGTCTTGAACAAATCTCTGGTAGTAACCTGTTAATCCCATAAAGTTACGCACCTCAGTCATAGTAGTGGGTGCTAGCCAATCCATAATAGCTCTAATCTTGGAAGGATCGACAATGATACCTTCCCCAGAAATGATATGACCCAAATATTGCACCTCCGTCTGAAAGAATGCACACTTCTCCAAGTTCCCAAAAATTTGTTGCTCCCGAAGACATTGAAGAACCTGGCGAAGGTTCCCCTCATGCTCCTCATGCGTACATGAGTAAATCAAAATTTCATCAAGGAAGATGAGCATGAAGTGATCTAAGAAGGTCCTAAATACCCCATTCATCAAACTCATAAACACTTGTGATGGCATTAGTCAAGCCAAAAGGCACCACTGTGAATTCATAGTGGCCATATCTCGTACAGAAGGAAGTCTTATGAATTTCTGCCTCTAAAATCCTCAGCTGATGGTAACCTGACTTAAGATCAATCTTAGATAAAATCGTGGCTCTCTTCATCTGATTAAACTAATCATCAATGCGAGGAAGGGGATAACAATTCTTGATCATTACTTTGTTCAATTTGGTGGTAATCAATACACAACCGCAAGGATCCATCCTTCTTCTTCACAAAGATCACAAGTGTACCCCAAGGAGATACACTAGGATAGATAATACCTTTCTCCAAAAGGCCCTCAAGCAGCAACTTAAGCTCATAGAGCTTTAGTGTGGTCGTCGATAAGGTTCTCGTGAGATAGGATCTACTACGGGAACCATATATATGTCAAAATCAATCTCACGTGGGGGTGGTAACCCCGGTAGCTCCCCTAGAAAGACATTTGTAAACTCTCTCAAAACAGGGTGATCGTCTAGCGATGGTCCACTAGACCCATCCTCTGATCTGTCATTGACTATAACAACATACATCTGGCAACCCCATCGTACACACCGCTTAAGTTGCATAACAGAGATGGTGCAAATAGAAATGAGTCTCCTAACCCATGAAATCACTAACTCAACTCCCAAATCATCTGCACAAGATATAACCTTATGGTAATAATCCACTTTGGCCCTGTGTGCAGACAACCAATCCATACCCAAGATGACTCCATAAGAGCCCAAAGGAAGGATACGGACATCCGAGGTAGTGATGAAAGGTCCTAAATCCACCACACACACCTTAACTAAGGAGTCTACAGAGATCTTAGCTCTAGAAGCCATCTCAACATCCCAACTATGACCTTGCCTAACTACCACCAGCCTGCATTGCTCTACTAAATATGGTGCAATGAAAGAATCAGAAGAACCAGAATCAAACAAGATAGAGGTAGGAATACCACCAATGCTACATGTAGTCTCAATAACTATACTCTGATGCTCTTACCTGATGGTTCTCGACCATTACATACATCCTATGACTATACCCCATATCACCAACAGTAGGCTCTAAGATCTATGTCTTACCCTTGTTGTTAGGGTTACTGTGGGTAGTCTCTCCAAAAATTTCTAGTAACACCACAACCAAAACAACCGCTGATCCTCTCCCCTATGTAGCAGGTCCAGTCAGTACTCTAGAGGTCTGTGGTGTGGATCCTAATGATCCAGATGTAGTCTACTGAGGTCTCTACTGTCGAGATCCGTTGAGTGAGCTCTCTGGGCACCCTATGTCCTAATGGGACCCCTAGGAGGAGGCCCCATACTCCGACCTCTCTGTGCATCAAACCTCTGAGGAGGTCTATAAGGTGGGCAAGACTATTGCTACTACTGTTAGGGTCTAAAAGATGACTATGTTGAACCTTGTCCACCACAAGGAAGAGTGCGATCCCCTTGATCGGTGTCCCGCATCTATTGTATGCAGAGCTCGGACTCGATATCTAGCCTGCTGGGTCTTTCCCCAAGTCTCCTCTATTATATAGGCCTTCTCGATGGCCTTAGCTAATGTCTGTGGACAACAAATCCACACTACACCTCCAATGTCTAGATTCGGGCCCTGGATGAACTCGTGAATCCGCACTTTGCTCATCCGCATATAACCAACATATTGGAGTAGATCCAGAAATCTACTCTCATACTCAGCCACTGTGAGAGATGTTTGTCGGAGGTCATGGAACTCATATATCATTGTTGTATGAACCTCCGTGACAAGTATTTGTTCTGAAATGCTCCTCAAAGAGCTCCCAAGTAACTGTCTCAGAATCAACATGGAGCTTCTGCTCCTCTGTCCTCCACCAAACACCAGCTCCATCCCTTAGTAGATGGATTGCAACATGAGCTTTCATGTTGCTAGAACAAGGACAGAGCTTGAAGCATCCGCTCAAGCTCACCAACCAGGCCTCTTCCTAAAATCCACCTATGTCACTAGAATAATGTGATGGTCAAAGCTTTAGGATCTCCCTGATGTGATCTGCAGTTGTGGTCTGACGGCCTCTAGGTCTCTCTACATGCTCATCCCTAAGCCTAGGGCTCCAAGACCTCTCTCTATGTTCTGAAACTTGGTCACCCTATCCCTCTATGGTGACTCTACCCTAGCTGACTCTATATGGGAGTTATCACCTCCATACTCCTCCTTGGGTCGAGGAGATACCGAACCCTCAATGTAAGGGACTTTGTCGTGCGGCTACATGTCCTCCTCACCGATCCTCCGCCTAGAGCCACATTAACATCCTAAAGAGTCGCAGAAATATAGGATAGGATGGCTACTACAACATGATCTGGTGGTGGTAAGTCTGGTTCTATGTGAAAATTCCCCTCATCATGTCTACGCCTCCTGCATAGAACAAGGCGAGAGTTAGTTCATTTTTCTAAGTTTTATTCAATTTCCATGTTTACTAAAATATGTAATTTCTAAACTAAGTTGTTTTCTAGATTTAAAAGTATGCTAGGTTTAAGTTTTCTAGAATATAATTTTCTTTTATTAATAAAAATAAGAAGTCATAAGGTCCAAAATGTAGGGTTAGGAGTTTTAATTAGGTTCAGAGGGAAATTACTCACCATACCCACTCTCTAACAGGCTCAACATTTCAACCTGATTTTTCTCATAAGTAATGCATTAAAAATTTCCTAAATCATTCCCATTGGATAGGAATTTCCTCACCTTTCCATTGATATAAATAAGTCTTCCTAACTCCTCATATTTTACAAGTTATGGGCGCTTGGCCTTGGGGTGAAAATTATCCCCAAGAACGAGCTTGTGGGCCTAGCGGTGAAAATTTGCCATAAGGGTGGGTTGGCAGGCCGCGGGAAGACCTTTGTAAATTTTCCCACATGGGAAAAAAACAAAATTATGCCCATGCTTACGCTGGGTCCACATGTCCACAAGGGACACGTGGCACTCCTAAGGCGGCAAAGACGGGGAAAACCGAGGCGGCGGGAGACAAATTGTAAATTCTCCCGCGCGGGGTGAAACGTTGGCTTTGTGCCCACACTCCTGCAAGTCCGTAAAGGACATGTAGCATCCCCTAAACCTCGAAGGGCTAAGAGGGTACATAGATCCACGCCTCCGTCGGCACCTCACTATGCCACGTGGTAGCCCCTGATTGGCTGCAGGCCGGTGCGACAACGGGAGAAACTTGGAAAATTTTCCAAAAATTTTCTAAGACGCAAAAGACAAAAGGGGACTCATTCCTCTACCAATGCCTCATGATGCCACATGGCATCACCTGATTGGTTACAGGCCGGTGGGGAAAATTTGGAAAAATTTCCCAAAATTTTCCGAAAGCGCTAAGTTTTAAAGGGGATCTGCCCCTCCGCTAACACCTCATGGTGCGATGTCGAAGCCTTTGATTGTTTGTGGGCCGGTGGGGTGGTAGGGAAATTTTTAAAATTCCAAAATGCTTAAGGGAAAAATTCAGGTCGTGGGCCACATGAGAAATTTTTCCCAAAATTTTAACACCAAGTGAAGAAAACTTCAGAAGGCCATAACTTTTGATAGAGATCTCAGTTTTGGGAAAACAAGGACTTTCTAGAAAACTATCAACATCCTCTTTACTAAGATACCATTAATTATTAATTTTCACAAATTTTAAGGAGTCAATTTTAAGAAAATGGTCTGAGGCTTTTACAGTGTGAACTGGTAAATTTTAACTTGTTAGATCTATTCAATTTGATCTTCTTCCTCTCTCAACATGTCAAATAGACATGGAGAATCATTATTAGATGGATTTAAGGAGGATTCAAGATTTGATTTATCTTATTGATTTGCAATTTGAGCATTTCCATTTCTTGAAAAAAAAATGACTACAAAACGGTTTGAGCCCGATTTTGCTAAGTTTTGAGATATTTCTTTAAGTGTTTTTGTCTATTTGAACTCGTTTAGGGCCTACTACTTCAATTCAATCATTTAATTCATTATTTTATTATTGCAAGTTCAAACTATGCATTTTTGGTTTAGATAATTGCCAGTTTGAAATTACAAATAACAGGGATCAAATTTTGATGGGTCTATTTGCCATTTCTTCTTCCAAGTATTTAGAATACGTTCCAATTCCAATCTAACACATTTTAGTTGATTCAAAACAAACTATTCAAGACCAAAATGCAATACTGATTTCAAATTTTTCACATTTCAAGAGACAAAATATTGTATTTTCTCACACGCATTTCTTCCTTTCAAATAGAGATTTCAATATATTGATATGATCAGATTCAATTCAACAATGCAATTTGAGAAAAGCATTACATTCATTTATTGATTCCAAAGACAACTTACAACTTCCTTCTTTCATTTCTTCCAAAATCATTTATTGTATACATGGCAAACAATACATTTTCTTTTCATGTGTTCCACTTTACCACTTTTCAAAAGCAGAGATTTCATAAAGTATGAAAAACACATATTTCCAATGGAATAACATCATATGGACAAGACAAAACCATTTTCATTAATTCAAATGACCTCTTACAACTTCATTTCCATTTGATTACAAAATACAGTATACCAAAACGTATTATTCTTTCACATTCTTTCCAAAACAGAATACAGAGTATAACTCTTTTACATTTCAAATTTCCACTTGCAATTAGTACAATGTCTTTCCATTACAAACATTTAAAAGTTCATCCACTTCAAGTGGGAAAGGTTACAATTAGATTTCATTTCACAAGGGACTGTCAAACTATCTTTTCTTAGCTCTAGAATAGCAACATGCATTCTTCTCATTCATCCAATTTAATCACAATAGGATTAGGGGAAAGGCAACGCTCTCCACCCAACCAAGACATCCAATGAAGAGGAGAATCCATCCTTCTTCATTGGCCCCTGAGCCCCCAACCACAATACAAAAAAGGTGTGATCCAACTCATGGCAATAATAAAGCTTTCACAAACATACAAGCAGCATTTTCACAATAAAAACACGGTCAAAATAGAATGTAGTTTTACAACTACATTAACACATGACAAAAAAATACTAAGGCTTCATCAAGCAAGCCAAAGGAGAAAGAAGCTATGGGGGATGTTGCTTATGCCTCCCAAGGGTAAAAATGGGTATCACCACCTAAGTACAACCCACCAAATATATATATATATATATATATATATATATATATATATATATATATATATATATATATATATATCATTTCAAACCTTGTCATGCCCTTATGCCTCCCCCAAGTACCCCTTATTCCTCACATTTTCTTATATCTCCCAACCTCTTATGGCACCCCATAATGAGTAAAGAAATGCAAGCTATTTATTTGTAAGGTGGAACCCAAATCCCCAACTCCCTCCACCCTTATACCTCCCTAAAACCACTTGTGCCTCCCACAAAATAACCCCATAGTCTTCTCCTACACCATTCCTAGGCCATCTACCCAACAACCCACAATATATACTAAAACATTCACACAAGAACATTTACATAAATAAAAGAAGAGCATTTCAAGATCCAAGCTCTTACCTCTCCATGATGGAGTTGTTCCTAGTTCAAAACAACAAGCTCCTTCCAATGTAAGCAATCAAAAAATCAACCCAACACAAGCATGCAACAATCTTCCAAAAACTTCTCCAAGCAAGAGCTCCCAACATAGCAAGAAAATTCACCCAAAATGAAGTCTCCCAAAAGTGAAGCAACCCAAAACAAGGCAAGAAATTATAATTTTATAGAAGAGGGAAGAGAAGATGATGAGGTGGATCCATGTAGGATGCCACATCACACATCCTCAACCCCAAACACAAATTAAAATTCATTTTCCAATGCATAATAAATAGGTGGGTGAATAATATGACAGTTTACTTATACACTCAAATCCAACCCACACCCCAAAGGACTGAAATTAAATCATGTAAGAAAAGTGCAATTAAAACCTACAATTTGTCTTCCCTAAATGCATTATAAAAGTCTAATTTTAACTCTCCAACCATAGGAAAGTTTGGTATGTAAATTCAAGAGATGTGGGACAATTTTAACTTGTCCCACAAGCCTCCAATATCATCCTCCAAGGACAAATTCGAATTTACAAGAAGGTGGAGTGTTTCACACTCAAAAGTTAACTTACACATCACTTACACGGTCACTTACACATTTCTTACACACTTTAAAACATGGCCAACAACTCTATTAATTACATTCTTATGACATCATTTAATTAATTAACTAAACAATATGATTACTCACAATATTTACACACCATTAAATAAATAATGAAAGGGGTAAGTGCACCACAAAATAAACACATGCAAAAATTAAACAAAAGGGACCAAAAATAAAAGAAATACATAAAATCCCTTGGTCACATTTAAAGGTGATCCCCCCATGGGAATCCCTAACACTAACAAACACACACACAAACAAAACTAGTTGTCATGGTGACCTTGTTGAATTCATCTAGAATTCCAATGTGGTTGGTCTCCAATCCTCGATGTTTGTTGTGATATTTTAACCTGTAAAACACAAATACCTCCTTTGGCCTTGTGTCCATATCAGAACGTCCAAAATAATATAAATATAATTAAATTTCCAACATCATCTAGACATATGAATCACAACTTCATCAAAGTAATCTAACAATATCATTATAGTTTTATCAACAACTATATCATCATCCAATAATTTTACATTTTTAGGGCTACTCACAATATCCAAATATCACAAGTCTAAACAACATCCATCATATAACCATGTCCAATAGTATAACATCATCAACATATAAAGTTTCTCTAATAATCATCATGCATCATATAAGAATCAAAGTCAACAATGATCCATGATCAAATATCTAACATCATACTAAATCAAAACTATAATAATGTCCATAATATAGTCGAGCATGTGTCATCATTATTATCAAAAGGTGTCAAAGGAAGTGGGCACTACATTTGGTATCTAGGGATCTCATACTTAAGCACACTCTAAGAAGAAATTTTTGCTCTTGCCATTGAAACATTGAATATGATTAACTAAAATATGAATTTTCTAAGTTAATCTAAACTAGGAACAACAACTAAATAACTGATGTGAACTAAAATATAAATGCTAACTATTTTTATTTGATATTCAAATGAAATGAAATAATTGAAATAAGAGGGAGGAGGTAAAAAGCTTAAAATGACTTACCTCATTTGTGAATCGTGATTTGAAACGGGATGATGAGAAGATGTGAGGAACACCTTAGGAAAATGTAGTAGATGAAGATTCACGGAATGGGGTGCCTAAGAGTATTAGAGCACTGTGGGTGCCTTGGTCTACAGGATGGGTGCCTGGTGTTTCACTCGGAAAGACTCGTTCCTTTTAGAAACAGATAAGGTTAGGGTTAGGAGGAATACCTGTAGAATGTCGAGATGGTGTGCGCGTGCCGTAGAGAAAGATCAGGTTGACTGCAGAGAACTCCTTTTTGTCTTGGAAGGACTACCTGCAAATAAGAACACAAGACCACAAGATTTGATTAAACAATAAATGAGGAAGCGCCTTGGGCCTGGGAAATATAAAACTTCCTTTCGAAGGTGGTGCCTTCCGCTAATATGAATTAACACAAAAGAGCGTAAAGTATCAATTAAATTGTTTCGTTGAATCGGTAGGGAAAGGCTGGTTTTTCTCGGTTTTGATCGGAGGAACCGATGGCGATTCTTACCGATAGCCAATGCCGGTTATGATAGCCGATGCCGGTTACTGATAACCGATACCGGTGGGTTCTAAGATCTTCTTAGTAGCTATGGTGTTTGTAAGGTGGTTTATGGATGATATTAGGAAATGAGATGATGAGGGTAAAAGAATGATAGTTAGATGCAATGGCACGTTGGGTAGTGGATTAAACGGATTTAGGAGGACTGTGATTCAAAGAGCATAAGAAATGTTATAACAGAGGACATGCAAGATGTGACTTACTGGTTTTGACAAAGATGCAAGTTGATCTCCTCTACTGCAAGCACTTCTGGTTTCTTTACTCGTCTCTGCTTGATTAAATGAAGATCAGGACTCTGTTCCTCGCTCGCAATGCTCTCTGTTGATCCAGAAATCCTTTGACTGATCTCCAAAATGAAGTTCCGATCCGTTGTTTTGGTTTGGGGAGCCTATTTGAGGAATCGATGGCGGTTGCGCGCATCTGACGGCGGTCGAGTAGAACCGGCATCGGGAAGGAAAAAGTAGGCTATTTTTAGTAAAATAGCCCACCTTCCCTGCTTTTCTCCCAGAGATCGGGTTGCGGGCTTGGTCAAGTGGCTAGAAGGTCGGCTTTGGGTGCGAGTAAGGAGGCATTAGTTATGGATGTGAGTCTAGACCAAGTCATGGGTCTTAATTAGGTTAGTTTAGGGTTAGGGCTAGGTCATGATGAGGTGGCAAAGTGAGGTGGCGGGTAAGGTGATGTGGATTTATCAATTAGAAGGCAATTAATAAATAATTGTGTAAGGTTTAGGTGATGAGGTTATATTGCGAGATGAGATGCGGGTCACAAGGGGTCGTAAGACACGAATTTGGTGTCTACATTAGCCCCTTATTGTCGTGTAGCTTGTTTTGTAAAGCTGCGCGGACAATAATATGAAGTGGTTTCTCCTGTTAAGGATATAGGTAATCCCCCTCAAATCTATCATAGATTGAGTGAACGGGAAATCAGGGATAGGGTTGATAAAGGGTGAATGTTGTAGAGAGGATGGTAAGGTGGTGGGGTAGGTCCAAGGAAGCAGACGCATGTTAAAATACAATAAGATACGACTAGGGTACATGATTTGATGAGCAAACCAAGAATGTATAGGCAAAGGTCGATAGTTTATCCAAACAAGGGTGATATAATCCTGGTATCCAAGGCATAGGAAGTAGCTCAGGTATATAATGGTAAAGGTACAGAACGTTTAGGCGTGTTCGGCAGTACCAAATGGTTGGTTTGGTTGAGATAAACGTCACGGTCTAGGTCTAGGCAAAGTTGGTCGACAGATCAAGTCAAGGACCCTAATCATGCTAAAACATGAACAGGTGAGCTCGATTGAACAAAAGGTACATGATGGATGGATAAAAATAAAATGTTGATTGTGGGTATGGTATTGAAGTGATACGGTCGTGGGTCGGGCCAAGTTGGGGTGCGGCCTTGGGTCGGGCCGGATGGGTAGGGTGAGGCCGTGGGTCGGGCCAAATTGTTAGGGCGAGGCCTTGGGTCGGGCCAAATAGGTAGGTTGAGGCCTTGGGTCGGGCCAAATGGGTAGGGCGAGGCCTTGGGTCGGGCCGAATAGGTAGGTTGAGGCCTTGGGTCGGGCCAAATAGGTAGGTTGAGGCCTTGGGTCGGGCCAAATAGGTAGGTTGAGGCCTTGGGTCGGGCCAAATGGGTAGGGCGAGGCCTTGGGTCGGGCCGAATAGGTAGGTTGAGGCCTTGGGTCGGGCCAAATGGGTAGGTTGAGGCCTTAGGTCAGGCCGGACAAGTGAACAAATGGTGTTCAGCAAAGGTGGATATAGGCGATATGTGGTTAAAAAGGGGCAAATGGTAAATAAGGGCAAAGAATGGGGTGAAAGTTGGGTAGAGAACCGATGTCGATTCTGAATGACCGATATCGGTTAAGGGACCGATACCGGTTCCTTAGGGCAAAAATGAAACCGATATCGGTGAAAGGCGAAAAACCTATAAAAAGAAAAATACGGCTTGTCATTGTCACTTTTATTATTTGCAAACCAAATCGACTTGTCTGACGTGGAGAGTTGAGATTAGAGGCTTGATTGAGTGAGGTGGAGCTATTGTATTGGCGGAGAGAGTTGATAGTGGGCCCGATTAAGGAGGAGGCAGCAGTTGATTGGCCGGGGACCCAGCAGATCAGGATTGGAGCCATGGCACAGGCAGGAGGAGCTGGAGGGGCTGGACCAGCTGGACCGCTACCACCCATCCCACCACGACGACGTGTCGTCGTTCGGGTAGATTCAAAACTCTTTAATTTGGTGGTTTGGTTGTATTATGCTAAATTGGGGGTTTGGGTAGGAATTAACCTTTTTTAGGAAAGAATGAGAAAATGGGAATGATTTGAAAAAGGGAGAGGGTAGATAGGCTAGATAGGCTAAGGTGGGTAGGTGGGTAAGTTTTTAGGGTATTTGGGTGGGTAGATGGGTAGAAATAGGTAAAAAATGGGTTTTGGGGGCCGCGCGGGGGTTCGGCTCCGGGAGAAGACAGTGACCGATGTCGGTCACTAAGCGACCGGCATCGGTCGCACAATTTTAGGGAAAGGGAGTGTTGTTGGTGACCGGCGTCGGTCATGTATCGGCCGGCGTCGGTGGCTTGTGGGTGTGTGGGTGGGTTGGTTGTTTTGGGTTTTTGGGTTGGGTTGTGGGTGGGTGTGGGTTTGTTGTGGAGAAGGGTTTGTGTGGGGGTTGGGTTAGGGGTGGAGAAGGGTTTGTGTGAGGGTTGGGTTAGGGGTGGAGAAGGGTTTGGTGTAGGGTTGGGTTGGGTTTGAGTTGGAGGTGGGAGAAGGGTTTGGTGTAGGGTTGGGTTTTGGGTTTTTGGGTTAGGTTGTGGGTCGAGTGTGGGTGGATGTGGGTTTGTTGTGGAGAAGGGTTTGGTGTAGGGTTGGGTTGGGTTTGAGTTGGAGGTGGGAGAAGGGTTTGGTGTAAGGTTGGGTTTTGGGTTTTTGGGTTGGGTTGTGGGTCGGTGTGGGTGTTGGGTTGGGGGTTTTTATGTGGGAGTTGGTTTTGTGTTGGGGTTGGGTTGCATGTGTTTTGTTTGGGTTTTGTTTTTGTTGGTTTTGGGTGGGATGGTTTTGGGTTTGTAGGGTGGTAGGTTGCTAGAAGGGGGTGGTAGAGAGTCAGGGTATGGTCGGGGGATAAAAAGGGGTGTTTAGATGATAAAGTAGATGTTGTAATAAAGAGTAGGTCTAAGGATGTGGGTTGGTTTTGCAGGCACGTCAGCAGTTGACGATGCGGGATAGGATGCCCCCGCTGTTGGTGCGGATGAGACCACACGTATCTGCAGCTCATTGGGCCATCATGCGTGAGGTGGGACTCGGTGGAGAGAGGCAGTGCGAAGCGATAGAGAGATCATCACGGCTGATGGTCGCCCTCATCGAGAGATGGGATCCGGCGACCAATGTGTTCCATCTCCCGACTGGGGAGATGACCGTCACATTGGAGGATGTGTATCGCATCCTTCAGTTACCTATCGAGGGAGAGGCAATCTTCCAGGTAGATTCAGAGACTGCCATGGACAGCATCTGCGGAGTTTTGGGATGTCACGCGCTATCGACCTACCACCATGGCGCAGTATCGTGGTGTGCAGTGACATGTACCGTGTGCATCGACACGAGACACGACTGGCTGTGTTGATGATGGTTGGGATCACCTGCTTCGCCCTCCCGGACTCAGAGGGAGGCCGCTTCCCATGAGCATTGATGGGGGTGCTGCTTGAGATGGTGGAGGAGCACACCTGTTACGCCTGGGCACCAGTATATCTGGTGCAATTGTACAGGGAGCTATGGGGCTATCGCCGGAGGAGGTGATTCGGTATTTGCTCTACATTTTTGTTGCATTGTTGGGCATACGAGCACATCGTATGCATCAGGCCAGTAGGGTTACCCAGCGGGGCCCACAGGTCATATACCGATATGGCTTTCGAGAGGTGGTTGGGGTCGTGGGCCGACCACGGCGGTTGTTGCGAGTCGGGATGTGGCATATTATAGACACTTGCTAGAGGGCACGGCAAGTAGACATTGTATGGAGACCCTACGAGAGGTCACCACCTGGCAGAGAGGAGCCCGCTTACGGCTTGCACCTAATCCAGTACACATTACGGGTATAGCAGGACGGAGGCGAGAGAGAAATGAGAGTACGAGCGGATACCCCGGAGAGGGCACGCAGGCGAGATGGGGTGCGGCGGGACGAGCCACCTCCCTTCCCTCAAGTCATAGGAGGGATGATGTAGAGGCCCCACCGCCTGCACCACAGCCTTTGGATCCAGTTGGGTAGCGGAGAGGTCGGCGGTGAGGGTGTAGATGATCTTTGGGTGCACTGGAGCATACAGGTGTGGTGGGTGGGCAGAGAGCAGAGCAACAGATAATCGCTGCCTGCACTGCCTAGACTTGGCTGCGATTATAGGAGAGAGATCAGCTCGGGGTGAGTGCAGCTCTTACGAGGCAGCTAGCTGCGGCACAGGCACAGATAGGTGTCTTACAAGGGCGGCATGCAACTTAGCCCGAAGTGAGCACAGGCAAGAGCAGCACCACCAAGCACCACGGCCACAGTGCAGTATAGCAAGCGAAGCGAATGCAGCACCACCGCGGCCTGAGCACCACAGCAAAAACACCAAAGACACGAGCTCGGGGCATTGGTTGTAGGTGCCAGGGGACCAGCCCCAGCTCCGTCAGTGGCTCGAGAGTGCTATATGGAGGTTAGAGCAGAGGCCCGATATTATCAGGATATTCTTGATGGTACCGGAGTCGAGTATCAGGCTTATGTAGCGCATAGGGCAGAGACCTCTCACAGCCAGAGATCTCAGGGAGGTGCAGCCCATTTGGTGTGTCCGTGACCAGGCGGGAGGCGAGAGGCACCACGAGGACCCGGCGGGGAGAGGTGCGAGGGCGGTGGGGAGAGTGAGAGATCCGGACATGGTTGTTGTATTTTAGAGATGGGCACCGATCTGCGAAGCAGTGTATTGATAGAGGCTACGTGCTATGTATTATTCATGTATTCATTCATTCATTTATGTATACCGACTGCGAGCCGAGTAGGGGGGTTGTATAGTGGATATCCGGCTGCGAGCCGAGTATATATCTATTTTTGATACGAGGACCGGCCCTGCGAGCGAGTCGAGATTTTTGACATGATTATTGCGGCTGCGTGCGGCTTTGGTGGATTATGAGATCACAGAGGCCCCGATGTAGGGCACATTGTATTTTTGAAAACTTGTATATATATAGAGACGATGTTTTGATCCACATGCAGTGTTCAAAATGTGTTTAAATATTTTGTTAATGGTTGGTAATATATAATGTATGATAAGTTTTAGTTGACATGTTGATAGAAGGATGATGTTGCTGTTTTTGTTGTTGCGCGTATATATGAATGACAGGTTATGTGATGAATTGTTGGTTTTGTGACATTGTGATATATGTAACTGATGAGTTGGATCCAAATGATGTATAGATTGATAGTTGCTTGATATCCGTAGTTGATGGTTTGTGTATTTGTATAAAATAAATGATGTTAATGAAAGTGTAATGCTATATGTGGTGGATGAACAAATGTGGTAAATTGTGTTGTTTATGCAGGAAAAGAGGCGGGCGCGACAAAAATTTAGGTGAGAAATGAAGAAAAGAACGCTGTTGAGAAAAGATAGGTGTGCAACCGATATCGGTTAGGGAACCGATATCGGTAGCTGATAGACCGATATCGGTTAAGTAACCGATCATGGTTATTTAGGTATGAGCTTTTATAAAAATAGAAAAGCTAGGGTGGTAACTTAAGTTTTAATTTTAGAGCCATGCAAGAGGTTAAATACGCGAACGCGACGCTTTTGACGGTAAGAGACAGGTATTTGCATGAGAGATTTGAGTGATAAGGAGAAAAGAGACAGGAATTTGTATGAGAGATTTGGGTGATAAGAAAAGAGACTGGGCATGTGAATGCGATCGGAGATTCAGAAAGTAGAAAGGTGAATTTGAAAAGAGTGGTGATAATGGCAGGACGAGGAGAAACATCAGCGAGCGGAGGACAAGAGGGAAGACAAGGGCCACCTCAAGCTACTGCAAACCCAGAGGTAAATGTTTTGGTTGTGATTTGATTTCTGCATGTTTTGTGAATAAGATGGGGGAAAGTATGTGGGTAGATATGAGAAAGAAAAGATGATAATAAGAGTTATAAATGAGGTGAGTGTTACGTGGTAGGTAATCAAGGGTTTCGGGTATGTGTGTATACAGAGAGAGAGGAATACACGAGCAATTTATTGTCGTAGGTGGTTGTTTAGGCAAGGTGTATGAAAGTATGAGTGACCGATATCGGTTAGGGATAACCGGTATCGGTTACTCAACCGTACCGGTTAAGTATAATCGATCAGTTCGTTTGTAGGAATTTCCAGAATTTGAGAAAAAACCCGTGGTGATTTGATTTATTGAACGGCTATTTGTTTTTGTAACGTATGCAGGCAGAGGCGGGGATAAGGATGAATGATAGTGTACCGGCGCTGCTGTCACGGATCCGAGCGGATGTAACACCAGCGGAATGGACATTGATAAATCATTTGGGGTTAAGTGGAATCCGTTATTATTCACGAATCGCACGTAATCATGGTATGTTACAGGCGTTGATTGAGAGATGGAATCCCGAGACAAATACCTTCTATCTGCCAACAGGGGAGATGACAGTAACATTGGAAGATGTGTTCCAGATTTTGAGACTCCCTATTACAGGAGAACCAGTATATCAGGCACTACCTAGCGCGGCACGGGGAGTGATAACAGCAGTATTTGGTCCATACGCATGAGATTTGACACAGCGAGGTTTATCCTTTACGTATGGGGTAATGTATGCAGCACACCCTGAGGAGACAAGGTTAGCAGTGATATTAATGATAGCGGTAGGGTATTATGCATTACCGAGGGCAGAAGGAGGAAGATTTCCGAAGGCATTGATGTGTGTTATCTGGGAGATGATAGAAAGGAACGTGACTTTTGCATGGGCACCTGCATATTTGGCGGAGCTATACAGGGGTTTATGGGCTTGTAGGCGAAATCACAGGACGACACTGGATTGCTCATACTTATTACACTGTTGGGCCTATGAGCACATTGTTTGTGTGCGACCAGTAGGCCAATCCCTCCGGGCAGGAGAGACCGGAGTACAGAGGTTGGGATTCAGACGATGGGTCCAGACAGAACAAGAGGCAAGATCTCAGGCCGTGACGGGTGACATTGAGTATTACAGGCAGGTATGGGAGAGAGTGACGGTGTTTCTTATACCCTCGGAATTTTCGTATGGGTGCGGAAGGCGTAGGTTGTTTTGAAGAAAACGTAGGAGGTATGATATATTGATGTAAGGTAGAGGGATGGGGTCCCAATATGGAAGGTAGGTATGACGATGATGGTTTTGATTGTGATAGGGGCACGGATTGAGTTTGTCTCCTAGGTGGCGAGACGGATTTATTTTGGATAGATCGAGTCGCTTAGGCGGGTGCGTTAGGCCCGGGTATGGGTAAGGTCCCAAGCGTAGGGGAAGATTTGGCTAAGTTAATAGAAGTGGATGAGGCATTTGGTAGAGGTGAGGGGGTGAAGGTGACAACATGGGCATTTTAAGCTTCGTAAACACTTGTATATGGTGGAGTTCTCGAGGATCGGTCATTTGCATTTGAGTAGAATATGGCATACTCAAGCGTTCCCATAGGGCTGTCTATCTTCTATGGAATGCGGTCTCAGTGTGATTTGTAATTTTGTACGGAAGAACGACGGGTTGTGATTCTAGTCCATTGTGGGTGTGACACGGGGAGGTAGATGAGGCACTATATCAATAGATGTTAAGAGGTCAACCGGTCATTGAAAAGATTTAGGCGATGAGGGACTAATAGGTAAGAGGGCATGTTTGAGGGGATCTGTCATGTTTAAAGAATGTGGTGATGTCGGTGTAAGAGATTTCTCGTGTAAGGATGTCAAAAGGAGTGGCGAGCCTTCCTCTTTTGCATCAAAGAAGAGCGGTAGAAGGGACGTTTGGGAAATAGATAAATTAGATAACATCCGCTTTGAGTCTTGCAGGGATGTGGTGTAAGAAGACTCATCGGTGAAACGAGAATCCTGGGCTGTTGATTCCTGTATGGGTAAAGGAATGATTTCACCTTGGCTTGATGGTGGTGAAGGAGGTTCAGACTCCTGTGTTGGTGGAGAGGCTTGATTCAAAAAATTTCAATAGAGGCTTTTGGCTGAGAATCGAAGACTGCATGGATCTCATGAACACTCTCCTCGGCTAAGATATCTTGGTTTACGTTACTGTTGGACGAGTGATTCGGGAATGGCTTGTTGAAAATTTTCAGATTTCGATTAGTAGGGCGTTAGGATTATCGAGGTTATATCCCCTGCGTCAACCATTTCTGCACTATGTTTTTCAACATCTTGCGAGTTTTCATGACTATGTCCTTTACGCGGTGAAAGTTACAAAAGTCATTTTCTTTGTACAGGAAGGTATTGCGCGGGTGGAGTCAAACCCACAAGTGAGGTTTAACAGGGGCAAGGTGATAGCTGACTTTGAGCAATTTCTCCAGGATGACGCCATAAGTTTCTCCCAAGGGAGTGTAATTGATGGGCTCGGCTTTGTACTTATAGGTGGTTTTCGGCGGAGTATTGGACGGTGTTTGAGATTTGACCATTACCGCGTGGACAGCTCCTTTTGATTTAGAAGAAGTGGACGCGTGAGGAGTGGTGGTATTTGGCTTGTTGGTAGAATCTGGAGTTCGGAAATTGGGGTTTTTGTTATGCAACCGCAATTTCTCTTCTTCTAAGGCTCGAATTTCTAGTTTCCGAGCCATAGTAAAGGCCTCGTCGAATGTACGGAAAGTTTGAATTTGAAGAGTAGGAGAAATGTGCTTAGCACATGCCCGCGTGAAAAGTTCGATAAGTTCAGCTTGAGGCAAGGCATATGTAAGTTGGTTGATAAGGCCGCGCCATCGTCCCACGAAATCTGCGATAGATTCGTCTTCGAATTGTCGGATGGCATAAAGGTCGGTGATAGATACTTTCTTGGCAATGTTAATGGAGAAATGATCCAAGAAAGATTGGGCTAGTTGGTTAAAAGAGAAGATCGAGTCTTTGGGTTAAAAGCAGCCGTACCACTCAAGGCGGGTCCGATAAGGACATGGGAAGTGCGGAGTAACAAGCGTCATCATGGGAAATCAAATAACAAGCATGTCTAAATGATCGCAAGTGTTGTTGAGGATCCTCTTTCTTGTTAAAACGAGTAAATTTTGGCAACTCCCATTGAGGAGGATATGAATGAAGGGGACGAGAAGGGTGAATGGGCTCCCGACAAACTTGTTCGTATGTCAAGTATTCTACAACTTCCGAAATGAAGCCTCAGATTTTGCATTTTGTCCATCATTTGTTTGATGAAATCTGTGGTTGGATGAGATGATGGTGTGCAAGAATAGGGATGTCCCATATAAGGTGTTGAGGTTCTTTGGATACGTGTGTGGGAATGAAAAGGTAGGCGGAGCTTGAGAAGGAAAGCTCGTGTGAATAGGTGGCAGAGAGTAAGTCATGAATGGAGTGGTCTGAAAGAGAGATGAGGTAGGGGCAGTTGGTGGTAACGATACGTGGGGTCCAAGATTAACCAAAGGAAAGCTAATCGGGGTCGTATGAACCTCTGAAGCCGTCGGATTGGGAGACGGGGCTAGAGATGCAGGAAGTAAGGCAGTGTTATTAGGAGGAGTGGGAGCTAAATGAGCAGCTATACTAATAGGCATGCCAACAAGGAGCTGACCATCAGGCGTACGGTCAGGGGCATGAGACAAATAGTATTGTACAGTGCTGGGATTAGCATCCAGAAATTTGGCAAAGTCCTTGTCTCCTACAGGAATTTGGGGGATCTCACTGGTGTCCGTAGGGTTCCCTATAGAATGTGAAGGGGGTGATTCAGGCAAAGACACAGAGCAGGCATGTGAAACCATGGTGGCGGCTTGCTTCCGAGTGATGACAACCATGGACAAGAACACACAGGAAAGTTTCAATCTATCAAGAACAAAAACAACCTCAGAATGATGAATTTGGTAAGTTCTTTGGTTTGTGGGGGTGATGAAGACGAATCGATATCGCTTACTAACCGGTGTCGGTCAGTCACAGAAGCAAACAACGTCGGTCCCTTAACCGATGCCGGTGTCAAAAGTCTAGGATAAGAAGATATAAAAGGCTGCTAATTTGATTTTTAGCAACGTTGAGTATATTTATCAACTTATTGATCACAGAAGACAAAGTATGACAGAGAAAACAGAATTTGAAAACAAGCAAGATGCACACGCAAATCCAGAGACTAATCCTAGGGTTAATTTTAATTATCGTGGGCTTATGCCTTTAGACGTAGAAGGATGTCAGAATCCTAAACAAGAGACTTAGGGGAAATGTCAAGTTGTTTTGGCTTATAAGGTTACCTCAATCGGGCGGAGGAATACCGCGAAAAGGGGGATGTTTGAGCTGTTGTGTTAATTGTGAAGTGATTCGGTATGTGTTGTGCAGTGAAACTAGGGTTAATTTCCTATCAATACCGTGGATATCACCCCCACGTGTACGACATTGTTACTTAAACTATGTTCACTAGAATTGAAGAACAACAAGCAGGAATGCAATGCATGTGTTTTAAATCCAAATCAAAAATTATGTTCGATGAAGCAAGAGAGATGACTTTCACTAATGCGAAACTAGAAAAGCAAGACAAATACTTTACGAAATATATAACAAAAGCAGCAACAGCAAATATGCTTCCTAAAATGAAAATAAGCAAGAGAAAGAAACCCAAAATGGGTCCCACCGGGCGTGCCAAAATGTTTCACTCGGAAAGACTCGTTCCTTTTAGAAACAGATAAGGTTAGGGTTAGGAGGAATACCTGTAGAATGTCGAGATGGTGTGCGCGTGCCGTAGAGAAAGATCAGGTTGACTGCGGAGAACTCCTTTTTGTCTTGGAAGGACTACCTGCAAATAAGAACACAAGACCACAAGATTTGATTAAACAATAAATGAGGAAACGCCTTGGGCGGGAAATATAAAACTTTCTTTCGAAGGTGGTCAGTTCCCCTGCTAATATGAATTAACACAAAAGACTGTAAAGTATCAATTAAATTGTTTCGTTGAACTGGGTAGGGGAAAGGCTGGTTTTTCGGTTTTGATCAGAGGAACCGATGGCGGTTACTGATAGCCGATGCCGGTTATGATAGCCGATGCCGGTTACTGATAACCGATACCGGTGGGTTCTAAGATCTTCTTAGTAGCTATGGTGTTTGTAAGGCTGGTTTATGGATGATATTAGGAAATGAGATGATGAGGGGTAAAAGAATGACAGTTAGATGCAATGGCACGTTGGGTAGTGGATTCAGAAACGGATTTAGGAGGACTGTGATTCAAAGAGCATAAGAAATGTTATAACAGAGGACATGCAAGATATGACTTACTAGTTTTGACGAAGATGCAAGTTGATCTCCTCTACTGCAAGCACTTCTGGTTTCTTTACTCGTCTCTGCTTGATTAAATGAAGATCTGGACTCTGTTTCTCGCTCGCAATGCTCTCTGCTGATCCAGAAATCCTTTGACTGATCCCCAAAATGAATTATTCGATCCGTTGTTTTGGTTTGGGGAGCCCATTTACAGGGAACCGATGGTGGTTGCGTAACCGACGGCGGTCGAGTAGGAACCGGCATCGGTAAGGAAAAAGTAGGCTATTTTTAGTAAAATAGCCCACCTTCCCTACTTTTCTCCCGAGAGATCAGTTGCGGGCTTGGTCAAGTGGCTAGAAGGTCGGCTTTGGGTGCGAGTAAGGAGGCATTAGTTATGGATGTGAGTCTAGACCAAGTCATGGGTCTTAATTAGGTTAGTTTAGGGTTAGGGCTAGGTCATGATGAGGTGGCAAAGTGAGGTGGCGGGTAAGGTGATGTGGATTTATCAATTAGAAGGCAATTAATAAATAATTGTGTAAGGTTTAGGTGATGAGGTTATATTGCGAGATGAGATGCGGGTCACAAGGGGTCGTAAGACACGAATTTGGTGTCTACACCTGGTTTGCAAAATAACTCGAACCTAAATCTAGGGAGTGTCGTTAGATCTTCGTAATCATTCTCCTTGTGTCACGTAGATGTCACACTAGCTTCACTGATGATTTCATAAACTTGCAATGAAGATTCACCTACAAAACCCCATATAAAGCATCAAACCCCTAAAAATGAAATATTCATATGAATGGGTTAGACTGTCCTTAGCAGCCACAATGATGGACTTACAACGAAGCATTGCACTACATTCTAGAACCAATGTAGTTCTATGTGATTTGTGTGTGTAATGATCTCGCCTAGGTGCCCAAAGCACTAATGACACAAATATAGGGGTAATAGCTAGATAAAAACAAAATGGTGGATGTTATAGAATAGTCTTTCCTTTCCTATGTAGTGTGTGAGATGTAATGATGCCCAAATGCATTCCCTTTCCTTAGTAGATAGCTAGCCCTTAGTAGTAGATATTCCACCCATAAGATAGTAAATATGTTGTAAGTATATAGGGATATCTTTCTCAAAATTTGACACTAATGACCCGACATGCCGACTAGTACTTAGGGGAATGAGAGGGAAAATTATAAAGACCGGCCTCGAAACTCTAAATTAGACCCAAGGGTTACCGAAACTAGGGTGCCTAAAAATAAGGACCGGGGTGTCCATCGGTTCTCCAATTCCACCCTAGGCACCCTAGTCAAAGACTAGAGATGAAAAATTACCAAATAATGACACCTAAGACTCCTAAGAGATGACCAGGAACTATGTAAACAATCGATGACTATGCAATATAAATAACGAGGATGACCAACTAAGCGATGACGAGACTAGGGGATGGGTCATTTGTGAATACTTTTCTTATGTAATATCCATATATAAAACACCATACTCTGCGGTATAATTGTAATAGTAAGTGTGATTTTGTGACTACATTTTCCCCACTTTATGTTTGTGACAAGAAAGCTCAATAATATAGAGTAGATAGAGATACATACTTGAGAAAATTCCTAAGAAGCCAATGTTGTATTAAAATGCACATATGTGGTAGGAAAAGTGTGCCGAAAGAACCATATAGCATGTTGAACCATGGATCATCATGTTGATCCATGCAAGGTAGCGAGGAAACGTAATGTTGTGATGAAGTGAACTAAATGCAAGTGATGATTGTAATGCTAAATGATTGATTATTTTGAATGCATGTGATGATGATGAGATAGGGTAGGGAGTGATTAGTTCCTAACCTAAACGCATGTATACAAATAATCAACTAGAGGATTTGGGTGTCCTGATGCTAGAGGAAGAGTGTAGGGAGAAAGGTTTGTTATTCTCTAACATGTAACTACATCCTCAAGATCTAGTCACGCAAAACATACTTAGATCAAACAATTTTGGTTTTGGATCCAAATAGTTGACCCATATAGGAGTGGCATAGGAAAGGAACTTTTCCCCACTCCACATGTGTCACCGTAATGTGATGTCTTCCAAGTTAGGTCATCTAGAAGCAAACATGAAATGGATGATGGCTTTGAAGTTAGGTCATCTGGAATTAAGTGTGAAATGTATGATGGCTTCCAAGTTAGGTCATCTAGAAGTAAGCACAAAATGTAGAATAAATTCCCAAGTTAGGTCATATGGGAAAGTAACACATGTAACTCCCAAGTTAGGTCATCTGGGAGGCCAATTTTGTTGTATTGTATTGATTGAATGATATGGTTTTGGTTGTTAGAGATTTGAATGCATTGATTGATTGATTGATTGGTTACTTGTAGAGATATTTTACGTTATTTGCCCCCAAGTTAGGTTAGAAGGGGAATTGATAGAAATCAATGAATGATCACATGGAAAATATTTTAACCCTTGTTTCCCAAAGTTAGGTTATTAGTGGGGAAGTGATGAAATTTCATATAGAAAAATTGTATGTTTGTTGTCCCCAGATTAGGTCATTAAGGGGGAATTGATAGTGAAATGTCGACCGGTAAACCATTAAATGTTTAAAAATGATGAATTAGTAGTGTTGCATGGTGATGTAAGGGGAATTATAGGATGACCCCAATGATATGCCCCCCTTTCGATGAAAGGGGAAGTGATGACAAGCACAAACGCTAAGGCAAAAGTAAGCATAAAATAATTAGAAAGCGATAGAAATCGTAAAAATGTGTATGAATTAGATGGGAAATAACATCAAGGAGAGATAATGCACATGTAATGTGTACAAGATCTTGTCATAAATAAAATTCTAAAAAAAAATCCACAAACGGGGTGTAAATCGGAGTAATAACATTCAAGATATGACAAAAATAGTGTCGTGTGTATTAGTTGTAAGAATAATCATGAAATAATGATTAGTCGCTTCGTTTATATTTTTGTGTAAGTTAGATTGAGCCATGAGTAAGTAAGGATGTCACAAGTGAGAGCAGCATGTCCTAGCTGATTTGAAATGGTGGTGACTTTCAGAAAGTAGCATCACGTACGATAGTGGAGTTGGTAAGTGTGGTGTTGTTCGAAAAATGTATGGTGTAGTAGTCATTTCTGTTGAATTTTTTGGAATTTGAGATTTGTAATTTTCTTGGCATTTAAGACTTGGACAAGAATAGTGAGGTTGTTAGTTACCCACGGGATAGGAGCACTCGAGATCCAGTGCTAGTGTCCCGCTCATGGGCACCCAGATCCGCATCTAGGCACCCTGGTCCAAAAAGTGTGTATGTGGCCTAGAATGGTGAAAATCATATTTATAATGTATAGTAATTTGATAATCGAGTGTGTTTGTACTTTTATAGTGCTTTAATGTTGTTTGTGTTATCATGTCGTAGTGTATAGAGGGATATCCACTCATGGGAATTCCACGGTGGTCGCTCATATGAGTAATTTTCTTGGGCTAGGTTTGTCAGATGAGGATTGGGATGCTATGAATGAGAGCTGCATCAAGGCCATAATAGAAGTTACATGCATTGTTTTTTAGGTGAGAGGGACAAGGTACATGAGGAAACCCAAGTGGCTAGAGAGGTGCCAGGTGATGGTCCCATGGTGCGAGGATGTGTTTACACTTTACGTGGAGTTGTAGTTCCATTTACGGTGATTTCTACCGAGGTCACACTATTGTGAAGGTAGGTTAAGAGGTATCGAGGTCACGACCGGTGGACGTAGAGTTAGTGGTGAGGCATCTAGTTCTAGGGATCTCACAGTACTTGAGAGTGATAGTGATGATGAGATTTGATTTGTGTTATTGTATATAATGTAGTAGGCGGTTGGCCCCAAATGATGAGATGTGTTTTGTAATGATGATTGTACTTGATAAATATATTGATAGATTTTATTGGTATATGATGAGTTTGTTTTGTTGTGTGCTAATGTGGTAATATGATTGATGATGTATGATTCGATGATTATTGTCGTATTGTGTTGTATCTTGTTTATGTTAGTTTATGTAGATTTGCACTATGAAGTTGATATTGACAAAAAAATGTGTAACGTGAATGATGATAGATAACATGTGTAAGTGAATTGATGAGTTAAGTGAAATGCATATTTGTTGAATGGAACGTGTAATGCGTAGTTAGTGTAATGATGATAGTAGAATGTATGTAAAAATAGATATTGTATGATTCCCAAACTAACATGTCATGATGAAATTGATAATTTAATATGATCATGTTATGTTAGTATGATGAATATAAAATGGGGGAGATTAGCGATGCCCCTAGTGTATGCATGATGAGGTTCATTTATTTAATACCCCTCAAAGATCAAGAATGAACAAAAAAGCAAAAGTGCGTCATCAAGTAAATGACTAAGTGCACTAGATGAATTGACGAAGCACATGATGAAATATTATTATAGAAAAACCATCAACAGTCATGTAATAACCATAAGAACACAAGTGCGTCATCAGGGGTAAGGTGATAATAATCACCTACAGAGACCAAGGTGACATGAAGCGGTGGAAGCATGTGACATGGAAGCAGTGTGAGCATATGAACCAAACTGAATATCATATGGAGTAGCAGTGGGATGTATGAATGCAGAGGGCCATGAAGGCCAATGTGAAGTGGTGGTATGATGTGGTAGATGAGATGGATGAATTGAATGCTATACATGTGATGATGTGGTGGTGTATGGATGTAGTGGAGAGTATGCATGAGTAACAAATTGCGGTGGTGGATAGACCATGGCCTGAGCACCAAATGGAGGAGATGACTAAACTATAGTAGAAAATATATGACGAGGTAGAGGAGATATGGATCGCTCACGTGAGAGATATCCAAAGGAGATGATTATTTTATCCTCTAATTGTTATAATCTATCATGAAGGTAAAAATAATCATTATCCCTATGGCCATTGATGCAATGATAATTACAATAAGGTTGGTCATGTTGACATTGTAGCCTATGTTGTGGATGATGTTGGTTGGATGGTAAGCGAATTAGACACTTTTCAAGTAAGGTAAGCAACACATCATGAGGTCTTCTAGCATGATGGGAGAAGTGCAATTGCTCATGTGACATAGATGGAGTGGAATGATAAGTATCCTTTTGCAGAGAGGAGAATAAGTAAGTATGATTTTTGATGGAGTAGGTTGAGCTTGTTTGCTAGGAAAAGGTGGATACTATGTAGGATGCTCAATCGATGTCAATGGAGGAGAACTAGATGATACAACAGTAGTAGATATGCATGGAGGATCAATGATATGTGTCAAAAGAAGATATTTTTCTAGGTCTATAACTTTATAGCATAGAAGGAATGACTCACATGTATCATATTGCAATCTTTGCTTAAGCACGGAATCAAACCATGACAAAAAATGAATTGCTTCTCAAGATCGATAGGTTGGAATACTAGTTGATGCATACAAGTGTTGAATCATAAGATATAATCCTTGATAGATTCTGATGAGCCCTGATGTAAAGTAGGTAAGTGGTCATAAGTAACTCTAGGGCCATTATTGATGATAAACGATGGAGGAAATCATCCTCCATGTCATAGAAAGTACTAATGGACCCAAATGGAAGATGAGTGTACCATTGTAATGCCTCATCAATAAGACTGTATCAAAATGCCTTAAGCAATAATCTATCATTAGAATAAGAGGTCATAGCCATGCGGTAATGTAGAAGATGAGCATGAGGGTCACCAATACCATTAAAACATGTGAAAGTAGGCATGATAAATTCCTTATAGAATATCTAATTATGAATCTTCTTGGGAATAGGGTTACCATGTAATGAGTTGTTGTCAATAGAAGCATAGTAAGCCCTACTTTCTAAATTAAGAGACTGAACCTGATATTGTAATTGACCTATGACATGCATGAGAGATATGATATCATGTGAAGGAATAGTAGAAGATGAAAATAAAGTATTACAAGCTTGTAACTTTCCATTATGAGTGATCATAGGAATATCAAGAGATATAAAGGAGATTATGACATTAAGGGCACACTAGGATTACATGTCAAAGAAGCATAGTAGATGATATAGATGGAATATCCATAGTGATAATAGGCTAACATTAGAAACATCCCTAGGAGGTGAGGTGACCGATGGATATATAACTATATGAGAAGATGAACTAGCAAAAAGTGCGGTTGATGTAATAAGAGGAGATGAAATGGTAGGATAAGAAGAAGTGGTAGATGGAGGTGTATCATGCATAGTGCTTGGATGCAATCTCAAAGAAGGTAGTGATGGAATAAGAGATTTAAACTTAACAATATGAAAATGAGGAGACTTGTGGATATCAACGGCCTCATCAATATCATATTAAGACTTAGAGATGATAATTTCACTAAGGATACTATCAATAATATCAACAAAATAATACAAAAGTGAATGAGATCTAGTATGTGATGAATGATGAGAAGGAATATCAGAAGTAGGAGAATTGTGAGATGGAACTATAGTAGTGTTTTGAGTAGAATAAGAATCGGGATGCACATATGAATGATGATCAATAACAAGCATGTAATCAATAAGAGAATCATCTAGAATTTATTTAGAAAGATCAAACAGAGGATCGTAGTAGTGCATAGCATGGTGTATAATGAGTGAAGGCTATCGGACCCTCAACAATACTAATGTTAATGGGAGAATCTTCAAAGTGAGTAGGAACATATTTTTACCATCTAATATTTTCTGTTGAATATCGGTTGGCATAGGAGTAGGATTACCATAGAGAGTTGTGAGCTTAAAAATGGCAGCCTCATCATAGATAGGGTTGACACTAAAATGATACATGATGGGAGAAGAATATGAACTATTATTTTCCATTAGTGTTTGAAGTAGATCTTAGGGAAATTTATTTTAAATTACAGGTTCACTAAAATGATTAACAAAAATATGAATTTTCTAAGTTAATCTAAACTATGAATAGTAATGAAATAACTGATGTGAACTAAATAAAAAATGCTAACTATTTTTATTTGATATTCAAATGAAATGAAATAATTTAAATAAAAGGGAAGAGGTACTAACCCAAAAATGACTTACCTCACTATGAACTGAGACTAAATAGGATGATGAGAAGACGGGAGCAGAGTATGATAGCACGCCTCAGAAATTGCAGCAAATGAAGATTCAACTAGACCGGGGTGCCTGCGTGAGGATTAGTGCGCTTGTGGGTGCCCTAGTCTACGAATACCCTAGAACCTAAATATGAGAATGTAACTATATCTTCACAATCATTTATATTTTGTCACATGGATGTCACATTAGCTTCGTTGATGATGCCATAGACCTGGAATGAAGATTCACTTGCAAAACCCCATACAAAAAATCAAACCCCTAAAATAGAAAGATGCATATGAAGGGTTCAGACTTTCCTTAACAGCCATAATGATGGACTTACAACTAAGCACTACACTACATTCCAAACCCAATGTATTTCTATGTGATTTGTGTGTGCAATGACGTGCTTAGAGTGCCCTAGCGCCAATGACGCGAAGATAGGGGGCAATATCTAGATAAAATGTAAAATGGTGGATGGAATAGAATAGACTTCCCTTTCCTATGTAGAATGTGTAATGTAATGATTCCCAAATACATTCCCTTGCCTTATTATATAGTTATCCCTTAGTGGTAAATATTTCACCCATAAGATAGTAAGTATGTTGTGTTTATATAGGGATATCTTGCTTAAATTTTGACACTAATGACCCGACATGCCGACTAGTACCTAGGGAATGAGAGGGAAAATTATAAAGATTGACCTTGAAACTCTAAATTATACCCAAGTGTTACCGGGACCAAGGTGCCTAAAAATAAGGACTGGGGTGCCCATGGGTACCCCAATTCTACCCTAGGCGCCCTAGTCAAATACTAGAGACGACAAATGACCAAATAACGACACCTAAGACTCCCTGAGAGACGACCAGAATTGTGTAAACAACTGATGACTATGTAAGACAAATGATGAAAACAATAAACTAATGGATGACAAGAATAGGGGATGGGTCATTTGTGAATACTTTTCTTACGCAAGATCGTATATAAAACAACATACTTAGCGGTATAATTGTTGTTATGCCCTTAATCATATATCTTATATTGGATGTATATAGCTGACTTGTGGCTATCATAACTTCTTATCATTATGTATCTCTTTAATATATGTTATATTTTCATTATTGGAGTCGGCCTTGGTGTTGGCCATAGCATAGGAATAGTATATATAGGGGTTAGTACATAGTAGTTGATCATGATATTCAACATTTGAGTCTTATTGTCTGGTTTGGAGGTTGCCCCCTCGAAGTGGCTAAGCTATTCTTCTTGCACATTGAGATCATTTATCTGAAATATTGTGTTCATTGGTGTTATATTGCTGCTAATAATCATATTTATACAAGTAATTACATTACAAGTGGTATCAGAGCTTGAACTCGGCCCAAGCACTGCGTCAAACCCTAATTATGAAGGTTCATCCATATCTCAAAATAGGTAGCGAATTTTTCTACAAATTTTTCTATGGTGTGGCAAAATCCGTCAAGTAATCTTCCCTCCAAATTTTAAGAATTTTTACTTGTTTTGCAAAATTTATAGCGGTTTTATGTTTTTTCATAATTCGGCTACCTAGGGTGCAATTTGTGGAATTTTTCAAAGTTATTTACATTTCCAGAAAGAATATTAAAAATTAGTTTGAGTTCTTTCTTTCTTTTAGTTTTATAAAATTTGGCGAATTCCTATTAAAATCCCAAACCCTAAATTTCAACCTTGATCCTTAAATCTTACCATTTTAGGGCATCATGGTTGGGCCTTTCGACAAGAGAAAAAATAATCCCATCACTGGGTAAAACCCCGATAAGGATGAGATAATAGTTGAGGATTTAAAGTCCTCGGGTTAGGTTTACTTAACTGACCATAAGGTCAGCTATCTTGAGTTAGAGTTGTGAAACCTCGAGGGTAGAGTGGCAAAATGAACGAAGATGTAGAAAATATTAGACAACGATTGGAGGATTTCATTCACCAATTTAGTTACAATATCATGGGTCATCATATCCTTCCTAATTAGCCACAACTCAATCATACTCATATTAACCGGGGGTGAATCTTTAGGTCAAAGTAATAGACAAACTAGCCAGGGTGGATCTGCAAACATGACCAATCAAATAAAAACACTCTACAATCCGGTAACATGATTCCAAAAGTGGAAATGCGTAAGTTTTATGGAAAGGATCCACTCAATTGGATTATCCAGATGGATAATTTCTTTGATCTTCATCAGATTCCATCAGGACAAAAGGTTACCATGGCATCGTTGTATCTTGAACCTGACCAATTCATTTGGTATCGATGGTTATGTGCTCAAAGGAAAAAGAGTGGCCTCAATGTTACATGGACAAGTATTCACCAAAGAGTTACAATTGCACTATAGTTCTAATGTGTCAAAGAATTATTTAGTCAATTAGCAAAGCTCAGACAAACAGGAACAGTCAAAGATTACATCCATCAATTCTAAACCTTTCCTTACATGTGGAAAATATTCCTAAAGATAATTTGAATGACTTATTTCTTGGGGGTCTTAAATAAAAAATTGAGATTGGGGTGCATATGTTTAATCCTCATAATGTTTCAGACTCTATGATCATGGCACATAGGGCAGAGGAAAATTTTCTTTTCAATAGGAAATAAACTCTCAGTAATATCAGAGATCGTAGCACCCTTCCACCATCATTCCCTCGGCCAGTGAGACTGAAACCTCAACAAATTGAAGAAAAGAGAGCCAAAGGGTTATGTTTTAATTGTGACAACAAATTTGGACTAGGACATAAGTGTGTTGAAAATAATTTGTTCTACATTGAGGTACTATTGAAGAAGAAGAAAATGAAGAAGACAAAGAGGTAGAGCCAGAGGAGGAATTAGGAGATCCCTAGCCAATAATATCATGCCATGCAATTTCTGGTATTAGCACTCCCAAAACTCTCAAAGTAGTTGGATTCTTAAAAAATAGAGGGTAATAATGTTGATTGATTCGGGAAGTACTCACAATTTCATCAATCATAAGTTGGTGGTATGCTTGAACTGCTTTGTTTATCTAGCTCCAGAATGTCAAGTCATGATCATTGATGGGAAAACTATTAGTTTTTCAAGAAAATGCCATAACATTAATCTCGCCATGGGAGATTACTTTCTAACTAGCAATATGTATGTCATTTCCACGGGAGGAGCAGATGTTGTGTTAGGAGTTCAGTGGCTTACCACCTTGGGAACCATTGAAATGAATTTCCAAGAGTTGTTCATGCAATTTTAGTCAGAAGGGAGGACTTTTAAACTAAAAGGACTAAGAGAAAAGTCCCCACAGATGGTAAGTTCTCATCAGATGCAAAAATTTCTTAGAAAAGGGTGCAGAAGGGTTTGTGGCACAACTATTTTCATTGGAAGCACATCATTCCAATACATTTATACCCTGAGATATATGCAAAAATTATAGATGAGCACTCGGTGGTGATTGGAGAAATGTCCAAGGGTCTGCCTTCAAAAAGAGACCATGACCATGCCATCCAGCTAGTACCATGGATTCAACCACCCAACATCAGACCTTATAGGTACCCCTATATGCAAAAGAGTGAGATTGAGAAGATAGTTCAAGAGATGTTAGAAGAAAGACTTATTCGTCATAGTCAAAGTGCTTACTCTTCTCCTGTAGTGATGGTACGGAAAAAATATGACAATTGGCGCATGTGTCCAGATTATAGGGAACTCAATAAGTACATAGTTAAAGATAAGTTTCCTATTCCTATAATTGATGATTTGCTAGATGAGTTACATGGTGTTGTTTACTTTACAAAACTTGATCTTCATTCCGGATATCATCATATTAGAATCAGGGATGAAGATATTCATAAAACAACCTTCAGGACACATGAAGGACACTATGAGTTCTTGGTAATGCCTTTTGGACTAACAAATGCACCCTCTACATTTCAAATCTTGATGAATTCCATCTTTAAGCCATTTCTTCGAAATTTTGTTTTAGTGTTCTTTGATGATATATTAATCTATAGTAAAACATGGGAGGAACACCTACATCATGTAAATAAGGTGTTGAAACTCTTAAACAACATAAACTTTATGCAAATCCTTTTAAGTGTTATTTTGGTGTCAAGGAGGTTGAATATCTGGGTCATATTGTCTCTTATGAAGGTGTTAAAGTGGATCCTAACAAGATAAAATCCATGCTTGAATGGAAGGTTCCCAAAACCCTAAAAAATCTTCGAGGATTTTTGGGGCTTACAAGTTATTATCATAGATTTGTAAGGAATTATGGCAGCATCATAGCACCACTCACAAATTTATTGAAGGACTCTTTCCATTGGAACGAGTAAGCTACTATGGCCTTTGAGAAGTTGAAGGAGGCCATGTGCACCACTCAGTTCTAGCCACCCCAAATTTTTCAAAAACATTCATTGTTAAATGTGATGCTTTAGGGTATGGTATGGGGGCAGTACTCATGCAAGAAGGGTAAACCATTGCCTTCGAGAGCTACCAATTCAAAGGTAAGAATATCTCTAAACTAGTTTATGAGAAAGAAATGTTAGCAATACTTCATGCAGTGAAGCAATGGAGACCATATCTAATGGGATGACATTTCAAAGTAAAGACGGATCATCATAGTTTGAAATACTTCTTAGAGCAACGTTTATCATCAGAAGAACAACATAAATAGGTTTAAATAATGTTGGGGTATGATTTTGAGATAATATAAAAGAAATGGAAAGAGAATGTAGTTACTAATGCTTTATCTCGAAAGGATGAATCGCCAGGGCATTGTTGTGTGTCATATCTATAATAGGATTGATAGAGGAAGCAAGGTCTGAATGGAAAAATGAACCAGGTACAAAAAATCTCATTCAGAATATCCAACAAGATCCAAGCATGTCAGAAAAATTTATATGGAAAGGAGATGTTTTATGGTATAAAGATAAATTATATCTATGTAAGAATTCAATCCTTAAAAATAGGGTTCTATCTGAAATCCATGCTTCTCCAGTAGGGGTCATTTTGGCTTCTTAAATACTTATCATCGAATCAAGCATGATTTTTTCTGGGAAGGGCTAAAAGGAGATGTCCAAAATTTTGGCAGAATGCATGGTTTGTCAGCAAAATAAGGGTGAAACAATTAAGTCCCTAGGTCTTTTACAACCTCTATCTATTCCTAGCCAGAGGTGGGAAGAGGTGTCCATGGACTTCATCACAGGATTGCCTAAATCAGAAGGTAAAAATGTAATCATGGTGGTGGTGGAAAGACTCACCAAATATTCCCATTTTTGTGCTTTATCACATCCATTTGTTGTGAGTACAAGTAGCAACGGCCTTTAGGGATACAATTTAGAAGCTACATGGGACACCAAAGATTATAGTAAGTGATCGAGACCCTATCTTTACTAGTAATTTTTGGACTGACTTGTTCTCATGCTTGGGCACACAACTAGCTCGTAGTTCCTCTTATCATCCCAGTCTAATGGGAAAATAGAGGTGGTAAACAAGTTCTTGGAGGGATATCTTCATTGTTTTACATCAGATAAGCAAGCGAGATGGGTCCAATGGTTACCATTGTTGGCAGAATGGTGGTATAACACCTCCTTTCATACTTCATCTAAAATGTCTCCTTTCTTGGCATTATATGGGTACCATCCACCATCTATCACTTCATCTTTGAGAGTCCAACCAAAGGTTTGAGCAATTGAAGAACATATTCAACACCAATAAGAGGTGCTTTCTAGTCTCAAGGAGAATTTGGCCATGTCACAAAACCGCATGAAGCAAAGGAAGACCAACATCACAGTGAAAGACATTTTGAAGTCGGTGATTAGGTTTTTGTGCGTTTATAACCATATAAGAAAATGTCCTTAAAACAAGAAAAAGGATAACAAGCTTTCACCTAAGTATTATGGTCCTTATCAAGTGTTATAGAAGATTGGAAATGTAGCATACAAACTAGAACTTCCTCCGGCTACTTGAATTCATCCAGTCTTCCATGTATCTTGCCTAAAGAAGGTAATTGGACAGACAATATCAACCCAGAAAGTGTTACCCGAGCTTGATGAAGAGGGCATAATCATCCTGGAACCAGAATGCATCCTTTAGACACGCACTAAGCGATTGAGGACAAGATTCATCACTGAGTATTTGATCAAGTGGAAAAATCTAGACAATGAAGATGCAACTTGGGAGGATGCAAATTTCCTGCAACAACATCCAGATCTTCTCAACATTGGGGACAATGTTGCTTTGAAGGGGAGGGGCATGCTATGCCCTTAATCATATATCTTATATTGGATGTATATATCCAACTTGTGGCTATCATAACTTCTTATCATTATGTATCTCTTTCATATATGTTATATTTTCATTAGTGGGTCGACCTTGGTGTTGGCCATAACATAGGAATAATATATATACGGGTTAGTAGGTAGTAGTTGATCATGATATTCAACATTTGAGTCTTATTTTCTGGTTTGGAGGTTTCCCCCTCGAAGTGGCTAATCTATTCTTCTTGCACATTGAGATCATTTATCTGAAATATTGTGTCATTGGTGTTATATTGCTGCTAATAATCAGATTTATTCAAGTAATTACATTACAATTGTAGTAGTAAGTGCATGATTTTTGACTACATTTTCCCCCACTTTATGTTGGTGAGCAGAAATCTTAGTAACATAAATTAGATATAGATGCATACCCAAGAGAATTCCAAAGAATTCCATCCGTCGTAGAATGCACTGAGATGTGGTAGTAAACTTGTGTCAAAAGAACCATATAGTGTGTTGAACCATGAATCAACGTGTTGATCCATGCAACATAGCGGGAAATGTAATGTTTTGATCAAGTGAATTAAATGTGAGTGATGATTGTAATGGTAAATGATTGATAATTTCAAATGTGTGTGATGATAATGAGATGGGGTGGGGGTGATCAGTTCCCAATCCGAACATGTGTATATGAATAATTAAGCTCGGAGGATTTGGGCATCCTGCCACCAGAGGAAGAGTGTAGGGAGAAAGGTGTGTTATTCTCTAGCCTGTAACTACATCCTCAAGATCTAGCCACTGCAGACGGACTCAGATCAAACATTTGTGGTTTTGGATCTAAATAATTTTGATCAAATAGTTGACCCATATAGGAGTGGTATAGGAAAGGCACTCTTTCCCCCACTCCATAGGTGTCACCACAATGTGATGTCTTCCAAGTTAGGTCATTTGGAAGAAAACATGAAATGGATGATGGCTTCCAAGTTAGGTCATCTGGAAGCAATTATAAAATGTATGGTGGCTTCAAGCTAGGTCATCTGCAAAGCAATTACAAAATATATGATGGCTTCTAAGTTAGGTCATCTGGAAGCAAGCATAAAATATAGAATAACTTCCCAAGTTAGGTCATCTAGGAAAGTAACGCATGTAACTCCCAAGTTAGGTCATCTGGGAGGCCAATTGTGTTGTATTGTATTGATTGATTTATATGGTTTTAGGTTGTTATATATTTGAAATCATTGATTGTTTGATTGATTGGTTACTCATAGATAGATTTTACACTATTTACCCCCCATTAGGTCATAATGGGGAATTGATAGAAATCAGTGAATGATCATATGGAAAATATTTTAACACTTGATTCCCCCATGCTAGGTTGTTAAGGGGAAGTGATGAAATGTCATAGAGAAAAATTACATGTTTTTTTCCCCAGGTTAGCTCATTAGGGGGGAATTGATGGTGAAATGTTGCATGGTAAACTAGTAAATGTTTGAAAATGATGAATTAGTGGTGTTGCATTGTGATTTAAGGAGAATTATAGGATGACCCAAATGATATGCCCCCCCTTTTGCTGAAAGGGGAAGTGATGATAAGCATGAATGTTAAGCAAAAAGTAAGCACGAAATAAATAAAAAGTGATAGAAATCACAAAAAATGTGTACGAATTAGATGGGAGACGACGCCAAGAAGATTTAATATCTGTGTAATATGTTTAAAGGAATATCCAAAATGAAATATACCCACCAACATGTACTTGACAATGTCACTTGTCCTACCATGTGTGGGCGTCATCAATGTTGCAAGAAGCCTGAAGAAGCAAAATTGAAAACAAGCACTAGATGATCATCAATAAAATAAGACATAAATCACCTATTTAGGGGCCCATGGGATGGATGTCTTATTGTAGTGTTGGGATGTCATGATGGTATGGTTTCATAATGCCATAGTGTTGTAGCCAAATGGCGAGAAGAATATTTGAAAAACACAAAAAAATCATATGTTAGAAGTTATAAAGAGAAAATGTGATAAACTTGAAGGTGTAAAGAAAGAGAATATTGATGATTATCCCGGGGTGGATAATAATGTTGAAAATAGTAAAAAACCATGAGGTAGATGCTATAAGAATAAGGTTTTCATATAGAAATATAAATCCAAGCAAAGGCAATGAGCCTAAGCGAGAGACGATAATATCTTGGTGGATCTAATGGGAAAGACCGAGGTGTACAAATCTAGAATGTTGATAAATGTTGTCATAGAAAGTTGATGAAGTAGTGAATTTGAAAGGAAAAGACGAGAGATGGTAGTTGAGTACCAAAACTCCCGAGTTCCTTCATGTGTGAAATTTTTTGAGGAATTGACATTTGTTAGTTCTTTAAATATATGGCTTTTATTGGTCTAAAGATGATGTGTTAAGACCTATGATATCTTTAATGAGGTAGGGACCCCACCATTTTTTAGTGTATTTTTATTCTTTATCATGTGTATAATCAAGTTTAAGGACAAGGTCACCCACGTCAAAATTACGCAGATGAACAAGTTTGTTATGTTGTTTGGAAAGGCATTTTTATGTTTATGATTATGAGTGTATTCTCAATCACGTTTTTCTTATAATAATTTAAGGTCATGGAGACAGGCCTCATGAATTTCCTCGTATAGAATGATACCATGAAGGGAAATTTGGAGCAAAGTGAGTTCCACCTCGAGTGGAAGGAATGCCTCTGCTTCATAGGTAAGTGAAAATGGGGTTAACTCAGGGGTTATACTGAGACATTGGTGCGGTATGCCCATAATGTAGGATATAACTTTGTGTGCCAATATGTGTGTGATTCATAAATCATCTTTTGTAAGATTTTGTTGATAATTTTATTCGTAGACTTAGCTTTTCCATTGCATTATGGATGATATGGTGTTGAGAATAGATGTTTGATTTTGAATTTAGCACAAAGTTTCTTCATTTATTTGCATTTGAAGCTCCCACCATTTTCATATATGATGATGGTATAAGGAATTCCAAAGTGGAAAATGATTTGATTGAGGAAAAATTTAGATGTAGTAAGGCCATACATGTTAGTGAGAGGCATGGCTTCAACCCACTTAGTGAAGTATTCCATTTTTATGATGATGAAGACATGACTTCTCTTGAGACCAAGGTAATTTCCCAATGTAATCCAATTCTCGTATACATAAGGGCAAAGGATTTGTGATAGATTACATCTCATCTAGAGGGGAATGAATCAAGTCATCATGATATTGGAAAGGTCGAACATTTTGGAAAATTCATGAGTGTCAAATTCTAGTGTATGCCAATAATAACCCATACATAGGCACTTATGTGTAGTAGCATGACTACTACAATGGCCACTGTAAGTGCCCAGCGCACTTCTTCTAAGATAAGGGAAACCTCATCTTTTTTAATGCATCAGAGTAGGGTACCTTTGAAGTTGCGATAATATAATATGTCATCTTTAAGTACATATTTGACAGCCTTTTACGTATTCACAATCTTGTTTGGGGATCAGTAACTTTGGGTATGTCCGGCATTGTATGAATTGATGGATGTCAGCATACCAAGGGTCCTATGTAGGGCCATGTGACTTGATATTAAAAACATCCTAAATGTCTTGAGGAGGTGAAATAGTTGGGGTTTGTTGGATTTGTATACTATTTTCATCGTGATGATAAAAATGTGACTGAAACTAAGTGGTAGACATGGAAAAAGAATCAGCCAATGCATTTTATTTGCACAAAATTGATTCAATGGTAAATGAAGCGAAACATGGCATCAAATCCCAAAATAATTCATAATAAGTTTCATTTTTGTTGTGACATTGATATGTGTTGAGAGAGACGAATATTGTCTTAAGGAGAAGACACATAAAGGATTCATGAGTAAGAAATAGGCACATTTGAAGGCGTGGAAATATAGGAAAGGAAACATGCACCAATACAAGTTGGTTCATGACTTAATCATTGTTATGGATACATTCTATTTTTGGAGATAATGTGCAAAGAACACATCGGGATGGAGACTTGCGTGACACGCAACTGGTATTTTGCAAACAAGTGGTAGATAAGCGTTATGCATGGGTTTAAGTTAATAATAGGATTTCTTCTTAGAGTTAACTATAGGACATCTATTATTAGTGCACTTGCATGTGTGCATGTTATTGTAAAGGTGCATGGCTATTATTAGCATGCAACCTGATTTGAGAAGTGCGTAAGAGTGAAGGGAAAGTCCCCACCTCTATAAATATGTATTGAACTATGTAGTTTAGAGAGACTAGTGAGTTATTGTAAAGTTATGTTGTTGGATCTAATGTGCGCATGACTTATGGATATACTTTATAATGTAAGAAGCTTCTATGTTTTATAGTGTTTAATGTAATGAATGATATTGGCTAGATAATGGTGTTAGACATAACTGAAACTGGTTCATGTATGGTTAATCTTATTATAGTTATTGTTTAATTCATGATTCACTAAGATCTAGATTTGGATTATGCATTGTGGAATGTTTATGTTTATTTATGGATCTGAATATGTATTATCTTCATCACACTAACATCTTCATAAGAAACTCTAAAGAGGGCTTGGTACCTTTGTGCTTTGGGTGAGAACTCAGCTCAGTCTGGGTGATGTACCAATGCGCTTGGGTTTTACATAGTAGATTCTAGGTTGCATCATTGGTTCCATTGTTGGGACCTCTTTTTCAGTTGTTTTCAAGATGTTTCATGATGAAGATGTATTGGTTGACCTTAGCAAGTGTTGAGGAGTGGATAAAATATCTAGAAGAAGAGTACGCTTGGAGGTTCGAACTAGATTTGAGTTTGACGCACGCACGTGGGTGGAGAAGAATTGTATGATTGTTTGTATGAGAGCTTCTTTGTTATCTTTTCGATAGAATTGTATGAGTGGCTGATTTCTTATGCATCTAAAAGGAATTAGAGGTATCACACACTTGTCTAGACATAGGAATAATTTCAGGCCCTCTATGATGTTGATCTGATTTGAATGCGTATTGTGGACACTTTATTCGTGGTTTTGAATAGCTATATTTTGGAGTACTCAATTTCCAATTATTCTTTCTCGAGGTAGCTAAGTTCTATTTTTACTTTATCCTAGGGAACTTATTTACAAAGCATTCCTTTGGAAATCAAAATCTTGATGGTAACCCTGAACTTGGAAGAGAAGTCGATGGCTAGCTAAAGTCTATAACTCGCGATGGCATGAGGACAGGTTTGGTGAAGGATGGTGGACCTAGAGAAGAGAGGAAATGGGAAGAAAGGAAGCTTAATTACAATGAGGTGTGCGAGGGAGATAAGAGAAGAAATGTGATATTATAGAGTGGATGACATTGAGGAGAGATGGATCGTGAAGGATTTGGAGCTCATGCAGAAGGCATGGAGCAGAGCATCCGAAACTCCCCATTTGGGAAAGCATGACAGGAAAACTCCTCGGCCTCACATGGGAGCATGCCAGTAGAGATGTTATGGGCTGTGGACATGCATCTGAATCTACCTAGAAACCTAGCCCTTGTACTTGGTTTTCTAGTATCTAGTACAACCAGTAATCAACAAGCTTATTTGGGGAGTAGTAGAAAAGGACTTAATCAAGTAGTTACTACATCTAATGTCAAGAAAATGTATTCTTTGTTATTTGGAGGTACCTTTTTAGGTACATCATCAGCACATAGAACTCAAGCGCGCATAATTTTGGACTCACTTCTGGGAGTAGTACCACTTCACAAACTGTAGGAGTTCATTTTAGTAACACTATTGGGACACATGGAAGTACATCCACTAGTCCACTTCCAGAGACATGAGGAGGATCAGGGGGCATAGGTGGCTCTAGTTCTGGTGGATAGGTGGTTCTAGAGGTAGAGGTAACACAGGAGGTTCTAGATCAGGTGGGGAGGTCCTTATCAACCCTAGAATATTTACATGGAGATGTCTCTTCTTCTTATAGAGTATAGGGAATAGAAGATGCTATTAAACACGTGCACATGTGTGAGATATTGTGGCGCACAAAAGGAATTACGGACTTCGAGTACAAGGCAAGTCAACTTGTAACTACATTGTAGGGACGTGCTTAGAGTTAGTATAGAAAGTTTGACCCTTATCATACTTATGTAGATTATTATGCAACATTACGAGATGCTTTCCTTAAGGATTTTCATATCCCCGAGTTCAAGTAGAAGAGTATAAGCATGCTCAAGGATATTAATCAGCACACTACTAAGAGTGTTGGGAATATGATACTCATTTCAAAACACTATTGTATGATAACTTTAAGCCAACATGAGTGGTTCATTGGGGGCTGATCACACCTTTTAGAAGGGCACTGTCACATAAGACATATATGGACCCGCATGAGGCACTTGAAGTCACATTGCACGTTGAGGTAGTCAAAATTATAGACACTAGAGTGAGCCCATTCTAGAGGCACATATTGAAGTTATGGCAAAAAAGTTGGAGAAACTATCGGCTAATTCAGCACATGAGACACGCCTGGGATTTGGTGAATTTTATGAAGTGGAAGGACACACTAAGGATAGTTGTCCCCGTAGGTCAATGCATTCATTATTGCTTGACTGCGAGATATGTCATTTAGACCATGATGAAAAATACTACCCATTATTACAATGCATGATAAGAAAGAATGTATCTTGTTATTGTAAGATTTTTCGGTCCACGACTCATAATACAGAAGACTGCAAGTTGATTGGTCAGATCCATGATGCCATAGATATTGGTGTGTGACAGAGATAATAATATCGAGATAATTCTAAAAATAAAATGAGCATCATGATCATAATCACAACCAAGGGCTCTATGATCGGAGCGAAGGGTGCTTTCAAGAAATCATGGCAAAGGTCGAGGATACCTTGGTGGATTCGAGGGTTGAGGTCATGGTGGTGGATGAGGTGAGTTTCCTTGCAAAACATGTTTTACATGTGGATCTCTTGACCACTACAGGTGTGAATGTCCTCAGAATATTACTTGTTCCTTTTGTGGGAAGAATCACAACTATGAGGAATGTCTGGACTTATATGAGCATCTTAGTAAGAAGCATAAACAAGAGAACAAGGGCACAAGGATGGTTAGAATACAATGTGCCATAGAGAATTAGTGGATGCCAAAGTTGGCACTGAGAACTGAGGTAGTACTTGTGAAGATTACTACACGCATTGAAGTTGTGCATGCCAGAGAGATGTTACAATAAGCCTACCATCACTAAGGAGGAAGTTTTACATGCAAGGTACCCAGATCCTACACATCAGAAGGAGGTTTATCAGGAGACCATGGAGGTACTCAGAAATATTCAAGGTGAAATATAGTGTTTAAAGGAAGTCATGGAAGTTGGAACAAAAGAAGGCAATAGAGATAGTCTAATAATAAATTGATGATTTGAAAGAAGTATGCAAGATGTTACGCCAGAGAACATCATTCCATTACTAGGGAATTGGCTAAAGGGAAACACTCCATGCATAGTATTGAGAATGGATGGCAGATCCTACATGCTAATATTCCCCCTCATAGCTTGGATTATGACAAGGAGATTACCACTGAATGCTATTGTGGATGGATGGCTTTTGAGCAATATATTGATTGACACATGTGTGGAAGTGAATGTACTTACTTTAGATGCATGGGTATAGATGGGTAGACCTCCATTACAACCATCCTCTAATGTATTTTTATGGCTAATCGAACTAAGGCCACTCTAATCAAAATTTTAAAGGACGCATCCATTACTATACAAGGGGCCAAGCTCACTTGGGGACTTTGAGGTCTTAGCACTTACAGAAGAAGATAACTTTCCAACTCTACTTGGGTGCCCTTGGTGTTATGAAAATAATGTTGATCTACAGTTCAACAAGGGGTATATAAGTTTTGAGAACAAGGAAGAAAGAGTTGGTATTCCTTTAACATATGGGAAATATGCACCTTATGTTGAACCATTGAGTGAGGAATACCTAAACAGAATTTATGTACACGTCATTCGAGATCCAAAATTACTTGAGCCATCTAAGAAAGGAATCCTCCAGTGGGAAGATGCACAATCTATTAGTGATACTACAAGTATTGCTTGTGACAATTGGGTGCATGACACCTATGAGATGGTTGGGCACGAAGTAAGAAGCACATTTGCATGGAGAAGAAACCCTCATTGTATTAGGAGAATAGGTAAAAAATCTTTACCTCAGTACACTAGAGAAGGAGACCCTATGGTATTCCTGCATGCCATGGAGGAGCAGTGGAAAATCAAGTTGAAAGAAGAAATATATTAGTGTATACCCCTGCATGGGATGGCAATGCACTGGTGGATGGTTCACAGGGATAATCTCATAGAATGGAATGAAGTCAGAATTGCTCTAACCACTTGATTCTTCAGGAGAAATGCACTTACTCAAATCTGCATATATCATGGTAATCAACTTGTTTAGCACCACGTTGATCAATAGTATGAGAGACTCTGGACAGAGGGCAGGAAGATTTACCACCTTCACTTTGGGTGCACAAACTTTATTCCACTTTACAAGGTTGCGCACGCGCGTTTAGTATGTTTATGCGAGAAGCGTATAGGAGACTAAAAATCGGCGAAGACTTAATGAAGGAATGCCCCAAACTTTTGAGTACTTCTCTACTAAACCTCTGGTAAGAGAGGAATTATGAGTTATGGAGAGCTTAACTATGGGAGACAGTTTCAAGGCTGAAGAACTCATTTAGGAGTTATTTGATGAGGAAGAAGAAAGGAGCTCATTTTTATGAAATAGATGATACTGAGATCCTGAACTATTTATGTGCACTTGCCTTGAGAAGGAGAAAGGAAAGATGGTCTACATAGTGGATGATGAAGAAGTAGAATATTTAGAAATAGCTCATTCAAGTAGGTATGCATGAAGTGTTAGACAACACGGATAAGAATGCGCACACCTATCATGAACATATGAAGACAAAGAAAGTGAACATTGGCATGGATGTTGAACCTAAGGAGGCCATAATTGGGGATTATTGGTCTGATTTTGAAGTGGCAAAGATAATTGAGTTACTATGATATTTTAAGGATTATTCCCTAAGGGCTACCATGATTTTAAAGGATTACATGAGTCATTAAGTAAGATGAAGATTAAGCTAAAGGAAGGAGCACGCCTAGTTAGGAAGAGACCTTACAGGATGAACCTCAACCTATGCATAAAAGTTAAAAAAGAAATTGACAAAATGCTAAAATTTGGCATCATTAAGCCCCTAGAAGAATCAGAGTGGGTTAGCCCCATGGTAATCAGTATAAAGAAATATGGTCGGATTAGGATTTGTGTGGATTACAGGGAGCTGAATGCTGCATGTGTGATTGATCCTTTTCCTACGCCTTTCACCGAGGAAATATTAGAAGGTGTTGTAGGGCACGAAGTTTACTCTTTTATAGATGGATTCTCTCAGGTATCATTAGGTTAGAATTACATAGGAAGATCAAGAGAAAATGAATTTCACCACTAAATGGGGAAGTTTTGCATATATTGTGATGCCCTTTGGTTTGAAACAATGTATGCTGCTATATTTTTGTGCATAGTTGTTCAAGAATTCTAGGATTTTATTCACAAATTCTTACAGGTTTACTTGGATGATTGGACGGTATATGGGCTTGTTAAGGATCATTGTGATAATTTTTGCTTAATGTTTGAAAGATGCAGACAGTTAAACATCTCTTTAAACATCAAGAAGTGTGTGTTTTCTACACCTTTTGGAACTCTGTTAGGGCATATCATCTTGAGGAAGGTTTATTTGTAGATCTATCTAAGGTTGCGATTATTGTGGGCTGGATGAACCTACTAGTCAAAGTGAGGTGCGCATATTTTTGGACCACATAGGGTATTACAGAAAATTTATCAAAGGATATGCAAATATTGTTACACCCCTGGAAGAGTTACTAAAAGGAAAAGGGACATTTTATTGGGGAGAACCACAGCATAGCGCACATTTGAGGCATTAAAGGAGAGACTTACTATAGCATCGGTTCTGCATTTTCCCTCATGGAGCCAACCATTTCACATACATGTAGATGCCTCAGCACAACCATTAGTGTGATGTTAGTTTAACAGAGGAGAAAGTATTATAGATCATCCTATTTTTTTGCTAGTAGAAAGTTAACTCTGTAGAAACAGTAATTACACAACTACAGAGCACGAGGCCTTTTTCAATGATCTATATGTTGCATAAAAATTTAGATGTATTTTGCTAGCAACACCCTTTGTATTTTATACTGATCACATGGCATTAAAATATTTGGTAAATAAACCCATTCTATAGGGGCACATATGTCGATGGGTTCTCTTACTCAAGAATTTGACTTTACTGAGTCATAATAAAACTAGGTTTAAGTAATTCTAGCCCAGACCACTTGTCAAGAATTCAATCAAGGAGGACACACAGACAATTAAAGATATAATGTCGGATGCATAATTGTACAGGTTACATCGTGCACCTTCAGAATTGGAGGATATTGTTATCTTTTACACATAGGTATGACACTAGAAGGAATGAAAGCATTAGAGAAGAAACAACTTGTGATCGGCGTTGCACCTTTCATGTTGATCGGTGGTGATTTATACAAACTAGGTTGAGATGAAGTATTGTGGTGTGTACTATGAACATGAGTGCATGAGATATCATGGAAGAGGCTCATGGTGGTATTGCAAGTGGGCATTATGTAGGTGATGCCACCTGCGCGCAAGATTCTACTCGATGGATTATGGTGGGAGACCTGTACAAAGATTGTAAAGAGTATTGTAAGGCATGTGATCACTATCAATGCCTTGGTAAACCTGGGAAAAGAGATAAAATTCCTTTGAGGCCTATTGTTAGTGCAAAGCCATTTGAGAAATGGGTTATAAACTTTGTGGGTCCTATTTCCCCAGTCACACATAGAATTGGATCACGTTATATCATCACTTGTACATATTATCTTACAAGGTGGGAAGAAGCAACACCTACAAAGGATTGTACAACAACGATAATAGCCGAGGTTCTCATGGGAAAATATTCTTACTAATTATGGGTGTCTATTGAGTTTGACAAGCGACAGGGGAATACACTTCCTGAATGAGACAATCAAGATATTATTGGATGAATTTATGATTGCACACCATAAGACTATGCCTTATCACCCTCAAGAAAATGGGACTATTAAGGCTTTCAACAAGATATTAAGCCAGACCTTGAAAAAAATTGTGATGCTAGAAGGAAAGATTGGGGTGATAAATTTTTGTTGTCCTTTAGGCATATAGAACAGCCTACAAGAGGTTGAATAAGGCCACACCTTTTCAGTTGGTGTATGGTGCAGAAGTAGTTCTTCCCATGGAATTCATGTTACCTTCTTTGTGTATTGCGTGATCTGGAGGTCTAGCTGATGAGCAAGAATTGGAAGAGAGAATTGACAAGTTCATACAGTTAGATGAGAGGCCCGCCATAGCACGTTGTAGTCAGAAGCAAGAAAATACCAAGTAGAAGGCATGGCATGATAGAAACATCAAGGATAAGAAGCTTGAGGTTGGACATATGGTACTTATTTATGATTCCAAGTTTCTACACCATCCAAGAAAACTTAAGGTGCATTGGTTGGGACCATATGTTATCACTCATATACTTGAATCAGGCACTTTCCAATTAGAGGCGCTTGATGGAATACGGTTACCTAGTTACTTCAATGGGAGTAGGTTGAAGCCTTACTATAAATAAGTCTTCTTGGTGTTTGTAATACAAAATTAATGCCATTTAGTCTAGATTTCCCTTTACGTATTTCTTATAATGTATATCCTTCTTCGTCGCTATGATTTGTCAATTTAGTTTGGTGTTTTGTGTAATAAGCATGTTTACATACTTTGGAAGTTAATTACAATCGAAGTATTTTTATGTCCAAATGGACTGCACATACCATTGGTGTGGGGTGATTATTATTTGTTATTCAAAAATAGGTACACATAAGAACATACTATTATAGGTGCTATGCAAAGATGGAAGGAAGTTGTTAGAAAGAAATTTTCTCCAAAACAATACCATAATTGGAAATAAAGGAATGAACAGTATAACATGAGGTAAGAAATGGCCATGGAAACTACTAGAAGAGGGTGCGGTGGCGAGGTACTGGGTGTGTGGAAGAGAATTCTATAGCTAGAAGCTAAGAAGGCACGCTAGAAGGTTATAGCTGAGGCGCGAAGGTGTAACACGCGGAAATTGGGAAAATGGTCAATTAATGAGAGGATTGGTGGTAGGTGAAGGAGTAATAAATGCACTAACTTTTGAAAATCTATATAAGGATGTGATGCGGGTTCATTTTTACCTTTGTGATCACAAGTATTCAAGCAAGCTAAGTGTGACCGAGCCAAGTAAATCGTATTGAGGTGTGGAGAGCTATGAAACTAGACGTGGAGAGAATATTTATGCATGGAAGTGGCTTGCATCCCCATTGGTGAAGGGTTTGAGCATAGTAGAAGCATTAAGAAGGAGCTAGGGCACATGGTTTTGAGCTATGGCACGCGATTTCGAGCTAGGGTTTGAGCTTACTCGATGCAAAATACAAAAGGTAGGATTTTATCATAGCACCAAAGAAAACACACCTACAATAGGTATGAAAGGGAAGAAAAAGGTGGAATTTGAGGTTGAGGTTGATCCCGAGAGAAATTTTTCAGAGATGCAGTATCCAAAAGGAGTTATAGTCAAATAGGATTGGGATTCCCACATTCATCAATGCAAAGTAAGTGATTATAACCACTGAAAACAGAGGAGAATTGGATGCATTGTTGAATAAGAAGACCTGTATGCACATGGTGGATGATATGTCTAGTATATGATGATGTTGGGGAGAATTTTCTTAAGAAGGTAGGGGTTTATCAGTTATATGAACTCCCATATTTTGGAAAACCATAAGCTTTTACTAATGGCTTGATGAGCAGAGTCCATGAGGACTTTTTCTATTTTGTTGGACGGAGGTAAGGATCACAACAACCCTGATTGCCACATTGACAGGACTAAAGGGCACAAGGATAGATATTATGAGTGATCTAACTAATAAGGAAGTTGTTATAGCCACCAATAAGGAGTTAGGATACTCCAAAGGTCCGTGTGGAATGGACATAGACAAACTAAAGAAGTATCATGTAGTACAAGCAGTCATGCATCTTCTCACAAAGTTAAATGATCAAGAGAGATGGTCATAGGTAAATACAATGTGGCTACATATTGCAAAGAAAATGATAGAGGAGAAATCTACAACTTGGATGGCTACATTGCGGAAAATATTACTGAGGAAGTGCACACAGGTGAGAAGATAATTTTTGGTGCTATCCTACTATCTTTGGTGTTTGTAGAAATTGGAGTTCCCGATGGGCCAAAGAAAAAAATTTGGGAATACCCCATAGAGAAGAAGTCCCTCACGGAGAGGTTTGAGAAATACTTATGTGAAGGATCAATGAGTGGACCATTCAAGAAAATGGCAAAACCATGGTATGACCAACTTTGCGTGGAATTTGAGGAGGAATGGTGCATTCCAAAGGAGCTACCCTTGATAGTAGGCAAAAAGATGCAGATTCGTAGTATATCAACATTTCTACATTGCACAATTTTCCATGAAGGATGGGACATGGAGTCCATGGTGCAAACTACCCTATGCCTTCACAGTGTGTTACTTCTAGGCCTTAGTTTACAAGTAAACCGATGCGGGCAGCTAAACTTCAACGTAGACAAGGTAGATTGTGACTACCATACTCTCAAAAAAACATATGTTTATCCAGTCGGTCTGCCTACATTAAGAGGCTCATTTCAGATGTTATAAGTATAAATCTAGTAAGTTTGTCTATTGGGGATAGTTGAACCGCACTCATCTATCTTCAGCTCAAGCCTAGGATGGATAATAACAAGTATGTGGAGAATGAATTTTTGTTACAGGGGCCGCTAAGGGAAAACATATGGTTGAGAATGTGGCAGCTCCAAATCTTGCCGTGACCATAGAGATAGATGAGGAAGAAGAACATGAGGATAGTGGAGGCTTGGACCATAGAGGTTAGAGGAAGCCCATAGATAGAGTGGAGAGTGAGAGCAAAGATACTCCACCGTAGGATTAAAAAGGATGCATGGAGTCCCTGAAGAGCACCAATTCAAGAGGGTATTCAGAAGAACCAGGACCTAAGGCATAGGAACATCATAGCTTGTACAAATATCACCTTGACTCTCCCCTCATAAAGAAGTATCGAAGAAGAACAAAAGAAGAAAGTTGAAGCTTAATGAGGAGGCAGAGGAGTGCGAAGAGAGAATACCTGGAACTCCAGTGCAACTAAAAGATGTGGAGGATCCCAGGGATGAAGAAATGGAAGATGAAGAAGGGGTGAAAGAAGTAGAAAAATTGTGCGCAAGAAAACTAGCACACCGATTCTGAGATCAAATCGGAGAAGGGCCAACTCCATACCTTGGCACTCATGCTCCTAAGGTGCCAAGGACGAAGAGAAGTGAAGAGTATGTTGTGCCAAGAATGGGATATGCTGAGGACACAAGAAAAATCATTCACGCCCGGTTTCAAAGCACGGTGGACCTTAAGAAATTATATGGATGCGAGCTAATGGATTTAGATATGGCCACTACACATGTAAGGAAACACTTATCTGGTCCATGTAGACACATATGGATGAACCGGATTTTGATGTATGTGAGGATTCATCTATCTCAAGAAGAGTAAAGAAGGCACCGCAGAGCAGGCACATGACCATAAAGCCCAGTCTTATGTCTGATGAGTAGGTAAGAAATGTCTTAGTCAAGGTATCTACTGAGGTGGCACGAGAGGAATATTTATAAGGCCACCACCATTAGAGTGGTGATGGAGGATAAAAAGATAAAAATTTAGAAATAGAGCACTTAAAGGTAGAGAAGGAACGAGAAATGGACAAAGAATGAGGATTTTGTTAGCATGGCGGAGGAGATTGGTGATTACATTCTGAAAGAAAGGCCTCATCTAGAACCAAAGGTACCTGAAAATTTTCCTTCTATTATGCATTATGTGCACACTTTGGTTGATTTGGTGTTAGAAGATGGATCACTTAGAATTCCCCCACCAAGAGATGTTGAACAAGAAGCAGAGAGAGAAAAGACCTCTATGATCGAAAAATTTCAACATATGAGGCATTGTTCTAGACTTTAAAGGATGAGTTAAAGAAAGCAGACCAAGCTCTAAACTTGTGTGCAACACTAGAGGTAGTGATAAGGACCAGAACTTTGGTTGAAGATAATGAAGTTCTGGCAAAAATGAAAGATGAGACTTTAGGGTACATAGAAAGATTGGCACTAGTAAAAAAAGTGTGAAGCCCTTGCAGCAGCCTAAGATCCACATAAGGAGAGGATAGATGAGATTGGGAAGCTTATAGCATAGAAGATGGATCTTCTAGAAGGAATGATGTCTGTTATGGCCAATGTTGTTCGAGTACTACAAAATGAGAAGGAAAATATTACTCAGGACGAGTTAGATGCCATCACCACAGATATTCTAGAAAAGACAAGGACAACGCTAGATGACTAGAAAACATTGGAGGAAGAAATAAAACTTGAATATCCAGAGTTGATCCTCCTAGTTGAAGAAGAGGATGTTGTAGAGTAAAGATTCATTCTTTTGTATAGTGATTCTTTGAATTCTTTCAATTCTTATTCTTTATTATTTGGGAACATCAGAAAGAATCCCATTGTCGGAAAGTAATGTACTTCAAGTATGGGGTAATGTTGAGCGAATGAATATTATCCTAAGGAGAAGACACAGAAAGGATTCGCGCACATGAAATATGCACATTTGAAGACGTAAAAATATAGGAAAGGAAACGCATGACGGCGTACAATTTGGCTCATGAATTAGCCATTTTTATGGATACATGCTATTTTTGGAGATAGCGTGCGGAGCACACATCGGGATAGAGACTTGCATGACACACAACTAGTATTTTTGACGAGTGGTGGATAAGCACCATGCATGGGTTTAAGTTAATAATAGGATTTCTTCTTAGCATTAATTGTTGGACATTTGTTATTAGCACACTTGCATATGTGCATGATATTGTAAAGGTGCATGGCTATTATTAGCATGCGACCTAATTTGAGAAGTGCATAAGCGGTGAGGGGAAAGTTCCCACCTCTATAAATATGTATTGAACTATGTATTTTAGAGAGACCGAGTTATTGTAAAGTTATGTTGTTGGATCTAATGCGTGCATGACTTATGGATATAATTTATAATGTGAGAAGCTTCTGTGTTTTACAGTGTTTAATGTAATGAATGATATTGACTGGATAATGGTGTTAGACATAACTGAAACTCGTTCATGTATGGTTAATCTTATCATAGTTATTTTTTAATTCATGATTCACTAAGTTCTAGATCTGGATTATGCTTTGTGGAATGCTTGTGATTATTTATGGATCGAATATATCTTATCTTCATCGCACTAACATCTTGCATAATCAAGTCTAAAGAAGGGCCTATTGCCTTTGTGCACTTCGGGTGAGCGTTCATCTCAGCAAAGTGGGTGATGTGCCAAAGACACCTGGATTTTACATAGTAGATTCTAAAGTGCATCAATATGTACCACTAAATAGTAGGCACACCAACTAAGAATCCCCTATGGCATGGAGGTAGGAGACACCCTTAGCTAAGGCATCTTGTATACCTAATATAAGAGACTCATATTCCACTATATTGTTGGTGACCTCAAATTTGAGTTGATAGGAGATAGGAAAGCTTGTCCACAAGGATCAATGAGAACACAACATGCCCTAGCTCCTTGAAGTAACTTCACCCCATCAAAGTGTAGCATACATATATCCTCATGAAGATTGATGGTGATCTCCTCCTCAATGATTATGGCCACTATTTTGGTTTTGGGTGGGGGAAGCGCTTCATTACTAACATCAGTACTACACCTAAATAATTTTCGTGAATATATAGTAATAGTATTTTATGGAATCATCATTTTCTATGCCTTCAATGAGGAGGATGTCCTCATCGGGTAATGCATCATGAATAGGCTAAGGAACATATATGGAGTTGGCACTAACTTGTCCACTATGAATTTTACTTTCATCACCTTTCATGTGATGATGCAGAGGTCAAATTACATAAGAAGGGCCATCCATTTCCCAATGTAATCTATGGGGAGGATAGCATGTGAGAAGTGCCATAAGGGATTTGTATGGATAATGACATAAGTAGTTTGATACAACATGTAGTGATGTAACTTTGTAGCTACGTAATATATGGCTAAACAAGCTCACTCAATGGATGTATATTGTGCTTCATAATATTCCAGGTAAGTCTTGACTAACATAATAGATAACATGATCTTTCCCTTTTTCATCTTCATGTGTCAACATTTCCCTAATGAACTCCAAAGTGGAAAAGGTATATAGTAGAAAAGATCAATCTAGCAAAGGAGGATATAAGTTTGGTAATGAGGACAAAGAGTGTTTCATATTAGCAAAAGCCTATTGAAATTCTTTGGTCCATTCTAGTTTGGTAGATTTCCAAAGTAATATATTTATGACATGAGTGTGATAGGTAAATTCGGGGATAAATCGTCAAATTTCCCCAAGTTTTCTCGAGAAAAGTACATATGTTTGTTATGGAAGATCTTCATGGAATGTCAATAATAGCTTTAATATTTGCTAGATCAACATTGATACCACACTTAGATACTAAGAAATCTTAGGATTTTTCCTGTGTCACCCCGAATATGCATTTTCCAGATTGAGGTGAACCTTGTATTTGTGAAGGTGTCCTAAGGAAATGTCTAAGTCATGAGCATGATCATCAGTGTGTCGATATTTTACGAGTAGATCAACAATGTAGACTTCAACTATTTTATGTATGAGGTCATGAAATATGTGTTTCATGCCACGTTGATATATGTTTTTCTAGTGTTTTTGAGTCCAAAGGGAATTTTTATGTAACAATAGGTGCCCCATTCTATAGTGAAGGTAGTCTTGTGTTGATCCTCGAAGAAATCTGAATTTGATTGTATCACGAGAATCCATCCACGAGAGATAGAATTTTATACCCTATTGTGGCATATGTTAGAGTAGGTATTTACCTTAGCTCATGTTCACCTAGGTACTTTATTTAGCTTTATTATATTTATCCTCGCCCACTTATATGTGTGGATATTTCTTTTATCTTATTTAGATATTAGGAAGATATTATCTAGTTGTTAGGTATAGTTATTTCCTTGATCTATGGTATTGAATAGATCTTTGATGACTAGTTATTTCCTTGATCTATGGTATTGACTAGATCTTTGATGACTAGTTCTTTCCTAAATCTATGGTCTTGACTAGTTCTTTGATGACTAGTTCTTTCCTTGATTTATGGCTTGATCTATGGCCTTGACTGGTTCTTAGATTGATCTTCCTTACCTATATAAGCAAGGCCCATTCTCATTGTACTTATACATGAGAGTTCTATAATAATATATGATATTATTATTTTTGTTTGCAAATTCTTTTGTAAAGTTATTTTGGTGAATTTCTTCCAACTTATCAAATGTGGTGTGTTATGATCATTTGAGATCTTCATGGCTTGGAAAAATCTTCTTATCATTCCTTTCGGCATCGACGATGGCGTAGAATGATGGTAAAGGAAATTTATCCTTACGACAAGGGAGGTTAAGGAAGTTCTAAATTCAATTCAGATGCGGATAGCCAAGGTGGATTTCTTTCGAACTGGGATGATATTGGACATCCATTCATAATAGTCCATTGTATGAATTAATTATGCATCTAATAGTTCAAGATGATTTATTTATGACTTAAACTTTTTATCTTGGGAGGGAATTTCCTTATCTTTTTTTAACGAGAGTAATGTCAAGATAGGTAATGATTTTATGGGAGACAATTTTAGGATCAATCTCAGGCATATTGGTATGTCCCCATGCAAATATCTCCTTATGTTTTTCATAATATTTATATGTGACACTCGTGTAAGTGAGGAAATAAATCATCAAGCATGATGATGTGTGAGGGATCATCATCAAGCTATACATTAACGGTTGATTCAGCTAACATAACAGTGTCATCTTGAAAATCTTATGGGGCCTTGGGTAATTTGGCTATTTTGTCTTGGTTGGGATCAATAATAGTGACATGATCGGTGAAGTGCATAGGTGTCTTAGAGAAGTTTCCCAACTTATGATGATGTTGAGGGAGTTTATCTTCTCAGAATATAGGAGTTCTAGAATAGCCTCGTCGATTTCTAGAGTAAAAAGAGGCTCATGGTATTCCACATCAATTTCCAGGCCTACATATCGCCTATCATCTCTATGTTTCCTAGATCTTTTTGTCATACATCTAATACCCTAACATCTAAGGTGACCTCTTTGGGTGCAACATCAACATTGACCATGCTTAGGAGCATCAAAAATAGCATTAAGAGTAGAGGCTAGCTTAGAGGTCAATGTGGGTGGTGGAGTTGTTATGAGAGCGTGATGCGAAGCATAGTTAAATATTTTCTTGATGACCCATGGAGTATCGAGGAGTTATGGATTAGCAGGAGGAACATAAGGAATCATATCTTCCTCATCTTCACTGTCACTAGTATCATAAATAGGGGGTTCGTAATATGTGTTATTGGTATTAGATTTGAGTCGAGAACATTTTATTTGGGCCAAGGTATGTTGGTAGTGCAATACTTCCAAATTCCTATACTCATCTTGTGAAACAATGTAATCTTCCTTAAAGAAAATCCATTTTCCTTTAAGATCGGGAACCTCGTTAAAACACCAATCTTGCCAAAAGATCTAGGTAAAAAGGGAGGGTGATCAGAATATTGTTGCGTAATTTCTAGCTCATTTCATGTGATTAGAGGCTGAGGCATCACTCAATGGTTCCTCCATGTCAGTTTAGGGTGGAAATCAATCTCAAGGTGGAATAACTAGAGATAACCGATGCATAATATTATTGGGTTAAATTTTTTTGTTGACTTTTTTTTGAAGATCATTAGGTTCATCTTCATCTAAATCCACTAATTTATTTTGGATTTTGAACCTAAGATCAAACAAATATGGATAGAGAATACTTTGGATCTCGGGAGTAGTTGGCATTAGAAAAGGTTCATTAGGAAATGGTACTGGGATATCCCAAGGATTTGGATTATCTTCATGTCTAAAATTTTGGTTTGTGTGGATGAATATAATACATAAGTACCCAGACGATGTAAATGTGACATACGATGTGTCCATGGTTGGCCCAATAAAAGGTTATAAGAGAGAGGACGATGTAAAACCATGAGCTTGGTACAAACTGTTTTGGGTCCAAATGTGATGGGTATCTAGATACATCCTATAGGTTTTTGTTTGGTTTTATCAAAGCCATGACAAGTCAAGTGAGTAGGCTTGAGGTCGTTGATAGAATAATTAAGGTTCTTGATGAGGGAAAATATGCTAAGTTAATTCTTGATCCTTTGTCCACGAGGACCCTACACACTTGCACATCATGAATGATAAAACTAATGAGTAGGGGTGGGTCATCCGCATGAAATAGGACCTCGTTAGTAATCATGTCATCCTCCACAAACTCCAAGGCTAAGCAACCTAAATGTGAGTTTTACAAGGATGATCATGTAGTCTCTATGTGATGGATTTCTGGATTTGGGGATACAATGGGAAGCTTGGGGAGACACAAGAAGGATCCTCAAATATTTACAACTATTGGAGGAGAAACCTTCAAGTGAATCGAGGTATGCATGAGTTCCATGAAAGGTATTTTTCATGTAAGGGAATTTAGCTCATCTAAAAGTTCCAACTAGGCTTATAGTGGCTTTTATAGCGATACCGTAGTGGTGGCACAATAGAAGACATATCCATATGTGATGATGGTTTATTTGGAGCTATCTTGTTGGAATAAGGTGGGATAGTATCTTTACTCAATATTTCTTGTGACACCACAAGTGGAGGCTTGAGTGTAGGAGCAAACTCTACCGTAGGTGGGTCTTGGGAAGTATCAAGCAATGGTGGATTATCAGAGGATTTCTTCGGTTTGATAATAAGATATTTATGGGCAGGTTTACATCTATAGTTTACCTTAGCCACATTGATGTATTGATAATCTAGGATACTTTGGTCATATGAAGGTTCTATGGTGTCCATGACATTGTTCATGTAGATTTTATGATGCTTTTTTAAACGGTTGGAGTGATATTTCTCTAAAGATTGATATTTCTCATAACATTCTTGTATGATGGTAGAGTAATCAAAAGAAGAACCAAGAAATAAGTCGAGGGGTGCCTTCCTAATGTCTTTACAATCACTGTGAGAGTGTCCTATAATGGTATGCCACCAACAAAATAAATCATCTCTAAAGTTAAAGTGGGCTTGTTTTGAAGGGGGACTATTCGTGGAATGGGAAACATTTGAAGGAGTTAGACATGAGATAAAGAAGTATGAAAGGAGGGATAAGGAGATTCATGATGTCCTCTTACTCCTTTTTCTCTTAGAGGATTCAAAGATTTGATTACATGTGTTATTCTTTTAAGCTTAGGAGATGAATTATAAGTGCATCTGGATTCACACATAAGATGGTCTTGTCTTTTTACTTTTTCGAGGGATTCTTCCAACATGTTAGGAGAGAAGGACCTTAATTTATATTAGAGAGTAGGTGTAAAGTCCTTAAGAAATATTTGGCATAGGCTCTGATTATTAATATTATGATTAGCTTGTATGGAAAGTGTTTTTCATTTCTTAATCAAGCATTGGGTAGATTCATGAGCCCCTTGCTTAAGGTTTATGAACTTCGTAAATTGTGTTTGAGGAGGTCTTATTGCTGAAATTTAGAAATGAGAGCTTTGAATAAGCCTTATAAATCAACTATCGAGTTGGGAGGAATTTTGTTATACCATTCTAATGCCTTGCCTACGAAAATCTTTCTTTGAAAGATTAGCGGTTGCATAGGTGTTTGTTTAGATCCATTCTTTATAAATATTACCAAATGTCTTGGTAGAGGTTGGATCCATGGAGCCATCATAAGATATGGTAGGGATAGTCTCTCCCAATTCCATGATAGTAATGTATGGAGCTAAAGGTTTGTTTTGGATAGTTTGCAACATATTGCTCTAGATTGGCGGAGGAATAGGATTCTTGTTTACATCCACCAATGGAGGGGGTGTAAGAAGGAAAACTAGACACCATGTTTTGATATGTTATCTATAAGATCTTATTTTTATTTGGATCATGTTAGTTGTGGTGGTATCTTGGGATAAGGCCATATGATCTAGGAGCTTAACTATTACCATGTTAGGATCCATAACATAAGAACAAAATTTGTTTGTGGGTGTTTTTTCTTGATTGCCATGTCCATTAGTGGGAGTTGTGGGATATTCATTTTAGTCAGTCCTAAAGGGAGGATTCGATCATGATAGAGTATTCCTTGGTTAAGGAATGACATGGTAATTTCCATGGCATCAGTATATATATTTTGAAACCATCCATCCTTGTCAGGGATAAAGTGCTCATTGTTGTTGAGATTCTTGATAATGGCTCTGGGATATATTTGCTCAATCTCAATCACATTACATTATGTTGTGTGACCCTGCCTTGTGAATGATTAGAGGGGAAGGTTTGGGATAATAGAGTTTCATGGGTGAGATTGGGTTGACTAGGAAGATTAGTGCTCATAAGATGAGAATTAGAGCATTTTGGAGCATGAGAGGAGATTTGGGCATGAAGGAATATCCGTGGAGAATTTCAGAGGGTTCATTCATGCCAAAATAATCCTTAGAGGTGGCATATTTGTAACTTGGAATTTGAAAACAAATCTCTTGAAATTTGTACTTTAGACAGATTCGGACCTATAAAATGTTTACATAAGGGCTAATGGCATCGAGGATGGATTTAGAGAGGAAAAGATAGAATCAACCCTTCTAGAAAGCTCGAATAAGCGTTGATGGTTTTCGGGAAGTATAGAAACAAAAATGAATAGGATCAACCATGTAATAGGAGTCGCACATGGGCCAAACGTGTCGAAATCATATGTGATAGATTCGAGATAGAATCGCCCCTGGGCGATTCTGTTTGTGCAAACATATTCTTAAGGTTTTTCGGATTTTTTTATGGTTATATGAATTTCAAATTTAAGATGGGTGCTTTTAATGAGTCATGCTTAGTTATAATGTTTGTAGGATTCATGTTGGGTGCGCCAGAAATGTATAGTGGGCCAAGAATGTGTCTCAATAACTTGCACTCCTAAATCATCCTTTTCTACAAGGGTATCAAGGAAATGAGTAAGAAACACACATGAACCAACATATAATGGATAGATTTAAAGGGGCTATAGCGAGCACTAGGGTCACATATCTATAGGGAAGTAATCCTTGCACTAGGTTAACATAAGGTTTGCAAGTAAGGCCCATGCAATCAAGATAGAGGAGAGAACCTACTAAGATATTGGTGATTGGGTGAGGAGAGGTATGGATCAATGATAGATAAGACAAGCATGCACAATATAACTGAAATTAAAGTAATGTAAATTTATGGAGTTGATCATGAATAAGAGTACTATGCTAACTAGTATCCAAATGTATGTAATACTAAGTTAACATATCACAATGAGGGAAGGGAAGTGAACTAATATATGAAAAATGAAAAAATATGGTTATAGCATTCACTTTATACTTATGGGGAGGTCACTAATGCATCTATCTCTCCAAATAAGTAGCATATCAAGATAAAATCAATATTAGGTGGAAAAGGGGAACACCATTCCTATTCTAGACACATTATAGATGACCCAATAGTGCAAGCAAACCAACCAATAAGAAGAGTGTCCAATCCAATCCAAGTAAAGTGTAAGATGAACCAAGAGCTAGGTGATAAAATGTAGATATGTTACAAAATATCAGACTAAATGGTAGTTCTTAAGGTCTAAGCTTCCTTCCTTTTGAATGTCAAATGAGGTGTGTATATAGGGACGTCATCACCCATGGGTGATGGTGTCATCCAAGAGAAACCTTACACCGACACAATCACCCATGGGTGATGGCGTCATCCAAGGATGGAAAATGAGGTGATGTGTCATGCAAAGTGAAAATAAGGTTTCATAGATCATGAACATAGATGAACAAAGAGCTAAATGGGGAAACAAGAAGAATTTCAGGAGTGCAATGTGTATGATATCTATGGGGATAAGGATAACTAATGCAAGGATGACTAAGGCCAAAACCAACTAATGACACTCTCTTTGTGTATTGTCTCTAACCCATAATGACTATGTGAATAACCATTCCCCATTCTCGATAGGCCCCTTACGAATCCCACTCCGAAATAGATGCAATAGTGAACCTTATCTCGCACAAAGGAAATTAATAGTAACAGGTATGAAAGATAAAAATTGAAAAAATAGGTGTAGATAGAGAAAAATTTTATAACCCTATAATTTGCAAGCACATTGAAGACACTTTGCACAACCTATTCTTAAAGTTTCAAATCCTCATCAAATCTCTAGACTTGTGCAATGGCACAATGTTTTTGACTCTAACTCTAGTTTATTTTATATATCTTTTAGAAGTAGTGTTTAATTGTATTTCATCAACATGTGATTTACGATTACTATATTTATAATTCTTAATCATTATTATACATTCAAGTAATTAATATTAATTAGATTAATCATAATATTGATATTACACTCTCAATGATTATATATTTTCCAACAGTTCATCAGTTTCCTATGATTAAATTGATTATTCAATCCTACTTATGGAAAACTACCATTTGAGATTACACAGTGTATACATAAGCCATTAGTGGTGAATTGTTCGTTTTCTTACATTGGTTACATTGGCTCATTTGGGGAATTACCACCATTGGGCTTGTATTGATTTTAATTCTCCCATTAGGAGGCATGACACTCCTATGTTTCCATTTCTTATATCGTACTCATAGAGTGAATATTGCACTTAAATGCTTACATAAGTTATATCACATGCCCACATGGCTCATTTTATTATTACGTGTATGCTTCATGTATTTTGGCTAACACAAGACAACTTGCTTATTATATACATTATTTCACAATGATATATTAGTATGTAATACATTAGTGATTTTATTCCTATCTTACACGTGATGTGCATAATCCCCTTCTTTTGAGACATATGTTTCACAAGTTCATCCCATGCCTTAAAAGGGATGCATATAATATACCTATTTTATCTCCAAACTCCAAGATTCCATGACACACTCTTATTCCCTCACATGAAATCAATCATATAGTGTTTTCTTCAAGGCATACCCAATATACCACACTCGGTACCATAATGGGATATGTGTGTGTGTATACACACACACACATACATATATATACATATAAATATGCATATATACATATAAATATACATATACACATATATGCATATTTATATATGAATGTATATGGATATGCATATATACATATATGCACATGTATGTATGTATGTATTAATTATTTAGTACATATTCTAAGATTTGGATTCCACACTAAGGGCATCTTCATAGTTTCTAGTAAAACCGGTTGTATTTGTTCCCTTTCTTTTTCTAGATTTCAGCTCATTGATTATAGACTATATATATACATCAATTTACTCACACATGTATCAATATGTTTGTAGGAGTAAAAATTTCCATATCCAGAGACACCATAACGTGTATGTTAGCTCTAATATCTTAATAACCATCCATTATGGAGAGTAGGCAATCTCTCTCTCATTTTGACTTTTAGCTCACTATTATTATGATATTGATGTTGAGAACTCTTTATAGGATTCCATATGATTGAGGTGACTTATCCTTATCCACTTGATTGTTTTACTTCAATGTGTATGCATACACGCAAATCAAAGTGGGGACTTATATGGACACTTAATTTTGGTACAAGACTAATTATTTGCTATGATTTTATATTTCTCCAATGCATTTATGTGTTTATCTCGTGATTGGTATAGATTAGGCTCTTATCAGTGTGTGTTCATTATTTTTTCTACTTTCAACATGTTTCCATCCATTATTTCCTTGAATTTCCCCATTTATTATTCTCTTCACTACTTCCTCTATTTTCCTATTATTTTCTCTCTTCCACCTCTTTTACTATGTTTCTAGATTTCTAGATAAAGGTATTATAGTTCTAGTCAATGTATAGAATCATACTATAAATTTGGATGCCTCTTTTTTTGGTTTGGTTAACCCATATGTCGCATCCAAAAACAAATTGTCCCTTCTTCGTTATCTTTTCCTCCATGTTGTATGTCTTATGCCTATCAAGTAAGGCCTTAATTTGAGTATACCAAGTCTATAAATAGATAATGTATTAATGCATTTAAGAGAATCACAATCAATATAAGATACACAAAAGGAAATTGTAAAAGCAACTCATTTATTTCAAGAGAATCCCTATGCCAAAAGCACGTTTCAATCATTTAGAGAAAAACATCTATCTTTTACTTATTACATTGGTTAGGTCATTAAAAGTGAAAAGGGTTGGGATGTTTACATTACACTAGATTTCTTATTAAATTATATTATACTTGGTGTACTATTTTCAAGACTAAAAAATACCAGGAGCTTGTTAATAATGGAGGGATAACATAAAAACTTTAAAAAATCTTAATTTTTTATCATTTTACATAAATTTTAGTGGCGAATCTTCACTAATTCACGAATATTTACATTTTTGAAATTTGCATTTGGTGATTTTGAGGAGTCGTATGGAGCAACATTTCACCTAAAATTTTAGGATGCAAGTTACTTTTATGATTTGGCTCACCTAATGTTTAAAATAAATTTCATACTTATGCATGTATATTCACTGCCTGAAACACCAATCGGGTACATTCGCCAATATATACTAATAAAAATATAAGCATCTATGAAATTCAAATGCCATCAAGATCTTGCATAAAAGACACTTGATAGATGAGTTTGACTACATAGTCCAGATACTAAGCATGTTCAGCATAGTCTAGATGCCTTTTTGTAGATGCCTACTCATTATATACACACATGCCTAATTACATTTCACAAACACCCTAACATCATACCTGCAGATCCTTTGACATATTTACGGATGCCCAATTGTAGATTCTAGACTCTAGATGCCAAACATATAACCCAAATGCCCAATGCATATTCCAAACACACGGCCATATAATCTAGATGCTTGAATGCATATTTCAAATGACCAACTATATATTCTAGACACCCATTCGCAGACAATGTAGACGCCTACCCGAAAATCCAGACATCCATCAACACCTCACCTAAGTTCGATCGATAATGAAATGTGGTGGCCCTGGTGGTCTAATCATCAAAAAAAGGGAATCTTTTATCTTATTTTAGCCATCCACAAAAAGGGGTCATGCAGATGCAACTAACATCCACACCAAATACATGTACTATGTATTAACTAAATAATTAAGCCTTCTTATTTATTTTCAAATTACAAATTGCAATAATATACTTAATAATATAAATTTCAAAACCCCTTTTTATGCAGAACCCACGATAGTGATATTCCACATGAAAGAATTAATCACAATAACTTGTCACCACCTCAGAATATTATTGATGATGACATGCCTCCACTTGAGGAAAATCCTTATTATGTTCCTACATTAGATGACATTCATGATTACGATATGCAAAAAGCGAAAAGACATGCCTCCACTTGAGGACAATCCTTATTATGTGCCTACATTGGATGACAATCACATTCATGATTACGATATGCAACAAGCAGAAGACATTTCCTGTCATCAAACACCAACTTCAACTAGAAATTCTATTGTCAATTCTTTGAAAAGGAAGAGAATAGATGACATTCCCAATGATGAGATCCACCAAACAAAAGATATTTCTACACATAGTGATCAAACACCTATTTTAGGTTGATAATACAACACAAAAAATTATGTAAAGAAAGAGAAGTAGATGGACTATTGGAAGGTCTTTTAAGTTCAACTAGGCAACTAAGTATCCATTCATTGAACTAGTAGAGCCAAAAAAGGTAATGATACTCCAACAAAATGTAAATGTATAATTTGTAGTTGGAAACTTGGAAAGGATCACAAAATGCAACTCAAGTTGGACACAATTGAGAAACATTATGGTAAAATATATGTATCAGTTAAGCAAAAAATGGTCAAATGAACACAGAGATGGTCAAATAAAATGAACACAGAGATGGAAAAATGTAAAAGAATGCATGCATGTAAGATATGCAACAAAGTATGAAAATGAATAGAAATGGCTACAAAATATTGTTGAGAAAGGAGGAACAATTACAACTCAGTTAGGAAAAGTTGTTTAGTCTAATCTACATGCCAAAAATATATAATTCTTAACTATTTACCACATTTTAAAAAAGGGTAGACCTATTTCTGATTTTCTAGATTATAAAATTTTATTTCAACATAATGGATTCCCTAATATTCCACAATTGCATTGGTTAGACAATAATGCTTGGGAAATGGAAAAATGTCTAGTGATGATTGAGAAGGAGGATTTGAAAGAAAAATTAAAAATGCACAATTTATCTCATTATCTTTATTGATGAGGTCACAAAATAGATTGACAACACATCATGGGTTTGCATTCATGTTTATACTTTTGAGAACCATCTAAGGAAACCTCATTTATTAACAATCCATAAAATGATAGAAAATTACAATGCCAAGAACCTTTACAAGTTGGTTATTTCAAGTTTGAGGGATATAGTTGGGATGGATGATTATACTATCGCTACTAAGTTGGTGTGTGTTGGTACAGATGGTGCATTAATAATGCAAGGGCACATAAATGGTCTTTGCATTCAACTACAAACCACTTTCACCTCATATATGATTCCAATCCATTACATGGCTCATAGAATGAATCTTACATACAAAATAGTTAGCACATTTGAGAGTGTTGTGAAAGTCAAAGAGCTTATCCGTGACTTGCATGCATATATGTCCAATAGTTGAAAATATTTCTAGAGAAATTTGCAATTGGAGTGATTGATGGTAAAAATCTTCTAAAATATGTTGATATAAGGTGGATTTCCATGTATGAACCTGCATGCATGATGTTTTTGAAGAATATCCATCATTGGTAGGTTTTATGTATAAATATCGTAGAGAAGTTGACAAGGAAAAATATTTGTTGTACCATTTAATAGATTTGGAAATGTTACTTACATTAAGTGGTATTCTTCCCATGTTGAAGGAAATCAATTGTTTGAGTAAACATGCTCAAGAGAGGTCCATATATATTGTTGATTTCATATGGTTGAGAAAACGTGTATGTCAAACTTTAGATATTTTATACATGTCCCAAGACATTTTAAAGGGCCTATATTTGAGAATTGACAAATATTAACAGATATTAAGGATCCTAATTTCTATTTGAAATTCAATATTAAGGATTATCTTTGTATCATTATTAATGAGAAGGAGATACCAATGCATACTTTTCAAAAAAGAGTTGATTTGATGGGAGTAGAAATTGAAGAAGTTCTCTGTAACGCGTGTTTTATATGACATTGTTATATATTTGATACACAAATGAAATTGAGAAAGATTTCACAAATCTTATTCATAAAATTCGTGATCGTTTTAAAAGGGATGATCTACTTAGAGGCCATGGGAGTAGTGAATCCCATATTTTGGAACATTGTTGATGGTCATAGTGAAGAATTAGTAAGTAATCTATTTCTCAAATATATGAGTGCTCTAATTAAGCATTTCAACAAGTCCGTACAAATAAATGGAGTTGAAATTAAAGTAATTTTGTAAAAATATTTACTGACATCTCAATCAACACATTTTGGACTTATAATGATTGATCAATATCGGTATCTAAATGAACCAATGGAAAATGGAGCTATCACAAGGCTATGGAAAAATGTATCCCAACAATGTCTTGTAGGAAAATATTAGTGAATATTTTTTATTATATGAACTTTTCCAAATGATGATTTTGGGATTAGTGGAAGATGAATGGGTCTTTAGTGCATTATATTTTGTTAAATCAAAACTTTGAAATAGGTTGGATAAAAATATGGAGACATGTTTGAGATTGTATGTTTCACATTATCTCACGTGGATGCATTTCCTTATGAAAGGGCACTTGCCATTTGGAATTCACTTACTAAAAGAAGAGGAGTCACTAATACAGTGAGAAACAAAGATGATCTTAATACTGAACCAGGAAGTGGATGCTCTGTTGACACAATAGATACAAATGTCTCTAAAGAAAAAGGGCTTGCTCAAGGATTGTTTCAACTATTCGAGTTTTAGGCTTTTAGCTTGGTAAGAGGTATGTTTATAAATATTTATTCCTATCTAAAAAATTCATATGAAATTGTTATAGTTATGTATGTATGTTTTTGGATAAATGATTTTAGTATCCTTATTTCTTATAATTTTTATGCAATACAAGATATGAAAACAATAATTATGAATAGAACTCTGATATTATACTTTACATTGTTATGAAAAACAAAACACCAAAGATGTTATGAAAACAATATATATTAATAAAGTGCAAAATTGTTTTATCTCAAAAGTGCAAAATATCTCAATTGAAATTTGAGATTTACATTTCAATTCTTCTTAGTATTACAATTATAGTTATATAATATAAGGAATCACAATCAACTCTCATTCTAAGATTCTCCTCTAGTCTTGTATCTTCTTTCACTAGTGCTCCTAATTTAATTAGATCATTAGTTGCGACATTGATACTAGCGATATTTTCCCTATCTTGATTGGTTGCATCACTCACCTGCTGAAAGTAAACTAGGATCCGCATCTGATTTCTACTTGAACAATATCTTTGGATCCATCATGCTCCTTAATTATTTTCTTCAATGTTTTTGTTGTTTATTTAGGAGCACAAGTTTTTCCTTCAATGAAATAACAACATTTAAAATTTTGTGTGCATTCTTGAGATGAAGATCCAAGACCAATACTTCATTCTTCAATTTTTCATATTTTGATTGCATTTGAACAAAAGAAATATTATTAGTTAAAAAGTTAAAATATGTAAAAATAAAATTTAAATGCAAAGAAAGATTTAAACTTACGACAACTTTATCTTTTTCAAAATTTTCAATGACAACAAGGTTTTTGTCTCTAGCCCATTTATTATAGTAAGCTTGGGCTTCACCATTTAAATTTTCCAACCTGTTTAACATGACATCCAAAACATTATCATTGTAGTCATTGCTTATTGTAATGGCACTTGAAAGAGCTTGATTCAGTAATACATCTATCTTTGTTGGCTCATTTTGAACTAAAGAAAATAAAATTTTTTTTGGAATGGTTGTGAAAACAAACATTTATTTCCTTCATCAAAGCTTTGGCCCAAAATTCCCACATTTTCAAAATCTCTATATCTTGCATAACTACATTTTCAAAGTAGTTAATTGATCATCAAATGGTGGTATTGGTATTTGTGTTAGAGAAGGTGTGTCGTATGGCGAAATGGGTGTATGTGCCTATAAAACAAGATCTATTTAGGGAACTTGTGAGCCCTGAATCATATCATGGATTAAAAGTAGGTGGATCACCAATATCACTCTCGATACCCAAGAAATTATCATTGATATCAATTTTTTGTAAAATGGTGGTACACATTGCACTAAGAGAAATAGATCTCCATCAAAAGAGAAATTTGGAAACTATGTTCCGTAAGATGAACTATGCCACCATTTTGAGCTAGAAAATATATTTTTTCCCCTTGTCTAGACTTTTTCTAGACGACGGTGGTGGTGGCATTGTTTTCTTTTTAGAAGTGGGAAGTGGAACTACAAAAATAAAATGTGAAAAAAAATAAAAATAAGAATTCAATGTTTAGTAAATTTAGCATAAAAGTTAAACTTTGAAGTGATACTAATAATGTACCTACCTTGCAGAGTATGTCTAGGTGTAGTTTCTTCCCTTGTCGTTAGTGGTTGAATCCTTGCAGATTTCGTTGGTTCATGTTGATGTGGGGAATTTTGATGAAAACTATATGAGGAATATGTAAATATGCAATAATGATTAAAAACAAGTATATTTCTATTAATAAAAATTTAAAACAATGTATGTTCCATTATTCATGTAGCTTGAAAGTATGATAGTAGTAATACTTGGAATAATTGATGAAGTTTCATGTAGCACTTGCAATTGAGGGGGTGTAATAGAAATCCTCATGCATTTTTGTCTCGGAATTGTAATAGGAGTCGGAGATGATTGTACATCCATGTATGAATCTGCAAAATCCTCAGGAGGTTGATGACCTCTAACTGTAACTTGTCTTCTTACATGTAATAGAATTTATTTCTTCTGAAAGAAAATAGAAAATTAGCTCTATTTTTCAAATAAATACATGAATCTATTTTGCAATAATTTAAACTTTAAAGTTACCTCTTTCTCATCATTTGAAAGACAATTTACTCTCATTTTTTCATCAAGTGCAATTGGAATATTAGTATTATGTGAGTGTAACTCATAAAAGGCTTCATAATATAATGTAATTATATAATTACAACATGACAATGTTGTAGTCTCATTGCAAATAGTATATGAAAAATCATTTCGTATCCTATTGGATATATTTGTACACCAATCAAATTGTTGGCAACTTAGAGAATAAAGGATGTAGACAACAACCCAAAGTATGAGATGTCATATTGTCTTCCCTGCAAGACTATCCTAGCCTAAAAAAATTCAATCATGGCTTGCAAAAATGTGTGTGGAACATCTTGCACAGATAATTCCCTTCTTGATTTAGAGGAGTTACCAATACCTACACAAAAGGAAAAAAACATGTTATTAACTTATTGTGATAATAATAAAAAGAAAAAATGTAAAAAAATAAATTATTACCTTCAACTTGTATGCTGAAGTGGGACTCCAGATACTTTTTTTTGAGTTAGAGAGTAAGGATTTTGTTGTCACATGGTTAACATTTGCATGTGGAAGCCCTATTAAGAGGTGGATATCTTCTAGAGATGTTTTAAAAGAAAATTCTTGTGATGACAACTTGATTGTGAAGACACATGTGGATCTGTCATAATTGGATAAAAGAAATTGCAACAAACTAGTATCAATGTGATATTGAGGCATGTAAATTATCCCTCGAAAACAACATTTATCTACCTAATCATTAAATGTGTCCTTTAGTTTGAGAAATGTGGAAATTTACGGGCACATAAGGTTTTGGAATTGAATTTTGGGTTGAGACTGAGAGGATGTAGAAATGCATGCCATTTTTGGATTAGATATGCATGGTTCAAGCTTGTTTGTTGAGTCTACACTTTGGAGCCTAGTCCGATAGTTGTATTAGCATTGGAGGTAGAGACTCATGCAGAGTGTGGAGGAGAAAGTGAGGAAAAATGAGAGAAAATGAGGTTCGAGTCTATATATATAGTGCAAGGGAGGGCACATGGTGTCAAGAGGTTTGTGCACATCGATTGGACGGTTGCATGAATGTAATTGGGCATTTGTACACACAGACACTCGAATGCATGCACAAAATTCTATCTGTGGAATTAGATGACACCGGGAATCAAATATACAGATGCTCGAGTGTATGCATGAGCAGGCATTTGCATATGTAGGTGTATGCCAACTAGAATCTTTGTACAAATGACACACCTTCATCTTGATTTGTGGTCATCCCCCGCAACCATTATTAGTGTGCCTTTTCATGGATAAATTATTCACCTACATCATTGTATACATTTTCCTCTTATTCTCCATCAACATGAAATCCATTTTTACAAATTCTCCAAAAAATACAAGTTGGATTTTGGTACGGGGTCTTAAAATTTTCCTTGGTTACGAGGAAGGAGAGTAGTTTCCAAACATCTATAATGAATTCGAAAAAAAAAAAACGAGTTTTGGATCTTAGGAGTATGTGAATTAAGTCATCAACTCAAATACGACATTTAATGATAGTTTCTAGAAACATAATATGGTTTTGGCAAAAGACTACAATTCTGGAAAATACTATGTAGTTCTAGTCTAGTTGCTCTATTTTTAATAATTTTAGTAGGTTTGATTTGTTGCAATGTTTATACTTGTGCTATACTATATATTTTTACAAATTTCTTCAAAATTTGTAAAAAACCATTTATACTCTTCCATAATCCCCTTTTGTCAGTTATTTGAATTCCAAGAATATCCTTTTATGCAAATAGGTCACTTTTATTGTATTAAATCAATATATACCTTATTGCAAATTGTTTTAGTTAGTTATAGTGTATTGTTAATATAAAACCACTTTCACTCGAAAGTATTTTGGTGTAGGCAACATGTATGTTTTTGCGCTAATCTCATGTTTATAAGTTGGTGAGATGTACATTATATTATTAAGTTTGGTGAGATTGTTACTCGCGTGTGTTTAAGTCATCTCAAAATAACCACCATAAATAGTCATGAGTAATATAATGGTATTGTTTTCTCATATATATTTTGTAATAATCACAAGGCAAGAGGATCCACTTAACACACTAACATCATAAGATGTATCTTGTTTAATGTCTTGTTTCTTATAAACATAGTCTTAATTATAGTAAATGATTAGATGTAAATATTTGAGTGACCTTCTAATGTCATGTTTGTAACTCAATTTTAAATAAACTTTCCAATAAAAATCTTTATAAAATTTTCTAAATATAATCAAATAGATTATTGTCCAATAATACAAATAATATAAAAATTTCCCAAAAAAATCTCTATAATTTTATTTAAATAAATTATTATCCAATAATACATATAACAAGTGTCACAATGTGACTAGTCCTTGCCTAAGTGTTTGTTAAATTGTTTAAAATTATTGCATAGACCATATGAAATAAAAATAGTTGATTGTGATTGGTTGAAAAAAAAATAATAGGAAAGTGGTTGGTGAAAAACTCTCCTTGGGCACTCTCCATATGGGTAAATAAGATTGAAATAATTTATTTATTTTGTATTGTTTTTCAAATGTAAAGGGTTGAAGTAAATTTGTGGGGTAAAGTCAATTAACATCCAAGGTCTCCAGAAGGAGACAATGCTCCATAGAAATAGGTTTTTGAATTTTCTAAAACTATTGCATAGACCATATGAAATAAAAATAGTTGATTGTGATTGGTTGGAAAAAAAATTGCGCAATTTTTCAAATGTAAAGGGCTGAAGTAAATTTGTGGGGTAATGTCAATTAATATCCAAGGTCTCCCAGAAGGAGACAATGCTCCATAGAAATAGGTTTTTCTCATTTTATTGTATGGGAATAAGGAGAATAAGGAGAAAAATCTATCAACCAATCACATACATGAAAATTAGTATTTGTAAATGAATAAAAAATTATATATTTTTTAAAACTATTGCATAGACCATATTGAACAAGAGTCATAATACGACTAGTCCCGCTTTTACGGTGAATTGTTTATTGTTATAAAGTAAATGACATTAAATTGATTTGAAGTAACGTGTATGAGTTGTAGTTATGACTTATACAGAATTTTGAAAACATTGTACAAATGTTGAAATGTACAATTTTGGAAATAATGAGCTTGATGGTGACATTAAAAATTTGAAAGCATACAAATCATCTAGTCAATGCTGCTAAAATAAGCTCACATAATTTATACAGTCTTAACTAGAAAATTTACACAAAAGCTCACCCAAATTTATATAGAACACCAAACATGGGTTTGAGTAAAGTGGTTATATATCACAAGACACAATAACAAGATCACATATTTATAATGTGACTGCAGATGAACTGTTGTTTAAAATGCAATCAACAAAATAGTGACATTCATTTTTGAAAAAATACAAATATCATCTTGCCTTTCATGAAAGGATTGTTTCTACATCCTCTTTATAGATGAGTGAGAGGTCATCTACAATTTAGTTTAGCCAGAGAATTCACTTCAGGGAGGGAGTTATTTGACGTTGGAAAGATAGTGGCCATTTTGGATATCATGAGTTTTGGCTTATAAAGTTTGAAGGCAGAATTTTCCAAGGGAATGTTGAAATAGTATAAGATATTGTTCTCAGTTTATCACTGGAAATTCATGCATGCTCTCTAACCTTGGGAAAAACTGTTTACATGCTTGTTATTCTAAAATGTTTTCATGATCCATTAGTGAAGTGTATAATTTTTGTGATTAAAGCCTAAAGTTTGACATATAAGTACATGCTAGAGTAAAGGGGAAGGATTTGGAGTAAACTGCCAACTGTGTAGAGTATGAAAAGAAAATTAAAGAGTTTACTAGCGAATGCGAGTTGAAGAAAAATGAATACCATGAAGCATGAATGTCCGTCAATACCTTGTACAACATGCATGCCTGGGACAATAATATAGAACTACAACAAGCAGAATTATGAGCCACAAAGAAGAACTAGGAAACATAAACTTTGTCCCATTTCAGTGATATAAGATCAAGAAAACAATGAAATTTCAAAAATGTTCTTTGACTGAATTCCTTTGACAACAGAAAACACTGCCACTTTCCATTTCCATTTGTGTCGCCCTACTGAGATAATTCCTGACCCTAAGGGCTTTAAACGTGTTGTCTGAGAAGACACACATGTAGGTTTCAGGAAACATGCACTGCAACTGCTGATTTTCCTTTTGTTTTATAACGCGCGTGCATAATTTAGATTTCATTTATGTTTTGGCCATTTTCATGCCTTACTGGGATCTTTGGCTCGTTGCTGCAGGAGTCTCATCTATTCCATATGCAAAAAAACATAGCAAAATAAAAACCATAAGATTTTGTAGTGGTCGATCTTTCTAGTAACTCATTTATTTGTGGTTTTCGAAATCTTTACTTTGTAATGCGTAAAAGGAAGAAACTGCTGCTGAGTTGCCATAAGAGGAAATTAGTTGAGTAATGATAAAAGGAAATAAGGCATAATGGAGTGCCGTAAGCATGGCCGCTTAGTTCCAAAAGTTAGAAATTCAGACATCATTAAAGGACAAGAACTGACGGTGACCTTTCTTTTTGCATTAATAAATATTTTTGCTTTGTCACTGTTGAATCATTATTGTGTGTATATATTACTTTGCTTTCAGAAACATGAGATTGTTCACATTTGTTGGTGTTTACTTACTGTTGTGCAAAATTGACGTCTTCCGCATCGAATTCACAGTGTGCGGCATGCAAGTTTCTTCGGAGAAAGTGCACAGTGGAGTGTATGTTTGCTCCGTATTTTCCACCGGATGAGCCGCATAAGTTGGCAAACGTCCACAAGATCTTCGGGGTGAGCAACGTGAAGATGTTGAACGAGCTGCATCCGCAAAAGAGGGAAGATGCGGTAAATTCATTGGCGTACAAGGAAGAGGCACGGGTGAGATAAACGTAAAAAGAGGGCATATTAAGGATAACAACGAGATAAGGAAAGTAATAGATAAGTAATTATAGCTTCATTAATGAACTCCTCATTGTTGGGATTCATTTTGTTGTATGGAAATAATGAGAATAAGGAGAAAAATCTATGAACCAATCACATTTGTGAAAATTAACATTTGTAAATGAAAAAAATAGTTATTGTTATTAATTGAAAAAAGATTTTAAGTAATAAGAAAATGATTACTATAGTTGCCATGTCTTGGGAGGGACTAATAAAAATAGTTGATTGTGATTGATTTAAAAAAAAATTGAGTAATAGGAAAGTGGATCATATAGTTACCCTTCCTTCACAAGAACTAATAATATAAGAAGTGTTCCTTAAACATCCAAACCAACCAAAAAAATCTATATAATATTTCATGTGTTTTATAATGTTTTGCATCAAATTTGTAGAGAATATTCTCTACCCCTTTATTCAGGAATATTCCACTATTTTCTCTTTTGAACTATAGTTTTGATCAAATAAATTTGATTGTTTCCTTGTCATTAATTGATTTTTCTATACGTGCACAATTATTCTCTATTAGTTGGAAACAATTTTTCTCATGATCAATAATAACATGCCACGTGGAAAATACTTCTTCTACCCTAAAGTTTGGAAATTAATTTGATTGAAATGATTGGATTAGGTGTGCAAATTTCAAGGAGATTTGTTAGGGGATGTATTGTTTGTTGGGCAGTTGGAGGTCCCTTAATAATATGGTGTTTCTTTAGCTTTTGTGGCATGATTTGTAGTTCATGTGGTTAGTGGCATGTTTTTAGAATTTATGAATTCTATTGCTTTTCATAGTTGCATGCAAAGGCATAGTCGATATCATCTATATCGCCAACTGAACTCAAAAGTAATTTGGAAAATATAGGGAATCATTTGTTTATGGGGATCTGCAGTCTTGCACCTCTAGATGTAAAAAACAAAGAAAACAAACAAAAGGTAAGACTTTGGTTCAAACATGCGAACTTTCAAATTATATTAAGTCACATGGATCTGGTATAACCGAGTTCTTTTACTTCTACAAGTACCAACCCTCTACCGAATAAAAAAACTTCACCATGGCCTCCAGGTGTGCTTGTTTTCCTGGATACATATGCTCTTTTTGCGAAGAGCTCCTCATTGAGTCTAGAGAATTTATCAAGGCCTCAAATACCTCGGGGATTCCCCCTTTACAATCTGCTAACTCCACACCTGCAAGAAATAAAAATCACTACCATGTACGATGGATTGGAGTCATGCTAGTCAAGGCTACACAAAATTTCCTTGATTCAGGTGATGAAGGTTTATTACAGTGCAGAATGAAACGATTCATATTGTTCATCATTTTTTCCCCTAGGAATGAATTGAATGTGAAGGTCAAATTTGAAAATAACTGGTTGGCCGTTTTGTATACTTACTTGTAAATGGTCTATTTGAGAAACTTTGAGGGAAATAGGCAATATTTATCACCTTCCATTATGTACATCCAATTAGACAATAAAAAGTATTCTTTTACTAGGTTAAGAGAAATCTATTTTTTCAATGGACGGTTGTATTGTAGTTTCAAGCTAATTTTATTTAGCTTGTTATTTCTATTAGCTTTGATCCACGACTTAGGAAGAATTCACATGGTTGTTACATGTACATTTTCTTAAGGTCCTCTTGGTTGCCCCAATTGTACAATGTATTTTTTGAAGGGCTTCTTTTTTGTGTTGCAAATTGTAACATAAAGGATCTTTTAGTTTCTGGCAAAATGAGTATATTGTGTAGCTCGCAGCTAACTATGCCATATTAAGATCCCAATAGTTGCATATATGCTTATTAGAGCCGAGATTGCAGTATGCATCACCAAAACATCGAGGAGCTCTTTGGCCAAGAATCACAGTCTGAAGGGTGTTTACGGACATGTTGAGGGCATGAACCTGGGTCATCATCATGACAACATTAATTTTTTTTGGTAATGGCATCCAAGAACATGTTATGGGCGTGAACCCAGGTCATCACATGGCAACATTAGTTCTTTAGTGGTAATGGCATTTTCTCATCGTTTGGAAGGTACATCTGGCCCTAAGACCTTAAAACAAAATGCTTAGATGGCTTTACTTGAAATATGCCATACTGTTTCTAATACATACTTTTTTTTGTTTCTATTGCATAATTTACCCTCATGTTCAATTACAAAAGTGAATTTCATGCAACTTATTTTGCATTGAATTCAGTCATCCTTTACAATTTCATGAGCTGATTCTTCGTATGAATACTTTGCAACTTGACAGTTGTAATGTATCTTTGCTAGTTTACATTAATTCAATTACTTTACGAAAACCCCTTCTTTCATAATTTTCAGCACCTATCGTATCATTAATTTCACCTATTATATTTATTATTTTCTCTATTTTTAATTAAATACATAAACTTCACCACAATTTGCAATATCATGTCTTTGTTATGTATAACCTCGTTCTATATTTAAGTTATTACTTCATAAAAGTAGCCTATTAAAACGGGATGACGATTAGGGTTCAAAATTGAGCCCATCACAGCCCTTCCCAAGGCCTCAAACCCGTCAGAAAAGGGCAAGTAAAAATTGCATGTAAAAAAAAATCAAAATGTAAAAATCATTTGACAATACAAAAGGGCAAGTTACTTTTACAACTGTCAAAAGAAGGGCTATGGTGAAAAAATGCCTATCAAAAATTTGTGTGAAATTATTATGTCTTAAGAAATATTTTTGATTAATTTTACAAACAACAGTCACCTCCAGCTTTCCAGACTCTGCGTATGACTCGTAGATACATTAGATAAGTCGTAATACTTGAAATTACCAAAAAAATTAATATAACAAATATACTACCACTATAATACTATTAAGCTCAAATTCCAAGTTACTAGCAAGTTTTTGATGTCAGCTACACAAATACTTGAGCACAAATACCTAAAAAAGCAAAGATTTATTATTATTGTTTATGTTCTGGCCTTTTCTTGGGATTCATTCAAACGAAATATCTACCACTTTCTACTTTTTCTATTTTTTTGTTGCAGGAGCCACCTTGAGAAACATAAAACAAAGCTAGGATCAACTTGCACACAAATATTTGTGCACTTGGGAGACTGCACAACATGATTTGGAATAGATCCACTATGTAGACTGACCACTAGTTTGGATATGGGATGAGATGGATATCTGAGGTGGGGGAAGAGTGTGGAGAAAAGTGTTGAATTAATCTCAAAGAGTGACTTCAATTTGTGACTCATAATGTAGGGTGCCGAGAAGGCTCTATTGGAGCCATGTTGGTTCCAAAGGGTGGGATGAGCTCACAATGGTCTTGATCTAGATTTCCTAGATCAATTTGAGCTCGACATGTAGACAAACTATGGGCCAAGATGATTGGATTAGCTCTATTTGTATGAAATGGAGAAGGATATAGGGGAAAATGTAGATGGGGCTTGCTTTAAAGAAAAAAAGTTGAGACGCGTAAGGAGCTCACCCATTATGACCCTTGCAAATAAGAACCGAGCTAAGTGTCGAGTTGCTTCCTAATGCAAAGGTTAATTGGACCCATTCAATATGGAAGAATGCAGAGAAGATGAGAGGAGATCATTTTAGAGGAGGAGAATACGTAGAGATAATCTTCTTCATCCATTGAAAAAAACCCTCCAATTCATCATTGGTATCTTCTCTCTAACTATTGTTTAATAGTAGTGATGTGGAGGCCAACAAGAATTTTATATTCGTTGTTGTGCTCAAGACAATTTTGCTAAACTCTATGCCTGAGGAGTTGAGGAAGAGGCTTGTGAATAGATTTAGGGAGGATTACAAAGGGTGTGTGTGTTGAATGGAGTATTCTAATTTGGTAAAACATCATTTCTATGTAGTATATTTGAATGCATACTCTACATGAGGTGAAACTCTTGGATTGGAAATCAACTAAGAATATTTAGATGTATATATTGGTGACATAGTTAGTGTGGGTGTTTCAATGTATAGATGCACATTTTCTTTAATTTATTTAGAAGATGTATTCAAGTCAATGCATTTTACTAGTTAAAATTTACATGTGTGTTATTTTAGTGTTTAAAATATGAATGGTTTTTTTTATTGAAGGGGTAAGAATCCAAATTGGTTTTATTTTTAGGACTAAACTCCAAGTAGAAGTTAAAGTTATTTATTTTACTATTTACAAGTTTTCTTAATGATTTTGATAAGAGATCCTAGTGTAGTTTGATTGTATTGATGTGTTTAGTGATTTGTGTGTCTTCTTATCTCATTTCAATTGTTTGTTTATGTATTTATTTATTAATTTTATTTAATGCTTATTTTAGTTATGATGATTTTTAGGAAATTATAATATTACAAATTTGGGCTTTCTTTACATCAAAATTTGATTATTTTACCAGTTTAAATGCGGCTTAATTTACATCATTATGATAGAGGGGTCATTGTGTTTGGATTACTGAATTTTCCCTTTTTATTTAAGATGCTAATCAACTGGTGATTTTGAAAAGAAAAAATATATCGTTAAAAAAAATTATTCTTAATTTTTATGACGTGCGTATTTGATTTATTCTTGTCAATTTTTATGACGTGCGTATTTGATTTATTCTTGTCATATGAAGTGTAAAATATTCATGCTACTTTTCATCATCGAAGGGCTGGTCCAATACTTACCCTTCAAAATAAAATTCAGACCAACCCTTCAAATTTGATCCCTGAATTATTGACGATGTACACCTCGTTCAACATTAAAAACATTATCTTTCCCACTAAAACGAGAGAAGTTTACGAACGTACAAAACTGACCCACTATCTGTAGAGCAAAGTCTCTGGATTCTCTAAATACGTCAGAAAACCTGTCAACGATAATTCCTAATTTTCCGTTATGGAAAACACATTTGAATATTGCTGAGCGTGGCCCTCAACACCAGTCATCAGGTGGCTTAAATATAAGGAAACCATAAAATTAAAATTAGTTAAGAGATTAATTTCAAAAACAATCCTACCAACAAACACGGAATTCACTCGGATTTTGTATTTTTTTCTGAACCCCACAAACAAAAAACAGAAAGTGGCTTTTTCCCCAACTCAAATCTCTGTATATAATTCAATCTAATCCATCAGAAACGATATTTCAGAGGCACCCAAAACTTCAAAACAAATCCCAGAGCGCGTACAAATTGAGAGAATCCATATTCAGGTGCAAAAATTTTCTTCGAAGTTCAAATTTTAGTGCCGAATATATACTTTTAATTCAGGGAAACAAAACTGGGAGAATTTGTTTAAAATCTGGAAAGAATCATCTAAACATGTAGATATAATACTGTGACAGGTTTTTACTGATTAAAAGTGTGAGAATGTCTGGTGGAGGAGCATTTGTGAGACAGAGATACAATGCCTCTGGATATTCATCAAGCGGTGGAGAGGAATTAGAAGAGGACGATTCAGTGGGGTCTCCAATGACTAGGTCGACCTCTTCCTCTTATTCTTCTTCTTCCAGGTTCAATGGGTGGTGGCACCACATCGAAAATCTTCTGTGGGTAGCTTCTGCTGCCTTCATTTTTTACTATGGAGACCTTCATTCAAATTTCTTTGCTCTCTTGCTGCGAGACAACCGAATCAGGCGGTTAGTATTATTCATATTATTTCATGTTTTAATATGCCTTGCAGTATTTGGGTCATCTTTTACTTTGATTTTTTTGTTAATTTGATGATACCCATTGGACAAAAATTGTCCTGCCATTGAATATGTAAGGTTTTCGTTGTCTACATTTCTTCTGGCAAATGATTGCAAAATTACAGTTAGGAAATGAAAGAGGCCTCAGAACCTTCAAGTGGTTGGACTGGTTTCCAGAAGAATTTCTAAACACAAGTGGTTTCGATCATTATTCTATTTTTATTTTTGCCACTCTAGGTCGTTTTTTTCTTCTTGGTAAATCCCGTGTGATGTAATGGGCTGCCTTTAATGATATGTGGGGTAAGATTTTTGGAGTGTATTCTATACTTATTGCACCACAACCTCATAACATCTTCACAGAAGTTATTGCAGTAGGGGGTTTGAACCTGGGTCATGCTCTTGAGTATCCCATTACCATTATAAGGCAATCCCTAGGACATCTTTCCCTCATTTTTCAATACAATCGAGGAGGATATTATTTGAGCTCTACTTATGAACAAGATTTTGAGTCCGCACAACGAAGATCCCAATTTGAGCCCGCATCTGTAGCTATGTTACCAGAAATGGGAAATGAAACAGAAACAGGCTTGAACCGAGAATTTGGCCAAGGTTTGGGGTAAAGAACGTTTTAGGTTTCTTTATGTGTGCGAGAATCATTAAATTTAAATTATCACCTTACAAAGAAGTTACGAATCATTCAACTTCACAAATAAGATGTATCATATTCCAGGAACATAGCTCATGGTTAATAAACTAGAAATAATGTTCACACAGGAGAAAAACCTTAATTGTTGCATACTTTCATTCTCAGGAGAGCATATTTCAGTCATAATATAATCTCACAGCAGAAAATTATAGAAACAACATAAGATTGATTGACCAGAAGTCCATCTCAATGTGGAGCTTAGAACAACAGATCAAAAGACAGAATTAATACCGAGAAATGTTGAAATGATTACTGGATAATGTCAGAATTAGTTTTTCATTTTCTTAAATGCTTTTTTTTCTGATTTGTCCATTGGATTTTCACAGGCCAGACATGGTCTAAGAAACAGCAGTTCCTGGTGACAACACTTGTTGGACTGTTTCTGGTAATATATTTTCTTAATATGGATGTGTAAGCTGCTTGGACTCCTATATTTAGCTACACAGGTCCCGGTGACCTGGGGTGTCCTGTTTAGAGTCTGGATGTTCCATGCCACAAGAGACTTTGCAATTTGATCGCCTTTACCACATTGAGGTAGTGCAGATCCCAGATGACTCGGCCAAATACTGGCTTAAACCTCATCGGCAACATTTTTTGGCCTTGAATTGCAGGAAAATGGATTATTGTCAAGGTTTTGAGCATTTCCTCTTTGGCTTTGATGTCTTTTGGTATCTTTCTTCGTATCCTTTTTGGATCTCATCTTCCTTTACCGTTGGCTTTTCTATGCTTCATTGTTTGGATCTGACCAGTTTTCTATTGCTCTCGACTCTTTTGTGCCGATGGCTAATTGCATACGGGAACATTTTCTGTCCAGGTACGCAGAGCTGAGACTAATGGGCTTCTAGTGCTTGCAGGGCAGGGGTCATTCTTTCTTTGATTAGGTGCGATTCCCCGGTCACAGGGTTTGTATGACCTCTGACGACTGATTCATATCTTCTCCCGGCCAAGCTGTGAACTTTGGCATCCTTATAAGCATGGCCTAGCATTCGAGCCCTGAGCTTACCCAGTTAAAAAAAAAAAGCATATTATTTTCATGTTCTACTTTGATGAAAAAGCAGTAGGTACCCTCGTTGTGTACTCTGGGGATGTACTTTGGTGCAATCCCTTCGCCCATTTTTAGCCGCTAGTGGGTTTCGGTCTTTCAGTATGTAAATCATATACCATTAAAATATGCCCACTATCTGGATTCTTGGCTAGATGTGACTCTGTTAGCATCATGTGAAAGGTAAAATTTATTAATCTAATGAACATTCTGTGTGTAGAAAACATTTTATTAAAGGAAAAAATATTTATTTCTTTCTTTACCACATATTACCAACTGTACATTCGCCAATTGAAGCCTAGCGGATGTGAACAAGAAACCAATGAGTCCCAAGAATCTGTATCACACTGGTGAAATGCCAAGCTGCAGGTGTATTTTAAACCAAATTTAAGATGTCTGACTTTATAGCTGGTCATTTCTGAGTTGAGTAAATGTATTTGCTTTTGGATGCCAACTATAAATCTGAAAACACTGTAATTTATGAGTTAAAATAAATTTATGGTGTTTAAACTATAGAAATGACAACAAAATTCGATGCATGTGGGGATATAGATACACAATTTTAAAGCATTATATGTCCTTATAAAAAGCAACTTTGAGGGCCACTTTTTACAGTCTTATACATCAGATCGGTCAGATTTACCGCAGCACTTTAATCAAAATAAATCACAATACCAGATAGCTTGTTTTATGGTTTCAGATTTTTTTCTCGGGTGCAAATAGAAGTTTGATTCTAATTGCTTCTTCCGTTTCTGATAACTTGTTAAGCCATAATGGTTGAAACTTATCATGATTTGAAGAGGTGTCATTACAAGAGGTGGATAGTCAGTGGGTTGGATTTTTGAAGCTCAAAAAGAATATATCTTTTTTTTTCCTTTGGTTGCATTTGAATTTTAGGATTTACAATTCAGCTTTATAACTCTTTTTTTAATTTCTCTCTTTTAATATTTCCCTCACTGTCTTGTCGTTTCATATGTGCATCTATCTATCCATGAATGTGTATGTCTGTTATCTTATTGTAGGTTGTGATAACTCAAAACCATGCTTGTGTTATATTTTACCTTGAGAATAGTGTATGCTGCCAAGGAATGAAGGGTCTCTCCATAAGAAATAATTTTACCAAACTATCCTTCCTAAACTGTTATACATTTGTAAGTGTTGAAAAGCCAGAAGTTGCATTGAAGTTCTCTTTTCCATGGAAGGCAAGTTGAGTAGCATAGACAGTTCACCATGGTTGACTGCAAGAAATGCTTTCCTTCACTAGGGTTTCCATATTTCTTTTTGGAATTTCATATGCTCTTTGGTTGATGTTTTATTTCATATCTTTGAAATATTTTCTTTCAGTAAACGAGACTTCACTAGAGTTTCCAGTTTACTTTCAGGGATTTCTTTGTTTGCTGTTTAGTTATCGAAGGCCTTTCCTTCTTTTGTAATGGCACTATAATCTTGATAGTCTTCTTCCTTACTCTTGTACAAGTCTTTTTCTTTTCTGCTTCCTTTTCTTCTGGCATTAGCTTCTAAGAATTCTCATTTTTCATATTATTATTTTCAATCATATATATTTCTTGTATTAGACCACGATGTGTCAAATGTTCAAAATCTCCACTGGGTAATGGCACTGGCAATGTATGGGAATTATACTACCAGCATCAGGTTGGGATATAGGATAGTGATACATATTTGAATTCAGTATTGTGGATAAAAGAACAATTCAATATATTTTTCTGTGATTATGTCCATACAAGATACAAATAAAAACTAAAAGGGAAGGAAAAGGGTATGAAGTTGTTTCTAACTATTAAAAACATATAATACATCTTGCAGTAGTAACAAAACAGATTCCCCTAGTAATTGTTTACGGAGTTAAATGCAACTAATATGATTTTTTATTTCAAAGAATCAATGATGTTGCACATCTCATGTAGACATTGTAGGGCCCACAGCCTGAAAGGGAAGTACAAATCCTTAAAGCTTAAATCCTGCCAATAGATTGCACACCTAGAGACAACAAAACACATATCCTTCTGGTACAGAAGGTGCTATACACACCCCATAATCCTCAAAGATACACACAGGAGAAATCATTGACAGTGACCCCTTGTGTGGGGCTGGGTCAAGATAGCAACTGTACAATGATTGCCATATTGTCATCTAGGATATAGTGGCTCATGAGAGACAGTGGTTGATCCATACCATGATTTTCGTTACTCAAAGCACTTGTCAACCTGGGGCTTGGGGCTGGAGGCCTTCACATCCCAGCTTTCATTAGTCTCTAGTTGATGTGGGCCTTGTAAAATCGCCAGCGCCTGTATTGGATACTTTAAGGTCTAGGCAATGGACACTACTCTTGTGGAGAAGTCATAATTCAAATATTAAATCTGAAATATTCTTCTGCATAAGTATACGTACAAAATGATGTTTCTTCACTCTACTATCTAGTGTCTAGTCTACGTAACATCAATGACAAAAATAATGACATGCCATTAAATATGCGATGGGCATCTTGCTACTGAAGTTGGACAATTTAAATAACCTTTGGGGAGTTAAGCATATTGGGAGATGTGTACATGGATCCAAATACAGATGCTCATGTCAAAGAGGCTACAATCATTGCATCTTTATCAGTCAAATTGATGGTTATGGTGTCCAAAGACACATCTAAAAATGCCCTGCAAATTTCTTTTGTACAAAGCAACTAAGTGTTGGCTAAACTTCAAAGAACATTGATTTGTGTGAGAAGAGAACTTTTTTCCTTTTTTTCTTCGTTTTATTTTATGTAACTATTTTTTCTTGTGTTTTTCATTTTTATTTTAAATTTTTAGCGAGTACAATTTGGGATCTATACTGACTGTATCTTGGCTGTATGTGTTCCTGATATTGGATATTGTGTACCTGGATTTGGGGGCTGCATGTCTAAATCATTATTGTAGCTAATTTAGATTATTAGATATATGGAATCCTTAGTACAATCCTTTTCACTGCCCAACCCATTGGATTTTTCAAACACTGATTTTCCCTTCATGTATCAAAGGGTACTCCGGTTTAGGCAGTTAACAAAGTTCAGTTGATTCCTGAGAACAAAACCAAAGGGTTCAAAATTTGAACAACATATAAAGTAAATGGAAAAAGAATTTCTCATGGGATTCTAATTGGTGTCTGGCTTGGCTGCAACCTTAAAAGTGACCTTGACCTTTACTTTTTACGTTTTATTCCTGATAAAACATGAGTTGGCGAACTACTCTATTGATTGGTTAGTTAAATAGTTAAAGGAACTTGCGTTTATGATCTTGAAAGAGAAATATAAACCATTCATTCTTCTTTTAAATAAGGTACTTCTGGAAATAAATTGCCAAAATCTCAAAAACAGTTGTGCATTGAACAATCAATGGCTGAATGGACAAGCTTGAACAATGAACTGAACTCATAAATTACTTGGCATTTATAGATTTTTAGCATGAAAATTTTTTAACTGTCAAATCTGAATGAGAAATAACAACCTTGGTACAAGATTCTACAAGATAGAATATCTTGTAAATTTGCAGGAGCAACCATAAAAAAGAAGAAATTTTTTATAAATAGATCAATAAATATGAAAGAAAATTCTGCAGCTTGTGGCATTGAAGATTTTTTTCTGCATTAGATCAGTTCTAGTAATCTAAAATTTAAATACAAGTCGTCATTGAATCATTGTAGATGTCCTCGCTATTGATAATATGATATGAGAGCCTTAAGTTCTATGCTTTATGCTTGGCTTCTTACAATGCTCTATCATATGAGATTTCACCCGTAAAGCAGTGGCAATGGCCAAAAAATAGACCTAAGGGCAAAAACATGGCCTGCTTGCAAGGTAGGAGCTAAGTAGTGAATGGTTAGACTTGAAAGCTAGGTTACCGCATTTGGTGAATTTCATGTAAAAAATTCAAAATTCGTTGAATACCAAATATGACTAAAAAATTCATTGAAATTTGAAATTGGTTAAAATTTGTTAAAATTCATTAAATTTTGTTGAAATTCATTAGAATTCATTGAACTTCATTCATTCTTTTTGAATATTTAATTAAAAATACCAGCATAATGCTTGTTGTAGTCAAATTTTATCATGAATTTTATGACTGATATTTGTAATGATGAATTTTATCCTCCGCAAATTCGAATGCGGTAACTTAGCTTGAAAACATGAGATGGATAAGAAAGAAATGACTATTGGAGGAAGAGGCAGCAGGCTAATGTTTATCATAGAAGCCTCGAGGGGCCTTGGTTTTGTCTTCCAAGGATCAAGGGGACTCGTAGAAGAATATAGATAGAGTCGCTTCAACAAGCGGTTTAGTGGGAGATATCAAGGAGATAGGTGCAATGCATGCGATAAGACTGCAAATAAATAAAGCTATGCTAAATAAACCAAACGAGCGATAAAATCTTGTTTAAATAGGTATGGCAAAATGTGTGGAAATCGTAACCCAACAGTAACCTGCTAGAAATCCATTGGTGTTTGATTTGTTTCAAGATTTATAACTTAGCAAGCAATGGGATCAGTTGATATGATAATAATAATCTGCAACACAACCGTTGGACCTGCAAATGACTATGTAAGAAAGATAAAATAAACCAGAAATGCAAACCTACACTACCAAGAAATGAAATAAATCGCAACCATAAGGAGCAAGCCCTCCAAGCCAAGCAATGTGTGTAAAACCTCACCATGTGAGATGTGCCTGTTAAGATAGAAGAAAGCTAATAAACTAATGTTCCATGTGTAATGATAGAGACAAAATCAATGTACACTATCTTGTTGTTTCACTGACTATGCATAAACCTGAGATCTGTGTTCCCAATAGCCTAAAAGACAAGAAAAAGCCATGAAGTAGATGAATACCAAGACAAAACTGACCAAGAAAACTAAAGCGAATAAGCAATCAATCTGCATCAAGAATCTTGTAATGATTTGTAATCAGCAAACTAAATCTATATATCCAGTTAGGTAATCAATTTTAAACTGGCAATAATGATGATGTATGGCAAAGCTAAGGCAAAAGGTGATGGTTCATCTAGGGTAAGACACTGCAATGGCAGGCTGGTAGCATTGATAGTTAGCAATGATTGCATGACAATAAGCGATGATCATCGAGGGTTGTGGATGCTCAAATTTCATAGTTGCAAGCTCCTAGGTGGTACATATTACCAAAAATGAATGAAATGACTTCACATGACTTTTCCAAATGAGTGCAGGTAAGTTCAGGTCAGTGGAAGACCAAGAGATCATTGCGGGGATGCATTTCTTCTTTTCTAAACATTTGTAACAATACTCGCAGAAATCAGAACAATATCGCTGCTAATCAGGAAACCTCCTTAGACAGTGTTGTCAAAATGGACGATAATGTCGAAAGTAATTAAGTCTAGGTATCCAAAGTGGTGAAGGGAGGACAATGTCTGAATGAGGTGTGATGGACATGGTGGGTGGTGTAGTGCCTAACATAACATCATGCATGTAATCAATCCATAAGGAGATTTCAACAATTAACTCTCACCTACTTTGCCTCGAGGATCATTAGTTAACCCAAAATCATGGCTAAATCACTTGCAAAACTAGCAAATATCAACATGAATGGCTTCATCTTCATCTCACTCTGCCCATCACTGTGATATTCCTGCTAAGATTCCTTCCATAATGATTCAAAGGGAAAGGAAAAAAAAAAACTCTCTTACCAAATTCCACCAATTTAATCAACTTCTGGCTTACCACCTACTTACTCAAGAGATCAATCTTTGGTCTTATGTTCCTTGGCTGCTCTTTGGGTGTCTTCCCTGCTGCTCACACTCAAACAACTATTAGACCCTGCACTCAATTGATACAAGAACTTTCCAAGTCTTAACCTTTGCTAAAATGATCAAACTGTCTTCTATACCCTTGAGACAATGTAAGCTTGCTATATGCATGGATGGAGTGACTTAGTTGTACCCAGAACAAACTGACAACTGCATTAGCCTTCTTTCGTTCTCCACTTAACCTTCTCAAGCTCACAAACCCTCCATTAGGTCTTGCACAGACTACTGTCCTGTATATCTCCTTCTTCCTATTGGTTCAAGAAATAAAGAGAATGGTTCTAAACTTCTAAGCACCCATTAGGCTATTTATCCTTCCTTAGAAATTTCAGCTTCTAACTCCTAGCCAAAAGTATGGTTCCTTTGGAAACTTGCCTTCAAGATTAGGTTTGTGACTGTGTCATCACTGTCCTCAAGAAACTGTCAAGAAAATCTATAAATTTAGCCAATGAAATCACAGACTTCTTATTGAATTACCTTGTTCACCACTCCATGGCTATTGGTTCTAAGTTTCAGGGAGTAATACCTTAGTTTGAGGTTTCTAAACCTATGCCCTAGCAACTCCTTCGCTGTAACTTACAGTCAACCCCGGGAGGATTCTTTTTATTACAATTTCATCTAGGACTTAATTCAAGATCCCATCTTTTGCAAGGAGAACTGTAATAGCACTGTGGAAGAGATTATCTTACCAGTGGTTCAAGATTCTTCATTCAAACTTCAACATTCCTTCTTTCCATCGGTGGATGCCCGGTCTCTGTGACTGTAATCAGGGTTCTTACATATACAAAGGTCTTCTTGTCTGATGAAATACTTTCCCCCTCTCTCTCAGAGTTGTAAACTAACACTCATCAATCCCTTCTAATATATAAATGCAAGTTAGCAAAACTTCCTCAACTTCTCCCTTGCAAGATTGAGACACAGGATAGTGAGTTTCTTATAACAAAAGAACAATTTTCAACCCAAAAGATGTCTTACTTCTTCTGTGAAGAACCCTCAAAGTTTACTGAGGTCTCATTACCTTTGTCAACCATATTCACCTCACAAGTTTCAAACTCTGCATACTCCTTTCGAGGCCACCTTGTAGAATTGCTCTGGTTAGACTTGTATAACACCTTGCTACAGGACAGTTTTCTCAAACAATTGGTTTCTCCCAATGGTAGGGTTTCTAAAACACAATGCTAATGATCTCAACACAAATGCTTAACTTACCTTCTCCCACAGATTCTACCACCAAAGGAATACTATACTGTTACCAGATTTCTCAGTCTTTACACACATACATGGGTACCCAGGCAACAAGATTTAAATGCCCTGCCATACTATCACAGGCTTGTTAATACAAGTTCCTTCTTTTCAAACTCACTCCACAGACCCTCCTTTCCATCCATGCACTGTTCACAGAAACATACACCACATTCAAGCTTAACAATTCATCAAAACAAGAGGATAACAGTCTCACAAGATCAACATACCATGTTCTTTGAATTAGGTATATATGCTTGAACAAATACCAAGTTAATAGTGCATAATAATCCTTCAAGATCCAGAAACTAGTATTCTAATACTAAGCTTAAGTTCCTGCTGCATTCACTTTAAAATCATGAATTCCACTATGAGGTTTAAAGACTTCACATACACCACAAGATACACAGAAATCATCAAAAACTGAGTTTTTCTCCTTCAACACCTCTTGAAACTCTTGCTCTTGATTCATTATCTGGATAAGAATGAGGAGATTTAGTTACATTTTCAAATTTATGTCTTCCATCAATGCCTAACCGAATGCACACCCTCAAACTCATTGGTCATATGAGTGACCTTAGCATATCATTAAGTTGCTTAATTTTAAAGACCAAGTTCTTAACTTTTAGACTCATGTCATGACTTCTAGTCCCTAAAGGGAACCTAAGACACTCACTTACACCTCTTTTCATCCTTTTCATGGTTTACAAGCTCCAAGAATGTTTTAAAACATTACAACAAGCCAAAAATGGCCTCCAAGACTCAAATTGCACTTTTGGAGGGAAAGTGAGTAATTTGAAATTTGAAAGGCCTAGAATCCAACTAACACACTTAAATATCATCTAATGACCTCTAGAACCTTACTGAAATACTTTCAAGCCAAAAATGGATGTTTCCATCCTTGTACATATCCTAGAGTTGATGCCCCGCATCGGTGGGACACATGGAAAGCAAGAGAATGTGTATGCTACCGTGGAGTGACCGAAGATTGACTTGTAATAGTTGGTGACGGCGATTTTTAGTTATCCATTCATGGTTTTGTGAATTCAATTTATATAGTCTAACCCTTACTCTAGTTGGCCATGTAACTACATGAAAATGAAACAATGAGACACGGAACATCACCCCAAAACAAACAAATTAAAAAGCATAAAGCTTTCACCCAATTTTTATATCTTGGTTAAATTATGGTAAGCGTATAGCCACTCCTTACATTGATTCATGGACTAGAGGAAGCGTGTAACAATGCCACATGCACAATGTGTATGACACGTTACAATCAATGGGTTAAAGTTCTTGTTGAAGTGGAAATGAAGTTGAAATTTATTCACTTTTGAAATTCAATTATGCTACACTTCCATACAAACCTTTCTACCGATGCAAAAGTACTTCAAATTTGAAAAAAATAGCATCAACATTTGGCACATGCGGTAAAATATGGTACTTCCACAATTTTTATATCTTGGTTGAATTATGGTAACTGTATAGCCACTCCTTACATTGATTCATGGACTGGAGGAAGCTGCATAACAATGCCACATACACAATTATATGACATGTTACAATCAATGGGGTAAAGTTCTTGTTGAAGTGGAACTGAAGTCGAAATTTATTCTTTTTTGAAATTTGGTTATGCTACTGAAGTCGAAATTTATTCTTTTTTGAAATTTGGTTATGCTACACTTCCATACAAACCTTTGTAGGGATGCAAAAGTACTTCAAATTTGAAAATAATAGCATCAACATTTGGCACATGGGGTAAAATATGATACATCAAGGTTATTGAAGATTGATGTTTTTGATTCAACTTTGAGTGCCAAAAACTTACATTGGCAACCAATATTTTGGATAGAGCTTTGTGCTTTGGATAGTGGTCTTGACACTTTTGGATCTACGCAAATGAGGTGTATAAGAATTTGTTTTTATGTATGTGTAAGGCATAGTTACCTAAGACTCTAGGACGGTGGGATGGTTGGACGTAGGGACGGAGTTTCGGGGACGGCAAAAATTCCAAAAATTTCGGGGACGACAGGGGGACGACTATTAAAATAATATATAAAATTACAAATATTTAAAATATACAAATAAATTTTAGAAATTTTATGAATAGCAGTTCATTTTTATATATCAGTCCACCATGTGCATACAGTCCATGTCGAGACATCCATATTAAAAAGTAAAAACTCAGCAACATACATACAATTGTACTAATGTTATGTGTTCATATAATTTTTAATATTAATATGTATGTTGTTGGTTTTCATAGTATGTTGTGACAGTCCACCATGTGCATTTGTGCTTGAAAATTTCTGTATTCATATATCACAGTCCCCTGGTAAATGTTTTTAAATAGAAAACAACAAAGAAATTAATTAAATTTTTTAAAAAAAAAGTGAAAATAGTTATTTTTTTTTATAGAAAAAAGTGTTGTTTGTGTCGGGACATTTAGACATCTCGGGACATTTCTCAACTGTCCCGAGGGGACATCTGAGACGCCCCCGGCGTCCCCCTCCCATCACAAACGTCCTCGGGCGTTTCCCACATTGTCAAACGTCCCTAGGATGTTTCCTTGCATCTCGAAGTTCGGAAACGTGGAGGAAACATTTGCTCCACGTTTCGGTGTCCTCAGAACGTCCGGGACCCCTGGGATTTTGGGGGGGGGGGGGATGCATCCCCGCATAACACTCTTGTAAGGTTTGATTTTCTTATGGTGATCCTGCTCTCGGCCATTTGAAGCTAAGTAATTTTGGACATGGCGAGCATCCTGGATGCATTGTTTGGTATTCGAGTGTCTAGATTTTAATGTGTAATAACAATGAGTTATTTTGCTACTAAGATAGTGTTAGGAATTGACAAGTTTTTCAATTACTCTAGAATCGACCCAACCAGACGATTTTTTTTTGGCTCAACTTTGTCAAACACAACAAGTCTCGGTGAGATTGACAAGTCTACATTCCATAGATTTTTTTCCATTGATTTTCGAATATCGCCCTCCCATCCCTTCCCCTTCCCAAAAGTAAAATGATTGCTACTTCATTCTATCTCATTCTATGTACTAATTCATCATCTAATACCCTCGCTACCGATTCCTATCCTAGTCAAATCTGCATTCATGTTTTGGCCCTCTAACTACTCCCAGTGTTCAACCATCACTGAAAGCATCTGTTCAAAGTGGGTTCAATATGAGCGAGCAAATCCAGCACTTTAACATTTTTTAAAATCTATTTGAACTTGACATTCAATGTTCCAAGCTCTCCATATTGGTGAGGGATAGTTGATGCCATTGTGGTTTGTGGTCATGGTTCAAAGCCTCTACTATTGACAATATTATATCATGGATGTTGGATGAATTTGTAGTTGTTGGAAGATTAATTGAAGAGCAACACACAAGTTATCTACAAAAGGGTTGTATAATAATGTCCAATAAATAGATTGTAAGAATACTTAATTTTCTTTTGTCCTTCATGATTGCTAATATGTTTTTGACATTTGTTGATGCTTATGATAAAATTGATGGTGTAGATTTATTGGAGTTTGTGTTGGAGGAGGGCATATAAATCGTCGTTCAACAATCATAGAAAATGTTGTACATCATGCATTTGCGTGAAAAAATCGTTGTGGAAAAGTACTTGTGTATTTTGTATTCCTTGCACAACCCATTCCATAGATCTCATGTTCGAGGACATTAGAAAGCTTAGTACCATTTAACCGGTTGTGGGCAAGGCAATGCCCATAACCAAACATGCCTACAAACCATTCCTAGGTTCTCAACTTGATGAGGAAGAAAATTGACAAAAGGGAGATTGTTTAATCTATATGGTCACAAGGCTTGTCAAAATAAAAATGTCATTTCTTTGCAAGATCTTTATGACAAAGATGCAAATGTGAAAATATTGTTTGTTAGTGCAGAATGGACAACTCTCTACTTGCGCTAGTAAGGTGGATGAAATTAATTTTGTCGAATATTTGTTTGCAATTTATTTTGGAGGATGGCCCATGAGGTGGTAGACATTTCAAAACCTTTGATCTAGATTCTTTGTCTAGTGGAGGGGGATAGGCATCCTATGGGTTATACATTTATGAGGCCATGGATAGGGCTAAGGAGGCTATTAGAATTGTTATATGTGAAACAAGAGCAATTATTACACTTTATGAGACATTATTGATGGCAGTGGAAACAACTTCATAGCCGTTACGTGCATTTGGGTACTACTTGAATGCACCATCTTTTATGACGAGGCTTTCAATGTTGTTCAAGAGGTCGTAGGTCTCTACAACTACATGGAGAAGATTGTGCTAGATGAAGAGGTGAGTAAACAAATGTAAAAATATTTTCACATTCATAAGACAATCTCTTTGCTCGTGGGATGACAATCAATGTAAGGATGACTATATTACCCAATAAATTTCATCTACCCCGGCAAGGTTTAATATTTTGTCCTCAGTTGTCTTTTAAATTTTATCATAATTTTAGTAATAAAAGTTATCTAATTGCACGTCATAAATACTTTGTATTCTATGCATATGGTGGGATCACTATGGCAGTGAGACACTTGAACTTCTAAAGATCTTCATTCAAGGCTTCTAGATGAGTGTAATTGGAGTATGTTTGAACCATTGTTCCATGGGACGTGCACCCCCTAAACTATGACATTTTCGGGGATGGGGATGTCACGTGAGACTTGGGGACATCGTGAAACGTCCCCCTTGCCATACCACACCCCCACGGGATAGGGGATGTACCACACCCCCACGGGATAGGGGATGTCCCGGTCCTCTCTCGTAGAGAGGGACGTTTCGGCACGTTACGCTGCGGAGACATTTGGGGGATGTCGAGGCTTCCTTGAAATTTCAAAGAAACTCACCCAAGTCTCTCGACAATCCCGAAACTTGTGGCCATCCCCTATGCTAAAAAATGTTTTAAAAATAAAAAGCACTTTTTGATGTCCGTGTGCCTAACTCTAATTCTATTAGTTTATGGGCCCCACCCACACTTTAAACACTAAAAAAACTATAAATAAACCTCACACCCTCACTCCAAATCACTATCAAAGCTTGAAAACATTGAGCAAGGCTGCAAGTGCAAGAGTGAGAGCAAGCAAGGCTGCAAGAGTGAGAGGTTGAGAGCATTAGCAAGAGGGAGAGAAACAACAAGAGGAAGAGCAAGTGCCAAGCCTTCATTGATCAACTGTTCAAGTTTCAACACATTTATCAAGCCGAGAAGCCCTCAAGCCTTCAAGGTAAGCCATGGCCCATGGCCCTTCATCTTTTGGCATTTTGCTATTTTCAATTTCAAGATTTGCATATATATATATATATATATATATATATTTCAAAATCTTTAATTTATAAATCATTAAAAATAAATTGTTCATAGAATTGTATGTGGTTATAAGTTTATAAAATGTTGCTTTTCTTTGTTTTGAGGTTATTAATTGGCGCAGTTAAAAAACCCTAAAGAGCTGATTAAAATTTGATACTAGTTAAATTTATTGGGTGGATAGACATTAGACATCATCTACTCATCAACATCATGGTCACATGTACATATGGCCCTTTATTAAGGCTATTGATTGTTCAGGGCATCGAAGGATGCCAATTTTTGATTCAAATCCTTAGATATGCTATTGAGGAGGTTGGGCGGAGAATGTGGTGCAAGTAGTGACAAATGCGACCCATGTGTGCAGAGTTGCAGGGAATTTGATTGAGGCGGCCTACAAACATATTTGGTGGAGTCCTTGTGTGCATGCCATGAATAATGCACTCAAGGACATGGAAAAAATCGATTTGGATCAAAGAGGTTGTTAATGATGCTAGAGATGTGCAAATGTTTATCTGCAACCACCACACTTCACATGCACTCTTCAGGACCTTCTCTAAGAAGGAATTTTTGAAACTTGTAGAGACTAGATATGCATCATACTTCATTCTCTTGGAGAGGATGCTTGAGTTGCAAGAGGCATTGCAAGTAATGGTCATGACAAGAGAGTGGAATTTGTGGCCCAATTCTACATCGAGTAGGGGAAGAGGGTGAAGGAGGTGGTGAAGAGTGACATTTTTTGGGCTGATGCAAAATACATTGTCTCCATCATTACTCTAGTGTTCAAAGTCATTAGATATGGGGATGCTAATGCACCTACCCTTGGAGAGGTGTATGAGTGCATTGACAATATGCTTGGCCAAATGAAGGCCGTTGTACAAGAGAAAGACCCCACATTGCAATTCTACAATGAACATATTCAGCCAATCATTCACCAAGAGATGGGAGAAGATCAACGCTCTCTTGCACATGGCTGCCTATGCATTGAACCCAAAACGACAAATATAAAGATTTGGTAGAGTTACCCCCTTACAAGATGTTGAGGCAAAGTTATGGTTCATGAAGTCTATTCAAAAGATGTATAATTCTATAGATGCTAACATCATTTGTACTAAGTGGTCAAAATTTGCCACTCGTAGGGGATATCTAGAAGAGGCCAAGCTAGATAGGGAGACTATGGCAAATGTGGACCCAATTTGTGGTGGACTATGCATGGACTTGCTTTTGACAAACCACATTAGCCATTTGTTTTCTTTCCTAGGTTTCTAGATCTTTTGTTATTGAGAAAACTTGGTCTACTTACAGCTTCATCCACACTATTAAGAGGAACATGCTTACCTCACAGGAGGGCTAAGAACCTTGTAGTTGTACACAGCGCCTTGTGTCTTATTGGTTACAACCTGCTTATGTACAAGGAGAGTCTAGCGATCGAGGGGATGCAAAGCCATTGGAGCTAGCATAGGTTGATGATGATGTGGCATTGACATGGTTGGTTGGTATTGGTTTGGAGGAGCTTTGCCTCGAGGAGTCCAATAGTTTGAGTGATGAGGAGTTTGGCACAAACTTTGGGGATGATTATTGATTCGAGGCATTGGCCACTAGCCCATTGTATTTGAATTTTGAATGTAATAATCATTTTGAATATAATTATGATAAAATATTAATATATCAATATTCGACATTTTCATTGTCCAATGTAATGTGTTGAATATTTCAAAGTTCCTTTGTTATTTCTTGTACATTTTTTTGTAACTAATTTTTCATGTGCTATATATATATTTGCACCGCTATCCCCCACCAACCCCTAACCTAGGCCCTTGGTCCCCCGTCCGAGACCCATCCCCCCATCCTCTTGTCCCTTTGTTTGAAACTCGTGGAACTATTGTTTGAAGTTGAAGACATCTCCACGAAACCTAACATATTGTCTTAGAAGTGAATTAATGATTTGTTATTTTTTTCATTGCTACCTTCTCCTATGCCACAAACAATTGGGAAAATTGACACAGTGCAATTCGGTTAGATGAGATTGACCCATGCAATTATATTGTATCGCCAAGACTATAGAGGACACATTTATAGAGGATTTGACTTGGTTGGATCAAACATATGTGGAGGTAGAGGGTAGCCTCCACAGGTAGAAAGAGAGTATCATGTGCCGACGACTAAATATAGGATGGAGTTGAGGTCAAAGAGAGGTGGAATGATTGGAGTTGGGTACAATGGATACTCTCTTACATGTTGATATTATGCTCTTTACATTTTTTATGCAATGGATGTCATTTACCATGGATTTTGGACTAGGTAATGTTTTTTAATTTTAATATAAATCGAATATTTTTGCTTCATGTACAATTGCATAATTTAATGACATTTTGATATTCATTACTTATGTTCGCATGAGATCAATTATAATTATATGAAACTGAAGTTTGCTAGAAACAAAACATTTTTTTTTGTTAAGTATCTTGTATTTATAACTTATTTTACTTTGCTAGCTTTTTGAGTTTTGGTTGACATTTTTACTAAGTCTCGTTCGGCTATTGTATTAGTCTTGTAAGACAATGGAGTTCGGGTCTTGTAACTATGATTAAGCTCATATTTTATAGTATTAGGTTGTGGTCCCGTGTCCTAAAAGTGTTATAATTGGTTATGTAAAAGGGGCTACTAAGTGACATAAGGCCCACATTACGAATATTTTTTCACACTGCTTGCTAGAAGTTGAGGTTCTCTTCCCGATACATCAATCTATTTTCAATATCAATAGAGTTATTGGTCGGAAAAGTGTTTCTTCCATTACTACTTGAGTAATGCAAAAACACTTCACCGATCCATGAATTAAAACAAATAAAATAAAAAATTATAAACATGACGTTTGATTCTCATTCACCATGATCCATGATCAAACATTAACACTATTCTATTTAATCCAAAATGTCTCGTGGCATGATGATGACCATGCTATCAATTGTCATACATATACATTCGAATGCTAGAAATGGGTCATCAATCATTATCAAGTCCTTACAACTCATTTGTTTCCAATTGCTATATGGCCAATGTCCCTTTGTTATTACTATCGCTCTTTAAGTACAAACCATGTGTTTCAACCCACCCAACCAAACTGAATTGCGTCTCCTCATCTATTTACCTAGTGTCATCGGGGTGAGCTTTTTCATCATACTCGTTGGAGTTTGTCAATACTCGAGAGCCTTCTGATCCGTGAAACACAAGATTTTGTTCATTGTCAACTAGCTTCTCGAATCTTCTAGTGGTAAGTTTGTTCCTCTAGATAAAGTGGATGAAGTTATAAGTTGACTAATTCCTCTTAACAATAAAAGGTACTAGAAATTTGAGAGAGGAAGCAAATGGAAAATATTTGCTACTTTGGAACTCCATCCCCATGTAGTTGCTTATCATCAAATGGGTTTATGTTGTGCGGCATGCCCCAAAAGACAACCCATGTTTGTCATTATGTATTATAATGTAAATGAGCTATTTTGTTATAAATCTAATATTCTATGTAGTGTTGATTTGAATAAGTAGCTTTCTCCACAAGCTGCCTAAGTTCTAAACTTATATGTATCTAGACATGGCAGGTTCTAACTAGTAGCTTGCTCCATAAGCTACCTCTTAGACTGTTCTAGTTAGTTGTAGTAGGAAGAAACAATTCTTTTTGTGAAACTATGGGTGGAATACCACTATAGTTTAGGGTATTATAAGTTCCTCCTTTAATTATAAATAATAAGAGGTCTACTCTCTCTATATAATCAATTTATTTTCATATCAATACAATCTTACATGTTTATTACGTTTTGATTTGGAGAAGTCTTCCTTCATTATTGTTTTGAATTCATAGGCGCAATCCATTTTTTTGGGTGTGCAGGTGCCCCCATACATTTATATTTCATGTAGTCGTGCCTCTTATGTCTTTAGCTGGGTACACTACAAATATAAGAGGCACAATTTCACTAAATATAAAAGTGTAGGGGCACTGGATTTGTAGGAAGACTTCTCCAAATCAAAATGTGATAAATACAAAAGATTGCATTGGTATGAAAATAAATTGATACTATAGAGAGGGTAGACCTCTTATTTATAATAAAATGAGTAACTTCTAATACCCTAAACCATAGTGGTATTCCACCCATAGTTTCACAAAAAGAGTGGTTTCCACCTATTACCACTAAGTAGAACATTCTAAGAGGTAGCTTGTGGAACAAGCTACTAGCTAGAACCTAACATGTCTAGATACATTGAACTTAGGTAGCTTGTGGAGCAAACTACTTATTCAAACCCAACACTACATAGAATACGAGCTTTATAGAAAAATAGCCCATTTACATTAAAAATAATGACAAAAATGGGTTGTTTTAGCACACAACATGCCCCATCCCCGAGAAGTTGTCCCCAAAGCTCAAGGAACAAATTGAAGGTCTCCTATGCACCTTCTTCTTCTTCCTTCTCTTTTGAATCAGAGCATGACATTGCATAAATCGATCAAAGTTTTGACAATGACCTATCTTGATAATAGCATTCACATCATGTTGAGTTAGATGCTCAAAGGTGTCATGTGGATCAAAATACTGTCCAACCAAAGAAATATCAACCATTGCAAACATGTGATCAAAATTGTCACCTACATAGGAACATACATGTCCAATGCTAATCATGTTGATGGAAAAAACATTTGTAGAAAATCATGCACAAGTGATGGTATATCAAATAAATCATCTGTTGAATCACAATCCTCATCCTATAAAGAATAAGTTTTGAGATGAAGAACATCTGTTTCTATTTTTTGTGACTACTCCCAATAATATCTTTTTTCTTAGTTATTTTTCCAATTCATTGCCCTCATCAAATTCACTTTACATAAGTAGCTTGCTCTACAAGCTACCTCTTAGAATGTTCTAGTTAGTGGTAGTAGGTGGAAACCACTCATTTGTGAAACTATGGGTGAAATACCACTATGGTTTAGGGTATTAGAAGTTCCTCACTTTATTATAAATAATAAGATGTCTACCCTCTCTATGTAGTAAATTCATTTTCACATCAATACAATCTTATGTGTATTGTTCGGATTAGTCTTCCTTTATTATTGTTTTGGATTTGCAAGTGCTATCCACTTATTTGGGTGTGTAGGTGCCCCCATACTATTGTCCAAAATATCCCCACAGGCTATTTTTACAACTTCAAAAATCAATTTTGGACTTAGGCAATGGTTTGTTGCAAAGCCACGAAACATTGTTTTCTAGTGTTCCGCGGAATTTAGGAAAAAGGAATGTGAGAAAAAGGAGACTTAGGTAGAATCTTGTAGGGATTTGGCCAAATAAAAACAAAAACATGGTTTTTACTCCTTAGATGCCGCGATGCAAGGTTGGTGAAGATCGGATGCCACGAAGGAGCCAAAAAGTTAAGTTGGGGGTGACCAAGGTGAGAAGACGCGGAACACTTAGTGTTCCGGGTTTCTTAAGCATACACTATTCCGCAAGCTCCCAAAGCCGCATAACAAAGAAATGGTCTCTGCGGAACAAAAGGAGTATCAATTGGTTCGGAGATGGGCTTGTATTTGGTCCGGAGTTGGTGGACTAACTTAGTGTTTTGTGGGTTCTCCTAACCCACAAAACAAAGGAGTTGAACTTGGGAGCTAGGTGGGTTTTTATCGAGCAAAGGCCGCGATGCATGGGAGACAGGAAGATTTTGACATTCCGTAGCATAGGAAACAAAGTCTAACGCGCAGAGGTAAGAAAGTTGAAAAGCGACTAAGTCAAAAGTGTGGAACACTATTGTGTTCCACGGGTTTCCCAAATATAGTGTTCCATGGACTTCAAAAAGTCCGCAAAACAAAGGAAAATGGTCGCAGATTAAAATGTTGCGCAACAAAGGAAAAGAATTTCGTAGTTGTTATAAAAGGTTTTTCACATGGAGCATACAGAGCCGACTTTCCAAGTTAACGGAATAAAGGATTTTGGAGCGCGGGTTCCCAAAGCCGCATAATAAAGAAATGGTCTTCACGGGACATGGAAAACAAGTTAAGCGAGGTGTTGGAGGCAAATGAAGACTCAAAGCCACGGAACACGTTTCTAGTGTTCTGCGGATATCAAAGAACTGAAAACCCCGCGAAGCAAGGTGAACTTTCAAGGAAGCTACAGAACGTGTTGTAACGATTTTTTGACCATAGGTTTCACCGTGGAGCTTCAAATTGCATGGAACCAGGTGAAATTCAAACCGTCTCTTCAAGGCCCTTATTTTGGCATGAAATGCATGAATTGATGTTGTTTGGAAGGAGGAAGTGCAAACATGGGAAATTCGGAAGAAACGTGCGATTCTAGCAAAATCAAGTGTCCAACCACCTCACCAACCAGAAATTAATGTTTAAATGGTGGTCATCCCTCGTCCTATAACTTTGATGGCGTGCAAATTGAAGGAAAAAAGGTTTCCCATGCTTTGCACCGCAAGATGATGGCTTAGGGTCCTTGGTAGGTGAATTTCATTCATTATTCAGTTGACCCCGCGTTCTCTCTCTTCCTCTCTTCCTTTCACATTCTTCTATAAATGTATCTGTTTTGGGACTAAAAAAGGGTTCTCTTCTACAGGATTTGGAGCTCTTCCGTTAGAGTTTTGCATTTTCCATGCCTTCAGACCTCTGTAACTTCATATTTTGTAAGTTTTTACAAACCTTTGCTCTGTAAATGCAAGTGAAAACTTTTTAATGATATGCAATTGTGGTTCATTCCTTTAAATGCTATGTATTCGATGAGAATCTCTGCCTTTTGTCCTATTTCAAATCTATTCACTTGCATCTTGCAAGAACTCTATGTTTTTCTTGAATTCTTACATATGTGGTTGCATCTGTGTCTCCATAGGTCAGAGTTGAAATTTGTTTCAGTTTGGTGCATCACCTTCGTTTTTAAGTTTTCTCCTCCTTACTCTGTCTCCTTGGAATTGTTAGCTTAGGTTAAATAGTTTAGAGTAGGAGCTGGTATAGGTTTAGTTGCAACAAATTGTAATGAAGGGAACTAGCCCTTTCATCTGGAGAAAGATCATGAGTAACCCACAAACTCATGTTCTAACAATGTTGCACTGAAATTGTTGAACCTAGTTTCAACAGATGGTGCATATTTCAGCTCCAACACATACTTTGATATTTCTTGTAGCCATGCCTCTTTTGTCTATAACAAGGTACACTACAAACATAAGAGACATGGCTACACAAAATATAAAAGTTTGGGGGCACCTGGATTTGCAATAAGACTTCTCCAAATCAAAATGTGATAAACACATAAGATTGTATTGATATGAAAATAGATTGATTACATAGAGAGGATAGACCTCTTATTTATAACTAGCAATCACATGCAAAATGTGTGATGGAAATGCCAATGGGGATGTGTCGTAGAAGTTAAACTTGAGGGAGTGAAACATTGGAGGAAGAGGGGTGATAAAAAAGGGTTTGAAGAAATCCAAAGGTGGGAAAAATAATGGGGGAACTAATGTGAAACTATTATTTCTTACGACCAAGAACATATGAACCATGTGCCATTTTTGTCAATCATTTGAAAGAGAAAGGGGTGGCGTGTGCAAGTCTTTGAGGCAACAAACTTTGGATATATCACAGAAAGGAAGGTGTGTTTAATGAATACTTCCAAGGTAAACATGCATATGTTTGAATCCCAAACTCTACATATGTTAGATACGGAAACTTTGCATTTAGGGTTCCTTATGTCGCCAATTTCATGCACACTTGCAATTAGGGTTTCTCTTAAGTGATCAAGGTAGCGATTAGGATTTCCCTTCATCAATAGTCCTGATGACATCATCCATCAATGATTAGCGACACAACCTTGACCTTTCATTTTCTAAGTGCATGTCGGGCACTATCACCAAGACTCCCATTTAGAAATGCCTATCAACGTAATTAATGTTTGAGGCATTGGTAAAAGAGGAAACCTATTTTTTTCTGTGCACACATGGGTCCTCCTTCAATCCTCTAGCTTATCCAAGGTTATAAATAGGATGCATTTCAAGTATGGAGATTATAATTCGGTTGACAAGTTACCAAAATTTACTCGCATCAGTCTAGTTTGGAAACATGGCTATCAATGTAATTACTTGTTAACATTAACAATTCAACAACCAAGGTATCATGCAATATTGTTTGCGGATAATTCGTTCATGGCCTATCTTTTTGTGTATATATAAGTGATTGTGTATGCTTTTATAATCTGTATTTTGTCAATGTAATGGAGGATTTGTGAATTATGGGTTTATGTCTATTGTTATGCGGCGAGCGACAGGTTGCGAGAACAAAGGATGACACATGGGATCTTTCTACTCCTAGCATTGACAACTACATCTACAAAAAATCTACCTTCCACTAAGCTTGATGTTTGCCTATGTCCTACTCTAAACTCCCATTTTGGCCCAGTTGGGAGGATGGTGTTACTGAGTTTGAAAAGGGTAGGATGGAATCATGTAACAAAACAATATGAAGTGGAGATACAAGAAAGTTGGAGGACCTCAAACATATTCAATCTTTGGGGAACCAATTCGAAACTATTCTTTCTTATGACCAGACACATATGAACCACATGCCATTTTTGTTAATTGTTTGAAAGAGAAAGGGGGTGTGATGTGCAGGTTGTTGAGGCAACGTACTTTGGAGATATCTCAAAAAGGAAGGTGTGCTCGATGAATACTTCAAGGAAACTTGCATATGTTTGAATTCGAACTCTACATATGTTAGATACGGGAACTCTACATTTAGGGTTCCTTGTGTCACCAATTTCATGCACATTTACGATTATGGTTTCCGCTCATCAACAACCTTAATGATGTCATCCATCAAGGATCACCAACACAAAACCTCGACCTTCCCTTTCCTCGATGTGTGTTAGGCACAACCATCAAGACTCCCATTTGGAGACGTCTACCATTGTAATTCCTGTTCGAGGCATTAACAAAAGAGGAAAATTATTTTTTTGTATACGTTCTCGGGTCCTCCTTCATCCTCTAGCTCATCCAAGGTTATAAATAGGGTACGTTTCGGTTTGAAGATTATCATTGGTTGACCGGTCGTTAGAATTTGCTCGCATCAGTCTAGTTTGGAAAAACAACTATCAACGTAAGTACTTGTTAACATTACAAATTCAACAACCTGGTTTTGTGAATTATTGTTTGTGGATAATTCGTTGCTGGCCTATATTTTTTTGTCTATATATAAGTGATGGTGTTTGCATTTACAATTTGTGTTTTGTTGATGTAATGGAGATTTGCGAATTGTGTGTTTGTTTCTATTATTCTCGCGGCGAGGAACAAGTTACGGAACAAAATATTGGTACCTCGGGCCTTTCCACCTCGAGCTTAGCAACTACATCTACAAAATCCACCTTCCATTAAGTTTTGATGTTTGCCTATGTCTTGCTCTAAACTTGCATTTTGGCCCAGTTGGAAGGATGGTGGTGCAGGTTAGAAAAGGGTCGATGGAATCACATAACATAACAACATGCGGTGGAGATATTGTCTCGACAAGACAATTAGAGGACCTTAAACAAGTCCGCGAGATGTGGTGAATGAGCTCGCTAACATTCCCACCAGAAAGCATAACTATTCACACCATGTACAAGCCTAATAGAGTAGGTAACACAGTCTGAAAATGTCTAACTTGATTCCAAATCCGAGCTCTTCGTAGGCTATCAAGGGCTTACAATGACTCGTGCCTAAAGGGGCAAGCCTCAAGCCATTGACCTTGACATCCACATTCTCCCTAGCCTTGGAGGCTTTGTAGAGTCTCCTTCACCACCACCTGTAGAAAGGAAACTTTGCATATGTTTGAGTTCGACATGCTTCGGCCTTGCCCTGTCGTGCCCTCCAACTTATCCTTAGCATCCAGCTTATCCTCTCCGTTAAGAGACAATGTAGCGTCAAAAAAAAACCAATCAACATTTTCGTTGGAGATGTGGATATCTAGGCCCTTGAGTCGGTACTCTTAGGTGGAGTATATACCATGTTTTCACTTGTGTTTACTATTATTTTGTTTGCCTTACACACTTAAACACATAACAATGTGATTGCAATAATCCCTTAAAGTTGCAAATCCAATAAAAACAAGGCTTTTCAAATTGGTGGCCATTAAGATAACTTTAATGTTAAACAAACATTACATTAAATAGACGATGTGTGATGGTAAGAAAAAGTGACATGTGGTCCATATGTGACTTGCTAGAAGAAAAAGAGGATTGCCTATGTTCTCTCCAATAGATTCCCCAATCCAAAAATTTTCCTCCCTCAATCTCCATATTCATCATGACTCATTTCCCGTCCACTATTTCACCTTCAATCCTCCATCTTTAACTTCTTCAATGCCCCCATCGGCACCTCCAATGCACCACCCCTGGTGAGATTGCTAGTTACAATGAATAATTAGAATTACCTTTTCCATCATGGTACATTGGAGCGGAACATGTTTGCTTGGCATGAAATCCTTTGTTGAGTAAGCTTAGGACATCATAAATCATCATTTTCTTAATTGAAGAACAATACCCAAAGCAAGGAAATTTTATTTCTATTTTCTTCAAAGGCTTTTGGGTGTGTAGGTCAACATCAACAATAATACACTATAGTGGGTCCATTCATTGCAATATTTTGGGGATGAGAGATGATGTTTGAACTTGCACAACACAACATTGACATTATTTTAGAAAGTTAATAATGAAGTGGTTCATGAGATATCCATGTAGCACCAAATAGGAAACAATTTCCACATGTTAGAAATATGAGATGACAATTATAAAAAGGCTAAATGTGGGAAATGTATTAATGTTGGGCATTACCTTTTTCATGATAGCCATTCTTCTCCAAAAGAGGAAAGATGGATAGGGTGGCCTTTCCATGGTTTATAGAGGGTTAGTTATTTCCAACGTAGGTAGGACTTCGACACTTTTTAATATACTAACTTTGATAGGTTGGTCTAGTTTTAAATTTTTAAATTTTTGAGAGGTGACAAATTTGGAAAGATATTTTGACATATATCTAGAAGGTTTGATTAAAATATTTTTCATATCGAGGAGAAAACGAGGAGAGAGAATCATTTGGGGCGGTGCGCGAATATGATGAAATAAGTATTGAGTAACATGAGTCAACTTAATAAAAAATAGTATCGAGCTTAAGAATAATGTTGTATTGCATCTATTTTAAGCCATATGGAGGGGTTACTCATCGGTTCCATTAACTTGTCTGTCACAATTCTTGTTTTTAATTTTTGAGAGGTGAAAAAATTGGATTTAGATATTTTGACATATATCTAGAAGGTCCGATTAAAATATTTTCCATATCGAGGAGAAAACAAAGAAATCATCTTTCGGGGCGGTGCACAAATATGATGAAATAAGTATTAACATGAGTCAACTTAATCAAAAACATATTGAGCTTAAGAATAACATTGTACCGGGTCTATTTTAACCCATATGGAGAGGTCATTGAGTCGAGTGCTGTTAACTCGTCCATCACCCTAGGGTGACGACAACTAGCCCTTACACAACTGAAAGAATTTTTTTTTTTGAGAAAATATGCGAAAAAATGGGCATTGCTTTCATTTTATTTTATTTTTATCTTGTCAAGGTTTTCGATCGACGACGTTTAGCCATGAATGGAAAGTTGGAATGAAAAATGCGGGACTTAAATGTGGGAATTAAATGTCTACATGTCCCACACCTATTCCATGACTTAGATTGTTCCTACCCAAATAATATCTGCTATTTGTGCTCCACTTTATTGTCTCAATCTTGCTCACATTATTTATGCGAGTGCAATATGCTTTGCCAATCTTCTCATTGCCCCCATTCCAATCAAAGTGGTTGGCACTTTTGTGCTCAAAAGTATTTGGAAAGCTTGGGAGTAGATCAAACCATGGCTTCTATGGAATGGCAATGGCTTCCGTGACGGCCTTTCATTTAACCACCACTCTTTGTGGTGGTCTCCTGTCATTCAATTCCAGGATCATTGTCTTGCCGAGGTTCCTTGGATTCCTGCACTCGCCTTTTCAAGCGAGGCATTCACACTATCCAAGACCTCTTTTGCAAACACGCTCAGTCTTGGCGTCCCGGCATGAGCTCAAGGCTCAATTCAAATTGGCTCGCCTAATCATGCTATCATCAATGATATCATTTCCTTTGTGCTAGATCGCATGATCCACAAAATCTCTCGTGGACCATTACGGATTTACTCGATTGGCCGTGTTTATACCGACTTTCACCTCATTTGCCCATGGTGGGCAAGCTTAATACCTGGATGGGGATTGTAATCCTCTCCATCAATTTGGAGAAGGAGATTTGATATTGTTTGGTTTGCTTGTGTGGAACCCAAAATTGCTCACTTTCTATGGTGTGTTCTTCACCAAGGCCTTCCGATTGGTGCCTGTTTGGTTCACCTTGGTGTTTCGGCCCCCAAATGCCCCTTCTGTGGCCATTTGGAAACCTTGTCTCACCTTTTCTGGTATTGTTGCAAATCCTAGAAGGCTTGGAATTGGATTCATTCTTTCTTTCTTCCTCCCCTTCCGACCAGAATGTTTTACTTGGCAACATATTCTTTTAGGAGACAATCCTCAGATGCCTCACAAGTTTTCCCAGATTTGGCATGCTTTCAGAGGGGAAATCCTTTTATGGCTTTGGAAAGAAAGGAATTCTTGTTTATTTGCTAATGTTGAAGCTAACCAACAATTCTCTATTTATAACAAGTCTGTGGTTATCGCGAATGTATTGCTGCAGATCCAAGTTCAAGCAAACAAGGTGGCGCTCGAGGTGGAGCATCTCCAAACTCTCCTTTGGCACTAGGGCGATGCCCTTGCAATGTCGCTCGTGAACCGCCATCCCTCTCCTGCTGCTCTCTGTTGTAAGGTGGTGCCAACGGTCATCCCAAAGGTGGTGGTCATTGGAGCCACTCGCAACGCCGCTAGTTCAGTCGGGCCTGCCGATTTCCGCGCAATTAGCTTCCACGGAGGAGCTTCTCCTCTCTGCCTTCAGTCTGCCACCGGGGTTGGGATGCCCCCTACCGCCCAGCCAACTCGGTTGGGACTCGTCGGCTGCCCTCGAGCCGAGCACTCATGATGGTTGGAGCCTCCTACCTCCGCTCGAAAAATTTCCCAGGTTGTCTCTTGCCATCTCGCCCACTTGGGCCACAACTGAAGATACTGAAGAAGGAAGCCAACCTCGACTCTAGTTGGGACGTGTCGGATAGTGGCAAGGACCTACCTGGTTCTAGATGGCATGATCAAGATCCACCCCTGCAGGACAACAATTCGCAGTGGCGGCTTAACTTCCTTGCTTCTCTACTTTTTGATGTTTTGTAATCAGATGTATTCCTAGGCTTTGTATTTGCCTAGTTTGAACTTGTGGCTTTGGGGCGTGCTTCCATACCACTCGATTTTTTGTGAATTATCTTGTATCATTTTACTTGTTAATATAATATAAGATCTTATTCATAAAAAAAAGGAAAATCCAATAGGTTCCAGGTTTGAAACCCAACCAAAATGTTGGCTTCTTGTAGCACTTTGTAGTCCCCCTTTTCAGTTTTAAGCTCAACTAATTGCAGGGAAATGGGAGATGCTGCACAAAGTAAATATATATAACAAGTTATATTCCACAATTACCATTCCTTTGTACTTAGTTCACGGGGTTGACGCCCTTACAAATGCGATAGTTTTGCATCGAAACTTAGCTCTGCTTTGATGTCAGATGGAAACTTTCTTGTCAGTCGTTGGAAAAAAGAGCGATTAACCGTCGAAGACCAAAAGTTTGTATGATAACATTATTCAAGTGACTGTAATCCCATTCCGGAGGAACCACAACAGTTTTAACTTGTGAAAAGACAATGAATAAGCTTGACAAAGACGATGTTGAGTAAGACTTTGATAGCAGCTGCTGTACGCGTCATGTGGATGCCTGTGAAAAATCTGTATTTCCAATTCAACAACCAATTGAATCGGTACCATTGCCTCTCCTAGCAATTTTCAGTGGTGGCGACCTTATTCCCATTTAGTAAATGCCTTTAACGTAATAAAATGAGTAACTTCTAATATCCTAAACCACAGTGGCATTCCACCTATAGTTTCACAAAAAGTGATTTCCACCTACTACCACTAACTAAAACACTAGAAGAGGTAGCTTGTGGAGCAAGCTTCTAGCTAGAACCTAGCATGCCTAGATCCATATAACTTAGGTAGCTTGTGGAGAAAGTTACTTATTCAAACCCAACATTACATAAAATATGAGCTTTATAAAAAAATAGAGCATTTAAATTATAAAACATAATGAAAAAAATGGGTTGTGTTTTGACACAACATTTTATCTTGGGTAATTGCATTTGTTAGCACTTGGGCCATTGAGTACTACATATGTGACTTGTTAATCCCAAAGTGTCCATGCCTCATCTCTACTTAACATCTTTCTAATGGCCTTCATAAGCCCCTTCTTCACCTCATCATTTTTGACATGAAGTTTTCTTCTAGGCTTCAACACATACCATTTGAGATTAAGTGCGAATGCGGAGTAGAGTGGTTGTCATGTCCCACCCAAGTTGAAAAATGTATCCAAGTTTCTCCTTGTAGAATGCTAGCATGGGAACCCTCTTTTTAACAATTTTCATTTGATGAAGCATATTTTTAAATGTCTCATAAATTTCTCCAAGATTTAGGAGTCTTTGTCAACATATCTAATAACTTGTACACTAGGTTCTATGGACATTATACCTCACATGTGCACACTAACTACCACTGAGCAGTCTTATTTACTCTGTTACCTTCATCTTGGTCTTTCCGCACCTGGTCAACCCACTGCACACAACCATAGAGAGCAGGGCCTCATGTATCTCGATCATCCTCTCCAAACAAATGAAATAGCTCATGTATCTTGTCTATATAAGTAAGAGGAATTAATTCTTTGGAAACGACTGAAAAAGTGCCAACAAGGTGTGGTGGTTATAGATGAACATGTTCTCATATCTGGGAGTTGACATTGCTTTCTTCATCTGCCAATGTTTTGTTCAACACATGCACACAACATGAGGTCCAAAAATGCTTCTTTGAACCGTCAAACCTATTGATCTACAAACATGGCTGCATCTGGCACTACCTACATTGCATTGGATGATCCAATCTCCTCTATGGCATCTTTCAAACTATGAGATTGGAAATATGCATTCTTATTTTCTAAAAGTAATTTATAGGTCTTAGAAAACATAACTATCTTTGACATGTAGCATTGATCAATATGAGTGAAAAAATTATAATATCTGTCAACCAATCCATGATAATGAACCCTTTCCTCACCCTTGTCTGCCTCATCTAGTGTTTCATTGTTTAGGCTGGTGCTTATCAAGAAGTTGTTTTCGAATGTTATGTTCTCATGAGGGCACATGTGAGGGGCCCACAAAATCTGCCCTACAAATACCTCCTAAAAAATAAGGAAAACAGGAAACATGGAATGGGAGGCTGTTGGCAAACTATATTAACAATTGCATCATCAACCTCTTCATGTGCTTGAATGCTATACGTTTCTGTAATTGTGCGGTCTCGCTTTTAGCTTTACAATACTGGTCTCCCCTTTCCACATTAGCTTCTTTTTTCGTACACATTAATGCTGGCAGTAACATGAGAAGACTAGAAGGTATTGATAATTCTTTTGATATAATCACACCCTTAGAGTATAGTCGAGCCACTTAGCCCTCTCTTCAGGGGTATTTTTGCACAGCCTCACTGCTACTCCATATTTGTGTAAGAAGCAAGCACATACCATGGTGTAGCTCCCTTTAAAATCAATATTTCAGATATGATGTTACAAATGGTGAGCTTACTGAACATTTTTCCTAGTCGAACAGAAGCAAGGATTTAGTTGGTTTGATTGATCTCTTGGGTCTTTTACATATATCTTCAAAGTTGTCAAGGGAATTCAAATGCATTTCCTCTTGGAGCTCAACTTCTACCCGCCCCACTCCCCATTTATCCCATTTGGATGATAGGTATTTTACGATCATATAAACCCCCACTCTTTCTCATTAGTGTTGTGTGAAAGCCAAAGAAAATTTTGAAAAACCTGAGGGCAAATGTTGTAAATGGATTTGCTCACTGGTCTATTGCTTCTCTGTTCACAATTTGGTGGTAGAATCCCAATGGTTGGAGCTTGTCTTTCCTTTCTTGTTATAGTTTTTCTCAGCTTCTATGAACTTTAGAATCAAAATAATAACCCCGCTAAGGTTTGGGGAGGGGTGTGAAAGGGTGGAGGGTCTTGTGGGCCTGTCACCATCTTTTTACTTGTATGGGGAAACTGGACGTTGGGGATCCTTAACCATCCCTGGGACGGTTGAGAGACATTGAGGTATTCACTGTGCAGACCTGGGGAGATGGGATGCCTAGCCATCACCAACGTCTTTGTGGATACCCAGTCATTCCTTGGTGGCTTAGGGGATGCCTAGGCATCCCCTAGCCATCCTGTGACATTTGGGCATATCCAGATCTTATCTATATCCAAGAAAGCTGAATGAATCACTTGCATCTATTCTTTCGGCACAGTGGCTGGAGAAATTTGTTTTAAGCAGTATAAGTTTTTTTAATACTAGTCAACAGTTAACTTATGCTTTAGTGTGGTGTACCTTTTTTTGGGTTGTACCATTGATTTGATATGCAGTATATAATAAAAATGTGTGTTAGCACAAGCGCTTTTTCTCTTCTCCTATTAATTGACCTCATTTAATCACATTGATAGGTAGTTATACAGAACGTTTTTCCTGGGAAAAAGGTTAAAAAGGTGACCTTAAAGCACTAGTTTCCTTTTGGATGAATTAGATAGAGATTATAAATACATCACAACTTCTAATCATGCAACATGTTGATGTTGTGGTTGGAATCATAAAATGTTAAATGACTTCGACCTTGTTGCAGTTGAACATATGTTACCACATATTTTTCCGTTCATTTACACAAAAGCATTGAATCATTAAGTGACGTGTTCAGCCTCTTGGTTCACCGGTAAACTATGCTTGGTATGAAGTATCAGAATATGAAATATCTAATATCTAATCTGAATATCGGTTTGTTCTTTGGAATAGGAAACTGTAGTCAATATGAATGAATTATGTAATGCAGTGCTTATGGGATAAAGTTTCTGAAATTCTATTGACTATAAGTTTCTTATAAGATGCATTCGAGTTTTATATTGTAGAGTGAGTCGTGTAACTCTCTGATTGTCATATTGTACTTACTGTTCTACTATGGGTGATGGATAAACCAGTCTTTTACAAGTCATATTTAAGATATTTTTGCCTTTTTGGTGCAGAACAGCATTGAATCTCGGAGTCTTGTGTATAGCCTGTGACACCATTATTTTTATGTATCTAGCATTTTGGGTGAAAGATGCCACCAAAGTTGATAACAGATGGGAAATATCGTCTCCTGCTGCCATTCCCACAGCAACTATGATTGGACTCCTGGCATTTTTCCTGTGAGGGGTTTTTTTACCATGTCCTTAGTATATAGTAATTTTATCTAGATACTTACACTTTAGGTTTATTCTATTGTGCACAACTTGAAGTTCGCTTGAAGGAAATTAATCAGTAGGTTTCTATGCTCTACAGGTTTTGCATGGCCTTGTGGCCAATCTGGAGATTGTTAACATTGCCTCTTTTGGTACGAGTTCTATCCAATATTTGAGCTTGTTTAACACAAAAAGGGCTTTTAGGTACTATTATGTAAAATGTAAGCTTGCTTGAGCTCATGGTCTTCACTGTAATCATGTGGTGTAATTATTTTTCTTTCTTTGTGGCAGTTCACATTATTCATGGCTTTTGTGGTTATATCTCCATATATTCCACCATATGAAAAAAAGAAACCAAGCTCGGATGTGCTTCACTTGGATCGATGGGAATAAATGCTTGGAGTGTACAATGAAAAGCAACTCCAGAATTATTTTCTCCAGCTGTTGTAAGGAAGAATTGGGTGAAAGTGTGTCTAATACATGACTTGGGGATGGTTTGTCACTTTGGCTTGCAAAATATGTTAACAGAGAGTACAAATATGCGACTCATAACTACTCTTGACTGGTTCACTTTTTACTCCAAGGCACAAGTTTTGTTCAGAAGCTCCTCCACAGCATGAAGGATTCTAATGATTGTTTTTCACAAAAGATGATTACATGTTGGATTTGTTCGTCTATTACTGTGGTAGTTATTGTCTTTGCATGTTCTTTAGACCTAAATTTCTGATTTCTTATGTAATGTCCCTTCAGGGATATTACATCTCATCAATTCTAGAACATTTACAATTCACATGACTTAGCATGATTCCTAATTAGCGTGTTATGCTTTCGTGCCTATTTCATACCCATCTAGATATTTTTAAAACGGCATGGCTGACATGGTATTATGCTTTGGCATATGGTAATTGCCTAGGTTTTCTGGTTGATATGTAGTAAATTTCTGTTTTAACCATCGTATCTATTTCCCTCCTTGCACTTATTACTCCATATATTCTTTGGCTTTTCAATTTTTATGAACTCAGGACTGAGGAGCAATTCAGGATTAGCTGCAAATGCTTGTTCTTTGTTTTGAATTGTGCCTTGCAGAAAGCAGTCAAACGACGTTCCTATATATGAACTGCTTCTTGAATTTCAGTTTTTGAAGGATATTGAAACAGACAATGATAGGTTGCACCTTGCAGAAAGCCATCAAACCAAGTTCCTGTATATGAATTGCTTCTTGCAAAAAGCTGCAGGATTTAATAATTAGTTTTCGGTTTTGAAGGATATTGTTACAGACTATGATAGGTTGCACAAGTTAAAAGTACCATTTGCTCCTCATTAGGTCATTTCTTCTTAAGGACTTGTCCAGTTATGACGTATCAGTTTAGGAACTGTTAAGACTCAAAACCACTGGTTTTCATTGTAGTGACAGACAAGGTATAAAGGGCCGACAATGAGGGAACTCACAATATAGTCGTGAAGGTTAGGCCTTGTCTTTATATTCCTCCTATGTCAATAGTGATTCACTGCAGAGTAAGCCCTTGATATTTGTGGGTTGAAAATGCCCATGCCATTTAAAGTAGTTGTCCTCAATTACCTTTGGAAAATGGAGGTACAAGAACGTGGAAGGGGTTGTTTGCATCCCAAGGAGGATGTGAGTATCGATCAAATATGACGACAACAAATACAAAAAAACCAGGAGGAATCGAAGGAGCATTCATTGTAGCCTCTAATATTAAACAATGTAGTCATTATGGTAATTGAAAATTTGTGCTATTCATTTCTGGTAGGTTTTCACAGTTTTATCATCCATGCTGAGTACACAGAAAATCTCTTTATGTCATATCTATTTGATAAAAAGCATAGGTACTAAATCAGTCCTAAAATTGATAAAAATCATAGTTGGTAAATTTGTCCTAATCTATATATGCAGGAAATTATTCTCATTTTAAATGTATATAAGGACCTAAGGACACATTTTAAGTTCACAAGTATAAGATTATGAATAATATTAGTGACTCCTTTTATTTATACAGTATGATTCTTAAGGTAGCTTAACAACCTCTGCCACTTGTATAGCCTATGCAGCCATCAAAGTGCACTTCATCAGTGGTGTAAATTCCATCCTACACATGCATATCAAACTTGTACAATTGGTGACATTCGTTTTGTTGGCTGCAGAGACTACGTTTCCTCTTGTTTATCAGTTGGTATATGTAAAGGTTTTGTAAATCTGAATCATTATTTTCATTGTTTTGTAAATCCGAATCATTATTTTTATTTTGAAGATTGCAGGTTGTAGTCGATCCTATAAAAAATCAAGAGACATTACATTTATATAGTAGTCATACAACAATCTAACGCATGTGAATTACTATTAAATATGTATAGTTATTTACGTGTGTTAGTTCAACCAAAATGCTCCCTACACTGAATCCTGACAAAATTAAAAAATATATATGTTTCAAGGTCTGGAAAACCATTTAGAGACATTTGGGAATGGCTCCAAATTCAGGAATTTGGATGTATTATACATTTGTGTCTGCCTCATTGTTTCTACACCGAGTTACTCAAGGTAGCTTTGGAAGCTCCATTCTTTGTTGGAGGAAAACTTTCATGACTTTCATTTACTATTTTCTACATCAAAGATTGCAATCTCAAAGAAGCCATGCCAAAAAACCAGCCTTTATAAAATTATAAGATTTTATAAATGTATAGTAACTATGTAATGCTTGCAGGTATATGTTAATCAATCATGTTATGTAATTATTTATTCATGTTGTGGGCACATATTTATCCATACATGTAAGCAAAGTGATCTGTGAATGTGCTTCAAGATACCGTGGCAAAATTTATCAACCATAAAGTTACAACTTTGAGAACATACCTGAATGATTTCTGTAAAGATTACAACTTTTTAAGGTTCTAACAACTATAATAGAAAGTGGAAGGAAATGATGTGCTTACCTTAGGCAAGCCATGCAATGTATACACACCGAGCCATGTAAAACCCAATTGGAAGAGTGGCGAATTAAGTAAGGTCAACCCATATAGCGAGATAAACAATTCATACTGCTGAGCATCCGAGCACATGATATCTCGAGCTGGTTTTTATACACATGCGAGCCATGAAAACAGAGCCCAGCTCAGAACTCAATGAATCGTGCAAACCCAAACCAAATCATGAACTCAGAAGTAAAATAACAAATCCTTCAAGGTCCCATATATATGCAATAATAGAGATGTTCAAGACAAAATGAGAAATACAAGATTTTTCAGATCTCTGAATGAGTATTTTGGCACAAGATTGTAGGTGACAGTCAATATGCAAGTAAATCTGGGTATGAAATACAAACTCCAAGCTTCTTCGATTTAAACAGCTGCAACAGAGTAGAACTTAAGGAAATATGACTTACCCCAAAGAGTGGCCGAGCTAGTGAAGCTCATAACGAGTTGGGTGTAAAGGGTTGGCTGTGCCAGTGAGGTTCACAATGATCCAATGTAGCTGGGCTATGCAAAATAACTCCCAGGCACACAACCAGCAAGATCCCAAGAGGCCTTGACTTAAACCCACTAAAGAACACGACACACCCAAACTTGTCTTTTCTAGGCAAAGCAAAATGCACAAATGGCAAGATGAACAACTGTGTCAAGCTAGAGTTGAAGATCCGACTCAAACCCAACAAGCTGGGCTAACCACAAGCGGGTTGTTTAAGAGTGCGGCCTCAGCAAGTCAAGCAAAGCTCGCTCCAAGCAAGTTAAACATATATATAACCCTGACCGAGATATAAACAAAAGAAAATATCAAACAACGAGTTAGGGTATCACGCTGGCGAGACATTGAACAAATACACGAGCCCAAGCTCGAGCCATAGCAATGGCCGACCTAACATGTAACAGGGAACAACAATTAAAGAACAGAGCAACCGAGTTGCTACAAACCCTTAGTGAGTTGTGGAGGTTAAATCTCACAAGCTCGACCCAGCGATGAAACCCACAACGACCAATAATGAAAATTTGAGTAGGAACCTTTAGCTCTGCCGAGGATAATAGAGCAGAATGGTGCAAACCCAAAACAACAACCAGTTGAGCTCAAGAAAACAGGCATGGCTATGAACGACAACCCATAAATTAGGTCCCTATAGTTGTCTGCATCCACGTCAGAAATGAAATTTCTGAACGAGGTGGTTCACTGGGTACAACGAAAAAACTGGCCACTGCTTGTGCAGCGTGGTGGATTGCCTCTTTCATCGTGTTGCAAGCCGTCGTCGCGAACCTAGGAAAACAGAAGGAAAAATGCCGCCTCCTTAGCCTAGAACACAGAGCTGATGGAAATCTAGAAACCAAGAAGCAGAAGCTTAAACTTGGCAGGCAACTCGAGCACCGTAGTATATTCACACCAACCAAAACATGAGCTTTTCCATCAATTCACATGCAATCCTCAAGCAAAGCCCTGTAGAACAAATTTTTTGGGGGGTCAATTCCATACATTGCCACAGAGCAGGGGCGACCATACGTCTACTTGTCCTATCTCTTCTTTGCTTTGCATATGGCACAGCCGCACAGGTGACAAAACTTCTATGTTTTACATTAAATATCGATGTTTAATAATTTCCTCCCTCCCAAGAAAGGCCATGCTTCTGACAGTTCTCAGACACCCACCACTCCTACCCAACTATTCGAGACCACGTGAACGACAGATATAAGTCCGTATTTCACCCACCAAAAATTTCGTTGATGCCTCTGTCGCTTGTCAGAAAGGGCCGGGCTTTCTAATATAGAACACGCCTTTCGGTGTAATAATAAGAATAATAATAATTATTAATATTATATTTAACCAACAACAACAACAACAACAATAATAATAATTATAATCATTAGACTACTTTATGTAAGTATTACCTTATGTAATATTATTATAGGTTAAATTCTTGTTGTTTCTGCGTTTTCCTTTTACGACCATATAAACACAAATACCCACACACATATACCGATAACGAAATCGAATAAACCTCTCCAACGAGCAGTGATCAAATTTGAGCCCGTCATAGCCCGTCCAAGGGCTTGCAACCCGTCAGAGAAATGCAAACAAAAAATTAGCCGTCAAAATAAATTCAAAAATTGTAAATTGCCTGACAAAATAGAAGTATAAATTATTACATAAAGTTTCAAAAGAAGTTATGAAATGAAAAATTCCTTGTCACTTGTTAGTTGCAAATCCCAAAGTGGGTGTAGATGTTTCATCACAATTAATGAATCATTGAGTCAATGGGAATTAGGCAGTGGGATATACTATTAGTTCCAATTTAATGTCTGATATCAATACTACAATTCACCATGAAAATATAAAAGTAATGTCTATAAAAAAATAATTTGAAAATGTTTGATTTTGAATACTAATGTTAACAATCTTGCAAGATGGGATTGGGAACCGGGATTGCTACAACTTGCAACACAATTGAGAACTCCATTAAATGGCTGCATTTAATTTCATTTCTAATTCTCCAATACCTGATTCTCTGAAAATATTCTACAGTTTACAATGAAAAGCTTTTGAAGTCATGTACATTGCATGTCATTTGTGAGTCTCCATACTTTGAGTCTATGGTATCAATAGCATTGAGGAATAATACCAGTACCACATGAGCAAATGATTTTTTTGGAAACAGAAAATCCAATGTTGAAGTGGTGAGCGATGGCCCATGGATGGTCTAATGAGATTTCTACGTGTGGCATAGGTATGCCTATGGTCCTTGAATGATTTTGTCTCCTCCTCTTTAACTTTCTTTCAATGCACATTTAGTTTCCTTATCATCAATGGAAATTGCGCTTCCATGGTTGCTAAATGTTGTTTGGATCACACAACAACGTCACTGGGGGATTTGTAACCTGATTTTTCTTAAATGAAAAATTATCATGGTGTAGTCTGTGAAATGGATAGTCTGGCTAGGCTGTAATTTATATCTCGAAATGGATTTCCCTATTTTCATAAAACTTATACAAACATGTGTAAATTGAGTGAATTATAAGTGAAGGATTTCAAGATGTGGTTTGTGTTCTATTTGGTTTCATACCTTCCTACACCAGAAACATACCCTTAATACTCAAGTCTGGTCAGATTTTATATTTGACAGATTTTGGGAATTTTTTGTGTTTAAATATATTTGTTAATTTAAAAAATTATTATTTATTTTTTTGACGTATATAGTAGATATATTCTTGTCGTGTGAAATGTAACTATATATATTACTTTTCATCATGGAAGGGTTGGTTAAATATACACCCTTCACAATGAAATTTGGAGTAGCCCTTCAAATTTGATCATTGCCAATGAGTCTTGAAATTGTTTCCAGGCTATAAAATCCACTATACACATCTATTGCTTTCGAACAAGTACAAATCTGTCATAAAACCACGTTTGTGTATTAGCATGGGTCCCACTTTATTCGCAATCACGACCACGACTTCTTAAATTTTCAAACATTCGTAAACGATATCTTTCAAGAAATTAATCTCTGTGGCTGATTGGTGAGATTTGGGTCGGTTTCTGGGGATCTGTACAAAGGTTTAGTGTGAAATTTCTTTCAGGAAGATTTCTTCCTAAGAGAGATCTCAAGAGATACGCCGCATCCGTCATTTTTGCAAGCTTTCAATATGCACAATTTTAATCAAGAATTCAGTGTTCTAACCCCAAACGCGAGGAGGCGGCGGAGGAAGGGGGGAGGTAGACACGAGAGGAGGAAGAGAAGAGGAGGAGGAGGGGAAGGAGGAGAAGGGGAGGAGGAAGGGACGGAGGAGGGGAAGGAGGAGAAGGGTAGGAGGAAGGAGGAGAAGGGTAGAAGGAAGGGACGAAGGAGGGGTAGGAGGAAGGGATGGAGGATTTAAGAATTGTGGGCATAAAAGCAGATGGAAACTATATGTTAAGAGCTCTGGCAGAACAAAGCTGGATGGTGACAAAGAATTGCATGAAGCGTATCGTCACATGGTGTTGGACTACATGATAAAACATGAGACAAAGAAAATCGTCGCAACCCACAAGATCCATGGCCTGTTAAACGATGCTAATTTCAGTCGTACACTGATGAGAAAAAGGGTATTATAGAAAGGGAAAAACCCCTGGAAAGGCTGTTGGTCTAGAGCGAGGAGGATAGCTCCCTTGTGCATTACACTGTCGATGGCGATGATTCTCATTATCATGTTCTCCGCTCCCCTGATCATGAAATTAACAGCGTGGATTTCAAAACCTATTATGATGGTTTCACGACAAACATGCTCATGGATCTGGTGCTTGTGCTGTGCCTCCCACACTGTCTACAGAGAATCGATCCATGGTTTGTGCCTTAGCAGTGGTAGATGACAACAAGGACTACTGAAGCAATATGTCCCCCATCTTCAACTCTCCTCACACCAACCATGTTGGGGTTCACAATATGTTTTTATATCACGGAATTCAACATGTCAATTTCATTCTGTATATATGTTCATTTTGACAACAATTACTAACATTGAAAGGTACAGAGATTCAACCACGCATCTGCTTGATTTCTTAATAAATTGTAGTTTATTATATGAATATTAATTATGAGCATATGTTATCAAGTAGGTCGAAAATGAATGCCTGATTCCTATGACTCGCCCGCTAGACATGCCCGCCACGGTGAAGATCGCATTCTTTTGTATCAAATCTGTATTTTGCACACTGTTGTATTAGTAACTTTATTGGCTGTATTTCGTACGCGAAGTGTACGAAATGCCGAAAGCTATCGTGCGAGGAAGTCAAAGTGGAGGGAAAGAGCAATGTGAGAGGAAGATGGGCGAAGAAGGGGTATGAGGGCGGGGACGTGTGAAGGTGGGGAAATCGAAATTGGGGAAGCAATCTGAAACTTTACACAAGACTAATTGAACACAAGGTTGTTAAGCATTTGAAGTCGAAAAGGCATGTTGTGCTAGACGAGAATGCACTGTGTACTTCCTCTAGCACTTTTCAAGCATGTTTTTAGTTGTAAGCTCAAGTAATTGTAGGGAAAACATGTGATGTAGGACCACCCTTTAAGGATTGACATAGTAATGAAAGTAAGATTTTATCAATTGATTGAGAATTTCTTTTTTACTATTTTTTTAATATGGAATTTAATAAACTAAATTTGATATATCGGTTTACTAAAATCATCTCTAGCATCCATGCTTAGGTAATTTTCGAAGTGATGGAGCATTCCACGTGTGCAAATGCCTTTCGGCATAATAAAATTTTACGATTTCCAAGCTATACAAATATTTTAGATTTATCCTCATGTTGAGTGCATACGCTAGGACTTGTTCAAATGGTGTCCCGTTAGTTGTCGGATGGGGTGGAGTCTTCCGCATGTGCAAATGTCTCATTGCATAAATCTCGGCCAATACTCGGGAATACTCGACAACTTTAAAAACACTCAAATTTTATTAAAGAAACTTAAATTTGTAGCCAAAACCGTGTATTTGCAGCGTTTTCTTTCATTGCTATTAATGCTTTCTTTTTGTTGGGACCTTTACGATAGCCTTTAGTCTTTTGTCTGAGGGTGCGCAAATTGGAGTGCAAACACCAAAAGAACTCTTAAAATAGAAACAAAAAAACCTATGCATTTGTTGATATGTGAAGTCAACATTTGAATAAGCAGGTTGCGGTCAAGCTGGCAGGTGGGACGATTAGTCCGAGCACGGGAGAATACTCGTCGAGTTTTGGAAAGCTATCTAGTATTTTTAATTACTAATCTGTCTACAGGTGATCAAAGCTCATGATTCTTTTAGAAGATTGCAAGAAGTTGTTTGGTCAAAAAAGGTGCAAAAATGGATTTTATGAAAAAAGAAAAAAATTACCATCAATGCGTAGAGCTCGAGAAAATATACATGTTTCTAGAGTAAACGACACCTGAAACGGAGCCACGGAATGAAAGTTATGACACGTGCAAGTTTTTGCTACTACATCTTCCCGGACCGTCAAAAAGGTGGAAAAATAGATTTTAAGAAAAAATAAAAAAATTGCCATCAATGCGTAGAGCTTGAAAAAATATACACTTTTGGAGAAAACAACACCTGAAACGGAGCCACGGAATGAAAGTTATGGCACGTGCAAGTTTTTGCTACTACATCTTCCTGGACCGTCAAAAAAGGTGAAAAAATAGATTTTATGAAAAAAGAAAAAAATTGCCATCAATGCGTAGAGCTCGAAAAAATATACACTTTTGGAGAAAACGACACCTGAAACGGAGCCACGGAATGAAAGTTATGGCACGTGCAATTTTTTTTGCTCTACATCTTCCTAGGACCCTCTCCATCCTTCTAAAATTTTCATCAAAACTCCAAAAATGGGAAAAATTGCCAAAAAGGAAAAAACCACCTTTGTCTTTGGCGCATTTCTAACTTTCGGCCGAATTTTTCTGCATTTCCATGCGCCAACCGATGCAAACTTTTCCACGACGCGCCAACCGAACTTTTCCACGCGCCAACCGATGCAAACTTTTCCACAGCCGCCACGTGTGTGGCTCGCGATTGCCATACATCGTCGACCAAACGATCTTGGCCCTCGCTATCGTCATCCGTGTTAGAGCCCCTCGAGCTTTCTAACTTAGTTCACGCCTATCAACGTAATTAAAAGTGATTATTTTCATATGAAAAAAAGTTTAGTATTTTGTACGAAATGCAAGGACAAAATAAATCTTGAAGAGATGTAGACCACACCTTCCTTTCTCGTGGTCTCAATAGAGTTTCAGTGTGGGACTTGTTTTCGTCTTAAACATTTTTCAGATAATTTATCATAGTTTTGAACATGGTTGAAGTGATATCAATTGACAATTCATTATGTTTCTTGACATTTTTTCAGAATCGCATTTTAAAAAAATCTTTTGTCAAAAGTCACAATTTCAATTTAAACATTAAAAAGTAAACTTGCAGCAGAGGGAAGATAATTATACTGATTGTCTCAATTACTATAAAATAAAATAGCTTTCAGTTGTGAAGGAAGTTTATTATCATGAAGAAAACACAATATCCGGTGGTATGTACAAATTTTAAGTAAATGTTCATTTGTACATTTTAGGGCCATTTTTTTGTAAGATGGGGTGCATGTATTGAATGATGGAGAAGATGATGCACTTTCTAAAAGGGCCAAATGTAACATAGCGATTGCGAAGCATGTAGATGTTCCCACTAATAATCACCTCATTTTAATGCATCATTATTAACACGAACATGATAATAGCCATTTGAAGAATAGAGTAGTGTAGGAGGATGTAGAACCATAGTTTCTTACCGTAACAATGGTGGCATTGAGAGGGGTTGTGGCCTTTCCACACACTAGTCTCGGTGATGTATTAGGAGATATGCTCTCCTACCAGGGGGATTTTGTTCAATTAAACAAGAAGCAAATAAGAGATTGAAAAATGACATTCTAGTCGTAAGTTGCCATCAATAAAAACTCTAATAACATATTCGTAAGTGCAAGGAGAAGCCCTTAGGTCAATTTGATGGGGTGGTTTCAAAAACTTTAATGAGAGTGGATTTGCAACAATTAGAAACACACGGAAGCATGTGAATAATGATTGGCGTTGTTTTCTAACAAGGGCTAGGGGATTGTATGCTACATTTTAGGTTGACCAATGGTTCTTGCATAGAGCCGAATTGTTTAAAGACATTCTTGTTTATTTACTTTATTTTGTTAATTTGAGTTAACCATCTTTTCATGGATGAACCACCGATGATGATGATGTTGATGACAATTGCTTTGAACCTCCTTTAGACTAAATTGGTTTGTAGGACCCAACAATGTTTGTAGAAAAAGTGCTATTTATCTTTCAATCCTATCAAAGAAAGGGTGTTTTGTGTTGATTTTATTGACTAGGCTTCACAATCTTTGGACTCTTCCCGATTTAAGTGCCCCATCAATCCTAGGGCTGTTCCCACCCGAGAAATAACAAAATAGAAATATGTAAAGATGATAAATATTTAAACCTAAAATGAGACAAAATTGTGAGAGAATTTTTTTCAACATTGCAATTGATCAAATAAAACTTGAATAGATAACCATGTGTTACTTGTGTACACAGATGATTCAATAGTGTTAAGACTCAAAATGAAATCACCAATTTTGATTGCTTATCCTAATTTAGGAGTTCATGGACCAACTACTATGATTCATGTTCATGCTCCTACCAACTTAGACTTGAAAAAGAAGTACAACCTTCAATTCATGAATTGTATGTATGTAGGAGCAACCAAGATCAAAGTGTGAAAGCATTTCAAAATTTTCAACCGCCACGAATATGGGCAACTATCAAGGAGGACATATCATTTTGCTCTTTAGAAAATGATTGCAGCTACGGATGTAAAAGCTAATACCATGCCCAAAACTAGCATATGTAGGTTAATTCTACAGCCCAAGTCACTACAACAATCACCACATAATTCCATGAGGCCTCCAAGGAGAAAAGATGCAGTTCATACATATAAGAAATTTTAGATCTTACCAAAGATCAGATTGGGTTGAGGAAAGCCCTTTAAATCTGACTACTATGAAGCTTGAACTACTTGGAAGTGTTAAGAGTTGACTTCGTCCAACTCTAGAACTTCACCAGGAGTTAGAGGGACGAGTTAAGAGTTATGTTGTCTTCAAGCTCCTCATAATCTCTTAACTTGTCCCTCTTAACTCCAAAACTTCACCGAGAGTTTATGTTGTCTTGAACCCCTAGGTAATCTCTTAACTCGTCCCTCTTAACTCTAGAACTTCACCAGAGTTTATGTTGTCTTCAAGCCCTGTAATGTCTTAACTCGTCCCTCTTTACTCCAAAACTTAACCAGGATTTTATGTTGTCTTGAAGCCCCAGGAAATCTCTTAACTTGTCCCTCTTAACACCATAACTTCACCAGGAGTTTATGTTGTCTTGAAGCCCCTGTAATCTCTCATCTCTAGAGCTTCACCAGGGTTTATGTTGTCTGGAAGCACCAGCTAATATGTCTTGGCTCACCTCTATAAGGGATCACAAGGGGATAACATGCAATTTTAAGATACATCAAATGGACAAGGTATCATCGAGACAAGCTGCATACTGTTTATTGCAAACCCTAAACCCGGGTTACTCGTGTTTGGTGGGAATACTCACCACCATATTACAACAATAGCATAATTTTTTTTTTTGTATTGAATATAGAAGAAGTGATCGCACATTCATTCTACGCCATTTGCTTGGCATCATTATTCAATTATCGTCAATAAGTAATGTAATTTCACGATGTTGGTCCGAAAATCTGTCGGGTGGGTAGATCTATGGATAGACAGGCCAACAGTGTGTAGGGCATAGCCCCTCTTTGAGACAACAAAGCAAAACTGGTTTATTGCTATTCTACCAGCAGGAATTTGTGCAAGTCTTACAGTATTCTACCTTGGGGGTTTTGGGATCTCATCCCAGTAGAGTTAGTTCCGACGAAGAACAGAAAGGAATGAAGGAAGGAATAGAAGAAAGATGGATCTGAAGGGAGAAAAGAAATGAATTCCAAAGTAGAAAGGTCAGAGGGTTTATGTTTTGGGCAGTAGTAAACAAAGCCAAACTTACTCACATAAACAAACAAAGCAATACTAATAAACAAATGACAAAAGCATAGGTGAATCCAACAGAATAAGCATGCAGATCTAACTTAAGAAAGATCTAACACATAACACAGGAATTCAGCACAAAGTCTCAATTTTTTGTATTAATATGTGTTCTGTTACAAGAAAGCTCAAAGTCTTTCTCTCCTCACTTCTATTTTTCATACAAATTTGCTCACACTTTTGAATACTACAAGTATCCAAGTATTTATAGAAGGAGAAGGAGAAAGAAGACAAAAAGGAGCCAACAACTTATTTACAAAATATTTAAAAGTCAAATGTTGACTTTGGGGCAATTTGTGGATGACAACATCTCATGGTGCAACATGGATGATGTCATCATTTGTGCCAACATACTTTTAAATAATTTTACAAAAATGGGATTTATCCTAGGAGGAAGGAGCCTATTCGTCGTCATCCCTTGGCTTGAAAGGAGTGTCTTGCTTCTACTCAGGAGAGGTGATGTGAAACTGAGCTCGATACTCCATGAACTTGCTGACCATCGCCTGAAGTTGATCCTGAGCGGGACCCTTGGTGTGATCTCTGATGACTTCGCAAGTTTCTTGTTCATCTTTGAGCCTTTCAGGGAGTTTGAAGTATTCGTTGCCTGCCTCCATCAGGTATCCAACGAAGTCGCGGCAGGCCAGAAGGTTGTTGACAGATTCTACATCAAAAGTGGCCTCTGACGCTAAACTCTGCTGACACAATTCCTTGAAAAGCTGAATAGTATCATCTGCCTTCCTCAAGGTGTATGCTGCACCGAGCAACCCTAGAGACATTCTTAAGATGATCTGCTCCATTTGATGCATGGCATCAGGGCTTCCTCCTTGATTTTGTCTATCTTTTCCAAGACAAACTCCATTTGGTCAACCCAATAGTCTAAAGCAGCAAGGACTTTGTTGGGTGCTCGTGGGTGATCAAAAACGCTGAATTTCAACAAGTCATTGACTGGGCAGTCGAGCATCTTTTGGAATGTCTCATGTTGCAACTTGGCATGGTCCAACTCTTCGGAGATAGGTCCTACTATTGCCTAGAGTTCCTTGTTCTCTTGATCTATATTTTGATAGAGCTCTGTGAACTTTGTAATCACTTCCTCACTATCTTTGAGGATTTTCTCTCTCCAAGCGGACACTGCTGTACCTTGCTCACCGATCTTGGCATACTCATTTATCTTCTCTTGACTAAGAACTTCGGGAGGGTCAGCGACAGTCATAGGAGGGGCATTGCCCATATTTTGCAGGGCTTGGAGAAGATGCTTGTTTTGCTCTTTTAATATTCTCTTCTCTTCCTTTGCTTCTTGCAAAGGGCATCCACTATGGATAAGGCCTCTCCTTGCAGGATCTCTGATGATGTTCCCATTGTGACCTGAGTCACTATAAAATCTGTAGGAGACAAATCTTATTTCTTCTTTGTGAGATCAGGGTACGCGATCTCCATAACCCTTTCACCTGAAGCGCTTTGAGAGAAGCGGGTTATAATCTTTTGCTTCTTAGGCCCTTTAGCCGGAATAGCAGAGAAGTCCATGGGTGCAATAGGGACTTTTTTCTTGTGTTGGATCAGGTGTTCGGAGATCCATTTTGGACTTAGGGGAGTGGGACTAGAGGAAGAGGAGGAAACAGGGTGGAAGAAGGAGCAACTGCAGTGGACACGGGGAAATGTGTCGAGACACTTGGTGGCGGCATTGAGAAAGAAGCCAACACTCCAACGCTCACGGGGTTAGGAGTCACTGCAAGAGAGGGAACCGTGGGGGTGGAAGGGATCTGTGAGATGAGGGAAGAAATGTTGGGGGACAAATCCATGAGGGAAGAGAAGATGGAGGAAGAGGGAGGGGGAACGGTAGAAGACGAGGAGAAGACACAACCAAAGGAGCGGTTGGTTGAGTGACATGAGGAGGGGAAGGAGGAGTGAGAGAGGGAACGGTTGATACTTCACCAGTTGTAGATGTGACAACATCCTGAGTGGATGTGTCTGTTGGAGCACTGGCCGCTTCTTCTCTTCCTAGGGACACTAAGTCCACAACTTGTTCCTCGACGGTGGAAGGAGGGTGGGGACAAATCTTCGAGGAAGAGAAGATGGAGGAAGAGGGAGGGGGAATGGTAGAAGACAGGGGAGAAGACACAACCAAAGGAGCGGTTGGTTGAGCGACATGAGGAGGGGAAGGAGGAGCGAGAGAGGGAACGGTTGATACTTCACCAGTTGTAGATGTGACAACATCTTGAGTGGATGTGTCTGTTGGAGCACTGGCCGCTTCTTCTCTTCCTGGGGACACTAAGTCCACAACTTGTTCCTTGGCGGTGGAAGGAGGGCTCTCAGGAACTTCTTTCTGAGCAGTGCTTGCCTCTCCTTCTTTATCCTTTCCTTTGCCCTCAGGAAAATGTTTTGGCCTGGTGGGTGCATTACCCAGGGGAGACGTGGTAAAGTCTACCCCAAGGTAGATGATACCATTTTTCTTGCACCAATGCTCGGTGCGTTGAGAGTGCCCTTGACCCTTTCCTCTATAGTCTGAGGGGCCTTGTTTCTATCAATTTTGGAAAATGGCCAATTGTCCCCATCCGTGTCTAGATAAACTTGATCAACTTCTTGATCAGTTGCTTGGAAATCCTTTGGGACGATAGCCACACCATATTGAATGATCTCTGCCAGGGCCAGTCGGGAGTGATCCTTTCATTTGAGCTCAACTTCGTGATATAGGTCGATGTAGATATCTTCGATTTGAGGGATGTGAATTGGATCGATCTTTTCCCTTGGAAGGCAATCACGAGGATCAAAGGTTGGCCTTGCTGGGAAATTATGCTTCAAATTGAGAAATTCAAGCTCTGCAAACATCTCTGGGATTTTCTCTGTGAAGTGCAGGTGTACCTGCCCACTGTGAGGGGGAATGGAGTTCCACCCTTCTTCCTTTTCAAACACTTCTCATGGTATGTGATGAGTTGTCTAGACAGCTCCAACAGGATCAGCTTGGGTCCCGCATACCTTGGTAATTTGGTGGGCTCTCCCAAGAAGTTAGCGGCTCTGAGATAGGTGAAAGTGGGGAATTACATGAATAACGCTCCCCACTTCTCTGTGGTGGTGACCATGCTTTTGGTCATCCGACCGTAAGTCATGTTGGGCCTCAAGAGGTAGATGACGCCATAGAAGAAGACATCGTTGATTTTATTGAATTGGGATATGTTGTTCTCCAGTCTTAATTCTGGATAGTACTCGTATATTTTGACTTGGGGCCATACCCCATACCGATTCAATGTTGGGTAGTCCCTCTCTGAGGCAGCAACATATACTACATAGGAGTTCATATAGAACCTCCCAGTTGTTGAAAGTTATTCAAGCCGCTCCGATATTGTGCTCACCGATAATCTCTCCCCATTCAAAACGCTGATTAGGAACATTTTTATTCATTGTTTCTAAATACCTGAGCATCCACTTGTGAAAGTAATGGGCATTGGGAGCCCAAACACCCTACTCAAGAAGGTGATTGTGTCACTCAGCTCCTCTGAAAAGTCACTGCAATGAATGACTTGTGGCCACCTGTTTGTCACCTTCTTATTCTTGAGGTACACCTCATTCATTAACTACATACATTTGTCTTCATTTTTAGTCCATGTCTTCATGCAGTCCTCTTGGCTCACTGCTACAAAATGTCGGTGGTGAGGGATACCCAACATGATCTCAAAATGTCAGGCCATGAGGTTGATTATCACCTCACCCTTCTCATTTTCGACACATCTTGTGTCCTTATTGTAACAACGGCCCACCAACATCATAAACTCATTGTTGATTGCGCTCACTGGGAGCCCTGCAGCAAAGTGCAGACCACTGCCAACCAATTTATCCATCCATGGGCTGCCTATGACCTTCTTGGTTCTGGCCCAGAAGTCCTCCATGTCAATGTGCCCGAGTTCTGAATCTCTGATATCAAGATCGCACTCTGCAAGAGATTCAGGCATCCTGACCCTTTGGTATTTATATTTCATTTCTTGCTCTGTTAGCTTGGCTTTACCCTTGGACTTAGTTGGCTTCTTACTCAATGAAGACATGTGTGGATCTGAGTTTAGCTATTGATCTACAAGAAGAATTAGGGAAGTCCATTGCAGAAGGGCCATGTTAGCTATTAAGTCATCCATAAAAGCTTACAGAATGAAAAATTAGCAATTTATGAGCCTTTGGGCGTAAGGCGCAGCTTCTTCACGCAGTCGCAGGACTTAGAAAAGCAAGGTGCACTTTGGGAAAGTGTTGCATGGGAAAAAGCAGTGCCAGAAGGGGCGCGGGGTGCGGAAAGGTTACACACAACATTCAGATGTTGGTGTCAAGGGATATGCGCTTGCGCCGTTGGAAGTCTTTTAGTGGGGCATAGATATGATTGGTGTTATAGAGTATTATGGTGCACCAAGGTGCGGATGCAAAAGATGCAACATCAAGGTGAGGTGTGCTAAGGGGTTAAGCTTGTGCGACGCGGAAGGGTTTACATAACATGAAGTGTTGTTATACATCGTAGGTGCACTTGCACTGCGCCTTAGGAGTTTTTACGCTTTTACAAGGCGTGGGAAAAGGCTTTTGTTGCATGAGTTCACAGTGCACCTTGGCGTGACTATTTTTGATGCAACATGACTAAATGGTGCGCCAAAGGGGCTGCGACTGCATTTAGCGCAACACGTATGAAAATTGCACTATGGAAGATAGCAGGTGATTCTCTTCATTTTGTGATTTTTTTACTCTCACTCAGATTTTGATAGCAAGGGGTTAACCTTGGCAAAGTAGGGGATAGAGGAGAAAAGGGGCAAGGGTCCATTTTGAGGCAGAGCCTTCAGTTGTAAACTGGAAGGAGAGTGAAAAATGGCTTGCAGGTGGGTTTTGTAAAATGGGTTGGGATTGTGTTATCTTCTTAGGTTCATTGTTTATTATCAACAATCCTAATCACCTAAACCAACATAAAAACCACAAAAAATCCACAAGAAGGGCAAGGGCCACTTACCAGGAATATATAACGATAAAGGAGACAATGTGGGGTCCACGAACGTGATAAATGGCAACATGCGGGTGACAAGAACACTGACAAGCATAGAGGAATAACTTTTCACGTTTTTTCAATTGTGAAAATGACAGGTCGGACGTGCCTATATATAGCAAAAGGTGCAATAAATGCGCCACCAACTTTTCCTATGGCACACTTAAGTGGATGTCGACATGAAGGGATTTACGCCATGGCGCAACTTTGAGAGTGTCGACACTACGTTTTTAGCGCCCACAGCGCACTTTAGAGAGTGATAACAAGATGGCGCTTGCGCCTTGGTGCACCTTTGAGAGGCACAACATTTGGGATGTTGACACTCCCTAGAATGCGCCAAAGGAATAGAGGGGTGTAGTTTTGGTTGATGTAACGCGAATGAAAACTGCGCCCAACCCAAAAGGTTGAAAATGACCAAGTTCTAAAAACTAGATTTTCCGGAAAGGGATTTTATGCCATTCCGAATGTTAAGGACCTCAACGGGGACCAAAATGGAAATTTTGGTATGGTTACCTGCAAAATTTCCCTTGTCAATTTTACCGAGATAACACACGATAATTTCATTGAAGAAGAAGAGCAATCGAATCAAAATTTTGCAAATGCGAGACGTTTCACAAACTCACTATTAAACTTCAATGATTCATGTAGTGGACGATATTTATTATTATAACTCGCATATTATAGATTCCCAAAGTAAAATAGAGATTAAATCTATAAACATTGGCACCACGGGTTTAGTGGTAGAATAGTACCCTACCACCGCATGACCGTGTTCGATTCCGGGTATTGCATATTTTTTTGTCTTTCGTTAATCGCTTTTTTGTTATTTAATTTATGAATCTACAAATGTTACCGAAAAATAAAGACATCAATTTAAAATATAATCATTATTAACATATATAACATTCTTTCATGAATATTTGTTTCTTCATAAATAAGAAAAAATTGTATTTAACTAAATCAATAGAAGTATTATTTTCATTCCCATTCCAAGTAAAGCTTCTTTCCAACATAACTAAACCAATGTATTTTTGTGTGTTCAATGAAAAGTTGTAAAAGCCATAGATTTGGGGTAAGAATCTCTAAAGAAACCCCAAAGGATTTTAACAATCTGATCAATGGACCATGTGATAAGAAATGAGCAAGGTTTTCTTCTTTGCATACATTAATTTGAAATAAACATGCAAACTAAGCAAATGAAGTTAATCTCTATTCTTTGAAAGCTTGAAATAATGAACCTAAGAGGATCTAAGCATTCAGTTTATGTGTTAAGAGAAAGAGATCTCCCCATTAATGGCTTCAAGGCCAATGGATCTTCCCTTTTACTCCATGTTAATGCTATGAAATACAAGATTAAATGCTTTTAGCTCAAATGGAAGAAGATGAAATACAAACTAAAGCCTAAACAAATTGCTATAATCTATGCTAGGAAGAAGAGAGAATTCTTAGGAAATGAGGGAGGGGGTATAACCCTATTTATAGTTTTTGGTTTGGAAGAAAAGGGAGATTTGGGTGCATGTGGGACAAAGGCTAAAGTCCAAAAAGCACTTTTAGCAAGTCAAAGTGTGATTTGACTATGTTTAGGGTATTTAACCTAGGTTAGACTAATTAATCTCTCTTAGAGAGTGATTAGGGTTCTGGAAGGGTTTAATCAATCCAATGAAGTGGATTGATCTTCCAGGGAGCTAATAGAAGCAAGCTAGAAGAGAATAAGAAGCTAATGTAGTTAGAACGAGGCTATAATAACCTATTTAAATGGTTTATAAGAGGAAAAAAATAACCAAAAGGGTGTCGTAAGAAGGGAGTTAGATAGGTTTAACTGCCCGTCTGCCATCAATTTGCAAAGGGAAGAAGCGTTAGTGCACCATTAGAAATAATAGTGTATTGATCAAACTACAGGTGTCTACATTTTGTATAGTAAAATTGCAAACCCTAAAATATGTGTTTCATAGTTTCTTATGAATAACATCATGGACATTTGGATGATTTGAAACAATGCAATTTTTTTCAGGCAAGCATTTAAGCATCAAGATTAGCTTTTGATTCCCATATTTATGCGCTAAATTTGGCTCAATATTTATGATTGAATTTGCATGTTTATTGAATAACTAGACAGGTACTAAAGACAATTTAAACAAGAAGAGAAGATGGATTTGTTTTGAAAGGAAGAATGATAAATGTATATAAAAGATAGCCTATTCCACAACTTGAAGAAATTCCATGGTGCGAGATAATTTAATCATTTAGTTAGGAGGACTAAAGGTTGCATACAACTTAGAAATTGTTTGGAATTAATGTTCAAATCAAAGTGTTCTTTATTGATATGTCAAGCAAATGAATGTAATGAAGAGAAATCCTATATTGTTAACCTATCACATATATTTTTCAAGAAATGATCATGGGTCATTTGGTTAAAAAATTCTAAATCACATAGGATCACAAGATTTTAAATATTACCCATATTTATTTTTAAGATTTATCACCATACACTTTCATAATTGAGGCCCTCTTTTACACTAATACCCATACCATATAGCATACAAAAATGTAAATAAAAATTACCTTTTATATAATTATACATGTTATATACCACCTTTCAATGGTGACCCTCTCGTGGAAATGACACATACTACTAGAGTTGCCAAATATATCAATATGGAGTACCCTGTATGCATGAGAAGATTAGTTATGTTAATAAACAAGAAACTAGCTAAGTAGTTCCATGATCTAACTAAACCTATCATAAACATCAAGATGAGTGCTAAACAAGATAACTTCTACAATAATGAATTAAACTAAAACACTATCATTTTATCTCTAACTACTCTATGATTACTTAAAACATAAATTAAACCTAGTTAAACCTATGAGCAATCAAATTAGATTTGTTGTTTGCTTCAATGGAGGTGAAGAGGTCTCTCTAAAATGGCTACAAGGCCAAGTTAGATACCCTCCTACTAACCTACTATGAAGTTATGGATGCAAGATGGAGGAGCTTCAACAATGGAGGATAGCCAAGATCAAATGCCTATTAGCTTGGCTAATGCAAATGAGGTATAATGCCTTGTTGGTGAGGAAATTTTTGGGTGGACAAATTTGTGAATTCCTTGCCAATGCTCTAGGAATCTATGTCCCTCTACTTAACTGGTGCAACTACCGTATATGCATGCACGAGAAAATGTGGATTACTTGTGGTGGCCTTTCGACTGGGGATCCAACAGGGGCACTCCACTGACCCTGCGGAAAATGCTTGCAGTTATCTGCAAGGGGGAATTTTCTATGAAGGTGGGAAAGGGAGTGAGAAATGAGATAGGGAAACTAATGTTGCAGGTAGGAAATCAGATTCCTACACACATTAGTCAAAAACTTTAACACATGCATTTGTGAGAAGAAACAACCCTGCAAATGGCAACAAGACGAGATAAGATTGTGAACTCAAAGTTTCTAAAATATCCTCATAAAAGAGGCTACAAAATCCTTCTTCTTGTATTGATGCTTAAATAAAAGTTGTACATAATGTGGGAATGGAAGAAATTTGAGAATGGAGGGAATTAGAAGAAAAAGGCTATCTCCTTTGCTTTCTCTAAGTACAATGCACTCGTGAGTTTACAAGATCAATTCCAACCCTGTACAATGACTTTTAGAGTCCATGATATAGCCCGTAAGAAATGGTTACAATCTACTCGGGTGAACAATTATAACCTTTTCTATCCTGTTCGCGCCCTTGAAATTCTTAATTAAAAAAAAAGAAACGCTTATGGTGGAAAGAAATAGTTTTAAAATATTTGGCGTTACATTATTTTTCCAGTTACAACATGGGCCGTTCAATTTGCTTTTACAACTTTAAATCTGGGCCGCCCACGTGGAAGGAATTGATCGAAACGGGCTGCAGATGCTTTAACTATCTACCTTTTATTTGGCGGGGCCGTATATCTTTGAATCTTGAAAGCTGCGCTAATGAGGCACATGGAGCCATCTCACTTTGAGCCTTCCATACTTAGCTGATTTTGGCTTGTTTTCTCTTCATTTTGGACCCTGGACACGTGGAAAGCTTGCGCTCATTTGAGGACTGTCCACGGGGCCTTGCTCCTAAAGTTACGTCGTTTGGACACATGGAAGCTTTCATTGAATGTTGAAATATGAACAAACCACATCCAATCAGATTCCCACGTACTACCCATGGATGCTGAGGCAAAATTTAACGGGAATATTTTCCTGTCATTCTTGACTGTGGAAAAATGCAGAGAAGAAGAAAACTCCATTTCATGCCCGATCCTCAAATTTTCTTTCGTGAACTAAGGAATTGAAAAAATACAAGGTTCGATGATCCATGGTCATAAAAAGATTGAAAATTTCATTCAAATGAGGACAATAGTAAAATTTTCACGCGTCCAGATAGGAAAACAGAAAATTTGTCAAAACAAACAGATTGAGGATTTGAAACAACTCTAGGGCATGGATTTTTCTATCTCTTCAAACTTTCAACTTGGCTTAAATAATTTAGGAGGGTGAGAGCTCAAAATTTTGAATTTAACTTGGAAAACAAAAAGTGGTTTTCGGGAGACAACAAGCGGCTCTAGCTTGGGGACATGGCATGTCTTGAGCATGGTGAAGAAATGGTATGAGGATCTAGAATCTCAATTTTTAGACCGTATAACGTTGACTTGTGCCTTATCCATTGGGCCTTGTAGAGTCATATACAACTTCGAGAAATAAAGATCGGAAGAAGGAAACACACAAGGACAAAAAAGGAAACACATGACACGTAATGTAAGGGAAACAAAACCACACAACAGAAGGGAAACACACCAAGAAAACACCTATGGTATAAGGCGGGGGACAACCCGCTTTCACTGATGATACATTTTCAAGTATTGTCTACTTGAGGAAATTTCAATGGAATTCCATCCAAGTATGAGATGATAAAAACATTCTCACCATAAGATCCATGAATTTGGAATGGGCCAAGCCATAATGAGTCAAAATTTCCATGGTTGCCCTTTGGTTCTTTTTTCTTGTCCCAAAGCAGGACAAAGTCTCCAACCTTGAATTCTCTTGCCTTGGCCCTCTTGTCAAAGATATTATTCACTTTCAATTGGTGTTCTTTGATTCGATCTATCACCTGGAGTCTATTTTCTTCCAACTTCTCAAGAAAGAGGATCCTTTTGTCAATGGAACCTTTGTATTGACCATCTTCTATTTCCTGTAGCAACTTGAGAGCTGACATCTCGATCGTGAGAGGAATTTCTACTTTGACTCCATATAGTAGTTGGAATGGTGACATACCTATTGCCTTCTTGGGAGTGATCCCATCTGCCCACAATGTGGTGTACAACATTTTGTGCCAATTCCTTTGATTCTCATTTACAAGCTTGCGGACAATGGCCACAATGTTCTTGTTACTTGATTCGGCCTATCCGTTTCCTTATGGATAGTAGTTAGAATAATGAGATAGGGAGATTTTGTAGCTATAGCAAAACTCGGTCAGCTCTCTTAAAGAGAAATAGGTAGCATTATCTGCTACAATCTTCTGTGGCAATCCGAAATGGACTATAATATTCTCCTTGATGAAGTTACATACTATTTCAGTTTTGGCTTGTTTGGCTAGAACGGCTTCCACCCATTTGGTGAAGTATTCTATTTCTGTGAGTACATAGGTGTGCCCCGCGCAGGAGTGAGGTTCAAAAAACCAATGAAGTCTATCCCCCATTGTTGAAATGGTTCTTCAATAACCACATTCTGAGTGGTAATGTAGTGAGTCATGGTCTTCTAACAAATGTTAGCATGTTTTACATTTAGAAACCCAATCTTGAGTTTCCGTAAATATGGTGAGCCAATAATACCTTCCTCGAGAGGATCTTGTGCGTAGTGACCGTTTCTGAAAAATTGCCCACCACATGCTTGGTTATGGTATGCTTCAAGAAGCTTTTCTTGTTGCTCTTTATCTACGCACTTGAGGAAACAACCATCCAGGCCTCTTTTGTAAAGTGCATGATTCTAGATCACAAACTTGGTTGCCTTTAGCTTGAGTGTTCTTCTTTGTTTGTAATCAAGATGAGGAGGGCATTCTCCATAAGTCAAGTAGTAGGAAATATCAACGTACCACTCATCGGTAGTGGTGACAAAGAGAACTAGTGGGTTGTCTTCTGAACAAGTTGAGCAAGTACATGTTTCTTCGCCATGTTGAACTTTGAGAGTTTCATCTTCAGCAATCAACTTGCACAAGCCATTTCCCCTTACTAGATTGGAGGGTCGAATCTCCAAGTCATATTCTTGAGTCTTTGCAATCCAATTTCCTCTTTTAGCTCGGGATCTTGCTGTGTCAAGATGGACTTGATTACACTTCTAGGGACCATCACTACCATATGGGAATTGAGGATGTAAAACTTGAAGTTTTTACTGCCTTAACCTTTGCATAGGCATGCTTTTACAATTGGTGTATTTTAGCTCATGCTTTTTCAAAGGAAAAATCATGAAAGCAATAGGTGCTTCCACGCCTTCATCATTTTACTGGATGAGAACGACATAGAGTGTATGTTCTGATGCATAACAATACATGATGAATTCTTTGTTAAAATATGGAGATACAAGAGTCGGAGCCTTGGAAATGGATTTCTTGATCTCTTCGAATGCTACCTTCCCTTCATTATTCTATTTGAAGTTTGCTTGTGGTTTCATCATGGAAGTGATGTGCTTCATCAACTCAACAAACTTAGGCACAAAATGACAAAGAAAGTTCACCTTTCCGAAGAATGAATGAAATCCTTTCTTACTTGTGGGTAGGTCTAATGCTTGAATGGATCTAACTCTCTCAGGATCAATGTGTGCTCCATGTTTGTTCACAATGTGCCCCAATAACTTGCCTTCTGTGAGTCCAAAAATGCACTTTTTTGGATTTAGTGATAAGCCATGTTTCCTACACCTTGTAAGTACCTATTCCAAGTTACATATATGATCTCCCTATTCTTTGAAAATACTATGAGATCATCCGGATAAATGACAATACAATGCTTGAGATCTTTGAAGGCCAAATCCATCACCCTTTAGAATGTAGTTCCCTGCATTGATTAGGCCAAAAGGCATTACTGCTATATGCAAAAGTGCCCCAAGGTGTTGTAAAGGCTGTCTTAGTGTGGTCCTCCTCTACCACTTTGATTTTATTATATGCTAAGAATCCATCCAATAATGAAAGCATTTTAGATCCAAAGGATTTGCTTACATTGCAAGATATGGTCAATGATAGGAAGAGGATAATTTTCCTTTAGTGATGCCTGGTTCAGGTTGTAAAAATATACACATATCCTTATTTCACCATTATTCTTCCACACTGGCATAATGTTAGCTACCTAAGTTGAATGGTGGATGAGAAAGATGATCCTTGCATTAATCATCTTCATTACTTCCTCCTTGATGATATCAGCAATATTTGGGTTGTATGACCTTTGTTTCTACCTGAAGGGCTTAACACCCTTCTTCAAAGGAATTGAGTGGTGCATTTCCTTTGGTTTGGAAGGATTTGAGTTCATCGGAAGAGTAGGCCAAGACATCGATTATTTCTTGAGTAAAGCAACAAAACTTCTTTTTCTTGAGTGAGCAACATTTTCCAATATTGACCATCCTTGGCTCCTCCAGGTACCAATGTTTTCTTTATCAAAATCAGTTGGGCACCGAGAAGATTGCTTTTCTTTCTCTTGAATGAATCTGTCATGTTTGTCAAAGAGGTCTTCTAAAGAGACTAGGCCTTTGGGAATTTTTTTCCCTTTCAATTTGATTACTCCCTCATCATCAATCCCTTTAATTCCTTCTTTCTCTTCTTTGGGGGCTACTTCTTGGTGTGGATTTTCACCTCCTTCAAAGAAGAGACTATTGAAATTATCCCTTTGCTCTAAAAAGGCTAGAATTTGGTTATCATCATTGAAGACTTGCCAATGGTTTGTATTGTCTGGTACACTAGGCCTGAACACCATTTCAATGGTCACTTTGTCTTTACCAAAAGAAGGATGAGGTGTCACTAGGGAAGATGACACTGCAAGAGAATCAACCTTTTCATTCTTTCCCTTGGAATAACTTTAATGAAAAATGCATCAAAAGATTCAATGCAATCCCAAAATCTATTTCGTAATTTGAGTCTTAGATTCTTCACACGATATTGTTGGTGCACACGCTTTACTACAACCTCAAAGCATCACCTCAACATCTCAATTTCTAGATAAAAATTCTAACCAGACATGAAGGAGACACACGTCGGCCAGCGCAATTTCAAAAGGTGCTTCCAAAGCAGAAACTCAAATCAGCGTCAACTCTCCACGTGTCTAGGGGTCAACATGGCTGAAATAGGAAAAGAGCCTGAATCGGATAAGTATGAAGGAACCGGTGGAGCTCTCCATGTGTCAGCTTGGCGTAACTTCAAAGAAAAATCTAGAGGCAGGTTCCAAATGAGCGTTGGCCCGCCACACATCTAGGATTGAGATAAACACGAAAAATAAAAGGAAAATGAAGTTAATTCAATCAATTCTTTGAGCGGCCTAGATTTAAAGTTGTAAAAGTAAATCAAACGGCCCATAAGAGGAAATAAGCATTACCAAATATGTTTAAGAGAAAGAGATCTCCCCATTAATGGCTTCTAAAGGCCAATGGATCTTCCCTTTTACTCCATGTTAATGACTATGAAATACAAGATTAAATACTTTTAGCTCAAATGGAAGAAGATGAAGTTAACTAAACTAAAGCTTTAAACAAATTGCTATAATCTATGCGTGTGTTAGAAGAAGAGAGAATTCTTAGGAAATGAGGAGGGGTATATCCTATTTATAGTTTTGGTTTAAAAGAAAAGGGAGAGAAGGTGAAATGGGACAAAGGCTAAAGTCCTAAACAAAAGCATAATCTTTAGAAGAAGTCAAAGTGTGATTTGACTATGTTTAGGGTATTTAACCTAGGTTAGACTAACTAATCTCTCTTAGAGAGTGATTAGGGTTCTGGAAGGGTTTTGAAGGTTTAATCAATCCAACGAAGTGGATTGATCTTCCAGGAGCTAATAGAAGCAAGCTAGAAGAGAATAAGAAGCTAATGTAGTTAGAACGAGGCTATAACAACTTGTTTAAATGGTTTATAAGAGGAAAAATAACCAAAAGGGTGTCGTAAGAAGGGAGTTAGATAGGTTTAATTGGCGGTGTGTCATCAATTTGTAAAGGGAAGAAGCATTAGTGCACCATTAGAAATAATAGTGTATTGATAAAACTATAGGTGTCTACATTTTCCCCTCTTTGAGGTGACGTAAGCTACGTCACTTCAAAGAAAGTAGACAAATGTAAACAAGTAATTTTTTTTGAAGGGGTAGAAGAAAAATTAATAGGACGAAGGATGATGAATGCCCCCTCGAGTGTCGATGGGGTGACAAAGAAACTCGATCGATGATCGAAAAGAAACAAATAGAAAGAAAAGTGTTCGAGAAGATGAGAAACTAGAAGAAAAAGGGATATTGAGCTATCCGCAAATCAATTGCTAACAATACTTAATCATCATAATGCTTAGAATCCTCCTCATGGGTCCTTATTAAAATGTGCATACGGGAAGCGTAAAATGATCTAAAATCCAGATACAAACAACCGTCTTGTGCTAAAAATGACCAACTCCATGCAACATACACGAATGCAATGCAATACGAGAAATAAACAAAATCACTAACGATAGGAAATAAGTACAATCACACACACTTAAACCAACAACATTCAAGATAGTTGCACAAATATTTTGTTATCGAGATGAAGTCCCAAATGTTCTGATAAACGAAAGGGTGAAGAATGATGCCCCAAGCAAGGTGTATTATACAAGGGGGAAGATGGAGGACACTTCCATCCTATGAAAAAGCAATGTGCACGATGAAAATAGTACCAGGAAATTGATAGTGCCCCAGAGTATAGACGAAGTAAGCAACATAGCTTGTGTAGGTGATTGAAGATTTTGGTGATGTGAGTCATTGTTTGAAACATTTGAAAACATCAGCAAGATCTGGGATGAGTGCCATGTAATAGACATAGATTTCAGCCGTAGATGATCGGTTTAACCAATTTTGAGCCATTTTTGATATTTTCAATATTTTTGTTGTTTTTAGATATTTTTGTGAATTTTTTTTTTCTTTTCAAGTTTTTGATCGGTCAGAAGAATTTCAAAAGATCAAAGATCTTCTAAAAATACATGTGTAGGTGATTGGGAAGGCAAGGCTCAGAGAGCTAGGATATACGCCCACAAGAAGAAAGATGGGTCGAGAATAATTTATTTAAAATAAATTAGTAAATAATTATCATGATGGGGAAAATAGATGAAAAATAGAGGAAAAGGCGGGAAAAGGCACCTGAAAGGTTCGTAAATTATCTCAGTGCTGATGAAGAAGTGACCATTGGATGGCACGAAGTGCCCCAACATGTGAAAATTAGTAAAAATAATTATTTTAATACAAAAATAATTATCATAGTGGATAGAAGAAGGTTAGAATGATCATGGTAGAGAAAACATGCCCCAGGGGCATTGCGATGGGTTAATATACTCACTGGGGTTGGTAAAACAATCACGACCAATTCATTTCTACCAGAGCCTTTGTAAATTTTTACCGTGAGTGAAAGTGAGAGCCCTGGAGTGAGATGGTGAGGATACCGAGGAGGACGAGGTGCGTGGATTGCATCCGGGAGTACATGCGGGACCAGTGAAGATGGACCATTCGTGAGTGGCCTAACCCCCTATTAATTATGCATTTAATGCCTTTTTAGGGTTTTTAGGGTAGGTAGGAGGAAATTTGATGCATGCGTGTGGGCATATGCATCGGTTTGATGGTACATGCACATGCATATGCGTCAAAACAGACATGGACATGCATGCGCATCCATTTATGGGAGGTAGGGATGTGTACACGTACCTATTTGGAAGAAGTGGGTACACATACACATATCATTGGAAAGGTAGGTACACGTATGCATACCCGTAGAAAAAGTTAGAGGGGGCATGTATGCATCGATTAGGGTTTTGAATGGCCACGCGCATGCGTGTGCATCAAAAAAGGCAGTGCGTAGGCATCATACTGGGCACGTATGCGTCTGTGTATGGTCTGGCGCCAAAAGGAGAAAATGGGGTTGTGCGTATGCATGCGTGCAAGGGCACACGTGTCATTTTAGGGCACGAGGTGCAAAGGAGGCGTGTAGGTGCTAGAAGTAAAGTGAGAAAAGACAATTTGGCTAGAAAATAGCCAAGTATAGAAGAATAAAGGTGAGATTAGTTTAGAAGAAAAGAATAATTAGTAAGTTAGATGCATTAAAAGAATTATTTTTCCTTAGAAAAATATATAGAAATGTTAGATGCCTAACACTTGCATTGATTTTGTAGCGTATGTTACCCATTCTTCAGACTCGTGAGCACTACGGTCAATTAGCTGTGATAGAGTGCAGTTTGATGATGATGATAGAGTGACCACGTGAGCCTTTTACACATGTGACAGGATTGTCTCATGTGGGTGAGATGCCCCAAATCACTTTAGATCATGGCCTTTTGACAGCCATAGTAGAGCGATGGCACAACGAGAGCCAAGTGCTTTCACCTCCGACCGGGAGATCACCATTACCTTAGAGGATGTATGGCACATCATGTGGGTCTCGATTCAGGGACAAGCTTATTGAGACTATGAGCCACTGGACCGACATTCAACGTCATATCATACATTTTTTCGGTGTTCCTACTATACCATGATGCGGGATGTCCATCAGACTATCCCGATGTATAGATGATCAGAGTTAGACCGAGTAGTGGTCTATATGATGGCTCTTATCAGTGGAGTTCTACTCCCTGACAAGACTGGTGCTTCATTTCCACTTGGACTCCTAGGAGTGATTCTTGGTTTGGTGGAGGGACAGACCTACTGCTGGGGTTAGTGCATTTTAGCACACTTATATTGGGACCTCCATTTGATCACTTACTACCATCAAAAGATGGTAGGACCTGCCCATTTGTTTTATATATTTGGGCATGGGACCACATTGCTATTGGTCGACCCCTTAGGTGTTCTGAGAGTTCGGGCTCCCGACGAGCCTTCTACGATGGGTTGGGTCCCAGCTAGGGGACGATGTGTGACCATTTATGGGAGTTACATACCCATTACGGTGTGAGTTGGATGAGCTGCGGCAATAGGCTTCCATTGTATGGAGGCCTTATAGACATTTTCAGTGGCTAGAGGATGGTTTAGAGCTCAACACTACTACCATTGAGCATTTTATCTTGGGTAGCCGCAACTATATGTAGGAGTTATATAGAGTAGATTGGTGCCAGAGGTAGTTTGGCCTTACCAGGATGTTCTGGGCTAGAGATAGATGGTATGCTCGTAGAGCTAGAGAGCATTTTGATATGGGACCATAGATTTCCCGTGACAAAGCACTAGCCAATTTTTAATAGGTGGTACTTGTTATTGGGTGCCACTGAGACAGATTAGAGATCCGGGCACTACGCCGGAGTATGGGCCATGGTACCATGGTGTGCTCCCCCATTTGTTTGAGTATTCCTAGAGTGGTGTATGATGTCGGTGTGAGACCTCCTCTAGTGGGGCCTCCTAGCGGTGGTGAGGGTGGAGATGATAGTGATGATGATGATGATGATGATGAGGGTGGGCCGATGCACACCACCATGTTAGAGGTAGGGGATAGGGTCCCATACCACAGTAGCCATAGGGATAGGGCCCTAGGCCCAGGGTGAGATAGGTATACAAGGTAATGGATATAGAGTTTCCCCAGTGGGCATTCTAGTGGGGATATATACCCCTCTTCAGCTAGGTACTTCTAGAGCAGGGGCCACCACTTGATATTCTAGAGAGTAGTAGTCATTGGTGGGTAGTGAGTTGCTCTTCAGTAGTAGTTACAAGTAGCTATTGTTGTATAGTTACATGTGGCTAGTGAGAGAGACACAACTAGGACACAGGTACAGGCCCTCATAGCAGAGCGAGATCAGGCACTCACCCAGGTGTAGATTTTGATAGCAGAGAGGGATTAGGCTAGGGCACAATTGCTACCCAGGGACGCGATAGTGCTTCATGGCAGAGTCAGATGCGAGAGATGGCACACAAGGGTGCTCAGATATTGAGCCTCTACACAGTCCCGAGACTCGTGAGTGTGGATGGTTGTGGCCCAGAGGGACCATGCATGCAGCATATTCACGGGGCTATCTTTACGTAGAGGGATCGGCACGAGCCAGTGTAGGTTATTACTACAGAGAGAGATCGAGAGGATTTTGCCTTGAGACAGGCCAAGGATGATTGGTAGTTTGACAGGCTAGCGAGATGCCGCCCTAAAAGTAGCTCTCTTTCGGAGATGTAGACTTGATACGAGATGCGATGAGATCCGGTGGTGAGGCCATGTATTATAGGACTACCTACTTCAAGGAAGTTTCCAGTAGATCAGTGAGTAGTCTCATTTCAGTAGATCGAGATGCTAGCGTGATATGGACTCAGGTCGTGGAGATCTGGTCATTGGTGAGATCAGTTAGGTAGCCTATGCCAGAGCAGCCAGTTGGAAGGGGCCATCTAGATAGTTTGGTGGTACCTCAGTGCAGGTCCATCACAACCACCATTATTCCATCGACCAGGTGACAGACCTAGGAGCCCCGGTGAGGGCGAGAGTTGTGGTTGAGCTCTATACTTTTTTTGTACAGATATTTTGTATACATGCCTCTTATGAAGGCTGATTTTGATGTATAGCTTTGTATACCATTATTTTGATGATGCCTCGTGATGAAGGCTCGATTCTTTTTGATGCATGCCCCTTTTTGATGGCATATTGTATCGATGATGTATTATTTTGAGTATTGACCTAGACAGTTATACATGTATATATGGACATTTTGATGTATCATTTATGATGGATTTATGATGTATGATTTGTTCTTTCCTTTATGTATGTGGCATATCTTAGATTTAGAAATGTGTATATTTCCTGCTTTCATTTTTGATGATGTATCTATATATAGCACCACATGTTTTGGATTCATGAGTTGTTTATGAGTTTTTATGCTAGCACTTGGGATGATACTAGATGATATTGGTGTGGGGGGATAGATTTGTGATTATGCGTAACCCCTCTTGCCCCCATTGATGATACGATATTTGATGATTAGCTTAGCATACATGCATGATGTAATACTTAGCATTTTTGTATATATATGATGTAGTGAATGATGTTAGAAATGTGATGAAATGATAGATGATAGATGTGATAACAAACAACTATGCAAAAAACACACAAGAAAAAGTTAACAAAACTAAACAAATATACACATACAACAAACTACTACTAAACAAACACATGCAAAAACTTAACAAGAGATTAAAATGAGATCTAATCTAAGCAAGTAAAAATGAACTTTAAAAGACACACATAACAAATAAAGAAATCTACAACAATTGTTTACAAGCATGAGAGTTCTCAAATGTATGTAATGCAATACATAATTTAAATCAAACAAGATTCAAAATTAGATAAGCAAATGATCCATCTAAAGAACCAACAAATCAATGGACTAAGTACATCAAAACTATACAAACCAACAACTAAAAGTAATTAAAGCACTACTTTGTTTTTGTGGGACAACATTGACATATTTTCTAATGTTTTTGGGTTTATCTAAAAAGATAAGTTTTTGCAGCTACATTTTCCATTGTTGTTGTCTAGGTTTCCCAAAGATAACGTTGTGAGATGAATGTAGCTTTATCCTGAAAAGGAAATTTTCCAGATGTTTAGATTTTTTGTGTATCATTTTCTCAAATGTTTTTGTATTTTCCAAGGTCATGTTTTGAAAGCAATGTACAAGAACAAAGAAGCGTGGATGCCCCCAGCGTGATGTGGGAATATACAAAAGGCAGAATGCCACACGTGTATGTGTAGAAGAAGATGACAATGGTACTTTCATGCTCAACGTTAGATGGGAGTATACAAAGGTGATGTCCTCCATGTAGATATAAGAGCAAACAAACCAGATCATGGCAAGGCAAAGGTGGTCCTAGTAGGGTTCCTAGACCTAGCAGAAAAAGTCATATCTAAAAAGTGGTAATGATTACCCGTCCTTCCAGTAAGAGTAACTTGTGTTTGGCGAATCTTCCTTGAGTGCCAAAAACTAGTTTTCACTCAAAGACCTACCCACTACACCACAATTGCATGGTTTTCACATGAGGATGACCTAGCTTTTTCTTTACTATTTTCTCATTTTTCCATTTTTTTTTGCTTTTTTTTTCTTTGTTTTCCAATTTTTAGTTCTTATTTGATATTCTCATCATGCCTAAGCGTAGAACCACTTTAAGTGCATGGCATTCATAGGTTCGAAAGCTCTTCACCATCTGAATATGCAAGTTTGTAGGCTCTGATCCATATTTTGCAATTACAACATAAGGACCTAACCAGTTAGCCTCGAACTTTCCTTTCTTTTCTCTGTCTTTGATGGTGTTCTTATGATTTTCTTTGAGAACTAGATCTCCTACATCAAATTCTCGATGAATGATGCATTTTTATATCCTCTGGACACTCTGTTCTGATAGAATTTTAGGTGATTGAGTGCTCTGATACATGCCTTTCATCTAATAGTTCTAACTCTGCTAGGTGAGCAACTCTGTAGTCTTCATCTTTATCAAGATAGTCTCTGAGAGATATTCTTAGAGAGGGAAGCTCCACTTCCAAAGGTATGATGGCTTCAGTGCCATAGACAAGTGAATAAGGGGTCACACCAGTAGGAGTGTGGATGGAAGTACGATAGGCCCAGAGGGTGGGATGTATCTGTAGATGCCAATTACGGCTGGTTTTACTGACCATTTTCTCCATAATCCATACAAGGGTCTTATTGGTGGCTTCTTCCTATCCATTACCTTGAGGGTAATAAGGGGTAGACCACTTAAGTTGGATATGGAAGCATTGACACAATGTTTTAACCATTTTATTTTTGAAGGATTTACCATTATCAGTGACAATGGCGAGGGGATCCTGTAATGGCATATGAGATGGTTCATGATGAATTTTGAAATCATGCACCTGGTGACATAGGTAAGAGGGACAACCTCTACCCATTTGGTAAAGTATTCGGTGGTAGTGATGATATGAGTATGACCATCTGATGAAGAAGGATGGAGCTTCCCTATGAGATCCAGGCCCCATTTAGAGAATGGCCAAGGCGTTGCAATAGGTTATAAGGCTTGTGTTGGCGCATGTATTAAATTTCCATATTTTGGCATAGCTCACACTTCTTTATGAAGTTGCAACAATCAGATTCCATGGTAGGCCAATAATAGCCTACTCTCAAATATTTTTAGCTAAGACCATGCCACTAGTATGTGCTCCACAAATACCACTATGTACTTCCTTAATTGTGTGGATAGAATCAGCAACATCCAAACAATGAAGCAGATTCCCTGTCATAGCCACGATGATAAAGGGTGCCTCCTAGGAGGGTATAATGGGCTATGCGGTGAATAAGGGCTTTCTTTTCAGAATGGGTGATGTCAGGGGGAAGAGTGCCATCTTGTAGGTATTGGAAGATAGGGTCATACTAAGGGGATAAAGGACCAACAACTTCACATGCCAAACATGACTCGCATATCATATGTAGGTACCTGTAAATGTTCCATGAAGAAAGGCATCTTGCTTTCTTTAGGTGCTATGCGTAAGAGAGACCCAATAGTAGCCATAACATCCATGGATCTATTATGTGACCTTGGTTTTTGTTCAAATATGACTTGTGTGAAATATTCCTTCAAAGTTTCAACCATTTTCTTATACGGAATAAGCTTCTCATCTTTAACCTTGTACTCATCATTAACCTATTTTATGATAAGTTGAGAGTCCCCAATGACTCGTAGTTGTCTGATGTTCCATGTAATAGCTAGCTTGAGGCCAGCGATGAGTGCTTTCGTACTCTGCAATGTTATTTGTACATGGGAATCCCAACTGGAATGCTCGTGGTATGACATCGCCAGTTGGAGTGATGAGCACCACTCCTGCTCCGAGATCCATGGAAGGTAAAAGATCCATCAAAATGAACCTGCCATTCTATGGATTCTTCAATATACATCATAGATGCATCTGGTAAATCTAAGCATAAAGGTTCCATTCCTGGGAGAGGAGCTTCTACCAACTGATCAGCTAGTACTATCCTTTTAAAGACTTCTGATTCACAAACTTGATATCAAATTCACTCAGGAGAATGATCCAATTAGCCATTCGGCCTATGAGGGCAGGTTTGGATAAAAGGTACTTGAGAGGGTCAACTTTGGATATGAGCTTGGTTTTATTATTTAAGAGATAATGGTGAAGCTTTTGAAATGTGAAGACAACCGCTAAGCTAGGCCTTTTCTATTTGGGGATAATTCAACTCGTATGCGATCAAGGTGTGGCTAAGATAGTAAACTGCTCTCTCTTTATGGGCTAAGTCATATTGGGCAAGTAATGCACCAATGGAAAACTAGGTAGTGGAAATGTATAAGAGGAGAGGTTCACGGGGGTAGGTGGCATTAGTATAGGTGGGTTGGACAAGTACTATTTGAGTAGCATGCAAAGGCTTTTTGACAGTCAGGTCCCCAATTGAATGTGACATCTTTCTTGAGAAAATGAGTAAAGGGGTGGCACTTATCCGCAAGTTGTGAGATAAAGCGACGGATTTCCTGAATCTTTCCTTGTAGACTCCTTAGCTGCTTGAGAGTGGTAGGTGGTGGCATTTCTGTGATAGCCGTAACCTTTGCAGGATCCACTTCAATCCCTCTTTGTGAGACAATGAACCCTAGGAGTTTTCCTGATAAAACACCGAAGACACATTTCTTAGGGTTCAAATGAACCTTATAATCTCTTAGACATTGAAAGATATGCCTCAACACTTCAGGGTGTTCTTTTCTACTTTTGGATTTTGCTAGGATATCATCAACATAATCCTCCATGATGTCACTTATCATATCATGGAAAATAACTATCATGGCCCGTGATAAGTAGCCCCAACATTCTTAAGCCCGAAGGGCATGACTTTGTAGCAAAATGTTCCCCAAGGGGTGATGAATGTTGTCTTATGTTGATCTTCTTCCATAATTTGTATCTAGTTATAACCTGAAAAACCATCCATTAAGGACAAACATTTCATAACTAGTTGTTGAATCAACTATCATGTCGATGTTAGGTAGGGGAAAATCATCTTTTGGACATGCTTTGTTGATGTCATGGAAATCCATGTAGATCCTTATGCCAACAGGTTTTTTCTATACTGGGACTATGTTAGAGATCCATTCTGAATAGTCAATAGGTTTAATGAAATCAACAAACTAATAACTTTTCTAATTCTTCTTTGACCAAGAGCGCCACTTTAGGATGCATCTTTCTCAACTTTTGTTTGATTGGTTTGGCATCTGGGTGCACAATGAGGTTGTGCACAACTAGCTCGGGGTCCAAACCAGGCATATCTACATATGTCCACGTGAATATGTCCACGTATTCTTTTAAGAGCTCTACAAAGGTCTTTTGTTCCTGAGCTGAGAGTGAAGCTCCCAACTTGACTATTCTAGGTTGCTCCTCTGAGCCAATGTTGACGTTGATTGTTTCCTCAATAAGCATTTTAGAAGCATCTTCCATCCACGTAGGATCAGGGGGAAGAGTAAGATCGACCTCCTGTGGTAGTTCATGATCATATTTGAATGGATAAATCACTTCATCTTTAGACTCTTCATTCTATTTGTCTATGAGCTTATCAAAGAGTCTGTCACTATGGGATTTCCGTTGAGCCTTCTTGCTTGGTTTCTCAGAAGTAGGTGTACTTTTATTTACAACCTTTTTATTCAACCATCCACACATCTCTGCTTCTTCCCAAAGTAGGCGCAGGCGTCTAGTTGAATCTTAAATCCTTTCTTGTGGTCTCCAGCGAATAAAGTCCCTGAGTCCCATGAACTCTGTGAATGCCTCATCATTTTCAAAGAAATCCAATGGCACGTGAAGTTGTTGATCCCAATCTATAAGTTCAGGATATACAAGGGCTATTGGATATTTATCTAGGGGATGGATTCGGATAAGGTAAGGACCGATGAATCTGGGAATAGGTTTGTGGAGGCAAGATCCTCGTAAAGGCTACATTGGGAATCTACATCACTATCAGAATGAGATGAAACATCCTCACGTTCAGAAGAGGTGGCATCATTCTTAGAAGGTAGAGTGTCATGGGGCCTTATTCCAAGGCCATGTTTATCGTTTTAAAATGAGGGATAGGGATAGGCTCCAACCAGCCTTGTGCATTAATGCCACATCCAAACCCGCTATAGCCCATGAAAAACATCATGTGAGGACCTTTGATGTATTGAGGTGCTTGATTGCATGAAGCCATGGTGCCTTCTGGCACTCTGCGTTGGTAGGGTCTTCTAACATTTTCTCCTCATATAGGAGACCACTATGGAAATTTTTTTCCAATGGTTTAGGACATTGTTCGTGGGTGCTCTTGAACTGAAAATAAGGCTTACCCCTTGTCCTGGGGGATACTGATAAGTCTGATATCAACAGAGCCTGCTCAAGAGTGAATGGCCTACTTGGGCCATATTTTTTTGATGTTGCCTCCCATGAAGCAAATGGATTGACCAATGAGGGAAAATATTGATTGAAAGGCATGAGGGACTCTAAATCTATTCATTTTTATAGCCTCCATTGTAGAGGGACAACAACATCCTGCAGAAGGACATTCATAAGTTACACGAGAAAAACTATGTGCAATGCCCTATAATGTGTGAAAGGTTAGGTCACCCAAAATGGTAACCACCTGCCCTTCATGACATAACTTGATGCACTGATGAAAATTGATGGAATAGCTTGCATGGCATGGATCCATGGGCATCCCAAGAGCATGTTGTATGGAAGGTCCAAGTCAAGGACATGAAACATTGTGTCATGACATGTTGGTCCTACCTCCATGGGGACCACTATAGTCCCTGTTGACTCTCTTTCTTCATTGTCATATGTTGTGATTGTGATAGTCTTAGCACCCAGCTCTATTTCTGAATGGCCTAGCTGCTTTACTAGCTTCAAGGTGTAAATATTCAGACCAGATCCCCCATCTACAAGTACTCTTTTGATTTTGTGATGGGTAACCACCACTTCGAGATACAATGGCAAGTTATGCTTGGGTTGTTATGTGAGGATTGTAGTATGATCAAAAGTAATATGATCATTGGTGTCTAAGCGTGTAATCATGGCTTGAAGGTTTGTGGGATCTACCTCTGTGGAAACCCCTGAACTTTGCAAAGTTTTGTATAGTATGTTCTTATGGGCATTAGAGATCTTGAGGAGATCAAGAATAGATATCTTAGCAGACATTTTCTCTAACTACTCTATTAAGTTATACTGACTTTCTTGAGGGTAGGCATAGGATCTGGTATGATTAAGTGGGCACGTCTTGTCCCGACTATGTAGCTTTTCTAAAATCCAAATGGTGTTGATCTATTCATTAGATGAGTTAATACATCCAATGAGGGAATCATAAGGACTATCATTTGTAGGGTACACATAGCAACATCCTATAGTTGTTGGAAGTTTGCCCTTGATCTGGTTTTCTTTTTTTTTTATTTGCATGGTTAGGAAAAGGTTCCTTGTAAATACCCATTTTTTCATTTGAAATTTTACCGGTCTCAGGGGGAGACTCCACAACAATCTTCCCTTCCTCTATGAGGTCTTGGATATAATGGTGTAATCTCAAACATCTATCCATTTTGTGTCCTTTAACATGGTGGAAGTCGCAATATTCATGATCTTTGAACCAAACCGGTTTTGGAGCATCTTCCGGATATGGTACCATTGTGGTTGGATATTCTACCATTTTGCACCATCTAATTATTTTAGGATGGTAGATAAAGATTCTATCAAGGATGTGAACGTACATTTTGTAGGCACTTTGGGATGAGGCCCTTGCGAAAGTTTTAAGAGTGGGCCTGTCTGTATGGCTTGGACTCTCTTGGAGTCTATAATGCCATCACCAACAACATGTTTATTCTTATTGAAGAATTTAGGTTTGTCTATGGATTTGGCTTCATGTTTGTTTTTAGTAACAGGTTTAAGCGTGCCCTGGCAATGAGTGCTTTCTCAATTTGACTGCCTTTCTCTATGACTTCTTGAAGTTTGAGCCACAATGCATTTGCAAGTGAAAGGCTATTTCTGGGTTCAAGTTAGGAATGAATATGCTCACTAACTATTTTTTGGTAAGGCACAAGGAAAGCGACTAGCTAACCCACGCCATCATTGCAAAAATCCTACAAATGTCTCATTGGGTTTTTGTTTTGTGTTGCATAGATCATTCATTGTGATGTCACTCTCCATATTATAGGAGTAATGCCTTACAAATTTCTCTGCTAACGTGGGCCATGTTGTAATGGATCCCTTGGGTATGCTATAAAACCATTCCAATCCCACGACTCCTAGGCTATGAGGAAAAAGTCGTATTAAGAAATTATCGCTATACACGACCTCTTGGAAAGCCATGTAAAAGTCTTTTATATGATCATGAGGATCACTTTTACACTTATATTTATCAAACTTGGGAATGGTAAAGTGTTTTGGGAAAGGCTGTTGTAACATGTCCTTATCAAAGGGGTAAGGACATAGTTCTTCATATGAATATTTTCTATTTTGGCCTACATTTCCCTGTTGTAATGTAGTAAGCGTATCTTTCATAGATTTCAACTCCTCTTGAATGAGTTGCTCTTTAGTAGGTGATATTGACCTTTGAGCTTGAGTTTCCTTAAAGGTATAGTTTGTATGTGGATCAAATTGAAACTTGTTAAGTTTGTTTTTGTCTTTGTCTTTGCATATGTTTTTTCTTGAAGAGCCTAGGTTTGCTAGTTTTGACTCAACTTCAAGATCTATTTTTAGAGGATCTCTTCCTCAAGCGGGTCCTCTTCTTCATAAAATTTGGAAGGACTTTTATCAAAGAAGCTTTCCGTTCTATTTTCACTTTACATGGATGGGCGTAAACTTTAAAGTGAGGTTTACGTGATGGTTCACCTTTGATAGCGGCCTTATGTTGCCCATAAGTGGAAGCATACCCCACATCAAAAGGATTATCTGTGTCTAAGATGAATCTTCACTCTCCTAAGTTAGGGTTAACGACCTTTGTTTCTTCTTTGCGCTCGTGTAGAATTTTAGCTCCTAATGCCAAGACTCTTGTGAGTACTTGATCTTTGTTATAATATAGGAGTTCATCAAATCTACTTAGGTCTAACCTTTGTTGTTCTCCCAAAGAGTCTGACTCTTCTCCACTATGATCAATTAATGTCTCTGTATCTTTGACTTGAGAGAAGAGTGGTCCTAAATTGTGACCACTGAATGGGAAGGTGTTGAAAGGGTTTTCTCCCATATCCTGCTCATTTGATTTGGCTACCATTTTTATGATTTTAGGCATCACTAGTGGACTTTTTATGTAAGCTAGCCTAACCTCCAAGTGTATGGTTTTTTACAATCTGTTTAAGGTGATGTTGGAATTATACTACAATGTATCCTAGATGTAGTTTTATGCAATCATCTTTATCAAGGAAAATTCATATGCACACCTAATGTAATGACCACTCAATTTGTTGTTACCAAGTCTATGCCCTAAAAATAGATAGCGACAATAATGTATCAATATGCAAGTCAAGTTAGAACCCCAACAAGGTCTAAGCACTGACGTGATGTTGTCGCAGTCCCTTGACAAGGTATACTTAAAACTAGTTTGAATGCTGATGAAAGCCAAACCTTCTAAAAAATGGAAGTCACGAATAGATATAGCGTAATAACGATGTTTGTGATACATTAATCCCCCGAAGCAAGAGGAGAGTGTTAGTACCATGACAAAACTTTATTATGATATATGTAAGGTGTTATCAACACTTTTCAAGAAGACTCAGATGACGTCAAAACTGAAACCAAGTAATAAGTATAACAAGGAGTTTTTAATTGTGTGAGCAACATAAAATTTTCAATTTTAATAAGGGGACTTACACCATCTCCTCACAAAATGAGAATACGATGTAATTACCGAGTATGACCACATCTAGGATGTGAACAAAACTATCAACTCAAGAAGAGACAAAATATGAACAGACACACACTATATTGAAGATGATCTTGAAATTAAGATGGAAGTAATTTTTATCAAAGATAGCGAAAAGCTTACTGCACACTTTAGACGTTTAAAACCCGAGATGAAACATGGATGGGAGTAAAAATACTAAAAAGTGACAAAGTACTATCTTTGATAAAACACGCGATGTATGCACATTTCTCACCCCGAACAATGGGTGATGAGGACACAGAGGCAATGATCAAAAGATGAGGAAACAAACCAAGCACCACTTATGGGTATGAGGTTTTAACCATGTCCTTTGTTTGAAGACAAGAATAAAAATAAGCAAAAAAGTGAGACGTAGTTTATTTTTCGTGATGAAAGACACTTAGTTTAAACTCAAAGGGTTCTTTTTCTTTGATCAAACCCAACCTTGATTCCGGATGAGTTGTCATTTTCGTGATGGCTTGAGGAAATAACAAGGACTAGTAAAGTGGGCCTGAAGAAAAATGGTCTCCTTAAAAACTCTCTCATTACTAGGTGTCACAAAGTTATCCCACCAGGCGTGCCAAATGTGTTCAATGAAAAGTTGTAAAAGCCATGGATTTGGGGTAAGAATCTATAAAGAATTTCCCAAAGGCTTTTAACAATATGATCAATGGACTATGTGATAAGAAATGAGCAAGGTTTTCTTATTTGAATACATTAATTTGAAATAAACATGCAAACTAAGCAAATGAAGTTAATCTCTATTCATTGAAAACTTGAAATGATGAACCTAAGAGGATCTAAGCATTCAGTTTATGTGTTAAGAGAAAGATATCTCCCCATTAATGGCTTCAAGGCCAATGGATCTTCCCTTTTATTCTATGTTAATGCTATGAAATACAAGATTAAATGCTTTTAGCTCAAATGGAAGAAGATGAAATACAAACTAAGCATAAACAAATTGCTATAATCTATGCTTTAGGAAGAAGAGAGAATTCTTAGGAAATGAGGAGGGTATAGCCCTATTTATAGTTTTTGGTTTAGAAGAAAAGGAGTTTTGGGTGCATGTTGGACAAAGGCTAAAGTCCAAAAGCACTTTTAGCAAGTCAAAGTGTGATTTGACTATGTTTAGGGTTTTTAACCTAGGTTAGACTAACTAATCTCTTAGAGTGATTAGGGTTGGAAGGTTCATAAGGGTTCAATCAATCCAAAGAAGTGGATTGATCCTCCAGGAGCTAATAGAAGCAAGCTAGAAGAGAATAAGAAGCTAATGTAGTTAGAATGAGGCTGACAACACCTGTTTAAATGGTTTATAAGAGGAAAAAATAACCAAAAAAGGTGTGTGTAAGAAGGGAGTTAGATAGGTTTAAGCGGTGGTGTGCCGTCAATTTGAAAAGGAAAGAAGCGTTAGTGCACCATTATAAATAATAGTGTATTGAGAAAACTATAGGTATCTACGGGGATAACACCTACGTGGGCTTTTCGACATGTACACTAAGGTTTCAACGCGGATGCTCCCTCTTCGATGTGTATGCTGCAAACCAAAAATTGTTAGAAAATAGTATATCTTATTGTGACGGTTTAACACGGATCCGATAGTTCAATGGGGACACCGATGGTTCAATGGAGACGCGGCCTAGGCAAAAAAATGATAGAGTTTTTACAAAGTCGGTTGATATAAGCCAATGATTCCAGAGAGAGGCAAGGTACATTCCTAGCCAATGCGACGCTCACTTTTTGATGGAGACGCGACCTTGTCTAAATATCTTTGTCGGTTGTGTAGTATGCCCGAGATAGAGTACGCCTCAACTCAACACTAGCACTAGGGTTTCGATGGAGATGCGCCCCGTGAAGACACCTACACATACCCCCTGAAAAACCTACAAAAACACAGAAATGGAATTTTTGAAAGCCAACAGAGTTATTTGTTAGTACAAGAAAATCATTTCTAACCTTAACCCACAAAATGACTATAAACAAAGATGATTTAGCCCCTTTAAGAAATGGAAACAAGCAAATAACAAGCTATTTTTTCTAAAAAGATGAAAAATGGGCTAAAAAGTTTGAAAGAGGCCTCCATTAATGGAGTAGGGACTTCGTGTCCCACCGGGCATGCCAAATGTATGCATGAGAAGATTAGTTATGTTAATAAACAAGAAACTAGCTAAGTAGTTCCATGATCTAACTAAACCTATCATAAACATCAAGATGAGTGCTAAACAAGATAACTTCTACAATAATGAATTAAACTAAAACACTATCATTTTATCTCTAACTACTCTATGATTACTTAAAACATAAATTGAACCTAGTTAAACCTATGAGCAATCAAATTAGATTTGTTGTTTGCTTCAATGGAGGTGAAGAGGTCTCTCTAAAATGGCTACAAGGCCAATTTAGATACCCTCTTACTAACCTACTATGAAGTTATGGATGCAAGATGGAGGAGCTTCAACAATGGAGGATAGCCAAGATCAAATGCCTATTAGCTTGGCTAATGCAAATGAGGTCTAATGCCAATATCTCCAAATGTGAGAGAGAAGGACTTGTGAGTGAAGTTGTAAGGTTGAGAGGGAGGGGTGACCCTTCTATTTATAGTTTTCCAAATGGAAGAGTTTGAACTTTGGGTGCATGTGGGACTAAAGCTCAAAAGCACTTTTAGATTAGATTAGGATAAACATGCTTTAGGATTAGTTAAGCTAGGTTTAGGCTAGTTAACTAGGGTTTAGGCTAGTTAAACTTGATTAGCAAGTGATTAGAGACTCATTGAGAGTTGGGAGGGTCCGGATAACCAATTGTGGTGATAGATAGCATATGAAGGCGGTAGAAGTGGTCTAGAGAGAACTAGGGAGGTTCGAATGGTCAAAAGGAGGAATGTTTAACTAATAAGAGAGATATTAGCTAAATAAGTTGATTATAGGAGGAATACGACTAAAAGAGTGTCGTGAATGGGCATATGAGAATGGATTGAAGAATGGGGAATGAACGAAGTGTCGTTAATTTCCTGGATTGGATTAAATGCTAAGTGTAAGCATATTTTAGGTGTCTACACAGCCCACTCCCCCACTCTAATATATAGGATATGGCCATATAGTTAGATAGGGCCAAACCACATATTATTACATATATAGCCGATCGCCTAGGTCTATTTCTATAGCTATAGAAAGGAGAGGGAGACTTGAGAATCTAATACACACACATATACATACATATATACAAACACACACACACACACATGGTATATTTACAAACACTTAAATATTTTATCATACATTAAATAGTAAACAATTATACCAAATGTGTGTGTGTGTGTGTGTGTGTGTGTGTGTGTGTGTGTGTGTGTGTGTGTGTGTGTGTGTGTGTGTGTGTGTGTGTGTGTGTGTGTGTGTGTGTGTGTGTGTGTCTAATGTATAGAAACACACACATATGTGTATAGATATGTGTGTGTGTGTATACACACACACACACACACACACACACACACACACACACACACACACACACACACACACACACACACTGTACGGTATATTTACAAACACTTAAATATTTTATCATACATTAAATAGTAAACAATTCATAGAAGTCAAGGAAGGGCTATGAGAAAGCTCAATCATTTTTATTTTTGAAGTGGTAAAATCATGTACATGGTGGGTTCATTGCTAAATCTTGTATGAACAAGCTATGAAGGACACAAATGTGCATTTACCCTCCATGTGCACAACCCATCAAATGCATGTCCATTACAAATGAAAGTGACAACATAACATTTAATTAATGATAACACACATATAATAGAGATCAAAGAAACACCCATGCTCATGTTTTGGTGGATGCCTAATTCATCACATAGTAAGGAACAAATCCATTACTAGAAAGAAGGAACATCAAGTACAAAAATGATGTAAAGTCTTAGGTTAGTTCTCATAATGATCTAGTTTATCTAAACTAGTAAAGATATCTTAAATGCAAACGAAAAATTCTAAGAGATCAATCTCAAGGCCCATATCTCAAATTTTTGCATATCAAAAATATTAACAACTTCATTACCTTCTTCACAAATTTCCCACTAATTAATCAATAAAAAATGGTCTCAATATAGCTATACCAATATGTTAAGAGTCAAATAATATTTATGGTAAAAATACATTAAAAAAATTCAATTTATAGAGAAAAATACTATTTTGAGTCTTCGTTTAATCCACTCTGCAAACATAAAACAAATTCAATTTGTTGATATGATACTTGACCATTAAATATTACCTTTTAGGCTTCACACACGCTTATTTTTAAATCTTAAAGTTAATCTCTAATGTATGACGTGACCATGCATTAAATAATGGATGACACATATTGTAATATATCTAAAATATGAATTGTAGATATGATGCTTGACTATTAAAGCTTACCTCATAGGCTCCTTACATGCTTATTTTTAAAGCTCAATCCTTATCTCTTATATATGATGTAACCATGTCATTAACAATGGATCACTCACATGGAACTAAAAATGTCCACTTAATATAAAATATAAAATAATTAAAAAATTAAAATAACATAGTTACAAAAACTTATATGTTTTATCATAACATTAAATAAAGTATAATCCATAGAAGTCAAACATGGGTTATGGGCAAGTACAAACATGCTTATTCTTAAGCTCAATGCTAATCTCTAACATATGACATAACTATACCATTAACAACTGATCACAAACATGAACTCGAAGATGTCCAACTAATATGTAAAAATATAAATAACATACATGACATATTTACAAATAATTACGTCTTATCATACATTAAATAATGTACAAGTCATACATGTTAAACGAGGACAATGGGTGAAACCGACCTAGTTGATGGGGTTGTTTCTAAATCTCATACGAATGAGTTATGAAGGTTTCGACACCAAAATTTGGTAATGATAACTTTAGCTTTGCACCTAAAACATGATTTGGGCACACGTTCCATGCCAAGGTGACTTATCCTTATCTCTCTTCCACGAATTTATTATCTATTAACACCAATCTTTTCTTATATAACTATTTGTAATAATCCAAAACAATATATTATCCCCATACATCTCACATATAATCTTGCAAAGCCCCTTGAATTGCCTATTTGACACGGTTTATCTTGGACCAAACCATACCATGTTATGGTGCTGGGAATATACTGATCAGTCTCCCACCACAAGAAATTTTCTAATTTGATATATTTTTATGGGTTGGTTCATATCCGACAGGTCAACCTTAATGCAGAATTAAACCTACAAACACCTATAAAAGAAAGTCTAACTCACTGAAGAATCACCAAACACTTTTAAGAGTAATAATTACAAAATACATTCCTAAAACACTCCAAGATCTCTTAAATTGCTTTAAAGAAACAAAATAATCTAAGAATGTTAGAAATCGAGGATTCTAACTATTACAAATTTAATCAACCAACACATTTAAATATTAACATAAAACATAAAACATTAAATGTTAAACATTATGCAATGTAATAAATAAAATTACATAACATATTAACTAATTAATACATACCAAAAGTAAGAACACAGTGACACAATGTTTATAGTGGAAAACCCCAAATAGGGTAAAAATACTTGTGAAATAACCTTTTACTTTCTAAGAACCAAACTTACATCCAGTAACTTTCACCTCCTCCTTTCAACCCTAATCACAAGGGTAAAATAATATTCACCTTTGATATTTCATTCGAACATATCAAATGAGGACCTAAAGTCCTTTTTATATTAGGTGATCGGGTATGTCTCCCAACCCACCTTTTCAACCTTATCGGTTGACACATATACCTAGGTTTATAATATTTAATATTAGAAATATAATCATTTCATGATATTAAATATTTAACCGAAAAGTATATACCTAGGTTAGCATATTTAATAATAGAAATATAAATATTTCATATTATTAAATATTAACCTATATATATTAGTGATGGACCCATATACATTAAGGGTTGGCAGACCACTTAATCATTATGTTCAACAAAGAACAACCTCTACATAGGTTTGAAGAACTCTCAACCAGGTTTAAGAGTCAATTTTCCCTTCTAAAGACCTTCAAAGGTAATCCCAAGTGTGTCGAGCCATTGTTTCTCATTATCAAGTGACTCAATTAATAAATTAGTCTCATCCATATAGATATGACATGCTAAGTGGAGAACTACGTATGCTTTGAGGACTTTTCATAATAATGTTGATGTAGGTGACGAAGGGACACTTCAATCCAAGCTCTAACATTTTTGCAGAGGTATCCTACCCATGATTAGGTTTTGAAGTTATTTCACATCATATAGAGGGTTTCATAGATGTGTAACACCTAGGGTTTCGAGTGTGAAGGTCATGATAGAGTGTTGCGGGGCCTCACAAAAATTTATAGAGATCTAGACACAAAAATTATAGAGATCTAGTACACTCCCATTTGAAACCATAAAACAAAGGAAAAGACCATACCATTTTCTAGGGCATGCCGCATAGTTCTATACATACTCAAATCTACACTTTATTTCCAAAATGAAACAAATACATGTCATTTCAAGTTTGTAAAATCACCTTGCACTACAATATCACATCATTGTTTCTATTTTTAGCTAAGTTCATTCCTCTTCTTCTATTTCAAGAACTCACATATATTGTTGTATCTTACAAATTTCTTTGGAGCTATATTATAATTAATTAATCTAAATATATAACATGTTTCTAACCATTTAACCCTTAGATAAATAACACATCATCGCCATTTATCAATTTTTAGGGTTAAATCATTTTGTGAACTCGATTCATGTTTGAACACTAGTGGCCCTAAGGATTACTCTCCTTTTTTGGCACATGATCTTCTTCCTTGCTATTGCCTTGTGTTTCCTCTATGATTTCATGGATTTTACTAGGATCCTAAAATTTATTTCTATGTATTTCTTTAACATTCTCCTTCATATAAATATGTTATTTATGAGACATTCAATGAATAAGTATCCATGTTGATACCTCTCTCTCCTATGTGGCCTCTATTTTAAGTACTACGAGTTTCATTAAGGAGAATATATAATTTGGTCCAAAGTATCTTCCTCTTCCTCCCCAACATATCATAGAAAACAATATCTCCTTATATGTTCAAGTGACGGATGCGATAACTTGGTTAAGTGTGTACTTATCGATAATGGATTGGGCCTCAATATTCACAACATATACTTTCTTAATAGGTTAGGAATATTAGTGAGGACATTAATTATTCCAATATGAGTATCCAAAGTTTCTTTAATTTGCCTCAACGGGTGTTTGGATAAATCACATTACCAAATACCATGGGAAAAAATCCTTTCTAGTATCTATCAAGTAATTCACGACAATCGTAATTACAACATCCTTTTTAGGAGTCTTTAGATACATGCCATGAACATTATTCCATCAAATTTACATGCTTGTCTCAAATACACTTATAAAGGAGTTATATATACTACCCATGCTAATCCTATGCCCTTCGAGATATTATACTATCATACACATTGACAATGCATCTATCCCTCACATGTATCCTCCTTTTGCTTCACGAGATGAAGGAACTTTATGTTGTTTGTCCTTCTCCTTAAAAACAAATATAGGTTTGGTTATAAGTTTTTTCTTAAAATGAGTTTCAATGGATAGGGTATTAGGTTACATGGTAAAGGTATTTGCGATCCTATCTCATCTCATATCATCGTGGTATACCTACCATACTTTGCATAAGTTCCCCTCTTACCCAACCTTTATTCTTGCTTCATAGACACATTTACATGATTTTGTGAAGTCCATCATACCTCTACATTGACCTTATTGACTTTAACACTCCACTAAATATCCCAACACCGAATGAGTTTACTAATGAACAATACCTTCTAGAATAATTGGGGGCATATGAGGACCTCCCTCCCTTTTTCATAAGAATATGTTTCCTCACACCACTTATGCTCATGCGTATCTCAATGAAGTTGATAAATAATTATGAGGTTTCTGTTGATAATTTTGATACCATTCCTACTTAAACATATTGAAGATTGTTCCACCCTATTAAATGAAGATACCACTTCTTTTAATTTTGGCGCTAATGACAATCTTTGATTAATATTATTAACAACATCTCTCACTAAAGAGGAAGTGATAACCATTCATAAAGTATCACACGACTTTCCAAACTTACTTGTTTGGAATTACAATGATATTCCTAAAATTGATAGATCTATTTTCATACACAATATTTTTCTTCATTCTAATTCTAAGAAAATGCAACAAAAATTCAAAAAATGCACCATCACATTTCTCTTATGGTCACGAAGGAAATTCAAAAGCTCTTGGATGCATGATTCATTTTTTTCATTGATTATCCTCAATTGGTATCTAACATAGTCCTTGTCACTTAACCTAATGGTGAAATTTGTTGTACAATTTTTCAAGATTTAAACAAGGCTTTCCCCAAAGATAGTTTCCCTTACCTTATATTAATATGAACATTAAATCTACTACAAGTATATAAGATGTTATCTTTCATGGATGGTTTTTAAGGATACAATGAAATCAAAATCAACCTTGTTGATCAATAAAATACATATTTTACTACTCCATTAGGCACATTATGTGCATTTCCACTTAAATAATGTCGGGACTACCTATCAAAACACTATGAGACACATATTTCATGATTTTATTCATAAAATCATTGAAGAATATATTGATGAAATATTAGTATTTAATCTATTTGATGGTAAGACTACGTTATGGATTTGCGATAATACTGATGCGTGCCTTAATCATAAAAAATGTGTCTTGATGTTACTTCGGGAAAATTACTGATATTTATTATTTCTATGCATGACATTGAGGTTTATCATAAATATTCAAAATAGTTTCAAAATTCCTCCAAGTAATAATTTGAAATAATGGTGTTTGCTTTGAGGAAAAATATATAAAAATCAATATTCATGCGGATGATGTCAAATAAAAAACAACCATTCACATGATTATTAAATAAAGAATATACCTTTGAATGGGATCATGTTTGTAAAAATCCTTTCATGTTATCAAGTAGTATTTTCTCAATTCACCCATCCTTTCCCCACCGATTCCTTCTTGACCAATCGCGTCTATAAATGCTACTCTGACCATGCTCTAGGTTCTTCCTTGCACAATCCGATGATAAAAATAAAGAGCACATAATTTATGAAATTAGTTACAAAATACTTTAATATGAACATAACTACAATGCCATCAAAAATTGTGTTTAACTTTAGTCTTTGCTAATAAAAAATTGCACCACTACATGTTGAATAATGAGGTACAAGTTATTACCAAAGTGAATCCCTTGCGTTATATGATGTATCACATTCATCTATCGGGAATAATATTTAAATGGATAATGTTTCTTCTAGATTTTGATCTCAACTAATCATTGTTGATCAATTAATCAAGACACCTTTATTTAAGGCATCCCCTTTGAATGACAATTTTTGTGATGAATTCACCTTTGCATATTAGATTAACAAAAAAGTATGGAGTATGTAATTTGACGGTTCAAAATGTGTCACTAAATTAGGATGTGGATTTGTTTTATCACACATCATGGTGAAAATATGCCATTTTTATATAGGCTTGGTTTCTTATGTATAAATAACATTTTCAAGTATCTTAAGACTATGTATTGTCGTACATTACAAATTTAACACCAAAACATTTTTGGTAAATTCTTATTAGTTATTCAATAAGTACAAAACATATACCAAACTAAAGAGGAACAATTAATCTCATATAATAATGTAATTAAGCACTTGCTCTCTATATTTGAATCATTCTCTATTGCTAATATCCCTCATGCAAATAAAATGAACATATAACATGATGCCTAGTGAGGATTATCTCATACCCTTCTACATTACTGATGATTATGCCACCTTTACAACTCATAAACTATTAAAAAAATCCATTTATTTTGATACTATAGATGCACTATAAGTTTTAGCGATCACAAACACTATTGATACCCCAAAAGGTATACTAATATTTACAATTTTCTCTATCAAAAATATTCTTTGTAAAATGACTCACTACATGAGGGTTGTAGTTTACGCCATGAAGCATTCAAATATGTCATCATTGGAGGATATTTATTTAAGAGGTCAATTGATAGGTACCTATTATGGTGTTTGGGTAATGACGAGTTATAACTAGATTTTTTGAGATGTACGATAATGAGTGTGGTGGCCACTTCAAAGGAAAAGTCACACCTTATAATTACCATGATGGAGAAAAAAATTCATGAATATGTAAATAATAATGAAAATTCTAAAAACTTCATAATATAAATCGTGCACCATCTCATACACTATAACCTATCATGTCACCATGACCACTTTCTCTATAGGGATTCGATCTCATTGGAAAATTTAATCTTGAGTCTACTCATTATCATTAATTCATCATTATTGCCACATAATATTTTCCTAGATTGGTTGAATCTGTACTCTTTGAGTCCACTACACACAAGGAAATTTGTAAATTTTTCATGAAAAAATTATCATGTGCTTTGAAATCCCATCTTATTACGATAACATATCTTCTTTTAAAAATTGGTACCAATATTTTTTTTCTCTAAATTAAAAATCAAACACACATTCTCCACCCCTTACTATGCATAGGATAATGGTAAGGCTGAAGCTACTAATGAGACCATTGTTGAGATTTTGTACAAAACTATTTCTAAAGATGAAACTAACTAACACGACTACATTATCTACACCCTTTGGGATTACTATAATAGTGTTTGCATACCTACTAATGTTATTGATTTTCCCTTGGTATATGATACATAGGATTTCCTCCCTCTAGAATTGGAAATACCATTGCTTTGAGTATCCTTGAAGGATAGTCTCCAAGATAATGATTATAGTAAAATATGGTTGCCACAAGCTTGAAATTATAGATTCTAAGTGAGTGCAGACCCTTGAACATCTCTAAATGTATCAAGAGTGGGTCAAGATATCTTACAATAAAATTTTTGTAATCATGAATTTCATGTTTGTGACCTTGTACTCAAATAAAATCATAAGAATATAAATGTAGAAGTTGCGCTTAAAGGAAAGTTAAAACCCAATTAGTTAGGTCCTTTTGTCATTACTAAATGGCTTGGTCATGTTGTCTATAACTTTTCAACACTTGAAGGAAAACCTATCAATAATCCTATGAACATCATGCATTTGAGGCATTAATTTAATTAGCCATATTAAAAATTACAAAAAAAAATCAAATATTTTCAAAATATAAAATTAGGACCTATATATGACTTGATTTTCTATTTTGTCACTTTATATATGTTGTTTGTCAAGTAATTTGATGGATATCATATTATCTATACACTCTTTCCACACATGCATTCACAAGGTACCTTAAGCTTTTCAGATGTGGTACATACCAAAATAATATTCATGATGATAGGTGTTGGATTAAGCCTATTCTAGTGGCCTTGCTAATCTAGGGAAATCTCCTACACTATTCAAGAGATTTTGTTTCAATACAAATATTTTCACTTCCTCATTATGATCAATTTTTTATACCATGCAATATATGTTATTTTTAAAATTAATATGGCTAACACTTGTCTTATGTAGTGCTAGCTTATATTTATCTATGTGCCTTTGGGCTACCATATTCTATTATATTCACTTATTTGAGTTGGCTTATATAACATATTGTTTATTCTTGTTGTGTGTGTGACATTCTTTTGTCCCTTGCTTGCATATATTGGCATTTATTATGACTAACATAGGTAACATCGATTGTGTACTTATATGATAGATTACTTATATGTTTGATTGAATTTTGTTCTTATATATATATATATATATATTGATATATATATATATGATTTCCTATGTATACACTTATTGATTATTTGATTACTTGATAAATTTGCATGTAATGGTTTCTACTATGTACACACTTATAAGAATAAGATCTCAAAAACAAAAGGCACCTATAATAATCCTCCATGTGATCTATTATTGACTATCAAATACATCTTGAACTTGGATATAAATAATTTAGTTTAAGCCACATGTTCTATAATTTTCACACCTCACTCACCTCAAAAGAAGAGTAATTCATATAATCCCTATATATACTATTCATATGCTATGGCCATCACCAAGGCCGACCTATTAAGCATGAGAAAGTATAAATGATATAATAAAATGATATGGTAAGCCACAAGTCGGCTACTCATATCCTAATACAAGCAATAGGTTAAGGGCGTAGCATGCCCTTCCCCTTCAAACCAATGTTGTCCTCAACGTTGAATAATCTTGGATGTTGCTGCAGAAAACCTTCATCCTCCCAGGTGGCGTCTTCTATGCTCAGATTCTTCCACTTGATCAGATATTCCTTAATGTCTCTAGTTCTCAGCCTCTTAGTACGTGTTTGCAGAATCTTCTCTGGCTCCAAAATGATTCTTCCTTCCTCGTCAAGTTACGGTAACTCTGCAGGCTTCAAATTTCTGTCCAATAACCTTCTTCGGGCATGAAACATGGAATCTTTGGGTGTATGTGTGAAGATGGAGGCAACTCTAGTTTATAAGCAACACTACCAATTTTCTGTAGAACCTGATAAGGGCCATAATATTTAGGAGCAAGTTTGTTTTCCTTTTTTGTTGCTTTAGGGACATCTGTTTGTAAGGTTGGAGACGTACAAAAACCCAGTCACCAATTTCAAAATGTCTTTCACTACGGTGTTGATCTGCTTGTTGTTTCATCTTGTTTTGTGCTAATGCTAAATTCTCCTTCAAACTAGCCAAAACCTGTTGTTGATGTTGAATGTGTTCCTCAACATCTCTGACCTTAGTTTGCACCCTCAAGGAGGAAGTGATAGAAGGTGGATGGTAACCATATAATGCTAAAAATGGGGTCATTTGAGAAGAGGTATGAAAAGATGTGTTATACCACCATTATGCGGTGGTAGCCATTTAATCCACCTTTCTTGCTTATACGATACAAAACAACGTAAATACCCCTCTAAGCATTTGTTGACCACTTTTGTTTGCCCATCAGTTTGAGGATGATAAGATGAACTGTGAGCTAGTGAGTACCCAAACATGAAAATAATTCCGTCCAAAAATTACTTGTGAAAATAGGATCACGATCACTCTGATTATCTTTGGGGTTCCATGTAGCCTTTGAAGCTGTCTCCAAAAAAAAATAGTTGCTGCTATTATCTTGGCTGCAAATGGATGTGATAGGGCACAAAAATGGGCATATTTTGTGAGCCTATCCACAATCATGAAAATAACATTCTTACCCTCTGAACAAGGCAATCCGGTGATGAAATCCATGGAGACCTCCTCCCATCTCTGGCTAGGAATTGGTAAGGGTTGCAACAGACCTGGTGTCTTAATTGTTTCCCCTTTGTTCTGTTGGCACACTAAACACTCTGATACAAACTTTTGTACATCCCCCTTGAGTCCTTCCCAAAAGAATTCTCTTTTTATTCTATGATATGTCTTCAAAAACCCAGAGTGTCCTCCAACAGGTGAGGCATGTAGCTCTGCAAGAATCTTATGCTTCAACTTAGAATCTTTACTCAAGTATAACCTATCCTTGTACCATAGGGCATTACCTTTCCACTCAAATTTGTTAGATGTCATAGATCCTTGCTTGATATTCTGTATTAGAGATTGTGTATCCTTATCTTGATTCCATTCCAATCTTGCTTCCTCCTTTGATCGGCCGTCAACATGGACATTCCACATAGTAAGGCATCTGCGGATGTATCCCTTCTAGACAACGCATCGGCTACTACATTTTCTTTACCCTTTTTGTATATGATTTCAAAATCATAACCCAACATTTTTGTTACCCACTTTTGTTGTTCCTCAGATGATAACCTTTGCTCCAAAAAGTATTTGAGACTATCGTGATCAGTTTTTACCTTGAAGTGTCTACCCATGAGATAGGGCCTCCATTGCTTGATTGCATGAAGAATAGCCATCATTTCTTTCTCATAGACAGGTTTGAGCAGATCTTTTCCTTTGAATTGATGACTCTCAAATGCAATTGGTCTTCCTTCTGCATTAGAACTGCTCCCAATCCTGATCTGAAGCGTCACATTCAACAATGAAGGTTTTGAGAAGTTGGGAGTAGCCAAAACTGGGGTGCTGCACATGGCTTCCTTCAGTTGCTCAAAGGATTTAGTGGCTACGTCTGTCCAATGGAAGGCATCCTTCTTTAGCAATGCAGTGAGTGGGGTTGCTATTCTACCATATCCCCGCACAAATCTTCTGTAGTACCCTGTTAGTCCTAGGAACCCACGTAGATTTTTGGGCCTTGGCCATTCCACCATAGCTTTGATCTTCTGAGGATCAACTTTGACGCCTTCATGGGATACAATATGACCCAAATACTCTACCTCTTGTACACAAAAGAACATTTGGATGGCTTTGCATACGAGTATGTTTCTCCAAAACTTCGACACGTTATTTACATGTTGTAAGTGTTCTTCCCATGTCTTACTGTAAATCAATATGTCATCAAAGAAAACTAATACAAATTTCCTTAAAAAAGCCTAAAAATAGTGTTCATCAAGCTTTGAAAGGTTGAGGGCGCATTTGTAAGACCAAAAGGCATTACCAAAAACTCATAATGGCCCTCATGAGTCCTAAAAGCCGTTTTATGAACATCTTCCTCTTTTATCCTAATTTGATGGTACCCGAACGAAGATCTAATTTTGTGAAATAAACAACACCATGCAATTCATCAAGTAAATCATCAATTATTGGAATAGGAAACTTATCTTTGATGGTGTACTTGTTGAGTTCTCGGTAATCTGGACACATCCTCCATGTTTCATCCTTTTTACGTACCATGACCACTGGTGAAGAATATGCACTCTGGCTATGCACGATGATACTGCCTTGACATTTCCTCCACCATTTTCTCGATCTCACTTTTACGGGAATATGGGTATCTGTATGGTCGATGTTAGGTGTTTGGCTCCCTGGAATCAACTGAATGGCATGATCATGATCCCTAACTGGTGGTAGTCCCTTTGGAATTGCATCAAAAATAGATGAGTGAGCATCCACAATCTTCTGAAGATCGGGTGGCATTGAAGACTCTGTATTTTGTACTTCTATGGAAAATAGCTTTGCTATAAAGCCATCCACTCCTTTTCTGAGAACCTTTTGCATCTGATGAGAGCTAATAATCTATGGAGACTTAGCTACCATCCCATTCAATTGTATTGTCCTTCCATCTGAATGAAATCGCATGAACAATTCTTGGAAATTCATCTCAATAGTACCTAAGGTTGTGAGCCATTGGACCCCCAAAACAATATCTGCCCCTCCCATAGAAATAGCAAACATAGGTGAGTCTAACATGTAGTCTCCCATGGAAAGCTTGATACTATGGCACTTTCCTGTGCACTTGATTTGTCCCCACCATCCATGATCATAACTTGCATTTTTAAGGTGGGTAAATAAAACAATTGAGGCGGGTAACTAACTTACTATTTATGAAGTTATGAGTACTCCCCAGAGTCAATCAACACCGTCACCTTTCTATTTTTGAGATAGCCAATAACCTTGAGTGTTTGAGGAGTACTAATACACGTGATGCATGGCAAGAAATTGTAGGTTGGTGATCCTCTACTTCATCTTCTATTGGTTCCTCGGCCTCTCCTATAATTTCAGCTTCCTCATCATCCTCATTACCTCGTCAATATAGAACAACTTCTTCTCAGCACATTTATGTCCCGGTCCATATTTTCTATCACAGTTAAAACATAATCCTTTTGCTCTCTTTTCTTCCATTTGTTGAGGAGTCAGTCTAATTGGCCTAGCAAATGAAGGGGAAGAGATACTACGGTCTCTGGTGTTAATGAAAGGTGGCCTCCTACTACAAAGAATTTTTTCCTCTGCACGACGTGCCATGATAATAGAATCAGAAAGCTTGATTGGATTAAACATACGTACCTCATGCTCGATGTGGTCCTTAAGACCCCCAAGAAACAAGTCATTCAGATTCTCTTCTGGAATATTCTCCACCCTTAAGGATAGGTTTTGGAATTGATGCACATAATCTTTGACTGATCCTATTTGCCGTAACTTTGCTAATTGACTAAAGTAGTTCTCTGAAACATTGGAACTATAGTGCAATTGCAACTCCTCGGTAAAAATTGTCCAAGTGACACCTAGACCATTCTTCTGCCTCTGAGCACATAACCATCGATACCAAACAAATTGGTCGGGTTCAAGATATAGGGATGCCAATGTCACCTTTTGTCCTGATGGTGTTTGATGTAACTCAAAGAAGTTCTCCATTTGATTTATCAATTAGAGGATCCTTACCATCAAATTTGCATATCCACTTTCGGCATCATGTTCCGTGGTTGCGGATAAGTTTGATTACGATGGGACTGGAAAAGTGATCCAATATGGTTAGTTTGTCCATGATTTTGAAGCTGAAGGTCCTCCTTGGTTGATATGGGCGGATTTGGGCCATCTTGGTTACCCTTTACATGTTGCATGATATCATCAACCGATGATTGATTTGGGCTATGTCTCCTTTAGAGGCCATCTCGGATTTGTACATTCGCAACTCATACTCAAGTTGGAAAACCTTATGATCAAGCGAGGTAAACCCTAGTCTTTGAGGAATCTGTATTTACCCCTTCGACTCCATCTCTTCAATCACTACCCCATCTTTATCGGGGTTTTACCAGAGTAACCAGGATTCTTTTTGCTCTTGTGGAAGGCCCCGCCATGATGTCAAATCTTAGGGTTTAGGGTTTGATACAATTTTGGCTGAAAAGGAAAAAACACAAGAAGATACTAATACTATTTTTTGAGAGCTTTCGAAAATGTAAAGAACTTGAAAATTTTCCACAATTTGCACCCTAGGGAGTGATTTTATGAAAAAACCTAAATTTGTAATAACTTTTGCAAAATAAATCAAAAAAGTCTAAAATTTTAGGGAACCTTACTTGAAATTCTTTGCAACTCTGGTAAAAATATCTCCCACCAATTCACTCTGGTTCGCAATATGTGGTGGAAACAAAAAAATTAGGGTTTTTGCCTAATTTGGCCTCAGATCGCAGCTCTGATACCACTTGTAATGAAATTACTTGTATAATTTAGATTAAGAGCAACAATAGAGCACCAAATAACACAATATTTCAGAATAATGATCTCAATATGCAATTAGAATAGCTTCGCCACTTCGAGGGGGCAACCTCCAAACCATATAACAAGACTCAAATGCTCAAATGATAATGAAATACTACCTATAATCCCTATATATACTATTCATTCTCAAATTTTCTATTTAACGGGAAGAGGAAATATTAAATATCCATGCCATGGGGAAATTTGTGCTATTTAACGGGAAGGGGGAGGCAGAAAGTCCAAAGAAATGTTTTTGGGTTTTTGTGTTCGATAATGAGTTTTTTTCTTCCTCTTTGTAGAGTTCTTGTGTGTGGAGGATTTGAGGATATATTAGGCCTATCTTACCCTTGGGGATTTTATAAATTCGTGCCATGAAACAAAAATATAGAAAAATCATTTCTAGATTTTTCTGGGTTTTTCATGTTTGGTATTGGTTTTTTCTCTTCTTCCATTTTGCAAATATATATTTGAAATTTTTTTCCAGAAAATAAATCGAAGACTACAAGGCATTTTATTTATTTTAAAATAAATATTAAAACACTCACCTAAAAAAACTTGTATCTTTTGATCGGTAACTCAGATTTGAGTGTCATTGTTTTGCAAAAGTTATCATTTTTTCATGTTTGTTTCATTAGAACTATTTATTTTGAGAAACAAATAAAAAATTATAAAATGTCATGTTTGTAATGCTCACTACAATTATAAAGTGCCAACATTTTATATCTCAGTATTTTGAAACTATTTTGGCATGCCTTGACAATTTATTTTGTGGGGAGCTATTTTGGTGAAGCCCAATGTTAGTTTGTCAGTGTTCGAGTAGTTATTTTGGAAAATCATACATATTTGTAGCATTACTCTACCCATTCACTAGTATGGGAGGGTTTGGTATTGATATTGCTTCTTTCGGTTTTGTGTCCTGTCGACACTAAAATTTTCCTCTCGTAATTTCTATTTCATTAATGTATGTATTAGGAATAGGATGTTGTTAAGTATAATTAGTAGTAGCGTCCGATAGAAGATAACGGCGCTACCAGTACGATGCCGCCAATAATGTATAGTACGGTAATAAGTCAAAGTACAATAGGAATGTTGTGGTAAAAAGTAAATATTTGTCGTAAGTGGTCCAGTAATGTTAAAATGTCAAAGTTTGGGTAAGTAGAGAAGTAGGGTCTACATGATTAGGAATTAGAAATATTATATTGGTAATAAGGACAAGGAGTGAGGTCATAAATATTTTGTGTATTTTATTTGTAAAAAGTCTAAAAATGTGGAACCCATGTAAAATGATAAGGTTTATCTTATCTTAAAAGATAAGCTTACATGTACGAGATAAGAGTTAAGGAATGGAATATGATTCGTCAGAGTGGATTTCTTATCCTATGTTACGTATAAGATGGATAAGCTTGGAAGTTCTATAAATAGAGACGCCACCCCCCTCATTTAGCATAGAAGGAAGTAGTGAGAAATATTGTAGGAAGTGTGCAAAGGAAGCCATCAGTTTAAAGGTGTGTTGAAGAAGCCATTAAGAGGTGTAATTGTAAAGTTTCTCCCATAGTCTTGGTGAAAGACAAGTGAAGTCAATAACACTTGAAGTACCTCATGGGTGAGATTGTGACAGTTTCATGTTAATATTATAATTTACTTTGATATTTCAGATTTGTCATCATTCCGTCTTATCATAGTCGATGGTATTCTTGTGTTATGTTGTTGTTTTGTTTCTAGATTACATCCACCAAACTAAAGGATGTGCATTAGTAAATAATCATAGCATGAGGAGTTCCTGGTGAAGAATTCTCATAGTGCCGGATTGGTGATGACATGTCCTTGCCTTGTTACATGTTGATACTATTTCTTCGGGTTTCGTATCCTTGCCTTATTACCTTGGATTTTCTTAGATCATAGAACTCGTATTTATTTCGATCTCATGTCATTACCTTTTTCCTTGGTTATTGTTCTTGGATCATGGCACACCTATTTGTAGCCTTGAGGTTTTGTGTCCTTGCCTTGTTACCTTGGATTTTCTTGGATCGTGGCACTCCAATTTTTTTGGATCTTGTGTCCTTACCTTATTGCCTTGGTTGTTATTCTTGGATCATGGGATACCTATTTGTAGAAGTTGATCAAATTATGTTTGGTAATTTTTTACACTTTCGACATCACTCCATTTCCAGTCTCCTTATATGGATCTATTATGGTGAAACCCAGTGTCAGTTGTTTTTGAGTTTTTTGATCGAGCATTAGATTCAGACCAAACTGCACACCAAAATTCTTCAACATTATACAAGTTTTTGGAGCCGAGATTCTTGGGATATATTGTAGCAGGATTTTTCTCTCTACTTTGTTATTACTAGTTTTGGGTACCTTACGATGTCTATTTTTCCTAGTTCTTGTACGTGGGTACCTCATCAGGCCTTGTTTCTATGACCCACCTTCTTTTCCACCCACCTAAGCTATGATTACGTGGGGTGTTAGTGTAGGTTATTATTTATCCTTTTATTTGTTTATTAGGATAATTCTTGCACTTATGTTAGCCCTACACTTGTTGGGTTAGCTTTCTTAGGTGTACTAGTTGTGTGGAGTTAGCTTACTAGTTGTGTTGAGTTAGCTTCTCAGTTATGTGGAGTTAACTTACTAGTCTTGTGGAGTTAGCTTACTATTATTATGGAGTTAAATTAACTACTAGTATTAGCTAGTGGGATTTCTTTACCACCGATTTAGGCAAAGTAGTTGCACTTATCTCCTCCTATATATACATCCTTTTATGGATTGTAATGTAATGTATTGAGCATTATGGATTATGACGGATTTCCATATATGATATTTTAGCTCTTCTGTTTTGCAAATCAAATGTGGTGTGATATTATCATCTGAGATCTTCGTGACTTGGAACAATCTTCTTATCATTCCTTTCAACAAGAACATATTACACACAAGGAAAAAGCCATCAACTAGAGATGAAACACCCAAAAATATAGTTTAGCAGGGATGCTTTCTTAATAGGGGCATATTTTCAATAGAATAATTTTTTTCCATATTCATATAAATAATTACATGTTTATAATATGAGATATTTATTTTTGCATTGTTCAAAATAAGGTCTACTACATTTTGGTATAGAATATGGGGTTTTAAGTACTTTGCAACACTACATACCTTGAGTAATTTCACTACAAGGTATAGAGTTATGGGAATTCATTTTAATATATATATATTTCACATCCGATACTCACTGGACATCACATAGTGTGGCCATGTGAATAGTTATTCCATTTCAATGTTGTGTTATTTTTCACCTAGGCCTAGATTCGTTTCTAGTGGTGTGGTCTATGGGATTAGAAGAATATCAAGGTGAATAGAAAACCTTGCAGAAGCCTTATTCTTAATTTTAGTATAAAATATTAGGTTAATTATAAAAGTATGTGGAAAATTTCCTTTTTTGAGGTTCTTGGGAAAAAACTTCTTATGGATCCTTTCGCTATTGGGTTGAGTGACACTCAATTCCTCTATATATATAACATATCCTTCAAAATAATTTGGGGACCAATCACCCCCAACATTTAGGTATCTCATTGTAATTCCAAATATATGAGTATAATAAATTTGGGTTCTTCTCCTTTAGAAAAGAAAATAGGTATATTTATTCCATGCTTTTGTCTCTTTATTTTACTCCTTAAAAATTCAATTTTAAAATTACAAATATATTTTCAAATCCAAGTTAAAATTCAATTATTTTAATGGACATTGACCATACTCTATTATACAAGTTTTATCATGGAGCATGCCAACACTTAAATGGAATCAACAATGTCGATCGAAGACAAAGTGTGTGTACACACTCATATATCATTTCCTTTAAGCATGTAATTTTCATTTCATACTTAAAGGGGTGAACATGTAGGTACCTAAACTTGGAAATTTATCATTTGAAAATGAAAATTGTGGCTTTTCACATACAACATAACTTTATAGAATAATTCATGAGTAGGTAGATTATCCTTATATCTTTCACGAATTTCTTAATTATTCAAATTTCACAGATTGCTTACATAATCCTTGCAATAATAAACTGTATTATACTATCCTCATGAATCTTTCCTAAAATATTTAAAGTCCCTTGAACTACTTATCAGGGATTGTTTGGATGGAACAAAATTGCACCACATTTTGGTCTACAGGCCCATATGGTCATATCTCGCAACTCATAATGGAAACTTTTCTAATTTTATTTATTTTCTTGGGTTGGTTCATATCCCATAGGTTAGCATTAGGTGAAATTAAATGTATGAATTCCTATAAAATAAACTTTAACTCACTTGGATATCATCGAGAAATTTATATATATGTCATTACAAAACACATTCCAAAATCACTCCAAGCTCCTAAATCCATTAAAAGTAGTAAAATAATATAAGATATGTTTGTACACATGTATGAAGCACTTATAACTAGGTTCAAGTGTTAATATTTCCATTAAAGAGAACTTCAAAGCCAATCCAAGCCAAGCTTAAGCACACCAAGTAATTTTTCTCATTTTCAATTGAATGAGTTACCAAATTAGTTGTATCCATATAGATATCACATGTTAGGTGGAGAACTTTGTGGGGTGAGACCTCTTTAGAGAAGTAGGTGGTGCGGGGTGATTTAAAAAAACATTAAACTTTTGTAGGGTCTCCTACCCATGGTTAAGGTATGTAATTATTTTTCATCATATAGAGGGTTTGTTAATGTGTGAAACCTAGGCGTTTAGTGAAACTGTCATTACAGAGTGTCACAATCATATAAAAAGTTTTACGTGTGACAATGCACTCCCATTTAAGATTGTATATTGGAGGACAACATTTATATCACACTTTAGGAAAATACGTATCATGCTCATATTTTCCCTCTAGTTATAGAAACGAATCACCTCAAAGTAATTTCTATTCTCGCATTATCATCCTACACTACCAAATCACACATATGTTTATGCTTTTAGCTATGTGAAATCCTCTTATTTTGTTTTGAGAAATTGTACCTATCGTTACATCTTTCAAATTGCATTCGAGCTATATTTTGATTCATGAATTAATGTTTATTAATTCATTTGTATATGTAACCTATTGCTAACCCTTTAACCCTTAGATAATTAACATCTTATCACCATTTATCTATTTTTTAGGTTTAAATAAGAAGTAAAAATATGTACTTTTTTCCTCTATGTGTGCAACCAATCAAATGGATGTCCATAAAAGATTAAAGTTACAACATGATACTTAGTTAATGATAAAATCTATATGATGAAGATCAAGGAAACACTTGTAAAAGTATTTTTTTATAGATGATAATTCAATATATAGTAAGGAAAAAATTCAATACTAAGAAGAAGGTATATCAAGGACAACAATGATGAAAGGTCATAGGATAATTTCACAAAATGATTTAGTTTTTCTAAACCAATACATATATATTAAGTATATCTAGTGGAAAACACCGAGAGAGATCAATATCAAGGTCCATTTGGATTTTTTGTATATCAAAATTATTAATAAATTCATTAAAGTCTTAACAAAATTCCCATTAACCAAGATAATAAATGGTGTCAATCTAGCTATACCAATGTGTCACATCAAAAACATCTTTCAAAAAACATTGTCAGTCCCAAAATCCATCATATAACCAAAATATTATGGTTTTTCAATTGATTTCTACACAAAAAGGAAAAAAATATAAAATATAGTCAAGTGGACATCAAAGTTAAAGTCGTGATTAATTTTTAATGAAAAATCAATTCGGTCTATCATCCACTCCTATTTGTCATTGTATAATGACTATCAACATAATAATGTATAAACACCAATACTTGAAAGAGACATGGAAATTTTAAAGAAAAATAAATGCAATTCTTAGTCACCATCCCATTCTAAATCAATCTCATAAAAAATAAAAATAAAAATAAAAAATAGATATAGAAGAAATAAAAACAAAAAAAGAGTAATTCAAAGTTGCCATAAATAAACACTTAAATTTGGAAATTGGTAGTGTTTCTTCTAGAGTTTGATCTTGATTTTATAGCTCAAAAATATGTTAAAGGGAAAATAATTGCTGATCAATTAATCAAGACACCTTTATTTAAGGCATCCCTTTTGAATGACAATTTTTTTGATGAATTCACTACATACAATATTAACAAAAAAGTTTGGAATATGTAATTCGATAGTTCAAAAAGTGTCACCTGAAGTAGGAGATGGATTTTTTTAATCACACATCATGGTGAAAAATATGCTATTTGCATATAGGCTTGGCTTCTTATGTAAAAATAACATTTTTGAGTATCTTCGGACTATCTACTACCATACATTGAAAATTTAGCACCAAAAAGTTTTTGGTGAATCCTTATTAGCTATTCATTAAGTACAAGACATATACCAAATCAAAGAGGAACAATTAATCCCATATAATAACTTAGTTAAACACTTTCCTCTATATTTGACTCATTCTCTATTGCTAATACCCTCGCAAATAAAATGAACATGTTGACATGATAGCTAGTGAGTATTCTCTCATACCTTCTACATTATCGATGAATATGCCACCGTTAACACTAATCAACTATAAAACAATCCACTTATTTCAATACTATAGATATACTACAATTTTTAGCGATTATAATCACTATTGATAACCCCAAAAGGTATGCCCATATTTATATTTTATCTATCGAAAAATATTAATTTCAAATGACTCACCACATGAGTGTTGTAGTTTACGCCATTAAGTATCCAAATAAGTCATCATTGGAGGATATTTATTTAAGAGATACATTTATAGGTACTGTTATCCAAAATTCACCCCTCAAGGTAAATTTGATAACATGCATCAAATTCTCAAGTCCCAGTGAAAATAGATTGAGTCGTGGAAAAAATTTCATGTTTCTAGGGTCCCCTCATATTTTTCTAACTCCCTGTCCAAGTAGAAGAGAGAAAGTTCGAGGAAAGGTAAGAAAAATTGCAAAAAAAAAAGCAAGCTCGGGCCAAAAAAATTCATGAAAAATGGCTAAGTCCTAGTCCTCGCAACAGTCAGACGGTTGGGACAAAAGGGCGTGAACCGGCCGAAAGGCCGCAAAGCGGTTCTGGCAAAGATCCGGGACATCTGGATAGTTAGTACGCGGAGGATGCAAGTCAGCTGAAAAGACTTAAGGCAGCCCGGAATAGTTGGGCCGAAGGTACGCAAAGTACGCGAACCGGCCGGATCGGCCGAAATGAGAACTTTCGTACCGGGACAGTTGGGACAAAAGGGCGTGAACCGGCCGAACCGGGTGAATCGGGAAAATTTGTCCCAGACGGTCCGAAAGCAAATGGGACATATGGGCCGCGAGTACGCGAACCGGCCGGTTCGGCCGAAACAGGGAACTTCAAAGCACTGAGACAAATGGGACAAAGGGACGCGTGGGACGTGAAAAGCCGAAGCGGCCGAAGGCAGAGGAGAAAAGTCAACATTTGACCCGTGGAACTTCAAACGGCCATAACTTTTGACTCTGAGCTCCGATTTTCACAAAATTGGACTTTTCGAACGAGCCATATTCGGCTCTAGTGGTCAATGCTCATTCCCGTCAAATGACAGAAAACGCCTGCCAGACCCAAAATAGCTGCCCGCACTCAGAAGGCCATAACTTTTGCATTTCTCAACGAAATCGCACAAAATTGGTACCATTGGAATTGTGGTTCCAATCCCGATGCACAACAATCAAGAAATTCTAGATTTGATCAGAAATTGATTGATATTTTTAAGAAAACGTGGCCGGATTGAATGTTGTTTTATTTGGTAGTGGGAGTGCAATTAAGAGGCATGGTCATCATTCTTTCTGCTACAAAGCACATGGGATAGTATGGGGAGCATTTTGCAAGTAATGTATAACCATTTCACTCAATTTAATGCCTCTTACAGGTGGTTGAAGGATAGATTTCAGGATTTCCATTTTTCCTTCTCTTTTCCTTCTCATTTTTCTATAAATTGGAGTGTTGGGCTCATTGTAAAGAAGAGAGTTTTTGGGTAGCAAAGCTCTGCCAAAATTACTTTGTGAAGCCAGTGTGTTGCAGACCCTTGTAGTGGACTCCTTGCATGGTGATCCGGCCCTTATCTTGTAATAGATTGAAGCTGTGCATATCATGAAGCAATAAAATACCGGTTTGTGGATGTATCTCCCCGCTTGTGTTTTCTTGCATTCTTCTTGCCCTTTGATCTTTCTATAAGAATATTGTGTCTATTCATTATATTCTTCAGAGGATTCACTATCATTGTGTATGCTTGGAATATTGTTGTGAATGCATCTTGCTAGATTATGGTGAACTGTCATCACCTCTTCTAGTGTGCACTTTGCCTTTGTATTTCACACATTTGGAGACTACTCTCACACCCTCCTTTTTTGGTGTATCACCGCTTTAGTGTAGGCTTTCATTTTATGCATTCTCTCTCCCTGGTCCCTTGGAAATTTAGATTAGAATAGTTAGCTTATCCTGCATTAGAGTAGATTGTGGCAGGTAGTTTAGGAGCAAGAACCAGCTTTCTCTGGAGGTCTATCTCAAGTAGCAAGTCCCACAACTTGGAGATAGTACCCATGTTATCCAATCACACCGTGAGTTCAAGTATATGCACAGGGGTGCTGTGATTCGGTGATAACAGTACCTATTATGGTGTTTGGGTAATGACGAGGCATAACCAGGACCTTTTTGAGATGTATGATAATGAGTGTGGTGGCCACTTCAATGGAAAAGTCATGCCTTATAAATTACCATAATGGAGAAAAATTCCATGAATATGTAAATAATAGTGACAATTCTAAAAAATCATAATATAAATCATGCACCATCCCATACACTACAACCTATCATGTCACCATGACCACTTGCTCTATGGGGATTTGATCTAATTGGAAAGTTTAATCTCGAGTCTTCTCATGGTCATAAATTCATCATTATTACCACATATTATTTTCCTATATTGGTTGAATATGTACTCTTTGACTCCAATACACATGAGGAAATTTGTAATTTATTCATGAAAAAATTATCACGTGCTTTGAAATCCCATCTTATTACCGATAACATATCTTCTTTTAAAAATTGGACTATCAATAATTTTTTCTCTAAATTAAAAATAAAACACACATTCTCCACCCCTTACTACACATAGGATTATGGTAAGGCCGAAGGTACTAATAAGTCCATTGCGAGATTTTGCACAAAAATATTTCTAAAGATGGAACTAATTGACACGACTACATTATCTACAACCTTTGGGCCTACTATAATAGTGTTTGCATACCTAATAATTATATTATTTTTTCCTTGGTATATGATACATAGGATTTCCTCTCTCTATAATTGGAAATACCATTACTTTGAGTATCCTTAAAGGATAGTCTCCAAGATAACGATTATAGTGAAAAATGGATGCACACGCTTGAAATTATAGAATCTAAGTGAGTGTAAACCCTCAAACATCTCTAAATGTATCAATTGTGGATAAAAAGATATTATAATACAAATTTTACAATCATTAATTTCATGTTTGTGACTTTGTACTCAAATAAAATCGTAAGCATATAAATGTAGAAGCTGCACTTAAAGGAAAGTTAAAACCCAATTAGCGAGGTCTTTTTGTCATTACTAAATGGCTCGGTCATGGTGTCTATCATTTTTCAACACATGAAGGAAAAATAATCAATAATACTATGGACATCATGCATTTGAGGCATTATTTTAATTAGACATACTAAAAATACAAAAACATTCAAATATTTTCAAAATACAAAATTAGGACCTATATACGACTTCATTTTCTATCTTATCACTTTATATATGTTTTTTTCATGAAATTTGATGGATACCAAATTATCTATATAATATTTTCACACATGCATTCACAAGGCACCTTAAGCTTTTGGATGTGGTACATACATAAGAATATTCATGATGATAGGTGTTGGATTAAGTCTATTCCAGTGGCCTTACTAATCTAGGGACATTTCCTACACTATTCAATACAATTAATTTCACTTCCTCTTTATGATCAATTTTTTACACCATGCAATATGTTATTTTTCAAACTAATACGGCTAACACATATCTTATATAGTGTTAGCTTATGTTTATCTATGTGCCTTTGGGCTCCATATTCTATTATATTCACTTATTTGAGTTGGCTTATATAACATATTGTTTATTATTGTTGTGTGTGTGACATTTTTAGTCCCTTGATTTCATATCTTGGAATTTATTATGATTAAAATATGTAAGATCGATTGTGTACTTGTATGATAAATTAATTGTATGTTTGATTGCCTTTGTTCTTGTTTTTTAAATATATGATTGCGTATGTGCTTATTGATTATTTGATACTTGATTAATTTACATGTCATGGTTTCTAATATGTACCCACTTGAAAGAATAAGATCTCAACAAAAGACACCAACAATAATCCTCCATGCGATCTAATATTGACTATCTAATACATTTGAAATCGATACAAATAATTTATTTTGAGCCACATGTTCTATTTTCAAATCTCACTCACCTCAAAAGAAGAGTAATTCAATGGGGTTTATCACATAGATATCTATGAAATAGATAATGTTAAAAATTAAGGAACAAAATGATACAATGTCCAAATAGTTAGGAACAAAATCAGATTCAAAACAAGAACATATTACACACAAGGAAAAAGCTCTTAACTAGGGATGAAACCACAAAAACAAAATAGTTTATGAGGGATGTTTTCATAATAGGGGCATATTTTAAATAGATTAATTTTTTTCTATAGTCACACAAATAGTTACATGTTTCTAATACGATATATATATTTTTTTCATTGTTCAAAATAAGGTCTACTACATTTTGGTATAGAGTATGGGGGTTTTAAGTACTTTATAACACTACATACCTTGAGTAGTTTCACTACAAGGCATGGATTTAAGGGAATTCATTTTAATTTTTATATATATAACATTTCACATATGATACTCACGGGACATCACACAATGGGGGCATGTGAATAGTTATTCCATTTCAACGTTGTGCTATTTTTCACCTAGAGAGATGTTTTCATAATAGGGGCATATTTTAAATAGATTAAATTTTTTTCTATAGTCACACAAATATTTAATTGTTTCTAATATGATATATATATTTTTGCATTGTTGAAAATAAGGTCTACTACATTTTGGTATAGAGTATGGGGTTTTAAGTACTTTATAACACTACATACCTTGAGTAGTTTCACTACAAGGTATGGATTTAAGGGAATTCATTTTAATTTTTCTATATATAACATTTCACATATGATACTCACGGGACATCACACAAAGTGGGGGCATGTGAATAGTTATTCCATTTCAATGTTGTGTTATTTTTCACCTAGGGCTAGATTCATTTCCAAAGTGTTGTGGTCTCTGTGGAATTAGAAGAATATCAAGGTGAATAGAAAACCTTGCATAAGGCTTCCTCTCAATTTCATTATAAAATACTAGGGTAATTAGAAAAGTATGTGGAAACTTTCCTTTTTGAGGTTCTTGGGAAAAAATTCCTATGGAGCCTTTCTTTGTTGGGTCGAGTGACACTCAATTCCTCTATGAATCTAACATATCTTTAAAAATAATTTGGGAAATGATTACCCCAATATTTTAGTATCTCATTGTAATTCCAAATCTATAAGTATAATAAATTTGGGTTCTTCTCCTTTAGAAAATAAAATAGGTATATTTCTTCCATGCTTTTATCTCATTACTTTACTCCTTAAAAATTCAATTATTTTAATGGACATTGACCATACTCTATGTTACAAGTTTTATCATGGAGCATGCCAACACTTAAGTGGAATCAACAATGTTGAGCAAAGACAAAGTGTGTGTACACACTCATACATCCTTTCCTTTAAGCATGTAATTTTCATTTCATACTTAAAGGGGTGAACATGTAAGAACATAAATTTGGAAATTAAAATTGCATCTTTTAACCTACAATATAACTTAATATAATAGTTTAGGATTAGGTAGCTTATCCTTATATATTTTATGAATTTCTTAATTATTCAAAATTTTTAGTCGCTTACATAATACTTGCAATAATCTATAGTAGTATACTATCTTCAGGAATATTTAGAAAATATTAAAAGTCCCTTAAACTACTTCTCGGGGACTCTTTGTATGGGACCAAACTATACTACCTTTTGGTCTAGGTCCATATGTTCATATCTCTCAACTCACAATGGAAACTTTTCCAATTTTATTTATTTTCTTGGGTTGGTTTATATCCCATAGGTTGGCCTTAGGTGAAATTAAGCATATAATGCCTATAAAATAAATTCTAATTCACTTGGATATCACTTAGAAATTAAAAAACATTTCATTACAAAAAACATTCCAAAATCACTCCAAGCTCCCCTATATCCATTCAAAGCAAGTAACAAAATCTAAGATATGTCTATACATAGGTATGAATAACTTCTAACTAGGTTCAAGTGTTAATATTTCCATTCTAAAGAAATTCAATTCCAAGCCAAACCAAGATTAAGAAAACCAAGCCATTGTTTCTCATTGTCAATTGATTGAGTTAACAAAGTACTTGTACTGATATAAATATCACATGTTAGGTGGAGAACTGTGTGGTGTGAAGCCCGCTTAGAGAAGTAGGTGGTGCAGGGGTATTTCAACCCAAAAATTAACCTTTTTGTAGGGGTATCCTACCATGGTTAAGGTATGCAATTATTTTTCATCATATAGAGGGTTTTTCAATGTGTGAAACCTATGGTTTCATTGAAAATGTCATTAGAGAGTGTCACAATCATATAGAAAGTTTTACAATGACAATACACTCCCATTTAAAATCATATATTGGAGGAAAAATTTATGTCACACTTTAGGAAATGATGTATCATGCTAATATTTTCACTCTAGTTCTAGAAAAGAAGCACCTCAAAGTCATTTCTAGTCTTCATGATCACACTACACTACCAAATCACATCTCTATTTATGTTTTTAGCTAAGTGAAATCCTCTTCTTCTGTTTTGATAAATTGTATCTATCGTTGTATCTTTTAAATTGATTTAGAGATATATTTTGATTCATGAATTAATTTTTATTAAGTAATTTGTATATGAAACCTATTACTAACCCTTTAACCCTTAGATAAATAACATATTATCACCATTTATCTATTTTTAGGTTTAAATAAGAAGGAAAAATCTGCACTTTTTTCCTCCATGTGTGAAACCGATCAAATGGATGTCCATTAAAGATTAAAGTGACAACAAAACACTTAGTTAATGATAAAATTTATATGATGAAGATCAAGGAAACACTTGTACTTATGCTTTTGTAGATAATAATTCAATATATACTAAGGAAAAATTCAATACTACGAAGAAGGTACATCGTGGACAAAAATGATGAAAATTCATATGATAATTTCACAAAATAATTTAATTTTTCTAAACTAGTACATATATAGTAAGTATATCTAATTGAAAAACATTGAGAGAAATCAATATCAAGGCCCATTTGGTTTTTCGTATATCAAAATTATTAATAAACTCATTAAATTCTTAACAAAATTCCCATTGAATTAACAAACAATGTCAATCTAACTATACCAATGTGTCATAGTGAAAAACATCTTTCTAAAAAACATTGTCAGTCCCAAACTCCATCATATGACTAAAATATTATGGTTTTTCAATTGATTTCTATACAAAAAGAAAAAAATTATAAAATACAATCATGTGGACATCAAATTTAAAGTCATGATTACTATTTAATAAAAAATCAATTCGTTGCAACACACACTCCTATTTTTCATTGTATAATGACTATCAACAACATAATGTATAAAAACAATAATAAAAGAGACATGGAAAATTGAAAGAAAAAGAAAGACAGTTCTTAGTCACCATCCCATTCAAAATCACTCTGACAAGAATACAATGAAAAAATAGATATGGAAGAAATAAGAACAAAAAAGATTAATTCAAATTCACCATATATAGACACCTAAATTTGGAAATTTAGAATTTGACAATGATAATATTGGATTGATCCTTAAATCAAGACTTGTGCACACATAATTGATGATGCCAAAATATGTCTCCTTATATCACCAAATATCACTCTTATTTTCTCTCTTAAAATCATGCTTTCAAGTGAATTTAAATGTATTTTTAATAATGAGATAACATTTTTAATAATCTTTGCTATTGTTTTGTTGTCTTGTTGTAGTTTCTGTTCTGTTTAGCTTTCTACTAGTAACTATCTTTTGGTTACTGCTGGACATAATGCTTTATCTAGATTTTGATCCTCTTTTGTTGTCCCTCTATAGCTCTATTTGGCTGTTGAGCCCTTATTGTAACAGGGTATAGTCCCTTCAAAACTATTTACCAATAATAAAAAAACATATTTAAGGTAGAATATAGGATTTATCTTATCATCTCTTTATAAATCTATTTGCAATCTAATTGTTGTTATTTCCTGATATTTCTTCTAAGTTGGAATGTAATAGTGTGTAGAAAATAGGTCATAAACAACTCTACTCCAAGTTCATAGATCAAAGCTACCGAAAGTCTTCACGCAACTATGGAAAGCCCAACTGTTCATAGATTATGCTACGTAAAAATTACACGTAACTACGAAACACCAAGCCCGATTACTTTAAACACCCAACTAGTAAAATCCTTTTGATTTGTTCCAAAATAATGTAAAGGAGTACCAAAATATTTATCCCACTCTTTCCTTCCATGTCATCAACCAAGAATACAGATCCAAAAATGTGGAAATCAAAGTCATACATGCATGTGGCATTCCAAGAAGAATTCAATGTCATGGACTTACCACACCTTCATTTTCTCTCCATGTTTCAAGGATGAGAAAATAGTGGAATAGTATTAGGAATGTTGAATAAGTACTCTCCCACTTTGTGTTCCTAGATTAAAGGTATGATTTGTAGAAATATTCTCCACGATAAGTGGATGATTGTATTCAAGTTTGTTTAGGATTTATTTCTTTGAATAAATCCACCCAAGAATAGGTAGTTAGTTAGTTGTTGGTGTGTTGACTAAGTAAATTAGAATAAAGAGAAGATCAAATTGTATTCCCAAAAATAAGGAGTTGGTTAGATGCATGAATTATAAATGCAACCTTCCACACTCTTATATGAAATCTTTTACCAATCAATGAAAATTCATTCTTTCTCTCTAATATTTTGAGTAAAATTATTTTGCAGGTTTTGAATTAAAGTTTGCAAGTATGAATTAAGTCCTCTTCCAAGGAATGAGTTGGCCACTCATTCCAAGGAAGATGGATCAATGTTTTATGTTTATTTCTTTATTATATAATTTTCCTTTTGTTGTGAATTTATGATTTTATGTTATGTAATCTTTCTTTTGTACAATTTCTTTTGTGAACTTGTAGGTGTCTTATTTATTTTTCATTTGTTTTCAATTCAGAAATTTCCTTTTTGCAAGTGTGATTTCATTTATGCAAGTGTGATTTTGATTTCTACAAGTGTTCTTTTCCATTTTTGCAAGTGTGCTTTTCAATTTATGTAAGTTTGGATTGTGTTTGAAGGAGTTGTTTTCCAAAGATCTCTTTCTCCTATTGCATACAACCATTAGACACCAACCCTAGATTGACATTATTAATGAAGAGGATTGATGACCCTCATCAATAATGAAGTTAATTACACATCCTTATCCCTATTACATGTTTGGGTTCATTATTCCAACTGCTCATTCACCACAAAACTACTTACATAATTACATATTCTCTGTTGGAAAAATAATCTGTCGTAGGACAAATTAGTAGGTTTTTTCAATGCTCTTGAACTAGGTCCCTCCTCTTGGGAATGGGGAGGTTACCATTTATTTAATGTAGGAAATAATAAAATCTATGGGCGAACAATAAGTCGAGGATCACATAGGAATACTCCACTAAATATGTGGTAAATTACTTATATGGAATACAAGGGAGGAATTTTCTTGAAAATAGGTAAAGGGGAGATAGGGAAAATAGGGAGAGGGTTAAGTTTATGAGTAGGCACTTGAAAATTTCACAAACATTAACCATACTAGGTCCATGTCCAATAGGAAGATAAATAGATTTATAAGAACCAACAATATTAACAAATCAAAGACACAAAAGAAGCGCAAAATTGAATCAATAGAACTTCATGTATTTGATTTGTTAATATGTAAATAATCATAGGGAGAACGAAAAAATGGACACCAATAAGGAAGCAAAAACTTGAGTCGATCCGAAAAGAAGAAGAAGAAGAGAAAGAGTTTCTATGAGACCATAGCTTCTAGAAAATGAGGAGGATGGAGCGAGGATAAGCTTCAACATGCACACCACTAAGAACACCTCCAGTAAGTCTGATTGGAGCCATGTGCCAACCAAGCCCAAAAGAGTAGGGGTACGAAGATGAATACTCGTAGGAAGAAATGGGCCCTCATATGACTCATTTTGTATATGAAAAGAGCTTGCACACTCATAGCATGAACATGAGAAAGAAAAAGAAGAAGGGAAATATGAAGAACACAATTAGGAGTGCAAAGAGATGGAGTAGATACATGAAGAGAAAGAATTGACACAGAGGAGTAGTGTACAATGGGATTATACCCAAAGTCATCGAGATAGAATAAAGATGCCAATGCATAGCTCACCTACCCAAAACCACATGACATATATCGATGACCCTATAAAATTTATAAGGGCAAGATTCTAAAGATCCCTAGATGTGGAAGAGTTATATGGATGGGAAATGTTTGAAAAATCACAAGCCCATCCAAGGACACACAAGATGTCATTTGGTATGAAAATACATATGGAAGAGACAAATTTTGAGCTTAACAAGGATTCCATCATTGAGTTATAAGGTAGAAGAGACCCTACAAATAAGCTCCCAATTTTGGTTTCTATGCAATTATTAGTTGTATAGGTAAGAAACATGCTAATAAAGATGGTGAATGAAGTTGTGCATAGATATATTGATAAATGAGAGACACTACACACCACGTTGGAAAATTTTGAAGATGTGATATGGAAAAATAAGAAGTGGTGTAAGATTAAATAATACCAAATCCCAAATGACTACAATAAATACTAAAACAACATACTTGAATACATGCATTACAAATTATTCTCCAAATGTATCCTCGAGAGGGTGAGATGAATAAAAGTAGCGAATTGACACACCATAAGAATTAATTAGTTTATTGATAGAGAAGGAAAATAATGGGTAAGGGTAAAAATAGAGGACTTTGCGTGAGTGAACTAGGAAAAGGTTGACCAAATACTAACAAAGTGTATGAAGATCTAGGCACCGAGATGAAGGAAGTTGCACAAAGAGCCGAGAAAATATTTGGTAGATTCAAGGATGCATGAATAATAGATGCATGCCTTACAGAAGATGAAGTGGATTTGAACCATTTACAAGCCTTGTTGTATACAAGAGATAAGGTATATGTGGGCCAAGCATGTGTCTCAACAACATGGACATTTACTCATATGTTAAAATAGAGTATTCGAGGAAAGAAGGAGACACAAAATTTACAACATACAAGGGGATATACTTAAAAGGGATACAATGAGCGCTAGGTTCACATATCTAGAGGGAAGTAACCTTTACAATGGGTTAACCTAGGGTTTCAAAGGCCCGTGATTGAGATAGAGGAAGAAAACCTACTGAGATATTGATGGTTGGGTATGGAGGGGTGTGGATCAACAATAAACATACATGAAATAACTAAAATGTAAAGCTAAGGAGATGATATGTGCTAAGAGTACTAAACTAGCTAGCATTAACCATGTATAATACTAAACTAACATAGTACAATGAAGAATAAAATGAACTAATATATGTAAAGAGAAAAATAAGGATTAGAGCACTCACTTATACTTGTAGGGTGGTCGCGATGCATCAATATCCCAGAGAGAGAGAGAGAGAGAGAGAGAGAGAGAGAGAGAGAGAGAGAGAGAGAGAGAGAGAGAGAGAGAGAGAGAGAGAGAGAGAGAGAGAGAGAGAGAGAGAGAGAGAGAGAGAGAGAGAGAGAGAGAGAGAGAGAGAGAGAGAGAGAGAGAGAGAGAGAGAGAGAGAGAGAGAGAGAGAGAGAGAGAGAGAGAGAGAGAGAGAGAGAGAGAGAGAGAGAGAGAGAGAGAGAGAGAGAGAGAGAGAGAGAGAGAGAGAGAGAGAGAGAGAGAGAGAGAGAGAGAGAGAGAGAGAGAGAGAGAGAGAGAGAGAGAGAGAGAGAGAGAGAGAGAGAGAGAGAGAGAGAGAGAGAGAGAGAGAGAGAGAGAGAGAGAGAGAGAGAGAGAGAGAGAGAGAGAGAGAGAGAGAGAGAGAGAGAGAGAGAGAGAGAGAGAGAGAGAGAGAGAGAGAGAGAGAGAGAGAGAGAGAGAGAGAGAGAGAGAGAGAGAGAGAGAGAGAGAGAGAGAGAGAGAGAGAGAGAGAGAGAGAGAGAGAGAGAGAGAGAGAGAGAGAGAGATTCGCTATTAGGTGGAGTAGGGGAAGACTATTCCTATTCTTGACTCACTATATGTTGACTTAACAATGTAAGAAATCATCCAAGAGAAGAGTGTCTAAATCAATCCAAGCAAAACGTATGATAAAAAAAAGAGCAAAAAAAAGAGAGAAGTGAGAGAGAGAGAGAGAGAGAGAGAGAGAGAGAGAGAGAGAGAGAGATTCACTATTAGGTGGAGTAGGGGAAGACCATTCCTATCCTTGACTCACTATATGTTGACCTAACAATGTAAGAAATCATCCAAGAGAAGAGTGTCTAAATCAATCCAAGCAAAACGTATGATAAAAAAAAAAAGAGCAAAGTGAGTAAATGAAAAAGTGGTGCAAAAGAGAAGAGAAAATGGATGTTCGATGTCTTAGTTTCCTCCCATTTTAAAGTTTCACATGAATTTGAGGTATATAGGACACAATCACACACGAGTGATTGTGTCGAGACATGCGAAAATATAACACTAAAACAATCGCTTGTGGGAAAAAGTATCGCCAAGAGTGTAAAAATGAAGTGAAGTGTCATGAAAATAAAAATAAATGTGTCATGGGTCATGAAAGATGATTGAAAAGGTGCAAAATGATAAATTTAAAGAGATAAGTCATGAATATGATATGCACGAGACCTAGGAGGAAAAAGATACCTAGATGCAAGGAAAACTAAGGCCAAGACTAAATAGCGACACTCTCTCTGTGTACTATCTCTAGCCCATAATGGTTACGTGAATAACCATTCCCCGATCCTGGTAGGCCCCTTAAGGCACCCACTTAGGAAATAGATGCATTAGTGACCCTTATTTGTATAAAGGAAATTGTTAGAAACAAGTATGAAAGATAAAAGGTAAAACATTAGGTGTATACATATGCCCCACCCATTGATCACCATATGTTGTAATAGTGAAACGTGGGGTGGTCAATGGAAAAAAATAGTCTATAACACTCGATACTAAAAGTAAGTACTGAAAATATATGCTGAAAGGACTAGCTAAAATGAAATGTACCCACTAATAGTACACCTAATAGTGTCACTCATCCCGCTGTGTGGGAAATCCATGCTACAAGAACCCTGGAGAAGAAAAATTGAAAGGAAACAATAGAGGATAACAAGTAAAATAAGATATAAATCACCTAGCTAGAGGCCCATGGGATGAATGTTGTGATATAGTGATATTGAGATATTGTAATGATGGTATGGTTTCATAAAAGTATAGTGTAAAAATAGGCCAAAATCAAAGATCGTAAAAAATAGGTGTATAATAGGGTGAAATAAATGGAAAGGAATAAAAATCGAGATGAAACAAACGATATGAGCTACAAAGACTAGAATAAAAATGATGATCATTTTAAGATTGGGATTGATCACGACCGAATTTGAATAGAAATTTGAGATTTATATAGTTATTTTGATTTACTATTACTATATCTAGAATTGAGAGAACCGAGATCCTGGATCTCCAAATTTGGGTGATTTTTAGACAATATGACACAAGTACAAGGTGGTGTCGGAGGATGATGGGGAAGAGCACATGAAAATGTTTGACCATGGGTAAGTCATTGCATTAAATTTTATTGACTAAATTAGGTATATTTTAGTTATTTAGATTTTTTGAAGTCGTTAGGGCATCAAAATTAGTAAATATTACATCATCGGGTAGGTTAAGTGAAAATAAAAGTGAGTTTGGGAGGGTTTTGATTTAATTTTTTTCATTTTGTTGTTATTTGAAAGTCAATCTTGGGGAGGTCGTGGCCACAATTTGGCTAGATGCCATCGAACCCCTACAAGAGTAGAGCCGATGGCGTCAATACATGGAATAAAATACCAAGGGGCCTATGGTGTATGCTAGAGGGCTGACGGCATTAGGGAATCCTACCAGGGGTTGATGACATCTTTCGGGGCTGATGACACATGTGAGATATTAGAAGATGGTGTAAATTTGGATTTTTGATTATGGATTTATAATGTAGAAATATAATGCATTTTTATTATGATTTTGTGGATGTAGATAAAGCACAAAATCTACCTATGATGGTCCATAGATGTATCATGGCTTGGTGGGATGATTATGGGGTTGACATAGGTAGAGATAACTAGTTGTAGGGTTGGGTATTTAGGGGAATCATGTAGATGCCCAAGATACCATTAGACATTGACCTATTATAGATGTTTTTCGGTGCATGAGAGACCTGGTCTAACACCTTCTCGTGGTGGACGGGACATGAGATGATGGAGATGTCATTGACCTTAGAGGATGTTCATGACATTTTGGGGTTAGCGATGGAGGCACCTACATTTACTATGATCCGACACTTGATGCCATAGAGTGGAGAGAATTATCCATGTGGGATACTTTGTGAGTGAAACATATGATGAGCTACATTCAACTCAACATAATGTAGGTAGCAGGATTACAAATATACAAAAGGTAGTCACGGGGATCATTGTGGCACACATAATGTGTCACAAGGACAATGGAGTTATCTCATTGTTCTTGATAGTAGTATGATGGGATGTAGTTGATCACAAGATACTATTTAGCCGGGAACCACCATACATGTGCAATTAGTTCATGATTTGTACAGGGTGTGGCGTAGACGTCAGAGAGCCGTGGGACCCATTATTTTGCTAAAAACTTGGGTATATGAGTGATTTCCAATGCATAGGCCCATAATGACACTACATGCAAAAGAGAGAAGATGCCTTGTGAATACTTCAAAGTAGTCATAGCAGTTGAAAGTGAGAGAACTTCGGGCATACATGCCACTAGAATAGGTGGGTCTAGATGATGTGATATGAAAATCCTACATAAGGAATGTGGATTAGTGGCCTAAGCGGCCCCGAGTAGAGTACTTAGAGGATTTAAAAAGGTGTGGGGACACTATTTATATTGGGTGGAGAGACATGTGATAGAAAAAGTACCATGATAGTTTGAATGACCAACACTAGTGATGATACCACCATTTCCACCCTACCAACATCGTAATACTAGAGAGGCTATAGGAGTAGAGGTCTGAGTTCTAGCATTACGACCTCATAGGGTACGGGAAATGGGTTTAATAGAACGGTGACAACATAGATGTGGTGGGGTTGATCAAGGACCACCAGATATCATAGTGGATATTGATTTAGAGGAGAAATACAATAGAGGATCGGAAGATACAAAGCCACAGGTTGGGGTAGGTCCTAGCACTGCATGAGATGGAGCCAAACAACTGACACCTTGGATCGAGAGAGAAAAATATGTGGTGGATATATGACATATTTTTAACACCATTCGAGTTTAGATGTTTACACATCCGATACAATGTAACATATCATAGTGGAGAGAGGGGATGATACTAGTGCCCCACACTAGGTGGACACAATATATAGAGCCATACCTCATCATGACGATGAGGAAAAAGAGATGTTGGGCATCCGAGGAGATGACATGAACATCATGGAGAGACCTAGGAATACAAGTATGTGTGATAACATGTCAATTAGATGGTTTGGATATACATACGTGATATTGTTAATGATATATGTTGGTGTTTGGTTTTGTAGAGAAGACGGTAGAGGAGTGACACTCACCGATTGAGAGAACCCACCTTGAGATCCTAGATCCTATGTTAGATGTTCGGGACACTACGGCGATGGTGCATTTAGTAGCACATTTGACTGAAGAATCGGTGCAATAATTTTGATTAGTAGTAAAATCATCTAAAACATTAAGGATATATAGAGACACGTAAGTGTAAGAAGCCTTCGAAAGCATAGATGTAATGCTGCAGAGTCTATTGTAGGAACATGCAATTCTAGTATAGGAGTAGGAAGATTTCCTACTAGATGCCTAAAGAGTTACGAAGGAAATTAATTCATTAGAGAATCAACTAGAGAGGCCTCTAGATTCGATCTAGGGACGACATCCCTATCTCACACAACAAGAGAAGATAACATGACCACATTCACACAAAACATCTGCAGAGGTCCCCACGTGGGGTGAGGGTGCTTGAGTCATATTATAGATGGGCCATTTTGTATGATTATTTATATATATCTATGTGTGTGTGTGTGTGTGTGTGTTTGTGTGTGTGTGTGTGTGTGTGTGTGTGTGTGTGTGTGTGTGTGTGTGTGTGTGTGTGTGTGTGTGTGTGTGTGTGTGTGTGTGTGTGTGTGTGTGTGTGTGTGTGTGTGTGTGTGTGTGTGTGTGTGTGTGTGTGTGTGTGCGTGTGCGTGTGTGCGTGTGCGTGTGCGTGTGCGTGTGTGTGTGTGTGTGTGTGTGTGTGTGTGTGTGTGTGTGTGTGTGTGTGTGTGTGTGTGTGTGTGTGTGTGTGTGTGTGTGTGTGTGTGTGTGTGTGTGTGTGTGTGTGTGTGTGTGTGTGTGTGTGTGTGTGTGTGTGTGTGTGTGTGTGTGTGTGTGTGTGTGTGTGTGTGTGTGTGTGTGTGTGTGTGTGTGTGTGTGTGATGATTTTTGATGATATTTGGATACTTTGAATGTTTGGATGATGATTTTCCTACTTTTCACATGTATGTATGTGATAATACCATGGTACTTAGGAACAATGATATTGAGATATATATAAAAAACCATCCCAAGAAGGGGGTCAATAAGATATCCCAACTCATGCAATGTGAAAATACAAGAGGTAGATCAAGGCCATGACATCCAACGTTAGGATGTCACGGTGCAAATGGTGAGGAATCCAAGAGGAGTGAATATACCAAGTTGATGATATTTTTGAGATATTGGAGATAGTGTGATAAACCCAAGGGAGATCAAGAGCCCAAGCATAGGGAAATTATATTTGTGTAAAACACAAGTAGGGGCCAAGATCTCAAGTGAATGCAAGGGATTAGGCCAAAGAAAATAAGATGTGATTAAGGTACTTGTAGATAAATATCCATGAGGGGAAAATTTTCATAATGCATTTGTGATGACATCATCAACATGATCCAAAATGTTCCTTTGGGAATGGGTCATGTCGTATTCAATATCATGCTATGTAAGAGCTACTTGTCAAATTAATTCTAACCATGTGCCAAACAAAGTATCATCAATCCAGTCCTCTAATCGAGAAATAATGCCACACCAAATATGATTGAGAGTGGGGTGGGGCTCAAGGAAAAGATGGAAGGCCATATGTAGGATGTGGTCTAGGTGGTGGTGGGGAAGGTGGGTGGTTCCGAGAGGAATTAACTCCATGCTTTTGATTGCATGAAGGTGTTTTTGGGATGGGATGTTTACTACGTAGGACCCGATAGTTGGCATTAATATGTGTGCAATACCTATGATGAGAACAAAAGAAATGAGATGAAGTAGAAGGTTGTGTATCCTTTTTGGTTTGGTCACATTTGATATTGACTTCAAGCTTCTTCATGTGGCATCTAGAATATCTACAATTAGAAACATCATGCCTTGGAGCCTCATGCTATGTACAATATGGCTCGGCCATAGAAGACTAAGGAGCCATAAGGGAAAGAGTTAGGGAAAGAGGTTTTGTAGATTGCGAGAGGGCTAGGAGGGGTATCTAACAAGGGCAACGATGTGATGGGTAAATATGGTTTTGATAGAGTAGTGTATCACTTAGTCATCGAGGAATGATAAATAAGATCGTCACCCATGAGATCATCATCTTCATATTTAAATTTGGTAACCCATTCATTCGATTTTGTCGAGAGAGAATGGGTCGCCTAATTCAATGTTGGTGTGAGAGAGTGTAGCTAGCAGAGAAATTTGAGGATCAAGCACATGTGAAGAAGAAGTATTAATAACATTTGGAGATTCCTATGCATTATTGGCCCTACATGTTGTGTTTTGATAGGGAATGATATAGTATGTAGAGTAATTATTAGCTCTAGATGCCATTAGACCTACAAAAGATGTTCCACGAGGGGTGATGGCATCACGGAAAAGTAGGATTTTTGTCTTAGGAAGAATTTTCTGAGGTACAAGGTATAATGGTTTTCTTAGAACTTTGTTGTAAGACATGTCAATGGTATTGGTTTCAAATCTGGAAGATCTCATTTGAGCCAAGGTATGTTGATAGTGTGAAGGCTCTATGGTGCCCACAATATTTTTCATGGGGCTTGTATGACACTAAATTTGATAGTTGGAATGAGATATTTCTAAGGAATGATGAAATTCATTATGGACATTTTGTGATATCTCACTCCAGATTGGTGGAGGAGGAATATGATTCCCATACACACCTACCAAAGTGGGGAGATTTTTATGAGAAGAAAACTAGGCACCACATTTCGAGATATTAATTGTAACATTTGAATCATACTAGGTTTGTGGCGGTTTCTTGGGATGAGGCCATCTATTTTAGGAGTTTGATTATCACTATATTAAGGTCCATAGAAGAAGAGTGACCTTTAGAGGCATGTTTTTTTAGTGATTATTATGCTCATTAGTGGGAGTTTTATGTGACTCATTTTGATCAATTTTACAAGGAGAATCTTGATCATGACCTGAGTACTCATTGATTAGAATGGGGCCTAGTTATTCCCCTGGTGCTTGTAGGTATCCTTCAGAAACCTCCATCTTTGTCAAGAGTAAAACATTCAATGTTGTTAATATTTTTAATGATGGATATGGGATCAATCTTCCCAACCTCAACCATGTTACATTCTATTGAGTGACCCTACTCTAACTGATCAAAGGGACAAGGTTGGGAAAATAGAGTTTCATAAGTGGAATCTAGGCATGTGGGAAATATCGGTGCTTGTTGAATAAGAATTAGATCATTTGGGAGCATGAAGAGGATATGTAGGAATAAAGGAATATTCCTTGGAGAAGTTTAGGTGGTTCAATTTTGTCGAAAGATCCTCAAAGAATTTTTTTGTTGTTTGGAAGTTGAAAACATGATTATGGAAAACTATATTTATAAGACAATTAGCCTTGTCGAATGTTTTCACTGTGGTCCGATGGTGTAAGAAGATAGATTCAGAGGGACAAAAATTGGCCTTGTTAAGAAGCTTGAACAGGGGCCGATGACATCCGAGAAGTGATAGGAAAATAAAAATAAGATCGATTGTACACTAGGGTCTATGCTGAAATTTGAAGGTGTCTAAAAATAGATAGAATCACCAAGGGGAGATGGTGTGTGTGTAGGTAGATTGTTAGGGTTTTTAGGATTTTTGGATACTTAAGAGAAGTCAATAAATGAATATGGGTGATTTTAATGAGCTGCACTCAATTAAAATTCAGTAGGATTCAGGTCGAGTTCACCAAAGAATGTACACGGGCTAGAATGCATCTCAACAACATGTAAACTTACTCATCCATTCAACTAGGGTATTCGAGGCAATGAGTAGGAGACATGCAATTTCCAAAAATAAGGGGATAAACTTAAAGGGGCTACAATTAGCGCTAGGGTTACATATCTAGAGGGAAGTAACCCTTACATTGGGTCAAGCTAGGGTTTCAAGGCCCGCGATCGATATAGAGGAAGGAAACCTACAAAGATATCAGTGGTTTGGTATGGATGGGCATGAATCAACAATAAACATACATGACATAACTAAAATGGAAATATAAGGAGCCGATATGTGCCAAGATTACTAAGCTAGCTAACATCAACCATGCACAATACTAAAATAACATAGTACAATGAATAAGGAAGCGAACTAATCTATGTAAAAAGACAAATAAGGATTAAAACACTCATTTATACTTGTAGGGTGGTTGCTTTGATACATATATCTCCCCGAGAAGTAGCATGTAGAGAGAGAGAGAGAGAGAGTCACTATAAGGTGGAGTAGAGGAAGACCATTTTGTCCTTGATTCACTATATGTTGACCTAACATGGAAAAAATCATCTAAGAGAAGAGTTTCCAAATCAATCCAAGAAAGATGCAAGATAAACCAAGAGAAAAGTGAGCATATGCAAAAGTGACACAAAAGAGTAGAGAAAATGGAAGTTTAGATGTCTTAGTTTCCTCCCTTTTTAAAGTGTCAGATGACTTTGAGGTATATATAGGACACAATATACCTCAAGTAATTGTGTCGAGCATGAGATCTATCACTGAAACAATCATATGCTAGTGATTGTGTCTACCAAGGGTACAAAAATTAAGTGAAGTGTCTTGAAAAACAAAATAAATGTGTTGTGGGTCATGAAATGTGATTAACAAGGTGCAAAATGATGAAATGTAAGAAAGAAGTCATGAATATCATATGCATGAGACCTAGGAGTACAAGGATACCTAGATGTAAGGAAAAATAAGGATAAGACCAAATAGTGACACTCTTTATGTGTACCATGTCTAGCCCATAATGGTTACATGAATAACCATTGCTCAATCTGGCATGCCCTTAAGACACCCTCTCAATAAATAGATGCATCATTGACCCTTATCTGCACAAAGGAAATTGTTAGTAACATGTATGAAATATGAAAATTTAAAAATAGGTATATACACAAGTTAGTGCACGAGAAAACTTTGTAAGAGGTAGGGGATAAGAAAATGTATAATAAAGCCAAGCATAATAGGGTAGAGACAAAGATAAGAGAAGTGCAAGCCATGGTGATGAGAAGAGTGGATATCGTGGAAAGCTAGCTTGAATGATGTATCCTAGAATTCACTAGTAAAAGCCTAGGTGTGATGTCACATCACTCAACCTAGATTGAGCACTCACTCGAAGCGCGCCAAGGTACCAAGCCCCTCTTTAGTGTTGCTGTTATAGGATTTTAGCATGATGAAAACTTTAATCACTCAGATCTATGACTAATATTTCATTCTACAATACATATTTAGATCTAGATCTAGAGAATAACATACTTAAGAGATAACCATGATGAAATCAAGCATGCATGAACTAATTATACTTAGGATTTGACACTGATTTAACCAATATACTCCATTACATTAAACATGATAAATACATAGAAGCTCATTATAATAGATAATACCATATTCTATGCACACATCAGATTTGACAACATAACCTCACAATAACTCAGTTCTCACATATCTATTCTCACCCCCTATACTAAGTAATTCATTACATATTTATAAGGGTGGGGAATTTCCCTTCACCACTTATCTAATCCCAAAATAGGTCACATGATATTATTAGCCACAGGCCATTACAAAATAGCCACACATGCAAGTGTGCTAACAATCGACTTATTCTAGTTAACTGCTAGTAGTAGATCTATTTTCATCTTGTATCCATGTAAAGTGCTTCGTAGTTGATCCTCCAAAAATATCCAATGTGTGTCGTGCAAGTCTCTAACTGGTTTGTGTGCTCTTCATGCCATCTTCCAAAAATATATCCTCATTGTGAAAATGGCTAAGTCCCAAGTTTGTCTCTATTCCAAAGACGTGATTCCTTTCCGATCCTCCCGTGCTTTTGAATGCCCTCTACTCTTCCCGCGTGAACCTTCTGTATGTTATTTGCTAAGTGTCATACTTTAACTGATTAAAATTACCCCACACTAATTGCATTGCCTTCCCAACAATGGTTATCTCCAAAACTAATCAAATAATATGAATAAAAGAATAGAAATAATTTTTTATGAATAAAATAATGCCTTTACCCTACAAAGTATCTTACGCTTCAACGTGAAGAATCAATTCTAGATATTATTCTTTTATTTCCACCTCTAGAGTATGCTAATCATTGAGCTAGGCTTCGCCTTCTTTGGGATATCCACTTTGCAATTGACTCTAACTCATCTTTTGCAATCTTTTTTTCTTATTATGCAAGACCAACACAATGTTGGAGATGGAAGTCATTATTCCTTCTAATAAGTCCATCTTCATGCGATGAGTTTCCTAAGATCATCTAGCCTTTCCTTGTGTGGTTCTTGAGCTGCTTTGTAAGAGCCTCACACTACGGTTGACAAGCGCTCATTGTTCTGCGTGGCCTAATGTCTCATCTTTCATGGCCTTCAGGACTTCACTATCTTCCAAAATGGTCCTAGTTCTTATAACGGTTTCTAAGGTTGTACAAATATTCAAAGCTCAAGTAACGCCTCATATGATGCAATATTTCTCATCACCAAAGCCTTTTCCTTCTTTGCTTCCTATTGTGGATCCTTTGGTTCTAGCATGTGCAGAGCTTCATCTTCAAGCACTAAGTCCACAAGGTTACTTACATAATGCATTATCAAGGAAATGTTTGCTATCCAAATAGCTCTCCTAGCGATTTGGGTAACTTGCATACACATTCTGGCTCTAAGTTATTCATTGCAATATTATGCGTGCTCAAGATCACTTGGCACATTCCCTTGGTCATAGTTTCCCTACGTGCCCCTTTCCTTTCTCTCCTTCCACCTCTCCCTTGTGCCCACCTTCTACACATTTACCTTCTTCCTAGTTAGCTTCTTCCCTTCCCACGCACTTCACACTTGCTTCAATCGAGATAAGTCCCTGGCCTCCTCATGCACCGTGCCCATTACTTTGTAATAGTTGTGCCTTGACCATGCATTCTCTACTCATCGCTTTTCTTCATTTTCCCTCAAGCACGCCCTTACACACCTTCATTCGACTTTCTCCATGTGCATCATGCACGCCCTATGTGTCTTCCTATATTTTCTCTGTGTGCCCTTCTCTCATGCCCTTTTGTACCATATCATCTCTTAACATGCTTAAGTGTGTCGCATGTGCAAACAGTCAAAGCATGCCAACAGGGTGCCAAATCCTTGCAACAAATCAATGATTGACACATGGTAGAAACGACAAGTATTCACATAGTTGGCCATCATTTCAGCCAATCCGCATACACCACGTGTTTTGTGTGCACCGACAACTCGACATCTTTTGATAGCCATATCTTTTGCTACAAAGCTCAGATCGGCACGTGCCTAGAATTTTTAGAGAGCTACTGACATCAGCTACAGTGATAGAAGTTCAAATTCAAATTTTGGTAGATCTGGTAGGTGAGAAATGGGAAAACATCTTTCTAAGCATTAATGAGCAGATCTGATTTCTCCAACCACCCGATTTGATATGATCCACTCCAGATCTCCAAGTGGATTTGTAGGCATTAAATGCTTCTTATTGGTGGTTGTGTTTCAAATTCGTATTTTCCCTCCTTCCCTTCTTCCTCCATGGATTCATCTATAAATGTAAGAGTAAGGCTCATTTGTTATGTTGGACACTCTGGATCCTTACGCATTTTGCTAAGGACTCCATATTTTCGTATTTTGAGTTACAGAACCTCTATGTTTGGCTCTTACATGTGGATATCATCCTCCTTCATCATTGTAACAGCTCTATGCATTTCTGGAAGTAATTGGAGCATAATTTTATGAATATTATCTTTCATAACGTGTTTGAATTCCTCCTTCTTTCCTTTTCTTTTGCATTGTATGTTGGTTGTGCTATCTCAGGTCCCTTGTAGTTCCATATCTAGTTGTGTTCCATGAAAATGACCTGGTGAATACATGTTTTGCTGTGCTACTCATGCCTAGCCTCCTTTCACACATTTCCCTTCATTCTCACTCAGAATAGATAGTGTTCATCCCTCTTTTTTGGTGTTATCACCTTTTAGTGTAGTTTCCTTTCATGTTATTCTTCTATCCCTGGTCCATTGACATTATAAGATTAGTTTTCCCTTCCAACACTAGGAGTAGTAGTATCAGTTGAAATAGATAGAGGAACTAGCCTTCTCCAGGAGATCCATCCCAAGCTCGCAAGGTCCCACAACTTAGGGATGGTTCCATTATGGTCTCAAACACCTCGGCCCTTTTGAGATCCGAGACATGGGTGCACATTTGAGTAACCAACATCTTGGGTACATTTGGCTCTAAGTGTGGCTTTAATTTCATGATATTGTCCCTAACTTCCTCTGCCATGCTAATGAAAACAACGTTTTTCTTCTATGCCAAGTATTTTTCTTACTTGGGTGTCTTATTTCTACATCCTTGGTCATGATCTCCTCCCTCGGTGCCTTAATTATTGTAGCCTTATCCATATTTTTCTGTGCCACCTCTGTCGATACCTTTACCAAAGCATTGCTCACTTTTTCATCTAACATAACAATATGCTTTACTATTATATGTCTGGCCTGAGGTATCTCCTTCAACCTCCTTGATACACATGACTCTTCACACACATCAAAATCTGGTTTTTCCATGTGCGTGTGCATCGACCATGACAATTGCTTCCTTGTGTGCATGGTTTCCATATCTTCATCCATCAGCTCCCAACCATACAACTCCTTTTTTGTCATTGTGCTTTGAAAATGGGCGTGGAAAATTTTACTTGTGTCCTCGACGTAGCCCATGACCGGTGGAACATACTCTCCACTTGTTATTTTTGATCTTAGCCCCTTAGGAACTTGGGCTTCAAGATTTACTTGTTCTACTATACCCTAAGAAGTCTCGATCACTATCTCATCTACCTCATTTTCTCCCTCTTCTCCATCCTTCATTTCTTCATCCTTTTGTTCTTCCACATTCTCTGGAGGTGTAGGGAATTAGGCGTGCTTTCCTCGAGACTTTTTGTCTTCTCATTCAGTTCAAATTCCTTCTTCTCTTTTCAGTTGTCTCCTTCTATGGAGAGATTCGAGGTGATTTGTGCAGTGATTGCGGAGTAACACCTTGGGTCCTTGTTCTCCTGAATACTCTTTTGAAGTGGCGCTCTCCTTGTACCACATCCAGTCATCATCATCCCCTTCTTGTGGTTGAGGTGGAGTAGTTGCGTGCTCAGCTTCTTCCCTATTTGGAGGTTGTCTTCTACCTCTGTGCTCTAAACCACCACTATATTCATGCTCCTCTTCTTCATCATCTACTTGTATTGTCTCTGTGGGCTTAGGTGCTGGAACATTCTCCATTGTATGCTTACCTTTTGGCAACCCTAGGAGCGCGAACTCATTCTCCACATACTTAGTGTTCTCCAACTTGGGCTTAAGTTGAAGGTACAAAAGTGCTGCTCTAGTTTCCTTAACTTCCAAACTTACAGGATTTATGCTAATAATATCTAAGATAAGCCTCTCAATGTAGGCATTCCACCCTAGATATATATACTTCTTTCTCAAAGTGTTGTAGTCACAATCTACCTTATCGTATTAAAGGTTAGGCAAAGTGCACATTTGAAAATCAAAGTGAGTGATGCTTGGAAATATCTTATTGTGAAGGCATAAAATAGTTTACACCATGGGTTCCAAGCCCCGTCCTTCATCACAAATCACATGATTCAAAAATACTTTGGTAGAATGTAAACTGCATCTGCGTTACCCATCACTGAAGGTAACTCCTTAGGTATGTGCCACTCTTCTTCGAATGCGGCATGTAGTTTATCAGACCACATCTCTTCCCTCTACTTGAATGGTCCACTCATTAGTCCATCACATGTACTTTCCAAATCTTTTCGCAGTGATTTGTGCTCCATGGGGTAATCCCAAATCTTCTCCTTTGGCCCATCGGGCACTCCAATCTCCATTAACACAAAAGAGAATAAAACAATGCCAAAAATTATTCTGTCACTGCTCGTGCTTCTTTAATGATTGTCTTTGCTATGTGATCCGCGATATTGTAGACCACTCCTTGAGACATCTTCTTTACAACGTGCAACCACATTGTGTTTACCTGCAATCATCTTTCTTGGTCATTTAGCTTTGTTATAAGATGTACAGATTACCCGCACTCACTGGGTACTTCAATTTGTCAATGTCCATGCCAAGTAAACCTTTGGTATAACCCAACTCCTTAAAATACTCACAATCTTCTACTTAAAATACTCACCTTTTATCTCCTACAATGTGAAAACCCAAATCCTAGCTCAATTCAGCATGCCCTAGTTGAAATCATGTGCCTTAGCTCTTTTGCAATGCCTTGCTTTGCTCAAACCCTTCAGAACCGGGAAGTAAGATTCCTCTACACACAAATCTTCTCGTCACGCCCTGGATTCACACTCTTCGAACCTGAATACTCTTTTTGCATCTCGGTCACACTTGGATTGTTAAAATTATTGCGATTGCAATGGTAAAAATGAACTCGCATCCATTCCTTATATAAAATTTCCAAAATTTAGTGCATTTATTACTCCTCCACCTACCAATAATCCTCTCATTAATCAACCATTTTCATTCCTTCCGCACGGTACATCTTCGTGCCCAAGCTACAACCTTCTAGTGCACCTTCTTACCTTCTAGCCATGGACTTGTCTTCAAAGCACACCTCCATACACCCGAGTATCTTGCCACCGTGTCTTCCCTTAGTAGTTCTCATGGCCTCTTCTTACCTCGTGTTATACTTGTTTCTTCATTTACCTCCACCTATGGTCCTCATTTCCAGAAGTAATTTTTTTTTCTTTCAATTTTCTAACTTGAATAACACCCATAGTAGATATTTCCTTTCATGTGTACTTATTTTCATTAGTCCCGCACGGATATCAATAACCTACCCCACACTAAAGGTATGTGTAGTCCTCCACACATAGAAATTATCCAAATAGTAATTAGCTTATGGTGCATAAACACGCTTAATTACATAAATACACCAACTAAATTGACAAAGCATAATGACAAAGAAGGAAATACATTAAGGAAATACAAAATTGAAAATCTAGTCTAAATGGCAACACTACCTTATTACAAACACCAAGAAGACTTATTTACGAAGGGCTTCAACCTACTTCCGTTGAAGTATCTGGGTAACCATATTCCATCAAGCGCCTCTAATTGACAAGCGTCTATTTCAAGTATGTGAGTGATAACATATAGCCCCAACCAATGTACCTTGAGTTTTCCTAGATGGCACAAAAATTTAGAATCATAAAGGAGCACCATCTGTCCTATCTCAATATTTTTATCCCTGATGTTCTGTCATGCCATGCTTTCTGCTTGGCCTTCTCTTGTTTTTGACTCCAACGTGCTATGGCTCGTCACTCATCCAACTTGATTAAATTTTCAATCCATTCTTCTAATGCTTGCTCATCAGCTAGACCTCCCGTGCACGTAATACACAAAGATGGTAACATGAATTCCATAGGAAGAACTGCTTCTACGCTAAACACTAAATGAAATGGTGTGGCTTTGTTCAACCTTTTATATGTTTTTGATATGCCCAAAGTACTGCGAGATACTTTATCATCCCAATCCTTTCTTCCAACATCACATATTTTTTTCAATGTTTGGCTCAAAATTTTGTTGAAAGCCTTAGCTATACCATTAGCCTGAGGATGATAGGGTGTAGTCTTATGGTGTGCAATCATGAATTCATCCAATTAAATTCTAATTATCTCATTAAGAAAATGTGTTGCCCTATCGGTGGTCTAACTTAAAGGGCATCCATACCTCGTAATGATATTTTCCCATAGAAATCTGTTGTAGCTGTTGTGCAATAATTTGTAGATGTTTCTTCTACCCACCTTGTTAGATAGTTTGTGCAAGTGATGATATAACGTGATCCGGTTCACGTGCGCGAATGGTGAAATAGGACCCACAAAATCTATAGCCCATTTCTCAAATGGCTCTGCACTAGGAATAGGCCTTAATGGCATCTCATCTCGTTGTCTTGGTTTTCCAAGACGTTGAAAATGATCACAAGATTTGCAATAATCCTTATAATCTTTATACAGGGTCTCCCACCATAATCCAAATGAGTAAAATCTTGTGCACATTGGTATTACTTGCATAGTGGCCACCTACAATACCACCATGAGCTTCCTCCATGATATCTATGTGCTCATGTTCTAGTACACAACGACACAATACTTCATCCCGACCTAACTTGTATAGGTCACCACTAATCAACATATAGGGTGTTGCGCATATAGAAAGTTGTTTCTTTTCTAAGGATTTCATTCCTTCTGGTGCCATGCCTATTCGTAGAAAGACAACAATGTCCTCTAATTATGATGGTGCTTGTTGTAACCTATATAACTGTGCATCGGGCATGGTATCTTTAATGGATCTGTGATTCTTCTTCTCGACTATATTTTGGATAAATGGTTTGGTCCAAAATTACTTTTTCTTGGTTTTACCACAACTGTGAAATCAAATTCTTGAAATAAGAGTACCCATCTACATATGCACCCTTGTAAAATGAGTTTTTTACCAAATAATTCAATGCCATGTGATCTATATAAAAGACAAATGGTGTAGCTAGTAGGTACTGTCTAAATTTATGAAGTGCATAGATCATTGACAAATCTTTGCGCTCTGTAGTTGTGTAGTTCTATTCTGCAGGAGTCAACTTTCTACTAGCAAAATAGATAGGATGATCTATAATACCTTCTCCAGGATGAGCCAATACTACACCAATGGCCATGTCGAGGCGTCCACATGTACATGAAATGGTTGGTCCCATGAAGGAAAACATAGAATAGGCATGGTAGTAAGTTTCTCCTTTAATGTCTTAAATGCACGCTGCTGCGGTTCTCCCTAGTAGAATGTACCTTTCCCTTTCAGTAACTCCTCCAATGGTGTGGCAAATTTGGCATATCCTTTAATAAAATTCTGTAATATCTTGTATGACCCAAAAATCTGTGCACCTCACTCTGATTGGTAGGATCCCTTAGGCCTATAATGACTGCAACCTTAGATAGATAAACGAACAAATCTTCCTTACAAATTATGTGTCCTAACAATATCCCAAATGGTGTAGAAAATATGAAATTATTGATGTTCAAAGAGACACTCAAATATCTACATATTTCAAACATTAAGTGTAGATTGTCACAATGATCCTTAACTAATCCATACATTGTCCAATCATCCAAATAAACCTGTAAGAAGTGAATAAAATCCTTGAACGCTTGAACAACTATGCATGAAAATACAATAATCACATTTTTAGACCAAAAGGCATCACATTATAGGAAAAGCTACCCCATTTAGTAGTAAAAGTAGTCTTTTCCTGATCCTCTTGGGAAATCCTAACCTGATGATACCTAGAGAACCCATCTGTAAACAAATAGATTTCATGCCCTGCAATGCCTTCTAGTATTTCCTTAGTGAATGACATAGGAAAGGGATCAGTCACACATGCAACATTCAGCTCCCTATAGTCAATATAGATTCTAATCTATCCATCCTTCTTGATATTGATCACCATTGGACTAACCAATTTTGACTTGTTGAGGGGCTTGATAATCCCAGACTTCAACATTTTAGCAATATCTTCTTTGACCTTTTCAAGCAAGTTGTGGTTCATCCTATAGGGTATATTTTGAACCGAGAATGCACCCTCTGTAATCTCTTTCTTCATCTCCCCTAATGATTCATGTACGCCTTTAAGTTCATGGTATCCTCGAGGAATAAATCCCGATAATCACATAGTAGCTCTATGATTTTTCCACTTCAGATTCTCGACCAATAGTCTCCAATTATGGCTTCCTTAGGCTCAACATCTGATCCAATATCCACCTTATTTCTCTTCATAGGTTCATGATAGGCGCGCGTGGTCTTATTTGCACTATCTAATACCTCGTGCCTTCCTGGTTTATATCTAGATCTTCTACTTCTTTTTCATCGACTAAGTAGACCATTTTACCTTTTTATTTCTCAAGGAAAGAGAGATGAAGTAGTGTGGCATCAGTCTTTGTCTCTTCAACAAGATGTGCTCCTGAGGTTCCTTCATCCAATAAATCCTGAAGGAGTTCTTCAGCCTTGGCACTATCTCCCATAGTTAAATGCTTTATGACTTTTAATGCTTCTTCCACCTGAGGCTTGGTAGAGAAGAAGTCAAACATCTGGCCCATTTCTATAATTAAATCTTGCCAATTTCTAGTCTCTCTATGGAGTTCTACATAGACATACCAAGCATGCGTGCAGCCTTGTAAAGTGGAATAAAAATGTGCACCTAGAGTGAAGGTGGTAAAGCTTCCTTCCCTTCTATCTAAAGTCTCTCACACTTCTGAACATTGTGCTGAATAGGTTGATTACCATGATAAGTATATATTTTAGTAGGTGCATTGCTCTTATAAAACCTAGTGGCAAGAGCAATCCTAGTTTCATTCCATCCGACAAGATTATCCTTATTGACCACCCATGAGTGTGCTGCTGTCCCACGTAGTGTATATGCTAGCATATTCCTTCTTTCTAGCGGGTCTATCCACTATTCCTCCATGGCACGTAGGAACACCATAGGATCTCCTTCTCCAGTGTAACAAAGTATCAAGTTGTTACCTATTCTCCTGATTTAACGTGGTTTTCTACCCTTAGGAAATATGCTCTTTACTTCGCGCCCTACTAACTCATAAGTGCTATGAGCCCAATTATCACAAGCAACACTTGTAGTATCGCTAATAGATTGTGCATCCTCCCCTTTGAAGGATTCCTTTTGTACATGGATCCAGCACCTATGGCTCCGGATGACATGCACATAAATCCTATTAAGGTATTCTTCACTCAAGAGCTTAACATAGGAAAACGTTTTCCATTTGTTAAAGGGATAATAAGTATTTCCTCATTTTAAAATCTGATATAACCCTTTTTGAACCAAAGATCAACATTATTTACATAGCACCAAGGACGCCCCAATAGAGCTAGGAAGCTATCTAACTTTGCCAGCCGCTAAACGTCAAAATCTCCAAAGTGAACTTGGCTCCTTGTATGGTAATGGATGCATATTTCAAAACTTTTATGGGAGTAGCTTTAGTTCGATTAGCCATGAACAATACATTAGAGGATGGCTGCAATGGAAGTCTCCCCATTTGTACCCATGCATATAAGGTAAGAACATTGACTTCCACACTTGTATCAATCAATATATTACTCAATAGCCACCCATCCACAACAAAATTTAGAGTGATTTCCTTATCATAATCTAGGCTATGAGGGGGAAGATTTGCATGCAGGATCTGCCATCCAGTCTCAGAACTTGCACGTGGAGTATTTCCTTTTAACCAATTCCCCAACAGTGGAATGATATTCTCCTGACACAACAGTTTACACACTTCTCTCAAATCATCCATATTAGTTTGGACCATCTCTGATGCTTTATTTTTCTCCATCTTCCATGATTGCTCTTTTAAATACTGTATCTCACCTTGAAGATTCCTAAGTACCTCCATGGTTTCTTGGTAAACCTCCTTCTGATGGGAAGGATTTGGGTACCGTGCATGAAGAACCTCCTCCTTAGTGATGGTAGGCTTATGCTACAATGATTCTTTGGCGCGCACTGCTTTAGCGCGGGTCATGATATTTACATGTAATGCCTCGTAATCTTGTTCCAACTTTGGCATCCATTGATTTTCCACAACACATTATATCCTAACCATTCCTACGTATTTGTTTTCTTATTTATAATACTTGCTAAGATGGTCATAGCTAGGTCCGGACATTCCTCATAGCTATGATTCTTTACATATAAAGAACATGTAATAATATGAGGACATTCATGCTTGTAGTGGTCAGGAGATCCACATGTATAACATGTTGCGTAAGGGAACTTAATTATTCCACCACCACGGCCTCATCCTACGAATCCACCACCGTATCCCCGACCTCTACCACGACAGCCTTCGAAACGCCCTTCATTTTGATCATAGCACGCTTGATTGTGATCCTAATCCTAATGCTCATTCTTACCTTTAGAGTTATCTTAAAATCCTATCTATTGTACACCAATATCTATAGCATTATGGATCTGACCAATCAGATGACAGTCTTTTGTGTCATGAGTCATGGACCTATAGATTTTGTAGTAGCTTGAAACATTCTTCCTTATCACACGTTGTAGCAATGGGTAGGAACTAGCATCATGGTTTAAATGGCATATATCACAATCCAACTGAAATGAGCGCACTAATCTGTGGGGATAACTATCCTTTGTGTTACCTTCCACTTCGCATTATGTGCACCAAATCCTTGTGCACATCTCATGTGCTGAATTTGCCAATAGTTTCTCCAAATGCTTTGCCATAGCTGCAATCCACGCTTCTAAAAATGGGCTCACCCCAGTGTCTATACTTCCAACTGCCTTAGCGCGTAAGGCTGCTTTAAGTGCTTTACGTAGATCAATGTATGTTTTATGTGATAGTTCCCTCCTAAAAGGTGTAATCAGACCTCCCACAAACCATTGCGCATGTTGGCTTACATGAATATCATAAGAAAGCTTAGATAATAATATTTTGAAGTGAGCATCATACTCTCTGACACTTTCAGTAGTGCCTTACTTAATATCCTTGAGTGCACTTATACTCTTCTACTCAAACTCAGGGATGTGAAACTCTTTAAGGAATGCATCTTTTAAAGTTGTATAGTCTATGCAAGTTTGATCAGTTCAAACTTTCTGTACTAACCGTAAGTGTGTGCGTGCCCTTGTAATGTAGTAGCAAATTGGCTTGCCCTATGTTCAGAAGCCATGATTCCTTTTTCACACATATGTATGTGTTCAACAACATCTTCTATGCCCCTATACTCTGGAAGATGAATGTATGCAATGGAAAGTTACAACATCTATGGAATGAGGTTAAAGAACCTCAAATATTTTCTTTACTCATCCATGCACCATGAGATAAGAGCTAAAGAAGAACTATCGATGCATATATAACTTTGAAACTAACATTCAAACCTTAACATGTATACTACTCTCTACTCCATGAAAGATTAATAAAAACAAACCTACTTAGATTCTAAGCAATCAAATTAGATGTGTTGTTTGCTATGAAACTCAAGCTTTCAAGAATGGAGTCTCACCATTAATGGCTTCAAGGCCAATGGTTCTCTCCATATTACTCAAAATTTGGATTATGGATGCAAATGGAGGGGTTAGCTTAATAATGGAGGAAGTAAGCTTACGATCAAATATCTAATTAGATTAAAGATAATACAAATGAGATCTCAAAGCTTTCTTAGGGTTGGTTTTGTTTTGTGTTATGTAAAGTTGTGTGTTTGAATGGGTAGGCCTAGCCTTGTATTTATAGTTTTTGGTTTAGAAGAATTTAGAATTTGGGTGCATGTGGGACTACATCTCAAAAATCAATTTAGGATTAGATTAGGATAAACATGCTTTATAATTATTTAAACTTGGTTTAGGCTAGTTAACTAGGGTTTATTCTAGTTAAAATTGATTAGCAAGTGATTAGAGACTCATCGAGAGTTGGGAGGGGTCTAGATAACCAATTACGCTTGATAGATAGCCTACGAAGCAAATGTAGTGTTCTAGAGAGAACTAGGGAGGTTATGAATGGTTGAAAGGAGGAATGTTTAGCTAATAAGAGAGATATTAGTCAAACAAGTTGATTATAGGAGGAATACGATTGAGAAGGTGTCGTAAATGGGAATTTGAGAATGGAGTGAAGAAGGGGAATTAACGAAGTGTCATCAATCGGTTGAATGGGAGGAAATGCTAAGTGTAAGCATATTTTAGGTGTCTACATTTTCCCCTCTTTGAGGTGGCATAAGTGACATCACTTCAAAGAAAGTAGACAAGCATAAATAAGTAGAAAATTTTGAAAGGATAGAAGAAAAATGAGTATAATGGAGGATGCCCCCTCAATTGTCGATGGGGTGATAGAAGAACTCGATTGATGATCGAAAAGATGACAGAAAGAGAATAGAAGAAAGAATAGTGTGGAGAAGAAGAAAGGGGATATAGAATAAAAAGGAGTATGAAGAAGGGAGATTAAGCTAACATCCATCCAAGGCCTTTTAAACAACTTTATTTTCATCATATTGCTAGAGATATTCATCATCGGTCCTTATTAAAAAGAATGAACAAAAGTCTACTATGACACGAAAATCCTTATATGAACAAATGTCCATTGCTAAAAACACCAACTCCATGCAACATACAAAATGCAATGCAATACAAGAAAGTAAAATATACCTAACTCCATGTAACATACAAAATGCAATGCAATACGAGAAAGTAAACAAGCTAAACTAACAAAGAAACAAGATGAAATGTTTTTCTTATCAAGCTTCAATTCTAACTGTGTGAATTAATGAAAAGGGTTGATGATGGTGCCCCAATCAAGGATACATGCAAGGGGAATAATGGAGGACACTTTGGTCCTATGAAAAAGTAACACGCACTATGAAACAATACTAGGCAACTGCGTTTTGCTCGAGAGTATTGCATTTAAGTAAGCAACCTAGCTTTTGTTGATGGAGGTAGATCAAGATGACCCATGGGTCGAACACAATGAATAGGTGAGAACCAAAGAGTGACGTTTTGTAGGATGATTTTCAATTTTTAGAAGTTTTCTTAAACATATTTGAATGTTTTTTAATTTTTCTAACATATTTGAATGTTTTTTATTTTTCTAACATATTTGAATGTTTTATTTTTTGAAAGTTTTCTGAAACTATGTACAAGAAGAAGAGGAAGCATGGATGCCCCTAGCGGTAGATGAGATGTACAAGGGCATAATGCCAGGTGGGTATGAGAAAAGGTGAAGATGCAAAAATGCCCCAGCGATTAGGTGGGAGTATTCAAAGGCAAACTCTTCATGTGTAGAAGTGGGACCCAAGGCCATTATGGATAGGCTCAACATGATGATGAACATAAACCAATGAAGTGCTAGGAAGAAGTAAGGATGCCCCCAATGTAAGTTGGCCTAAAATCACATGATAGAAAGGAAGGAGAAGATTTCTTTTGTGAAAGGGGACAAAGGTGTCCAAAAATATGGCAAAAAAGTAATCTTATACACATGGATGTTCTGAATAAATTAGAAGAATGATGTGAATGATATGAATTTATCTTAGAAGCCTCAAGATGAAGAAATGATTAACCAAAGGCAAAAATTGTGAGACAAGATACAGACTAGAGTAAGAGTGTGAACAAGGTCCTAAAACGACACTTTGTAGCATATTAATCCTATTTACTCATAGAGATCTAGTGTGTGCACATGAAAATTAATTACCTCTTGAAGGGAATATTTAATAGACAACAAGTTAAGACATCCTAGCCAATGTGTAGGAATCATTGATTTTGAAAGGTGATTTTGTGATTAGTGGATGAAGGGTGGAAGGATAACCGTACATTGCTCCATCGCTAGCAAAGCGTCCATAGTCCCGACGGAGATGCATTTGATTCTAATCACAAGATTTTCTATTGCCATTCAGGTGTCCATAGCCCTAATAGAGATTATTGGAAATACCCCAAGAGATTAATATATCAATTTTCATTTGCTTTTAGCTTTTAGCTTTTGATTTTTGATTTTTGAATGATTTCGATCTTTTGCTTTCTAAAAACTTATTTCAGATCTCTTGTTTAAAAGGGGTTAAGAACCACTGATGGCTTGATGGAAGGATGTGGAGATGATTGTGATGATGACATTAGCTAGTGTCAAAAAATATGTCTAAAATTTCTTCGCAACAAGTTTATTATATGTTAAATGTGATAGGATTACTAAGATGTCAGTCATTATTTAATTTACCAAGGTGATAAAAGACTAGGGTAAAATGGATACCATAGAGATAAATGTCACAAAATGCATGTGAATAGGCTATCCAAAAATATTACCAAAGGGATGAAAATGGTAGGAAGACTTGCAAAATTAAGAGTAAGAAAGGGAAGAAATAACATCCATGTGTATGCAATACCTGATTACAATGTTTGATCTTTATACCTTTGATTTTTCTTGTGTTTTCTCATTTTTTTGTATTTTTGTATTTGTTTTTAGATTTTTAGATTTTTGATAGTTTTATGAGGTGGGGACTAACAAATTCACTCTACATGGTAAGATCTAAAAACAATGTCTGTGACTTCCTTGATAAGGGAGACTAGGCGTGTTTGTTTATCAAGTGTAATGTTATCTCCAATCTTGATGATCATGGTGATCTCATACTCAATAAATGACTGTGATCTACCCTTAAACAAGGATTTCTCATGTGGGATCTTGAGTTCCCTATCCATAGGTTTGCACACTTTACACCATACTTGATGGTTACATTGATGTGCGTTCTTGAATTGCGTTTGATTTACAATTTTGATATTGTTCGAGTTGTTGGGGGATTTCAAGCTCTTAGAAGTTTTGAACTGAGCTTAATAATGAACCTGTTTGGGTTTCTTATAAGCTAGCATGTGAATTTTATGACCTTGAGAAGGAGAAGAAAGTGAATGTGGATGTTTAGAACTAATGTGAGAAATGACCGCGGGCTTGCCACAACCATTCATAGAAGAAATATGTGATGGATGAAAAGGATACGGTCCAAGAATTGAAGAGGATGGGCTACAAGGAGGTGATCCACTGATAGAAGATGATGAAGGGATGCTAGAATATGGCCCTAAGATGGAAGAAGTTGGGCTATGAGGACATGGCCCAAGAATAGAAGAATATGATGAAGGGATGCTAGGGTGTGGCCCAAGTATAGATGAGGAGGGACTACTCGGAGGTATCCCATAGATAGAAGAGGATGAAGGGCTACTAGGATGTGGCCCAAGAATATAAGGTAATGGGCTACCAAGAGGTGACCCACAAGTAGAAAATAGAGGACTACCTGGGGGTGGCTCCAGAATAGAAGAAGACAATGGGCTGCTCAACGGTGACCCAAGGAGAGATTTTGATTGAGGAATGGTAATAGATAATGAATGATTGGGTAATGAGAAGATAGGCCATGGCTCAATGCTAGACCTTTACATCTCATCATGCTCATAAGAATGTGAAGATGAGATAGAAGAAGAAAAAAGTTCCATGACTTTACGATCCTCATCTATATTATGATAAAAGGAATCAATTTCTTTTCCCAATACATGAGCGTATCAAGTTCTAGAAATAATCCTTTTTGTAATCCTATAAAGGGATATCATCGTGTACTCTGATTGTTTCTTCATTTTGAGAGAAATCAATTAGTAGAGGTTTTTGTTCTTCGGCCATAGGAGGTTGAATAGAAGAAACATGTCCGATAAGAGGGGAAGATTGATTGACAAAAGAATGGGACTCAAGAGAGGAAGTAGGATTGGTGGTAGGCGTCTCATGAATGGATGATTTAGATTTGGACCTATGTCATTTTTCTAGAAGATGATGTAATGTAGGTTGGAAAGTAGGATCGCATATCCATCCATTAAATTGTGACACAAGAGTTGAATTGGATGATTGGCTAGAGGGAATCTGAGTTGTGGAACTCTTTGATAGAGGAAGAGGTCATCGAGATGAATGATGAAGGAGGTCCCACTAACAAAGGGAGGACCATGAATCAAGAACCAATTTAGATGTTTGATCGATGGAACTTGGATTCACATGAGTCTTCAAAGGAGGAAGACGTTATGCAGGTGATTTGGAATAAAGGTTCTGTGAAGGAAGGGAGGACCATGATTCAAGATTTGATCTAGGGGTATCCGAACAATAGTTGGGATCTAAATCTTCAGAAGAAGAGTGGGAATCTGAATGGTAGTTTGGATCTGAATCAAAAGAAGAGTGGGGGAACTGAATAATAATTTGGATTAGAAGCATCCAAACCATACCACCGACTATGAGCTGAAGGTGGGGAGCAGGGTACCCATGTGGGAATTCTAACGCGAAGAACCAAAATAGGTTTAGTTGTAATGGGAATATTTTTATTTGAATTCCTAAACCTAGGTTTCGTATTGTTGTAAATGTGAGAAACCATGTGATAGTCAAATCATTGTTGGGGTAGTTTAAGCACAAATGTCTAGACCTAGATATTGTGATGGAACTCCTTCAAAGGGAAGGAAGTGACATGTCGATTTGGGTAGCATAAGGGCAACCAACTAGACATTTGGGTCTAAGGAAAATAGACATTGTGATGATGTAATCTTGACGAGATCGAAAAGGATTGTCCTAGAAAATAAGTTTTCTGGATGAATAATCACAAGGAACAATCATGCAAGTGTGAAACACAAAGCCAATCAACAAGGAAATACACCCTATGCAAATGTGTGTGCAAAGTGATAGTTCGATGCAAAGATGATCAAATGATGAATCAATCTGAACTATGATGATGATCTTGAAATCAAGATCAAGTGGCCATTAAAGATATAAGGACACATCCACACAATTTAGATGTTTAACAACTCAGCCACAAACATGGATGAGCATAAATGGAAAAAAAGTGGTGAACACTATCTATGACAACACTCTGAAAGATGCCTCCTCTTGTCCCAAATGGGAAACAAGAATGCAAAGGTGTAGATCAAAATATGAAAATAAACTAAGCACCACTTGGGTAGAGCTTCACCTCATCCAAAGGTGAGAAAGAAGCTAAGCTAAGTGAAACGTCATCTAATTTCCATGATGAAAGGCACTTAGATCCAACTTAAGTGGATTCTTTGCCTTGTTCAAAAAACAAGGTTCTGAATCCAAACAAGTTATCACTTCATGATGGCCAAGACGTGACAAAGGACTAGTAAAGTGGGCCTCAAGACAAAATGGACTCCTTAATAAGATCTCTCAACTAGGTGTTACAAAGTCATCTAAGAGTAGGCACGATTTCTTGAAAAATTCGTAATGAATAACTGGGAGTATCTCAGCTTTGCCCTCTTCTCGGGAGACATCTCCATGTAAATATTATAGGGTTTGTGTGGACCTTGCCCATCTGATCCAGAACCTCCTGTGTTTCCTTGGCCTCTAGAACCACCAGATCCACCAAATCTAGAGCCACCTATACCTCCTGATCCCAAACTTGTAACTGGGGTTGGACCAGAAGATGTACTTCCATTTGTCCCAATAGTAGTAATGAACTATACCTAAAAAGTCTGTGAGGCATTACTACTCCCAGAAGATAGTCCAAAAATATGCGCACCTAAATTCTATGCAGATGATACACCGAAAAGGTACTCCCATATAAAAACAAAGCCGTTTGCGCTGCTATCATTGTGCCTTTTATAAGACGTGCTCCTGCTCTCCCACTACTTGAATTAGCTTGTTGACTATTTGTTTTACTAGATGTTAGAAAACCAAGCACAAGGGAAAGGTTGTCAGGTGGATTCAGATGCAAGCCCGTGGACCAGAGTCATCTCTCGCTTTGGTGTGCTTCTATGTGAGATTGAGGAGGGTTCCCTGTCATGCTTTCCCAAATGGGGGAGTTCTTGATACTCGGGGTCCATGTCTTCTATGTGAACTTGAACTCCTTCCCGAACTATCTTTCTCCATAAAGCCATTTTCTCTACAACCTCCCATTGCTTCTATACCTCCCTCTCGCGTACCTCATTATACTTGATCTACCTTTACTCTCTCTGCCTCTCGCCGCTAGGTCTGCCATCTTTCAAAAAACTTTATCCTACCCCCATGCATGGTGGTGCTTAGTTAGCCATCAATTTTATCTCCGATTTAAACTTACCATTAGGATCTTAATCACTAGTGGAATGCCTTGTAGGTAAGTTCCCTGGGATACTTGTAAAAGCGGAATTCAACTACCTCTAGGCATGAATAAGTGGAAATTGAGTACTCCAATATATAATTGTTCGAATACCATGGAACCATGTATCCACCACGTGAGTCCAAATTAGATCAACATCATAAAGGGTTTGAAATTCTTCTTGCATCCAGAAAAGTTTGTGATATACCCGCAATTCTATTTAGATGCATAAGAAATCAATCACTTGTACAATTCTATTGGAAAGATAGCAAAGAAGATCTCATATAAACTATCATATAGATTTTATTCCACCCATACGCATGTGTAAACTCATATTGAGATCGAACCTCCGTGCATATTCTTCTTACAAATCGTGTATCCACTCCTCAAAACTTACTAGGGTCGACCGGTATGTATTCATTGCGAACCATCCTGAAAATAACTGAAAAAAGAGGTCCCGATAATGGAACCAATGATGTAGCCTAGAATTCACCATTAAAAGCCTAGGTGCTGACACATCACTCAGCCTAGACTAAGCACTCACCCAAAGCACGTAAAGGTACCAGGATCCTCTTTAGGGTTACTATTATAGAATGTTAGCATGATGAAGACTTAAAGCATTTAGATCTATGACTAATATTTCATTCTACAATACATATTTAGATCTAGATCTAGAGAATAACAGACTTAAGAGATAACCATGATGAAATCAAACATGCACGAACCAATTATACTTAGGATTTGACACTCTGATTCAGCCAATATAATCCATTGCATTAAGCATGATAAATACACAGAAGCTTATTACAATAGATAATACCATAGTTTATGCGTACATTAGATTTGACAACATAACCTCACAATAACTCAGTTCTCAAATATATATTCTCACCCCCTATACTATGTAGTTCATTACATATTTATAAGGGTGGGGACTTTCCCTTCACCACTTATCTAATCCTAAAATAGGTCGCATGCTATTATTAGCCACACGCCATTACAAAAATAGCCACACATGCAAGTGCACTAACAATAGACTTCTTCTAGTTAACTGCAAGTAGTAGATCTATTCTCAGCCTACATCCATGCAAAGTGTTTCGTAGCCAATCCTCCAAAAATAGCCAATGCATGTCGTGCAAGTCTCTAACTAGTTTGTGTGCTCTACACACCATCTTCCAAAAATAGATCCTCATCGTGAAAATGGCTAAGTCCTGAATCTGTGTCTATTCCCAGCGCGTGTTTCCTTTCCAATCCTTTCGTAATTTTGAATGCACTCTGCTCTTCCCACATGAACCTTCTATATGTTCTTTGCTAAGTGTCATACTTTAACTGATCAACATTACCCCACACTAATTGCATTGCCACCCCGGAAATGGTTATCTCCAAAACGAATCAAAGAATATGAATAGAAGAATATAAATAATTTTGATGAATACAAGAATGCCTTTACCTGCGGTATGTTCTACAATACAATTGAATTGTAAGGTTACTCGTGAAATTTCACTATCATATAATTTAACACACATACACAATGAAAGAAGCTCTTATTTATTTTTAATAATACAAAAAATACTATTTCTAAAATATAATACTATCTTAACTCCATCATGATTACACATTTTTTAATAAACATTAAACTTAGATTTCTTTCATCCATTTTAATCCTACATTCGCTACATGCAACCCCTCAAGTTAATGTAAACATGGTCAATGAAAAAGGTGTTAGCATGGATTTTCCCTATGAATAAATTTTTTTACATAGATAAAATTTTCCATTTATAAGAAATTCAAACACTTGTATTAAAAAAAGAGAGAGTAAAAATCATAGATGTAATTACCTTTCGTTAGAGAGAGAGAGAGAGAGAGAGAGAGAGAGAGAGAGAGAGAGAGAGAGAGAGAGAGAGAGCATATTTCCCACACATTATTTTGACCAAACAAGAAACATAAAGGAGTTCTATAGAGTCATGTGATAATACGATAATTTTTTAATAGTTATTTAGCTAAGAGAAGGTTCTATGATAATTTCCTAATATTGCAACAAGTTATAGGGATGTGCAAATTAACTAAAGTGGCATAGAAATTGGGTTCAAAAACCATTTTCTAAACTCAAAACATCACATGTAAAGTTTCATCTATTATCCTATCTACAAGGTTACCCAAGAAGTTGATGGAACATAAACCGGTGACATGGGTTCAACTGGTGGCCACTTTTCTAGAGCCATATGTCGTAATCGTGCCAATGCAACTCATCACCAAATGATCCAAGGCCTACAAAACCCCCTTACAGAACAAGCTTCTAAGGTGATTTTTATCAAAACTAAAGTTTGACTATGATTTTCCTCAAGAAATACTAGAGGTATTAGAGGATGAAACTTTGTTTCTTAACACAAATGCCAAAGCGGTGAGCCAAAACCAAATGGAACTTGTGACTTTCAGTAGTTGTCCAATGTTGTGATATTGATCGAGAGGATCCTAAACACGTGATGACAATTTGTCAAAAAACTTTTTGTAATCATTCTAGGGGTTGATGTGGAATCCCACATGACTTGATAACATATTCAAAACATCGTTTCCTACCATGGGGTTTGGAGGGGTGTTTTGGGCATCTAAGAAAATTTGTATTTTATTAGAACAAAAAAAAATATATCATGAAGTCTCAAGTTCAATTTTTTTGTTTGGGAGGTTATCATTATCCTAACCCATCGTTTAAGTTTTATATTGTTATAGGAATTGATTCCAACAAATACTAACACTGAAATCAATTCCTTCAAATGTGTAACCATAAGGTAAATTTAACATTTTTGAGCTACACCACATTCGAAAATTTATACCAAATCTATATATTTTTGTATTAATTTCCAACTACAGAGAAAAGGAAATAATATCAAAGTGAAAAAATGTTAGAGAGAAAACCATGCTTGATACTCGAATTGGTGAGACATTGTATGAGGTGTTCAGCGAATCTACACACATTCCACGTGAGCATGTTTCATTGTGGGATTATCAAACATTTATTTTGATTTTGAAATGTTTCCACCCTTTTTGTTTCATTTAATAAATATATAGTTTCCATCATTTCTTGATAGATGTCTATAGACTGTTCCAAAGCTCATGTTTTAGTATAGGCTCGAAAGATGCTAGCAATTTCGAGTAGTTTTGATTTAAAAAAACATTTTATTTAAATGCCTATAAACCAATTCATACAGTCTACTTGTCACTATAAACTAAAAGGTTTATAAAAAGTTTCTTCTATAAGGATTTGATGAGTATTTATGCCGTATTATAAGATCCCATTTTGCACAAACTTAGAGAATGCTGGAAATGGTTGAGAGATCTTGGTTATACACTTGGTATTCGCATGTGATTGGAAGGATATGAGGACTCTTAGAAAACATTTTAAAGATGTCCTAGAGTTATTTCATTCCATGAACCAAATTTTAATGCAGATTTGAGAAAAGGTGGAGGAAACACCTTGAGGAAACCAAAAAAAAAAAGTAGGGAGGAGGATGGAAAAGGCGTGGGATATGGATTCACCGCTAGGTCAATTTTTCATTTAATATTTCAAGGCCTTTTAAATGAACCCAATTTTTGTAGATCTAAAAATCATGGATGTCCATGACAGTACATTTTGATCATTAGTCAAACAATCCACATGCCTTGTACAAGATCCCACATTTTGTAGATTTTTATTATTTTTTGTAAAAGAAAACAAATGCATGTTAGGAACCATTCTAACTTAAGGCACCCAAGGTGCATTCCAAACCCCTTTCTTTGTGTAGGAAAGAAGGAAGAAAACATGGGTTGTGGGACTTGCTTTACATCGATTGCATTGTATTTGTTTGAAATTTTCTAAAGAATTTTCCATGGATCCATTCTATGCACAACTTGCAATCATTCCCATCATGAGACAAATGTCTCTTTAAGGAGTTCTACAAAAAAATTCTTTATGTCTTGTCTAAGCTATTGTTATCCAAAATTCACCCCCCAGGGTAATTTTGATAACATGCATTAAATTCTTCGGTCCCAGAGCAAGATAGATTGATTCAAGGCAAAAAATCATGTTTCTGGGGTCCCCTCGGCTTTTTTCTAACTCTCCTATCCAAGAAGAAAAGAGAAAGTTCTAAAAAAGGGTGAAAAAGTTGCAAAAACCAAGCTTGGGCCAGAAAAAAATCATGAAAATGGCTAAGTCCTAGTCCAGGCGGTCCTTGGGACAGTTGGGATGTTGGGGCAGCGAACCGACCGAAAAGCCTCCAGGCGGTCCACGCAGCAAAGGGACATCCAGGGCCATGGGGACGCGTGGGACATGAAAAGGTGAACTGGCCAAAGGTGAAAAAATTGACTAACTGTTGTGTAGATAAGGCTAGGACATCTGGGCCGTGAGGACGTGAAGGACACAAAAAGGCGAAGCGGCCGAGAGCAAAGGCAGCCCATTTCAGGCGGTTCAGAAGAATTTGTCTAGAGCGATGGGATAGTTGAAACAAAGGGACCGAGGGATGTGAAAAGTGAAGGAGTCGAGAGCCAATGGAAATGTGCCACGTGTCTTCACCTCAAAGAGGGACAGGGAAGCCCGAATCGGGTGGATCAGAGAAATTTGTCCCAAACAGTTTGGGACATCCGGCCAGAAGTACGCGGCGGACGCGGGAGCCGAAAGAGCCGTCGACGAATCAGAACGTGCCACGTGTCTTCATGGATCGGAGTGGCGGAGGAAAGGGTGAGATTTTTACTTAATTTTTGCCGAGTTTCCAAAGGTGAAGTTTGGAGCATTGAGCCAATAAAAAGAGGACGCGTGTCCTAAGGAGAAGGGGAGTGCGGAGCTCGGGGAGGACTTGGAGAATTTGGCAAAAGTTTTGGCCAAAAACTAAAAGGTAAAAGATGCCCCCGCACCCCTATCAACCAACCAAAGCATGCCACGTGTCCCAAGTGGCGGGGCACAGGGAAAAAATGGAAAATTTTCCAAAGAGTTAAAAAGGTCAAAATTTCAAGGGAAAGCCCGCGGAAAGGTGGAGGAGAGAGAATTGCTCAGTGAACTAGCACCTGACACGTGGCATCCGACCGGTGGAGCACGGAAATTTTTCAATTTTTTTCCAAAATGTAAAAAGGTCAAAATTTAAAATTTTTTGCCCGACATCCATTTTTTGGGCCGTTTTTCCCTAAAACTTCAGACCTTCATATCTTTTGATCCAGAGCTCGGATTTGCACGTTCTTTATATCATTGGAAATCTTATGAAATTCTCTATAGGATTTCATGGTCAATTTTGAATTTTGGTTCCGTTTCAAGAGAGAAAATTCAAAAACGGCTCTGGTACGTGTCCATGGGTAGAATTGACCTTTCAGTGACCAAATTTAATGCAGGATGGGTCGCATTCTCCTCCAATTCGGTCAAAAATGATAGGGTATGGGTTTGTAAGGTCCCCCATGCTGTTTTAATGCATTTGCAGTCAAGGAGGAATGGGCTCCCACATTTTATACGTTTTCTCTCTCCTGGGCTCGACCCATGCAATGTAAAAGCCAGATTTGGCTCATTTCTTTAGGGGGAACACTTTTGGCATAGCAAAAACTTCTTCTTTCACCTCCAGCAAGTGATTGTTGCAAGAATCAGACCTCTTCAAAGATTGTAACAGCTTTTCTACCTCTCTGAGGTTGTAATGCAGTGGTTTTGACATTGGAAATGATAATGCAAGCTTTGTGAATGAGTTTCAGTCCTTTGTTTGTATTATTTGCTTCATTTCAGATCCTAAATTATATCTTATCAGCCTGTGTATGTTTTATGTGGCAATATTTGGTTTGTGTCTATTTGCATGACAAAAATATTCACCACTCCTTTTGGTGCATCATTATCTTTAGTTAGTTTCAATTTTTGCATTTCTATCCTGTATCCTTGTAATTTAGAGTAGGATTAGGATCTCGAACCTCTGTAGTTGTGCAAATATAGATCTAAATCGGAGGAGTTTGAGGAACCAACCTCTAATCTGGAGATTTCTCTCGGTTTCACAAGTCCCACACTTGGAGAGAGGTTTCCATGTTGTGCAATCACATTGGATGCCTAAGACATCATCTAGAACCTTGATTTGCATCCGGTGCTTGTGATTTTGCACTAACACTTCCACATTTTACAAATTACATTCTTAGAAAACCTATAACTATAATTTATAACAAAACCCCTCTCCATTCTCCTTTGCACATACTTTGAGGATAATATTTGTTTGGTTGAAACTAGTTTTTTTCCATGTGCACATTCTAGATCCCCACATTTCCTCCTAGCACTATAAAATCATGTCACAACAGGACACCTTCTATGACAACACCCACTCAACCAACATGAGAGGGAAATAAAAAACTCCAAAAAATAAAAAGAGGATTTAACCCTAAACCACCCATTAAGGATGTTCCCCATTATTTTATTATTCTTTCATTTATTTTAAAAAGAGTATTTTATTTTTTATTTCTATTTTATTTACCTATTTTAATCGACATGATCAAGCTAACCCAATACAAGTGGCACCAGGAGAGAGACACAAAATCCTCTTATGAGAGAAACCACAAATCATGTATTTCATGAATCCCCCATGAGTATGATTTCTATGACCAAGTGAAAAAATTTGGTAGCTATGTGGATGTGTTTTCTTTGTGTGAGAGAGAAGTAATTATAGTCAATCCAACACTTGGAAAAGGTGATGATATCATCTATCGGTGATTCTTTATACCGAATTTTCTAAAGATACTCCTATCTTGTATCATAATAAGATCTATAGTACAATATATGGACATTAATCGTAGCATAATCTTGTTGTTAGTTTCTAAGATACATTTCCATTCATTTGGTCAAAAACTTAGTGATCATCCATTAAACATCTGCACTTTCCATACACGAGTATAATGGTATCTTGTAATAGTTTGAGTGTGCCAAAATTAAATTCACTCCAATTTATATGGCAGTGGTTTATCTTAATATCTTAAAGTACTTTCTTGGAAATTCAGGGATGTAGTAGGTGAAAGTGTGTGTTATATTTTATATGGACTATGTTTAGTAAGAAAAATGTGTACATCACTTTCAAAAAGCCACCTATACATGGTGTTGTGAGATTGCTATTGAGATTGGAAGTGGATGACATTGGCATTGGAATTGTATGTTTATAATAATGGATAAATTGTATGGTAATTGTATAGTTTTAGTACCCATGTTCAAAAAATAATAAAAATATTTAACTAGTAATATATGTTAGAATAAAACACATATGGAATCTTATTATTCCACTTCTACATATAAAGAGTGTAATCCATTGCACACATTTGAAGCCATATATTTTGTCTTGTCTATTGATTTCCAATATTCATTAATGACATACAAATAAAATTAATGTCTAAACAAATCCATATAGGCTTACAATGATATAGATTAGAAAAATAGAAAACTACGCCTAGATGCCATAAAGGATTACAAAAACTATCAATACATAAAAATTATAAGTTATCATAAGGCGATCAGGTTCTCTTGGACCATTAAGAAGATGAAGAACCAATATCATAGTTGGAACCTCCCTTCTTCCCATTAGACCTCCTACACTCAAGGGATGATTGTAACTCCACATATTAATACATATAAATAAAGGCACATTAGTATACAAAGCATGACATATAAAATGACATTAGTCACAAATAAACACTTATTGAAAGATCATAATCCATTTGAATCACCATCTACCTCTCAAAATTTACCTTATGGGAATCAACCTTAGGTGACATCAATCTTAGGGCCTCTTGCATGAATTGAGTTTCTTACCTCCTCTTATGGAAACCATTAAGAAACATATAAGAGTACATATGACTATCATTTATTTACACTAAATGATGTTATTTAATACAAGAAATTCATAATAAAATTTACATTACTAGCCCATACATATGTAAGAGGAAAATTAGAAACTATTATCATAAAAACACCAATGTCTAGTGATTGTCACAGGATAATCTAATGATGTCTTCAACTAAAAACTAGAACAATAGTATCTAGCCAAACTAATGAAACTTACACTCTACATGAGATTATTTGCATCATTACATAGCTCGTTATCTACATAAGTGATGATTAAAAAGACTAGAGAACACATTAGTAAATTCTCTCGAAATGTGCCCTCACACTAAGATCCCTAGACGAGGAAGGTCCAAAATCCACCTATTCAACATCAAATTGTGATTTTAAGATCAACATCAATATATTAAAACTAATTGACATGTAATATATTCAGTAATTTATTATAATTTTATACATGAGGGGATGTTACACTTGCAAACAAATGTGAGGAAGTGATATGTGATACAAGATGTTTTTTTGACCATGAAATTTTATAACAAATACAAATTACTCATTAATTTCATTCATATTGATTTAATATTGTTTATTCTAAAATTCAATATGAAATATATATACTAACTTACATTTAACTTTATGTAAAATTACCTATTGGTCAATACCAAAGATCACCTCTAGTAGGCCATCTATGATGATGATCTTGTCCAACAAAGAAGCATCAAATGTATCATCCATTGAGAACCCTACTAATCTTGTGTAACATCTTGACTAGGCTCTGTAGAAACCTCATTAACCTCATAGGTGCCTAAAGACCCAAAAGAATGATAAATTATGTGATATGATTCCTGATTCCTAAAAGTATCTCCCTTATCATCTATGGATAGATGCATGAGATCTTGAAGCAAGGAATGTGCCAAATAACTAATAGAACGGAGTGTATGAATCTCCACACTTTCCTTCAATTGAACATAATTTCACATGCTGAATAGATGGGCGAGACATGGGTCTCAATGGTCATTTATATAAAGGTTATTCCCCAAATATTATTTTACAGGGTCTTTACCTCTATCCTAGAATTATTGAATATAAAAATAGTTTGATATTTCATTAAGGATGAACTCACAATATATTTTCCTCAAAAATACTAATACACCTCAAATATTTTACAAATGGGGTTAGTTAAATGTCATCCACCATCTATCCCAAAATTTATTTTTATATCCTCATGGTTACATGAATGGATCAAAGAATATTCTATAGTTTGATTATAAAACTTGGCCATTGGTTTTGGGGTCAATAAACAAAGCACACAACTTGTCTTTGGTGATATTTTTTCTTCTTTGCATCATCATATAATCTATTTGCGTAAAACTTGTGACAATTATTTTTATGCTCCTCCTATGTGTTTATTTGACATATCATGGTATCATTATGAGATATTAATGATTACAATGATAATGAAAGAGATTGGTAGTGGGTACACATGACATTGAGGTTTATATTAAACCTTGAATTTTAGCATTTTTTAATCTCACCTAAATTTATTTCTCAAGAATTAAGAGGATGTTTGGGAATTGTAGGAGGTGGATTTTCTTCACCTTTCTCTCTAGATGAATGATGGTTTTTAGGAGAATGTTTTAGATCCAATGAAATACAAAATTTAAATGAATTAGAAATAGTACAAGAAAGAACAAGTTTAATCACTATAATTACCCTAAATTCGGAGTTAAATTTGCCTCTTTGATGTAGGGGCACATATGACTTACTAAAAATAAAAACATGGAAGAAGCACATGAGAATGAAAACACATAAGACGAGGAAAGGGAAAGTAAAATAAGGATACATGCACGATAGAATTCTAGGAGGAACTATCAATAAGAAAGATGCGGAAGGTCATAGAGAAACAACAGAGATCAATGAGGTGTCTTGTAGCCATGAAAGAAGAATGAAAGGATGTGTGGAAGGATGAAGACATTCTAAGAGAAAGACAAATAGTCATCAAGAAAAGTTATAGGAAGGAAGAAGGAATATTGGTAGAACATTGGCCATGAGGCAACTAGTCGAAGAAAGAAGAGGCCATAAAAAGTAGGTCAAAATCAAGGAGGGTCACCCGAAGAAAATGATAAAGATAGAAGGAGAAGTGGATTGAATCCAAAAACATAGGGGAATGAGTAGAGTAATTTCCCATAGGATGGAGCATGAGAAAGAGTGTAAGGGATATAAATAAGGCCAAAGGAACTAACCATGAGAAGATAGAGATGCATAGAAGAAAGGCACAATAAAAAAAAGAGGAATCAAAAGGATGGATGAATGAGGAGAAGATACGTAGGAGCCGAAGGTGCATAAAAGTGTAAGGAGGAACTGATACAAGAAGGTGTGAAAATAATAAAGGGAACACATGGAATTTTTAGAGAAGAAGAGGAAATTCATAAATAAAAAAGAAGGATGAATGAGAAGATAAGGACATAGTGATAGGTGGTAGATAAAAGGAAATACATAATAGATCTACATCTTCATGTTGTTGAGGGTGATACGATGATGAAATGGTTGATAAGGAAGATTCAAATACTCGATAACATACCACAAGGGGATTAACATGAAGTAGATTACATGGATAAGATCATTAAAGAGCTTAGTTTGAATTTGAAGTCCTGGGAATGAAATACATAGAAGCCAACTGATATGAGAGAGAAGAAGGAGATATAGGGGTGTGTGGCTATAAATATCAAAGGAGCTGTTAAGGGTGAAGGCCTTTGGGTTTTTTTTGATTTTTTTGAGTTATAGAAAATTTTGTGAGCCATAAAAGGAGATAGAGGCTATGAAGTAAGTTAGAGGGACACAAAGGGACCAAGAAGAGAGGTCGACATCGACCTTTGAGCCAATTGAGTGAGGTGAGATGAGTATAGCTTAGCCCTTGAGATGCCAACAATTGTAAGATCCCCATTGTGGGAAGATTTTAGATGCCATATGAATTTCCAAACTAATGAAACATAACCAGTTTCAATATGCTATGTTAAAATATAAAAATGGTAGGATTAAGGAGTACACGGTGGAGATTTTTTATATATATTTAAAGTGGTATCATAGATGGTTCTTTCCCATGGAAAAGTGAGGAAGTGAAGTAGCTAGCATATTGCCAAAAGTGAGGTAGCTAGAATGGAAATATTGTGTTATCCACTATGATAAGTTGGTATAAAACGTAAAAGAATACAAAGCAATAAGATTGTTGAGATGACACCAAGGAAGGGATATGTGTCGGATACACCATTCACAAAGAATCTCAAGGAAATGATGGAGGAGATTTAGGGACTCTGAGAAGTGCAGACCCAACAAGAGAACTTAGTAGAAAACCAACTAAAGGAGAAAGGTCATGTGACTAGAGGTGATGAGGAGGTGGATAAAGTGAAGGAATCTATGGAGAGTCAAGGTCTCAATGGAAATAATGCACAATGAGTGTTAGGAGAACATAAAAGAGATAAAGCATGCATGAACACACATGAATAGGTTACACATGAAGAGTGTAAAAAGAAGAAGAACCTAATGCGGGATTACCACCAAGAGAAGAGGGTTAAAGCGTAGGATTACCACATGAATATGTTTTGGTAGAATTCCATCAGACCAAACCACATGAGAGTATCATGTTGGTAAAGGAGGTTGCTAAGGAAGAAAGAGATATGTTTAACTCCTTGGATCACAAGGTGGAGTGAGAGGTAAAAAGTGTGTAGGAAGAAAATGGGAGCAAATAATACTCATGAGATGCATGGGAGAGCATATTGGAGGGAAAGGAGTGGGGTGCACCATAATGAGTGCAAAGGAATATACCCTAGTAAGAGGAAGGGGTAAAATATGTTGCGTGGAAGAAATAAATCCAAGAGGAGTAGAAGAGCACAAAGACAAGAACACACACAATGATGGGAACAACATTGTAGAAGAAGATAAGAATTATTGGGAAATTACTAGAGTATGCATGAAAAAGGGTATACCTGGTAAGAAGATATAGGGTGATCTTAAAATAATGCATGTAGAGAAGTGTGTAAGTGGATAAGATAGCATGATATTAAGGGAGTGTGAAATAGTTTCAGATAAACTACAAAAGAATGCGAAGAAGTTAGAATTGAGAGATTCGGGAGTGGTTTTGCCCAAATTAAGTTTTTTCGAAAGGAAATATATGTAGAGTAACTAAGGATAGTTTCTAAAGTGCACATGGAAAGGGGAAAATAAGGATCATAAGATATTAGTAGAGATCTCAAGCATGAGTCCTATGGAGAGGCTTCAGAAGTCTTACACAAAGTAGAAGGCACATGAAGAGAAGAGAAGAAAAAGAAAGAAAGTGGCATGAAAAAAATTTCCACAACAAGAGGGAGTAGAAAATAAATGCCTATGCATGAGTGCACTCTAACATAGCCTAAGAGATAAGGGAAAGAAGGATCCCTCAAGAAGTCTTCAAGAAAGGGAGATGCAAGAATGCAAAGTATTTGTGTTGGAAAATGTGCACAAGAAGATGTATGAGAAATGGAGGAAGAAAAAAAAGTTTAGATTACTGGAAGAGAAAAAAGAAGGAAGGGAAAAAGGAGAAGTAGAACACAAAGAAAGGAATAATGAAAGAAGGAAAAGGTCATGAAGAAAGGATAGAAAACAAAGGAAAAATTGCAGAAGGGCCACACGGAGTAAGAAGAGATAGAGAAAGCCAAAACTTGTGCAAAATAAGGGTGATAAGAATCTCACTGAGGATTAGGAAGGATGATCCACCTAGAGAAAATAAGTTCATGGCTAAAAGGAACTCATGAGGAAATATAAGAGGATGTAACATGAGTCACCAGAAGTGACAAGGAATTAGAAAATGTATGGGAAGAAGCATAGAAAGAAAATGTATGGGAATTAGAAAATTTTTGTAGTTTATTAGATGCAGTAGTTGTGAATAGTTATTTGAAGGGTGATTCTATCACTCACATCTTCTTGAGGAGGACCTTAATTTTAAATTACCTCAGATGTTTGATGAAGGGGCATCCGGGACTTAAGAAAACTCGCACATATGGAGGAAACACACAAGAATTGGAAAATACGTAAGAGTATAAAAGGGGAAGTGTAAGAAGGATGCAAACACAATAAAATTCAACTAGGAACTTGTTGTCATGCTAAATTTATAGCCTTAAAAATTTAAATTTTGGTCATGATCACCAAGATCACACTTGAAAATTTTCTTTCCCAGTCATTGTAAACCCTTCCTCTAGTCATCGCATCAAAAATTTCATCCTCATTCTATCTAATAGGAACATAATAACATGAATTTCAAGTTTTTATCATGTCCAAGGAATTATAAATATGAGTATTGAGGAAGTTGCTGAGGTATAAGGTAGAATAACTCTCCCTAGAGGCATAAAAAGGGACATTTTAAGCCATTTTGTAGCTAAAGAATATCCTTTAAAAGGTGATTTCAAGGGCATGACCCATCTAAAGGTTGTATAGATGAGTATTGAACATATAGAAGACAATTTTAACGAGTTTTTGGATCCTTATGATGTCAGGAATCAACCAAGAGAAAAAGGTCATTATGGGTGCAGGGAATGCCATGCCTCAACAAAGAAAGTAGACTTATCCTATAGGTTTTGGGAGTTCTAGGAGAATTTGAAAGATTAAAAATATGAAATGGAGATCTCTTGGAATTATTCACATGGTGGACACATCAATTTTGGCCCAAGACTTCAAAATCTTCCATGGTAACCTAAGTCACTATAACCGCCCTCCGAGCTAAAAACGTGGTTGGGCCTAAAATTAAATTTAAATGAAGAATTAACTCTTATAAATGGTTGGAATGGTCTTAAAAAGTGTTTTGGAGTCAAAATCATATAAGGTTTGGCCTCTAAACTCCATGTCACGCTCTTGGGGCAGAAAAATCACTTCCGGTGTTCTAATTTCAAGTTGGGATGATGACATAGAAAAATGACATAAGATTGAGCATAATTTTGAAGGTTTTGCATTCATTTTAACTTTTACTAAGGTGAATGGGTACATTAGGGATAATAAATTATTCTCCCCTATGTATTGACATGTTTCATCACTTAAGTGATAACTTATGTTGTTATGGAAGTTGTAAATGCGGCTTTACTCGAATCGGCCCCTCTCCTCATGTTAAGATGAGTTGTCACACAATTTTGGATCTTGTGTGTCCCTTTTACCATGTACCTTTGTGAAAGGTTATATAGGGGGCATAAAATTATGCTCACCCATTATTGGAAACTTCTTTGTCACTTAAAATGACAACCTTGGTGTTAGGGAAGTGTAAATCATATAAACTTATCCCCAAGCAAAAATTGTCCCCCCTCTTCATGTTGCATGCACCCATGAATTTTTTTGAGCCAATGGTGTCCCCTTTAAGTTTACCAATATATAACAGGAAAATAAGAAGAATAAAATATGCCCCCCTCTCCCAGTCAGCCCCTGGTTACATGGAGGACTCTATGCAGCTTCCGGGAGAATACTTTTGAACCCTCTCATCTAATCCTCATGCCACAACATGCTGCAACACGTCAAGATATGGTGAAAATAAATTTTTTGTGTCCCTCTTTTCCCTTTTCACCTCTTTTCTTCTATGTTTTTTATGGTGCAATCTCACTTTAACCTCCATATGAACTTGATTATGCTTGTTAGGTTAAATTTTAGTTAGAGGGTGTAAGTAAAATGAAATAACTTTGTATCTAAAATAATTAGAATATTTTTATGTTTGAATTCTATGATGCTGCCCCGACTCCATTTTTTCATAGGCATGCTGGTGAAATTATTCTAGAACCTTAAGCTTGAAAACCATTTTTCCTCATAACTCCATAACCATGCACCCAATCTACATGAAAATTCACTAGTGCATTCCTCCCGAAAACACATTCACATTGAATATAAAATTGCTATCATTTATGATCTATATAATTTGTAGTAATTAATACAAATCTACTATCCATACACATGACTTTTCAGATCTATGAAGTTCTAGCAAATAAAAATCTCTCAAAATTGGAGCAGAAGATCCCAATACAAAACCTAAAATTTTGAAACTAGTTTCATTTCATTTCAACACCCAGAGGTCCCATTTCTAAAATTTTTAAGTTTTTACAAAACATATTTGTCTAAAAAATTGCAAGTTTCAAAAACAAGAAACCTTCATTATTCCCATCACTCCTTACAAGTCATAAACATAAAAATGTGACCATTTTGAAAACTTACTAAAAATAACTATCCAAAATAGGACTTGTTAAACATATAAAGTTTTAGAATTGGGGTAAAAATTTCCACATCCATTCATTTCCCATATGTCTCACTACTTCTCACATCATGAAGATCAAATACTCAGACTTGGAACCAATTTTCACTTTAAACATTGAGTATCCCAATGTGGGGGCAATGATGTAACCCACATGGACCTAGAAGATTTAAAGGAAATAATGTTGAATGAACCATAAGAACCAATGGAGGAAATGATCTTCTCAAGTTAGCTATTCGAGTAGGTTCCCACTCTCTATCTATTCAAATCACTAAGTTAATTCTAGCCTAGGAATAACACTATGATTTTGATTCCAGAAAAATCAAGGAAGATGATAACTCAATCCTTGTAGTCCTCAAAATGAAGAACATTTCTCGGCTGCCTACAAATTACCACTAGTAATAACATGTTTATCATCACCAGGATTTTACTTTAAAAAATGGGCAAGGAAAGACTCATACCTGCAAGGCCTAACAATTGGATTGTGGTTTAAATAGGGAAGTAATCCCTCTCTAATCCATAAGTATCTATGTCTAAGTAAATTTCATGAAGCATGCTATGATGCTATTATCCTAATAAACAGAGAGATGGGAGAAGGAAAAACAAAGAAATTCCAATATTGGATGGCTCAATTCATTCTAGTGGTTATGGAAGGAGACCAAATGAAAGAATGGGGGAAAATAATAAGTAATAACATTCATTGGAAACTATTGCAGTTTCCCACCTCTAAGAAGTTCACAATGAATTTTTATTTAGTATACACCATCAATTTCACAAGGCCCTTCCGAGGCCTATCTTCTACTCCTAATGTGGTAAAAAGGTCACTGTCCTATGAGAAATGTCCACAAATCACATGATGGGAAGGTAATTCTCACTATTATAGGATTAATGATGCATTCACCATGTGCAACATCAAGTTACTCGAAGGGGATCTTGAGAGGAAAATGTCATCCTAGAAAGATGCATTGGTCACAAATTATGGAATTCACTTCATCTAATTCTGCACCTTCACCTACATAAGGGTTAGAAGATTTGATATTTCTCCTCGTAAGCTACCGAGGTACCCAAGTGATAAAATCATCACATTTGAATTATGTAGATAGTTGTCCCATGTCCATACTAGGTGTAAGAATGCTTAGAAGAAAGGTGTGTCTTTTCCTATCTTTCTGGGAATCTACTCATGTAAGAATGTCATAGTTCAAATAAATATTTAAACATCCTTCACTGATCTCAGTTTGTATTCCTACATATCTCATTCTCACTTTGATATTAGGAAGAAGCCAAAGACTTTCATATTGGCAGGATTTCATCATGGTCCACAAGTTGAGGGTTATTGAATCAACTGCATAGATGAATTTGAGGTTAGGAAACATGATTATATGTGAACGAAAGTGAAATGGATGAGAGATTTAAAGTTTGACCATTATTTGGATGGAATAAAAGATGATGGGTTAGACCTTTTCAATCTTGAATATCAAGTGGTGCAATCTTCCCCTCTTCCTCCTACTCCATGGAACATCCGAGAGTTAGGTGACATCAAAGAAATAACCATGGAAATAATTCAAAGGTCAAATTATTAGTCCAAATGAAATATGGATTCTTTCATTAAGTACGGTGGTCTTCTGTCTCTATCTAGGCAATTATCTCACAATTACTTTATCAAGGCATTTGAGAAAGCCACAAAATCTACTCATTCAAAAGAATATATTAATATAAAACTTGTGGAAACAAAGTAAATTGAAGTTTATCCCCCTAGGAGGCTTCATGAGATGGAAAATATAATTGAAAATCTCATTGAGCCCCTCAAATTAGAAAAAAATAATCCATCACATTATCCTATCCATCTCTGGAATCCAAGTGTGTCCCGCTGGGAAACTAAATCAACACATCTTGGGCAAGATGTGATTCCTTATCAATCACCTAAAAATTTTCATATGCATGAATTTGTGTCCATGGTAGTAGAAACCTTCCCATGGGTATAAGAGTTTCTTGGAGGTGAATCAAGAATGGTATAAAAATCCACAACACCTAATTTTGAGGCCATCTCAAAATACATAAAGACCAAGTGAATCAAGAAAGCACATAAAACTTCCCATTTCTTCACCGAGGATTCTAGATCTTAGTATTTGTAAGTTACAAGACCAAAAGTTGTAAAACATATGGGATAAATGACACAAGATGACTAGGTTTTCTTTGGGACAAGTTATGCATGAGGGAGATGTGCACCTATTCAAAGAATTTACAACCTGCCTCCTTTCTAGAAATGAGAAGAGAAAATTTTTTATGGAGCAATCGGAAGAGCATGTAAGAACCCTCACTACCTATGTAAAACAATTCCTAGATCCTAATACGGTGCCACTTACTTTGGTTGAGGCTATCACTCCCATCAATAAATTTTACCCTCACGTGATAAAGAGAGCTCAAGGGTACATCGTGCAAGGGAGAGATAATGACAAATGAATGGAAAAGATTCTAGAAAAAATAAAATTACTACTACCCGAGATTATCTCTTTATTTAAAGTTCTTTGTTACTATTTATAAGGTGTAAATTACCAAGGAGGAAATTTAGAAATAAAAGGCCCATTGAGATAGTGTGTTCCCTATTGTGTCCAAGATGTAGGACCCTATTGTAGTTGTTGAGATCTTGTTTTTGAATCCTCTCATCTCATCCTCATGCCACCATATGCTCCCACATGTAAATATCTAGTAAAATTGCACTTTTTGTCCATTTTGTTCCTTTTCACCTCTTGTCCCACTTTTTAGGGTGCAACCTCACTTCAACCTCCATCTAACCTCAGTTGATAGTTTTTGGTTAAATATGAGTTATAGGGTGCAAGTACAATAAAATAACTTTATGGCTAAAAAAATTAGAATTAATTCATGTTTTAATCCTCTGATTCTCCCCCCAACTCCATTTTTTCACAAAAATGCTACTAAAATTTTCCTAGAACCTCAAGCTTGAAAATAGTTTATTGCTCATAACTCCATAATCGTGCACTCGATCCACTTGAAACTTCACCAATGAATTCCTCCTGAAAATGTCTTGAAATTTATTGTAAACTTGCTATTATCTATGATCTATATAATTTACAACATTTAGAAGAAATTTGCAGCCCCTACACCTACCTTTTCAGATCTATAGTGTTATGGAAATTAAAAGTCTCTGAAAATTGGAGCAGATGACCCCAAGACAAAACTTAAACTTTTGAGGCTAGGTTTTTTTGTTCGAAACCTAGAGGTCACATTTATAAGAATAGTAAGTTGTAGCAAAACCTCTTTGTCTAAATATAATAAGTTTTAGAAACTTACAAAAAATATCTATCTAGAATAGGACCTAATAAAAAATAGAAAATGTTAGAATCAGGGTCAAACTTTCCACATCCATTCATTTTCCATATTTCTCACCGCTTCTCACACCATGAAGATCAAATACTTAGGTCTTAAACCAATTTTCACTCTGAACACCGAATGTCCCAATTTGGGGGACAATGATGTAACCCACATGGACTTAGAAGATTTAAATACAATATTGTTGAATGAACCATAAGAACAAGTGGAGGAGAATATCTTCTTGAGTGGGATGTTCATAACAAGTTATCACCTTCTATCCATTAAAAGCATTGAGTTATTCCTATCATGTGCACACCACTATGATTTTTATTCCATAACAATCATTATAGATGATTACTCAATCCTTGTAGTACCTACACTAAAGGGAATTTCTCAGTGCCTATAAATTTCCACTAGTAATAAAATTGTTATTATCAAAAGGGAGTTTTCTTCACATGAATGGGTGAGTACAAACTCATAATTGCAAGTCCCTGGAAGTTGGATCATGGCTTAAACATGGAAGGAAGCCCTCTCAAATCCCTAAGTATTTGTCTTAGAGTGAGTTTCATGAAGCATACTATGATGCTATTGTCCTACTAAATAAAGTGATGGGAGAAGAAACAACAAAGGAATTCCAAGATTGGATGTCTTAGTTAATTTTGGTGGTTACAAAAGGAGACCAAATAGTAGATTAGGGGAAAATCATAAGTAATAACCTTCATAATTTTTTTGTATGTTATCCAAAATGAGCCCCTTGCTCATTTTGTGGCTAACTCCCTTCGATCTTTCCTCTCTCGTGCCTTAGTCATATTTTTTTGCTTTTAGGCACTCAAGACCTTCTGGAAATGGCACCATTGGATAGAGATTTTTCTCAGCTTTCCAGAAAGGTAAAGTTTTCCTCCTAACTCCATGTATTTTTGAAGTTATGGCTCGACGGAGTTTTTGTGGGAAATTTTCCCTGGACAAGCCCGGGCCAATAAGGTGAGGCCACGTGTCCTGGAAGGGGCGGAGGGAGGTAAACTTGGAATTTTTACCAAGTGTTTGGCAAGATTTCGGAAGGAATTTTTCACCCCGAAGGCCCGCCGACAATTGAATGTTGCCACATGTCCAGGTGGAGGGAAGATAGAAAATTTGACTAAGTGTTGGTGCCATGGAAAAATCTCTAGGAAAGGTCCACACCCAATCACATTATGCCACATGTCCTTAGGCAAAAAAGTGGCGGAGGGTGGAGATAAAATTGAAAATTTTGCGAAGTGTTTTGGTGAGAGGAAAGGAGAAATTTTGGCCCGCAGGCCCGCGAGCCAATAAGATGATGCCATGTGTCTCAAGGAGCGTTGGAGCTTCAACCACGGGGGGGAGAAATTGGGAGAATTTTTTCCAAGAAAAATCAAAGAAAAATTTCAAAGGAAAAGCTCACCCCCAAGGCCCGCGAGCTAATGGGATCTTGCCACGTGCCAAAGGGCACGGAACGTGGAAGGAAAGATTGGAAATTTTGTAAAGTTTTTCCCAAAGGAGGTGCAAAGGAAATTCTCGGCTCAAGGCCCACCAACCACCGAGATCGAGCCACGTGTCACCTTGGTGTCGTGGGTCGGGGGTGTGAAAGTATTTTTCCTTTTTTCCCAAGTGTAAAAAAATCAAAGAAAAGTCCGCTCCCAAAGGCCACAACTAGTTAGATCTTTCCACGTGTCCACGTGGCGACAAAATGGAGAAGGCAGGCCCGCAGAGAATTTTGAAAGGAAAAGCCCACAACAAATAAGATGATGCCACGTGTCCAGCTCAAGGAAAGGTGGTCAAAAGTGATGGAATAGATAGAGGAAAAATTTGGCAGCAAATCACATCGTGCCACGTGTCCTCGGGTCATCCCCCGTGCGGAGAATTTTTGGAAAATTTTCCAATGGCCAAAACGGTGGAAAATGAAGCGCAGAAGGCCCACGTCCAATCAGAACATGCCACGTGGCACCAGGAGTGGTGGAGCATGGAGATTTTTGGGAAAATTTTCCAAATGCAAAAAGTGGGAAAATTTCAAATTTTCGGCCCGCCATCCCGTTTTGGCCCTGTTTTGCCCTAAATTTTCAAACGACCATAACTTTCGATCCAGAGCTTGGTTTTTTGTGTTCTTTATATCAACAGAAATCTGGTGAAATTCTCTACATGATTCTAGGCTCAATTTTGTATTTTGATGGAGTTTGGAGAGATAAAATTGGAAAATGCCTTTGGCATGTAGAAATCAACAGAAATGATGTTTCAACCACCATTTTTAATGAAGAATGGCTCGCATTCTCTCCCAGCATGGTGAAAAATGTCAAGGAATGGACCTGTAAGGATGCCCATGTTGTTTTATTGCATTTTGGTTGGTGGTTGGAGCTCCTCTCACATTTTCCCATGTTTCTCTCTCCTGGGCTCATTTCTTGCCTTGTAAAAGCCAGAATGGGCTCATTTTTAAAAAGAGACACTCTTTTAGCTCTGCAACTTCCTTTTCTTCCTTTTGGGAAAAATTTGTGGAAATTTTACCTTTCCATGCAAATACAGCACCTCTTTTTCCTCTTGGTCATTGTAATGCACTGTGTTAGACCTGGAATGATAATATATGCTCTGTGATTAAAAGTTTTCTCAATCCTTTCATATGTTTATCATTGTTTTCCTAACCTCTCATCACATTTTGGAAATTTTGCATGCATTTTTGTTATATTTCTTCCTGGACTGTGTATGTTTTGCAGTAGTAGGTGTCTACTACTCCTTGGTGCATCACCTTATCAGCATTAGTCTCATTTTTCTTGCATTCTCTATCTCTGTCCCCTTGGAATTTAGAGTAGGAATTAGGAATTTAACCCTCTGCAAATTTCATGCATATACCTGATAAGAGGAGTTGAGGAACCAACCTCTAACCTGGAGATTCTTTTCCCATTTTTACAAGTCCCACACTTGGGGAAAAGATTCAATGTTGTGCAATCACACTAGATGTCCAAAATGTCAAACTAGAAATCTGATCAACATCCAGGGGTGCTGCTGATTTGCACAATAGTTTTGGCATGCCCAGTGGGACCTTAGAGGTCTTCATCTTCATTGCAAAAAATTGATGTGCATTTGTTGCAAGTTTCTTGCTTAAAAGAGCCCTAAATTGCACATCTGGCGACTCCAAGGAAGAAGAATCAACTGGTTTTAGCAGTACAAACCTGAAAACTCATGAGAAGAATCACCACAAGGTCAAGAGTTGGAGAAGAAGAGGTGTTGTTTGAGTATCTGCAATTATCTCCAAGAAGAAGGCAAAGAGGGAGGAGAATTCAAAGGTCTCCATCTCCACCAAACAGAACTCTATCAACTCCTCCACCTGGTAGACCTTTCATTCAATCAACAAGGGTTCTAAGGCCAATCAGAATGGCACAACACAACCCATATGTCAATTTCACTGGCAAGCAGCCCACTTGCTCTCAATGCACAAAATCCAATCCCAATTGTAGCATTGAAGAACATTCCATACTTTACTGGAGAGAATCAGACCACTCCTGGTGATCATGTCAAGGATATTGCTAATATTTGTGCAATCCATGAGATTAATGAGATGCAAGTTGCTATCAAACTGCTGGCATCTTCATTCAAAGGGAAAGCTTTGCAATGGTTCAGAGTCTTGCCTCAGGTTCTATCCAAAATTGGAACCAACTATGTATAGCCCTCCATGAGTAGTTTGGAGAAAAGGGAGATAACTTGTCCCTTTTGGAACAGTTGAAAACCATCAAGAGAGCTCCCAATGAGCAAGCTGATTGACTTCAACTTTAGGTTTCAAATGACTTGGGAGAGAATTCCAGTGGCAGTAAGGCCAACAATAGAAGGTGCTTTTCTATATTACCTTAAAGCTCTAAATTTTGATATTTCTATGTTAATTCAATCCATGGGGGCACAACTATCCCTATTGCTTATAGCATTGCCATTAGAGCTGAAAATTGTTTGATTCAAGCTGGCAAGCTAGCTCCTAGGCCTCCAATGCCATTGTATCCAAGTTTAGAGAGCCCAAGTACTAGTCAAGTGCCTATTTTAGCTCCTATTCCCACTCCTAGAAATTAGAATTCAAGTGAAGCTTCTACTTCATCTTCTAGTGCCTCAAATGAACTTCAAGAAGTCATGAAGCAATTGTAAAATTTAGGTAATGAGCTGGTTACACTCAAGAGGCAGCAAGCCCAAGGTTTTAGACCTTCTTTCTAGCCTCAAGCTCAGCCTAACAGGCAGCCATACCAGCCTCAAAGACCACCCAATCCAGTTGCAAATCAAAATCAAGCAAGACCTCCTGCCAACAGACCATTTCAGCCCTATAATCCCAATGCTACATCTGCCTCTAAAGCAATAGTGCCAGTGCAAAACAACATAGCTCAAGAGTATGATTGGTGTTTCCCATGCAATGAACCTCACAACTAGTCTATGTGTTTCAATGGTGCCTTAAATCAAGCATTAATGGTGACAACTACTGGTGTGGAGGGTGAAGGGAGTCAAGGAAATAACCAACAACAAGAAACATTCCAGCAACAATCAGCTCCAAATGATACCACACTTGTAAACTGGTAGGTAGAATATTTTTGTGGCATGAATCAAACAATCTCCCAAAGTGTTGCAGCCAACACAAGGTCAAAAAGGAGAAATTTGGGTGAAGAACAACCATTGGCTCCAAGTAATCCACAACCTTCTACCACTCCACAAATTATTGGCAAACAAAATGCAGTTCCAAACACATGCAAGGACTACCTAAAACAGCTCCTAGGCCAACTCAGATGCCAGTTGTTGCTGCCCATGTGCAAGGAATGAATGTGCAGGCCAAGGGACAATAGAGAGAGATGCTTCATCTCCATTCAACATCATTGATCAGATGAAGAAGACAAATGTAAACATATCAATGTGGGAATCACTATCCATCCTAGGCCAAAGAGATTTGCTACAAGTTGCCATGAAAGACTGGTCAACTTCAAATCAAGCAGGTCCAAATGCAAGAGAAGGTACTCACAAATGCTACCTAGCCTGAGAGGAATCATGGAGGACAAGCAAGGTAAAATGTTGAAGCCCCCTCCATTCTATGTTTCATTGATCATTGGAAACCATTAGTACACAACTGCATGATTGATTCCGGGGCAAGTAGTTCAGTAATGCCCAAGCAAATAGCTGATCAGTTGGGGCTTCAATATGAAGTCATATCCAAAGGGGTAGTGCAATTGGATGGGACAGCAATAATAACAACAGTTGGAGTGATCAAAAACTTGAGTCTTACTTTGCATGCATGCCCCAACGTTGTTGTTTTGCAAGATGTCTCGGTAATAGACCTTCCACCACTCTTTGCCCTATGTCTATCAAGGGATTTCATAGCCAAGATTGGAGGGTACTTATCTATTGATTGGTCACACATGTTGTTTAGAACAAGATATGGAACTAAAGCCACAATCAGATCTGAGCCTATTGCAAACTTTCACATTGAGCCTCACACTCCAAGCCAAATCAATACCAATTGTTCAGCGTTTGATCAAGAAGATTATCCAAGCACTGATGAAGCTGACACCAAGGTTAGAAGCATCCCAGATTTGACTCTTGATGAATGGGAAAACAAGGTGCATGCTTTTGATCCTTATCAAGAAATAGAAGAATCTGAGCTAGGAGTCTATTGCATGCATGAAGAAAATCAGCCTATTCCTAGCATCACCAAGCCAAACCACAAGGATGACAATGAGGTATGGCAGTTGTTTTTTGATGGATCAAGGAGTAGACAAGGTGTAGGAGGGGGAGCTATGCTTGTTTCACCTCAAGGAGTTAAGTATTATTCAGCTTTTAGATTTCAGTTTGCATGTTCTAATAACACTGTTGAATATGAAGCTTTGATACAAGGATTACATTGGTCAATCAAAAGAAGGATAAAGAACTTGCAAGTCTTTGGTGACAGTGAGTTGATGTCAACCAAGTTAAGGGGCAGCATGTTGCCAAGAATGATCTGCTCAAGTGCTACAAAAATAGGGTGTGGGACCTCATTGAAGATTTTGAGGGCTTTGGCATCAAATCCATTCCTAGAAAAGAGAACCAAGCTGCTGACAGGCTTGCAGCAGTTGGAGCAGCCTTTGATGTTGTTGAAAGCATCCAAAAAGACAAGGTACAACCAAACATCCATGTGATTGTAAGGCCTTCGGTGCTAGACAACAATGTGAGTTGGCAAGTGTTTGAAAATGATCAACAAATCATCCATTTCTTGCAAGAAGAGGCTGAGTTCTCAGCTAAAAATCAAGAAAAGTTGGAACAACAGTATGGTGACCAAGTGGTACAGCTGAGAACCAACAAACTACCAAAGGGACTTATTACTTTGGAGTCCATTTTCAATCCTAATGATCAGTTTAGGAAGGAGAAAGCAAACATCCAAGTCAAGGGAGAAGATTCAGTGTCCATCTTGGTGGAAGAAGGCAAATCACTCCAAGTTGGTAAGAGTGACAACGAACAAGAAAGGTATGAGTTCATACAACTTTGTCAAGAATTCCCTGATGTGTTTTCTTGGAGCTATGAAGATTTGAAAGGTTTCAATCCTAAGTTAGCTCAACACACCATTGAATTGGATCCAAGTACTAAACCCATCAGAAAAACAAAGGCCAGTCAATCCACACATGGAGCCTCTCATGAGAAAATAATTGAATAAGTTGATAGAGTCAAGTATCATATTCCCTATCAAGCATTCTAGTTGGGTAGCCAACTTGGTTCCAGTTAGGAAGAAGAGTGGAGAAATCAGATTGTGTGTTGACTTCAGAGATTTGAATAGAGCATCTCTCAAGGATCATTATCCACTTCCTTCTATGGAGCATATTTTACAAGTTGTTGCCAGCTCTGAGAGGTTTTCATTACTTGATGGCTATTTAGGGTACAATCAAATTATGGTGAAAGAAGAGGATCAGTTCAAGACCTTTACAACCAAATGGGGAACTTATGCATACAGGAAAATGCCATTTGGGCTGTCCAACGCTGGAGCTACTTTCCAAAGGGCAATGGACATGGCATTCAAGGATTTGATTAACAACATGGTGCTGATATATCTTGATGATATCACTATTTTTTCAAAAAATGCAGCAGACCATCTCTTTCATTTGAGACAAGTGTTCCAAAGGTGCAGAAGATTTGGAGTATCCTTGAATCCTAAAAAGTGTATTTTTCTAGCCCATGAAGGAAAGCTCCTTGGCCACATTGTCTCCAAAGAAGGATTAGCAATTGATCCAGAAAGAGTTGAAGCCATAAGAGCACTACCATTGCCAAGCCACAAGAAGGCCCTTCAAAGTTTCTTGGGGAGAATAAATTTTGTTCGGAGGTTTGTCCCAAATTTTGCAGCCCTAGTCAAGCCTATCACCAAGATGTTAAAGAAAAGCATAGCTTTCAAATGGACAAGAAGGAAAGGAAAGTTTTGAAGCAATCAAAGAAGCCATCTCTCAAGCCCCAACTCTCATTAACCCAGATTTCTCCAAGGATTTCATCCTCTATGCATTTGGGGGTGATGATACTATTTCTGCAATTTTGGTACAACAGAACAAAGACAATGATGAGCAGCCAATTTCTTTCTTCAGCCAAATCCTGGAGGACTATGAGGTGAGGTATTCTTTCATTGAGAAGCATGTTCTTGTAGTAATCAGGAGCTTGAAGAAATTCAAGCATCTAGTTTCAAACAACAAGGTTCAATTGCTGGTTTCTCATGTGGGAGTTAAAGACTTCCTCCTCAACAAAGACCTGAATGAAAAGAGAGCAGGTTGGATTACTCGTGTCATGGAGTATGACATTGAGATCAAAGTCACCAAGTTGGTCAGAGGAAAAGGATTGTGTGAGCAGCTGGTCTTGAATAAATCCAAGGAAGCATGCAATGAGAAGGAGGTTGTTTTGGCATTGCAAGACAGCCATGAGCAAGGAAGCACTCAAGAAGAAAATGATGGTGTCCTCACTCCTTGCTGGACCCAAGACATAATGCACTTCCTAAACATAGGTCTATGCCCTCCAGAGATGAACAAGACCAAAAGAAGACACTTCAGATTGCAGGCTGTCCCATATGCCCTTGTTGATGGTGTTTTGTTCAAAAGGGATGTGAATGGAGTGCTGTTGAGATGCATTGGTACAAATCAGATTCACAGGGTGTTGGAAGAGTTCCATGGTGGATCAGCTGGTGGTCATTTTCACCGAGAGTGACAGCTCTAAAGATCATGAGGGCTGGCTATTATTGGCCCAAGATTTTCAGTGATTGTTATGCATGGATCAAGAGGTGCAAGAATTGTGCATTCTTCACGGGTAAGGAGAGACTAGCTGCCCTTCCATTGCATCCAATTTCAGTTGACCAGCCATTCATGCAATGGGGTTTAGACTTCATTGGAGTCATTAATCCAAATTCAAGCCAAGGGCACAAATGGATTCTAACAGCAACAGATTATTTCACCAAGTGGACTGAAGTAGTAGCACTCAAGGAAGCAAATGAATCTAGCATCCTAGACTTCTATGAAGGAATAACAACTAGATTTGGCATACCTGCTACAATAATATCAGATAATGCATTGGCATTCATTGGGTCCAAGGTAACTGAATGGGCTATCAAGAATGGGATCTACCTAAGCACTTCATCAAATTATTACCCTCAGGGTAATGGCCAAGCTGAATCTACAAACAAGAACTTGTTAAGGATCATTAGGAGGACTCTTGATGAGAATCAGAGGTCTTGGCATACTAAGTTGAAATCAGCCTTATGGGATGATAGGATAACTCCCAAGAGATCTACAGGTAACTCTCCATTCAAGCTTGTTTATGGAAGAGAGGCAATTTTGCCCATGTCACTTGAGTTGCCAACATTGGAACTCATGAAACAGTTGGAGTTGTTGGAGTTTGGACCCATGGAGGTTAGATATGTAGAATTGATGGAGCTCCAAGAAATCAGAAATCAGGCATCCCAAGCAATGGAGAAGGATCATGCTTTGATCAAGAAGACCTTTGATAGAAAGGCCAAGGATAGATCTTTCCAAGTTGGAGATCTAGTGTTAAAATGGGATGCAGACAGAGAAAAACTGGGGAGGCATTCAAAATTTGATGCCATTTGGAGTGGCCCATACATGGTCACAAAGTGTAAGGACAACAATGCCTTCCAATTGTCTACATTGGATGGTGAAGAATTATAGATTCCAGTCAATGGAATCCATCTGAAGCATTGCTACTGAAAGAAACTCTCCACCTTGTACATATTAGCTTAGGTTTTCATTCCTCCAAGTGCTTATGCACATTGTTTTGTTGTAGTTTAGTTTTTCTTTCCCTAAGTGCTTTGGCACAAGCTTTGTTGTTCCAGGAAATGTGTTTTTACAGCCTTGCTCCAATCAGATGGTGTTCTACCTTCCATCTTCCTCCTTGCAGTGTTCTAATCAGTTGGGGTACCAAGTAGAGAATTTAATGACTCCATGCCCAATGGATTGTTTCAGGAAATTGGTAACTTCATCCAAAGCAGCAGATGACCCCTCTGAGTCACCAAAATTGTTATCCAAAATGAGCCCCTTGCTCATTTTGTGGCTAACTCCCTTCATTCTTTCCTCTCTTGTGCCTCAGTCATAATTTTTTTGCTTTTCAAGCACTCAAAACCTTCTGGAAATGGCACCATTGGATAGAGATTTTTCTCAGCTTTCCAGAAAGGTAAAGTTTTCCTCCTAACTCCATGTATTTTTGAAGTTATGGCTCGGTGGAGTTTTTGTGGGAAATTTTCCCTAGAAAAGCCCGAGCCAATAAGGTGAGGCCACGTGTCCTCGGAAGGGCGGAGGCGGAGGTAAACTTGGAATTTTTACCAAGTGTTTGGCAAGATTTCGGAAGGATTTTTTCCCCGAAGGCCCGCCGACGAATTGAATGCTACCACGTGTCCAAGGGGAGGGAAGATAGAAAATTTGACTAAGTGTTGGTGCCATGGAAAAATCTCCAGAAAGGTCCGCATCCAATCACATTATGCCACGTGTCCTTAGGCCAAAGAAGTGGTGGAGGGTGGAGATAAAATTGAAAATTTGGTGAAGTGTTTTGGTGAGAGGAAAGGAGAAATTTTGGCCCCGCAGCCCGCGAGCGAATAAGATGACGCCACGTGTCTCAGGGGGCGTCGGAGCTTCGGCCATTGGGGAGAAATTGGGAATTTTTCCCAAAGGTTAGTACAAAGAGAAATGTTTGCCCCCAAGGCCCGCATGTCCAATGGGAGTTCGCCATGTGTCTTCAATGAGCGTGGCGTGGGAGAAATTGGGAGAATTTTTCCCAAGCAAAATCAAAGGAAAATTTCAAAGGAAAATTTTGCCCCCAAATGCGAGCCAATGGGATCTTGCCATGTGGCCAAAGGATCGGCGGGAACGTGAAGGAAAGATCGGAAAATTTTCAAAGTTTTCAAAGTGTAAAAAGTCAAAAGGAAATTCCAGCCGGGAGAGCCTACCAAACAAGTCAGATTGAGCCACGTGTCACCTTGGAATTGGGGATTGGGAGCATGAAAGGATTTTTCCTTTTTCCCAAGTGTAAAAAATCAAAAGAAAAGTCCGCCCAAAGGCCGCAACTAGTTAGATCTTGCCACGTGTCCACGTGGTGACAAAATGGAGAAAAATGGCCCACAGAGAATTTTGAAAGGAAAATCCCGTAGTGTATAAGATGATGCCACATGTCTAGCTCAAGGAAAAATGGTCAAAAGTGATGGAACAGATAGAGGAAAAATCCCACGGAAAATCACATCGTGCCATGTGTCCTCGGGTCATCCACCTAAGAGAATTTTTGGAAAATTTTCCAATGGCCAAAATGATGGAAAATGAAGCGCAGAAGGCCCACATCCAATCAGAACATGCCACGTGGCACCAGGAGTGGTGGAGCATGGAGATTTTTGGGAAAATTTTCCCAAATGCAAAAAGTGGGAAAATTTCAAATTTTCGGCCCGCCATCCCGTTTTGGCCCTGTTTTTGCCCTAAATTTTCAAATGACCATAACTTTCGATCCAGAGCTCGATTTTTCATTCTTTATATCAACGGAAATCTGGTGAAATTATCTACATGATTCTGAGCTCAATTTTTATTTTTATGGATTTTGGAGAGAGAAAATTGGAAAAATCCTCTGGCACGTGGAAATCAATAGAAATGATGTTTCAACCACCATTTTTAATGAAGAATGGCTCGCATTCTCTCCCAGCATGGTGAAAAATGTCAGGGAATGGACCTGTAAGGATGCCCATGCTATTTTATTACATTTTGGTTGGTGGTTGGAGCTCCTCTCATGTTTTCCCACATTTCTCTCTCCTGGGCTTGTTTTGCATTGTAAAAGCTAGAATGGGCTCATTTTTTAAAAAAAGAAGAGACACTCTTTTAGCTCTGCAACTTCCCTTTTCTTCCTTTGGGAAAAATTTGTGGAAATTTTTACCTTTCCATGCAAATACAACACCTATTTTGCCTCTTGGTCATTGTAATGCACTGTGTTAGACCTGGAATGATAATATATGCTCTGTGATTAAAAGTTTTCTCAATCCTTTCATATGTTTATCATTGTTTTCCTAACCTCTCATCACATTTTGGAAATTTGTGCATGTTTTGTGCTATATTTCTTCCTGGACTATGTGTATGTTTTGTAGTAGCAGGTGTCTACTACTCCCTTGGTGCATCACCTTATCAGTATTAGTCTCATTTTTCTTGCATTCTCTATCTCTGTCCCCTTGGAATTTAGAGTAGGAATTAGGAATTTAACCCTCAAATTTCATGCATATACCTGATAAGAGGAGTTGAGGAACCACCTCTAACTCGGAGATTCTTTTCCCATTTTTACAAGTCCCACACTGGGGAAAGATTCAATGTTGTGCAATCACACTAGATGTCCAAAATGTCAAACTAGAACTCAACATGCAAGAATATCATAGATGAAATAAACATCGAAACATCATTCATTTAACTCAGTTTTTATTCCTATCTATCTAAGTATGACTTTGATATTAGGAAGAATACACAGACTTTCATCTTTCCAAGATTGCATCATGTTCCACAAATTGAGGATTATTGGATCAAGTGCACAATGAATATGAGGTCAAGAAATATGATCATATGTGAATGATAGTGAATCAAATGAGATATTTTAAGTTTCATTGGTTTCTAGATGGAATAAAATATAATGGGTCATATGTTTTTGATCCTAAATATCAAGCGGTGCGATCTTCACCTCTTTATCCTACTCCATGGAACATCCAAGAGTTAGGTGAGATTAAAGAAATAACCATGGTAGTAATCCAAAGGTCAAATGATTCGTTCAAATAAAAGAGGGATTCTTTCATTAAGTCTAGTGGTCTTATATATCCTTCTAGGAAAGTGTCTCACATTTCCTCTCTCAAGGAATTTGAGAAAGCCATGAGATCTACTCACTCAGAATAATCTTCCAAGAGAAAACATGTGGAAATAGAGTACACTAAAGTTTCTCCCCTTGGTAGGATTCATAACAGGGAAAATATAATTAAAAATACCTTTCAGCCCCTTAAATTAGGAGAAATTTATCCATCACAGTCTCCTATCCATCTCTACAATCCAAGTGTGTCCTCCTCAGTAGCTAAATCACCTCATCTTGGGTAAGCTATGATTCCTTATCAAGCACCTAAAAATTCTCTTATGCTTGAATTTATGTCCACGAGAAGAAAAAAACTTCCCATGTCCATAAGAGTTTCTTGTAGGTGAATAAAGAATGGTGCAATAAGCCACAACACCTAATTTTGAGGCCATCTTAAAATACATCAAGACCAAGCAAACCAAGAAAACAAAAAAAACATCTTGTTTCTTTTTGGGGCTTCGGAACTTAGTATGTGTAAGTTACATGGCCAAGATTTGTAAAACACATGAGAGAAATGAACCAAGATGACTATGAGATGACTAGGGTTTCTTTGGGATAAGATATATAGGAATCATATGTGTACCTATTCAAAGAATTTTCAGCCCACTTGATTTCTAGAAATGAAGAGAAAAAAAAAGCGTGGAACAACTCGAAGAGCATATGAGAACCATCAATTTATATCTACAATCCTTCCTATAACATGTTAGAACGTAAAACTAATTTCATATAAACTTTAGTTTATAATTAAATAATTTATAATAGATTATATTCTTAATTATTTAATATAAATTTTAGGTTATATTTAATTGGTTATTTAGTAACTAATTTATATTAAATTGGGGTATGATTTAATCATACCCTATCACTTAATATGTTCATGACTTACATGATCATTTAAATATGGTCGTGGATCATATTATTTTCACCTCGGGTGAATGGATTGGAGAGAAGTGAGGTAAAGGATATTTACTGGACTGTGTAATGTTTCTCACATAAATGGAAAATTCTCATTTGTCTGTGGTTTTTTCCCCTTGGGGGTTTTCCACATAAATCATGTGTACAAAGTGTTTTTACCATGTTGATTATTTATTTATGCATTTACATTATGTTTGGTCAATGTTAATTTAATATGATTAAATAGGATTTATAATCCTTGTCCTAACATGGTATCAGAGTGTGCATTTTAATCCTAATTTAATTAACCTATCGGGTGTGTCAGTTGGGGTGGTTAATTCATTGGAAAAATTTAATAAATACCCCCTTTTGGGACATAACTTTTACAAAGAGAGTGCACAGTGGAAAAGTTTTCATATATTTTTTTACCTCGCGTGTGAAATCTCACATGGAATAATTACAGGACCACTAAAATAGAGGTAAGAGTTAAAAATTTATATAAAATATTTAATTAGATTTCTATAGTTTCAAATGTGTGTAGGTTGAAATATTTTAGGGGTAAATTCAAGAATTAAATAAAGGTTAAAATCCCAGGAGACAAATTCCACAAGAATAGGAAATGAAATTTTTCTATTGGTCCATGATTTATCAATGTCCCCTGAGTGTGGTAAAACTCTAATTTTTTATTTTACCTTTGTCATTTCAAAAATAATTTTTCCTATGTCCCTTTGTACCCCTTTAAATAAGTGGGTTGCATTCGATCTAAAAAAACTGCAGTTTATAGTTAATTTATAACCTATAAACTATATTGTAATAGCTAAAAACTATATAAAGGTAAAACATATATATTATAGTTTATAATTAAACTATACTATATCCTATATAGTTTAAAAACTATATATATATATATATTTAAAAATAAGGTTTATATATTATAGTTTATATAAACTATACTAAATATTATATAGTTCAAAAACTATATGTTAAATCCTTATCGCTAAATGACCTATGATTTTTAAAACATTTAAATCTATTATCTAAATCCTATGTTTTATAAAAATGTATCCTACAATTAAATGGGGAAGCCCAATTCCCCTCCACACATCTCTTCATCCGCCACTTGGCGGGCCCCGATGCACCCTCTTTCATCCCTCTCTTTGCATGCCACGTGCCTAACCCCGTCCCCTATGCCATTGATAGTATTCCTAATCCGAAGATATAATAAAATCATGCCATACAACACTTCTAAACACACCCCCTCCCCTTGGCGTCTATTATTATCTCTCTCTATATGGGACTTTAGTCCCATATGGAGAAGGTGGCTAATTGTATTAGGCTTTAAAAGCCTTTATATTGTGTTAGGGCGGTGTGACTTCGGTCACACCACCAATCCTTTTTTCAAATGTAAATGATGCTTGGCCATATAGAGTTTGGCTTGGTTGGAGCGGCTCGGCCACATTCCCATCTTTCCCAATATGATATCTCGCCGATTTATCCACCTTTTGACTCACCATTCGGTGAATTTGTGAAATACAATTTGGTTGTAAAATTGTATAAATTGGAAATTGTGATTGCATTGACATTTTTAATACATATAGCTTGATGGTAATTGGAATCAACGCAGCTTGGTGACATTAACAAATCGAATCACCGCATCGAGTTGGTAAAACCAACTCGGTGAGCTATAGGAGAAAAACTCCACAATTTTTTTATATTGATATAATTTTTTAATATTTCTCATGTATTAATTATTTTTTAATTTGAGTTAACTTAAATCCTTCTTTTCTAAATGAGAAATTTATTTCAAGAATAGTGTACATATTAGATAAATAAAGTGAAGTTTTTAATGACACGATGACTAAGTCATCGTCGGTTTTTCGCAAAAATAAAATAAATTTCACTCACATTTCAATAAATTATTACTATTGTCAAACTAATATATCATATGTTTAGACTATTGGTTTGACAGGTCCTTTTTTCATCATGAATTCATCAAAATTCGATTGTGTGGCTTGAACAACGACAAGGGATTTTTTGAACCTTGATTACTATAAACCTCATTATTCTTATTTATTTATTTACACAAAAATGGGATCTAACCACTTTAATATTGATAAATCACAAATGTTAAATGGAAACAATTACAGCATCTAGAAGATACAATTGAAGGAAGAATTTATGGCTCACAAGCTTTGGACAGGTTGTAGAACGGAACACATAAGGCTCTAACTGAAGACAAAGAATCGTAAAAAAGCTGTTGTTGCATATCAAAAAAGGTGTAGCAAGATATGCCCATTTTTGTAGAGCATGAATGATGATTTCATCCTTAATATCGGGAATCAAAAATTTCGAGCGAGGCTTAGACGAATGGAATCAATGCATGAAGGTACGTGGTTATCAAAAATCATTAAATTGATTCTAGAACTAATGACAACTCCCATGAAGGGAGATGAAAAAGTAATAATTTTTTTGGATAAAATTAAAAATATTAAGTCTCATTTGGATGGATGTAACTATAACTTAATTTATGACAAATTACTTTACTTTATTATTTAGTTAAATATACATGAAAGGTTTAGAAATTTCATTTCAATATTGAATTCTAAATATCAAAATGAACAAGACATCCCTGATTTACAAACCCTTAGTGCTCTCTGATTTAGGAAGAGAAAGTTATGAAAAATTTTGATTCAAAAGAGAATGCCACTTAGTCACTTCTCACTCAAAAAAAAAAAAAAAAAAAACCTTCTAGGTTCAACAAGAATAAAACATTAGCTTTTAAACCCCTAGTAAAGATAAGAAACCAAAAAATTAAAAAATGAGTTTTGATGGTAGATGTAATAACTATGGAAAATTTGGACATAAAAAATAAGACTTGAAATTTTTTAAAAAAAAAAATTTCAAAAACCAAAAGGGAAACAAACCAGATCAAAATCAAAATAAAAAAAAGAATAAGAAAAATAGTCCAAAATCTAATGTAATTTATTTATATGTTTCCTTTGTCCTTTGTAAAGAAAAATGAATGGATATTGGACGGTGGTACCTCTACAAACATGAATTTCAGATATGATATCGTACAAAACCCTAGATAATGTGATGAGCATATCTATTTAGGTGATCATTCCACTTTATGTTCAAGGAAAAGGTAAAGCAAAGTGATGTAGCCTAGATTTTACCACTAACAGCCCAAGGCGTGTTGGCACATCACTCAACCTAAAATAAGTGATCACTCGAAGCGCACAAGGTTACTGGTCCCTCTTTTATGACAAATCATTCAAGATGTTAGCATGATTAAATGTATATTTCAGATCCATAACAAATAATCAAGTATTCCACATTGCATAAACTAGATCTAGTTCTTAACCATATGAAGGAATAACTAAACAATTACTATAATTAGATTTACCATACAAGATCCATGCTTAGTTACATCCAACACCAATATCCAACCAATAAGACCCATTATATTAAATACTACAAAACACATAAGCTTCATACATCATACAGTCTCCATGGTCATGTGCACTCATAAATTCATAACATAACACTACAATAATATCTGATCCCTAAACCATGCAAATCAATACATATTTATAGGGGTGGGGACTTTCCCTTCACTACCCATGCACCTTTCAAAAATAGGCTACATGCTAATAATAGCCATGCACCCTTACATGAGAATACAAAATCATGCAAGCTTGCTAATAATAGATCATCTACTAGAATAATTGTTGTCTAATCCTATTAATAGCTTCAAAGCTATGCATGGCACTTGTTCTTCTACTTATCCAAAATAGCCTTTGTGTGGTCTTCAAGTCTCCTATAAAATGTGCTCTGCACTCCATGTCCAAAATTATCCCCAATCTACAAAATGGCTAAGTCCTGATTTCAAACTATTATGGGTGCACCCTATTTTACTATACTTCCACGTGCCTAAACCTTCCATGATTTCATACTTAAGCTATGTTTCATCAGCTCAACATTACCCCACACTAGCTTCATTTCTGTCCCTATCAATGGGAAATCAAACTTATCTATATAATAATAAAGAATAAAGAATAATGAATGAAAGAATAAAGGAACTACTGCACATAAAGAATGAGAAACTATCCGGTGCTCTACTCTTCTACTGGAAGGATCAACTTTGGATATTCAATCTTAATCTCTACCTCTAATGCATTCCAATCACTTAGCACTTTATTTGTCTTATCTAGAATGTCTACAACTATGGATTCCATTTCATCAAGAGTCAACTTTTCACCTTCGTTCTGCAAGACCCTGAGAACATTAGCCATGCTTGAGACCATTCCCTCCATTATATCCATCCTTTCCATGATGAGTTTCCCAATTTATTTTATTCTTTCCTTGTGTGGGACTCGAGAAAATTCAAGCACATCACACTTTGATTCTACCAGTGCAAGTATCTCTACACACCTAAGTGTTTCATTCTTTGCTACCTAAAGGAAATTGTCTTCTTCTACCATAGTCCTTATTTTTATTATAACATCTAGTGTCACACACATAGTCAATGCGATATGTTTTCTTAATCTCATCCTTCAAAATTTGTAAACTGGACTCATAACTTGTAATTGTGGCCTTGGATTTTTTTGCCTCTTTTGTAGTATCCTTTGGTGTTGGCATACACACGGGCCCTTCCTCTAGTAGCAATTGAACTGCTTTGTGCATAAATAATGCGAGTGGACTCAAATTTTGTTGTAACCTTATCTTGAAAGTGTGGCCTCTTCTCTATTATTTCATCACAATGTTTCTCTTCCATTTTGATGACTTTCTCGTGTTTTTGCCTCAAGATTATCCTACTCTTCTATAAGCCACTTGATCTCGGTGGCTACATCCTTCTTATCTTCTAATAGCACTCAAATAGTTTCCAATTTATCAATATTTTGGCATGCATCTTCTACATATACCTTTGTGAGGGAATTTCTCACTGTTCATCGACATCATTATTAGCTTAACAATTATGTGGCACACATGTGGTGCCTTCTTCATCCTACGTTAATAACATGACTCTTCACATACATCAAAATCAGGCTCATCCATGTGAATCTGCATGCTCCATGAAAGCTATTTTCGTGTGTGCACTTCTACCATATCTCGCATCTATCAAATCCCATCCATAGAGGTCCTTGAGTTCTAAAGTATTCCGAACCTTGTGTGAATAATCTTGGTTGGATCATTAACGTATCCAATTATTGGTATCTCATAAGTGGCTTCCTTTGGTTCCTTACCCGAGTGCCTACCCTTATGAACATGTGCACCTGAATTTGACACCGACCCTTTACCTAATCGTGCAATAGGGGGTGCGACCGATGCCTCATCCTTATCTTAACCTTTCTCTAGGAAAATATCCCCACTATTTATATTATGCTCTTTCACTTCCCCTTCATTCATCTTCACCTCCTCTTCTTGAGGTTCATCTGTATCCTCTGGCCCGGACCGAAGTATTGGGCATCTTTGTCTTAATATTTTTCATCCTCTTCCTCTGTCCAAGGAATATACCTCCACCTCTTCTTCTCGTGTCCTAACTTCACAGAGAAGTCCTTGGTAACCTTCTAGGGACTGTGAAGGTCCTGTGCTCTAAGCCCTTGTTCTTTTTAGTACCCTCTTATATTGAGGTTCCTCCGAGTCTGGTCCAGTCTACCTCAAGCATGCATGTTTCAACTCTTCATCAACTGGCTCCTATAATGGTGGGGTCACCTTGCGCTCTCTTTTCTCACCCATAATTGGGTGTTTTCTTCCCCTATGATCTAGACCACAACTTTCATCCTGTAGTTATTTTTCAGCAAGGGGCAAGGATGGTTCCTTATCTTCCAGTGTGCCAACTGTATGTTTCCCCTTAAGTGGGCTAGGAAGTTTGAACTCATTCTCTAAATATTTCCCATTCTCCAACACGGGATTGAGTTGGACATACACAAGGGATATCCCAATCTCACAAATTTCCAAAATCATAGCCTTCATGCTAATATCATCTAAAATTTACCTCTTAATATATGCATACTTACTTGGATAAGCGTAAGTCTTTCTGAAGGTGTGGTAGTCATGTCTACCTTATCAAAGCATTGAAAATAAATTGACATGTGTTGGAAAACCTCTGTGTAAATTCTTGGAAATGCCAAGTAGTGAAGGCATAAGGGAGCTTACACCAAGGGCTCCACTTCTCATCCTTCATCCCAAAGTGTGCAATGCAAAAGTTTTGATAAACTTCAAACTATACTTGCTTTCCTAATACCGAAGGTAAATCCTTGGGTATTCTCCATTCTTCTTCAAACGTGGCATGGAGTCACTCATACCACAACTCTACCCTCTATTTGAATGGTCCACTCATGGTCCCATCACATGTGTACTCCTCAAATATCTCAGCAAGAGATTTCTTTACCTTAGGATATTGCCAAATTTTATCGTTTGGCCCATTCGGCACTCTAATTTCTATAAAGAGAATTGATGCAAGGATCGGGATGAAAATAATCTTCTCACCTCCATGCACTTCCTCAATGATAGTTTCAATAATGAAACCTGCTAAGTTATACACCACTTACTCGGTCATCTTCTTGGTTATATGCAACCATCATTGTGTTCACTTGCGACCATTGATCCTGGTTATTCAGCTTTGTTAGGAGGTGTGTTGTTTCTTGGATAATTGGATATTTATTCATCTTATCAATGTCCATTCCATGCCCTCACTTGGTGTAACCCAGTGCTTTGATTTTCACTATGATCCCTTCTTTGTCTAACAAGTCACTATCAACGTCCTTGCGTGAACTCCTAAATCTTGTCAAGGTCCCAATCAAGTGTGTGGTGATCCTCATCCATCACCCAACAAAGTAGAAGAAGTCCTCATGGAATGCTCATCAACCATTGGTATAAATTTTCTAGTTTACTAAAATATGGAAGTTCATAAAGCTATAAAACTACCACCTTTCTCAATAGCTTCTCTCCCATGTCATCATACATGCCATATCATCTATTGTCCTCTTGTTTGTCTTCTTTACTAGTAATCTATCTAGTTCATCATTGTTATTTTTCATCCCATGGTTGTATTCACTCACATTACTCGACGGACATGCGAGTCCCAATAGTGACCCATGCAAACCCCCTCATGATCTTTGCATCTTTGAGAAATAGATTTTAGGGGCATCCTCCACTTCGATCTCAAATTCCTTCTACTTATTTCCCCTTACGGGACGCTCCAGTTCCTTAATTGGTGCTATAGTATATATAAAGGTGTGATATTTTAAGTTATTTTAGTTGTGAACGTCCAAACCACGTGTGCCCTAGCTCAAGTCTACATGCCCCAGCTCAAATCCAAACACTAATAGCTGATTTCTCCTTCTCGTACACCTTTATGTCACTTAAACATTATTTCTAATGGAATGTCACACAATACCCTACATAAATATGAAAAATATGACTGGTTCGTAACTCTTCGCACTTCACAAATCTCTTGCTAGCTCACTCGACTTCAAATCGCTCGAATGCTTTTGAATGAAAAGGTAGAAATGATTTTGCAACATGTTCTTATATAGTATTTCAAAACTTTTTCGCATTTATTTCTCTCAAAATACCACTTGTACTTGTTGTAGATCAAAATCACTAAGAGAGGGGGTGAATCAATGCTGATTAAAACTTTGACACTTTAGATACTACTTTATATTCATTACTAATCTATATATATGAGCTACAAACAATCAATCAAGTATTCATCATACACATAAACACTGAACACAAATATTTACTGTGGGAAACCCTTTCGGGAGAAAAACCCACCAAAATCGTTGCTTATATTACATAAAGAAAGGAATCATAAGAATATAACACATCTTACAAGATTTATTTAGTGAGACACAAATCCCACAAGGAGCACTAACCCCTACACCTATGCTGATATTATGCACAACAAAGGAACCTAGTGAATATTACACATCACTAATATTTCTTTCGTAGGCACCCACCTATAAGGAAGCTACAAGTCCCTATTTTGCTAAGCTACAACTTAGACTTATTTTACAATCTTAGTTTGATCATCTAGTTATAGATTGCTTTGTACAATAGATTATGATCTCTTTTAAAGCTCGATTTGTGTTCTTTCTGTCACACTCTTACGCTCATTCATTCTGCTCTTTTAGGCTCATTCAATCTGCCATTGTTATTTTTTCTTATCTAATCATGCTCTTCAATATTGGCTCAATCTCAGCCTTCTCTATTCTTCACAATTCTGTAGCTCTTCTTAGCTTGATTACATCGTATTATATTATCTCTTCCTCTGTCTCTCTTTTATCTCTAGTTCCTTAGTTATTTCTCATGATAAACCACCTCGAATGACTTAGAGTTATTATTTTATTTTCAAAAATGACTCCAATGCTTGCTTCAAGATTTACATCGTGTACTCTTCCTAATCTGTTGCCTGTGAATCTGGATCATTAAATGTTTCTAACTGAGTCCAAATTTTATTCTTTTCTTGTTTAGAATCATTATTCCTTCTTCCATGCATATGACAAATCAATTTAATGGAGGACTTCCAAAAGTATAAAATTTGCATTGTTTAGAATTTTGCATCGTGAAATTAAAACAATGACTAATCTTCTTTGCATTATTTTAATTCCTTGAAATCAAGAATCTCCATTGAGCTTATAACCAAATTTCCTCATGGTCAACATGCATTAAATGATGGTAGCTAAAATAGAGAATTTCATTGGTCTGTGTGAAGTTCCAATTGTACTTGTAGTTGTAATTATCTGTCAATCAAATCTCCTTGAAATCTAAATGCAAACGTTCACTCTTTCAATTTGAACTCTAACTGATTTTCCTTGATCCATTCTAGTTCACTTTTATCATTTCACATGACTTCCTTTGGCATCTTTGATCTTCTCCTTTTTGCTTTGGATTTTCCCTTCTTTATGTGGATTTTTAGTTATCTACGGCATCTGTATGCATTGTATGATTTTTTCAACTTCTTGCTTTGCTTTCCTTCTATTTGCATTTGTCTTTTATACTTAGCAAATTTTCTACTTATCTATGATTTTGCATCTTTTCCCTTATAAGTACATTCACCAAATCTTCATACTTGCAGATTTACCTTCTGACCTTCTTCACTTTGCAACACTCATCGCGCTTCAAAGTGGCTTCATCTGGAGCTTTCCTTTATTTTGCGGTTCCTTCCTTGAGTTTCTTTATTCCGCGGCTCTCTTATGTACTTAGCGGCTAACACCTTATATCCGTGGCTTTCACAAATGCTATCTAAGTCCTTTAGGAATTATATTTTGTCATCTCGAATCCTTTGTGAGTTGACACTATCAATAAAACTTCATCTATTTCACATGCTCACTTTACCAATTGACTCCTTTTGCCATCAATGCATCTTGATATCACCTCATCAATCTTGACATCAATGAAAACACATATAACAATGAAAAATATTCAACAATCTCCCTCTTTGTCATTCATGGAAAAATTCCATCATGTAGAAACATGTATAACCTTTTGATGGAAAAATTATTGCATACCTAAATTTTCCTTTCTCCTATTCTTCTATATCCGCGGACTGGTTTCTGGTTTCTTTATCTCTCCCCCTTTGAAAATAATGAAAAAGGCCATCGATGATGTGCATAACTGAATGTACTTGTAAGCTGATTTCTTCATGTTCTTACCTCAAGAAGCTCCCCCTAGGCTTATGCTTCTTATCCATCTGCTTTGGTGTTTACTCCAAGAATGCTCCCCCTGAGCTAATGCATACTTTGATAAATTTGAGCTAATAGATTAGTTCTTCCTCACTTTGGAATTGTTTTTAGGAGCTAATATTTCTTGAGAATGCTCCCTTGTGCTTCCTGTATGCCCTCTAGTTATTGGTGGGATTGGGAATGACTCTTAATTCATTACTTAAGTACTCAAATGCTACCTTTGGTAACATCTTAGTCATTATATCTATAATTTCTTCTTTAGTGCTCACATATTCTAGATTGATATTTCTATCATTTACTTTTTCCCTCAAGAAATGATATCTTATAGGTATATGCTTGGTCTTTGAGTGGAACACTAGATTCTTAGAGACACTTATTGCACTTGTACTGTCACATAACAAAGGAATTAGATTTTCAGATTTTACCTTGTAATCTTCCAATGTCTTCTTCATCCATAGAACTTGTGTGCAACACATCGCGACAGCTATATATTCTGCTTCACATGTTGAGAGATCCACTGATGATTGTTTCTTGCTTAGCCAAGATACCAAGTAGTTTCCAACAAAGAATGCTCCTCCACTTGTGCTCTTTCTATCATCAACACTTCCTACCCAATCTACATTTGTATATGCTTTTATGCTGAAATCATTGCTTTTGGGGTACCATAGTCCATACTCAAGTTTTCCCATGAGATATCTCAAAATTATCTTGACCGCCTTGAGGTGTGTTTCCCTTGGATCTTCTTGAAATATTCCAACAAGTCCTACCACCTGCATGATGTCTAGTCTTGATGCTATAGAGTAAAGTAGATTGCCAATCATGGACCTGTATAATGTTTTGTCTACCTTTGGTGAATCATCATCTCTTCTCAGCTTGCATCCAACTTCCATTGGTGTACCAATTGGTCTTGCATTCTTCCATTATGAACTTTTTCAGCATTTCCTTGATATACTTAGTCTGGGATATAAATATACCTTGATCTATTTGACTGATCTGTAAACCCAGAAAGAAAGACAAATCACCCAACATTGACATCTCAAATTGTTCTTTCACCAAGTATAAAAACTCATATGTCATTTTATCATGATCTCCACCGAAAATGATGTCATCCACATATACTATTATAATGAGAAAATGTTCTCCTTCTTCTTTTATGTACAAATTTCTGTCCATGACACCTTTTCTGAATCCTTTCTCAATGAGGTATGAATCCAATCTGCTGTACCAAGCTCTAGGAGCTTGTTTTAATCCATACAAAGCTTTCTTCAACCTACACACATAATCTTTATCTTCAGTTAGTGAGAATCCATCAGGTTTTTCAATGTATACCTCTTCATTTAGGAAACCATTTAGGAAGGATAATTTCATGTCCATCTAAAACACTCTAATATTCTTGTATGCTACGTAGTTTTAAACAACCTTCGCCTCCATTCTTGCAATTGGTGCAAATGTCTCATCAAATTCAATCCCTTCCATTTACGTGTATCCTTTGCATACTAGTCTATCCTTATTGCACATAACTTCTCCTTTCTCATTCATATTATTCCTAAAGACCCACTTGGTTCTAATCACATTCTTATTCAATGATCTAGGTACTAATTCCCATGTCTCATTCTTTTCAATCTGATCTAATTCTTCATTCATGACGTCTACCCAATGTTGATCTTTGCTTGCTCCAGAACATTATTGGGTTCTATCATGGACAAGAGTGTTATATCTTCATGACTCTTCTACTCTTTGAGTCTTCTTCTTGTTAGGATGCCACCATCCTTGTTTCCAATGATCTTATTTATAGGATGATCCTTCTTGAATTTCTGGAGGGTTCCTTAGTGTCTGGTCTTTCTTCTTCTTCTTCTTCTTCTTCTTCTTCATGTAAACTATCCAAGTCTTCATCATCTTCTTGTTCTTCATTTCCTCTCGTGTCTTTGAGTGCTAGTTTTTCCATATTGTGCCTCATCCACCTTCACATTAGTGCTTTCCACTATATTTTGTAACCACTTGTTGTAGCACCCATCAGCCGCACTAACCTCTTAGTATCAAGAAATATTCCTTCATCACTCCTAGAGTCAAACTTGCCTAAGTTTTCTTCATCCCTTTTGATATAGCTTTTAATTGCAAAAAGTCTGATATGCTTTACATTGGAAGGTATTTTCTTCCATAGTTCATAGGGATTCTTATCACTATTCATTCTTAGTTGAGCTCTATTCAAAAGAAAGACCGCAATATATATAGCTTCACTCCAATACATGTCTAGGAGTTTGGATTCATTTAGCATGGTCCTTACCATCTCTTACACTATTCTATTTTTACTTTCAACAACTCCATTCTACCGAGGAGTCCACGTGGCTAAGAATTGTCTCCTAATTCCATGTTCTTCATAGAAATCATTAAACTCATTTGACTAGAATTCATTTCTTGTTTCTGATCTTAGGAATTTGATTTTCTTGTTATTCTCATTTTCAAATAATGCATTAAACTTCTTGAATCTTTCTAAGGCTTCTAAATTTTTCTTCAAGCATGCTACCCATGTCATTATGGTATAATCATCTATTAGAAGCATAAAGTATGACTCACCATTTATACCTTCAATTCTGGTAGGGCCGCATAGGTTTGTATGAATCAATTCTAGTGGTCTTGTTGTAGAGTACTCCTTTGACTTGAATGACCTCCTTATCTATTTACCATGTAGACATGCCTTGCATAGTGTATCCACGGGTTTGATGATCTTAGGAATGTGTCTCACACAACCTTTAGTATTTAGTTTAACCAAGTTCTCAAAGATCATATGTCCAAGCCTTATGTGTCATAGCCAACTATAATCAACTTTACCTATGAAGCATTTCTCATTATTTATCTCATTCAACACATACATGTTGTTCTTTTTCTGCTTGGCCTTTGCAACTCTTTTTCCTGTCTTTTCGTTGATAATATCACATCCTCGGTCATGGAATATTACATTATATCCTCTTTTACACATTTGACTCACACTCAATAGGTTATGTTTTAAACCTTCAACATATAGAACATTTTTTGTAATAGTCTTTCCATTATCTAAACTTAATGTCCCTTTTCCAACTATGTTTGTAGAGTTTTTTTCACCAAATCTCACAACACCTGATGCATTATTTGACAAAGAAATAAATTTAATTTTATCACATGTCATGTGACTAGAGCATCCACTGTCTAAATACCAAATTTTATCTTCATTCTATACATGGAATGTGGTTTGTACTACTGAGAAACATTCCTTTCTCTTATTCTCATATTTCTTTACATATATCCACTTTTGTTGTTTAGGCAGCTCTTGTTTCCTTAATGGTGGATTATTTATTTTCTTGTGATAGGTGTATTGAGCAGCATTAAATTTTGAACTAGTGTAAGATGGGCCAAAATTTCTTCTATAGCCTCTAGAGTTCTTTCTACACTTCACGGATTTATGTCCAAATTGATTACAAGAAAAACAATACCCATAAAAGGAATTTGTGTACCTCATTGCATAGGTGATCCTAGGAACAATGTTTCTTCTTCTCATGGGTTTGTGGAAACCTTTATTTATAGTAGAGGAAGTACTTGGTGTAGCCGCAGACTTATTTTCTTCAGTCTTTTGCTGACTCTTTCTCCTTGCTTTCTCCCTTGAATCCAATTCCAAACTTGTTAGTTATATCTCATTGGCCACTGAGTATATCAGTTAGCATAATAGAGCTCTTTTCTAGATTTTCATACATAGCTAGTTTTTTGAACATTTGGTCCATCTTAGATTTCAACTCCTCCAATTTTGTGTTCAACTTTGAGCACTCATCCTCTTTTTATTTGTAGGACTTAGAGATCTTCTATAGTTGAGTTTCAAGTTACTTTAGCTCATTAACATCCTCTAGTTATTTTTGTGCTTGTCTTTTCTCGAAGATGCGGATTTGTTCCTCATAATCCCTTAATGTGCATCTTAGTTTCGATCTTTCTTTCGCATAGTCGCAATTCTTCAACTGCAATCACTAGCTCGCTTCAAGATTTACTTGAGCTTCCTCTTCATCAGAATCTTCATATTTAATAGATTTATTCCCTCTAGAGCTACATTCTTCATCCATGTCCAAAGCCATAAATAGACATTTTGATTGATCTTCATTATCTTCATTTTCTGAGTTTTCTATGTTGCTCAACTTTGATTCACTAGATTATTCTTTAGAGTAGAAGTTTCTTTTGTTCTTGAATAATTTCTTCTTGTTATCTTTCTTTTTATACTTAGTTTCTCTTCTATTATGTTTATGATTGTGTTCCTCATGTTCAGACTGATTGTCCTTATTCTTGTTTGGACATCTGCTAGAAAAATGTCCTACTTGACCACATGTAAAACATTTGAATGGGAGTTTTCCTTTGTACTTACCAGAGCCTCTTTTAATATTCCTCACAAATAGTGCATAAATATTTTATTAATCCAACTCATCCGTGGAACCCGATTCTTCTTCATCTTCTTGACTGGACTTTGTTTCTTTCTTGACTTTGAAAGCCACTTCTTTCTTGGTGGTCTTGGTTCCAACAATTCTCATCTCATATGCAGCAAGGGTGCTCTGTAGCTCATCCATTATAAAATTATTCATGTATTTGGATTTCTCTATGGTTGAAACCTTCACCTCATACTTTCCAGTCAAGGATCTCAAGATATTTTGGACTAACACTGAATCTTCTAGTGTCTCGCCTAGACCTCTTATCATGTTAATAACTTCATCTTTTCTTTGCATGTAGGCCACTATACTCTCATCATCTTTCATTTTTATATTCTCAAACTGAGCTCTGTAGTTCTTTACTTTTTCCATCTTGACCTTTTCATCTCCTTCATAGATATTCTCGTAATTTGGTCCATATCTCCTTCATCGTTGTTGTGTAGTGCATGACTTTCACAAATTCTGTCTTAGTCAAACCACATAGAAGGGAATTAATTGCTCTTGATTTTCACTCATATTTAACCTTATAAGTTGAAGATATGATTTGTGTGGGTGGAGCTGTATATCCTTTCTCAATGAATTCCTAGATGTCAAACCCAAGTGACATCAAATATGTTTTCATCCTTATTCTCTAGAATGCATAATTTTTTCCTGTGAACAAAGGTGATCTGGATAGTGACAAACCACCTTGTGCCTAATTTGATGCCATGCTTGTGATAGGAGGATCTCCTCAAAGATTTTAAGATTCTATAATGAGGACTCACTCTGATACCAATTTTTACAGGACCACAAGCATTGAGAGGGGGTGAATTAGTGTAGATTAAAAATTTGACACTCTAGATACTACTTTATATTCTTTACCAATTTGTATGTATGAGCAACAAGCAATCAATCAAGTATTCATCATACACATAAACATTGAACACAAAGATTTACCATGGGAAACCCTTTTGGGAGAAAAACCCACCAAAATCGTTTCTTATATTACACAAAGTAAGGACTCATAAGAATATAACACATCTTACAATTTTTTTAGTGAGACACCAAACCCACAAAGAGCACGAACCCCTAAACCTATGCGATATTACGTAAAACAAAGGACTCTAGTGAATATTACATATCACTGAGATTTATTTCTTTAGGCACCCACCTATAAGGAAGCTACAACTCCCTAAATTGCTAAGCTACAACTTAGAATTCTTTTACAATCACAATTTGATCATCTAGTTATAGATTGCTTTATACAATAGATTATGATCTCTTTTCTAGCTTGATCTATGTTCTTTCTTTGTCACACTCTTTTGATCATTAATTCTACTCTTTTAGGATCATTCAATCTACTAATGTTATGCTCTACTTATCGATCATGCTCTTAAATATCGGCTCAATCTCACCCTTCTCTCTTCTTCACCATTGTATCTCTTCTTAGCTTGATTGCATTATATTTTCTTCTCTCTACCTTTGTCTCTCTCTCACTCTAGTTCCTTAGTTCTTTCTCAAAGAGAAAACACTTTGAATGAATTACATTTATTGTAACATTCCCATTTTAAGACACTAGAAACAAGGGAATTTTTTTACACAGTGTTATCCATTCTAAATAAAACATCATTTAGAACACACATTCCATGCCAATCAATCTCATAATAGATAACCATATGTAGTTGTTAATGACTCAAGTAAATTATCGATCTTTCATTTCATGACTCTGTTATTAATCGATCTCTCACATTTGACTTTAAGTATAGAATAATTTATTTATACTACGTATAATTGGTTTTCCTACCCTATTCAGTACTTGAGTGATATTTTTAAGAACCTATCTGAATATTTGTTAGCAATATTCATCTCGACATCATGTTTCTTTAAACTAGGTGACATAGGATAACACAACCAACAACTTGCAATACTTTGGCAAAATATTTCCAACATACTATTCATGTTACTATTCCTAGACAAAGATACTCATCAATTCGGACTACATCCTTCACCTCACTCTACCGTTATCTAGAATGGTCTTTACCGACTCTCGTCAGTCCACTTGTCTTTGGTTTGACTCCTAACCGTGTTAGTGATATAATATGACGTATTTAAATCGCTTCACGATGACTTAGGGTATAGGGGCATGCTCAATTGACCTAAGTCATTTGAATGTGCCACTTTATCCTATGTCATGGAGAGCTACTTCCTATTCCAATTCATATAACTAACTTGACCTAGAGGGAAACTAAGTTCAAGTCTAGATGTGTGTAGATCAAGATGATCCAACGCTGAAGGGTGTTGCAACATGTCAACTGCAACATTGTATCCTCGTGAAGACCCAAGTCTTCACAAGGTACAATACTGTAGTTGGTGTGTGCCAACATCCATCAAAGCCACTCCATTTTGATGTACACACCTCAATGAGGGTTATCACTGGATTAAATTAGAGTTAGGATTCGAATTACAAGCAACCTTGCAAAACCCTAATCCAACTTCCTTAAGTTCTTGTCCTCATTTGGGTTGATTATAAATATTCATGAATTTCAATATCTCATTATTGCCTTAATGTTTGTTAATTTTTAGTTGAACAAGAAGTTTCTCGTAAACATAACAACATGCTTCATCAGATCAATTTCATGTAATTTAATGATTCAAGGAAGGTGTAAGAACCCTACAGGTTCAGTGAGGATAGACTTCAAGGAGTTGAAGTCTAAATGATTAAAGATCATAACACCTTACATTTTCTTACATTCCTTTGAGAAGAGAATAATCCTTCTCTTTAGATTAAAGTGTTAGGGATCATATACCCTTTTTCCTTTCACACTTCATATAACCTTTAAGTTCATTTCATTTAACATCCCTTATTAAACCATTCAAGCTTAGGAAAAGAACATCAATACCTACAACTTATCAAGTTGCATTCTAGTAAGGGAAATTACACTATTTCCCCATTCACTCGTTTCATTAAATGACCAAAAGACTAAGGAAATCAATCATATAAACCATAACACCAAGATAGGAGTACAAATTTCCTTCACGAATGAACAAGAGAATTTTACACCACAAGTCGAAGTAACTTTCAGACTTTCAATTCATCATGATACAATACAATTTTTACAAGATTAAGCATTTCAGACATATTACATGTCAAACAACATCAAGATCAATAAGAATACAAATTTTCCTTCTTCAACATATTTAAACAATGAATCAAAATTTCCCTAACAAAGATCCAAACTTTTAAGAAACCAATACATCATATTAGATAATTCCTCCTTTTATCACTTACGAAGTCCATCTGCAAAAATTGTTGCACGGGTTAGTTCATTGAACTGAGCATGATAAGCACTAAACATTAAAATGAGATGCCTTCAAATAACTATTTCATTAAAACAACTCTACTTTTATGAACAACAAGAGTAAGCAAGAAAACCTTCATAAGTAATAACTATTACAAAAAAAGTACAATTACTCAATAAGTAATAAATTATAAGAAAAGATCTTAGCACAATCAGCCAATTTACAACATCATAATAGATAAGTAAAATTCCAAACAATTACTTATCTAAATCAATAAAAGTTCCTACCAATTAATTTCAAAAGTCTATCTGCTTTTGAAATTCAGAACCAATTTCATTAAATAAACAAGAGAGTTAATTTCAGAAATAAGAACCTTCTTCACTTGTTTACCAGGTACCATGCAAAAGCATGCACAATCAAGTTTGATACAACATCGTAAAGGTTTTAGGATGATTCATCTAATATGTTATACAATAAGAGAATCACATTTCAGATGTGGCATCCTAATTATAATTCCGATACATTGCTTAGGTTCATAGATAGGCTTCATGTCTACAATGGATAAGAATTTACTCAGCAACATTTACCACTTCATACCACTATAACAATGTTTTAATTCCTTAAATACAATACAAGCGGAGAGGTAAGTATTAACAACTTTTACCCATTTTACTCAAATAAAAGTAATACATTTGAATCAATGAAACCTACTACCAAGTTTATATTTGGATGGAAGAACAACTAACATAAACCGTCTAAACATCCTTTACCTTTCAGTTATCCTACATTCCCTTATTCATTTCGAAATGAAGGATTTAACATCCAACTCCCACAATTTCCAAAAAAAACAATAGAGAACTTACCTCCTAGAATGGCAGAACAAGGAGTTAAGCTTAGAAGAGGTTTCCAGTCATCGTTTCCAAAATATACAGGCAGAAAAAGGACCGGAAAAGACCATTCTCAAACCCACAATTCTTTCAAGAAATATAATCATGAACAGTAAGATACAGAACTGAATGCACATAAAATCTGAATCCTTCAAGTTAGTCTACAAGTAATTCTCCTTTTAAGAATGAAAACTATCATTGATATGCCAAGTTCATTCCACAAAGGGTGCGTGAGACACACACATAGAATGAATCTTTAACAAACTAAAAATCCAAGAGTAAATTATCCATTCAACGAACCCCTCAGAGTTTCACAATCTGATAATCATAAATATATATACTAACAATTTACCAAGTAAATTTCCTAGCTCAAGAGTGAGTAGGTCCTCATCAACCAACCCAGGTTCAAAAGAGACAAGGACAGGAAGAATGTTCCTAAAGGAATCAAATAGAGTTAAGTAATATGGTCACAATGTCGACTTAAAGAAATTCATTTACTAACAACATAACTCACAGTTAAACCAACCAATCAACTCCCAAAATCTCAGAGGAGGGTTCAAATCCAAGTAAATAGCAGAGAAGACTCCCCAAATATTGTTTCCATAATAACTTACAAGACCCAACAACTCATAAGACAATTCACCAAGATTTTGAAGAGAAAGAGAGAAAACCGTTAACAAAACAGAGTATACGTCACACTTTTCTTCAGAATCTTCACAAGCTCGAAACATAACAAAGTAAGCTCCCAAACCTTTCCTACTCAGCTTCCAAAGTAGTGGTTCTATATATTTCAAAGTCAAGAGCAAGTAGTTCCTTCATGCTTCCTTTATACAAGTCGAATACAATAGTTCAGAAATCAATCCATAATTCCCTTTTACCCAATAATCTTCTAAAAAGCCATTTCAAGTTCAGATTTGCAACATGGAATACACACACAGTCCCAAAAAGGGAAAGTATCTAGCTCTCAACAAAATGGAATACGATAATGGAAGGGTAATCATTTACCTTCAAGAAAAACAATCACATGTATTCAAAATGAACATACAAAGTACATAGTTCAGTCAAACACGATACCCTTTCCTTGCTTCCATGTAAATATTACCTTTTCCATCACTAACAAACATTTATCTCAAGAATATGCATAGAAGTTACAGTCCTTGACATAATAGAGAAACAATAGAGAAGTACAAAGTTCGAATCTAGAGACTAATACAACAACGTTACTACTTACTTCATCAGCTTAATATCTATAACCCATTTGGGGAAGACAAGCCAAATCACCCAATGTTTTTCTTAACTCATTCACAGAGAGTATCAAGATGATTTTACCATTAACCCACTTAGGAAGACAACCCATTATCATCATTTCATCAAGATTCATCATTCAAAAGGAAAACAAAGAAAGTAAACAAGTAAGAATCTCAAAATCACACACACAACTATTCTTTTGCAACAAAGCAGAGTTATTTTAACGAAACATTTAGAGAAAAGAAAGCAATCTTAATGGATAGAGCCTATCATGCCTGATAGTGCTTCTACCGGTTCGAAGAAGATTTCCAGCCGAGCCTCCAAGACTTCTTCTTCTCCAAATGAAATCAACAACCAAATACTTTCTCCTCAAATGCCTCAAATACTTCCCTTGAATCGAAAATAGACTAAGGGAATCAAAAATAGCTACCAGTTGAAAATAGAACTGCTGGTTCAAAGAACCAGATAGCTCCATGTAGAGTGAAAATTGAAATGCATGAAAGACCAAACAACCCCCAACAAATCTGCTTGCATGGTTTCCAAGGTGGTTTAATCACCAAAACCGATGACCATAAATGTCATTACTCCCCAATCTCCCACCTATCTCTCCTTGCCACCACCATCCAAAATTGGCGAATGCTATTTCAACTTCTGCATGCATTTCCAATTTTAATGATAATTCCACGTAAGCTTCCACCAAGTTTACATGTCTCTACCAAAACTAGCAGTACTTCCTATTAATTCAAAAATCAAATCAAATAAATGCCTTAGGAACCATCACCAACTTTCCATACAACCCTTAGGTCCCTTTCATTAGTTTAGGATAGATATCCTTAACTTAGGTTAGTTTAGAAAGTATTTACCTTAGGTTTATAAACATTTCCTTAGGTAATTTGCCAACTTAAGATAGGTCATAATTCATACCAATTTAGTAGTAGGTAATAGGTTAAGAGTATACCTAGCATCACCTTAGGTTTTTCCCCATCCCAACATAGAACATGAAGCTTAGGATAGATTTCCACCCATATAAGTAGACATAGCTAGGAAGTAGGTACATTTACCTTAGTTTAGAATACCATTAGGATAGATCTCATAGGTTTAGGACTTAGATTCCCTTCATAGTCCTGAAGCAGGCCTCGTTCCACTTAACACCATTAAATGTCCTGAAGAGATCAATCTGAAAGATCCAAGTGCAAACATACAACAAAATGTAGGCTGATCTTTAAAGAAGATAAGAATTAGTATACATACGAGAGTTCAGTCCATTATGTCCTCCAACCTCTGAATGTCAGTTTACCATTCAGATCAAGTAAGCTAGTTTTAAACATACCTTGGATTCAATAGAATTGATCCAAGGATTTCATTATTATAAGATATAAGTTTGCAAACAAATTTTCCAGTTTACAACCTTACCTATCTCAATGAATGGATTCCTTGCAAGCAACAATATTTCAGCCACATGAATCCAAGAAAAAGAAATATTTTATCCACAACAAGCATGATTTCAAGTAGTCAAAAGAATACACCTTCTTTAGGAAGAATCACATGTCAACGCTTGTGTTGCAAAGAGGTGAAGTTAACAGTTTATCAAAGATGTTACATTTAATCTTTTATCTTCACAAATCAATCCAATGATTTCTTTGAGATTTGCATTGTGTACTCTTCCTAATCTACCGCATGTGAATCCGGATCATTAAATTTTTCTAGATGAGTCCAAATTTCATTATTTGTTTTTTCAACTTCATTCTTCCTTCTTCCACGCATATGACAAACCAATTTAATGGCTGCTTTCCAAAATTAGAAAACTTGCATTGTTCAAAATTTTGCATCGTGAAATTAAAACAATGACCAATCTTCTTTGCATTATTTTAATTCACCTTGAAATCATTAATCTCCATTGAGCTTATAACAAAATTTCCTTGTGGTCAACATGCATTAAATATCGGTATTTAAACAAATAATTTCATTGGTCATGTGTAAAGTTCCGATTGTACTCACATTGTAATTCTTTGTCAATAAAATATCTGTCGAAATCTAAATGAAAATGTTAATTATTTCAATTTGAAATCTAACTGATTGTCCTTGATCCATTCCAGTTCACTTTGATCATTTTGTGGCTTCCTTTGGTGTCTTTGATCTTTTCCTTCATATTGTAGCTTCTCCTTTTGTCCGTCAGCTTTTCCCTTATTTATGCGGATTTTAAGTTATCTACGACATTTGTATGTATTGTGCATATTTTTCAACTTCTCTTGGATTTAATTCTATTTGCGATAGTATTCTATACTTAGCGGTGTTTCGCTTATTTTTAATTTTGCATCTTTTCCCTTATAAATGAAATTTACCAAATCTTCATACCCGAGGATTTACCTTCTGAGCTTCTTCACTCTGCGGCACTCACCTACCTTCGGCGACTTCATCTGGAGATTTCCTTTATTTTTGGTTCCTTCCTTGAGTTTCTTTACTCCGCAGCTCTCTTATGTACTTGGTGGCTAGCACCTTATATCCATGGCTTACACAAATGTTGTCTAAGTCCTTTAGGACTTATCTTTGATCATCTCAAAGCCTTTGTGAGTTGACACTACCAATCAACCTTCATCTGCTTCACATGCTCACTTTACCAATTGACTCATTTTTCCATCAAATCATCTTGATACCATCTCATCAATATTGATATCAATGAAAACATGTGTAATAATGAAAAATGTTCAATAGTACTCAACATTGATTTGGCATTTCTTCAATTCTTCACGCTGCTTGTTTCGCACCACAATCATAACCTTCTCGCGTGCCTTCAAATTTATGGCCACAAACCTCCTTTTGCATGACCTCATTCACCGAAGTACTTTTCAATTATTCCTTTCACTAAGTAGTTTCCAATGCTACAACCTACCTCATGTTACACTGTGTGTCCATTTATCCATACATGATTTTTAATCATGAGCAATCTTTCTCTATCTCGCATCTTTTCTTTGAGAACTTTTCTAATATCTCTCATATGCATACCCATCTTCAGATAATATTCAAACTTGGGCCATGAATCTGTGTATACTCCACCCCACACTAAGGGTATGCATAGTCCTCTATGCATGAAAACACTTATATGGTAATCATCTTCAGTGCTTGTAAGCACGTTTGTTACACAAAACATTGAACTAAATTGACAAAGCATAGCAACAATGAAGGAAACACACATAAATAAAAACATTAAGGAAACCTAATCTATGTGGAAATACTTCCTTATTAAAAACACCAAGAAGACTTATTTATAGTAGGGCTTCAGCCTACTCCCATGGAAGTAACCAAGCAACCATGTTCCGTCCCAACCAATGCACTTTAAGCTTTCTAGGGTGGTATAAAAAAATTGAATCATACAAAAGCACCATTTACCCAACCTCAAACTTCTTATCCTTAATGTGCCTATTATGCCATGCCTTCTTCCTATCCTTTTCTTGCTTCGACTCCATCTTGCTATATCACACATTTCATCCAACTCGCAATAGTTTATCAATGTTCTCTTTAAGTGCTTTCTCATCTGCCAATCCTCATGTCCATGTAATACATAGAGATGGTAACATGAATTCCACTCGTAGAACAACCTCTCGAGCCAAACACCAACTAAAAGGGTGTTGTTTTATTTAACCTTTTATAGGTTATCTTTGTATGCTCAAAGCACAATAGATACTTTATCATCCAAATATTTCCTTCCAACATCACAATTTTTGTCAAGGTATGGCTCAAAATCTTATTGAATGCCTCAATAGTTCCATTTACTTGAGGATGATAGGGTGTTGTTTTATGGTAAGAAACCATAAATTTATCCAATAGTATCCTAATGGTCTCATTAAGAAAATGAGTACCCCTATAACTTGTTAAAATTAAAGGGAATCCATACCTTCTGATAATATTTTCCCATAGAAACCTTACTACTGTAGCTATGGTGTAATCCTTTGCAGGTTCTACTTCTGCCCACCTTGTAAGATAATCTACATAAGTTATAATGTAGCATGATCTAATCCTACACAGGGGTGGGGAAATATGACCCACAAAGTCAATCTCCCACTTTTCAAAGGTTATATGCTAGCAATAGGTCTCAAAGGAATTTCATCCCTATGCCTAGGCTTTCAAAGGTGCTGAAAAATGGTCACATGCATTACAATATTCTTTGTAATCCTTCTATAATGTTTCCCACCATAAACCAACTAAGAGAATCTTGCACGTAGTGGAATCTCTTGCATAGTGTCCACCTGTAATAATACCATGAGATTCCTCCATGATGGCCTCACACTCATGCTCAAGTACACACCAGTGCAAAACTTCATCTCGACCTAGTTTGTATAAGTCTCAGACCGATAAGCATAGAAGGTGCAATGTGAATGGCAAGTTGTTTCTTCTCCAAATCCTTCATTCCCTCAGGTGCCACACATGTGTGTAAAAAGACACCAATATCCTATAAGTATGAGGGAACTTGATTCAATCTAAACAATGTGCATGTGACATTGTATCCTCAATGATTTGTGTGTCTTATTTGGATCTGAATCCTTGGTAAGTGGTCTAGACCAGAATTACTATTTCCTAGCTTAACCAAAATAGTAAAGTTAAACTCCTGAAATAAAAAAATCCAACGGCATATGCAACCATGTAAGATGAGCTTGTTCACCAAGTACTTCAATGCCACATGGTCTGTATAAAATATTGAAGGTGTTATAGCAAGTAATCTTGTCACAAAATTATGGAGTGCATATATCATAGACAATGCCTCGTGCTTTGTAGTGGTGTAATTATGCTATGCTAGAGTTAACTTCCTACTCATAAAGAAAATAGGATTATCGATAATCCCCTCTCTAGAATGGGATAATCTTGTGCCAATGGCCGGTCGAGGAATCTGCATGTACATGAAAAGGTTTGGTCCATGAAGGAAAGCATAAAATATGCGTTATAGTAATCCTTTCCTTCAATGTTTCAAATGTGTGTTCTTTGTGGTTCACCATAATAGAACTTTACCTTTCAATAATTCCTCTAAGAGTGCATCGATCTTAGCGTAACCTTTAATGAACTTCCTGTAATACCCTGTGTGCCCCAAGAATGTGCACCTCACTTTGGATAGTAGGTTCCTCTAATCCCAAAATAATAACAACCTTAGCAGGATCCACTAGCAAGTGTTACTTACAGATGATGTGTCCTAGAAACATTCCAATGGATGTGATAAACATGCACTTTCTAATATTCAAGAAGATTCTCAACTACTGAAAACTTTAAAAAATTAGCCTCAAATTATCATAGTGATCCTTCACAAGCCCACAGTGTCCTATCATCCAGATACACATGCAAGAACTTATGGATAAAATCTTGGAATGCTGTTAGAAAATGCATGAAATAATGTAGGTACATTCTTTAATCCAAAGGGCATAACCATGCATGCAAAAATTACCCATTTAGTGGTGAAAATTTTCTTCTCTTGATCCTCTTTAACTATTCTCACATGATTATATCCAGAGAATTCATCAGTGAAGGAGTAGATCTTTCACCTTACAACACCTTCCAAGATTTCCTCAGTAAAGAGTGTGGGAAAGGGATCTATTTCACATGCAACATTCAAACCCTTGTAATCCAAACAAATTTATATTCTCCCATCCTTCTTAATACCGATCACCATAGGGCTTACCCTTTCTGGCTCCTCGATGGGCTCAATGATTCTAGAATTCAACATTTTGTCAATTTCTTCTTTCACCTTGACACATAGGTTAGGATTCATCCTGTGAGGCCTCTACCTAACTAGACACACACCTTCCTTTAGCTTTATTCTCATCTCGCTCAAAGATTCACATACCCCCTTCAATTCATGATAACCTTTAGGGAATGGATCCTAGAAGTCGTGTAACAACTCAATTATCTTAGCAACTTCAGATTCAGACCAATAATCTCCAATGATGGCCTCCTTAGGTTCAAAATCCATTCCAATTTTTACTTTCTTGGTCTTCATAGGTTCATCGTAGGCATGTGCCTTCTCATCTACATTTGTCTAAGACATTGTGCGTACCACTTCTATGTATTCTTAAAATCTATATTCTCCACTTCTTCATCACCAACTATATAAACCATCTTACCATTTTCTCTTTATAGGTAGGTGTGCCCAAGTTGTTCTGCATATTTTTCTTCTTCTTCTTTAAAATGTGCCTCTGTGTTTCACTCACCAAGTAAGTCCTAAATAAGTTCCTTAGCCTTTGCACTATCTCCCATAGTCAAACTCATCATAACCTAGAACAAATCATTCTTTGGAGGTTTAGTGGAAAAATAGTCAAAAGTTTGAATCATACTGCGCAGTAAGTTCTTGCTAATTTCAGGTCTCTCTATTCAACTTCACATAGACATACCATGCACACACTCAGCCTCGAAGGTGAAACAGAGATTATGCACCCACAACGAAGGTGGTAAAGCTTCATGCCCCTCTGTGCAGAGTCTCTCATACTACCTGAATGTGGTGTTAAAGAAGATCATTACCATGAAATACATAGATTTGAGTAGGTGCATTTATCCGAGAAATATAGCAGATAAGATGATTCTCACTTTTCTCCACTCCAAAATATTATCTATAAAAACCATCCTCCAAAGATGTTTACGTCTCCGCGTAGAGTATAAAATAGCATGTTCCTTCTTTTGACCTGACATTCCCACTATAATTCCATAGCAAGAAAGAATACCTCAGAATTCTCTTCACTAGTTTACTTTGGTTCTTGGCTCCTACCCAAACACCTAATAATGTGTGGCTTGCTTATGCACATAATTACACTTATTACTTCACACCCAACCATTTAGTAAGTGTCATGTGCCTAATTGTCACATGCAACACTTCTAGTATCGCTCATGGATTGTGCATCATCCCATTGGAGAACTCCTTCCTTAGATGGCTTAAGCACTTCTAGATCTTGAATGGTGCACACATAAATTTCTGTTTAAATATTCTTCACTTAAGGGCTCTACATAAGGTGCAGATTTTCCATCTATCAAGGGAATAATGACGTGCTCTTCCTTATTCTCAAAAATTATATATCCTTTGTTGAAGCACAGATCCACATTATTTGCATAACACCAAGGGTGCCCAAGTAGTGCTGGAAAACTATCTACCTCTGCAAGCACCAAGACTTCAAAGTCCCCAGTAAACTTGGCCCCTTGTATAGTAATAGATGCATCCTTCAAAACCCCAATAGGCATGGATTTTTTCCTATTTTGCATAAAAAACACATTCAAAGATGACTGCACTGGTCATCTACCCACTTGAATCCACGTGTTTAAAGTGAGTACATTCCCTTCTACACCTATGTTAATCAGAATGTTACTAAAAATCCAATCATCAACAACGAGATTCAAAGTGATTTCATTTTCATAATCTGGACTATGAGGAGGGCGGTGACATGAAATTTTTTCCTTTCATGTTCAATTCTAGTGCGTAGAGTGTTTCCCTTTAACCAATTCCCCAATAAAGGAATAATGTTCTCTTGTCACAACATCTTACAAACCTACTTTAGATCATCAACATTTTTCTGATGGAGCTTAGCCGTCTTATTTTGTCCTAAATTCTGCACTTCGTTGTTTCAAACATTGTATCTCACCCTACAAATTCCTAATTACCTCCATGGTTTCTTGATAAACTTCCTTCTAATGCATAGGGTCTGGATACTTTGCATGTAATACCTCCTCCTTTGTGATAACAAGATTCGATTTAAAACTTCCTTGGTGCATGCAACCTCAACATGTGTAGTGATCTTCACAGGTACCAACTCAAGATCAGGTGCTAACTTTGGCATCTAATGATCTTCCATGACACATTATAATCTAACCATTCCCACACCCTTATCTTACTTGTGATTCTTACTCAAGTGTTCATACAAGTCGGGAACTCTTCATAGTTATCGTTCTTTCCAAAAAATAACAAATAATGTTATGAGGGCATTCATGCATGTAATGATCGGAGATTTGCATGTATAACATGTTCCATGAGGGAAATAACTACTTCCACCTCCACGATCTCGGCCTCTCGAATCCTCCATGGTATCCTTGACCTCTACCATGACCTCCTTTGAGCACCTTTCATTGTGATCATGATCATGATGCTCACCCTTAGATTTATTTACAACTTGGTCTAACGCACACCAATATCAATGATATCATGGATCGATTAATTAACCTGTAATTTTCATTTTCATGAGTGGTAGACTTGTAAATCTTGTTAAAGTAGTAATATGACACATTCTTCCTTATCATGTGTTGAAGTAGTGGGAACCTACTTGAATCATGATCCAAGTGACAAATCTCATAGTCTAAAGCAACATGGTTCGCACTAAATTTTGAGGAAAACTATCCTTAGTATGCCCTTCTACTTTAAAATATGTATACTAAATTCCACTACGCATCTCATGCACCAAGTTAGTTTGGTAATTTCTCTAACTGTTTAGCCATAGCTGCAATCCATGCCTCTAAAAATGGGTTCAATCATGTGTCTACACTCCCAAATTCCTCAAAGCATGTAGATATTCTTTAAGTGCCTCATGTGGATCTCAGTATATGGTTTTTGTGATATCGCCCTCTTAAAAGGCATGATCAGTCCTCTAACGAAACATTGAGCATGATTGCTTGGATGTATATCATAAGATAACTTAGACATAAGGGTTTTAAAATGTGCATCATACTCTTGTACACTCTCGTTGTTCCCTTATTGATGTATTTCAATGTGTTGATGCTCTTTTGTTCAAACTTAGGTATATAAAACTCTTTCAAAAAAAGAATACCACAATGCAAAGGTATAATCTACATAAGTCTAAACATGGTCAAATTTTTAGTACCAAGGATGTGCACGCCCTATAGTGTAGTTGCAAACTTAATTACCTTGCGCTTTGAGTCGTAATCCTCTTAGCATGCCATAGTATTTCACACATATGCACATGCTCAACTACATCTTCTATTCCTTTTTATTATAAAAGAAGAGACATCTCCATTTAAATATTCTCAGGGCTGATGCGGATCGTGCTCACCGGATCTAGAATTTATATTTCCTCCTATATTTCCTTTGACTCCAGAGCCACTAGATTAGATAGTGCTTGAGCGAACCGACCCTCCTGATCCTCTTCTTGAAGTATGTAATGGACCAGAGGATGCACTACCTTGTGTTCCAATGGTTTTCCTAAAATGAACTCCCATATTCTCGTGAAGTTGTGCTACTTCCGGATGTTATATCGATGTTTAGCACACCCATGTTCTCAGGCCGATGACACATCAAAAAGATACCTCCAACTAGACCTCCAAATAACATAGACAACGATTGTGCTTCCATAGAAGAATAATCTACCTAATCACATCCCGAAATTGATCGCAAATTAACTCTTTCTACTACAACTCTAATGCCCACACTATCTTGCTTACTATTTACTATCATAGAATCTGGGAAATCAAGCGTAAGGGCTGGGTCACTAGGTAGGATCAAATGCCTTAAATCTGAAATAAAAAATGAAGAAGCTAGATCAAACCTCCTACCCCTGTATCTTTGTAGGTTATGGAGGTAAAACTAAAGGTCTTAGGATCTATGATCCTTATAAAAGAGAGGTTATAGAAAATATGAATGTTAAAATATTGGAAAAACATTTTTGTTCTTCATCTTCTATTTCTACTATTCATGATGATTCTAATGAACTTGAAAATAATGAAAACAACAGTGAAAATGATGTGTGTGATGATGAAATTTCCTATTTCCTCTATAACCAAAAGACCTAGATGGGATGATTCTATTATTCAAGAATCTAATCTTAAAAACCTTCAAAAAATAACTATAAATCAACATATATATCATGATTTGATGATGATGTATGAACCTGAACCCCAATCTTTTGAAGAATATTCTTCTAACAAAATATGGGTAGATGCAATGAAATCTGAATATACTACCTTGATTAAAAATCAGACTTGGGATTTAGTCCCTCCTCCTAAAAAATGAAGTATAGTCGGATCTAGATGGCTATATAAGATTAAATATAAAGTTGATGGCAATGTTGATAAATTCAAATCCAGTTAGTAGCTCGAGGGTTTACTCAAAAACTTGGTATCAAATATGTTGAAACCTTTACACTAGTTGCAAAAATGAGCACTGTAAGGATTCTTATTTCCTTAGCTTCTCAATATGGTTGGGAAATCCATCAGATGGATGTCAAGAATGTATTTCTGAATGGTGACTTAAAAGAAGAAATCTATATGACCCAACCTAAAGGATTTAAAGAACCAAGTAAAGAAAAGTATGTTTTTAAATTGAAAAATCTCTATATGGATTAAAAAAGCTCCCAGAGTTTGGTATGCAAAGATTAACAATTTTTTCAATGAAGTTGGATTTTCTAAATGTTCTTCTGATAATGATTTATTTGTAAAAATTAAAGAAAATTAGATTATTCTCATTGTATTGTATCTTTGATGATTTAATTATTAGTAGTAACTCTAACGGTTTAATTATGGAAATTAAATCTAAATTAAAACAATAATTTGAAATAACTAATTTAAGATTATTGCATCATTTCTTAGGCATGGCTATATATTAGGATAAAAATTCTATTATTGTATCTCAATCACAATATGCCACTAATTTTCTTAAAAGGTTTAATATGTTTGATTGTAAACATGTTTCTATTCCTATAGAAGTTGGATGTAAACTAGATCCTAAACTTGCATGTGAAAAAGCTAATCCTACTTTGTACAAGAAACTTGTAGGTAGTTTTATTTATCTAACTATTACTAGACTTGACATTGCTTATGTAGTAGGGATTTCTTCGAGATTTATGTAGGAGCCATATTAGGATCATTGGAAGTTAGCCAAAAGAATATTGCATTATATTAAAGGCACAATTAATTTTGGTTTACATTATACTTCTTATAATAATGCATATTTATATGGATATTGTGATTTTGACCATGCTGGTGATGTGATAGATCACAAGTTATGTGTTTAATTTTGGTGTAGGTTCCGTTACTGGAGCATAAAAATTAACAAAACTCTCCATTTCTTCTACTGAGGTAGAGTATAGAAGTGCAATGGAAGCAGCGAAAGAAGCCATGTGGCTGAAGAGGATGTTAGAATAGATACACATGGAAGCTAAAGGAATTACTCCTCTTCTATGTGATATCCAAATTTTTATTTCTCTTGATAAGAATCTAGTTCAACATCAAAGGAAAAATCATATAGAGATTCATATGCACTTTATCTAAGAGAAGGTTCTCTGTGGTGATATAGATCTCCAGTACTACCCAACTAAAGATCAAGTTGCAGACATGTTTATGAAGCCATTGTGTGTTGTAAAATTATACAAGTTTCATGTAATTCTTGGCCTTTCAGAGTTTCCATTGAGGGGGAGTGTGCATGGCAATGTCACCTCCTAATGACCGGTCGGTTGATATCTCCTTCTCTATACTTCTTCTCCATTTGTAAAGCATTGTAAAAATATCTTTATGATCTTTGTAAACTTATAACTCTAAGTTTATGGTGTACAATCCAGTGTGTTGCATTTATTTGTAAAGGAGGTCCTTGTGTTATAAAAGGCTCCTAGAGATTCACTTTGAGATTTTCTCCATGAGAAATCTGTGAGATGTAGTCTCAAAATCATGCTTATCCTAAATCATAACTTTTGATTTATGGATTCCAAATCCTTTTGTACCTAAAGGTAAGTTGAGCATGATGAATGTGTTATAAATCCTTCAAAAGTGATATGCTAGCCTAAACCTTCACTAATGGTTTATGGATTTGTAAACCGTATTGCATAAACATATAATGTTGGTATATGGTTCCCCACTTAATATTAAGGGGGATTTTAGAACATAATATTAATTGCCTATATTATATTCTTAATTATTTAATATAAAATTTAGGTTATGTTTAATTGGTTATTTAGTAACTAATTTATATTAAATTGGTGTACAATTTAATCATACCTTATCACTTAATATATTCATGACCCGTTGGGTCATTTAAATATGGTCAGGGATCATATTATTTACACCTGGGGTGAATGGTTAGAGAGAAGTGAGGTAAAGGAGATTTACTAGACTATGTAATGTTTCTCACATAAATGGAAAATTCTCATTTTTCCATGGTTTTTTCACCTTCGGGGTTTTTCCACGTAAATATTGTGTACATTTTTTTACTGTGTTGATTATTTATTTATCCATTTACATTATGTTTGGTCAATGCTAATTTAATATAATTAAATATGATTTATAATACTCACCAAAAACGGTTCTATTTCCTCTAGAAAATGATATCTCTCCCATCATTAGCTTTGATCCTCAAATGATCAAGAAATCTCAAGGGTACACCATGCAAGGGAGAGATAATGAAAAATGAGTGGAGAAGATTCGGAAAAGGGAAATGTACTACTACCCGAGGTTCTCTCTTTATTAAAATTTTCCCTTTCCATTGTTTCTAAGGTGAAAATGACCAAGGAGGAGATTGAGAAAGAAAAGGCCCACTAGGATAGTGTGTTCCCATTGGTGTCCGAGATGGGTTGTCTTTATTCTCACTCCTTAGTGAGCAAGAATGCATTCACTTCTATCGCAGACAATTCTTCTACCATATGGTCTCATATGATGAGTGCTGGATATGATATGATGAATGATGATATCTCAGAACTTGAGTCTTGTGGAGAACATGTATATGAAATATTGGGAAATGTCAACAAAAGTGTGTAGAAGCTTGGATCACCTCCAATCAATGAATAGTCATCCTTGGAAGATATCCTTAAGTATTTCCAATATTTGGTCTAGAAATAGGAAGGGGATCCTTTATCTTTCAATGAAGATACTTTGGAATCCCTTGCAAAAATTAGAGGCTCAATCTCTAATACTGTAAGAGATCATCAAGTCTAGTTCAATCAATGCAAGACCCTTGGTGGTGTTTTCGAGACTTGTAATTACACTTTGAGTTGTGTTTATATTCCACTTGAGGAGAAGGTGGCCTTCAAAACATCTCGTTTCAATAAGGAAGTGAAGGGTGAGGAGTTCATTCTAGGAGCATTTCCTCATAGTTCTCCAAGAGTTGGGTTTTCATCATCAGAAGCTTCTTCATCTTCATATTGATCACTCTCTTCTTATCTCTCTCTCTCTATGTTCTAATTATTCATTGGGAATGTACTTTTTGAATTTTTCATCTTATTCACTTAAGTGAAATTTTAATTTGACATTGTAAAAATATCTTTCATTGATAAGAAAGGGGCTTATTTTTATTCCTATAAGAATATAAAAGTCCACAAGTGATAGGGATCTAAAAATTCATGTGGGGGAAGATGAAGAGACATATTGTAAAGTTATATATTGGGGTGGATTATCCATTCTAACGGTTTGATAGCTATTGTTATCTCACTAAAATTAAGAATGTATTTCTTCTATTTTTCTTTTATTTGTTCCTCTAATTCCTACTCTCAACTTTGTAAGCATTATAATCTTGAATAACCAAGAAATAGATTTGTATCTTTAAGGAATAAATCAATTGAACTTTGTGTCTTTGATTTTTAATCTTGTTATTTCTTACATGGTTATGTTCTTCCTATTGGATGTGGATCTACTATGATTAATGCTAGTGAAATTTATAAGTTCCTATTCATTACATTAATCCACCTTCTCTATATTCTTATCTCCCCTTCACCTCTCTCTAAGAAAATTATTTCCTTGTATCCTATACAAGTAATTTTCCATAGGCTTAGTGGATTATTATTGTGTGATCTCTTTCCTAATCACCACCATATATTTTATATTTCTTGCATTTAATAAATGGGATATCCCCATTCCCAAAAGGAGGAACCTAGTCTCGGACCATTAGTGAAAAATCACTATTTTTCCCTTGTAATAAATTATTTCACCGATAAAATTATTGAGAAGAGAAAGGGGAAGGTTGAATATAAGTGGAAGAGATCAAAGAGGTGTCCTGTAGCCATGAAATAAGCATGGAAGGATGTGTGACAAGATCAAGAACTGCCAAGAGAACGACAAATAGTCATAGAGACAAACGACAAGAAGGAAGAAGGAATACTGGTAAAATGTTAAACACAAGGAAACTATTAGAATCTATAAGAGGCCACGAGAAGTAGGTAAAATTAAAAAGGGTCACCGTAAGAAAGTGACAAGGATAGAAGGAGAAGTCACTGAATCCACAAAAATAGAATCATGCATAGAATAATTGTGCATAGAATGGTACATGAGAATGGGTGCGTGGGATAGAAAGAAGGCCAAAGAAACTAGCCAAGAGAAGATATATATGCACGCAATAAAGGAATAATTAGCATAAAATATGAGGAAGTTCAAGGATGCAAAAGGAGGAGAATATGCCCGAGAGATGAAGGGGCATAAACATATAAAGAGACACTAATGTAAGAAGGAACATGCATGAAAGTTTTGGAGATGAATAGAAAATACATAAAGCACAAACAATGAGGTATGAGAAGATAAGGATGAAATGACAAAAGGTATAAAAAGGACAAACATAATGGATTTACATGGTCACGTGGTTTGTGGTGCCTAGTATGGAATGGTCGATAAAGAGGATTCAACCACTAGATAACATGGTGCAAGGGGATTAGACATAAGCATATTGTGTAGATAAACTCATTAAAGATATCAGTTTGAATTTTAAGTTTGAGAAGGAAAGAAAAAGAAGCCAAATTAGAGGAGAGAGAAGATGGAGAGATAAGGGTGTGTGTAGTTACAAATAACAAAGGAGATGCTACAGATGAATGTTGTTAGGGGTTGTTGGGGTTTTTTTGAGTTATGACGAATTCTATGAGTTGTAAAAGGAGATAATGGTTGCAAAGTCATCCAAAGGGACACAAAGGCACCAAGAAGCAAGGTCAAGATTGACCATTGAGATGAGAGAGAGAGGTGAGATGAGTTTGTCTTATCCCTTGAGGGACCAGAAGTTGTAATATACCCATTGTGGGAAGATTGTAGATGCTTTATGGCTTTCCAAAGTAATGATACATAAACAATTTCAGTACATTGTGTTAGACTCTGAAATTGGTGGGCTTAGGAGTACTCAATGGATATTTCATTTTCATCACCCTTGGAATCTCTGTCATTGTTTATTCAATGTTTGGAAGGATTTGATGGTGCTAAAACCACTCGCCCTATTTACTACTCGCATTTTAGGTTGAGAAAATGTAAAAGGTCCAATATCAACTAAGTCTTCATATTTTTAATTTTTGATAGTCATAATGTGTTCACTCTATAATGTGGTTGTGTTATAACATGAACAATCCATAATGCGAGTGTGTTATGTGAAAATTCCCCCAAAAATACTTTTGGCTAATTTTTGGTCCCCCATTTCTATGCACACACACACATATTGAATGAGGATGTCATTAAATAACTTAAGCACATGAAAATTTTCATCTATCTCATATATCACTACAAGAATGTTCATCTCAAGTTGAAGTGTATTTTTGTTGGAGAGTCTCATAAGATGATTATGAAGTTGCAAAAACAATTTTACACATTAAATTTACACAAAATAATAATATTCTTCATAATTAAAAATGAGAGATTGCTTTCTTCGAGACAAGCTTACATATATGTAGGAAAATCCTTCTCCTAAAGTATAGGAAGTGGTTAATACCACTCCTAATTGTGTGTTTTGGTTTGAAAAACTCAACTCACATACAAACCATATACTAAAGATTATTTTCTATAAAATAATAATGTAACAACCTATTTACGTGGGTTGTTAATTCTAATAACTCACCCACATTTACATTACATTTAAGATATTTACTATTTACCATATGGTGAATCAATCATGAGAACACTAATTTTCTAACATCCCCCTAGTGTGAACATGGGCAAGGAACACTGAAAATAGAAAATTGTATGCCATCACATACTTTTAGGTCTGTAAACCGTTGTATGGATATTTTTGTTTGGATCGTTCTATACATGATAACCTACATACGAGAAATTATCTCTCTTTCACTTCTAGTTGAACGTATTCATCGGTCGATCATCTTCCAATGAAGTATGGAAGTTAGAGGATATCTACCATCAAAGGATCATTGTAATTAGCTGCCCTCCTATACAAATATTTTTACATTTTGGCATCTTCCATGCCATATTACAACACATTCAAGATATTACATTAGGAATATCACATTCCAAACATTTCAAGCAAATAGGCACATACTTCTATTCTTGTTCAAACACACAACTGAAAATAAAAAGATGCCACCAATTTTGTATGTGGCCCTATCACTTGTGGTTGACGATAGGTCATTGATTGACCTCATTCCTCCATTTCCTCCACCCTTTAGTTATGATGTTGCTAACTTAGCATAATGTTTTCTTCTCTTTCACAATATGAAACAATTTATGTTATTGGGCGTTGAGTAACACCGAAAATACATCCATGAGATAATTTTTTTATTTTTATAATAACTCAACTTGAATTTGACTCAAATCTAATCAATTTTATTACATATATGAACTTGAATCTAAAAATTATGTTTGAATTTGATAAATATATATAAATACAACATAATTTAAATTCTAAAATAACTCTTAACTTATAACACAAAACTTGATGAATCTTTTACAATACAATTTTTTTACAAGAGATGATAATATAGACTAAAAAAGATGACATGAATCTAAACCACTGTTATGGTGAATATGATATGATTGATATATTGAAAAATATAAATTTAGACACTTTTGATAAATTACTACCTAAAAAACAGTCGACAAGGCAATAATTTTTTTTTAAAAAGTAACTAACTATTTCTTTTAAACAAATTTTATGACATTGAAAGGAAGACAATTTTAATAATATTGTTGATATTCTTACTTTTTAATTCAAATGAATCCTCAATAAAATTACCTTTGAACCTACAAGCAGGCCAAGACTATGTATTGATAGTTTTACATTATTAAAAATTGGAGACAAATTCCAACAAAATAATTTAATAGATGCATAGTGTATTACATTTTTCTCCAAAAATACAAACCGGGGTCAACTAAAATTTTTACACTCTCTTTGTAAGATGCCTACCATCAAACAAATTAAATTTTTGTAGAAAATCAGATCATGAAAATAGAATTTGGATGGTTTTTGCAAAACATTTTGCTCCCAAATCCCATCATATACTAAAAATTTCATAGATGCTTTCAAATATTAAACTAGATTTGATACCAAATGAAAGTGAAATAGTAGTTTTACACAAAAATAATAATATTCTTCATAATTAAAAACATGGGATTTCATGCTTTGGACAAACTTATATATATATATATATATATATATATATATATATATATATATATATATATATATACGAGGATATTTATTCTCCGAAGTATAGGAAGTGGCTATAACTACTATAAAAATTCCTAATTATGTGAGTTGGTTTCAACAACTAAATTCATATACAAACCATATAATAAACATTATTGTTTATAAAATAATAATGTAACACCCTATTTATGTGGATTGTTAATTCTAACAAATCACCCATGTTTACATTAAATTTACCATGCTTACTATTTACCATATGGCAAATTAACCATGAGAACACTAATCTCCTAATAGATTAAGCAAAAAAATTGCACTTGGTCTATAATGTGTATATCATTTTCCTTTTCTTTGGCACTATGAGTGATACAAAATAAATTTTATTGAAGAAAAATAACAATAGAGTTTTCTCAAATAATATAAAACCTCATTATTACATGGAGGGTGATAAAAAACCATCTATCAATAGTCCCAAATATTGTTTCTTATCAAGTTATGATGGAACTATTGGATATAGATCTATTTGCATGATGATTGCAACAACACATTAGCTCTTGGATCAATAAATAATGTAAAAATTAGGTATTTTTAATATTTGATAATTCTAATATTTGAAACTACTAGTTTTGACATTGCTCTCTTTCTCAAACAAGTGTACCTTACCCATTCTCATTTGGTACATATCTGGGTCTCTTGTCTAGATTTTCTAGTCATATACATTAATCTATAGATAGCTTTTTAAAATTGAATGCATGAAATCCATTTAAATACTCCACTTGTCATCTTTCAAACCTCAAATTTCATATTTCTCCTCTAGGGTCAAAAATGTACATTAGATCCAGTTTGTATCATACGGTCCTAACCATAATATTTGGTTTTTCCCTTTCTCACTTTAATCCCAAAATTTCAGTTACATATATTATTCTTTGGGTCATTTACTCCTCCTCAATCGGCCTTTGTAGCTTAAATCACCTTTAGAAGTATATATAAGCAAGTGAAACTCACCTCATTTAGAACCTAACACTCTTATGGAATCCTATTGCAAAATCTAGCACAAAAGGCACCCAAATCTCCCTACACTTCATAAATACCTATACAAATTCATTAGGGCAACACTATCTACAAGTATGAAGCTTCCCACTAGGTCTAGAGGACTACTTCCTATCACTCACTTAAGTAGATTTTCAAGAGATAAAATCAAGTCAAGATTTTTCAAAGAAATACTTCCAAATCTATTTACGCTAAAGCTTGATATCACATGCTAGGTGGAGAACATGTAGAAACAAAATCCATACACTTGGGTATATTTGGGTCCTAAAGAATAGTAATGTATACATGATTCCTAAGCAAGAAAATTAAATTTTGAAAACTCCTTTTCGCGTTTTTACTTTATCTCTTGCATTCTTATTGGGTTTACACATTTTATAGGTTTGTCAAAAATTGAATGGTTTATATTTTATGGCCTTAGACACTAGAACCTAGTTAGAAAAAAATGCCCAAGCACTCCTGTCCCTCCTAGGAAATCTTGAACCTCTATTTCTTCTTCTTACTCTTTTGGGTCTCTTTTACTTCTTGGTCACCTTTTAGTACTTTGGGTTGGCCTTTCAGTTGTCAATTACGAAATTCAAACAAGGGAATCATATATATATGCTTAGGTACTTCTTATAAATCTCAAGCCAAAATCATAAGCATTATATATCATCACTTAAGCTTGCACTAAGGGCATAAGAATATTAAGAAACATTCATATAGCATATAAATACAAGGGAAAAGGGTTGCATCGATTTACATACATAACATAGGAGGGGATTTCATTATATTCCATCACGCACATTTTACATACTCAAGAAATTCTAGATCTATTCCACTACCATCGTGTAACTTTCACAAGGAAACCTAGGGCATCATTACACACAAAAACACAAAGAACTACATGGAGGTTGAGATATAGTGCAAGTGCTTAGTTTTAAGTTCACTCTTCCGGTGAATATTGACTCCCTATTTTCGTCTTATGTAATATTATGTTTGATGTAGTTTGTGAGAATGTGAAGCTAGATATCTGTTTTGTAGGTTACGGGTATGAGTGACAACATTATAGAGAAACTAGAGTGGAGATCAATAATGAAGCTCTGTAGCCTAGAAAATACTAGAACTCGAGCATATGATAAGTCACTAGCACTCGAATGGTCACTAGTGCCCAGACGCTCTAGTGCTCATGTGGGCACTTCGTCCATCAAAATAATGAGTCCCAAAACCCTTAGTGAGACTTGACGACACTATTTATAGTCCTGCTCCATAAGTTACTCGGTCCGACCACTCCCAGATCGCATGAAATCAGCTAAGCCATCTTCTTGTTAGGAAAATAATGTATTGTTCAGATTATTAATGTAAATTAAATAATTGCGTTAGTAATTATTCATTAAATAGTATTCATATATATTTGTTATAACCAACAATATATACATTATATAATTTGTTACACCTATATTATTATAAACGAGTGATTTGTTCCCTATTTTGTAAGAGGTAGTTTTCCTACCTCCATGGTTATGTAATAGCCATTGTTTTACCATAAATAATATAAAATAAGTTTAATGTGTTTATTATCTATAAATATGTTATATCTTTTTCATTTGTTATCGAGTGATGGAATTCCAAGATTCAATAGGGGTGATTATTCAAGTATGTTTCCACAACATATGAGAGTCTCTAGAGTTATGTTCGCATGAGGACCCATGAGAACTATTGTTCAAGCGTTAGCTTATCAAATATCTTCTACTTACGTGGAGATGTTTGGACATTAGTCTTTCAAAAAGTCATTGGGTGTGTTTGATCAATTTTATGGATTTGTTGAATACTCTATTTCCTTTTCAATTAATACTTGTCTCCAGCTTCCATACGTCCTCACAACTACTCATGCACCTTACATTATTACATCTATATATATCACGTGTGTATGCTACCTTATATAGCTATGCGTAGTTTTTGATGTAGTGTTTCATGATAAATCTAGCTCGTTTGGTGAACTGTCTTGTTGCATCTCTTGTGGCTTCGTTCTTTCACTTGATTTTGTAGGAATATCTCCTTCAAGATCACCTATAATTCATATGGTGAATGTATGAGACCATCACATGCATGTAAATTATATTTATTGTGTTAGCACAAGAATTACCGTTCATGTCTGCACTGCCAGTTCGTAGTAGAAAACTGGAGTGGACTACAAATAATAACAATGAATGCGAACTCCATCAAGGAATGTTGTATAGGTTATTTGTGGACATAACTCAATCCATAAACAAAATAGGTCGGTCCAATACCACTTTCCCACAACCAAGTGTTTACACTTCTTTCCTCTGATTTTCATCCAGATTTCGCTCCATCAATAATTGATTACTGTGGCTGCGAACCAATATCTGTGCACATAGAGCAACAAAGGCTCGTGTCAAAAGAGATTCCCAATATTAAATTGTGAGGTCAAAGAAATAATTTGTTTCATCCATTTAAGCGAGTTGTTTTTGTTGGTCAATTTTTTAATGATCAAATATGGTCATTAATCCATCAAAGTTTCAGGATTTTGTATGTGTTTGAAAGTGTGGTTCACATCTTTCTCTTTTAGGTAATTGTTTAGATTATTATATATGTTTTGTTCATGTTTTCAAGTAGGTTTAGTTTGATATTTTAATCTATTTATTATTGTCATAAAATATTTTTCATATGTCGATTTTTACAAACTATTATGTGTTTTGAGTTGTATAAAGTCAAAGTGAATCATTACATGTCATACACTCATAGATTTGTTATTGGTATATACTACAAATTTTTCAATAATTTTATCTACTATTAAATAAATTAAATGTTGGTCCAAATTAAATTATTGATACAACTATTATTTTCATCTTGTTAGGGTCATTGTGTCTTGTTTAGGATAAGTGTCAAGTCATATAGGTGATTTTGAGATTTTTGATATTGTCTTGTTAATAGTTATCTTGTAAGTTGTCATAATGAGTCGAGTCAAAAAATTGTAAAATTAATTTATTTTTCCTCACAGAGACACATTTTTCGAGGTAACCGACATCCGAGTTATAACTAAGCCTCATGGTCAAATATAGCTAAGTTATTAGCTTCACATCAAAGGATGGAGGAAAATAGGAGTTTGGAGGCCGATCGGTGACCTCTCGTCGACCACCAACGACGAGGCCGCATGCATACATGGTTTGGTGGAATTTTGAGTATATTTCAGGTTTCAATTTTGAGTGTTTTTCAAAGTGTGTCGGTTTGCTAAATAAACCCCTTTCCAAAATTTTGGGGAAGATTCATGTTTTCAGAAAACTCACTTTTGGGGAGCAGGAGAAGATTACGAGGTAGACTCAGGGATGGTTATCTAGCTAGTGCCAAGCTTGTGGATCTTAGAGATCTAAAATTCGGGCGCCCTAGGAGGAAGGGAAAGTCCCACAGGAACCCAAAGAGGTAGAGAGTATTCTTACATAATTCGGCTAATCACTACACCTTTACAAGGGTAAAGAGATAATCTATGGAGTTTGTACCTAGTCTAAGAAGTGCTTTTAGGAGGTGGTTCAACTTATTCGAAATATGGTTCTTCGTCATGTTCACATTAAGGGGGTGAAGATTAACTATTAATAATGTTCACACTAAGGGGGTGAATGTTAGGAAAATAATGTAGTATTCACATTATTAATGCAAACAAAATAATTACATTAGTAATTATTCATTAAATAGTATTAGTATATATTTGTTATAACCAACTACACACATGTTATATAACTTTTTGCACATGTATTGTTATAAATGGGTCATTTTTTTCCTATTTTTAGGAGGTAGTTTTCCTACCTCCATGACTATATAATAGACATTGTTTGAGCAGAAATAATACGAGAAGAAGTTTTTGTGTTTATTATCTACAAATATGTCTTTGTATCTTTTTCACTTCCTATTTCATTTTCTTAGGGTTTTATATGTTTGAATTCTTATTGCATTTCCATTAATGTATATTATCATTTGTATATCATTAGTTTCCGTACATTACTATGAATTTTTTTGGGGTGGTAATGTCAAGTAGGGATACCATTTAGGTGGACCACCATGACTGCCCCATGTTATTTTAAAGTTTATTTAATAAGATTTATTATTTTGGTCTTCTAAAACTTTAAGTGTGAAACAGTATGATCAATAACCCATCCTATATATAGGATGATTCCTCATGAGATTGATATTGATTAAGATACATAATTTTTTTATATGCAAACTATATAATTGTAAGACACGGGTCCTGCAATTATTTCGTGAGACCGAGGAGTGAAGTGGAAGTTCTAGGTTAAAGTGTTTGATAAATTTTTAATACAGACATTGCTTTATTTTAGTCGGGTTTTTTCCTTTGGGTTTCCCCACTATAAATCTAGTGGGACATCTCTTTACTCTATTGTTATTTACTTTCAGATCTTGTTATTACATTTTGTAATATGCAATATATAATTAGCTAAATCTATGATTAATTTAACTACACATCATAATCTATAATCTTTGGCAATGTATTGTGGATTTTTAATTTTAAAAATAAATCTTCCCGTGCGTTTCTTTAAAAAAATTAATTGTTAATTCAATTTAGATTAAATCATTTGGTGAAACCCAACTCGTGATCGATAACTTAGATCTTTATTTTTTCCTATTCTGTCATATTTGTCGTTCCTTAACTTTAAACCCTATTTTTTTATACTATTGGTAAATGGTTTTAAAGGGAACCTGTAGTATAGAAAGGATCAAAATCCATGAATAATATCAGCAGAGTGGTTTTTTGATATGTGGGGACCACACCCCAACAAAAACCTAGTTTTATTAAGGTTCATATTTCCATATATTGTCTATCATACCTCTAATCTCTATAGGTCCTCCTAGGGTTTCATCCTTGGTCGTATCCTCTGGGTCAATTTCTAGGGATATTATTTCATAACTTACCTTTTCTTTCATATCATGACCTCTACAGTTACTCAAGTCTCCTTGTCTCAATTACTTCAAAAGCACCTAGTTTTCAAAGATGCTTTGAAAAAGGCCCTAAAAATGTACTTCCCTCACAATACGACACCTTCACAAGTAATTGAAATTTTTAATAATATTTTGGACCCCCTATTAGTCCTAATAACACAACCAATCAATCCATATTCGATTCAATTCAAGCTTTACATATTTGTTTTCAAGATAATTTTCAAGCTATGGAAACCACAATTACATCCCTCACAACTAAAATCCAACATCTTAAGGATGCTTCTTATGCCCATACTAGTTCTTCTTATACTCCTCATCCTGATTCTAAGTTTACTACATGTGCTCATACAAGTGAAGTTAATGTCTTACCAAAACAAACACCTCTCAAGTTTGATCGAAATGATAGGCAACATGATATTCTCTCTGAGCTCCTCAATCACCAGTTAATCACCTTTCCTCCTGCTCATTACTACCCTCCTTATCAACTTACAAAATAAAAAAGGTCACCTGATTTAAAATTATCATAGAATTAATAAACATCATGAATATGATTGATATGCTTTAGAATGAAGAATCGGGTAACTTGAGCATCAATGGTTTATTTCATTTTCTACACAACATTATGCTACTTACTCATCTTTAATTATTAATCCTTAATGGGTTCCCAAATCTAATCCTTCATATCTAGTGAGAATCACACAATAGCCACTCATGTTCCTTCTCTAGTCATGCAAAAATCACCACAAGCCCCACATAAGGTTAAACCATCAAAGGGCGAACAACCAATTCAGTCAACAAAAGCTGCAATCCATCACCTATTTACATTTCCTCCATTATATCCAGATTATGGTGATGGTCATACCCTTACCTCTACCTACCACCGCGACGATCATATATTTTCTTATGACACATTTCAACATCTACCACCATCGTATGGTATATCTCACATCATCACATAGATCTCCATCACTGCACACTTGGGGGCCTTCAACCCCGTATTCACACTTTCAAATTAGTAGTTGCCTATAGATATTACTCATATACACATCTTATGATTTGTAATTCACGTCAATATTTATAGCAACACTTTCTCTTATCTACACTATGAGCACATATTAATACATCTATATATGCTCCTATCCTCCTTAATACATGCTTTTATCCTCATTCTTACTTATGGATCCCACTATTCATGATACACATACTATAAACTATACATAGTTTGGTATTTCTTTCTCACAATGATCAAATCTATTTGAAAGTAGTGTAGTGCCCCTCCTATCTCCTCCTTGGTGTATTATAAAAATCCATCCTCACATAACATTCATTCTATTCCACCTTTTCAATAAACGTGTTCAAAAAAAAAAAGGGGTTACATTTTTCAATGTTTATCTTTCACGGTTGGAGGCCCAATACACAAACACATGGGTGATCATGTTTTTATTTATTTATCACAAACAAGTTCATAATCAAGTTGACTGTCATACTGCCCATAATGAGCTATTTACGTAGTTGGTTTAACTTGGAACAAAAAAATGTTTAAAAGAGGTTCACATCATAGATTTCTAATATATTAAAATGATTTGCAAGGTTCATTATTTAATTTAAATTCTACTCTTACTCAAATTCAAGACTGCAAGTTATGAAAGCAAAAACAGATGGAGTGGAGAAAACCATCCTGTATGATGAGAATCTAATGGCATGGGAAGGTGTGCATAAGAATATCTTATGTTTCGGCCAAGTCCCCAGGCATTGAAGTGCTTTGGCGAGGTAGAGAGATTACATTAAGGCATATGCTTCCCCATTTTGTATATGTATCCAATAGAGAATATTTCAAAATATAATTATAGTTTAATATAAAATAAAATAAAACTAAATGGAGGTAGGGTGAAAAAGCTCTAAAATGTTCAGTTAGGGTTTTTTGTCTCTTTTTCTTTTTGGAATGGGTGAGTTTGGGGGTGGTGGCGAGAGCAAAACTAGGGGAATTTTGCCTCACTCTCCTCTATTCATGTGCAAGGATTTGAGTTTGGAGCATGGAAATCCAAATAGAACCGGGAGAAATTATTGTCGGATGCTATATCTATGGTCGCTGGTCAAAATGTTGCAAAACGTGGACACACGGGGCATGGAAACGTGGCTTCATGAAATGCGTGGTCGTAGCCTATGCCAGAATCCTCCCAGCCCGTGTCTTAGAAAATGAGTCTTTATTCCTATGTGGATAAAAGATAGAGGGGTTTTGTTAGATGTTGTAGTTGCAAATGCTTGGTTGACGCGGTTTCAGTGGTTGACCAAATGAAGGTATGAAACAACTTCTCATGGAATGTAATTATTACAACGTTTAATCAACCAGAAAAAGGAACAAACTGTTGTGTTTGTGGGTCATTCTATGGGAGGTGCTATGGCATCCTTGGCAATGATATGGTTTCTGGAAAAGAAGGCGCTTGAACTGTTTGATAGAATGCCTCAAAGAAATGCGGTCTCATGGAGTGCCATGATTGCAGGATATGCACATAATGGATTTGTAAGGATCTTTTGGGTGTGATTGTGTGGCCACCCAACCATTTTGGGGAAAAATCTAAACTACACATTCAAATATATTACTTATGATGGTTGTATAGAGGCCCTTACCTTATGTGGTAGATCTACATGCCTCAGCATGTGTAGAATGAGAGGTTGTGGGTGGGAATGATGTTTGGCCACAACGTTTGTCAGCACCTTCTAAATTTGCATATGATCGGACCCCTGTCGTAGTATGGAAACACATCTAAGGACAATGAACAATGGTTTTTCCTCCTCTACCGCACCCTTGATTTTTAAAAAAATGGAGTTATGCCAGGACAACGAATTGTTTGGTGAAAGGCCTTAGTGAGATGTTGAACCGAACCTCGGGAACTTCAACCGACTTTATTTCTCTAGGCATGGTTCATCTTCCCTTACCTCTCATAATTTTCATGTTTTGATTCTCTTTTGCAACTTAACGAGAATTTTAAAATATTAGGATTTTAATACCATTAAATGTTTATTTGAACTCGTTGCAAAAAAATAAAATGTAATTTCGTGTCGAAACTCACGAAGTCAAAATAACCCATTTGCATTAAAAATGAACTTCCACCGTCATTTTGAGGTGATTTAGAAAACTTCTTATCCAACTAGATCACTACAACAATGTTTTATTGACTAGACGAAATTGACTTTCCAGTAATAACGTTGATCATCATCCCGGTTTAAATAGTTAATTTTTGCATTTTTCGGAGACTCATTAAGTACCCTTCGTAACTCTGAAAATGAGATGTTAAGCTTCATTCATGTACCTTGGTATGCGAGGAGTCACCTTGACCTTTGGATTGACCCCGAACAAACATATGAGATCTTTTTGATGCCCTTATAGGAGCCCTATTACATTGTTTTACAAAGACTAGAAAATTGTTAAATCTAGAAAGTTGGCTTTCATTTTGAACCGCCATTTGAAACCTGGATAGAGAAATTATTTCCTGTCTTCACAAACCTCTAGTGTTTATACTAGACAATTACATGGAAAATTTAGTTTAAGGAAAAACACTTTTCTGGATAGTTTGAAAAAGCCATTTTGTAGGCCTCTGGTCGTAGTTTGACGAGGTCAAACTGGACCAATTTCAACTTGTCGCTCCGAAAACTTGTCATTTGTTTGAAAATGGTTTTCTAGTTCTCAGTCTTGTCGACTCGATCAATTCTCCTTATATAGGGAAATTTTAAGAAGTGTCTCATTACGTGCTCATGCATCGAACGTCAATTTTGGACGTGGTTTTCTGAGCCCTCGAGCTAACTTTTGTTAAATTTGCACTGGGCCAACTACGACCATTGACCTAGAAAAACTAGCCGCCAAACGCAAACCGTTCACTTTTTCCCAATTACGTAGTTGTTATGAACTTTGGGTATATCGGGGAACATGTAGAAAGTTAATTGTTTTGTACGTTCTCATTGTAAGATAACTTTTGGAAGCGGTTTCTTAGCCTCCAAGCCTATTTTGAACGTTTTGGTAGCTAGTAAGAAAATGTAAAAATAGAAAGCTGTGGAACCTCGTCGGGTTACCAAGCCACCGTAGCTACTTTGACACATATAACTAGCCATTTAAAACTCTATAGTGTAGCTCCTTGTGTGAAATATAACTTTTGACAAAATGGTGTTCTCTCTCTCTTCCTTTCTTCTTCTCTCTCTGGGTTACAAAATGAAGTAAAATGAAATGTAATGAATACACACCTCTAAACCTTTTTTTGATTGCAAATTGTAATTATTATCATATGTAAATGGGAAAACTGAAAAATGATAATTATTGGGGTGGATGCCATGCCAACGAATTATCGTTAATAGCTTGGTCACGTGGTTTTTGCAAGATGAAAGAATGATGATGTAAAGGCGTTGTGTAATGCATTAATTATCATTGTAATTTCTATAGTTCATTGTTAGAAGAATAAATGTATAATATAGTCTCATGTTACAGAAGGTTATATTTGATAATTTGTTGTTATGTATAAGATGCTAGTTTCAAGGACATCTAGGAAATGTGCATTTAATCTTAGGTTCAATTTTGATTCATAGTACACATGGTAAAAAGGTTTGATATTTATATAAGGTAAATGAATTTGAAGTAATATCTTGTAGTGCATATTCAGTGTTCAATAAATGATTAATGAGTCATCTTGGGCATTCATACTTTGTAAATGTAATAAAGAGAATTAAATTGAAAACACCCTATCCTTACCATAGATGACATTAAAAAACCGTAGAATGAACTTAAACTCTGCACTCAATGGAACCTCCTAGTTTGAGTAAACAAGAGCCCAAGAATGGGTTTATCATCTTAGTCAATATGTTTAGTGACATTGTCATAAACCCGTCGATAGGAGTGACATAGTCAAACTTTATTTGGAGTATGTAGAGCTAACTCCTCCTTCGTATCCTTGTGGACTATCTTGTCTTCCGAAGATAGATTTAAAATTAATTTTCTTCATCGAATGAGATCCCTGTTGGATCCAGATGACATAGATGGAGGTTGTGACTTAGTTTTTCTAGGTCTTAAAATCTCATTAATGAACTCCTTAGACCGCTCACTAAACGTGTTACCTTGGTTTCTCTCAACATAACACCTTAGTCATTTCGAAGGTGGTTTAGCATAAATTTTAACTCTCGCTTAAAACTCATATATAGTTGAGGGGTAGACACATAGGTGAAGTTGGAATTAATCTAAACCTCGAGTTGATTTGGATGTTAACTTAGGGTTTGTGTGTATCTTCAAGTCTCCTTATCATATATGCCTTCAAGAGGTTAGACAAATAGTTCATAACTTCTTTTCAAGACAATGCTAAAAAAATACCATAATGTGACGTAGAAAATAAAGCATATAAGAGTAAAAACGAGAGTGGAGGTTCGGGATACTGCCACTCTTGGAGACCTTATAACTCAATTAAATATCTTTATGTGTTTCAAAGAATATGTATTGCATTGTTGCGATCAAACTACGAGAAGACAAAAGATATATAAATATAAAAAGGAAGTCATTAAGTCATTGATTTAGAATAACTATGGTAGGAAAATAACTATTTTGTGATCGAGGAATGTTTTGTGGTAAAAAGCTATCTTGTATTTTAAATCTCCATTAAATCCTAATATCGCTATATGGACACCAAGTCACATTCACTTGAGTGGTAAGAGTAAAAAGGTAGACATTGAATGTATGTTCGAGAAGAAGATTTTTAACATAAGAGTAAGATAATTAAGTATTTTTTTTATATGCATTTGAATTATGCCCAAATAAATAAGCAAGTTATGGAAATTTTTGTAAAGAATAAGAAGTCAACTTAAAATGGTCGAACTGTAAATTAAATGTGGAATGAACTTAAAGTTTCGTAGATGGAAAAAGGAGAAAGTTATCCTTGCACAATAATGTTCTTAGAATGTTAATCGTAACTAAAATACAATTAAAGAAATGATGTGTTGTGGGTTCACCATTCCTGAAGTCATTTTTCTTGTGGTTGGGTCATTACTAGTAACCATTCATTGGGAAAAGTGTGGCATCGACATGCCTATGTTGTTTTCATGTGCCTATGTGAGTCGATGATTTATGTGATTGTCGTATGTGAGTCGAGCTTGATTTAGAGCCCTTGTTGTGTTATGTGTAGTGAGCAATGTAAGTTTTTAAAAAATTATCCTAGTATTTTACTATTGTAATTGTTTGTGTTAAAATGTGGGCACTATATATGGTATCAAAGTGGAGGTTCATGCTCTTGAACCTCTGGGGCAGATTGGAGTTGTGATGATTCTACATGATGGTGGTGGATATTGGAAGAGTAATGTGATATATGTTGTTATGTGAACTATGTCATAATTGTGACCTTATGGAAGCACATGTGGTGCATGTCACTTAGTGCGTATTTGTTATCATGTTGATGTGCTTGTGATGAGAGTATTCACTCTCTATGTTGTTGATTCAATGAGGAATCCGTGTGTGATGTACCGCCTTGTTGTTTGTGAATGGAATGTTATTGTGGATTACAAAGGGTTAAAACATGTTGGATTTATGTGATGTGAAGGTGTATTGATGTATTGCATGACAAAATTGATGTAAAGTGAATCACATTTCATCATGATGTCATCACCGTATTGTGATTAGTTGTGTGCATCATCGTGTTGTATTGCAATTGACTATATGTTGTAATGTTAGACATTGTGTTCATCATACTTATGATTTGTGTAATATGTAATGATTTAGGGGCATATGGTGAGCGTATGATCCCTATGGTATAGTGATTGCACTCGGTTGTAGAATGTGGTAATGTGATGTATCGTAACTTGTGAAAGTAATGATTGTGTTATACCCTGTATATATATACCATGCGCAAGACATTATGGTTAATGTGCATGAATCACCATTGTGTTAGTGATGTAGTTATGTGTATGTTGTGAACCTTACACTAGACAACCCTAAGAGGATAAACTGTCAAGAGTGTATGTGTGGAGAGAGGAGGTGTGGACTAGGTTTTCATAATCTTGAGCCGAGTACGAGTGAGGAAGTGGAGTCTTATATAGATTAAAAACCCACTTCTATCTGTTTAGTATACTTTGAGCTTACTCAATATATTGTGGATGCGCACCACCTTAGGCTCAACTTATGCAACTAGAGTTCCTTGCTCTTTCCTATTGGATTGTTCATTAAATAATCCTATGTAATTTTGACTATGTTGATCCTTGTAGGAGTATGGAGGAATGATTCAGGCAGAGATGACAATGATTACATTATTTGATATAATCATTTCTAGTTACATGTATATTTTACAATTTGAGGCTTGATGTATGAGTGCCAGCAACTCGATGAGTACCCCTTTGGTGGTGATATGAGGCCACATAGTGATTGTAATGTGCTATTTCTCTATTGTGTATTTTTATTCGTAAATTGATCATTATCTCTTTTAGCTATAACCAACGAGTTTTCTTGATTGACGTGTTCTTATATTTTGGGCATTTATTTGATTGTTGTATTAACATTTGGATTTTCTCTAACCATGGCTAATTGGCTATTTGTTTTTCTTAGTTTTAAAACTTTCTTGTCATATTTAAAAGTTTTGTAGCCTAGCCCAAGGCTTTTGATTTTGCCACTTGGCATGTGAATGGATTGTTATGCTAATTCTAATGTCATAATGTGTTGGAATAGGGTCATGGGATTAACCATGGAGTGGTTGAACCTATGGGACCGCTTCATTATATGGGGTACGCCCCAAGGAGTTATAGATAACTAGCGGGTTGTTGAACCATGAGTTATTATGTCACTTGGGTTGGGGGTGATGGGGCTCTATGTGCCCAGGGCCATAGGGTGACCCGGCCTCATTAAAAGGAGAAAGGAGACGGGCCTCTATGGTTGAGTGACCTATTATTCTTTATGGCACTCTATGGTTGAGTGACCTGATATTCTTGATGGGGCTCTATGGTTGAGTGACCTGACTTGGTTTTGGCACTATGTTTCTTCCTCTTGGGAGGTATATGGAGATTATCTGGTGATGCTTTGGGGAGGTATATGGAGTTGTATTTTGTTGCTTTTGGAGATATCTGGAGTTGTTTTGTGATGCCTTGTGATGTGTGGAGTTGGTATAGTGAGTTATGTGTACTCTTGTGAGTCTGGTTAGACTTTGTTATGATTGATGGCTTGACTCTCCCCTTGGTTGGTATGGACTATTGGATATTGGATTGGAACTATGTTGTTACAGTCATGGATTGTTTTGGGTCATGTGATACCCATTGTATATGTATCAGTGTGTTGACCCAATTTGTTAGTCATATGTGTGTACTAGATCTATGTCTAGGGCATAATTGTTGGAAATTATTCGCTATGTAGACAGTTGGTTGTCATTTCATGGTGGAGTCAAAGGCCTTGTAATCTGATACATTCATGAAAGTAGGTAGCAAGATGTCTCGTGGGTGATGTGTGTTGTGTTAAGTTTTTGTGTGACATCTTGATGTTAGTTACTGTTGGGAACCCACAAACATAAGGAAATTAAAAATTTCTAAACAATGAATATTATAATCCTGAGATACGAAATACTATAAATAAAAATATAAACAAAGTAACATGGTAAAATGGAACTACAAATCTTCACAAAACATTATAAGTTAAGATATTTCCAAAATTAGTTTTCTTCCTTGCGGTCATGTCTTAAAAACTAGTTGTTTTGTTACCCAACGTGTTTTCATTATTAGCTTCTTTCCTACGTACCCCCCTTTGAGCTTTGGTGTTGTGTCGCATCGAGGACGATGCTTTTATAAGGGGAGGGAGATGTAGTGCCCCTCCTATCTCCTCATTGGTGTAGTAGAAAAATCCATCCTCACATAACATTCATTCTATTCCACCTTTTCAATAAACGTGTTCCAAAAAAAAAAAAGGGGTTACATTTTTCCAACGTTTATCTTTCACGGTTGGAGGCCCAATACACAAACACATGGGTGATCATGTTTTTATTTATTTATCGCAAACAAGTTCATAATCAAGTTGACTGTCATACTGCCCATAATGAGCTATTTTCGTAGTTGGTTTAACTTGGAACAAAAAAATGTTTAAAAGAGGTTCACATCATAGATTTCTAATATATTAAAATGATTTGCAAGGTTCATTATTTAATTTAAATTCTACTCTTACTCAAATTCAAGACTGCAAGTTATGAAAGCAAAAATAGATGGAGTGGAGAAAACCATGCTTGTATGATGAGAATCTAATGGCATGGGAAGGTGTGCATAAGAATATCTTATGTTTCGCCAAGTCCTGAGCATTGAAGTGCTTTGGCAAGGTAGAGGGATTACATTAAGGCACATGCTTCCCCATTTTGTATATGTATCCAATAGAGATATTTCAAAATATAATTATAGTTTAATATAAAATAAAATAAAACTAAATGGAGGTAGGGCAAAAAACTCTAAAATGTTAGGGATTAGGGTTTTTGTCTCTTTTACTTTTTGGAATGGGTGAGTTTGAGGGTGGCAAGAGAGAAAAACAAGGGGCATTTTGCCTCACTCTCCTCTATTCATGCACTAGGGATTTGAGTTTGGAGCATAGCAATCCAAATAGAACCGGGAGAAATTATTTCGGATCTATAGCTATGGTGGTCTTTTGGCCGGTCAAAATGCTTTGCAAAACGTGGACACACGGTGGTGGGGAATGTGGCTTCATGAAATGCGTGATCGCAGCCTATGCCAACATCCTACCAACCTCGTGTCTTAAAAAAGAGAACCTTTATTCTCCCGCATGGATAAAAGATAGAGGGGTTTTGTCATATGTTGTAGTTACAAATGCTTAGGGGATGCGGTTAAGGTGGTTGACCAGATGAAGCAATGAAACATCTTCTCATGGAATGCAATTATTGTAGTGTTTAATCAACCAAAAAAAGGAACAACTGTCATTGCAATCCAAGGTTTTTTTGGGTCATTCTATGGGAGGTGATGTGGCATCCTTGGCAATGATATGGTTTCTGGAAAAGAAGGCACTTGAACTATTTGATAGAATGCCTCAAAGAAATGCGGTCTCATGGAGTGCCATGATTGCAGGATATGCACATAATGAATCTGTAAGGATCTTTTGGGTGTGATTGTGTGGCCAACCAACCATTTTGGGGAAAAATATAAACTGCACATTCAAATATATTGCTTATGATGGCTGTAGAGAGGCCCTTACCTTATGTGGCATATCTACATGCCTCACCTTGTGTAGAATGAGGGGTTGTGGGTGGGAATGATGTTTGGCCACAACGTTTGTCAAGCACCTTCTAAGTTTACATATGATCGACCCTATCGTAGACTGGAAACACATCTAACGACTATAAATGAATAGTGGTTTTTTCTCCTCTACCCGCACCCTTGATTTTAAAAAAAATGGAGTTATGTCGGGAAAAGGAACTGTTTGGTGAAAGGCCTTAGTGAGATGTTGAACCGAACCTTAGGAACTTGATGACTTCATTTCTCTAGGCATGGTTTATCTTCCCTTACCTCTCATAATTTTCGTGTTTTAGTTCTCTTTTGTAACTTAATAGAATTTTAAAATATTAGGATTTTAATACCGTTAAATGTTTATTTCAACTTGTTACGAAAAAAAAAACAATGTAATGTTGTGTCGAAACTCACGAAGTCAAAATAACCCATTTGCATTAAAACATGAACTTCCACCCTCATTCTGAGGTGATTTAGAAAATTTTTTATCAAACTAGATCGCTACAAAAATGTTTTATCGACTAAACAAAATTGAATTTCTGGTAATAACGTTGATCATCACCCGGTTTAAATAGTTAATTTTTGCATTTTTCATAGACTCATTAAGTACCCTTTCATAACTCTGAAAACGAGATGTTAAGCTTCATTCATGTACCTTGGTATGTAAGGAGTAACATTAACCTTTGGATTGACCCCGAACAAACATATGAGACCTTTTTACGCCCTTATAGGAGCCCTATTACACTATTTTACAGTAGTAGAAAATTGTTAAATCTAGAAAGTTGACTTTCATTTTGAACTACCATTTGAATCTTGGATAGAGAAATTATTTCCCGTCTTCGCAAACCTCTAGTGTTTATACTAGAAAATTGCATGGAACATTTAGTTTAGGGAAAAACACTTTTTTGGATAGTTTGGAAAATCCATTTTGTAGGCCTCCGGTCATAGTTTGATGAGGTCAAACTAGACCAATTTCGACTTGTCACTCTAGAAAACTTGTCGCCGTTTGAAAATGGTTTTCTAGTTCTTAGTCTCATTAACTCTGATGAATTCTCCTTATATAGGGGAACTTGTAGGAAGTGTCTCATTGCGTGCTCATCCATTGAACGTCAGTTTTGGATGCGGTTTTTGAGCCCTCGAGCTAACTTTTGTTCAATTTGCAACTGGGCCAACTACGACTAATGGCCTCGGAAAACTAGCCGCCAAATGCAAACCGTTCACTTTTTCCCAATTCCATCAGTTGTTATGAACTCTTGGTATATCTGGGGACATGTAGAAAGTTAATCATGGTGTGCATTCTCATCAGAAGATAACTTTTGGAAGTAGTTTCTTAGCCTCCGAGCCCATTTTGAACGTTTTTGTAGCTAGTAAGAAAATGTAAAAATAGAAAGTTACGAAACCTTGTCGGGTTACTAAGCCACCATAGATACTTTGACACATATAAATAGCTGTTTAAAACTCTATAGTGTAACTCGTTGTGTGAAATATAACTTTTGACAAAATGGTGTTTTCTCTCTCTTCCTTTCTTTTTCTCTCTCCTAGGTTACAAAATGAAGTAAAATGAAATGTAATGAATACATGTCTCTAAACCTTTTATTTCGATTGTAAATTGTAATTATTATCATATGTAAATGGGAAAATTGAAAATTGATAATTATGTTAGATTAGGGTGGATGCCATGCCGGTAATTATCGTTGATATCTTGCTCACGTGGTTTTTGCAAGATGAAAGAATGATGATGTAAAGGCGTTGTGTAATGCATTAATTATCATTGTAATTTTTATATTTCATTGTTAGAAAAATAAATTTATAATATATTCTCATGTTACGAAGGTTATATTTGATAATTTGTTGTTATGTATAAAATGTTATTATCAAGGACATCTAGGAAATGTGCATTTAATATTAGGATCAATTCGATTCATAGTACCCATGGTAAAAAGGTTTGATATTTATATAAGGTAAATGAATTTGAAGTAATATTTTCTAGTGCATATTCGAGTGTTCAATAAATGATTAATGAGTAATCTTGGGCATTCATACTTTGTAAATGTAATAAAGAGAATTAAATAGAAAACACTCTACCCTTGTTCAATATTAGAGCATAACTTGTTTTCATGTGTGATACCTCCTTACGTAGTAGACGACATTAAAAACTATAAAATGAACTTGAACTCTGCACTTGATAGAACCTCCTAGTTGGAGTAAACAAGAGCCCAAGAATGGGTTTATCATCTTAGTCAATATGTTTAGTGACATTTTCATTAACCCGTCTGATAGGAGTGACACAGTTAAACTTTATTTGGAGTTTGTAGAGCTAACTCCTCCTTCGTATCCTTGTGGACTATCTTGTCTTCTGAAGATAGATTTAAAATTAATTTTCTTCATTGAATGAGATCCCTATTGGATCCAGCATTTACATAGATGGAGGTTGTGACTTAGTTGTTCTAGGTCTTAAAATCTCATTAATGAACTCCTTAGCATCGCTCCTAAATGTGTTACCTTGGTTTCTCACAACATAACGCCTTGGTCCTTTCTAAAGGTGGTTTAGTATAAATTTTTCCTCTCGCTTAAAACTCATATATAGTTGAGGGGTAGACCCTTAGGTGAAGTTGGAATTAATCTAAACCTCGGTTGATTTGGATGTTAACTTAGGGTTTGTGTGTAGCTTCAAGTCTCCTTATCATATATGTCTTCAAGAGGTTAGACAAACAGTTCATAACTCCTTTTCAAGACAATGCTAAAAATAAGACCATAATGTGACGTAGAAAATAAAGCATATAAGAGTAAAAATGAGAGTGGAGGTTTGGGATACTACCACTCTTGGAGACCTTATAACTCAATTAAATATATTTATGTGTTTCAAATAATATGTATTATGTTGTTACAATCAAACTACGAGAAGACAAAAGATATATAAATATAAAAAGGAAGTCATAAAGTCATTGATTTAGAATAACTACGGTAGGAAAATAATCTGTCTTGTGATCGAGGAATGTTTTGTGGTAAAAACTATCTTGTATTTTAAATCTCCATTAAATCTTAATATCGCTATATGGACACCAAGTCACATTCACTTGATTGGTAAGAGTTAAAAGGTATACATTGAATCTATGTTCGAGAAGAAGATTTTTAACATAAGAGTAAGATAATTAAGTATTTTTTTATATGCATTCGAATTATGCCCAAATAAGTAAGCAAGTTATGGAAAATTTTGTAAAGAATAAGAAGTCAACTTAAAATGGTCGAATTGTAAATTAAATGTGGAATGAACTTAAAGTTTATGTAGATGGAAAAAGGAGAAAGTTATCCTTTCACAATAATGTTCTTAGAATTTTAATCGTAACTAAAATACAATTAAAGTAATGATGTGTTGTGGGTTCACCATTCTGAAGTCATGTTTCTTGTGGTTGGGTCAAATACTAGTAACCAGTCATTGGGAAAAGTGTGGCATTGACATGCCTATGTGAGTAGATGATTTATGTGATTGTCATATGTGAGTCGAGTTTCTGTACTTGGAGTCCTTACTATGTTGTGTGTAGTGAGCAATGTAAGTTAAAAAAATTATCTTGGTATTTTATTGTCGTAATTATGCGTGTTAAAATGTGGGCACTACAAGTAGCTATTAATATACATACTTGGGGAGAATCACACGTTTTCTCCCCCTCCATCACTATGGTTTATCTCTCTCATATATTATTTACTAAATTTCACGCTCTGTGTTTCACAATAAATCTTTCCTAGCATCCAATCTCAATCACATACAATGCCTTTATTACCCGATGATGCACTCTTGTTCTATGGTTCATGCTTGACTGTTGAGGGTGTAATTACTCCATGAACCTCACTTGTCACATATTTTCTACTCATGTTCTGTTCTTCATGTCTATCTTTCCGAGCATCACCACATCTATGGTAAACATACTTTACCTTCATTACCCGATGACACACTCATTTTTTCAAGGTTCATACATGACTGCGTTGAGGTCATTAAATGAGCCTCACTTGCACACTTGGGGGAATAAAATCTCCCCTCCCTCCATCAATATTGGCTATCTATATCATGTACTCATATAGATTTTCCACTATACCTCATGCTCTATGCTTCACAATAAATCTTTATTACCATCTAATCTCTATCACATATAATATCTTCATTACCCGATGATGCACTCTAGTTCCACATTCATACTTGACTATTGAGGGAGAAATTATTAAATGAACCTCACATAATATACTTTAGATATATGCTTCATAATCAACACTTCTACATACTTTTACATCTTTGGTACACACATTGTACCATCATTACCCAATGACACACTCTTGTTCTCGGTTCATACTTGACTATTAAGGGAAAAAAATCCCAAATAAACCTCATCTCACACACATTTTTGGGGGTAACATGGTCCCTCCCATCTACACATATTACATATCACAACACACCATCACATTCACATGACATCTACCTATCTTGGTTGTATTTACTCTTGTTAGCTTATACTACTTACATGTTTTATTTTGTTTCCTATGTTAGCTGGATACTTAGTATGTCATTATATTTTTCTATACATACATGCACATTCACATGGTATCTTAAGGTGAATGTAGGAATTTCAAAGATTCTTATATGATGCATGATGCTCAATACCATTCTTTACTAGTCCCATTGAGGCTCCTGGGGGCATCTACCTTTGCTACTCTCATACTCCACACTAACATATCCTATTGTTAAAATTTTACTTCTTTTTGGTACTATCACCATTAATTTTAGCTGATCTATACATGGCTTGACATAATAATTATCTTTCTAACATGATAACAGGTGCTTCACGTGTAGCATTTTCCTTGCAGGATTCTATACAACCATGGTTATCTATTACTTCTTATTTGTTATTGTTTACCACTATTTGTGGGTTATGCCTTATGTCTTGCTTGATCATTATTTTCTTATGGCTGCTTTGGCCCTAATTGTCTTGTGACATTGTGAGTGATGTCCCATGTATGCAAACCACTTTTCAAGGTACCTCTTGTCTTCATATTTTCTTGCTACACTATATTAGATATTGTATGCTATCTCTTTTATACTAACACTTACTACTAGCCTACATTGTTTTCATGTGCCTTGGTTTCTACCATGCACATCCCCTACCCATTGGATATACCCACTCTTAGATATGCATATCAGAATCATGTCCTCTCATTTGGGCCGCATCTTCCTACATTCACCAGATGTACCCCAAATAAGGAGGCCATATATTGGGTGAACAAATCACCCTTACATCATCTCAAAGCTCTAGAGCAACATAAAAAAGTACAGAATTGGAACATGAACACAATTACAGAGTGGTCCATAATCAGATTTGGATCACAAACATAGAGCAGAAAATAACGCTCATTAGAGTAGATAATAGCGGTGGGCACTTATATCCCCTCTAGGAACTTTTCTCATGAGGTTAAAAATATTCATTTTCTTAGTTCAACACAGTTTCGAGTAGTTTACAATATAGTTATCCAAAGATCAAGCACTTTCCTTCGATTAAATAATTCATTCAATTAGTTACAATTCGGTTACAAAATGTTACAATTGGTTACAAATCATGGATGTGCCATCTGTAGTGGCACTTATTTGGGAAGCATCATGGAAGGAGAGAAAAACATACCTCTCTCCCCAACACTCTTCTCTTGGCGTGAGATCGCCCAAAAACTTGCTCTTGGCATTAGATCACCCAAAACCTTACCATTAATGATAACACACTCAAATCCTCAACATCTCCAAAGTAAACAAGACAATTTTCTATCTCATACTCTCTTACACATCAAGTGCACTCTTTCCTTTACACACTTTTTACTTACTTATACATACATTACTCTAATTTTTCATATACGAGACTTTGAATACTTTCTTTCTCTTCTTTTGTAGGTCCATCCTTATACACAACAAGAATCAGCTCACATCAGCAACTAAAATCTCTAACAACACACTACTATGCATACACTTCACCCTTAGGCTCTACCTCCTCTTAGTTTTTATGATTCACATTACAATCACTTTATTCTTTAATTGTCCACTCGACATGCCATCGAAACACTCTTCTCTACAATATTACAAGGTACACATATTTTATATTTTTTATGCTATCAAGTATTCACTCAACATCATAAAGTGGGGGATAATATAGACATAAAATTTGTACACTTGGGTACATTTCTAGGTCCTAAAGCATACTAATGTATACATGATTCCTAAGGAAGAAAAATAGTGGTTGACAACTCCTTTTGGCATTTTTATTTTATCTCTTACATTCTAAATGGCCTTACACATTTTACATCTTTGTCAAAACTTGACCGATTTATCTTTTATGTCCTTAAAAACTAGCACCAAGTTAGGAAGAAGTACTTGGGTGCTCCTAACCCTCCATTTATTCTTATTAATATTTTGGGTATCTTTTACTTCTTGGTCACCTTTTAGTACTTTGGGTCATCCTTTCAGTTTTCAATTACAAAATTTAAACAAATTATATATATATATATATATATATATATATATATATATATATATATATATATATATATATATATACACACACACACACACACACACACACACACACACACACACACACACTTAGTTACTTCATCTAAATCAAGGTCCAAACATCATAAGAATTATATATAATCACCTAAGCTTGCATCAAAGGCACAGAACATTAAAAATCCTACATCTAGCACATCCATACAAGGGACAAGGGCTGCATCAATATACATACACAACATAAGAGGGGAGTTCACTATATTCCATCACATACATTCTACGTACTCGGTGCATTCTAAATCTATCCAACTATTATCATTTAAGTTGCAAAAAGGGAAACCTAGGGAATCATTACACACATAAGCACAAAGAACTACATGGAATATGAGATTTAGTACAATGCTCAATTGTAAGTTCACTCTTCAGTGAAGACAATGAAAAAATAATTGAAATGGAAGATACACAAAACACAAAAAACGTTTTTGTAGCTTTCAAAGAAACCTCAAGTAAAGCTTGTGTGAGATTTAAAGCTATGTAACCTTATGAATAACTACTTGTGGGTGCTCTTAGAAATGAATTCCAAACATGGGTGTGACCATTCTACGAGTAGAGTTTGGGACTTCCAATATGTATATATTGCAAAAAATTGACAGAGTAATTGTCCTTAAATTCCAAGAGTGTTTGTAAGAGAGTAATCTTGTATTTTATAGAGGTAATGTGGTTGGAATTTGGTTGAAATTGGTTAAATTCAGATACATCTTTTAGTACTTGAGGAAGTTGCAACAATTCTGGGAGGTTAAATGCCATTTAGGGGTGAAAAGAGGGATTTATTAGAAAAAATTGCATCCGAAAAGGTGGTTGTACATGTAATTTAATTGCCCCCACCTTTCTAGGATTCTAGAACATGAGTTGATTGGAGTGGTGAAGTGGAGTCCAAGTGAAGTCCATGTGGGGTCTAAAGCGGGTGTTGTAATGTGCACACTTAATTAATTAACCATTTGATTAATAAATGATAATTAACTTAACTAAATAGGCATTAGGATTAATTTCATTAATCCAAAGGGGCACAATGCACATGATTAATCAATTTAATCAATCAATCACAAAGGGGTGAATCACATGATGTATTGTGATAACATTGGGAATACATGTGTAATTTAGGGTGTTTACATTTTCCCCTCTTTAAAGTGCTATTGTGAAGTAATAGTGCTTTAAAGATAGTAGACACATGCAGAGAAACAAGTAGAAAATAATGAAGCTTATAATGCCCTAGAAAGTAGGATAGTAGAGGAATTCCCCCTCAAGTGGGTGGATTCCACAACAAGGTGATGGATGGCCGCTTGATAAGAAGAAGAAGACAAGGGATTAAAAGAAGGACAGAAAAGACCGTGCTCGTAGCATGAGAAGAATTTGGAGAATAAATTTAGAGAAACCTTATTTCTACTATTGCACAATATAGTTGTCACCATGATTATAAAATTATCAAGATGGTTAACCCGATGTGTGTAAAAACACACACAACAATGAAAAAATAAAAATGAAAACAAATCCAATATACAGAGTAGGTGTGCAAGCATCATGGTTATAAAAGAACCAAGATGTAATCACATTACTTTTAAGTGGTCCAAAAAGTAAAAAAATTATACAATCAACTATACACCTAATGCATGCCACAATGATGAGTAAGTAGATGCAAATGCTCCCAAAGAGGGAATATGATCGATCAAGAGTGGAGTAAAGTGACTCCTTGTGAAAATATTGTTGGATCCGTTGTGCAAATTATCGAAATAAATTTCCCTAGGTGAAGTTATATCACGAAGGAAAAATAATGTTGTGATTTTCCCCAAGTAGAGTTAGCATATCATGAAAAAGGAAGAAATTGATAGTTGTAAAATTGGAATGATCACTAGGGTAATAGATAAAGGTATGAAATTTATCAAAATTCTATTGAGATGTTGAAAGATTGATTTCAAGGGTTTTATAATTGTAGGAATTATATGATAAGTGAATGTTTGTTCATGATTAACTAAAATATGGAAAATAAGATCTATATTCTAAGTTAATCTAAGTAGGTAAAGAAATGAAGTAAATGATATGAATTGAAATACTGATGCTAAATATTTTATTTTTATGTTAAAATGAAATGAAATAATTATAATAGGAGGGATAAGGTACTAACTTGGAAAGGACTTACTCTTGCTATGATTCTAGACTAAACATGATGGTGTGTGGACGAAGCAAAGTGTGAAGGCTGGTGGTGTAAATTAACTCACAACAATTAGTATGTTGTTCACTAATCCATAATCATTTATTCATCATACCTAGGGATGTAAACTTTTAACTCTACCAGTGTTGTATACACAGTTACAGGTGCTTAAGAGGTATAAACTAAAATATTGTTGTCACAATAATTGGAAAATACAATGATAGAAATAAAATAAGTTATAGATGAAATTAGATGCTACAGCTAATCAATAAAGCATGTAAAATCATAACACAAGTAAAGGAATAAACTACTGCAATTATAATCTATTCATGCAAGGAACTAAAACAACAAACAAAAAGAAAGGGGGATTTAGCAAACCACAAGTGGGCCTTTCCTTGGGTGCTAACCCTTCCTAAGGCTCATGTCTATAAAATGATAAAAATTATATTTTATTCATCAACATGAATATTCAAAATGAAACTTACAACAATTCCCTAATTATGGATCGATATCTTCTACAATCTCGACATTATCTTTATATTCAACAAAGATGTGAAGAGACCGATTCAAACTAACAGTTACATTTTTATTAAGTACAAGATCATTACCAAGAAATCCATAGATTCTTATGCATGCAATTAGAATTGAGAAAAGGTGTTCTAATACAACAACATAACTAACTATTTAGTCTAACAATCAGTTATCAAGTTAAATCAACTAGTTCCATAGTTGTAGTTGCAGAGCATAATAAGGTATTGGTGTGAGATCTTCTTCTTGTTGTCATAATTTATTCTTTATTGACATGTGAGAACTCAGGTGAAGTATCCACATTGATCAATCTTCCAAAAATCACGGTCTTGTACATGCACATGTTTTGCTTTGTTTACATATGTTTTACAATAGACGAGTCCCAATTTTTGCATGTAAGTTGTTGTGGATGAATCCATTTACATTTTGATAGAGTTTATTTGGATGTATGTTAGTGGAAACATATAATAACTTCTTGCAAACAAGTATGGAATTTAGACAAATCACTATTAATCATTTCATTGTATCAAAGAGATTAACATGCACATTCAAAATCCATAGAAATAGAGTAACTTAGTAATAGTTATATTAATTAATATAAGTTCCATAAGTTCAAGTTTTATTAGGAAGAAAAAGTTCAAGGAAGTATAAATGGACAAAAGAAATACACAGATGAGGAATTTAAAATAGTAAATAAAAGGGTTCATCAAAGGTTCTACATAGGAAATTGCAAAGAATCAAGATATAACTAGACCGGGAACACGGGAGAGGACTGGTACACTGTGGGTGTCTTGGTTTATAGTGTAGGCACTTTGGTATATAGAAAAGCTCAGGATTTGAATCGACGTTGTCGCATTAGATCTTTGCAATATTTGAATCTTTGTCGCGTAGTTATTACGGTGGATTCACTTATGTCGTTGTAAACTAGTGATGAAGATCTACCTGCAAAACCCCATACAAAGCATCAAATCCCTAAAAAAATATGCATATGAAGGGGTCAAACTAACCTTATCTGCCACAATGGTGGACTTACAACTAAGCACTACACTACATTCTAGACCTAATGTAGTTCGCTTTGTAATTGTGTACTATGGGTGCCCTAACGTCAATGATGTAGAAGTAGGGGAAATAACTAGATGTAAGATGTAAATGGTGGATGGAATAGAATGAATACAACCCTTTCCCTATATTTGTGTAATGCGGATGTAAATGATGCCCAAATGCGTGCGTTTGTGTTAGTAGATAGCTAACTCTTGATAGTAGATAGTCCATGCATAAGATAGTGAGTATGATGTGTTTATATAAGGATACATTGCTCAAATTTCGACACTAATTACCCAACATGCCAACTAGTACCTAGGGAATGAGAGGGAAAATGACAAAAACCGACATCAAATAAGTAAATTAGACCCAAGTGTTACGGGGATCGTGGTACTTGAAATTAAGCACCTTTGGGCCACCCATGGGCACCCTAGTACTACCCTAGGTTCCTAGCCAAGGACTAGAGACAAAAAATGACTAAATAACGAAACCTGATACTCCCTGAGAGATGACCGGAACTATGTAAATAAATGACGACAGTGTAAGATAAATGATGATGATGACCAACTAACTAACGACATGATTAGGGGATGGGTCATTAGTGAATAATTTTCTTATGCAAGATTCATATATAAAAACAACATACTTGGTGGTATAATGTAATAGTAAGTGCGTGATTTTGTGACTACATTTCAAATATTTGTATAATGTTTTTGTATTTTTGAAATATTTGATTTTTTTGGGATTTTATGAGTTTTGAAAAGTGTTGAAATAAAAACGTAAACAAACATGAATAAAAAGAAAAATGAAAACACTCCATGGATTAAATAAAATAAGAGGAAAAAATAACACGTGTAAGTGACAAGAAAATAAGAAACAAGCATTGCAAACAAACCCAATATGAACATAAAGGAACCACAACAAAGTTATATGTGAATTGAGATGCATATAAATTTTATTGTAATTAGTCTACAATAACGGTAAACAAAGTATAATAAAAATAACAAATTGAAAGAAGCAAAATCATCATCACGATGTTGACAAACCGTAATAAGATAACACTACTTGCAAAAATGACTTCTAATGACACTTGAATGTGTTCCACATTGAATAACTAGACAAATTGAATGAACCTAAGAAATAGCTTAGAATTCAAAAGGATTGGATTAGGATGAAGAGAAGAGTGATACTAAATACTCCAAAAGATACTCTTGTCGATCCCATTGGAGTTTGATCTCAGTATTGGATTAAAATATAAAATCCAAGTGCACCCCAAGAAAAATTATATTGTGAAAAGGGTAAATGATTTCTTTGAGAATAGATATACCCCACAAGTAAGAAAAGATGATTATCAAAGGATGATCTAGAACAATCATAAGGAGCAATCGTCAAATGGAGAAATTGTTGAATTGTGTTATCCAATTGTTGAAAGTTGGATCAAACATTATTATAATGTTTTGATTGCTTTATAATCAGATACTATGTTTGGATTTTGGAAAAATTGTATATTATTTTTGGATTTTGGGACAATTTTATATTTTTGAATAATTTTATATTATTTTGTATTTTTGAACAATTTTATATTATTTTTGTAATTTTGTGAGACATTTTTGAATGTTTTTGGTATTTTACAACTCGGTAAAAAGGGTGCCATTGATTGAAAGTAGGTGCAAATAATTAGAATAATTCCATTCCATTGACAGAAATGTAGATGATAAAATGATAGGGTGTCTTAATCTACTCATGAATCCATGCAACTATGAAGATGCGAGGGATAATCATTGAGAGGCAAGAAGAACATGAAAAGGAGATGAATAATGATATGAAAGTTAAAGATAATGGATGCGAAGACACAAGGTGTAACACTCGATCCATATGAGAAAAATGTTACTCATATCTAGTCAAGATTATTTGACCAATTCAAAGATGATTCCAATTTACAAGTGTTTGAATCACCTTATATCCGTAGATAGCCTACTAATTGACAAGATCTGGTTGAAGGAATTATTCTCTCTCTTTAACATGAGTTGTTAAATTACTTCATGGGATGTTTTCGATTAAACACTTTGATTAATATTTCATTAAGGATTTATTTTTGATTGATTTTTTTGAAGGACCCCTACATGTTTCCCAATTCCATTAGTAAAAGGAAAGGACTCAACACCAAAGAAAAATGTAGGCGAGTAAGGGATTCCTCTGTTCCTAGGTAAATACTACTAGTAAAACGTATAGGCATATCACCAAAGACTGTGAAGGGTGAAAGATGTAATGATTTTATATTTTAGAGTGATTTAATTTTTCTTGTATTTCAATAATGTGCTTGTTGGTAAGGAATATTATTCCCCCAAGTTTCAGCCTAAGACGACTAGTAAGATGCAAGGGTTCAGCGCCATAGATTGAGATGGGAAGTTAAAAAGAACCAAGTAGAAGTTTAGTGATTTTTGTTAAATAGAGAACTTATTTTGAAAGGAGGAGTTTCCATTAGTAAGATTTGAGATAAAATCGTAGGGAAAAATATTTGAAATGTTAAGAACCATAATAGGGATGAGACACATAATGCCTAATAAGAACAAGGTTACCTCGTTTTGTAATAGGTGAAGAATGCAAATACATGATAATGGTATGATTAAGATATCTACTAATATATGGAATTACTAATATTATTTGTACGCACTTTTTCATTTTCGACTTGCAAATAATGCTTTAAGATGGATTTTTGTTCTCTTTTTATTATTTTTATGTTTTTGAATATTTGAGGATGAGGGTTTGAAATGAAATCATTGAGAAAGAGGTCCATATTTATTAAATTTTAATGGTCCTAAAAGGTGAGAGTAGTGCATATGAAATCCAAGTAAAGAGGGGGAATCAAAAGATTCGATAAGTCTTGGAATATGAGACTTAGCCCGACATGAGCCAAGTCAATGGAGCAAATATGAATATTTTATAAGTATTACAATATGAGAATTGGGTGGACATGATCCAATTCAAATGAGTGAATCAAATGATTCGATGGGTCCTGAAGTACAATACTTGAGATGACGGGTTCCAAGTTAAAGGATGTGTCTTTGGATGAGGCTTTGATGAGATCGAAATACCTATGTGATGTTAGAAGAGGATTTTTGAGGTGGAGAATATGTTGAGATACATATTCACATATTAGTGTAAGAGTGTGAGGAGAGAAATATTGATCTATAGATGTACACCCAAGGGTCCTTATAGGCCATAGAGAGGAGATATTCAATGTGTCTTCTTCTAGGTTTTGAAGTAGTTGATTTGGTAAAATATGGGTAATTAAAGTGTGAAAATGTTGCACAAGGATATTCCTGGTATACACACCTTCAAGAATGTACTCATGTAGATGTCTATATAGGTAAGAAACATCGTTGATTATATTCTTGCAAGATTAATTGTTTGAGGTATAATGGATATAGAAGGCTACTTTGTTATAAGTGTCCTACCTTTTTGTGGTTGTGTTTTGACAATAAGACTAGAGATATTAGGTGTATGGGCTGGAATGGAAAGAATAGAATCAAGATATATGGGGCTTGATGATGGACCCTCTTTGTTATGTCAAGGGTTGAATGATATTCTTAGAGAAGGGTCAAGATCTCATTAGGTGCTAGAAAATTATTGTCTGAAACATGTTTAATGTATTTTTGGGTGAATGGAAGAAAATATGGAGAAGAAATAGATTTGTTTGAAGGGAGAGATACTTGGACCGCATCGCAATCTCGTTGAATGTTAGTATGTATAGAAGTAGGGATAAATTCAAATATTAATTTAAAGTGGTGGAGGTTGACGTGTCATTGGTTGTGAGATATTTTTGGTGAGATCTATAGAGATGCTTCCATCATCAATTATGTCTTAAACATAATGTCAAAGAGGTGTACAATTATTAGTAAAATGACCTTCCATATATTGGTATTTATAACATTTGAATGCATTGTGCGATGTAGGATTAGTTTCCCCATTAGAAAAGGGTCTCATAGGTGGATATTTAATCATGTTAGCCTTTACTAATTTTTGAAAGGAACTAGATAGACTCTCTCCGAGAGGTGTAAATTGATGTTCAACGGTGTGTGGAGTAGTGTCATCAATACAAGATATGATGGATTTATAATCAACTTGTTCAAGGATTCACCATGTTTGTGAGATTTTCCCTTTGTATCATGGTTAGGTGGTAGGTCTCCAACCACTATGTCTCTGTTGTCAATGAGGTCTTGGATGTAGTTGTGAAGTTGTTTTCATTTATTTGTTTGATGACCATCAATGCGATGAAAATCACAATATGTGTTAGGTCTATACCAACCTGGCTTAGGTTCTCCTTCAGGGAAGGGTTACGTAATATGACAAGTAACCATATTAACATTTAACAAATATTTTAAGATGCTAGAAAGAGATTCCCCAAAGACGTATATTGTCTTCGGTTATAATCACAAGGAGGAAAAGTTTCTCTTTTTGGAATGGTGACATATGGTTTATGATTAATTTCTTTTAATTGGTTGTTATGTAAATTGTGCACATTGTGATTATTCGTGACACCATAATTGATAATGTTATGGTTGCAGTTGATGTACCTAGGTTTATCAAGAGAAGTGATGGGGTTAGTGTTGTTATTATGATGATTATGCCCATTGTTTTTTTATAAGTGAGGCTTGATCAATCCTTTAGAAATGAGGTCTTTTTTGATTTGAGTTCCTTTTTCGATAACTTCCTCAAAACTATTGAGGCAATGAATTTTCATGTAAAAGGAAAAATAGTCATTAAGGTTGGGGATGAAGATGATAAACATTTGTTTATCAGGGATTGAACATGGGAGTTGACATGTGATTCCTCTCCATCGTTGTAATAATTATGCGAAGCTCTCATTTGTCATTTTTGGCATTGTAAAAATCCATCATGGTTGTTTCAAAATAAAAGTTGAAAGAGAAGTGTTTGAGGAAATTCTCAGAGAGGTATGCAAAGGTAGAAATATATCCCTTTGGAATATGTAAGAACCAATCTAAAGCTTATCCTCCTAAACTCTTAGAAAATATTTGTAAGAGAAATATATTGTTGTAAGCCACTTCTTGGCATGTCATGAAGAATTGTTTGTCAAGCTCTCTAAGATCTGTTTTTCCTTTGTATTTGTCAAATTTGGGTGTCTCGAAAGAGCTTGGGAAAGGAATGTATAAGATAGCCATGTCAAAATGTATGGCCACAATTCAAAAAAGTTGAATTTTTGCATTGTTTTTGCATGCTCGAAATGGTGTCCTTCATCATTTTCCACTCTTGAGAAAATGGTGAATTTGTTTATGGGATGAATGGTGATTTATCCTTCATGATTGTTGTTCTCGTTATTGGTCTTAGAATGATTTTTGAATGTGTCTTCACTTTTATTTATGTGTTTGATACCTTTGGTATCATTTTTAGTGACTATAGAGGATAGAAGATCCAATTGTTTCTCCATTGCATTGATTTGATCAAGCAAGGCTTGGTTGGGATTAGCCTTTATTATCGGTATTTTTTTACTTGGTCCTTCATCGTCATGTTTGTTTGACTTAGGATGTGGACCCTTAGGGGATTTAGGTTGTTATTTTAAGGATTTCAATTCATCCTCATAAAATTATTTGGAAACTCTTGCTCCCATTGTGAGGATACGAAGAAGGAATTAGTCTTTCTTCTGTCGTAAAGTGGCGTCAATGGAAATATTTTTAAGTTGGTCTTTTCCTCTTAATTAGAAATGATATGGAAAGGATTTCTTTCCTTCCATTTAAAAGCAATATAATCACGATGTCTTTTACCACCATGTTTGAAAGAGGGAGGCATGAGAAGAGATGAGATAGAAAACTTGACCCAAACCTTAGAAAGAATGTGAATGCTAATATGGAAGAGGAAAAATATGAAAAAGTTTGACCCTTAGAGAAATAAATGCTAAGAGCAAAGAGGAAAAAAGAGTTAGTTTATTTCCCATCTCCTAAAAAAATGAGAGGTTAGAGAGAAGTGACTAAAAGGGGTTAGATGTGCTCTATGCTGTAATAAAATTTAATGTTAAGAGAGAAGAGACTTTACAAGTGAACGTGGTCAACTCTTAATCAAAATGAGTGATAAGAGTGACAAAGAGATGTGAAAAGGTTAACTCCTAACAAAATGAGTGTTAAGAGGAATGAAAAGGGGGACTTCACAACACTTAACAAAATGAGTGATGTTAAGGTGGAAGAGACTTAACAAAGTGAATGTAATCAACTCTTAATAAAAATGAGTGATAAGAGTGACAAATAAGGTGGACTTCGCAACACTTAACAAAATGAGAGATGTTAAGGTGGAAGAGGGATTGAAGTGTTAGTTAGAGAAATCTTAGAAAAATGAGTGTTAAGAAAGATGAAGAGGTTTGAATGAATTCATGACCCTTTACAAAAGTAAACGTAAAGAGGGAAGAGATGAAAGAAGTTAGTGCACCCAAATTGCAAAAAAGTGAGTGTGAAAAGAGGAGACTTAAAACACGATGAAAGATTCTAAATTCTTGATGAAAATGTGTTAATGGAAGAGACTTAGGAAAGTGTGATGAGTTTTATCATCTATTAACAAGATGGATGCATAGAAGAGAAGACTTAGGAAAATAATGAATGATGTTACCTCTTAACAAAAAGTGTGTTAAAATATAAGACTTAAGAAGACGATGAAATATGTCTACTCTTAACAAAAGTATGTTGAAAGAGGAGACACGACAAAGAAATGGGATCACGAAAAGAACGAAAAAGTAATGTCGTCATAAAGAGTGAAGTAATTATTATCCAAAATTTACCCCCAAGGTAATTTTGATAACTTACATAATTCCTTTTAGTATTGGACAGGTAGAAATGGTGAAAACAAAAAAATTGGATTTTGGGGGCACTCATTTGCTTTCTCTAACTCCCCTATTCAAGGAAAATCTAAGGAGTTAGCGAAAATTTTCCAAAAATTGGAGAAAATGGAAAAATGGCCTATTTTAATGTATTAAGTCCCAGTAGCTACGAGATGGAACAACTATAGATGGAACTAAGGTTCCCCACCCTCAACTTAGGTCTGAAATGTAAAGAGATAGTATAATGTGGAAAATCCAAGCTAGAAGGTCCAAGTGGTTAAAGTTCCTTCCGGCTTGAATTCCCAAGACCTGAATTGGCCAATTTGTTAAGGAGTTGAAGCGAGTCCTCTTGTATTATGGAAAAAGAAAAATTTAGGGACCTTGGGTGGTATAAGTACTACAGGGGACACGAGTTCAATACCTGCGGGCCCAAAATTTTCGCAATGCATTGGAGTTGGGTAGAGATGTGTTAGTGTAGAAAAATGGAGTTTGGAGGCCCCGAAGGAACAAGTTCCATCAGTCAAGTGTTCTTTGCAGAGCCGATATATCCACAAGATAAAGGAACCCCAAGAAGCCACAATATAGTTGGGGAAATGTGGGAGATGTGGGTACTAAGGGCCTTGCGGAAACTTGTTGTTCTAGAGGTAGAGGCCGCGTGTGCCCCAAAAATCCAATAGACCAACAATACAAGGGAAAGTAGATGTGCATAGAAAGTGGGCCCACAAGGACCAAGTGATCCTTGACCCTTTATACCCCGAAAACCTAGAATACCTACAATATAAAAGAAAATTGAATTAAATACGGATTGTGGAGTTACGGAGGGAACTCGTTGACCATCCCGAGCTTTTGAACTTCAAATGACCACAATTTTGACCCGAGCTCGATTTTCACAAAATTAGACTTTTCATAAAGGCCTCAACATTGTTTGGATTTATTAGTTTTACTAAGGTTAGCTACATGAAAAGGTTTAAAACATCCACAACATTTAAAAATCACGCCGAGGTAGTTAAACTACCAACATTAATGAAGCATGTTCCTCTTTTCTTCTTCCATAATCTAGAGTACATTTGAGGATGGGTTTTCGTAGAGGCACTTATGCCTTTTTTAGAGACTTCAATGATAGTTGTTGGTGGTTGGGAGTAGAAATTTGAGGTTTTCTTCTTTCTCTTTTCTCCATCTTCTTCTATATATTGTAAACACTTCTCATTTGAGAAGGGGGATATTTTGGGACATGGGGAAACTCTTGCAAAGTTATTTCTAAGTTTCATTAAGCTTCAAGTATTCTCTTGGGCCTGGCAAGTGTATTTATGCCTCTATCTCAACATGTCATGGAATGTGCATATTCCAACAATAAAATCTATGTTCGTGGTGCTATTTCAACCCTTGGATTATTTTTTTTGTATCTCATTGCCTCTCTATTTTTGTTGTTATCTTTTTGTGCATGTATTTCTAATTTGTGAGGTACGTGGATGTTGTGTTTCATAGAGATTTGATGGTGAATTAAGACCTAGGACAATGTGACATGAATGCCTACCCTCTTCCAACTACATTTTCCTTCTCTACTCTCCCTCAACAAAGTATTTTCACACCCTTTTCCTGGTGCTATCACCACCCTTAGCTTAGTATTTCCCTTTCATGCATCTTTCTAACCCTCTCTCTCTCCCTGATCCCTTGGCATGGTTAGATTAGGATTAGTTAGCTAGATTTTACCTTTGGGAGTAGTTTAGCATCAGATTTAGGTAGAAGAACTAGCCCACTCTAGAGAATTATCTCAACTACAAGGTCCTAAACCTTGAGATAATTCCATATTACCCAAATACACCGATTTCCTAGTAAAATCAAATGCTAGAAAATCACAGGTGTTATAATTTGATGATAACAATAATGATGATGAGAAGGTCCAAATATCATTAAAAGTGGAGATAAAATAAAATATTAAAGTGATTGATTAACGATCTCAAACTAAATAAAAGTAAATTATTTAAAAAGAGATGTGAAGAAATTATGAGGATATCGAAAATGCAAAAAAATGATTGTGATACAATAACGTAAGATTATGGAAGAGAGATATGAAAAAGGTCGTCAATTTAACAAAGTGGATGTGAAATACAATGACGTAAGATGATGGGAGAAAGATAGTGAAGATGTCATCTATTTAACAAAGTGAACAATGGAATATGACAATGTAAGATGATGGGGGAGAGAAATGAAAGAGGTCATCAATTCAATAAAATGAATGTGACGTGCGATGACATAAGATAAAATGCTTAGAGTTCAACAAGAGGTAAGTGGTAAAATTTAAGATTTATGAAAATGAAATATCAAGGTGATAAAGATGGTTCTTGACCATGATAAAATGAGTATCATGATTTCAAGAATTAGTGAAGAAGAATGAAAGTGATCAAGTATGGATATGGATGTCCAGTAATCTTATAATTAGACACGTTTACGAGTGACACGGTAGATGAGAGAAATCGTTAATGACAAGATCGATACAAAAGTGTATAACACATGAGGAAAATGAAAAATGATGTAGTGAAAGTTAGTCTCTACTTTATATTGGCTTAGAAAAGGCTTGGCTTCATAGGTGGTTTACTCAAATAGGTGTCACAATTATACTCGAGAAAGTGCGGTGCTATTGATAGATTTCAGAGTTACTTTACCCCCTTTGAAATAATGAGAAAAGATCTTGCTCAAATGAATGTCACTGGGGTTGCCACTAAGGATATATGTGACTCTAATCTCACAAGGTTTCACTAGACAATTGGGATGGGTGTACCTATTTCATCAGCCAATTCCCTCAATGTGCTAACTTCTTTGGGGTTAATGTGGTACTCCGCAAATGATTTTTATGGCTTAATCCAATGACCTTCCAATATTTATGGTGGTTAGGAAATAACCTTGTTAGCTGCACTTACAAATACAATGTGTAGTGTTAATTTTATCTTATTTATCAACAATTCCCTACACACAAGAATTAGTAGTTTAAAGTCGATGATCAAAGGAAACATGTAGTTAGTAGTTTTGAGTGGTCTTCGTAAGTGCATTCTTGCAAACAAGTGTTAATAGTTTTCTCGAGGTATAAAAAAGAGAAAAAAATGAAAAACAACAAAATTCACATATCTCGATTCTCAAGATTGCTTCACTTATAAGCGTGAGAGAAGAACATGTGCATCAAATGTGTATGTGACTATCTCCACAAAAAATAAAAAAGGAAACATAAGAAAAACAAGTTACAAAGTGTTAGTGAGGTTTAAAAATGATTAATCGATGTACAAAATGGCTAAAAAGTGACCAAAATTGAACCAAAATGTCCAATAACCCTAGTTTAGCAAGTTTTACAATGAGTTGATAGAAGTAAAATTAATGAAAAGGAACTGTTAAGAATGCATCGAATGATAACATGGTAATAAAATAGCTTTAAAAAGTGAAAAGAAAGGGAAGTTTGAAGCACCCGATAATCATGCAAGAATGAGTAGCACAATTAGTTTAATGAACAAAATTATTGAAAAATAATAATAAGAAAAAGGTCCTAATTTAATTTACAAGACCGAAGTAATTAACTAAACTAATTAATTAGTATGATAAACAATAAGCCTAACTAATTAAAAGAGTGAATAAGAACATAAACATATAATAGAAAAAATAAAACTTAAGTTAATAATAAAAAGAAGTAAAAGAAAGAAAGGATAAACCTAACCTTAAATCATAAATGACACTAGAAATTATAAACCTAAAAGGAAACCCTAAGTTTTACGTGCGTAGGGGGTTAATAAACAAAAAGCCTTATAAAAACTAACATAAATTTTTTTGAGGACTTTGTTTGTGTGCGATGTTTTGTTTTATGTGGATTTTTTACAGGAAGGAAGTGGCAAACAACTCGCATGTGGAGGGTGTGTAGGTTTTGAGTGGGATCGTAATGGGGAGGGCAAGCTCGTGGTAAGGGAAAGTTATGGCCTCAATAAGGAGGGTGGGGTCAGTGTTGGGTAGGGTGTCCGCTAGGTAACGAGGCAATATGTTAAGTTAGGAGTGTAGGGTGGGTAGTTAGGAGGGGTTTTCGTGTTTGAATCTACATCAATCTATACCCCTGGGGTGTAGGTCATAGGGGAGGGGGAAACAGGTAATGGTTCAAGTAAGTAACTTAATGATTTGGGGAAGGGGGTGGGGTAGTGGATAGGGGTTGGGAGGAGATTCAATTTTATGGGTCATGTCTTGACCAAGTCACGTATGGGCCGAGTGGGTAATTCGGTAGGAATAGGTGGGGGTATGGGGATAGAGGGGGTTGGCTCGGTGAGCCAACTCATCGTGCCATGGTCTGTCACATTGGGTGGGATGGGGAGTCATTAGGGCTAGGGGGTGACTCCTTTGGGATGGGGGTGGCTCTGCCTCAAGTCGTAGGGAGTTAGGTTTAGGAAGGTGGGATAGGGTTAGCTTGGACGAGATGGTTGTGGATGGAGGGGAGGGGATGGGTAGGGCTACCGCTTCACCGATTATTTTTTATTTTTAATATATATTTTTAATAAAATATGATTTGTTTTAATAACATGTAACTGATTTTTTTGTTTGATTTTGCTGGTTTTTTAATAGGTGCGTCAATTAAAGGAATCTTTTTAGATATAAATAAAAGTACAAATATGTTTGGAGGAAAACACCTACAAACACAGATTTTAAAACTAAATTTTTACACTCGAAATTACAAAGAAAGGCAAGAAATTAGTATAAAAATGTAAAATAACAACACTAAGAAGATGTTACGTATTTTTTTAATCTTGTAAAATAATTTTCTTCTAAATGCTCCCACGATCCTCCACAAACTTGTATAACAACAAAAACTAAAAAAGAGAGAAGAAAACACACCAAGAGTAAATTTAATCAATTAAAACCATAGACAATGATGTTAACAAATATAAAAATGCATGAAAAAGTGGAAAGGAAATTAAAACAAAAATGAAAGAAGATGGAGGTGTGAGTACCATCGGTCGTGCCAAAATTAAGACAATGCAAAAATAACTGAAATGGAATACACAAAAACAAAACAAACCTTCCTGTGAGTTTTCCAAACAACCTCAAGTAAAGGTGTGTGAGATTTAAAGTTGTGTAACCTTATGAATAAATAATTTTGGGTGCTCTTGGAAACAAAATCCAAACATGGACTCTAATCATGCTACGAGAAGATTTTGGGAGCTTTTAATATGTAAATGTTGGAGAAAAATTGATAGAGTAATTGTGATTGAAATCAAAGAGGAGTTTTAAGAGAGTAAGCTTGCATTTTATAGAGGCGAAGTGGTTGGAAGTTGGTTGAAATGGGTTGAATGCACATGCTATTTTTACACTTGATGAAGTTGTAGTAGTTTCAGGAGGTTAAATGCCATTTAGGGGAAATAAGAGGGATTTATTAGCAGAAGTTGCATCCGTAAAGGTGGTTTTATGTGCAATTTAACTGTCCTCACCTTTCTAGAATTCTAGAACCTAAGTTGACTAGACTAGTGAAGTGGAGTCCAAGTGGAGTCCATGTGGGGTTCAACATAGCTCTTATAATGTGCACACTTAATTAATTAACCATTTAATTAATTAATAATAATTAACATCGCTAAAGGGGTATTAGGGATTAATTTAATTAATCCAAATTGGTATAATGCACATGTTTAGTCAATTTAATCAATCAATCACAAAGGGTTGAATAAAAGGATGTATTGGGATAACATTGGGAACAAGTGTGTAATTTAGGGTGTCTACATCAGTGACCACCAGGGTCATTCCAACTCCCCATTCTACATATTTTTTATTAGGTTTGATGTGGTTTGTGGGAATGTGTAGATAGATATCTATTTTAAAGTTACGAGATATGATCGATTACATTAAAGTGGAACCAGAGTGAAAAAGAGAGATTAATAATGAAGCTCCTCTAGCCTATAAAAGACTAAAACCTGAGCATCTGAGTAATCACTAGCACCTAGAATAGTCACTAATTCCCAAGTGATCCCTGTCCTTCTATGGGAACTTCTTTTCTAGCACAATTTTGAGTCCCAAAACCCACGGTGAGCCTTGACGACACTATTTCTAGTCTATTCCAGTAGTTACTCAATCCAAACCACTCCTAGATCACACGAAATCAACTAAGACATTTTAACTCTTTAAAATACTTAGGTTTCATATATTTTATTACTTATTGCTTGTCCATTACTGTATATTATCATTTTTATATCATTAATTGTAGTAATTTTCTCTAAAATTAAATTTTAATTGAATTTAGATTAAATTAAAACAATGTGTGGTTTGAGGTCTCTTTGAAGTAGTGCCAACATCAACTATGAAAAGGTTTTTCCATAACACAAGTAATGTTTGGTTTGTATGAATCTCTATCCATGGTTAGGGTTTGAAAGCTTGAAAAAGCATTGAAATTCCCCATAGTGTATCTAATGTTGATTAACAGAGATCGAAGAAGGTATTCCGACAAATGACAAACCAAGAAAGTTACAAATCCTAATTTAGAGAATGGTCAAGACCATACAAATAGGTCAATAAGATACATATGTTCCTTCCCCTACTATATAGTTTTGGCCAAGAGTATCTTCATGTCATAATTCTAGTTGCAAAGCATTCTTAGGTCCATATCCCCATGTTTCATCACTCGGATCACCCATACTTACCCATATTTATTTGAAATCAACTAAGTGTACTGAATCCCATGTATTTATGAAATTTCATTGTATCATGTATTATTATTACAAGTATATGATATTGAATGGTTAATCATGTAAGTTAATTAATTAGAATAACCCCTTATATATTTTATTTCATTCATTTTTTGTTGTGCAAATCTTAATCCCAAATCTAAAATTGGTGAATTTTTTTGGTGAATCGACTCTTAAATTTAACATCATGTCTCAAACCTATAGTGGCCCTAGGGTTTGTATTCTATTTATTATATTTGGATATTTTACTTCATCATGCCAACTATCAAGGATGATTATTAGTATTTATGTAGCTTTCCCACATCTTTTTATTCCCATATGACCCATTTTCAATCTTTCTCCCAAGTTTATGATGATATATTTTCTAAGACTATTTTGAATATCAATTTTGATCATGCATAAGGTGATGGTTCCAGTACTCACTTTGAAAATTATAACTGGGACCTTAATGATGATGCCCAAAAATTTGCATAGTTTTAACCAAAAATCCCTCTAAGATTGATAGCCTACTATACGATGCACAAGACCAAATTAATCATGCTCCTTCATCTAAATTAGAGACATATACTATTACTACATCTATGATGTCCACATTATCAAGGGCACCTACCATTTTAAAGAATAATGTCTCTATGGCTATTTCTTGTAGCCACTAGTGCTACTACACCTCCCATATCTAATGGATCACCGTTGGAAGCATAATGGAATGAGAGGGGGTGAATAAGTCCTTGCAATTTAATTTCAATTTCATATCATTCACATAAACCATTGATCAATGTTTCATCCATTAATGTTGGCACAACAACATATAACATTCATATATTTAATCATGAGCAAGATAAACAACACCGAACATAATTTGTAAGTGGGAAACCCTCAAGGGGGAAGAAAACCCACTGAATTTTTTTCTTATATTACACAAAAAAAATAATCAAGTGAATATTATGGATCACAAGAAATTTCTTTAGTGAGGCACCAACCCAATAAGGAGCACCAACCCCTAAACCATTGTTGATACTACACACAACAAGAGACTTCCATGAATATGACAAATCACAAAATATTTTGATCAAAATATCACTGATAATATAGTGCAAAAACTTGGCTGATGGAGATCACAAAATTCAGCTCCAAACTCTTTCAAACCCTTTCTCAAACCCCAAGTCTTCAAAATTACACAATCTTGTTATTTCTTCACTTCTCAAGCTTAAAATTATTGAACACACAATTTGTGATCTTCCTTAACTTATAACACACATGATTAGATATCAATTCATGATCACAAATATACAAAAAAAATTCTCCTAGGTCTCACTTCTTACACACGCACACGCACACGCGCACGCGCACACACGCACGCACACATGCACGTATGCACGCACGCACGCACGCACGCACGCACGCACGCACGCACGCACGCACACACACACACACACACACACACACACACACACACACACACACACACACACACACACACACACAACTAGCTCCAAAAAACACCCAAAACAATGCTTTTATAAGCTCCTTCACATTTCAAATTAAAACAATTTTTTTCCTCCTTTGGCTTGCCCATGCATTATAAAAACATCCCAAATTCATAACATAATAGTCACAAGTTACCCAAGTAGGTCTTCCTAGCCAAAATCATCATTTCATGTTCCAAAAATGATTCAAATCCCCATGGACACAAAGAGAAAAACTCCCTAACATAAAAAAAATATTATTCATGACACATAAATCACCAAAAATGTTTAAATTAACATTTAAACATCAAACATGGTCTCAATTTAGCTCAACCAATCATAATATTTCATTTAATGGGACCACTCCTCTATGTTCTTCTCAAAGCAGTTGTGTCCTACACACTTCAGATCCCTGGAAACATCTTTATGAAACTATATCACACAAAAAAATCCAAAATATATCATGTGAACACTTGATGGAAATTATAGGAATTTTAGAACAATTCTAATCAAGTTATAATTTTTGAAACAATCACCTTCTCAAACCACAACCACTTTTGACTTCACTAAATCAAACTACCCAAAAAATTGTTTTCAAAGAACAACTTGTTAACACCTTTCTAGAAACATTAAATACCTACAAATGGATTAATTTGATGAAAAATTCATCCCTCTTCACATTCTAGGTGATAGGAATCATCACCTAATCCATATCATTCTCCAACCAACTAAAATCTTCGTAAAATACTTGTACTTTCATGCACCGGCAAAAATATTCATATCCAAAAATGACTTGGAAACCTTATAAAAATCATCATAATGAGACAAAACTTATATCAATATAATAATCTCTAAATTATATTTCCAACACAACTTGAATCATCTCGTAAATCCATATGTAGCTTCTGTTATGCTCACTTTATTGAAGACTAATTTTTATTGCCTCAAAAACTGCCCTTTGACGAGTTAACCTGAATGAATTTTGCTTGACCATGTAACTTCATAAAAATGTCCTAAAACCTCTTTCAACATCAATAAAAAATCTAACAAATCACAAAATTCCAATTTATCTTGCAACTCCTTTGGACAACCTTGTCCCAAAACACTCTTCTTCAAAAACTAACTTCTTTGAGTGGGGCCCGCTCATCACCACGAGCGATACCCTATGATGTAGGAACATATTCATAATACATAGAGGATATGAAAAAATTCATAATCCATGGAGGACATGAAGAAACCATGATTAAGATTCTTTAAGAATGTAAAATTGTACTAGGGTGTTATTTATTTTCCTCCAAATTCAAAGTTGAATATTTGAGTTGTGACGGTTTTCAACAAAGTGTAAGAGTAAATAGTGAAATTTAGGTGCATATAAGGTGTTATCCTATCTATGATATGTAGAAGGAGGAATAATAGGTGTGCTAGGATGATATGAGATTCTATTTAGTTGTCATAATCTCGTGCATGCTGTATTCAAACAACTCTATCTATTCTTGTCCCTAGTTGAGAGAATATCTCAACAAGATAGAGTCAAGTCTTGTTTTAAGATCATACTAGCTAGAGGATAAGATGTATGGTGAATGTTAGGGGGTCAAAATCTCAATATAGGATATAGGAAAATGAATAATCAAAGAGAAAGGGGTTGAAGAATTTGAAATCTAAGTGAAGATTCATGTTGAAATACAAGAATGTGTGTATACTTGATAGAAAAAGTGATGTTCTGTGTGGAGAGAATGAGAAATATGTGAAGGATACGATGATGACATGTCTTTGACCATGATAAAAATATGTATGTGAGTATTTTTTAGCCTTTATTATATACATTCGATTCAAATATCGTATGTGAATGATTAATATTATGTGAAATGAATGAAGATAGAGAGGGTTCTTTGATTGGGTATTTCTTTGTGTTCTAGTAGACTGTGTATATAAGGAATTGATTGAACAACGAGCTATAAAATCATCATTTGTTAATATTTCATGAAATTACCTGAATTTCACTTGAAAGGAAAGGAAATTTGATCACAAATCAAAGGAAATTTATTTGGCTTCTTGATATTAAGTATTAAGAGTTTTATAAGTGTTTTTATACTTGTTGCCCTGAACTAGGGAAATCGATAAATCCATTTGTAACTGATGAAAATTTCCCAAAATTTGTAATAATATTTACAATGACATAAAAAATTATCCCTAAAATTTTCAGCAAGAATGGGCTCATGGATAAAGAACAGTTAATGACAAAACATTTCTGATTCGTGGAGCAAAACAATGAGAAGAGAAGGTGTAATTCATGAAATTCTAGGTAACTCCAATGCTCTAAGATGTTATAATTGATACAAACAACGTTTTAGAGGATTTTCAAAGGATTCACTATGCTTTTCATTCTTATAAACCATCTTTGATATGTTTGTTATGAGACAAATGTAGTTTATGTTTATATTTGACCGTGAAAATCGATTTGTTCTTGATTGAAGCCAATGATGTTACATGACCTAAATTGATGATCCTTAGTTGCATACATGTGGAATAGGGATTATAAGGGTGTATTGGATGTATTTGGCATTGGAATGGTAATGTAACCTCTCTCTTACTCCTTCAAGATACAACTCATACAAAACATAGACAAGTTCTTGATTGTCATAACACCATGACTAATGTCTAATATGCAGGGGTGAAATAAGTCATTTGGGTATACATGAGGAATGGTGCATCAATAATTTGAGAAGAGAACATGAATACCCTATCTCTGGTAATGAGACTACTGGTTTGAGGACCATGAGGAAAAAGCATATCGACCATTAAGTAATTGAGAAACAAACATGGTAAGTAATGCAAGTGAGCATATAAACATCAGAGGGCGAGAGAATACAAAGTTTCAAATAGAATAAAGAATTATTTAAAGGGTTAATTCATCTTTATAAGAATTTTATATGTTCTCATAAGAATGATACTTCACTAAGGTTGAGTTAAATTAGTCATTGTTTTTCCTATATCGAAGTCTCCTTATTACATTGGAAAGTGACAAGCATTTCTGAACTCTTGTAAATAGATGGGATATATGTATATGAATTTTTTTATGATTTTATCCCAAGGATCTAAAAAATTAATGTAAATAAGGTTCAAGGTTGATAAGTGTAATTCTTAAACATGCATGGTGGAGTCCTGTGGGCATAGATGAAGTAAAAATGATGATATGATCATAATGGAAGAGCTGAGCTAGATGGTGCATCACCCTACCTTTATGGAAATATGAAGGATTATTCTACATGTTACAATCATCATACATACACTAGGAATCAATTATGGCCACTTAGGAAACAATTCATCCATACTGCTTTCAATCTAGGATTTCACACTCATAAAAAGTTGTTTACCTTCAAACATTTGTTCATAAAAATGTGAAGATGAAATAACCTCATTATTTTTGTTAAACCTTCTAGAAAAACTGTAGAAAATCCTTGAAATCCAAAATGTCCCATGCAAATCACACAATTCAGGGTGAGCATCAGAAGTTTCAATTCAAGCTGGAAATGCACTAGTTCTTGACCATGTTTCACCAAAATTGGCATATCTTGTAAAATTCACATTATGGAAACCTGAAATTTTTCACAAAGCACTATGACACATCACAATAATATATCCAATTATCAAAAATTCATCACCATATCTCAAACTCTCTAGAAAATAATACTTTCATAACAACCCCTTAGGGTTTTACATTATAAGCTAGGGTAAATTGAAATAACATAACAACTCATCATGAAAGAACTCAAAATTACCCAAACATACATGCTACACCATTATAAACTTAAATACATTCATCAATGAGCTCGTCTAGCTCCAAAGCTCATCCTCATACCTCTGAGCATCCATACCTGCTCTAAATGAGCACCTAAAACATAGTTAATCGTGTGTATCTACACCCTAAAACTAATTTGAGTACCTAAGAACTCTCCAAACATTCTATATAAATTTTCAAAATTCTCTTAAAGACACCAAGAAGCTCCTACCACCATGCAACATCACCTAGACACCTGAATGGGCTTGCAAGAGCAAACAATCCTCACTGAATCTCCATGTATCATCAAGTACACATTTGAACCATCATGTCAACATCATCCAAATCATCATCTGACCATACTCCATCATTCAATTTTTCATTAATGTGGTTTTTCATCAATGACAACACCTATAAGACCACATGCCAACAATCTCCCTTTGTCATTGATGGAAAACTACCTGAAATTCTCCCCATTTTTACATTAATGAAAAAGGCATACATGTAGCAGCATATTCTTCACCTTCCTCAGCTTCATAGCATCTTCTTTTGGTTGGAAACATCAACCAAAGGTCTCAAACAAGCTCAAAACCTTGAAATTTGCATTCAAACTTGTTTTTTCCTTCTTTGCAAGCATGCAACCACCATGCCCCTCCTAGGCCAAACATATACACCATTTGAATACATCAATAAAGCATGAAGAATAATTATCATACCTTGCTTGGAGCCAAAAACACCATTTTCACCTTCTAGGCATGCAAAAACTAGTTATTTTCCTCCTCAACCATGTTTTAGCAATCAAGACACCACTGTAATAGAGTACAAACTGAACCAAGATATTGAGATCATGTAAAAAATTCATAGATGAGATACATTTCCATCTTACTTTCTTTCTTGAGCACATACCAAATTTTCTAGGTACAAAACTTGATCGAGTCACATACTTCCATTCCTTTAATATACCTTTATAACGTGGGTCCCAAACAAATTCTTTAGTGGTTTAGAGACCAAATTTGACATGATTTCAAACACACTTCACACCATGAAAATAAATGACACTACTCCCCTTGGACTCAAGACCACCATATCTAGCACATAATCACAAATTTGAGTAACTTACCTTGCTATCATGGCTATAAATCACATTGAACACTTTTTCTCACTCTAAAGCTCCATTTAAGTCCTTAATAGTCATGATTGGATGACATAATGAATTTGAAAAAAAATCAACTCAAACTTGGATCAACCACCTACATCATACTTTAGTTGCGTAAGAATCATCATTGCAACCTCTTTAAGATCACACATACACTCCCCTAACTTGAATGAGCTGATACACCACCACACATACATATGAAAAACAATCTAATATTCAACTTTTGTCAAGATAAACTCTCTTTAAATGCATAAATGTACTGAGATACCACTCATTCACCTTTTCAAGAACAATTCTAACTCCCCTTCCTTTAAACACCACTTTCTAACCTGATCATCTTCTTAGCACACTCGTGGCATCCCTTCATTATTATGGGAACACATTTTCATATTCATATGCCCAATATTTATTTTATAGTCTCAAACACATTTAATTTATTGTTATCAACTTGAGATCTTCACAAAACTTCTTGTATCTTATCAATGACTACTATACTATTCCCGAGAAACATTTTTACAATCGTAGAAGGTCTTGAACAACTTTATGGAACCATTTATACTTTCCTTTAGACCTTATCATGGATGTGGACCATTCACATTTATAAAACTGATCATATTAATTCATAACATCAAATTTTGTCATAGTATACCTTCTACATAAGTTTATAGTCATATCAGTCCTCAAAATCTATATCATGTTCCTAGCCTTTAGACTCATCTCAACACCTCCCTTTTCATATGAGCTTTTGACATTGTTTGTAGTATATATGATTCATGAGATTACTTTCTAACCACTTAAAGTGGGACTAAAACAATGTAATAACCATGCACGCCTAGTTTCTCGTAACAATCCATGAAATTGAACCCACCGTAGCATTCTAATCTAGCCTCGTAGGAAACATTTGCTCCTTCACAATCAAAGATACAAACTTCCTCATGAAATATTGAATACAGATGTTGAAATGTTAGTCATATCAACTTCTATAACTTCTCTTTCATACCTTCATCACAAAGTGAACATCTTTGGGTATCCTTAAAACCTTAACCCTTTGTACTCAGCACCATATGGTCTTGCATAACTTGAAAGAGCCCTTATAATCTTATAGAAAAACATTTTGGTCTTCATAGACCTTTGTTCTCCTTGTACACTATTATATCTTCTCATACTAGATTTATGAGATTTGATGCATCACTGTAGATGAACATTGACACCTATAATCAAATCACTACCCTAATGGTTCAATCAAAGACCCTTTCAACCTCTTAAAGAATCATGTTTATCATTGAAATGCATGACCATTCATTTAGCCTTTACCCGCAAGTCATCATACAATCATGACAACATCTTCAAATTCACATACCTTGGAATTTTAGGCATTTTTGCACATATGTTCTTGATTCAAAGCTTTCAATGATAACTTGAGACCAAGTTGTGATAACATAATGTGAACTCTTTTTATGAATATTGCAATAATACTTCTTGTGAAACCTCGTATTTTGCAACTTTAAGACAAGGATTTATCATTCATACAACCTGATGATTATAGACCATATTGACAAAGACCTTACCTCAAATCTATGAAAAATACCTCTTTAGAGATATGTATCACTCTAGTATATGACCATTTTGAGCTTCACAGACTTTGACACAATTTTTAATTCACATGAAGTATGACACAAAATACAGATTTGAGGACATGAAAGTTCATGCTTAGAGACTAATGATAGTCATACTTTTGTAAGATTAGGATAAGACCCACCATCATAACCTTTACAAACTCATACCACAACTTAAGATATTCAAACCTTGACTTGATGAAGACACTTCTTACAAAGATTCATACATTTTCATTAACTTGTAGCTTTTCATTTTAAACCATTACTTGTCTTATCATAGTTAATTGTACTTCTCATGCTTGACTAGGATTCTATCTTGATTTGAATATCTGCATAAATATTTTAGACCTTATAGGTTATAATTTGATATGAATACCCATTTTATCTAGCATCATCACCGTAATCATTGAATTTGGTCCATGAAGATACTTTGCCAAATTTTCACTTCTTTCCATAAAGAATTAGGTCCTACCAAAGATTAAGACTATAAACTTGAATTTCGACAGAGAATCCCAAATATCTGGGAAACTTTAAGACATCAAACCTTTTGAATCCTATATATTACATTGGCCGATGATTTTTCCAAGTTTTTAGCACTTTAATCCACTAATTTCACCTTCAAATACATTGTTTTACTCATACCGCTTTTTAACATTGTGAAAACTAATCAAGGCAAACAATCCAAAAAAATGCACTATTTTTTAGTTATGATATCAACCTAGATAATTAACACTCGTAGATGTACCTTCTAACATCCCGAGCACCATTTGAAAACTTTGAAGAACAAGAACACCAATCATCATACCTGAATCCTCCTCGACATTGCCTTATTTTCCTTTCAAGAACACCGCATAGATCTTCACCTTCAAACTAATTGATCGAGTCATCAATCTTGATGACACAAGTTCATCTTCATATAAATTATGAGAACCTTTTACTCCCTTTGAAACTCGTGACATATGACCTAATGAATCCCAACACAATGGACATGACTAGACCACTTTGTGATAACCATACCATACTTTTGAGACAAAAGAATACATTGAGACTCTTGATAGCCTTTTACTTCTATGACTAATTCATAGCTTCACACACATATAAGGCTCTGAGACACTCAATACATACTTTCATAGAACAATACCATCTCATAATACACCATTTTGACTTTAGACCAATCAACCTTTTGAGATACCAAATACCATAAGCACACGACAACCGTGTTGATCACCAACTTTAGACAAATGCAGACCTTATGAATGATTTACATGACACAACTAAACACTTGAGAGATACCACAACATGGTTTTTAATTTTACCGATTTATCATCAACTGATTGAGCATCATACAAATGCAATCCATAACCTCAAACAAAAATTCTTATACTTTAACAAGCCTAAGATCTTAGACATTTCTCAAATGAACTAGACAAATTGAGCTAGAAGAACATACTAAATTAAACTTGAGGACATACCTTATCATCATCGAGGACGCATATATTGACTAAAACACCCCCTTACTCCAATGTTTCATTTTCATGTATACACCTCCAATAAGCATAGTGGATATATATAAACACCACGAAGATCTAAAAGGTCTTAAAGAGGTCCTAAGCCCTCTTAGGTACTTGGAAAACTCTGTCATCAACTTGTATTTGATCAGAAATTTGTGTTTTACCTTTCAATCCATCATTACGAGTTCTTGATGGGACATCAAGGTTTATTCTAGGTTCCCAAGTCCTTCTTAGACCATTTTCATGCATCCTAGGTCTTTGAAGACCACTTCCTTGTACTCTAGAACCTTGAAAAATCCTATCTTGACTTGAATATCCTTGATAGTATTTTCTTTCAATATGACCAATTCTATTACAGTTGTAACATGCAATTGTGTTCTTCCTCTTGAAACCATCAACATGTCTAGGTGAATCATTCAAGAAAAATCTAGCAACATGACCTTGTTCATTATAATTGTAGCATACAACATTCTTTTCATATTCACTTCTATTGTCTCTCCAAGGATGAGAGTATCTAGGAGATATTATGAATTATTTATCCATATAACCAACTGTATTACAATTATAACAATGTCCATTGAAATTTCTCTCATACCTTGAGAAATTAGGCTGCCTAATAGGTCTTGGTTTGACATTGTCTTTGATGCAAGTCACATTTATCTCTTCCTAGATGAAATATTCACCTAATTCGTTACTTGAAACCATTTCTTCTTGATTTACTTCCTTGCCTTTAGATTCCTTTTTAAATCCCAAGCCATTTCTATCATCTGCTAATTTGTTTTACCAAGTAGATCATCTAGATCATTTGCACTTTTCTCAAACTTCTGAAAGGTCATAGTATTATTTCTAACTTCTAGTATCTCAGCCCTTAAGAACTCTATATATTCTTAAAATTTTGAACACATACTTTCCTTATCTTGCAAACTTGAAACACAATACTTTACCTTTTATTCTAGCAATCTAATTGACTCATTTTTTTGCTTGACTCAGCCTTGTACATCTCTTCTAGCTTGTGCATTTGATTTTCTTATTTCTTGACCTATAAAATCAACTTATTATTCTCTTTCTCAACATGCTTTAACTTATTTTGAATTCCTTAAAAATAATCTTTTCCATCCTCATGATCATCACTAGAATAGTTGCAATAACATGAAATAAAGTCCCCTAACAATGAACAACATTTACCAGAAGACCTCATAGCAACATTAGTCACGAAAAATGCCTCATTTCCTATATCATCATGATCTGATTCAGATTCATAATGTGAAACACCACCAAAAGCATTAGAGTAAAAATCATCTTTCATTTGTATAAAAAATCTTTTTGTCCTTTCTATAATCAACCTTCGTACAAATTTTCTTTTTCTTATCATACTTTTTGTGCTTTTGTCATGATCACTACCATACTCATGTTCATCATGATCTTCACTCTTGTTCGTATGAGGAAAATTAACGAAAAATTTCTTATCTCACCACATTTGAAACATTTATAATGAATCTTACCTTTTATTTACCAAACCCAAGCTTCAATATTCTAGCCATCATAACAAAGAGCCCTTCATCTTCAATTTCAAGAGTAGTATCATCATCCTTCAATTTTAGATTTGAATGCAACCTCTTTCTTGGCTAGTTTGAGATCACCTATTCTCATCTCATAAGCAGTCAAGGTACCATGCAAATCATTCATCTTGAAAGTAGTCAAATCCTTTACTTCTTCTATGAAAGATACTTTGGAATCAAATTTTTGAGCAATCACTTCTTCTTTTACATCTTCTCCTAACCCTTTCATGCTATTGAAATTTTTTCAACTCTAAGTAGATATGCAAGTAATGGACTCTTCATCATTCATCTTAAGAGATTCAAACTGATTTCTAAAGGTTTGAAGTTTAACAATTATTACCTTTGAGTCACCTTCATATAGGACTTGCAATTTCTCTCATGCTTCCTTTGTTGATTTTTAGTACATTACCTTTCCCAAATCATATTCTCCAAGACCCTAAATGATAGCATTAAAGGCCTTAGAATTGTGTTCATATGCATCCTTGTCTACTTGACTAGTAATATGAGTGGCAGGAGGAGTATAACCATCTTCCACAGTCTTCCAAACATCAAACCCTTGTGACATAATATAGGTCTTCATCCTTAGACTCCAAAATTCATAGTTTGTTCCATCAAACATTGGTGTCTTGCCTATGACTCTAACACTCGCCATTTTGTGCTTTAGGATCTCCTTTCAAGCTGTCAAAATTCTCCAAAAGAACTCACTCTGATACCAATAGTTGGAAGAAAAATTGAATGAGATGGGGGTGAATCAGTCCTTAAAATTTAATTTCAAATTTAGATCATTCACATAAACCATTGATCAATTTTCCATCCATTAATGTGTGCACAAAAACATATAACATTCATACAATTAATCATGAGCAAGAGAAACAACACCAAGACACAAGATGTAAGTGGGAAACCCTCAAGGGGAAGAAAACCCACTAATTGTTTTTTTTTCTAATATTACACACAACAAATAATTAAGTGAATATTACGCATCACAAGATATTTATTTAGTGAGGCACCAACCCCACAAGGAGCACCAACCCCTAAACCCTCATTAATATCACACACAACTAGAGACTTGCACGAATATGACACATCATATTTTGATGAAAATATCATTGATGATATTCTAAAAAAATAGTTGATGGTAATCAAAAATTCAGTTCCAAACTCCTTTAAACCCTTTCTCAAACCCTAAGTCTTCAAACTTGCACAATTGTTCTTTCTTCACTTCTCAAGCTTCAAAATATTCCACAAATGCTTGATGATATTATTTAACCTATCACACACATGATATGATCTCAATTCATTCTCACACACTTGTAAACAACTTCCCCTATGTCACACTTCTTGCACACACACAACTAGCTCCAAAAAGCACCCAAAACAATGCTTTTATAAGATCCTTCACATTTCAAATTTAAAAACAAATTTTTACCTCCTTTGGATCAACCCATGCATTATAAAAATACCAAATTTATAACATAATAGTCACAAGTTACCCAAGTAGGTTGGCCTAGCCAAAATCATCATTTCATGCTCCAAAATGACTCAAATCCCCATGGGCACAAAGAGAAAAATGCCCTAACATCAAAACCATACTTATTCATGACCCATAAATAACCAAACATGTTTAAATTAACATTTAAACATCATACATGGTCACAATTTAGCTCAACCAATCAGATTATTTCATTTAATGGGACCACTGCTTCTTTGTTCTTCTCAAAACAGTTGTTTCCTACACCCTTCAAGACCCTGAAAACATATTTATGCAACTGGATCACACCAAAAATATAAAATATGTCATGTGATAAATTTAGGGAAATTTAACTACCTGTAGAACACTTATAAAAATTTAGAAGTTTTGAAAAAGCACTTGCTCAAACGAAAAACACTTTTGACTTCACCAAATCAAACTCGACTAAAAAGATGTTTTCAAATATTAGCTTGTTAACAACTTTACAGAAACATTAAAGACCTATAAATGGATTAATTGGATTCCAAATTCATCTCTACTTACATTACAAGTGATAGGAAGTATCAAATAATCCATCTAATGCTCCAACCAACTCAAATCTTTAAGCAAATCTTGTCTTTTCTGTCGTGCAAAAAACTTCCTATCCAAAACTTGAATATTAAACCATATTAAAACTAATTTAATAAAGATAAAAACCATATATCATTGTAAATATATCTAAATAATCTTTCCAACACAACTTTAATAATCTCCTAACTCCACGTGTAGCTCCTGTTATGATCACTTCATTGAAGATTGTTTTTATTACCTCAAAATTGTCCTTTGACCACGGTCAACCTGAATGATGTTTACTTGACCATGTAACTACATCCAAATGTCCTAAAACATCTTTGAATTTATCTTACAACTTATTTGGAAAACCTTGTCCCAAAACACTCTTCTTCAGAAACTGACCTGTTTGAGTGGGGCCCACTCATCACCATGATCTCTACCATACCTTTATGGAAATATAAAGGATTATTATATATTTTCCAATAATTATCCATGCACTAGGAATATATTCTATCCACTTAGTACACAATTCATCCATACCACCTTTGTGAAGCGAGGGTTTCACACTCATAAAAAGTTGTTTACCTTCTAAACATTCATTCATAAAAAATGTTATGATGAAATGACCTAATTATTTTTTTGAAACATTATATAATCACTATAGAAACACCCTTGAAATAAAAAAAGTCCCATGGAAAGCACACAATTCAGGGTGAGCATCATAAGATCCAATTCGAGCTGGAAATGTACTAGCTCTTGACCCTGTTTCACCAAAACTATCATATCTTGAAAAATTCACATTATGAAAACCTAAATATTTTACCAAAGCACCATGAAACATCAAAATAACATCTCAAATCATCATAAATTCATCACCATCATTCAAAATCTCCAGACACTAAGAATTTCATAGCAACCCCTTAGGGTTTTGCATTGTAGACTCTAGGGTCAACTGAAATAACACAATAACTCATCATGAAAGCACTCAAAAAGACCAAAACATACCTTTTATACCATTATACACCTTAATACATGCATCAATGAGCTCATGTATCTCCAAATCTCATCCTCATACCTCCTAGCATCCATGTACTGCTCCAAATGAGCACCCAAAACATATTCAATCACATGTATCTGCACCTTGAAAATAATATGAGTGCTTAAGTACTCTAAACATGATATATAACATGAAAAATTCTCTTCAAGACACCAAGAAGATCCTACCACTATGAAACATCACCTAAACACCTGAATGGGCTTGCAAGAGAAAATAATCCTCATTGAATCTCCTTGTATCATCAAGTACACACTTGAACCATCATGTCAATATCATCCAAACCATCATATGACCATACCACATCATTCAATTTTTCATTAATTTGGTTTTTTATCAATGACAACACCTATAGGACCAGATGGCAACACTCACATGCTTCCTTAACTAACACACAAGTTATTTGAAACCCTTGTCCACATGTGACAAGCTCAAATATTACAATCGCAACAAGGTGTATTTAAATATCTTTATGATATGGATTCCAATCAATGACTATATATTTCATGGCTCCTAAGGTTTCCTATGATCCTTTTCCTCTTGGCTTTTTTATACCTAAAACTCCTATCTATGATGAAAAAGGTGATCCCGTAGCATCTTACATTGTTTCATGTGGCTTGCATCCATTCTTAATATTATGAATTATTTATCACCAATTTATTTCCTAGGATTGTTACAAAAATTTCACTATAATGGTTCTATGATTTCCCACACATTCTCAGTGTGTTCTTTCACTACATTGGAAAATTAATTTCTAACGCACTTTTCCATCAACATTGGGGATAATGCTTCATGTGGAAAAATGTCCAAGCTATGCCAAATATTTGATGACCATATTAATGATTATGTCTTACATCATCATATCATTCTTACCAAGATGAATAATATCTTTCTTGATAGTGAATTACAAGACCTTTTAACACAAATATTTCTTCCTCCTTTACAAGAATCGATCATGGATGATAAATTTAGATCATTTGAACATCTTTTCCATATACTCTAAAAACATGAAGCTAAGTTGTTACATATGAATAAGCTCAAGTATGTTTCTAGCACTCCCAATACATATAATGCCAAATTTCATAGCAAATATACGTTTAAAGGCAAGACTAATGATGTTAAGGTTGCTTCTAAAGACACTGTTAATGTTATTAATCAACCTAATAAGCTACAATTATAACCCACATGATGGAAGTTTAAACATTTAATACATTCTCCTTACATTTTATTAAAATAATTACACGAGTTCAATCTTGTGTTTCTCCCTCCACCATCTGAGGTTGATCCAAGTAAGACCTCAAAGTAAGATTTTTTATGCTAAATCCTATTTTGATTATCACCGATGTATTGGTAATACTAAAAATGGATGCATAAAAATTCATTATGTTATTTAGGGCCTTATTGAATCTAATTCCATTGAATGGGATAATCCAGCTGAAATATTCTAAGCCTACAAATAATAATTCTAAGTTAAAGATATTCAATGATCCAATCCCTAAGCATACAAGTGATACATCTACTTTTGAAGTACACAATGTTCATCATGCAGTGCCACCACTACCATATTATGATCATCCATTCGATTTTATGATTATCACTATGAATCATATGCCACCTTTTACACCATGCAAATTGATTTCAACAACTTTGATATAGATGAGACATTCATTTCTAATACATTTTATATTAGTGTCTCTATTCATCAAGTACCTATAAATGGTGTATTGGTTGATCTGAACCAAAAAGATAATTTTTGTTCGTGGTCATTTCTTTAATCTCTCAGTATATTTTTTTGAAAGATTATATATGATTCTTATCGTTGCTATCATCATATCATGTTACCTATCACTGCTGTTCCTATTACCACACCTGTTTATTTCTTGGTTTCTAATTCTCTTAGCTTTGGTACCTTACATCTCAGTCTTCCTTGGTTATGTACTCTTAATAATATCTTGTTAATTATTCACCAGTTTATAAAGTTCATTCATAATCAATGGGTTGTTACTATTCAAGGTGTCCCTTTTGAGGATCATCCCCTACCGGCTAATCATTCTCGCAAAGCCTCTATATCTACTTCTAGTACACCTATAGATAGGTCATTCGATTCACACACTAATTTACATAGCTTAAATCCTCCCGGGTCTTCCGATAAGTTCTTAGATTAAAAATTTATTAACATAGTTATAATCCTCCTAGGTCTTATGCTAGGGAGTTTTTTATACATGTTGATTCACATAGTTCCGATTCTCATAGCTCTAGTTTTCCTCGACCTATGGCTAGCCCTTCCTCTACACATATTTCCTCTAATGGCTTACATTCTCATAATATCCCTTATTGATAATTTCATATGCAATACCACTCTAAATCTACTCATCAGTCTTAAAGGGATACTGTTCTTCTATTCGACATAAATATATCATACATCACATATTGGCCGTTGTGTTGTTATACATTGATATTATTCTAGGTCCTCTTTGACACATATTACTACCAAGATTCTATTGGTAAATGTGTCACATTATTGGCACATGTGATTACTACCACCATTCCATTGGTAGTTGAGTCACATTATTTGGCACATCCAAGGCATTGATCTCCATCATCTGTGGAAATTGAGTCACCTCCTTACGAGGTTATCATTTGATATATTTCAAGATATCCCATTTCTTGTACACATTTATGCACTAGAAAATAAAAAACACAAATATAATCACAAAAATGAAAAACATTCACTTATTTTTTAAAAATGTAAAAAATAGGACCTATTTCTCTAACATACATTGTTAACACTTTACATTCTACAGGTTATTTATCCTTCTAGTTCGATACATAACATTTTTATTCTTTAGGCACATCCGTTCACGGGGTTCATTGAGCATTCTGCTTGAAATAAATATTAATACATGATTTTGGAAGTTATCATGGTTCTTTACATACTTTTTCTAAGGGCATCCCTATACACAATCTAGTTGTTATTATTTCATTATATTACCTTTTTCACTTCCTTATCATGCTTAATTATATACATAGTGTATTTATTATCTTTTAGTCTAACATGACCAACACATATGTCTTGTGCAATGTTTGACGCTTTTTATTTCACACACTTCTATATATCACTTGTTATGTCATTTCATCACATTATGATACTCTTGTTTTCTATACATGCTTGCTAGTTGTGTGTGTAGTTACTTGTTTGCTACTCTAATTGTGGCCTAAGGGCCTTGTTTGTCTTGTGACATTGTGGGTGTCCCATGTTTGTGGCATCATGCCTTCTTGTATGAAATTACTTGATTTTAGGATCAAGGGCCTTGATTCTCTTATGAAACTGTGGGTGTCCAATGTTTGCAGATGCTAAGAATTTTGTGTGAAACTATTTGCACATGTTTCTACTTACACATGCACTAGTATTTCTATTTATATTTCTACTATTTCTCTTATTAAAATTAAATTTATTATTATTATTCTTATTAATATTCTTACTCTTGTTTCATGTCATGGTCTCCACCATGCACATCCTCTTTATCAAAATATGTTCTTCTTAGTGGCCACCACATCAGCCCTTCACATGTTTTCTACAAAAATATTAGACTTATTAGACATGGTTACACATCTATTATTTTGAGTTGCACACTTAAACTCTTTATCACATGCACCTCAAAAGAGGGGGCATTCATCAGGTATATTCTACACCTACAATAGACACATATAGAATTATGGGCTCAGACACATGCAAGAAAAGGAAAAAGTACTTAGAAACAACATCACATATAGAAATTTAGAAAAGTAAGCATAAGGTAAAAAATGTACAATACGGTCAGGAATGTATGGATGTTCTTGACCCATTTCTATGGTATTATCCCATGGAAGTTACAAAAAAATATCAATAGTTTCAGATTTTTAGATATAGAAACATGTTTTGGCACAATTTTAAACTCAGATGACTCCATTTAGATTATTTTGAAGGGGAATTAAGTTTTTCATTCCTTCTCCATGACAATTGATTTTAGTTTCAATTTCAAGGATATTGAGGGCACATGTATTCTTTCTCCTACTACATTTAAACATATTTAAATTATATTCATATTCTAAAATGTTGTGTGGCACATGGGGAGAGTATGGGGGTAACTTATTCTCTTTTATACTATGTGTCCACTTTTACAAAATTAGGACTATATAATTTTGCAGCAATGTGGTCTGTGGGGTCATGTAAGGTATCGAAGTGGCTATGTTCTTCATAGGAACTCTCCTTTTTTAATCAAAGGGGAAGATATCAGAGTTGCTAATTGACTTTGATACATGGTCTTCTTCCTTCATAGGGTGCTCTGGTTCCTCATTCTTCTTCTCTCTCTTTGATATTCATGTGTTAGGTTCCATACACTTGATATTATGGCATCTCCTTGGCACAATTGGGGATTGATCACCCTCAATTCTTATGAAAAGTTTAACAATATAAATCTCCAAGTACAATTAAATAATAGGAAACTCTTCCCTCCATAAAATAAACAAGTCCATTCCTTCCACACTTTGTATCTCTTTATTTCACTATTTACAATTTTTTAGGTTTCATTTACATTACATCTTTTCATTTGAGTTAAATGTTAATGCTTTATCATGGACATTTAATACACTCTAGATGTTGCCTATTTCATCATGGAATGTGGCAACACTAACACAATTGTATCTTTCAAAAATAAATAAAGTGAAGACAAAGTGTGTCTACACACTCATGTATCTTTTCCTTTAAGCATGTAATTTCATTTCATACTTAAAGGGGGAAAATTTAGAAAATCAAATTTAGTAATTCTACTATTTGACACTACTAGTTTTGACATTGTTCTCTTGCTCAACGAAGTGTAATTTACCCATTCTCATCTAAAACATCTCTAGTTATTTTATCTATCTTGTTTAGTCATGCACACTAATGTATCAATATTTTATGAGAATTGAATGCATGAAATCCATTTAGAAACTCCACTTATCAGCTTCCAAACCTCAAAATTCAGATTTCTCCTTGTAAAAAAATGTACAATAGGGTCAGTTTCTGCCATACCGTCCCTAACCATAGTGTACAATTTTTCCCTTGTTCACCTTGATCCAAGTAATTTTATTTGTATATTATTATCTCGTGTTATACTCCCCAACTAGCATTTGTAACTTAAATCACCTTCAGTAGCATATATAATCAAGTGCACTCATCTCATTTAGAACCTAACACTCTTATGGACTCCTATTACAAAATCTTGGATAAAAGGAACCAAAATCTCCCTACACTATAAATACCTCTAAAATTTCATTAGGAAATTACTATATACAAGTATGAATCTTCCCACTAGGTATATGGGACTGCTTACCACATTTGCAAGCATCCAAGGTCACTCACTCAAGTAGATTTGTAAGAGAGAAAATCAAGTCAATATTTTTAAAGAAATCATGCCAAATATGATTGCACTATAGCTAGATATTACACACTAGGTGGAGAAAAATGTGCAGTTTGAGGCCTCTTCGAGTAGTTCAAGTGATGGTGGTGCACAGGGGGTGTCCATAACCCGGCTAGTGTTTGTTTTGCATGAATCTCTATCTATGGTTAGGGTATGAAAGATTGAAAAACAAATTTAAAGGCAGCCATAGTCTAATTGAAAGTGATCAACATAGAGTGACGAAGATATTCAAACAAGAAAAATATCTATATAGTTATAGATCCTATTTTTAGTAGGATCAAGACCATAAAAATAGGTCAAAATTGTATAGAAGTTCATGTGTGTATTGTACGGTCCTACCTAGGAGCATCTACATATCAAAAATATAGTTTTGAAGCATTCTCACATCCGAATCCCCCTGTTACATCATTTAGATCACCTAAAATTACCTAAAATCATATGCAATCAGCTAAGTACATCCAATCCCATATATTTATGTACTTTTATTGTATTGTGTACATTTTTAACACGTATTAACGAATTATTTTGACATTGAATGGTTAATATTGGAAGTTAATTAATAAAAAAACCCATGTACCTTCCATTTCATTCATTTATGGTTATGTTTAAATCTTAATCCCAAATCTAAAAAGGGTGAAAAAACCTAGTTAACAATTTATTGGCATAGTAACACCTTTGAATCTCTTTATAAGATTACCATCTTTCAATTTGACCATTACCAAGTCACCTTCGATTCGCCTAATATTAACTCTAATATATTAATTCCAAATAAGCATGGAGGGGGTTGGTTAAATGAAATTCACTCATTAACATTATTAAGTCCTCAATCTGTAATTTATTTTCTAATTCATATGTGCAAGAAAATCATCATGACTACTTGGGATTGTAGTTGAATTATAATAAGGTTAGGCGGATTATGAGGGTTAGGAGAATTTTACCCTTCAAATTTGTTTTCCACATTTTCTTTTGCATGCGTAGTAGTGGATGAGTTGCGAAACAAAAAAAAAGTGCTTTTAACAAAATATACAAATCCAAGAAAAATGGATTTAATTGGTAGAAATTTATTTTTCTTACCTCTTCTCTTATGTGATATTGTTAAAAGTCCCACTCAACAGGATTTCTCATGATATGTAGATTTTTTTGATGTTAAATTATTGTTCATAAGCTCAAGTGGAGGATTTGAGTATAAATTTGTGCTTTAGGTGGAGGGAAAATGAGTTAGATCAAGTTTTAAAAATATATTTTGCATCAAGAATGTGTGAGTGGTATTAATGTGTATGCATAGAGGCTCAAAATCATCAAATCATTCAAATAGAATTACACATGCAATTTCAAAATCATGTAAGCATTTTTGTTTCTATTTAAAATGTGAAAAGTGATCAATTTTTGGCCTCCTAGATTCATGCAATTATCGTAATAAGAAAAGGAAATGTAAACCTTAAAGATCTTAATCATAGGATAATTTTGGTTGAGAAATCACATATTTTCTCTATGTATAAATGTATAAAAATAATATTAGTAAGTTGATTAAAGTTTGATACAAATATATACACGTACTTCCTCAAACTCCCAACCCCCTATCTAGATATGGCCAACGGCCCATATCTAGAATCGGATGTTTGCGAATTTGAAAGGAATGAACATTGAAACATCTTCACTAATTATTGGATCAAACCATGTTGCAACAATAGTATCATCGCCATGAGTGGAGAGAGTCATACATGCCCCAATTAGAGTAATTGCAAATATTTCTTGGAGTGAGGTGCCCCTTCTTGGATAAATAATGTTGAAAATTTTCCATTTGCAACTATTAAAAATGAGGTCATACAAGATGATAATGGAAAAGGATTGCATAAACTCTTGCAAAATGCTAATGGTGATATAAGATATTTTTAACTACACGAAGTAATATGGGAAAAATAAGATCTCATGGGTAACTATGGCCAAACAAAAGAGAAAAACCTACAATGACAAAATAATTGTGGTAGATATTGGAGTGAAAATTGATTATACAAGGCTAAGAATACTAAGGTGAATCAACTAGATGGAGGTTATAGAGGCCACCATGATTATATAGGGATACAAGGTAAAAAATAGCAATCATGGATAGGATGTAGAGAGAATCGTATCTTTTACATATGAAGAGAAACCCAAATTTCCACTTTCAAAGTATAAATTTATCTTGAAAAATCTTGAAAATTGTTAATAAAGGTAAAAAAATAAGTTATATACTGGAATATCTTGAATTCCTTAGTCATGAATCCTTAGAAAGGTTTATAAGAACATGAGAATTATGGGAAAGATTTATGATTAATAGTTATGTAGAATGTCTCAATATTTCATTATATGTGAAGACACTATCAAACTCTATCTAAATATATAAAGAAAGTCTATTATCTAAAAAATGGGAATATTAGTATAAATATAATACTCAACCTCATATGGAACATTTTATCTTGTTAACAAACACCAAAAGAAAAATTAATTTTTGAACTCATTTTTTAAAATTGTGTTTTAAACAATGCTTAAAAAGATTTAATCAATTTTCTATGCATTTGCTACAACATACAAATTGACAATATGATTTAATGATTAATAAACTTAACAAATGAAGATATCACCGTATTTTTTTCTCGGTATGATATCCCTCTCCCTCTCATCCCCCTTTCCTCTTATTTTTTTGCAAATGTGTAAAATGCATTGATTAAACTTATATAAAATCATTTCGTGTTAGAGATTATACGAAACCCAATCATATTATTTTCGGAAGTCAACTTTTTATGTATTATTTCCTTCTTTTTATACACTTTTTTCATAAAATATTAAGATTTTTACTATTTTAAAATTTAATACTAATATGAAAATATTTATCCAAATATTTTCTTATTAAGTTGGTTAATATTATCTTATTTTTAGATATTTCATTTATAATTTTTTTTTTTCAAATCAGCTTTATTTATTTTAATAATGATAAAAATATATAATATTCATTTTTATATTCATTTAAAATTTATTTTCACAATAAAAAAATTCACATCATTTTTTATAAATTTAATAAACTATATGATATTAATTATTTTTATGCACTTTAAAATTGGTTTTCACCATATTTCTAACTCATATAATTATAATCAACATATATCATTGAATTAGTTATATATAATTTAAATGAGCAGTGAATCCTTGTTGAAGGAAATGAAAGAATTTATATAATCATTAACACTTGAGAAACATAATCGATTTCTTCTACTTGCCTAGAGCAATGGAACAAATTATTAAAACAAATAAAACATGCATTTAAAATGGCAGCGACAAAAATTATTATAATGATTAAACACTAAGTTTTATTCTTTATAAATGTAAAATATAATATAAAAGTTTCATGGTACAAATAGAACATTGCTAAGATAAGTGAGACAACACGCTACAAAATATTATTATTTAAATAGAATTTATATAAAACAATTAAACATTAAAAATTAATTTTTTTATATATATATATATATATATATATATATATATATATATATATATATATATAAAATTAATTAATTAATTAATAATAATATAGAAGGAAAAAGAACGTATTTTATTTGTAAGATCTTACTAATAATAATTTTTTTGTTTTTTTCTTTATACTACATCACCAAAGTTTTCCTATCATTTACCAAGGTATCTCCATACAACCCAGAAAAATCTATTATATATATAATTGGAGCAAGATTACATACTCACAACGATTTATTGGTGAGTAAATATTTCTCCTTTTATTACAATTTATCTTAGAACGAATGCAATGACGCTTATTGGTTTTTTTATAAAGTTTCTGAGCTTAAAAACATTGAACAAATTAATATTCACCTTCACGGGCGAAAGAAAGAAGAATTTGCAGTCCTGTGGAGGGAGTGATACTCAGAATAGAAATTGGCGAATGAACGTAGTTGGGAGATAGAGTGAAGGTGAATTTAGAGAGTATCATACTTACTATTGCTTTCTGCTCCATGTGTGCCAACCTTTCTCCCACACATATTCTTCCTCCAAACCCGAATGGAATGAATCCGCCATTTTTCTTGGTAACTTCTCCACTGGAGAAACGCTCTGGCTTGAATTCATATGCATCTTCTCCTCCCCATATATCTGTATCTTCATGCATTCCCACTATATTTATCAACACAGACAGTCCTTTAGGAATCCTCATTTCTTTGAGCTGTATATCTGTCTTAGCCTGTCTGACTGTGTACGAAACCGGTGGATACAACCTCATTGATTCGTTCAGAACCATATTCATCTGCAAGAAATAATGAAATATTATTAAAGATGGTCACTTACGATACATTTCTTTTTACATATTAAACCTCTTAATAATGCACGTTTGAACATTTTATACATGTTTCATGCCATTACATACAACGATAGACTATACCCATTTTATCTTTTAGTTAACAACACCAGCGATAGAGAAGAGTTAGTTGTGATTACTAGTTAACAGCAACAAGGAAAAGACTTAATTATGAAAAGAGATCTTCACCGTTTTCATTTTGGAGAACGTGGAGATGTCTGGCAAATTTCCATTGCTGATTTCCATAACCTCAGATCTAAGTTTTTCTTGCCACTCTGGATTCATGGCAAGTAATAGCAATGTCCAGGTTAGCGATAGTTTGGTAGTCTCTTGTCCTGCTATCAACAATGTTTTACATTGATCCATCACATCTTGAAGAGTTATTACTTTGGCTTCCTCTTGTTCTAAAAGAGTCCCCAACAAATCACTCCCGTATCCTGAGCCTGTGCTTTTAGATTCCTTTCGTTTCGAGACAACCTCCATGATTATAGAATCAGCCTCCTGACCCAACTTTCTCACTTTTTTATTTCCAGCAGTGGGTATGTACCTTGTGAAAGGAAACAACAACAAAGATTAGTTGGCAAAACAAATAATATCATAAATTTTCTATCCTTCAAATATGTCAGAAGTCATTCAAAGACAGCTATAGACATCCGAACAATTTAATGAAACTATTGCGAATTTACTTGCTCCCCGGAATCCCTGCAAATCTGGTCGCTTCAAACAATGTTTGTTGGAGAACTTTGAGCTTGTTAAGTACTTCAAAGCCTTTCTGGTAGCTGCTCCCAAACAAAAATTTGGAGATAACTTGAGCAGTTATTTTATTCAGAGCTCCATCAACATCAATTTCTACACTGGATTGTCCTCCCTCTTTTATTTTCAAAGCCCAATCATTAAGAACAGGCTCAGAAGCGTCGACCACAGATGCCAACATTCCCTTTTTCAAGAACAAAGAGATCAACGTCACAAGTAGTTATAATCAGTTATACAGAAGAGACTAAACATCACATATGTTTGAGCAAACTAGAATTAAAATCACCAATCATCTCTAAACATCACATATGTTTGTGCAAACTAATATTAAAAACGAGCAATCATCTCCTACTTACACGATATCTGAAAGAGTCTAAACATTACATATGTTTGCACAAACTAGAATTAAAACCGACGAAACCCATACTCTTCCCTACGACTTACAAGTCCCATAGCCTACCACTACATTGCAGGAATTTTTGAAGAAATTTATGAAATTTTATACCTTAACCTTCTCAGCGGTGAGAGCGGTGCTAACAATTCGACGTTGATGAATCCAGTCTTGATCTTCTGCCATGATAAGGCCATTGCCAAACAGAGGAAATCTGTCACTTTTCAAGAATGCAGGCCTCCCCCAGTTGAGAGACCCAGATGAGCTTATCTCCTGTATCAACTCTGGTTCTTGCACATGCAACACCGCCTCACTTCCAAGCCAATACACAAACCTTTTTCCTGCCAAACATAAGATGAAACACTGAGATTTCATCCAAACTATACAACCACAAGAAGAAAAACACGGAGATGGGTAGACACAAACCGTATGTTTTCCTCCACTCAACAAAATACGGAACAAATCTAGGCTCCAAGTTGTGAGGGGAGGGGGGCTCCATTGCTGCAGAATTTTTTATGATTTTCTTCATCTCAACAACGTTACCCAGTAGAAAAGTTGGATTCGGGCCGAGTATTCCTTGGCTTCGCATCATTCGCTTCGTTCTGTTTGGACTGAGTGCCAGATACAGCTTGTATATCACAACGAATGCCAGAAATAGGAGAGCTGGTGTTGCCATGGCAATCGCCATTTCTGTAGAGGAAACTCAAAACACTTCAAGAAAAATATAAACAATTCGGATGCGTATCACTGTATAACGAATGAGGTATTTATATACAACTTGGTCTTGAAAGGTTGGAAGATTGACCGTTTCAATGCCCATCCTTCGGAGTTTTTAGAGGGTAAAATTTCTGTGTTTTGACACAGCACTAAATAGAAACTGAATTGAGACATCTGTTTCGGTTTATACGAGCGTGTTTGCTGTCACTGAACAAGATGTTCTTGTTGCGCGTGGAAAGCAATGGCAAATTTTTGTTCTACCACTCAATTTACGTGTTTGTGAACTTCTTTTCTTGGGTTATTTTGTAGGTGTTTAATTGAGCTACCGTGTCAATGTATTAATGCATTTATTGATCATTAATTGTAATTTGTTTTGTATTGTTCTACTTTCAATTCTTTCCCTACGCGTCTTCTATAGTTTTCTATACGTTTAAACTTGTATACGTAAGAATTTCCATTCCCCGCTTTTCTTTCTAATATTGAATTGTTCTAGGTACTTTCTCCCAACCTCTTTAGTTTTTCTTTCCTCTTCTATTTGTTAGTATTTATTTACTTATTTTTTACTAAAATCGTAATTATAAGGTTACATTCTTCCATAACTATATACTTTTAAGGTTTTGTATGGTTTCTTTACATATGTTTTTATGTGTAATTTGTTGAGTATTTAAGGTTTGCATATATTTTTTGTTTGGTTTTTACTTTCAAGTATTAGGAGAATTTACTTAACTGATCATGCCATATCATATGAGTGGAAAAGTATTAAAGAACATTTATAGTATTATTTTTCTCTCGCCCACCCTCATTTTTTATACCTTTATTATACGTGGGTTACATTAAATAACCCCTTAATGTTAGTTATACCTCCAAAGTACCTTTTTTATGACATATTTAATACCCTTGGTAACAAAAAGGTCTACATGTCATATACTACAAACATGCACATCATATTTTAAACTTAAGTTGGACTAATGTTGAGCAGACGAAGTATGACACTAAGGAGAAGGTGCACAGAAGATTCATGCATGGTAGCAAGGCAGATTTGAAGGCGCAGAAGGATAGGGAAGGAAGCACATGTGAAAGACATATTGAATCGAGACTTAGCCATTTTCATGGTTACGAGCTATTTTTGGAGATAGCGTACGAAGCACACAATGGGATGGAGACTTGTGTGACACACAAATGCTATTTTGGGAAGAGTATCTACTAAAGCGCCATGCATGAGTTCAAATTAATAATAGAATTACTACTTCAGATTAACTGTAAGAGATCTATTATTAGCGCACTTGCATGTGAGAATGTTATTGTAAAGGCACATGACTATTTTCAGCATGCGACCTATTTTTGTAAGTGCATAAGCGGTGAAGGGAAAGTCCCCACCCTTATAAATATGTAGTAATTTGTGTAGATTAGTAATGTGTTATGTATGAGCTATTGTGGAGTTATGCTGCCAGATCTAATGCACGCATAAACTTATGATACTACTTATTGTAAGAAGCTTCTATGTTTATTGTGTTTTAATATAATGGAGTGTGTTGGGTGAATAATGGTGTTAAACATGACTGAAACTAGTTCTTACATGGTTGACTTCATTATATCTATCGCTTAATTCATTATTCTTTTAGATCTAGATCTGGAATATGCTCTGTGGAATATTTATGTTGTTTGTGGATATGAATACATTACATCTTCATCATGTTCACATCATGTACAAGCAACTCTAAGGAGGGTCCTGGTACCTTTGCGTGCTTCGGGTGAGCGCTCAACTCAAGCTGGGTGATGTGCCAGCGCGCCTGGGTGGTTCGTGATAAATTCTAGTCTACATCATTGGTCTCCATTGTTTGGGACCTCTTTTTTCAGTTGTTTTTAGGATGATTATCGGAGCGTATTAGAGCCTTAGAAGTAAGTGGTATCAAAGCATGGTCTCTATGTAATAGAGCTTGGAAATCAATAAAATTGCAAGATTCTTATTTGTTGGTTTTCTATCTTGATACTTGGTGTATGATCTGTTTTTCTTCATCTGCGAAGTAAGTTTATACCTCGTAAGTCAGGCAAAGAGGCGAGCCTCCCACTTTGTAAGTCGCCGTGGATGTGCGTAGTTTTAGGTTGAAGGTCGATACCATAAGCCCTGCTGAAGAGTTGCTTATCAGTACCAGTCATGGAGTTTGAAGATCATACCGTATTCAAGGAGAATAGGAAGATCAAGATCTTGTAAGTCTATCTGATGTCTTTCCTATTAATTCTGTAGTAGATATACAACAAGAATCAGATCCCTTACCTACATGGAAATTTCCTAAGATCCCATATAACCAAGTTTATGATAAATTAATTGCTTTTCATTTGATTGTTGCCACCACCTTAAAAACCCATGAGTCTGTTATTCAGGTTTCCCAAACCTCTAGTCATGAGTATGATATACCTTTGGTAGATCCCGCTGATATACAGTCTCTCAAAAACAAAAACATTTAAATTTGCTCATATAGGTTGTGTTCAAATAGGTATTACTCCACTTTTCCATCGTGGTCTAAATGCTTCTGTTTTATGTTGTTTAATGGATTTACATTTTGAAAGTTTTAAAGATTCCCTATTAGCTGCTATTCAAACTAGTCTTCATAATGGCCCCATATCTTTTGAGGTTTATCCAAATTACCCAAGAAGCTCTGCAAAAGAAGATTTGTTAAAGCAATTTCTGCATCTACATCTTGCAACCATAGGTATTCACATGAAGCCTGGTACTTGTCCTTTGGCTATTCATTACAAAGTCATTTATCACCTTGTTAACACAATGTATCCTGTCGTCAAGCATGGTATCTCTAAAGGGCAAATAGCGTGGTGAGTCACACCAGTATAGAAAGTTAGAAAATTGAGCCCGAACTCATTTCGTGGTCTCAAATTAAAGTCCCAAAAGAATGGACCCTATCTAAAAAGTTTATTGAGAAAAATCAACCTAGATTAGAAAATGCTACAGCTGTGAATGAATCCAAGTCAAATGTAACTTTGTCTTTCAGAACTAAAAATTCTATGTCTGAAATATCCCGGTCTAGTTCTTTTAGATCAGATACTTCCTTTTTCTCTGCAGTTGAACCCTCGAGAAAATCCATGAAAGAATAGACTTATATTTGTAGTCATAATAGCCTGATTCATGATCCCAACACTGATTACCTTTGGTGTAAGGATTGTGAGCAAATTATAAAGCAAAAGTATGTCCCTTCTAATGGTTCGACCATTAGTATGGCTTCTAGAGAAACAAATATTTCTACATCTTTTCCATCTCTAGATAGTAGTGAAGTCTTATCGTCTAATGAAACCCAAAAGGCCATCTTTTGGTACCAAAGAACTGTAGATAGACATGTAGACCCTTCTGAGTCTTCCAAAATGCTAAACTAGACAAATAAAGTTGTCAAGTCTGTCCATGATCGTCTACAATCCCAAGAGTCTATTCTTGCAGAAATGGAAAAAACATTGAAAGCCATAGAACTTCATCAGAAAGGAGATATAACTTCTGCTCTTAGACTACTAAATTCTAAAGTTGATGATGTTACTACCCAAATGAATAAGGTTGATAAAAATCTTGAAAGTACTTCTAGATATGTATCTACTTGTCCTGATATTCCTAAGATTGTGTCTAGAGAAGTAATTGATGTTGTTCAACCCCTTATCAGTCAGTCTAAAGATACCAAAAAGGACATTGCTTCAAAAATAGGCACTACCCATAAAATTGTACAAAATAGCCTACACCAGCTGCATGAGTCCTCTATTGAGTTAATCCATAAAGTTGAACAAGTTCAAGAGCATGTAAGCTCTATTCCTACGATAGTCCCACAAATTGAGAAAATTATGGATAATAGAAAAATCCGAGAAGAAATTGAACCAGTTGGTCTCACAAAGTGTCCCGGGATGAAGTTGTTAATTCTTCAGATCTTCAACATGCCATAAGACTGCTCTATTAGAACATAGTCCTTTGTTTATCTCTCGATAAAAAGACTCCGAGATAAAGGATCAGTCAGTATGGCCAAGCTTCTTCCAGAAGAAGTAGAAAGTATGGTTTTCATGGAAGAAACTTCTAGAGCTTCAACATCCGAGCCTCTTCATCATATTGCAAGAACAAAGACCTTGTAGCCTAATAGGTATAAGCTAGATTGCTCTACTCTTGAACAAGTGAAATAGTTAATACATGGAATTATAGGGTGGGAAAATTCTCAGCTTTTGTTATATAAGAAGGATTCCATAACTATTTCCGTAATGCCCCCCAACCTACCTTGTCACTTGGTCAGCTTCACCTCTTTCTTGGTGTGGAGGGGTTGCGTGGAAAGATGGGGGTAGGTGTGTGGCAGTGATCGAGGGGACTGTTTTAAAATAAAATTTTATCTCGCTTTTACCTAGGCTCCCTACTCGTCCCTCACCCCCTTCCCGCCATCTAGACCTAGTATGTGGCCATCTTCCACTAGCCTTAGCCCTGCCAGCCGCCCCACCTTCTTTAATTCCTGTGATTTGCAAATATCTTGCGTCCCGTGCTACCTAATCCCTTTGACCTGTTCTAGCCGCGTGAGTAGGGAGGAGTGGTTTTGTTGGGATTTGAGATGAATTACTACAGCGTGTTCTGGATAGTGGATTCATTGATGGTGAAATGAAGGTCTATCACCTTGATGTTGCAAGGGTGGGTGTGGGTTCTCAAAATCATGCTACACAGGTAGTATCAGTGGAGCGTAGAACTGAAATTCTCCTAGGAAAGTGCCGTGAGGAAGTGCTTGGCTTTATGCAGCAGCTACAGGGTAGAGAAGTAAACTTATCCCAGAAAATCAGTGGCCCCAGAGAGAGCTAAGTGTGACAGCTGCTGCAGGGTGATCCCAAGGAACCGTTGGTGTTGTTCCTGATGTTCTAGTTGCACGTGACCACAGTCGTGATCAGTGGTTGCAAAATCTTGCAGCTGTAGTAGAAGAACGAGATAAAGTTTTAGTTGAGCTGTTTTGCCTTTTCATTTTGGAAAGTCGCTTCCGTCCAGGTGGTGGTTAGAAGAAGCTGCAAGCTAGTGAAGCCAGCATGTTGCAGAATAATAGAAGCTATTTTTTTGGGCGCTTCCAACAGGCAGGTTGTCCAGCTACGGTGTCATCTGTTCTGTATCGACTGCATCCTCAAATTCAGGGTTCTCCTTCAAGATTTTTGTATCAAAATCGACTATGTGATGAGAGATGAGCTCGTTAACGGAAAGAATTCCTTATACGTCTTGAGAGACAGAAACCTCATCCTGTACGGCGCAGTGGAATGTGATTGTGCTATGTTAACTGTTCATGTACTAATAAGTGTTTCATCCCCCCCGTAAAACAACGCTTAAAGGTTTCCATATGCTTTGCATTGTCAAAGCCAAATTCACAAATCGTGATGATCTTCAGCTTGCCGTAGAGAGAGGATGGCCAACATTTCATGCTGCTCTTCGTGTTTCTCTCCTCGAAATGAGAATGACAATGGAATGGATGTTGATGTAATCAATCGACTGCAAAGAATAGTGTAAGACGTGAGCCCAAATCATGTTGATGGTTCTATGTCCGATATTCAAAATGGCTTGAACGATATTACCATGCCCCATCAGAGCATGTCTAGAAGAGCAGTTAATAGTTCGGACAGAGCAGCTTCTTCTACTATATTTGGCAGCTTTTTGCTGAAAACAGTGTTGATGAATCGTTTTAACAAAGTGCGTGCTTGCAAGATTGAGTTACGAAACAAGAAAAATAATTATAGACGTGCTTAAAGGGGAGCAAAAGATTAGGCTGGTGGTAGCGGCACTTTCCGTGCTTAAATGTCTACTGGAAGAAATGAAGAAAAGCTTTTCCAGCCGGAGCGCACATGTTCAATTTGTTCTATACATGTTTGGCCTGCTCAAGTACATCAAGGACCAGGATCTACCCCAAAAAAACCAGATTGATCACATCCTACACTTCATTGTCAAAGGATCGTTTATGTGTCTTTTCCAAATACAATGAAAAGAAATTTCCAGGCATGGGAGATCTATGCAATGTTGGAGAAAATGTCTTGGGAGATGAAGGTAGCAGGATATTTGTCAGATTCAGAATATGTGCTAAATTGGGGCGTTGAACATTTAAATTGCATACCACTTTCGTGTTTTTACCTATACCAGTTTCATTTCTTGTATGAGTATGGTGCCGGGTGTGAGGGGTGTGTAGTTAACAGGTGTTTTTAGAGACAATGGAATGGACGAGTTGATAGGTTGGAAGCAGCTCCTCTTCTGGGATCTTCTTCTTCTCATGAGGGGGCCTTGGAGAATTTGGAAGTGAATGTAATCGGCATGACATGTGCCGCTTGTGCGGTTACGCCGAGAAAGCTCGCTGAAGGTGGATGGGGTTTTAGGGCTTCGTAGCTCTTCTTGAGAATAAGGCCGAGGTTACCTACGATCCCTCCAGGTTAAAGAAGAAGACATTAAAGAGGCCATTGAAGATATAGGTTTTGAAAGGAGATTATACCCAAGGTTTCTACTCTGGGTCTAAAGATCGAGGAACCGTGACATGCCGCCTTCGAGAATAGGTGGAATGACCTGCGGCAAGATGTGTTAACTCGGTTGAAGTGACATCGAGAAATTTACCAGTGTGTGACACGAGAAGTTGTTGCATTGGCCACTTCATTGGGGGAGGTTGAATATGATTCAAATCGATAAACAAGACGGAGATAATCACAACAATTCAAGATCTTTGGTTTTGAAGCGAAGCTGAATCTGAGAAAAAGGCAAGATATTTCTACACTTTTCTACTGTTATTTTATTTAAAAATATTGTGAAATTGAACCACTTTTCCTTGCATTGATTTGTCAGTTGGATGTCATGATGGGATATTTCCCTTTCTGTTGGTGTCTTCTTGTTTTAGCTTTTATCGTTGATAGAATGTGGGTCGAAAGGATGCGTGTGCCCTCTCCTTTGAATGTTATGTTTCTCTTACTCGAATGATAGACCTTCGTCTGTTTGTTTATGTATTAATTCTTCTCTGCGATTGAGTTGCAAGTTGTTATGTTGATTAACTAGTATTTTCGATATCATGGAAGTAAGTTACGATAACTGTGAAGCTCCTCCACAAGACCCAAGTTGTCTTTTGACGTTTTGCTAGCTCCTTCACAAGTCCCTTTGATAACCTTCGGCATCGAGAAAGAAAGGTTGTAGGATTGTGTGATCAAGGCTCAGGGCTAACCAACTTGAGTTTCGGTATTAAACTTTTGAATGAAAAGGTTGTGTGCAAGTGTGTTTTCCTTCTCGCGGTGTAGACTCTTATATTATCTTTCATCTTGTTTCCAGGCTTTTAAGGCCATCCTCAGAAAGTACCTTGACCATCCCTAGCAACTTGAACCATAACTAGCCTTACAGATCAACTAAGCTCGAGGTTCTTTGCGCGAATCTAGTACCTCGTTGACACTGGAATAGTTTAGTCTAATCCCCTCTCAGAATTATTGCTGATGGCTCTCTTGTTTTTTTTTCCTAACTTGCATTATTTTCTCCCTTGTAATGTTAACGCTATTAATTATTATTGGTCGGTTTTTATGCACGTAATTACCGTAATAGTTTGTGATGGAAATTTCCTTAAATGTGATTAATCTTCAGAGAAAAACTCAGCTTTCATTTGATAATCTTATGGATTCATAGCGGAAGGTCTTGTTTTGATAATGTCACTTGGAAATTATGTTTGTATCTATTTGTGCGATGGTTGGATCTGTTACCGGTGGTTGTCGTAAAATATGGTTGTTTTGGGATATGGGTAATTTATTTTAAATTAACCAAACATTAGTATTGTAGTGGAGGTTTGCAAAATCTTTAGTGTTATAAAAATTTGTTGATGACATTATTATATACTCTTGTTGGACGGAACCCCCTTCTTCTCTCGCGTGTTTGCTACTAGCCTGTAAGACTTTGACCCTTCCTGGATGATTGGTAAATCTCTTTGTAGTTAATGGTCAAGACTAGTATACTATGCCTTCGCTTCAAAACTTATGTTGTGTGTAAACTCTATTTGATTTCTGGTTTGAAACTCATTTATACATGAATTTTTGTGTTAAATTTTGGAACCCGTGTTTCCCCTTTCTTGGGCCGATCAACTTTTGTTCTTTTAGAAATGTATTATTTTAGCCTATGCGTTGGTACCTTTGATAAATTTCTAGATGGTTGGTCTATTCATATCAAATCTCAATCTTGTAATTATTGTTTAATTACTTACTTGATGGGAATTCTGTTTTTGCTAGATTGTTTGTTTTCTCCTTATAGGGCCAAGGGCCATTCTCTTACGATTGCTATACTTTCGTTGCTTTTACTCCTAACTGAAGTACAAGGTCTTCTCCTTCTTTGATTGGCATGATGAAGAATTTATTATAACTTGATGTGTTAATAGTGTTTAGATGTTTGAACCAATTCTTGTAATAAAGTGCTTCCTTTCGTGATATTGTTAGAAATGATTATGGTGGTTTTGTGTAGCCTTATCTTGCTCGGTTCCGTCGTGAACCGACTCTTGTAGAAAATTTGCTGCAGATGGATTTTGCTTATAGATGAGGGATAGATTTGTAGACTTTTGTCATCAACCTCAGTTGAGAAGATCATTTGCTCAAAACCTTTTTATGTTGTTCAACTTTTGTTAACGTCCAGTGGAAAGTTTAAAAGAGGAATAATGTCTTAGTATAAAGTATTGTGGACTTTGTCATCTGAACTTTGGAAACCTTGTATTGTTTGACCATCATTGAAATTATAAGAAAATTTGGTTATTGTGGTTGAGTGACTTGTGGAGTATCAGTATTTTAAGAAATGATGTAATCTTGTTTTGTTCTCGTAAATGAGTGTTGCTTCAACTTTGCCTTGAGAATAAATTCTGAGTTAAACCTTGCCATGACTTAGTAATAAAGTGTCATAAGTAAACTAACATGGGATTGTTTAATACTTCAGGAAGTTAAATTAAAAGTTGTATTCAAATAAAGTAACGTAGGGGTCACCAACTTGAGAGCAAGAAATTCTTTAAGTAATCAAGGGTAGGACTATCATTGCAAGTAATCGTAGATCAAGAATATCGCTTGTTACTGTCCCAAGTTAATGCACCAAACTAAACACAAAAACCCTGAAAAACTCCAATGAAATCGATACCTGATGGACAAGATCCGAAGATGTAGACGGATAAGGAAGCCGATGTAGATAAGACGGGTGCACACGAGTAATTCTACATAGTAGATCCAAGTAACCTGCGAGACACCGATGCTTGACAGAAAAAGACCACGTTAAAAGATATTTAGGTGGACTTCCCGAGAAGCGGATCCGGGAAGCGATAGGCTCCCTCGGTGGATGTCAGTCCACGTTTTCAATTAAGTAAAGAAGTATACATGATAAAAGATGTACGTACAAGACTATATTTTCTGATCAAAGTAATAAACATAATCTAAACAGCAGATAGAAAGCAACAGAAGATAGGGAACTGTGAAAACAAAGTTGGATTTGTGTTACCTGTGTCCTTTTACCTATCTGCAGGATGATCGGTGTCGATTATGTAGAATCGGCATCGATTGATGTAGATCGGCGTCGATCGGAGACAAAATGCGAGAAGATTTGGCAATCGGAAAGTGAAGGCAAGATCGTCAATGTCTGCTGGATCTGTAGAATCTGGTGAGAGACTGGTAAGACTGCACCTATGCTGGGTACAGGAACAGAGTCACCATAAAATCAATGGAGATGTGTGATGTTGATGTGATAAGAGCAGAGTAACGGTGCTCCTCTCAGGGATTGATTTGGACAAGATCTGCTTTCATTTGATAGATAATGTTCACACTAGATGCGCAAAGATCTCTCGTTCTCTCTCTTTCACGATCTGTGTTTCTGTGTCCTGGCGATCTGTCTCTCTATCTGTGTTTTTCATCCTCGTGTCCTCCCTAGCACCGAGTTACGGGCTTCCATTTATAATCGGCGCCGCTCCGAAAAATCGGCGTCGACCGAGTACGATCGGGCGCCGATCACGGAACAGACTCCCGAGACGGCCAAAATGAATGATTTCTGGAAAGATAAGAGTTATCCCTCCACCTCAAATATGGGAAATATCCCGCTTTGGGAGGAGGAGAAATAGGAGGGATACATGGATAGGATAGATATGGGGTAGATAAGTGGTTAGGATACATGTGAAAAGGTGTAATTAAATAGTTAATATTTAATTACTCGGAGTAAAACATAATGGGGTGAATTAAACTTAGGATAGGTGGTGTTTAAATCACAAATCGAATAATATCCCAAGGGGATAGTGGTGATATAAACGTGCCCCAGGTTACCTGAGAGAGAAAACGCGCACGAGGGACACCAAATTGGATAATCAATTTTAGGTGTCTACATTTTGCCCCTTTTTGTCAAATAACTTGCATGATAAGCAAGGTTATGAGACAAAAGAAGGAGATGGAAGAAAGGAAGAAAAAGTGATGATGTGATCCCCCTCAAACTAGGGATGGGATGGGTGATAGAACAAACGATCCCAAGTTTGAAAAAAAAGGTAGATGAAAATGCGGGATGCCCAGTGGATGTCCAGAGTAGATCGATCATTGATGATGTACAAACATGAATAAAGAGGCGTGCAAACCCAAGGAACTCACATTGGTAGGGCAAACTAGCGGTCTCTTCATGAGGCAGCGTTAGTACCTATAGACCCATGAGTGTAAGGAGGGCTGCAAAATAGTTAGCATCTAAAGAGAGACACATTGGTAGGGACCAACCGGGCCAGTGCAAAGCGAGGCGGCGTTAGTGCTAGACCCGTTAACTCTAAGTTTGCCAAAAAAGTACGAGTGCCCCACGCAAAGGGAACAAACTCGAAATGGACGGTGATATCGAAAATATGTGCCAAAAGGCAACATTCAGCGTATAATAATGACCAGATAAATAAGCCAAGCATCAACACTATGGCAAAGAGATGGAAAATCGGTGGCGATTACACTAATCGGCGCCGACCTAAATAAATGGCGCCGACCCAAATAGTCGGCGCCGACCGTTCAAAGCACATATAAATATGTGAACGGAAAACGTGAACGATTTATTTACATCGTGACGATCGATTCAGAGAGAGTCAAAAATTGGATTTGAGCACCATGGAAGCCTCTGGAAGCGGTCAGAAGCGGAGGAGGACACGACCTGGGGTAAGTGGTTCTTCTTGAACCCATGGTACTTATTTTATTATTTTATATTTTTAATTTCTATTTTGCCCGGTGGGAGGCCAGGGTGTTTTTTTACATCCGGCCTATCAATCGGCGCCGATTGGTAGAATCGACGCCGATGTGATGTAAGCGGCGCCGATTGACATTAATCGGCGTCGACTAAAAGTAAACGACGTCGATTGTATTTAATCGACGCCGATTATATAGACTTGTGAATAGATTTTTAAAAATTTTGTTTTGGATGTTTGGATTTGGGCAAATATGAGGCTAATATTGCTCTTGATGTCATGGATGCAGGCACGAGAGGTTCTACACATGAGGGATGCTATTCCCGAGTTACTAGAGACTATTCTCCCTGATGTGACTGACGCAGATTGGCGGCATTTAGAGTTAGCCGGGCTCGGGGGCTTTAGGTACTACAGACGAGTGCCACGAGATGTAGAGTTGATGCGAGCACTAGTGCGACGATGGGATAGCCAGACGTGCACTTTTTGGTTCAGGACGGGTGAGATGACCATCACCCATGAGGATATATACAGGATTTTGAGACTGCCGATCACTGGGGACCCGATAGAGATTACACCATGAGAGCAGCAGCAGAGGGCCCTAGTTCGATTGTATGGAGATAGGGCGGATGATTCAGAGATAGTGTCCGGGGCAGTGCAGATAGCCTCGCAGTATAGACAGGATAGTCCCAGGAGCAGACGGATAGTTTTGATTTAGATGGCGATATCCTATTTTGCTCTGCTAGATTCAGGAGGCGGGAGATTCCCACTATTATTATTAGATTGTGTTTGTGACATCCTGCAGTTCAGACAGGTGTTTGCTTTTGTTGATGCTTTGATAGCTCAGATATATCATGAGCTATGGATGTATACCACTGGCCGGAGGACAGGTATCGATGTTAGTTTTGTGCTCCATTGCTGGGCATATGAGCATATAGCAGTGATCAGGCCATCCGGGCTTCCTTGGATGCCAGCAGCAGTGGGAGCTATTGATTATGGATTCCGGTGATGGCGGGCTGATATGGCCTTTGGAGATACAGGAGATTGGCTTGGTATCGAGCGTTTGGGGCGCCGACACCGGAAGAGAGTCATCGGAGACCATATCGGGTATTTCTGACATGGGCTAGTCAGGATGCTCACTTGGTGGCATTGAGATGGAGCAGGGTGGTTAGGGGCCGTAGGCCTGATATGTGGGAGCACATCCCATTTATGCGGGTATTGAGACAGTTCGGCCTAGTATGAGACAGTTCCGACTACTTACAGGCCTTATAGGCAAGATAGCAGGGAGACGATCTGCCGATTTTGATCCCGGTAGATCCATTGAGAGAGGCCCCACCCTCCATGAGCATGTGATGATGATGCTTTAGAGTAGGTGATGGTTATGCTTTGCATGGTACGCGCAGAGCTACCACGACACCTTCCGGCATCTATAGATGTCGACGAGGAGGATATGGCTAGCTGAGTCTTTGGAGAGATTGGAGGAGAGCACGCCACCCAGCGACGAGACACACACCGGGTGGCTCTCGAGGAGATCGAGCTCACGAGAGAGAGGATGCCCTGATTTTGGAGAGAGACACCGCTCGCCAGGAGCGAGATACAGCGATCCAGCAGAGGGATCGCTACCTTCGACATAGGGAGGCCCTCAGGGCCAAATATGGGGAGACAGGTACCATGTCAGAGTCTGGTACACAGGGCATGACCATAGGAGGAGCACCACCAGCAGCAGCACCAGCAGCACCATTACGAGCACCTGGTACTATGAGCTTGAGCACATATCAGTCTCTCCTCGCTGAGGTGAGATACTACGAGGATGCCCTAGCGCAGCATGCCCCAGATGTGCCTCGGTATGGGGCGAGGAGGAGATCAGCGATGGCCACAGTGAGCGGGGCATCAGGGGGAGGGAGCACCGGGAGAGACCGAGGTGGGCAGAGGCCTCCAGCAGCAGGTGCGTCTAGCTCGATAGGCGGCGGCCAGGAGAGACAGCCTGGTCCAGAGGAGGGTGGAGGAGATAGTGTCCTCCACACATCAGATTTTACGATATAGGGATTGATATATTTTGTATCAGTGTAGTGATGTAGCCTCGATTGGAAGGCATTTTATAGATGGCTTGATTGAGAGCCACCCATTTTTTGTTGTACAGACACTCATGTATATATATAGATTCATTATTTCCTTTGTCATATGATTGTTCTCTTGTTTTTAATTTTGATATACATGGATAGATGTAGCGTAATTGTGATGGATATCGACATATGCTGAGAGATGATAAATAGATGTGATTGGATGAACATAGACATAGAGGATAGATAGACGTGATGTAAATTGATGTGATTGATATGTGGATATAGATAGATATATGGATTTAATTTTGATGAAAAATGGATATAGATAGATGTAGTGTAACTTGGATGTACAAGTTTTTAGATGGTTTGATGGATAGATGGATAGATGTGATTGATGTATGGATTTAATTTTGATGAAAAATGGATATAGATAGATGTAGTGTAACTTGGATGTACAAGTTTTTAGATGTTTTGATGGATAGATGTGATTGATGTATGGATTTAATTTTGATGAAAAATGGATATAGATAGATGTAGTGTAACTTGGATGTACAAGTTTTTAGATGTTTTGATGGATAGATGGATAGATGTGATTGATGTATGGATTTAATTTTGATGAAAAATGGATATAGATAGATGTAGTGTAACTTGGATGTACAAGTTTTTAGATGGTTTGATGGATAGATGGGATTGATAGATTCGGTATGTTTGAGATGTTAATTTAATTTTGATGAAAATAGATAGACAGATCCACATGTGTTGACAATACATGCTTTGATAGATAAGATGAAATTAGATAGATGATAAATTTTGATTAACATGTGAAATGTCAATTTAACTGGATGAATAACAAAGAATAATGGGGAATACTCTTTGCGAGAGCCAAGGATGTAATGAAAATGACCTTGACTAGAAATAAAGGAAATATACCCAGATAAGAAAAAAAATGATAAGTTGGACTCCCAACCGACCATAAATAGAATCTGGATAGGAAATCAAAAGATCATGCATGCAAGGCCCTATATGAGGTTAAAATAAACCTGACACTAACTAGCCGCAAACCAGATTTAGGAGGGAAACGGAAGGAGCAGTAAGTAGGTATCTTGTCAAAATTTACAAGGGATAGAATACATGTCTATACTAGGAAAATAGGATTCTCCATATGATCGACAAAAGGTCTTATATCTCAGCTTCATGATTTCTGGTAGAAAAGAAAACTGATCAATGCGGGAAGTTTGCTTGATATGGAAAGACTGATCAATACGGGAAGTCTTTCAGTGATGCTAAAAAGTGTATAAACTGACTAAAAGGCTGATCAATTGCAAGAAGCCTTGAATATTTCTTTGAGAAAGCAATCGTCCTTCTGAGGAGTGGTGCGTATTTTGAATTTTAATGATAGCCATCCTTTGAGGGCATGGTCTATATCTTTTGATTCATTTGATTGTATGGGTAGCTGTCCTTCAAGGGATCAGTCTATCCCCTTTGAAAAGCTTTTGGAAGAAGCTGAGTTTAGACCTAGATAGATCAGATAGAGGGGAAGAAAACGTATAAAGAACATACACTCATGCCCCAAGTAGATCCGATTAAGATAAGCACTTGGGACAAATGAAACAGTGATTAAGGTGTTCCTACCATGAGGAGAAACATATCCAAAAGAAAAATGCTATGAGTAGAGCCGCGATACTCATATTTAAGGTAAACAAGACAATAGGCGGAGAACCACATAATTTCAAATCACCATGAAAGTATATGGTGGTTGTTAGATGGATGAAAGATCTGTCTTGCGACTAGACTTGTGTAAGATAGAATTTAATGAGTAGAAGGGACGTAGATGCAAGGCATTAAGAGGTTCTACTTCGGGTATACCATCCATGGAAGATAGACGATAAGCCCAGACCCATATTTATGGGTGATATTGTACGGACCCATCCGGTTGGGAGCAAACTTACCATGCGACTCCTTTCGAGTGTAGTGACATTTTATTTTCTTTAAGAACAAGATCACCAATTTTAAGTCACGGTGCATGCAAGTGCTTGTTATAAGCATGTTTGACACGCTCAAGATAGACTTGATGATGTTCAAGAAGCGTTGAGATGCCACTCATCTAATAATTCAAGTTGTCTTTAGACGATTTTGAAGATAGTCCTCATCGAGAGACAAATTCTCTAAGAGAAACACGGAGAGATGGGATTGGGACTTCCAAAGGAAGAACAGCCTCGAGACCCATAGATGAGAGAGAAGGGAGTAACACCGGTAGGAGTACGAATGCTAGTCCGATAAGCCCCGAGAGAGAAAAAGGTGTATGTAAATGCCAATCCTGACCAGCTCGACTAGTTACCTTTGCGAGGATATTATGCAAAGTTTTATTGGAAGCTTCGGCCTGACCATTAGCTTGAGGATAGTATGGAGAAGAAAAGCTGAGTTTGATATTGAAAGCATTGCAGAGGTTCTGCAAATCAACGTTCTTGAAAGACTTACCGTTATCTGTGATGAGTTTGTGTGGAACACCGAAGCGACAAATGATGTGCTGATAGACAAAATCAACTATGGGTTTAGCTTTTGTTGAAGAAAGAGGGATAGCTTCCACCCACTTAGTAAAGTATTGATGGCGGTTTTGATAGAATGATGACGTTGTGAAGAACGGGGATTGATGAGACCAATGAGATCAAGACCCCATTGCGAAAAAGGCCACAAATCCGCTGTAGGTTGTAAAGCTTGACTAGGGATGTGTGTGAGATTGGAATGTTGTTGACACTTGACGCATTTCTTAGTGTATTCACAACAATCTTGATTAAGAGAAGGCCAATAATATCCCAAACGTAAGATGCATTTAGCTACGGCCAAGCCACTAAAATGTCCACCACAGATACCATCATGGACCTCCTGGATAGCTTTAGATGATTCAAGGGTTTTGAGGCACCGAAGAAAAATACCATCAAAGCCGCGTTTGTAGAGGATCCCGCCTAGAATAGTATAGTGATTAGCGCGTAGGATAAAAGATCTTCTACCATTGGAAGTCAGATCTGGAGGAAGCACCGAATGAGATAGATAATCAACGATCTGTTGATACCACTCATCCTGAGTATGGGTTGTGATAGCATGGATTGAAGTTAGTTGCCTAAGATGAGATGGTTGATCTAATCATTGCACAGCCACATAAAGTCGCGAGTCCTCGGTAAAAGGTGGGATAAGTGAGGCTAACAAAGCCATTGTATCCGCGAATCGATTCGCAGTGTGAGGGATGGCTTGGATAGTGAATTTATCGAAAGATTGGAGTTGAACGAGAATGATATCACGATATTTTTGAAGGATATCATTCTTGCATTGATAGACACCCATGACTTGATTAACGATGAGTTCAGAATCACCAAAGATGTCAATATGACGAGCGCCGAGATTAATGGAATTTTGAAGACCCAAGACAAGAGCTTCATATTCAGCCATATTATTGGTGCACTCAAAGTTCAATTTGTGTGTGACTGGGATAGGCGTACCCCAAGGAGGAATCATCACAAAACCTGCACCTCCCCCTTGCTGGCATTTGGATCCATCAAAGAAGAGCTTTACTTTACATGGGGACAGACCAAAATCAATTTGTTGGATATATTCATCGGGGAATTGAGCAAGGGGGACTTGAGTGTCGGGAGAGGAGCATCAACTAATTGATCTGCAATGACCTGACCCTTGATAGACTTTTGCGGGATAAACTCGAGATCAAATTCAGTCATAAGCATGAGCCAACGAGTGATACGATCATTGTGATAAGGCTTCGTATGAATTGTCTTGAGTGGATTGACACTTGTGACAATGTAAGTTTTGTGATTAAGGAGGTAATGACGAAGCTTAGAAGTTGCGAAGAAGAGAACACAACACAGCTTTTCAACTTCGGAATAACATGTTTCATACTCATGGAGGGTGTGACTGATGTAATAGACATCTTGTTCTTTACCGCAAGCGTCCCAATGCGAGATCATGGCTCCCAGAGCATGGTTAGTCACAGAGATATAAAGATAGAAAGGCTCCCCCTCGCGTGGAGGTGTAAGCACAGGTGGGGAAAGAAGATAAGCTTTGAGATCATCGAAGGCCTTTTGGCAATGTTCATCCCATTCAAAATGAACATTCTTACGGAGGAGATGATGAAAAGGTTGACAATGGTCCGACAATTGTGAGATAAAACGACGCACTGATTGAAGATGTCCTTGGAGACTGCGGAGTTGTTTTAAATTAGAAGGGGGAGGCATCTCAAGGATAGCTTTTATTTTTGCGGGGTCTACTTCAATACCCCTAATGGAAATGATAAAACCTAAAAGTTTACCAGTGAGAATGCCAAACACGCACTTAGATGGATTTAGACGAAGACAAAAGCGGATAAGCCTCTCAAAGAGAGGTGCAAGGATGAAAAGATGATCCTGCCGACGCTTGGATTTATCGAGGAGATCGTCGATGTAATCTTCCACAGTTTTGTGTAAGAGATCATGGAAGATGTAGGTCATTGCTCGCTGATAGGTTGCTCCAGCGTTCTTAAGACCGAAAGGCATGACACAATAACAAAAGGTCCCCCAAGGAGTTATGAAAGAAGTCTTATGTTGGTCTTCTAGTGCGATGAGAATTTGATTATACCCAGAGAAACCATCCATAAGAGAAAGCATCTCATGACCCATAGTTAAATCCACGAGTTGGTCGATATTAGGTAGAGGAAAATCATCTTTTGGACAAGCAAGATTAAGATCCCGGAAGTCGGTACAAATTCAAATTTTCCCAGTAGCTTTAGTTACTGGTACTACATTGGAAACCCATTGTGGATAATCGATGGGTTGGATGAAGTTAGCCGAGAGCAAGCGCTGCAATTCTTCTTTAACAAGAAGTGCTACTCTAGGGTGCATTTACGTAATTCTTGTTTAACTAGTTTGATGTTGGGAAGAGTAACGATATTTTGGACCACGATATCGGGATCGAGTCCTGGCATATCCTCATATGACCAAGCAAAGGCTTGACTATGGTTGGAAAGAAAAGTGGTAAAGTCTCCTAACTCCTGTGGATTAAGGGATTGGCTGACCTTAATGATGCGAGGGTCTTTAGAAGTCCCAATATTAAGGTCGACAGTGGCTTCGTTGAGAAGTGTAGATGTGTCAGAAGGAATGGTTTTGGGAAGATAGGAATCCTCGCCCCGAGATAGGTGAGGACAGAATCGTCATCCGCACAGTGGATAGTGTTGATAGTAGGAGAGTCATCTCCAACTATTTCAGGGAAGATTAACGGTATGGAAGCGGACCCTTCATTAGTCTTATAGTCTAGTGGCCCTAAGGAAATGGTATTGATCAAAAAAAAAAGTTAGATGGGATGGAAATGATGTCGTCCATGTCGAGTGATGCTTCTGACTTAGCGGGAGAAGATGGTTCCTCAATAAGAAGAGGCTCATCGAGAACGAAGGACGGTGGCTTTTGAAAGAGGTTTAAACCCTAAACCAAATTTTTGATGTGGCTTGAGAGTTGGAATGGACGCGAGGTCATGCACACCTTGTTCATATTTTCCTAAGCCAAATCCCTTCCACGCGCATCGATATAAATAATTTTTGCAAACGTGGGATTACAGAGACAATCGAACCTTGTTAGATAAGGTTTGGTCCTAGGAGGAGAATTCGGGTGATAGTGAGGCATATCAAGACCACCGTAAATGAAATTAGTCTGTTGATTGGGTAGACCAATGGTGATGATGCAACCAAGACCTGGCTGGTATTTAGGTTGTTTTTCACGGTCTACCATACTCACTAGGTTTAAGATGGTTGTCAAAAGAAAGGAGAGGAAGCTCTCCTAGTGAGAAAAGCTGCAATGTCTCTTCTAAATTTTTTACATCCAGTAGTTTGGTTGCAGGTATGGAAGAAGATGAGGCCCCGTAAGGAGAACAGGCATTTTACTTTAGAGGGGTAGACCCTGTGGTCATGTCGCATTGCGCGGAAGGAAAAGGATCTCCTGGATGAGTATAGATTTTACCCTCATATTGATATTTTAAGCATCGATGGAGGGTGGATGGGACACAATACATTGCGTGAATCCAGGAGCGTCCGAGGATCATATTATAGTGGAATTTCCTTCAACAATGTAGAAGAGTTCGTGAAGCAGCTTCTTACCTACTCGAATGGGTAAGACCACAGTTCCTAAAGTAATCGCTGGCTGATCGTTAAATGATCGAAGGGCGAAAGGTGCGGGTGACACTACGTTCTTTGCTAACTTAAGTTGCTCGAATGTGTGTGAGGAGATGACGCGTTATTGCAGCACCACTGCATCGATCATAATGCATTTTAATGTAGTGTTGTCGATTTGGATTGTGATAAAGAGGCAAGCCTCCAAATCCTCGGAAGAAAGGGAAGGAATTTCCGAATCTTCAAAAGAAATGGCAGTTGATGGTCTATTCAATCCAACAATCATCTCAAAAGGCTAGGGCTCATTTGAATTCACTGCGATGCGATGTTGCGGAGAGGATTGAATGAGGTCAAAAAGAGACATTTTGACGGGAGCCTAGGTGAGTTGTTTCATAACACTCTCCTCAACTGACACGGGAATTTGAGCCCGAGGTGCAGCACGAATAGAGACCCGAGGCCTTGGGGCTAATGAGGAAGGAGGAGATCCTTCGGGGGCTGCAGAAATGACAACCTGTGGTCGAGATGTAGATGAGGATGGATTATCATACTGTTGGGTTCTAGTGGCGATATGAATTGTGTCGATTTGAGAAGGTGGAAGATCATTTGGAGTGTAATCACTAGAAGTAGAGGCCTGAGTGGATCGTTGGGGTTCAGATGGAGCTAAGATGATAGGAGGTGCTTGTTTCTCCTCCTCCAGCAAAAGATCACTTTCTTCCAAAAGGTTGTTGACGACAGATTGAAGAGCTTTACATCCCTTAGTATCATGACCGAGGTACGGTGGTAAGCACATATCAAATCAGAGTTAAACCAGGTAGGTTTAACTCCTTTAGGGTTATAGGGTTTAATCGGAGGAAGAGATATGGATGAAGATTGGATAAGTTGGTGAAGGATTTCGGTGTAGAACCCGGTAGACGAAGATGAGGATAGAGATGATGAAGGCACCTCTTTTACTTTAACAGACTGCCGAGGTAAAAGAACCTGCATGTTAGGTTTGACAGTCTTTTTAGGGATCATCTTATTTTTGGGACATTTGGAGGAGCAGCCTTGGGCACTCGAGATGGAAGTAAGTGAGACATGATTGATTTCGGTGGAGGGGAGCCCTAAAATAGATTTTGAAGATGATGGAGATGTGACAAGTGTTGTGGTGTTCGAGAGATAAGGGAGGCTGCTTGGTTGAAACTAATGATGATTTAGATGATGTCAATTTAGATGAGGGAGAAGCTTCCAAAGTAGGTATAATCGGAGGAACAGAGGGTGCCCTGGCTTTTGGTAATGAAGATGATGATTCTGATAAAAGAGGTGACGTCTCTTTAGTAGGTAAGTCCACTTTTCGAGGTGCTGGTGAAGAATGTGTTGTAGAAGAAGATGATGGTTTTGATAAGTTTGTAGAAGAAGACGCCTTCTCAGCAGACAAATCCAATCTTTTATGAGGCGCGAGAGAGAGATTTTTGTGGGAAAGCACCAAGAGTCTTGATGGTTCGAAATATGGGCTTTCCTTTTTCAGGGATGGTGACAACTTCAACCGCATAAGGTGATTGTAACCTTTTCGGGGGAAGAAAATGGGGAGGTACTGATGGCGCAACATTAGATTTCGGTTGTCTCGGTCTAAGTTCAGGAACCGAGCGTATAGGTGTTGGTGCTACTTCTTTAGATTTCCCCTTAATAGGCAAAGTAGCAGTGATGGAAGAAGTGAGTGATGAAGAATCCGTTCCTTGCGAGGAAACTATTTCTGGTGCAGTAATTATGGGTGAAACTACTGTAGGAAAGGAAACGGGAAGAGTCAAGATCGAAGACGCTTCCATTGAAGTCGGCACAACTATAGGTACGTTCACCAAGGGCATAGTCACAGCAAAAATGGGAGAAATAGAAGTGGATGTATCCGCGGTGGAAACTCGAAGGGATGTAATTGCCTCGAGCATTGAAAGAATGTCTGACGATGAGACAGTGAGGATGATACGGTCTTGGGTATGGACGGGAGATCAGACAAAGAAGCAGAGAGAGGTGAATCCGTATCTAACCATGTTGGAATATTCAAAGACGGGCTATCTAAAGATGGTGGAATCCCAACAATTAACGAAGTGGAAGGAGATTCGATTAGTTGATGTGTTCGCAAATGGCTTAGTTTTAGAAGAAGATTCTTAGTAGAGATGAAGTGATAGTATGAGTGTTTGGTTTTGAGACTACGAAGCATCATGGTTCGGGAATGATTAGGAAAAGGTTGTTTAAAGACATCCGAGTGCTTGATTTGGGGGAGCATTTGGGTTATCCAGAATGAGTTCGCCTTTATCAATGAATTTCTGGACAAGAATTTTGAAGGTCTGACATCGTTCAATGTCATGACCTTTGGTTCTATGATAATGATAGAAGTCATTTTCCCTATACCAGAATGGACGTTCTTGGCTTTCATCAATATTCCTAATGGGGGGAAGTTCGATCATGTGAACTTCTAACATTTTTTTCAGGATAGAAGCATATGATTCCCCCAATGAAGTGAAAGATCGAGATGATGAGGTCCCTTTTCGAGAAGATGAGGAGTCTCTTCGTGGTGTTTGATTAGAAGTGGTATCGGCTTGTGGTGTTTTTAATACGATAGCATTGGTGGATCCCTGATTCTTGTCTTTAGAAGTGGAAGGATTTGATTTGGTAAACCGAGAAAAATCTGGTTTAGATTTAGAGCGAAGTTTTAGCTTCCCTTGTTCGATGGCACGAGATTTAAGTTTGCGTGCCATCGTAAAGGCTTCTTCAAATGTATGAAAAGTCTGGATCCTTAAAGTGGAAGAAATATGATTAGCACAAGATCGAGTAAACAACTCGATTTGTTGGGATTGAGGAAGGGAGAAAGACAATTGGTTGATTATCCCTCTCCAACGAGTGAAAAAGTCTGCAATAGACTCATCATGGAATTGACGAATGTTATAAAGATCTGTAATCGAGATCTTATGCACGATATTTATTGAAAAGTTTTCAACAAATATTTGTGCCAATTGAGAGAAAGAAAACAAGGAATGTTGAGGAATGTTATTGTACAAGTCTAAAGCGGGACTCGCCAAAGACATAGGAAAATTACAGAGCATAAGCTGCCGATCTGGACTATGAGGTAGCAAGCATGTTTGAATGCTCGCAAATGTTGTTGAGGGTCCTCCCACTATGAAATTTAGAAAATTTAGGAAGTTCCCATTAGGGAGGATAAGGCTTAAAAGCCACCGAGGGTGAATGGGTTCATTACACACTTCTTCAAAAGAGTTTGAAGGATGAGCCCTTTGGTGGAGGCTTCCAAGTCTGTGATTTTCTTGAAAAGAATTTGAACCACGTCAGATTGAGGAGGAGGCATACTGGCATGTCCTACATAAGAAGCAAATGGTGGTTGTTGTTGAGGTGTCAACGGGGGATTCATCTGTTGATTGATGGGATGATAAGAGGAGTAACCAGGCGTTACAGGTGGCCTTTGATGGGGTATTTTCTTTGTGAGATAATAAGTGGTTGAAAAAATGAAAGTTGGATGATGGAAAGAGCCTATGATTGGTGGACTCCTATGCTTGTTGACTGAATCGGGACAGATTGAGGAACATGGGTGCCGATTTGATTGGACATATTGGGGAACAAGACCTGAAAGAGGCTTTCTACTACCGGATTAGGTATTAAGGGTGCCGATGCTAGAGGATGGGTGAAGGTCACTATTGCTGGAACATTGGAAGAAAGACCCACTGGAGGACGAGAAGCAGGAACCAACTGACTAGTCGGAGGGGGTTGACTCATAAAGGGGTACTGACCCTAGGACACGATGGACGGCATAGATGAATTAACAGCAATATGCGGGTGCACAGATGCAGTCATTATAGCCAAAGAAGAGGACCTCTCAGAAGTAGGTTGCGGAATGATCGAGGTGACTGTGGCGTTAGGAATAGGTAAGATTATTTGAGAACTAGTTGATATGGTCGATGGAAGAGAAAAAGGAGGCACAGGTGCACCACCCTTCTCCATGGCTCGAGGCGAGAAAGATGATGCTAATTGTTTTACAAAAGCCTAGGATGGTTCACGAGAATAATCATACACTTGCTGGATTGGTGGTCCCTGATCAGATATTTGAATAGACTTGTGTACTAGGTAGTCCATGAGGGCTACCGGATTGTGATCGAGGAGCGCCTGAAATTCAGGATCCCCGCGAGGAACATACTCTGAGTCAGAAGCAGATGATATTTCTGAAGGACTAGGGGAAGCTGGACGTGATGGGGTTGCTTTGGCCTGATAGAAAGGATTATATGACCAAGATGGGGAACCAATTAACAGTGGTCCCGAGGAAGGCCCTGGGGTGCCGAAACATCCACACTAGTGGTGATCTCGGAGGAAGAAGAGGCTAATTGAGCCATTCTTCTAGATTGTAACGAGTGATGACCATCATAAACAAGCGAGAAAACAAGATTGACCTAACTAATGCACAGATAATTCAAGCAGCGTAGGTGATTATCTCTTTTAAGTTTTTATGCTTTTAAGAAAGAGAATATTAGGGAAGGCCTTTTAGAACAGGAACTACTCAGATAGCCAAACTAAGAATGGTTTGGGGATGTTTTGGTGAGGAGTCCCGAAGGCACTTCAGTAAAAGACCGGTACGTGGCTTGATATAGGGGCCTACCCCCGCACTTCACACACCGCTGCGATAAGGGAGTCGGGTGCTTTGCCAATATATACCAGAACTTCCGTGAATTTATAGCGTGGCCCGAGTACCACGTAGGCTCTTCCTCTTGGATGTCACTTCCAAGTAGGCAAGGCCAGGGAAAGAATTTTTGTTTAAATGCTTTATACCTAGTGATTTTGGCTTTGTGTGCAAGGGTGAAAAATAAAAATCAAATAGTGTCACTACCGATTTTGATCAATTTTCCAGCCTAATTAAAACTAGATGAAAAACATACAGCAGAAATGACAAAGAAAGAGTTCCTTTTAAGCACTTAAAAACGAAGTGTTTGATTTCGATGAAGACAAGTCAAACAGATTCTTTCCCAAATGCGATTAAATTCTTTTTAAGTACCAACAATTGAAATGTTCGGATGTGATAGACAACAAACAAAGAATTTTTTTTTTTTTATTTTTTATTTTTGTATTATTTTTTATTTTTTTAGTTCCTAAAAAGGAGAAAACACCGTAAAAGAGAAATACCTGTAGATTTAGCTCTCCAAGGTGTGTGGACTTCAAAAAGCGCGTTGTTGAGCTCTTCCCCTCGAACAATCCCACGAACAAGCAAAGTGCTCTGCAAGAAAAGGTTAAGCAAACACCAAACAAAATCTAGAAAGATATATCCGGATAATGGTGAAACGGAAATTTCTATTTTAAGGAACTAGAAAAATTTCAAGGAAATAACAATTTTCGCATAAAGAGCAAGATTAAAACAATGAAAGGAAATGGTCAGCGTGAAGCGATAAAAATCAGTGAAGAAAAAGAACAAAGCTCAAAACTAAAAAAGAGATGAACTTACCAATAAGGGACTTTGGTTCGGTCCCACCGGGCGTGCCAGAATGTAGATCAAGAATTTCACGCTTGTTACCTGTCCAAGTTAATGCACCAAACTAAACACAAAAACCCTGAAAAACTCCAATGAAATCGATACCTGATGGACAAGATCCGAAGATGTAGATGGATAAGGAAGCCGATGTAGATAAGATGGGCGCACACGAGCAATTCTGCACAGTAGATCCAAGTAACCTATGAGACACCGATGCTTGACAGAAAAAGACCACGTTAAAAGATATTTAGGTGGACTACCCGAGAAGCGGATCCGGGAAGCGATAGGCTCCCTTGGCGGATGTCAGTCCACGTTTTCAATTAAGTAAAGAAGTATACATGATAAAATATGTACGTACAGGACTAGATTTTCTGATCAAAGTAATAAATAGAATCTAAACATGCAGACGTAAAGCAAAATGAAGATGAGAACCGTGAAAACAAAGCTGTATTTATGTTACCTGTGTCCTTTTACCTGTCTGCAGGATGATCGGCGTCAATTATGTAGAATCGACGTCGACTGATGTAGATCGGCGTCGACTGATATAGATCGGCGTCAATGATGTAGATCGGCGTCGATCGGAGACAAAATGCAAGAAGATTTGGCAATCGGAAAGTGAAGGCAAGATCGTCAACGTCTGCTGGATCTGTAGAAGCCGGTGAGATACTGGTAAGACTGCACCTATGCTAGGTACAGGAACAGAGTCACCAGAAAATCAATGGAGACGTGCGACGTTGATGTGATAAGAGCAGAGTAATGGTGCTCCTCTCAGGGATTGATTTGGACAAGATCTGCTTTCATTTGATAGATAATGTTCACACTAGATGCGCAAAGATCTCTCATTCTCTCTCTTTCACAATCGTATTTCGTGTCCCGCGATCTGTCTCTCTATCTGTGTTTTTCGTCCTCGTGTCCTCCCAGAACTAAGTTCGGGCTTCCATTTATAATTGGCGCCACTCGAAAAATTGGCGTCGACCGCCAAGTCCGGTCGGCACCGATCATGGAACAAACTCCCGAGACGGCCAAAATGAATGATTTCTGGAAAGATAAGAGTTATCCCTCCACCTCAAATACGGGAAATATCCCGCTTTGGGAGGAGGAGAAATAGGGGGGATACATGGATAGGATAGATATGGGGTAGATAAGTGGTTAGGATGCATGTGAAGAGGTGTAATTAAATAGTTAATATTTAATTACTCACGGGTAAAACATAATGGGGTGAATTAAACTTAGGATAGGTGTTTAAATCACAAATCGAATAATATCCCAAGGGGATAGTGGTGATATAAACGTGCCCCAGGTTACCTGAGAGAGAAAATGCGCACGAGGGACACCAAATTGGATAATCAATTTTAGGTGTCTACAGTAACATTATATAACTTGATACCCCTAGCTACACTAAGGAACACTATCCCTTCCATGGTGGAATTCTTAAACGAACTTAAAGGAAATATATGGTTAGTTACGGAAGATAATAAGATTTAATAAACAGAGAAAACAATTTTGAAACCACACAATCTATCTCTCAGCCATTTGGAAAGTAAATTCTTTTACTCCTTGTTAATACTTTTAGCGAAGCCTAAGTAAAGTTGTTGTTAATTCTAGTTAAGAGCCCTAGCTTCAATTTAATACTGGCAATAACTAATGAGGTCCTAAAAATGTTTCATCTTGACCTTCTCCCTCTAACCCTTTTCCAAGGCACCTTGTATCTCTTCTCTTAAGTGTGTTGAACTTAAAACCATGTTGTCTTGTGGGCAAGAACGAATCTTAGTAGCGTTAGTGGTGAGAAGATGGCCTTGTGGAATTTAAATACTCCTTTTTCTTGATAAACGAATTAAGAAAATAAATGTCATAATAGAGAAGATTTAAAGATAATTACTCAATGTCAAAGGAATAATCTTGGCTTGGCAAGTTGAATTATACGGATCATATCTTGAGCCTCCTTGAAAACGTAAGCTAAGAATTGCAAGATATCTTATTAAAATAAATAACCCAAGAATAACTCTTTGTGGTTGGCCCTAAGCGTAAGTGTGTTACGTGATTGGACTTCTATGTTGTCTTGTCAAAAGAAAAGTAAATTGTCCTTGATATGTGTGAACGTTTCCGTCTTTGCCTTAATGGCCATCCTTGTATCAAGTAGTCCACAAAGTGTTAGTTGTATACTTGGTGATGACATGTTGCATCATGGTATGTGTCAAGATACTTAAAAAAAAAAAAAAAAATCCTGTATTTCACTTTGTGTTATTCGTGTGTGGATTTTTTTTGGGTCGTTACACTTGGTATCAGAGCATAGGTTCATGCTCTCGAACCTATGGGCCGGATTGGTGTTATATGATGATGTTACATGGTGGTGGTGGTGTTACATGATGATACTGATGATGATGATGATGTTGCATGATGGTGGTAGATATTGGAAGAGTAATGTGCTTTAAACGTGATGTGATTATTGTCATAATTGTGTTTTTGTGAACGCACATGATGTGTATGTCACCTTGTGCATGTTTGTGATCATGTTGATATGTTGGGGATGGGAGTATTCTCTCTCCTTCTTGTGGATTATATGAAGAGTTCACGTGTGAATTACTGTTTGTGGCGTGTGAAAAGAATTATAATGTGGATGATATAGTGTTGGAACATTGTGACATAGTGTGATATGTAGTGTATCAATGTGTTGTATGACTAGATTGATGTTAAAAGTAATGAGTTGTATCATGATGTTTTTACCATGTTCTGAAGAAATGTGTGTACCACCTTGTTATGTAGCAATGGATGTTATGTTGAGATGTACTATGTTCATCGTATGTATGACTGTGCAAATATGTAATGCTTCATGTTGTGATTTTGGGTCATGCGGTGAGTGTATGAACCCTATCGTATGGTGATTGCACTTTGGGCGCAGAATGTGGTAAAGTGATGTGTTACACTCAGTGAATGTATGATCGTGATCTATCTTGTACATGTACCATATGTAAGACGTTATGGTAGTTTTGTGTGTGCTACCGTTATGTTAGTGATGTTGTTGTATGTTATGTTGTGAACCTTACGCTAACCGACCCTGAGGGAAATCGGTAGAAGCGTATGTTGAGAGTGTGGAATGGTGTACCATGGGTCAATAACTTGAGCCGAAACTCGGTTTAGTAGACAACTTGTGATCCTTCCTCTCTCCCTATGTGGTTGTATGTATGCAACCTAAGTGCAACCATGACTATGTTTAGCCTTGTTGAAGTGGTGGCGGGATGATTCAGATGGAGGTGATGATAGTTGTATTATTGATATGTATTTTACAAGCTGAGGCTCGATGTTCCGAGTGCTAGCAACTCATTGAGTACCCCTTGGTGGCCAGCTAAGGCCACACAATTATCGTAATGTGACATTATTATAAGTTGATTTTATTCGTAAATTGAGCTTTTTACTTTATTTTGTAAGGACCAACAACTTTTCTTGATTGCAATGCTTTACAATTTTGGGCATTTCCTTGGTTTGTGGCACTAACATGGGGATTTTGATACTAAATTTGGCTATTTGGCCATTTATTTTGCTTGATTTTGGGTCTTCTTATAAATTTGGAATTTTTTACCGCCTTGCCCGAGGTTTGTACTTTTCTACTTGGCACTTTGATTGGATTGTTGTGCTAGTTCTAATGTCGTGATGTGTGGAATAGGGTCATGGGATGCACCATGGAATGGTTGGACCAATGGACCCGCTTTTTGTATAGAAGTACGCCCCAAGGAGTCTGAGATAACTAGCGGGTTGTTGAACCATGCGTTATTATGTCACTTGGGTTAGGAGTGTTCTAACTCTATGTGTCTTGGACCATAGGGTCAACCGACCTCCTTGAGGGAGGCATAAGAGTTTGAGGGAGGCATAAGAGATTTGAGGGAGGCATAAGAGACTTGAGGGAGGCATAAGAGATTTGAGGGAGGCATAAGAGACTTGAGGGAGGCATAAGAGTTTGAGGGAGGCATAAGAGTTTGAGGGAGGCTTATGATATTTGTGTGTATGGTTGATGTTTCAGGATATGTGTTGAGTTATTGTGATGTTTGGTAGTGGTCTTTTGATGTATGTGTTACTCATGTCAGATGGATATGTGTTGTGATGTTGTGGATATGTCATTGATTCCCTTGTGGACACTATGTACCCGTAGCATGGTTTGGTGTTATGTGAATTTTTCATTGATGTAAATTGAGGAAATGTCTGGTGGATTGTAGTACTCTTTTGGTTGAGTATTTTGTATGTCAGTCTTTGATGTGTGACAAGTACTATGTTATGTGGACTGTGCCTATTCTATTCCGTATTTGAGTAACCTTTTGTGGTGTAATACAATCTTGAAGTATTTACTTGTGTGCTTGTGAATCTGTAGGGCCTTGTGAACTTGATAGGGTGTTGTGTTAACAATTCATGTTGGGCACCCACAATAAGGAATAAATCAAAACTCTTGATGATGAAATTTTAAAAGTAATTCAACTAAGAATAATGCTAATAGAAAGGAACTAATGAAATAACAAACAAAGAGGAACTCGCGATCTTCACAAAACATTGAAAGTTAAAATTTCTACCAAATGTTCCTAAGGCTACCCTGTGGCCGTGCTTTAAGCAACTAAAATTTTAAACCATAGGGTGTGTTTTCTTCTGTATCTATCCCTTGTTGCGTACCATTTCCTTTCCTCTATGTAATGTCGCATCGAGGACGATGCTTTCTTAAGGGGAGGAGAATGTAATACCCCCAACCTACCTTGTCACGGTCAGCTTCACCTCTTTCTTGGCGTGGAGGGGTTGCGTGGAAAGATGGGGGGGTAGGTGTGTGGCGCAGGATTGGAGGGGACTGTTTTAAAATCAAATTTTATCTGCTTTTGCCTAGGCCCTACTGTCCCTCACCCCCTTCTGCCATCTAGACCTAGTACGTGGCCATCTTCCACTAGCCTTACCCCTGCCAGCCACCCCACCTTCTTTAATTCCTATGATTTGCAAATATCTTGCGTCCGTGCTACTTGCTCCCTTTGACCTGTTCTAGCTGCTTGAGCAGGGAGGAGTGGTTTTGTTGGGATTTGAGATGAATTGCTGCAGCGTGTTCTAGATAGTGGATTCATTGATGGTGAAATGAAGGTCTATTGCCCTGATGTTGCAAGGGTGGGTGTGGGTTATCAAAATCGTGCTGCATAGGCAGTATCAGTGGAGCGTAGAGCTGGGCTTCTCCTAGAAAAGTGCCGTGAGGAAGTGCTTGGCTTTATGCAGCAGCTATAGGGTAGAGAAGTAAACTTATCCCAGAAAATCAGTGGCCCCAGAGAGAGCTAAGTGTGCGGCACTGCAGGGCGAACCCAAGGAACCGTTGGTGTTGTTCCTGATGTTTTGGTTGCACACGACCACAGTCGTGATCAGTGGTTGCAAAATCTTGCAGCTGTAGTAGAAGAACGAGATAAAGTTTTAGTTGAGCTGTTTTGCCTTTTCATTTTGGAAATTCGCTACCGTCCAGGTGGTGGTTAGAAGAAGCTGCAAGCTAGTGAAGCCGACATGTTGCAGAATAATAGAAGCTATTCTTTTTGGGTGCTTCAAGTAGGCGGAGTTGTCCGGCTATGGTGTGTAAATGCTGTATCGACTGCATCCTCAAATTCAGGGTTCTCCTTCAAGATTTTTGTATCAAAATCGACTATGTGATAGAGATGAGCCTATTAACAGAAAGAATTCCCTTATACGTCTTCAGAGAGACAGAAACCTCGTCTGTACGGCGCAGTGGAATGTGATTGTGCTACGTTAACTGTTCATGTACTAATAAGTGTTTCATCCCCCCCGTAAAACAACGCTTAAAGGTTTCCATATGCTTTACGTTGTCAAAGCCAAATTCACAAATCGTGACAATCTTCAGCTTGCCGTAGAGAGAGAATGGCCAACGTTTCATGCTGCTCTTCGTGTTTCTCTCCTCGAAATGAGAATGACAGTGGAATGGATGTTGATGTAATCGATCGACTGCGAAGAATAGTGCAAGACGTGAGCCCAAATCATGTTGACGGTTCTATGTCCGATATTCAAAATGGCTTGAACGATATTACCATGCCCCATCAGAGCATGTCTAGAAGAGCAGTTAATAGTTCAGACAGAGCAGCTTCTTCTACTATATTTGGCAGCTTTTTGCTGAAAATAGTGTTGATGAATCGTTTTAACAAAGTGCGTGCTTGCAAGATTGAGTTATGAAACAAGAAAAATAATTATAGACGTGCTTAAAGGGGAGCAAAAGATTAGGCTGGTGGTAGCGGCACTTTCCGTGCTCAAATGTCTACAGGAAGAAATGAAGAAAAGATTTTCCAACCGGAGCGCACATGTTAAATTTGTTCTATACATGTTTGGCCTGCTCAAGTACATCAAGGACCAGGATCTACCCCATAAAAAAAAAACCAGATTGATCACATCCTACACTTCATCGTCAAAGGATCATTTATGTGTCTTTTCCAAATACAACGAAAAGAACTTTCCAGGCACGGGAGATCTATGCAATGTTGGAGAAAATGTCTTGGGAGATGAAGGTAGAAGGATATTTGTCAGATTCAAAATATGTGCTAAATTGGGGCGTTGAACATTTAAATTGCATACCACTTTCATGTTTTTACCTATACCAGTTTCGTTTCTTGTATGATTATGGCGCCGGGTGTGAGGGGTGTGTAGTTAACAGGTGTTTTTAGAGACAATGGAATGGACGAGTCGATAGGTTGGAAGCAGCTCCTCTTCTAGGATCTTCTTCTTCTCATGAGGGGGCCTTGGAGAATTTGGAAGCGAATGTAATCGGCATGACATGTGCTGCTTGTTCTGGTTCTGTCGAGAAAGCTCTGCTGAAGGTGGATGGGGTTTTTAGGGATTCTGTAGCTCTTCTTCAGAACAAGGCCGAGGTTACCTATGATCCCTCCAGGGTTAAAGAAGAAGACATTAAAGAGGCCATTGAAGATATAGGTTTTGAAGCAGAGATTATACCCAAGGTTTCTACTCGGTCTAAAGATCAGGGAACTGTGACATGCCAGTTCAGAATAGGTGGAATGACCTGTGCAGCATGTGTTAACTCAGTTGAAGGGACATCGAGAAATTTACCAGGTGTGACACGAGAAGTTGTTGCATTGGCCACTTCATTGGGGGAGGTTGAATATGATTCAAATCAGATAAACAAGACAGAGATAATCACAGCAATTGAAGATGCTGGTTTTGAAGCGAAGCTGAATCTGGAGAAAAAGGCAAGATATTTCTACACTTTTCTACTATTATTTTATTTAAAAATATTGTGAAATCGAACCACTTTTCCTTGCATTGATTTGTCAGTTGGATGTCATGATGGGAGATTTCCCTTTCTGCTTGTGTCTTCTTGTTTTAGCTTTTATCGTTGACAGAATGTGGGTCGAAAGGATGCGTGTGCCCTCTCCTTTGAATGTTATGTTTCTCTTACTCGAATGATAGACCTTCGTCTATTTGTTTATGTATTAATTCTTCTCTGCGATTGAGTTGCAAGTTGTTATGTTGATTAACTAGTATTTTCGATATCATGGAAGTAAGTTACGATAACTGTGAAGCTCCTCCCTAGCACCCAAGTTGTCTTTTGACGTTTTGTTAGCTCCTTCGCAAGTCCCTTTGATAACCTTTTGGCATCGAGAAAGAAAGGTTGTAGGATTGTGTGATCAAGGCTTGGGGCTAACCAGCTTGAGTTTCGGTATTAAACTTTTTGAATGAAAAGGTTGTGTGCAGTGTGTTTTCCGTCTCGCGGGTGTAGACTCTTATATTATCTTTCATCTTGTTTCTAGGATTTTAAGGCCATCCTCAGGAAGTACCTTGACCATCCCTGGCAACTTGAACCATAACTAGCCTTACGGATCAACTAAGCTCGAGGTTCTTTGTGCGAATCTAGTACCTCGTTGACACTGGAATAGTTTGGTCTAATCCCCTCTCAGAATTATTGCTGATGGCGCTCTTCTGTTTTTTTTTCCTAACTTGCATTATTTTCTCCCTTGTAATGTTAACGCTATTAATTATTATTGGTCGGTTTTTATGCACGTAATTACCGTAATAGTTTGTGATGGAAATTTCCTTAAATGTGATTAATCTTCGGGAAAAACTCAGCTTTCATTTGATAATCTTATGGATTCATAGCGGAAGGTCTTGTTTTGATAATGTCACTTGGAAATTATGTTTGTATCTATTTGTGCGACGGTTGACTGTGTTACCCAGGGTTGCCGTAAAATATGGTTGTTTTGGGATATGGGTAATTTATTTTAAATTAACCAAACATTAGTACTGTAGTGGAGGTTTGCAAAATCTTTAGTGTTATAAAAATTTGTTGATGACATTATTGTATACTCTTGTTGGACGGAACCCCCTTCTTCTCTCGCGTGTTTGCTACTAGCCTGTAAGACTTTGACCCTTCTTGGATGATTGGTAAATCTCTTTGTAGTTAATGGTCAAGACTAGTATACTATGCCTTCGCTTCGAAACTTATGTTGTGTGTATACTCTATTTTATTTCCGGTTTGAAACTCATTTATACATGAATTTTTGTGTTAAATTTTGGAAGCCGTGTTTCCCCTTTCTTGGGCCGATCAACTTTTGTTCTTTTAGAAATGTATTATTTTAGCCTATGCGTTGGTACCTTTGATAAATTTCTAGATGGTTGGTCTATTTATATCAAATCTCAATCTTGTAATTATTGTTTAATTACTTACTTGATGGGAATTCTATTTTTGCTAGATTGTTTGTTTTCTCCTTATAGGGCCAAGGGCCATTCTCTTACGATTGCTATACTTTCGTTGCTTTTACTCCTAACTGAAGTATAAGGTCTTCTCCTTCTTTGATTGGCATGATGAAGACTTTATTATAACTTGATGTGTTAATATTGTTTAGAGGTTTGAACTAATTCTTGTAATAAAGTGCTTCCTTTCGTGATATTGTTAGATAATGATTATGGTGGTTTTGTGTAGCCTTATCTTGCTCGGTTCTCGTGAACCCGACTCTTGTAGAAAATTTTCTACGAGATGGATTTTGCGTGTAGATGAGGGATAGATTTGTAGACTTTTGTCATCAACCTCAGTTGAGAAGATCCTTTGCTCGAAACCTTTTTATGTTGTTCAACTTTTGTTAACGTCCAGTGGAAAGTTTAAAAGAGGATTAATGTCTTAGTATAAAGTATTGTGGACTTTGTCATCTGAACTTTGGAAACCATGTATTGTTTGACCATCATTGAAATTATAAGAAAATTTGGTTATTGTGGTTGAGTGACTTGTGGAGTATCAGTATTTTAAGAAATGATGTAATCTTGTTTTGTTCTCATAAATGAGTGTTGCTTCAACTTTGCCTTGAGAATAAATTCTGAGTTAAACCTTGCCATGACTTAGTAATAAAGTGTCATAAGTAAACTAACATGGGATTGTTTAATACTTCAGGAAGTTAAATTAAAAGTTGTATTCAAATAAAGTAACGTAGGGGTCACCAACTTGAGAGCAAGAAATTCTTTAAGTAATCAAGGGTAGGACTATCATTGCAAGTAACATTATATAACTTGATACCCCTAGCTACACTAAGGAACACTATCCCTTCCATGGTGGAATTCTTAAACGAACTTAAAGGAAATCTATGGTTAGTTCTGGAAGATAATAAGATTTAATAAACAGGAGAAAACAATTTTGAAACCACACAATCTATCTCTCAGCCATTTGGAAAGTAAATTCTTTTACTCCTTGTTAATACTTTTAGCGAAGCCTAAGTAAAGTTGTTGTTAATTCTGGTTAAAAGCCTAGCTTCAATTTATCTTCGGCAATAACTAATGAGGTCCTAAAAATGTTTCATCTCGACCTTCTCCCTCTAACCCTTTTCCAAGGCACCTTGTATCTCTTCTCTTAAGTGTGTTGAACTTAAAACCATGTTGTCTTGTGGGCAAGAACGAATCTTAGTAGCGTTAGTGGTGAGAAGATGGCCTTGTGAAATTTAAATACTCCCTTTTCTTGATAAACGAATTAAGAAAATAAATGTCATAATAGAGAAGATTTAAAGATAATTACTCAATGTCAAAGGAATAATCTTGGCTTGGCAAGTTGAATTATACGAATCATATCTTGAGCCTCCTTGGAAAACGTAATCTAAGAATTGCAAGATATCTTATTAAAATAAATAACCCACAAGAATAACTCTTTGTGGTTGGCCCTAACTGTAAGTGTGTTCTGTGATTGGACTTCTATGTTGTCTTGTCAAAAGAAAAGTAAATTGTCCTTGATATGTGTGAGCGTTTCCGTCTTTGCCTTTATGGCCATCCTTGTATCAAGTAGTCCACAGTGTTAGTTGTATACTTGGTGATGACATGTTGCATCATGGTATGTGTCAAGCTACTTAAAAAAAAAAAAAAAAATTCCTGTATTTCACTGTGTTGTTCGTGTGTGGATTTTTTTGGGTCGTTACAATTTCGAAGTCATTGCAAATGTATTTGTTGGCATAGCTAAAGAATGGTGGGATGCTCATCCACACCAAGAAGAAATTTTGAATGGTGGATATGCTTCATTAACTGTAGCTTTAATACATGAATTTCTCGGCACTATTGATAATGACAAGCTTAGAAATACTTCTTTATTCTTGAGAGCCAGATTATGTGATATGAGTAGGATAAAAGAGTACCAATGTTATATGCAGAAGTTGTACTATAATTTTGGCAATATAAATGATCCTACTATGAGACTTCGATATATAGAATCTTTCCTGCATTCTTTGCAACTGAATACAAAAAATCCCTGCATGGAAAGAGTACAAAAGAATTAAGTCTTAGAGCTCTAAATCAGCTTATAGATGAGACGAATGCTCATCTATGCAAAAAAAAACACACAAGGTAGCTACTTTAAAGCCCAAAAGCCTTAGGAACCAAATTCATCGCCGATTCTTAGATAATGAAACATTTGGTTTTTGACCCCAACACAAATTCAGAATCAAGAAACCTTGTAAAGATTGTTCATCTTTTGGGGAAAGGGTCGATATCGTATAAAAAATGACATAAGTTTTCCGAAATAGATATTCAAAGATGTCCCATACAAAAAGAAATATTTCAAGAAAAAGAAATATATGGGAAAGAAAAGAAAATTCATACCAACTTGTTTTATCTGTAAAGGCAAGCATTATGCAAATGAGTGCCCAAAGAAAGATACAGAGAAAGGTAAAGCAAAAATAAATATGCTTGCAGCAAAAGGTATAACGGATCAAGATTACTGCTTAATCTCTGATTCTGATTGTTATTCTTCTAATGTATCATATATATCTTCAGAAGAATATTTTCAAGTAAATATAATAGAGCACATAGAGTCAGATTTAGACAATATAGAATCTGGTTATGATTCATTTCCTTCTTTCATAAATATGATTACTAGTTTTCCTCACCCTCTCATGCCTGTGTCTTCTGAAGTTCTATATAAGTAGTTAGAACTAAGACAAAGTGAGTTTGAAGATTGTCCCGATGGGATACTACTAAAAATACCTATCTCTTCAAAAAGTTAGAGAGCTAGAAAGAAAATACTCGATCCAGTCGAGCTGAAAATGAAGACCGAGAAACAAAGGAAGAAGAGGAAGAAAAGTAGAAATGGTCTCTTCAATAGAGGTCATTACCCACTTCAAGGCCTCCTATACAAGGACATATACGTCAAAGAAAAACTCCCTACAGAGGAAGAGGTCGTGGCAGAGGAGGAAGATACTCTCCACTTAGGAGAAGTTTTCCATTCCTTTTTCCAGAAGAAGATTAGAACAATGAATTTCAGGTAATAACTCCTAGCACAAATATTATAATTCTAGCACCTAAAACTATGAGGACATGGAGAAGAAATAGAATAGAATTCTTACAGAAGGTGATTGCTAAAGCTACTAATGAATATAAAAGATTAGTAGAAGAGGAAAACAGGGAAAAGAAAGAAGCTGAAAATGATGAACAGTTTCTAGAAGAAGCCTATCAACAAATACTGCACCAAGAGGCAGAAGAATCAGTTCCAACAGAAGAGATTAATACAAAGGTATGTACAAGTAAAAGGAGCCCAAAATCCTTTTATTACTATCAATATCTGCATTCCAAATATCAAGCCCTACTCTATAGATGCAATGATAGATACAAAAGGGCAGATATAAGTTTTCTTAGAACCAGAGCTATACCTCCAGATTGTTGGACTAAAACATATTTAAAGATAAATTTTGATAAGAAAGAAGTGATATCCAGATATACAACATATGTTCCTATCAAGATAGAAGGATATGAAAGAACACTACAATTTTATCAACATGATATGCTTTCATATGATTGTTTGATAGGGGTAGATACTTTGCAAGAATGTGACACTTTTCGCCTAAATAAATATTTTATATCTTTATTTAATCGACTAGGAAGTACTCATTCGAACTATAATACCTTTACGAGAACAAAGGAAAGAATCCAATAATGAATGGATTCATAAATCTATAGATGATATAGTTGGAAAAATAAAAGAGAATCTATGTTGAGATGATTCTCATGATTTTGTTGAAAGAAAAAAGCATTACTATTCATTAGATTTACGAGTTTTAGAAAGACAAGAAAGGGAATGATATCATTCTGAAATTCAAGGCTCATCATAAAGGCATGATCCCTTTTGAGAGGAAAGAATGTCATGAAGAGATTAAAAAGCTACTCAAGGAAGTTTTATCAAGGAATCTAACTCCCCTTGGGCATGTGCAGCTTTTTATGTAAATAAAAGGAGTGAAACGAGTTCACGAGGAAGAAAATACTTGTTGTTGATTACAAGCCTTTGAATAAGTTGTAAAAGCTATCAAACATCCTATTGTTAGGAATATCTATGTTGTAGTGTGAACATAGAATATTATGTAAGTGATTATATTATCTAGGATAATATAATATATGTTGTAATAATTAATTACATTATTGTAAATGTAATTATGAGTGGGTGAGTAAATATTGTTATGAGTTGTTGAGTAAACAAATCATTAACAATATTAGTTTTGTGAGAAAACAAAATCTCACGTATAATAGCATGGAGTTGTTTTAGGAGTTATGTGTGGAGATATTTATGGAGATTATATCTCCTTAAATATAGGAACAACATCTCCTATTTAAATGGATGTAATACTTCCTATGTATTGATCAAGAATAAAGAGTAAGATTTCGAATTTTCTTTATGCAATTATGATATTAACTTTTCATTTGGTAATAGAGCAGGTTTAATGCAAGAAATTTCAGTGCTTTCATGATCAGATCCGTCTCAAAGAATATATTATATTTTTCGTTTCCAGATGTGGGTTTTTCTATAATTTTGTGTGCAGAATCACGTGCTGGTCAAGAAACTACAGAAGAAATTTCAGAAGAACCCAGAACGTAGTTTGGAAGAAATACGGATTTTACTATGCAGCTATCAAATTAAGCACATCAATTCTTCTACTGAAAGTTTTCTCCAATTTTCAATAATGTTGAATTGTTAATACAAGTTCTTGACTTGCTTGGAGGTTAAAAGGTATTCAATATAAAATTTTAAAGTACTTGATTCAATTTTGTATTTTTTTATCAGTATTGTACAAAATAATGGAGAAACTAAATCGATTGAAAAGTTTGAAGGACAAGATTTCCATACATGGCAACTACAGATGCAATTACATTTAATAGAAAAGGATCTATGGGATGTGGTGAAGTCTAATTCAACTCCACCCACTAGAGGAAATGAATTGGCAAAATGGAATGCAAAAGATCAAAGAGCATTGGGTACCATTAGTGCAGGCTTATCAAAAGCCTATCTACATCATGTGGATTTCACAAAATCTGCTGAAAAGAAATTTGGGAGTCTCTTAACAAATTGTTTGGTTCGAAGCTGAAATGGCAAAGACTACATTGAAGCAACGCTTATACGGATTGAAGATGGAAGAGAGTTCCAAAATGGCAGATCATATCAGTAAGTTTTGTTCCTTATTAAATCAACTTGTTGGAATTAAAGAACATGTAAAAGATGATGATGTTAAAGCTATTCTTCTTAATAGCATGCCTAAGAGTTACTCAAATATTGTATTTACTTTGAGTAAAGTTACTATTAGTCTAGAAGGAGTGATTTCTACATTGTTAGAACAAAGCAATCATGAAGAACATGAAGAAGTACTATATGTAAGAAACAAACCTAGCTCCTCATCTAAGAAGGAAAAACATAAACCAAAGCAGGTTCCTTCACATGGAAAAATAAAATGCTTTTATTGTAATGAGATTGGGCATGTAATACTGAACTGTAAAAAGAGAGCTCAGGATCTTCTTGATGACAAGATAGATCAGAAAGCCCTTCTAGCTGAAGTAGAAACTGATTGGGAAGTCTACTCAACTGATGAAGAACTTTCATGTCCTAGTGATGAGGATTTCCTATGGTAGACTCTTTTCTTGTTGGAGGAAGGAGGCAATGGAGGAAGGAGGAAAATCAGCGTCCTCTCGTCATTCACCAACGATGGGGTCGCAGACAGATGTGGTGATATTTTATTTCAGTTATGTGGTGTGTTTATACACAAGGGGGTGAAACTAGTTTCATGTTTTGATTTTAATGTGTTCACATAGACTAACAACAGCAGTTCGAGTGTCTATTTGGTGTGGAAGAAGCAAGCGCATGACTCGGCTTACGGGGAAAATCATCTACGTGCACGGTCCTCGGCTGCCAAATGCGGTCGGTCCTCGGCTATGCCATACTTCGGTGGAAGGTGATCAGTCGATGAAGATGTTCATACGACAAGGATGATCATTAGCAGCAAGATCCAGATAGCAAGATCCAGTAGCAATGAATACTCCGACAAGGTTGATGTTTCCAGGAGCTCTTACCCCATGTTCACACTAAGGGGGCGAATGTTAGGAATATCTATGTTGTAGTGTGAACATAGAATATTATGTAAGTGATTATATTATCTAGGATAATATAATATGTGTTGTAATAATTAATTACATTATTGTAAATGTAATTATGAGTGGGTGAGTAAATATTGTTATGAGTTGTTGAGTAAACAAATCATTAACAATATTAGTTTTGTGAGAAAACAAAATCTCACGTATAATAGCATGGAGTTGTTTTAGGAGTTATGTGTGGAGATATTTATGGAGATTATATCTCCTTAAATATAGGAACAACATCTCCTATTTAAATGGATGTAATACTTCCTATGTATTGATCAAGAATAAAGAGTAAGATTTCGAATTTTCTTTATGCAATTATGATATTAACTTTTCACCTATTCTGCTAAAGATGATCTATTATCCGAGAATCAAAGGATCAAAGGTATCTGATAAGTTTGATTTAAAGAGTGGTTTTTGGCAAATATTCCTTAAACTGGAAGATACCTACAAAATGACTTTTGTAGTACCAAGAGGACAATATGAATGGAAAGTTCTTCCATTTGGATTGAAAATTGCTCCATCAATCTTTCAAAAAATGATGGACATTATCTTTGGTGAGTTAGTTGATTTCTTGATAGTTTATATTGATGATATATTAATATTTTCTAAATCTCCCAAAGAACATATTGAACACCTAGAGAAATTCTATGAAGTTGTTTATCAGAATGGTTTATGCTTATCTCCAACAAAAATGGAGATTTTCAAAGATGAAATAGATTTCCTAGGAATTACAATCAAAGATGGATCTATTGAAATGCAATCTCATATTGTTTCAAAGATTCAAGAATTTCAGATTAGATTTCAGAAAAGATTCAACTACAGAGATTTCTTGGTTGCATAAATTATGTTGCTAGATTCTATAAGGATATTCTATAGATAGAATACTTCTCAATCAAAGATTGAAGAAAAATGCTCCCAGATTAGTGGAAGAAATGACCCAAGCTATAAGAAGAATCAAAGCACAAGTTCAAAAACTTCTGCTATATCCCTGCCTGGACAAGGACTAAAAATTATAGAAACAGATGCAAGTGAGAATTATTGGGGAGTTGTACTAAAAGAAAAATCAGAAAATGGAAAAGAAAAAGTATGCAGATATGCATTTGGATCTTTTCAAGGCTCAGAGCTAAAATATCATTCTGCTCACAAAGAAATTTTAGCTGCTAAGAAAGCTATCAAAGCCTTCTTGTTCTTCATATAGAATGAACATTTCATTCTGCGTTCTGATTTAAAAGATTTCAAGGCCAGACTCAATAATGGAGATCCTGCTAATAAGACTGCATTCAACAGACTCAGAGATGGGGAATGTGGTTTGATAATTTCAGTTTTGAAATTGAGCACATTAAAGGAAGAGATAATTCTCTAGCTGACTTTGCCAGTAGAGAATTGAATCATTCAAAGAACATAAATGTTATACAGGTCATCCATGAATTTGTTGAAATTATCTGGCAATCTTCTAATTGCCAAAATTATCTTGGGTCTCTAAAAAGAAATGATAATGAAATGTCATATGAGGCATAACATTTGTTGCTTTCAAAAGGAATTATTTGATATCATCTTACAACATGAAAGAAGTAGCATCAAGATTTGTTGATATTGAAATTCCTACTTAATTTCATACCAAACAGAACCTATGGTTTTCTGCATATTACAGATGGCAATGGAGGCATTCAAGGTATGTGGAACCTTCTCCAGATTATATTTGAGTAGAAGGAATCGAAAAGCTAAGACAATTGGTCCCAAGACCAAATACATTATGGAGGTTTGAATTTTCTAAGCTATGGCCTGAAGGACATCCTATTGAGAGTGATGCATGGAATAGACCAAGCACTCCAGGAGATAGGCAGTATATTGCTAATCATTTCAAGTATTTCCTTTCCAAATATCTCACATGACCAAGATTTCGATAGTTTTTGCTTAACGTACATCCCGATCTTTGTTATAAATATCCTAATTAATTGTAAAATTCCCTGGTATGCAAAATAATCCTATTATGTTAAAACTAACTTTTTACAGGGACACCATTCTAATCCATATGGACAATTATGGTGAAATATCTATCTTCATCATACCATGAAGGTCCATCCTCATGCACTGGTCATTTCCTTCGGATTCCAGACCACTATCTCTATCCATCACGAAGGCATCTAGCCCCAGATAATGATGGAACGTCTTCTATATCTAGACTTTGGTACGAAAGGAACACTCATGACCACTACTTTTCCGAAAGAAGAGATTGGGAGGAATCATCCAGCTCGTCTGATAGCGACAATAGCCCTAGAGTCCATTTTAGTCCTTAAAGCTATGATGACAGGCTTGTTGTCATCTGTTTGTCTTTTGTCTAATAAAGTTTTGAGATGACTTCCCTTTAGTCATTTCGAAAGCATGGTGGACCTCTCCACTTTCTAAAGGTGTCTTATTGAGTGGCATGTACTCAATTATTGTTTTCCACTTTTCTCAAAGTGGGAATCTTCTTGTTTACCTAGGTTACCGGTTCCCGGTTTCTAGGTTGCCCATCTATCCGGTGAAAAGCCTCTCACATTCCTATATAAAGGTATGTTGAGACTCATTCACTACATCGGAGAATTGGGAATGTTTAGTAAGGCGTATAACAAGATAGTCGAGAAGTGTATTGTCTTATATTGTAGTCTTGGAAGTAAGTCTAAGTAGTAAGGGTTGTATTGGATGTAAGTATTGTAGTCTTGGATGTGTTGTATAGGATGGAAGTATTGTAGTCTCGGAAGTAAGTGATGTGTTGTATTGGATGTAAGTATTGTAGTCTTGGAAGTTACAATTAATGATCAATAAATGCATTAATACATTGACACGGAAGCTCAATTAAACACCTACAAAATAACCCAAGAAAAGAAGTTCACAAACACGTAAATTGAGTGGTAGAACAAAAATTTGCCATTGCTTTCCACGCGCAACAAGAACATCTTGTTCGGTGACAGCAAACATGCTCGTATAAACCGAAGCAGATGTCTCAATTCGGTTTCTATTTAGTCTTTGTGTCAAAACATAGAAATTTTACCCTCTAAAAACTCCTAAGGATGGGCATTGAAAGCTGCCAATCTTCCAACCTTTCAAGACCAAGTTGTATATAAATACCTCATTCATTATATAGTGATACGCATCTGAATTGTTTATATTTTTCTTGAAGTGTTTTGAGTTTCCTCTGAAATGGCGATTGCCATGGCAACACAGCTCTCCTATTTCGGCATTCGTTGTGATATACAAGCTGTATGCACTCAGTCAAACAGAAGCGAAGTGAATGATGCGAAGCCAAGGAATACTCGGCCCGAATCAACTTTTCTCTGGGTAACGTTGTTGAGATGAAGAAAATCATAAAAATTCTGCAAAGCAATGGAGCCCCCTCCCCTCACAACTTGGAGCCTAGATTTGTTCCGTATTTTGTTGAGTGGAGGAAAACATACGGTTTGTGTCTACCCATCTCCGTGTTTTTCTTCTTGTGGTTGTATAGTTTGGATGAAATCTCGGTGTTTCATCTTATGTTTGTGAGGAGAAAAAGGTTTGTGTATTGGCTTGGAAGTGAGGCGGTGTTGCATGTGCAAGAACCAGAGTTGATACTGGGAGATAAGCTCATCTGGGTCTCTCAACCGGGAGGCCTGCATTCTTGAAAAGTGACAGATTTCCTCTGTTCGCAATGGCCTTATCATGGCGTAAGATCAAGATGGATTCATCAACGTCGAATTGTTAGCACAACTCACCACCGAGAAGGTTAAGGTATAAAATTTCATAAATTTCTTCAAAAATTCCTGCAATGTAGTGGTAGGCTATGGGACTTGTAAGTCGTAGGGAAGAGTATGGGTTTCGTCGGTTTTAATTCTAGTTTGTGCAAACATATGTAATGTTTAGACTCTTTCGGATATATCGTGTAAGTAGGAGATGATTGCTGGTTTTAATATTAGTTTGCACAAACATATGTGATGTTTAGAGATGATTGGTGATTTTAATTCTAGTTTGCTCAAAAATATGTGATGTTTAGTCTCTTCGTATAGCTGATTATAACTACTTGTGACATTGATCTCTTTGTTCTTGAAAAAGGGAATGTTGGCATCTGTGGTCGGCGCTTCCGAGCCTGTTCTTAATGATTGGGCTTTGAAAATAAAAGAGGGAGGACAATCCAGTGTAGAAATTGATGTTGATGGAGCTCGAATAAAATAACTCGCTCAAGTTATCTCCAAATTTTGTTTGGGAGCAGCTACGAAAGGCTTTGAAGTACTTAACAAGATCAAAGTTCTCCAACAAACATTGTTTGAAGCGACCAGATTTGCAGGATTAGGGGAGCAAGTAAATTCGCAATAGTTTCATTAAATTGTTCGGATGTTTATAGCTTTCTTTGATTGACTTCGACATATTTGAAGGATAGAAAATTTATGGTATTATTTGTTTTGCCAACTAATCTTTGTTGTTGTTTCCTTTCACAAGGTACATACCCACTGCTGGAAATAAAAAAGTGAGAAAGTTGGGTCGGGAGGCCGATTCTATAATCATGGAGGTTGTCTCGAAATGAAAGGAATCTAAAAGCACGAGCTCGGGATACGGGAGTGATTTGTTGGGGACTCTTTTAGAACAAGAGGAAGCCAAAGTAATAACTCTTCAAGATGTGATGGATCAATGTAAAACATTGTTGATAGCGCAGGACAAGAGACTACCAAACTATCGCTAACACGGACATTGCTATTACTTGCCATGAATCCAGTGGCAAGAAAAACTTAGATCCGAGGTTATGGAAATCAGCAATGGAAATTTGCGGACATCTCCACGTTCTCCAAAATGAAAACGGTGAAGATCTCTTTTCATAATTAATTCTTTTCCTTGTTCTTTGTTGTTAACTAGTAATCACAACTAACTCTTCTCTATCTTTGGTGTTGTTAACTAAAATATAAAATGGGTTTAGTCTATCGTTGTAAGTAATGGCATGAAACATGTATAAAATGTTCAAACATGCATTATTAAGAGGTTTAATATGTAAACGAAATGTATCGTAAGTGACCATCTTTAATAATATTTCATTATTTCTTGCGAGATGAATATGGTTACGAGCGAATCAATGAGGTTGTATCCACCGGTTTCGTACCACGATCGAGATAGGCTAAGGCGATATACTGACTCAAAGAAGCGAGGATTCCCAAAGGACTATCGTGTTGATAAATATAGTGGGAATGCATGAAGATACGAGATAAATGGGGAGGAGAAGATGCATATGAATTCAAGCTAGAGCATTTCTCCGGTGGAGAAGTTACCAAGAAAAATGGCGGATTCATTCCATTTGGGTTTGGAGGAAGAATATGTGTCGGAGAAAGGTTGGCACACATGGAGCGAAAGCAATAATAAGTATGATACTCTCTAAATTCACCTTCACTCTATCTCCCAACTACGTTCATTTGCCAATTTCTATTCTTAGTATCACTCCCTCCACAGATCGCAAATTCTTCTTTCTTTCGCCCGTGAAGCTCAATATTAATTTGTTGAGATATTTTTACGATGGGCAATATTATTAAAAAGCTAATAAGCGTCATTGCATTCTTACTAAGATAAATTGTAATAAAAAGGAGAAATATTTTCTCACCAATATATCGATGTCAATTTGTAATCTTGCTCCAATTATATATATCAAAAAAATTTCTGGGTTGAATGAAGATACCTTGTTAAATGATAGTAAAATTAAGGCGATATACTACCAAGAAAAATACAAAAAAATAGTACAAGCAAGATCTGAAATAAAATACACACAAATAATATTACAAGTCTTTATGAAAGCTTCCTTGTTATTTTCTGGTAGATTAAATTGAGTGTTTGGTTGCTTATGCGTCTAAGTAAAATTGGAGGTATTGCACACTTATCTGGACACATGAAGTATTTCAGGCCTTATATGACACTGATCTAATTTGGACATGAGCCGTGGATACTTGGATCCATGGTGTTTTGAACAATTATATCTGAAATACTCAATTTCCACTTATTCTTGCCTAGAGGTAGTGAGTTCCAATTTTACGGTTTATGGAATTTACTTGCAAGGCATTCCACTGGCGATTAAGATCTTGATGGTAACCTTGAATTTAGAGGAAAAGCCGATGGCTAGCTAAATCTCACCACATGTGTGGATAGGTTCAAGTTTACTAAAAGAAGGTGGACCTAGCGGTAGAGACGCAGAGAGAAGAAAGGAAGCTTAAGTACAATGAGGCATGCGAGAGGGAGATAGAGAAGCAATGTGACATTGCGCAGAGCAAGTGGTGTTGAGGAGAGATGGCTCGCGAAGGATTTGAAGGTCATGTAGAATGCGTGGAGCAGAGCATCATAACTCCCCATTTGGGAAGCTGTGAAAAGGAACCCTCCTCGGCCACACACAGAATGCACGCGCATAGATGACCTCGGCCGTAGGTGCGGATCTGAATCTACCTAACAACCTAGCCCTTGTGCTTTGTTTTCTAGTACTTAGTACATCTAATAGTCAACAAGATAATTTGGGTAGTAGGGAAGCAAGAGTAAGTCACATAGCAAGTACATTGATGGCAGGGAAAACATATTCATTGTTTTTGGAGTTACCTTTTAGGTGCATTATCTGCACGAGAATTCAAGCACGTAGAATTTGGGGCTCACTTCTAGGAGTAGTACCACCATGCAGACTGTAGGAGTTCAGTACAGTACTATTGTTGGGACATAGGGAAGTACATCTTCTAATCCACTTTCGGTTACGGGTGGTGAACCGGGGGTGTAGGTGGCTTTAGTTCTAGTGGTTTTGGAGGCAGAGGCAACAAAGGGGGTTTTGGATCAGGTGGGCAGGGTCCACACTAACCCCAAAATATTTACATGGAGATGTATCTTCATCTTCTGAGTATAGGGGCATAGAAGATGCTGCTGAACACGTGCACATGTGTGAGATACTATGGCATGCAAAAGGGATCATGACTTCTAAGCGCAAGGCAAGTCAATTTGTAACTACATTACAGGGACACACACATAGTTGGTACAAGAAGTTTGACCCTGATCAAACTTGTGTAGATTATGTAGCGTTCAAAGATGCATTCCTTAAAGAGTTCTATATCCCTAAATTTGAGTAGAAGAGTATAGACGTGCTTAAGGATACTAAACAAGGCACTACTGAAAGTGTTCGGGAGTATGATGCCCATTTTAAAACACTTTTATCTAAGCACTTTTATGATATTCACGCAAGCCAACATGCGCAATGGTTTTTGGAGGTCTGATCACACCTTTTAGAAGGGCTTTGTCACATAAGACATACATTAATCTGCATGAAACCCTTAAAGCGATTTTTGTGCGTTGAGGCGGTTGGGAGTATAGACAACTTTGAGTTAGCCCATTCTTGGGAGCACATATTGCAACCATGGAAAAGTAGGTAGAAAAATTGTCGATGAATTTGACACATAAGACGTGCACTGGGATTTAGTGTACAATTTTGTGAAGTGGAGGGCACACCAAAGATAGTTTTCCCTATAGAACATTGCATTCATTATTACTAGACTATGAAATATGTCACCTGAAAAATGACACCAACCATTTCCCATTATTACAATGCGCGATAAGGAAGAATGTATCCTGTTATTATAAGATTTTCCAGTCCATGACTCATGATAGAAGACTATAGGTTGATTGGTCAAATCCATGATGCTATAAATATTGGTGTGCGATAGACATGAGTATCAGATAACTCTAAGGGTAAAGGTGAGCATCAGGATTAGAATCATAATCAAGTGCATTATGATCGGAATGAGGGGTGCTATGATGGAGGACGTGGCAGAGGTTGAGGATACCATGGAGGATTTGAGGTCAAGGCTGTGGTGGTGGATGAGGTAAATTCCCTTGTGGAACATGCTTTACATGTAAATCACCTGACCACTACAAGCACAAATGTCCTCATAATATTACATGTTCTTTCTGTGGGAAGAATCATAGCTATGAGGAATGCCTAGATCTATATGAGCATCTTAGCAAGCAACATAAACAGGAGAAAAAAGGTGCGGGAATGGTTAGGATACAACACGTTGTGGAAAATCAATGGATGCCAAAGTTGGAACTGGAACCTGAGGTATTTCTGTAAAGATCACTACACGCACTGAAGCTGCGCGTGCTAGAGAGGTGTTACCACAAAATCCTACCATCATTAAGGAGGACATTTTGCATGCAAGATACGGATCTGCGCACTAGAAGGAAGTTTATAAGGAGACCTTGGGGAAATATAATGTTTAAAGGAGAAATCATGGAAGATGGAACTAAAGAAGGAAGCAGAGATATCCAGTCAGATATTGATGACTTGAAGGAGGTATGTAGAATGCTGCGCCAAGAGAATATTATTCCATTACTAGGGAGTTGGCTAAAGGGAAACACTTCACGCGTGAATACTGAGAATGGGATTTAGATCTTGCATGTAAATCTCCCCCATAGCTTAGAATACGATAAGGAGATCACTCGAGTGTTGTTTTCGATGGATGGATCTTGAGAAATATATTTATTAACATAGGTGCAGAAGTAAATGTACTTACTTTAGATGCATGGGTACATATGGGGAGACCTACATTGTAGCCATCTTCTAATGTATTATTTGTGGCTGATCAAACTAAGGCCACTCCTATCAGAGTTTTAAAAGATGCCTCCATTACTATACAAGGGGCGAAGTACATTGGGGATTTTGAGGTTTTAGCACTTCCAGAAGAAAATATTTTCCAGATTCACTTGGACACCCTTGGTGTTATGCAAATAATGCTGATCTTCGGTTCAAAAAGGGATATATCAGTTTTGTGAACAAGGAGGAAAGAGTTATTATCCCTTTAACAAATGGAAAATTTGTACCCTATGTTGAGCCTTTGAGTGAGGAACATGTGAATAGGATTTATGTACGTGTCATTCCGGATCCACAAGTGCTCGATCCATCTAAAGAACGAATCCTTTAGTGGGAAGATGCACAGTCTATTAGTGATACTACAAGTGCTTCTTGTGATAATTGGGCTCATGGTACTTATGATATGTTTGGGCGTGAAGTAAGGAACACATTTGCGGGAAAAGAAAACCTCGTTGCATCAGGAGGATAGGTAACAACTTTAAACCTCGATAGCGGGAAGGAGACCTATGAAATTCCTACACGCCATGGAGGAATAGTGGATAGACTAGTTAGAAAGAAGAAGTATGTTAGCATACACCCTATGTGGGACAGTAGTGCGCTAGTGGGTGGTTCACAAGGATAATCTTGTAGAATGGAATGAAGTCAGGATTGCTCTTACAACTCGATTTTCCAGGAGCAATGCACCAACTCAAATATGCACATATCATGGTAATCAACCTATTTAGCACCACATTTAGCAATGTGAGAGGCTTTGGATAGAGGGGCAGGAATATTTACCACCTTCGCTATGGGTGCATAAACTTTATTCCACTTTATAAGGTTGTGCATGTGTTTGGTATGTATATGCAGAGCTACATAGAGAAACTAGAAATTGGTAGGATTTGATTGTAGGTATGGTCCAAACTTTTGACTACTTCTCTACTAAACCTCTAGTAGAAGAGGCATTAAGGGTTATAAAGTGTTAACTATGGGAGACAGTGTAAAGGTGAAAGAACTCATTCAGGAGTTATTTGATGAGAATGACTCAAGAGTGTGTTTTTCTGAAGGAGAAGAGACAGATGCCACACTACTTAAGTGCCCTTGCTTTGAGAAAGAAAAAGGAAGATGGTCTACATAGTGGATGATGAAGAAATAGAAGAATTGGATATAGATCATTCGGCGGTATGTGTGGGGTCTTTGAAAGTGTAGATAACAACACATGCTCCTTTCATGCACCTATAAGGACCAAGAAAGTGAATATTGGTACGAATGTTGAACCTAAAGAGGTAATAATTAGAGATTATTGGTATGAATCTGAAGTAGAAAAAATAGTGGAGTTGCTCTATGATTTTTAGGACTTATTTCCTAGGGGATACCATAAATTGAAAGGAGTGCATAAATCATTAGGAGAAATGAAGAAAAGCTAAAGGAACTTGCACTCCCGGTCAGGAAGCGACCCTATAGGATGAACCCCAAATTGTATGTGAAGGTCAAAGAAGAAATTGAAAAAATGTTGAAGTTTGGAATCATCAAGCCCCTAGAAGAATTGGAGTGGGTTAGCCCCATGGTTATCAATATAAAGAAAGATGGTCAAATTAGGATTTGTGTGGATTACAGATAATTGAATGTTGCATGTGTGATTGATCCCTTTCCTACACCTTTCACAAAGGAGATATTAGAAGGCATTACAGGGCACAAGATCTATTCTTTTATAGATGGATTCTCTAGGTATCATCAAGTTTGGATTACACAGGAGGATCAAGAAAAAACAACTTTCACCACTGAATGGGGAAGTTTTGCATATACTATGATGCCCTTTGGTCTGAAAAACATGCTGTTGTATTTTCACGAATAGTTGTTCAAGCATTCTAGGATTTTATTCATATTTTCTTACAAGTTTACTTGGATGATTGGATAGTGTATGGGCTTGTTAAGGATCATTGTGACAATTTTTGCTTAATGTTTGAAAGATGTAGATAATTAAGAATATATTTGAACATTAAAAGGTGCGTGTTTGCTACACCTTTTGACACTCTATTAGGACATATCATCTATAAGGAAGGTTTGTTAGTAGATCCAACTAAGGTTGCAGTTATTTTCATCTGAAAGAACCTACCAGAAGGGACATTTTATTGGGGAGAAACACAACAACACGCTTTTGAGGTACTAAAGGAGATACTTACTACAATGCCTATTCTACGCTTTCCCTCATGGGACCAATCATTTCATGTATATGTGGACACCTCTCGCATGGCCATTGGTGCAGTGTTAGCTTAGCCTGGAGAAGGTATTATAGATCATCCTATCTATTTTTCTAGTAGAAATTTGACTCATGTAGAGAAGAATTATACAATGACAGAGCGTGAAGCCTTGTCCATGATCTATGCACTACATAAATTCAGACAATACCTTTTAGCAACACCATTCATATTTTACACCAATCACATGGAATTGAAATACTTGGTAAACAAACCTATTTTACAAGGGCGCATATGTCGATGGGTGATTTTATTCCAAGAATTTGATTTCACAGTTATGGTAAAACTAGGTAAAAGTAATTCTAGCCTAGACCATTTATCACGAATTCAGTCGAGGGAGGACGCGTAGACAATTAAAGATACAATTCCAGATGCACAATTGTATAGGTTACAACGCATGCATTTAGAATTGGAGGATATTGCTATCTTTTTACTTAAAACTGTGGCACCAAAAGGAATGAAATCCTTATAGAAGAAACAACTTACAATTCACGCGGCTCCTTTTATGTTGATTAATGGTGACCTATACAAGTTAGGACAAGATGAAGTATTGCAGATTTTGTACTAGAGCATGAGCGCATGGACATCATGGAAGATGTTCATGGTCGTATTACAAGTGGGCACTATGCAAGTGATACCACTGCGTGTAAGATTCTCCTTGCTGTATTATGGTGGGAGACCCTCTATAAGGATTGTAAAGCATATTGTAAGGCATGTGATCATTGTCAACGCATTGCTAAACCTAAGAAAAGAGATAAAATACCTTTAAAACCTATTCCTAGTGCAAATCCGTTTGAGAAATGGGTAATAGAATTTGTGATTCCTATTTCACAGCACGCACGTAGAAATGGATCGTGCTACATCATCACTTGCACATATTATCTTACAAGGTGGGAAGAAGTAGCACCTACCAAGGATTGTACAACAACTACAATAGCCAGGTTCTTATGGGAAAATGTTCTTACAAGGTATGGATTCCGTTAAGTTTGACCAGTGGTAGGGGCATACACGTTTTGAATGAGACAATCAGAATTCTATTGGATGAGTTCATGATTGCACACCATAAGACTACACCATATCATCCTTAGGAAAATGGGATTTGAAGCTTTCAACAAAATTTTGAGCAGAGACATTGAAATTTTTTTGTGATTTTGGAAGGAAAGATTGGGATGATACGATTCTTGTCGTGATTTAGGCGTATAGAAAAACCTACAAGTTGTTCAATAAGGCCACACCCTTTCGGTTGGTGTTTGGCACAAAAGCGGTTCTTCTAATGGAATTTATGTTACCTTCTTTGTGTATTGCATGCCTTTGGAGGTCTAGCTCAGATGAGCATGATTGGAAGAAAGAATTGATCAATTGATATAATTGGATGAGAGGCGCACCATAGCACATTGGAGCAGTAGGAAAAAGCTAGGCGAAGGCATGGCATGTGACAGGCACATCGGGACAAAAATCTTGAGATAGGACAGATGGTGCTTCTTTATGACTCTAAGTTTTTGTGCCATCTAGGAAAGCTTAAAGTACATTGGTTGGGACCGTATATCATCACTCATATACTTGAATCAGGCACTTTTCAGTTAGAGACACTTGATGGAATACGGTTACTGATTACTTTAACGGGAGTAGGTTGAAGCCCTACTATAAATAAGTCTTCTTGGTGTTTGTAATAAGGTAGTGTTGCCATTTAGACTAGGTTTTCATTTATGTATTTCCTTAATGTATTTCCTTTTTGGTCACTATGCTTTGTCAATTTAGTTGGTGTTTTGTGTAATAAGCACATTTTTGTGCTAGAAGATAATTACCATTTGAAGAAATTTTATGTGCAGAGGACTGCACATACCATTGGTGTGGGGTGGCTATTTACAATTGGGTACACATAAAAGAAACAAACTACTACAAGTGTTATTCAAGTTTGTAGAGGAGTGGTTAGAAAGGAGATTTCTTTAAAAATATGACCGTAGATGGAGATAAATGAGGAATAGTATAATGCGAGGTAAGCAAGTGGATTTAGAGACTACTAGGGGAAGGCATAGTGGGAATGTACTCATTTGCATGGAAGTGCATTGAAGAGAATTCTATAGCCAGAAGGTAGGAAGGTGTGCTAGAATTTTATAAATAGGCGCGAAGATGTATCGCATGGATATTGTGTAAATGGTCAATTAATGAGAGGATTGTTGGTAGGTGGAGGAGTAATAAATGCACTAAATTTTTGAAAATCTATATAAGGACATGATGTGGGTTCATTTTTACCTTGTGATCACAATTATTTGAGTGAGCTAAGTGTAAACGAGCTGAGCGAGTCATGTTAAGGTGTAGAGAGTTGTGAAACCAGATGTGGATAGCAGATTGTTGTGCGAAGAGGCTTGCATCCCCATTAATCAAGTGTTTGGGCGAAGCCGAAGCATTGAGGAAAAGCTAGGGTATGCGGATTCAAGCTAGAGTTTGTGTTTTCTCTTTATATATAGTGAAAGGAGGATTTTACGATGGCACCAAAGGAAAGAAGAAAGTAGAAACAGAAGTTAAAATTATTCCCGAGAGTAATTTCTCAGAGATGTAGTATCTAGAGGGTGTGATAATTGGACAAGAATGGGATTCCCACATCCACAAGTGTAAGATAAGTGACTACAACCACCGCACATCTGACAACAAGAAAGAATTGGACGCATTGTTGAGTACAAAGACCAATAAGTGCATGGTAAAAGATATGCCAGTGTATGATGACGTTGGAGAGAAATTGTTGAAACATGTAGGAGTCTATCAGTTGTATGAGCTCCTGTATTTTGGAAATTATGAACCTTTATACTAGTGGCTGATGAGCAGAGTCCATGAGGAATTTTTCTATTTTGTTGGATGAAGGGTTAGAATCATAACAACCCTGATTTTGACATTGATAGGATTAAAAGGCATAGGGGTAGACCTAGCTAGTGACTTGATTGATAAAGCAACAATCATGGAGACACAAAAAGAGTTAGGGTATACAAAGGGTCCGTGTAGAATGGAAATTGATAAATTGAAGAAGTACCCAGTGGTATAGGCAAGCTGCACATCTAGTGACTAGGTTAAATGATAAAGAGAGATGGTCGTAAGTAAATACCATGTGGCTCCATGTTGCAAGGAAAATGTCTCAGGGATTATTCTATAACATAGCAGGCTACATTACAGAAACCATTATCAAGGAAGCGCGCATAGGTGATAAGATCATTTTGGCGCTATCTTACTTTCTTTAGTATTTATGGAAATTGGAGTGCCCGATGGGCCAAATAACAAGATTTGGGAATATCCCATGGAGAACAAATACCTTTTGGAAAGGTTTGATAAGTATTTATGTGAAGTGTCAATGAGTGGGATCTTTATATAGAGGGTAGAGATGTGGTACGATCTACTTTGTGTGGTATTTGAAGAGGAGTGGCGCATCCCTAAGCAGCTACCTTCGGCAGTTGGCAAGGTAGTATAGTTTACTATGTACCAACACTTTTGCATCATGTAATTGGCTATGAGGATGGGACATGGAGCCCATGGTGAAAACTACCATATGCCTTCACAATGTGCTATTTCTAGGCATCAGTCCACCGCTTTACTAATGCATGTTTCCTAAGTTTTATTACAGACAAGGTAGATTGTGACTACCACACTCTGAGGAAGACATATGCATACCAGGCTGGGCTGCCTACATTGAGAGGCTCATTTCAGATGTTATAAGAATGAATCTTGTAAGATTACAAATTGGGGACATTGGAGCAACGATCGTATACCTTCAGCTTAAGCCCAAGCTAAAGAGTAACAAGTATGTGGAGGATGAGTTCACACTCCTAGGGATGCCTAAGGGAAAGCATATTGTGGAGAACGTGTCAGCCCCAAAGCCCACAACAATAGTAGAGGTAGATGATGACAAGGAAGATGAAGATAGTGATGTCTTAGATCATATAGGTCGGAGGCATCCCACGAGATATAGTGGATCACTGAGCACGCGGGTATTCCACCACATGCATAAGAAGAAGATGAAGATTTAAACGTAGAAGTAGTCTAGGAGAGTGCCACTTTAAAAAGGTACTCAAAAGAACAAGTACACAAGGTTTGGGAACCCCACATCTTGTGAGGAGATCGCAATGACTCTCCCCTGAAAGAGGAAGTTGAGAAGAAAAGGAGAAAGCTAAAGCTAGATGAGCGAGGCGAAGAGTCTACGAGAAGCGTGCGACACCCTGTACAACTAGAAGATGTGGAGGAACCCAAGGATGAATATTTAAAGGATGAAGATGAGGAAGTAAATGTGGTAAAATAAATAGAACATGATATTACTCAAAACATCAAAGATCTGACTCCAAATCTTGGTGCTCAAGTTCCTAAGGGGCCAAGAACAAAGAGGAAAATGGGAAGTATGTTGTACCAACTATGGGATATGTTGAGGACACAAGTAAACTTTTTTACACCTGTTTCAAGAGTACAATGGGCCTTAAGGGGTTGTATGGATGGGAGTTGATGGACCTAGACATGGCCACTACGCGTGCGAGGAAACAAGCTTTCCTGGTCTATGCAAAATCACATGGACGAGCCCGATTTTGATGTATGTGAGGAGTCATGTGTGTCCCAAAGAATGAAGAAGGCACCGCAGAGCAGGAACATGACTATAAAGCCCACTCTCATGTCTAATGAGTAGGTAAGCAATGCCTTAGTTAAGGTATCTATAGAAGTGGTGCGGAGGAACATAGATAAGGTTGCCACTATTAGAGCACTACAAGAAGATAACAAGGCCAAAGATGTAGAAATAACACGTCTACAAGGAGAAAAGGACTTGGAGCAGAAAAATAATGAGGCCTTCATCAGTATGGTAGAATAAATTGGTGACCATGTCCTGAAAGCAAGACTGCACTTAGAATCTAAGGTACCTAAATGATTTCCTTCAGCTATGCATTATGTGCGTACCCTAGTAGATTTGGTGCTTGAGGATGGACTGATTCACATGTCAGCACCAAAGGACCCTGAACATGAAGTGGAGAGAGCAAGGGCCTCAATAGTTATAAATATTTCATCTTACGAAACCTTGCTCTAGACTTTACAGGAAGAGTTGAAGAAAGTAGACCAAGCATTGAACATTTGTGCAACCCTAGAATCAGTAATTTGAATAAGAACTATATTAGAGGATAATGAATTTTTGAAAGCAATGAAGGACAATACTTTAGGGTGCATAGAGATATTAATGTTAGTGAAGGAAAAAGTGAAGACCTTGCAGCAACACAACAACCACATAAGGAAAGGTTAGATGAGCTTGGAAATCTCATAGCACAAAAGATGGATCTTCTAGAGGGATGGATGTCTTCTATGGATAATGTTGTCATAGTATTATAGAATGAAAAGGAGAGATGACCTAGGATGAGTTAGAGGGCATCGCTGTAGATGTCCCGTAGAAGACCCAAAATGTCTTTGGATGAGTGGAAAGCTTTGGAAGCCAACATTAAGGAAGAATATTGAGTTGATTCTCCAAGTGGAAGAGGAGGGTCCAACAACGTCAAATATATTCTTTGTACATCAATACATTCTTTATATTCTTGTTCTTGTTCTTTAAAGCATCAGGAGGAAACCCTTGTCAAGGTGACAATGTAGTTTAGTGTGGGGTAATGTTGAGCAGAGGAAGTATGAAACTAATGAGAATGCACATGAAAGATCAACGTGTGGTATCAAGGAAGATTGGAAGGCGTGGAAGGATAGGGAAGGAAGCGCGCATGAAAGACAAATTGAATTAGGACTTAGCCATTTTCATGGTTATGAGATATTTTTGGAGAGAGTATATGAAGCACACAATGAGATGGAGACTTGTGCGACATAAAAATGCTATTTTGGAAGAACATTTACTAAAGTGCAATGCATGAGTTCAAATTAATAATAGAATTACTACTGGCAATTAACTGTAAGAGATCTATTATTAGCACACTTGCATGTGTGGATGTTATTGTAAAGACGCATGACTATTTTCAGCACTGCGACCTATTTTTAGAAGTGTGTAAATGGTGAAGGGAAATTCCCTACCCTTATAAATATGTAGTAATCTGTGTATATTAATAGTGTGTTATATATGAGCTATTGTGAAGTATGTTGCAGATTTTATGCGCGCATAAACTTATGATACAACTTATTGTAAGAAGCTTATGTGTTTATTTATTTTTTAATATAATGGAGTTTGTTAGGTGAATAATGGTGTTAAACATGACTGAAGTAGTTCTTGCGTGGTTGACTTCGTTATATCATCGCTTAATTCATTATTATTTTAGATCTAGATTTGTAATATACTCTATGGAATATTTATGCTATTTGTGGATATGAATACATTACATCTTCATCTTATTCACATTTTTACAAGCAACTCTAAGGAGGGGCACGGTACCTTTTCATGTTCAGGTGAGCGCTCGGCTCGAGGTGCAGGTGATGTCAAGCACACCAGGTGGTTCGTGGTAAATTCTAGGTTGCATCATACTCGAGTATATTAAAATCACATAATTTAATAAAAATAAATGCCTAAGAGAAAAATGTAGGTATCTACACATAGTACACCCTTGACCTATCAATTATGTCCAAGAAAAACACTACACCATCAAATCATTAATAAAATATCACAGTTGTTTATGTTTTTTCTCAAGATATAATTAATTTTTCTACACTAATTACTGGGGAACCCTAAAACAAATATCTATTCTATATCATCACTATCATCATACATACAATGTACCAAATCAGTTCTAGAATATATTTTAGATCATTATCCTCCCACATTCCTTTAGAATTCACCCACATATCATTAGAATAAATTTAACTAGTTTTATCATGCATAAACCATTCACTTACACTCCATAGCTAATTTAATTAGCTATTTAAGTAAAATAAAATTTATTTATTCACTCACCTTCCACTCAACTCCACTTCACTAGCTCACTTCACTCAAGTTCTAGAACCCTATAAAGGAGGAAGAAAAATTACACATACAATTGAAGAATTCAAGAGCCAACTATTCAAATTCATTGCCCTTAAATTATTATTCAAATCAGCCAACTAGACAGACCAAATCAACTTGTTAATTAGGAAAATGCATTCGCCATTAACATGTAACTCATTTAAAGCTTGATCCACATGATTAACTAAAATTGAGCTAAACTAAAATAGTGAAGGATAGTTAATCTGATCTAGGAGGACATATAACATAATAAGTAAATGCACTAAAATAGTATGGAAATGTACTAAATTATAGAACTAGTAAAAGTAGAAACCCTAATATGCAAGAAGGGAAAGGAAAGAACTCGAGATGATAAGCGGTGAGTATTGCACCATATCACAGTAATGTATAGAAAATAAGAAGGGACGAGTGTGTAGGAGTGTCAAAAAGGAAAAATCTAGATGATGTGTCTAGGCCCAGGGCACAGGATAGGACAGGGGGCACCTAAGGGGTGCCATGGTATGTAATCTGGGCACTCTAGTCTTTGGAAAAATTCATGATTTGAATCCAGTGTAATAAAATCTTCGTAGTACCTTTTTCTTAGTCACTTGGTTGTGATATTATCCTCGCTTATGTTGTTGTAGTTGTGTAATGGAGACCTACCTACAAAACTCCATACAAATCATCAAATTCCTAAAAATAAAATATGCAAATGAAGGGCCAAACTAACCTTAGCTTCCATAATGGTGAACTTATGACTAAGCGCTACACTACATTCAGACCTAATGTAGTTATGTGTGTTTATGTGTGCAATTGTGTGCCTAAGGTTCCCTAACATCAATGACATATAATTAGGGGTAATAACTTCATGTAAGATGCAAATGGTGGATGGAATACCATTGTCCAATTTTCTAAAATCCGTTATTATAGATTTGCATATCAATACCATTTATGTGGCCCTCGAACCTTCATCCCAACCCCTTATAAGGAGGTCACTATGATATCAACCCTAAAACCGACCTATCAAGAGATTATATTGGGTCTTGCTCCTTCATCTGTCACACCATCTAAGAATCTCCCTCGACAGACAACTAAACTAACCATTTCCAAAACTATACCTCACCCAGATATCAAATCAAAAGAGACCCCTTCACCATCCACTTCTACTTTGCTAAATGATATTATGCATCCATCCGAGATGATATCCTTTAATAGTCACTCATAAAATTACTATTTCCTAAATCATCTTATCCTTGAGGATGGAAACTCTCTTAGTATGAATTCAATGTCTCTTGCGACTACTATAAGACACAAGGAAACTTTATAAAAAATTGTAAGGCCTTCCAATAATCGTTAAGAAACTTGAAACTAAAGGTCTCCTCCCATCAATGAAATCTACACTTGTCACTCTTGAAGAATCCTTAAATAAACTCCTCCCTTATTAAATTGATGTCCTCCATATTACAACCCAAACCCAAAACTAGGAATCCAACCCCCCAAATCAAAACAAACCCAAAACCTTTGTCATTATCCCACCACCACATGAATTCTCATTGTCATAGTCTAAAGATAAAACTAAATTTTCCATCTCTGTCACTCCTAAAACTTCCAATCAAACCCCACGATCTAATACTAATGTCTCAATTCTTGTTGTGCTTCCATCTTCCACTACATCAAAAAAATTTGTTATCAAACGATTACATGAAGCTCCCATTAAAATGTCACTTTACGATATTGTCCAAACTTCACCATCCCATAAACAAGCCATGATCAAAGCCCTTTAATCCATTACTATACCTACAGAGGATCCACTATCCTTTACAAATTTTGTAGGTGCTCTTAAAGCCTTCGCTACCATCTCCTTTGAACCTTCAGAAATACCATCACTTCACCCTCAAGATCATGACATGCCCCCTTTTCATCACTTCCCAAATCAATGATGTCCTCGTCAAAAGGGTCATGATTGATGGGGCACCACTATAACCATTATGTCATCCCTCACCTTCGATCAACTTAGATTATCAAATATTGTTATAGCCCAAACACCCATTTTACTTCAATCCTTCAATGATACAATCACACCTATGTTAGGAACCGTCATCTTGCCTCTTAAAGTTGGTGTTATGACCCTTCCCAAACTCTTCTACATTATAGAAGGGGAGTTCCAATATAATGTGCTTTTAGGGTGTCTCTAGATTCATACTATGTGCTGTGTCCCCTTGACACTACAACAATGTATTAAATATGAATACGAGGGTAAGGTATATACAGTCTCCATAGATACTAATCCTTTCGCTGACTATCTTATGACATACTATCCAAACCATGTCCTTGTACCTAAATGAAAATAAAAAACATTCGATGAAGTATCTACTAGTACATCCATCCCATCATCCAAACTACTTAACGATTCCTCCCTTGAGAGTGTTATAGAGAGTCTTTCACTAGGGGAGGACTTCCTTCTTATGTTAAATTCATTCCATACACCTAAAACATATGGAAGACCTGACAAAAGCCTATGTATGAACTTAACGTCAGAGATGTCATCTCCTATGGTCCCGTGTACCTTAAAACTAATCTCATTTATGGGGGAGTTGACCATCCCTCTTCATGACATAATAAAAAACAACATGCCATGCCTTTCACATCAAAATTAAATTGTTTATATAACTTGTCTTTTTCTCACATGTATCGTCATCGTTTGTGCCTAGAAATGGTTTGGTTTTCGATGTTATGAACAAGGAACACATGAATTTACCATCCAACATTCCCTCAAACCTTATGAAAATTTTGGGCTAGGAAACAAAGAACCCTCCGTAGAATCATCTTCACACACCACATCCCTACAAATCACAGAACTAGAACCATCATCACCCATAGAATCCAATGATTCCATAGATACCAATGACACCATCTCCATCCCACCTAACTTTTTTATTCAATAATGTTTCGTTAGGACCCTTGACTTATCAATCCAACCGTACCGCCAAGAAAATTCCTCTTATTTGGCCATAATTGATTGAATATGATTCACCCACCATCGATGTCCTTCACTATCACGACGATCAAGACATTCTCTCCCACATAGGAGAAAATGACCATTTTCTTTAGAAATCCTTTCCACCAAACACATTAACCCTTCTTAATGAATCTCTCGTGTTGACATTAATTTAGGAACCGCTTAGGAACCTTGCATAGTTAAAGTTGGTAAATCCTTAGATCCACAAGAGCTAGAAGATTTTACCAACTTATTATCTAAATATAGTCAATCCTTTTCCTATTCATATAGTGATATTCCTAGTATCGATCCAAATATCTTTGTACACAACATTGTCACTCATCGCAATACTAAACCCATAAAAAATGCTCTATAGGTTATATCCTTGTGTAGCTCTCCTTATTACAAAAGAAGTACAACATCTACTTTTGGATAATTTCATCATACCAATTGATTATCCATAATGGGTCTCTAACATCATTCATGTAACCAAATATTTAGGTAATTTATGTATATGTACCGATTTCTAAGATCTTAATCTTTTTTTTCCTAAAGACGATTTCCCTCTCCTGAACATCAATGAGCATCGACCTTATATCTAGCGAAGAAATTCTCTCCCTCATAGATGGATTTTCTAGTTAGAATCAAATCCTTATTACCACTAATGATCAACATAAAACATCCTTTATCACCCCTTGGGAACCTTCTACTACCATGTCATGTTGTTTGGTCTTAAAAATCTAGGAGTTACTTATCAACACGCTATGGAGATTATATATTCCATGATCTCATCCACAAAATTGTTAAAGATTACGTTGATGATTTTTAAGAAAATATAAACAACACAAAGACCATCTTGTCATCCTTGAATTAATATTTTATCACCTTGTTCAATACTTCCTTTGTCTCAATCCTGTAAAGTGTGTTTATTGTGTCCTCATAGGTAAAATCTTAGGAATCATCATATCTATCCAAGGTATTGAAGTAGACCCAGCCAAAAGTTAAATCAATACCTAAAATGCCTCCCCATCCAATCTTAAACAATGGTTTAGCCTCCAAGGTAAATTCCAATCCATTGGATGTTTTATATCTCAACTTTCCAATAATTATCAACCATTTCATCATCTTCTCTATAAGGATGTAGACTTTCGATGGGATTACGATTGTCAAAAGGCCTTTTACGAACTTAATCATTATCTTCTATCACCACTTTGCAAGAGGAGCCATTCTATTTATACATATCTACTTCATAATATTCCTTAGGTGTTATGCTTTCTCATCGTGAAAACCAAGGTCGTGAAAAAACCATATAATATATCGATTACACTCCATGATTATGAGACTAATTATAACGAAGCTAAAAAATTATGTTGTGCTTTATACTTCATCACTTCTAAATTACATCATTATCTCCTTAATCACAAGACCTATGTCATTACTAGCTTCAATCCACTTAAAACCATGCACTCTAAACCATATCACAATGACTGTATAACTTGATGGATAACGATTATGGTAGAGTTTTACCTCAACTTCATATCATAGAAATTTATCAAGGCCGAGGATATTGCAAACTAGATTTCTCACACACCCCTTCTGACAATAAATGTCCTCTTAAACAATTTCTACATGAATCTATCAACATTTGTCAACAAATACAAATTCATTCTTTTCAAAATGACCTCTCTTCTTTATGAGATCTAAATTCTAACAAGGGGAGGGTCCGGTGTCAATTCATACCACCCTAGGAATTCCTATTATCTTTATCATTTAAACTTAACTTTGAATGTAATAATAACATAACAAAATACTATGCTTTAATCATGGGTCTACCACAGCTATTCTCTTAGGTGTTCACATTTTCAAAATCTATGGAGACTCACAACTCGTCATCAACCAAGTCAAAGGAGAATATCAATGTAAAAATGAAATCTTGAAAAATATAAATCCAACGTTGATTTTATCCTCGACACCTTTGATCATTACACTATTCAAACCATCCCATGATCCTCTAACAAGTTTACTGGAGACACTATTTCCTCTTTGGAATCTCTCATTCACCTAAAGCGAAGAATAAAAAGATAATACTAAATTATGTGTGGTCTTTCAAATATTAGATCATCCTTCACATCATAATGAACTCCTTCCTATCAACATTGTTGACAATAATCCAAATGATCTATGGTACTCTCAAATATCGACTATCTTTCTAAATTGAAAAATCCCCTTTGATTTATCACATAATACTAAACGATCATTCCTTGATATGCCACATGCTTTGTCATCATAAAGCGACATCCTCTATAAACATGGCTTTGACGTTATTTTGTTAAGATGCCTTAAATATCATGAATCAATTAAATCAATCGAAGATGTACATGATATTATTTGTAGAGGTCATTTTAGTGTAAATTTCATCACTAAACGTGTCTTTGGTGAGGTACTACGACCTACTATCAATCAGGACTGCTGTGTGTATACAATAAGAAATGCATCAAATGCCAACTACATTTAGATCTCATCCATGTGCCTAGTTAAGCTTTACAACCCGCTCATGATTTATGGCCCTTAACTTAATAGGGGTTAGATTTCATTGGTACTATCCATCCTAAGTCATCGCAACAACATCATTCCATTATCACGGACTACTAAATATTTCACTAAATGGTGTGAACAAGGAAACAATTTGCAAAAGCTATGAAAATGGGGTAAGAACACTCAAGAGGCCCCAAAGATTTAAAAAAATAGTTCAATGGACCATTAGATAAGAGATAAACAAGGATTCATTAATTTTCATGCATTAATCTTGAAGTAAACAAGCAAATCTAGTTATCCTCTACTCTTGAAAGCTTTATAAATGAACCTAGTTAGATTCTAAGCAATCAGTTTATGATTATGAGAATGGAAGATCTCCATTAATGGCTAAAGAGCCACATGGTTTCTTCCATTTACTCAAAATTGAATGGAAATAGAAAAGTAAAGCAATATTATTGTTGATATGATTTTCCACTTCTGTCCGAGATGAGTGTATGAGTAATCAAGAAACATTAAACAATGTCGAGTATACAAGGGCTTAGTACCTTGGAGATGACGATGGATGATATGGGAAAAAATTTGATATAGGAATCCTCGGTGTGATCACATCAAACCTGTAGTTCATATAAACTAGAAAAATATTGATCAAATATTTTATGTGGGGAATTCCTGACAAAGTAGATCCAAGAAGCATTAACTCCCTCGGTGGCTGTCAACCCCTGTGTGATAAGAATAAAAATAGAGCCCAAACATATAATATCCAAATTAATAAATAAAATAACCTGAAAGATACTGATATGAAGATGGTGTTATTGATCAGATGCATGCAACATGAATCTCACCACATGAACCAAATCACGAGTAGAGTATCATGGAAATTCAACATATTATCACAAAGACATAATAAAATGGCTAAAATTCCTCAGCATTCACCCAAATTTTCTAAGTTTTTCTTCCTTTTCCTAAGTCGAGGTCTTCTTTAAAAAATATATCCTCCTCCCTTTTGTCTTCGGTCCCTGAAATATGGAGAGAAACCCATATTTATAACTTAGATGTGAGGTTATATTTGGGGTTAACAAGTAACTGTAGGGGTTGAGTAAAGTAACTTGAGTTAGGGATATGATTTGACCACGTGGGGACTACGACTTGAATTATTAGATGGAGTGGGAGCATGATTGACATGGTGTGTGAGATAAAATATTCCATTTAAAAAAGGGAGTTGGATGGGTGTATTAATACCCATGGATTGAATAATTTGTGAAGGATGGGCATATGCAAAAGTTGAATTATCAAATGGGTCTACCTAGAGCCCATTTGATAATTAATCAAATAATGTGAGAAAATAGATAGGATTTCATTTAATTTAAGAAAAAGAGAATCAATGATGGAAATTGGATGAATTTGAGATGACGAAGGAGCGCTATAACCAAAAATAGGTGTCTACATTTGCCCCTTTTTGTTGAGTGCTTTGCGATAGCAAGCCATGAGACAAAAACAAAAAGGGTTAGATGAGATATGTGTTCAAGGGTGGATGAAGACATGACCAAAGGAAAGATGCCCCAGGTAAAAAAGGATCGCAATAACAATAAAAAAATGTATGGCAGTGACTCCAATATCACATCAGTAGAGGATAATTATGGTCTCAACAGAGACATATGACAACATTTTACAGACCGGTGAGTTGGTGAAGACCACTGCAGTATGGATGTAAACCAAGATGGCCAATGGGTCATAGGAAAACATAAAAATATGTGTAATTGAATGCGAAATATGTGCGCAATCCTTTGTTTGTGAGGAATCGTGTAAAAAAATCATGTGTCCAAAAATAGACAAGAATGAAGATAAGGATGTTCCATCACATGGCACGGGAAGGACACAAAGTGAGTTCTATGCATTGACAAGTACAAGGATGAAAATGTGCCCCAACATAATACAAATATAATAATCATAAATGTGGATAAGATGAGCAGATAGGATAGAAAGGTGAGATAAAATGCCCTAAAAGAGTAATAAATATGATGGAAATCATCTTTCATAGGAAAGATACTATAAGTGTTAGAAAATTAGAAGGTGAAGAAGACAAAGAATTCTTGTTTCTTCGATAAGTTTGATAGAGATAATTTTGTGACAAAACAAAAGAAGATAAAATATTCATGGAAGAGAACAAGATTAGATAGGTGATGATTTGTTATGTTATTTTCAGACAAAAATGTCAAAAGAAGATGGGAAGAGATTCTTAGAAATGGATATGATGATGTCCCTACGAGAGGACTGACGAAGATAAAAGATGTGACAGGGTTCTCAAAAAGAGAAGAGGTCAATGTGGCAAAGAGAAGAACAAGAATGGTAATGAAAGGGATAGATGGCGATACATAAATGGAAAAACATTGGCATTTCTTGTGAATGCCGAGATGTGAGGATGTTGAGAAAGAGAAAAGGGAATAGATAGGAAGATGGGTTGATTATGAGAAGAGAAAGAAAGATTGAATATGAAGGCGACGGGGTATGAAATAGAGGGATGAATAAGGAGGATAAAGTAAGGAATGAAAGGGGAGGAAGAAGCTAACAAAGAAGGACAAACAAAGGGAAGACAAGAAAAGAACAAAGCAGAGGATGAAATTATGAAAAAGAGAGAGAGTTATTCAAGATGAAAGGCGTGATGAAGGATGGAGCAGAGGAAAACAGAGAGGTAATAAAAAACAAAAGAGATGATAGGAAAATAAAATTGAGTGAAACACAACATAGTAAGGAAATCCAAGGCAAAGAATATGGAACTTACCACATGGAAATGCACGTGGATGATGAGATGATAAAGGAGATGGGATAACATTGAAGAGTTAGGTTTTGATGGGGAAGTAAGGAGGAAGTGAAAGGTAAAATGGGGAGAAGGTCAATGTAGAGGAAGTGAAATAAGACAAATATCGAAAGGAGGAGAAGACAATGAAGAAAAGTATGCGAAGGATGGGAACCAAGAAGCGAAGATATTTGGTAAAGAGTGAGAAACACAAGGAAAGTAAAGAGAATCTTGAGGGGGAATGACATAGATTGGAAAAGAAATGGAGATGCATGAGATGAGGATATGCTGATGACGAGAAAATAGAGAGAGGTGTATGATGAAGACAAGTGAAGAAATTAGCAAGGAAGAATGGAATATAGAGAGGTGGTGAGGAAAAATAAAGGAAGGGATAGGAAAGGAAATGCTAGTGAATGGATGTTAGGATAAATCCACCGATAATGATCAATAGGAAAAGATGGGACAAAAGATGATACATGACAAAATGTTAATGAAAATGAAGGGATGTTAGGAGAAGTCCTCTGATAATGATTAGAGGACACAGAGGAAGGAAGAAATGAAGATAGAATGGAGGAGGTCAAAGAAAAGGATTCAAGCTATGCAGAATGGGGATGAGTGATTTTAGGAGAAGTCCAATAATTACTAGCACTGAAATGGAAGATGATGATGAAATAATGTTAGAGGAAGACCAATGATGGGTAAATATGGAGGTAGATATGTGGGAGAAATCTAGAAGATGGAGTGAAAAGAGTAAATAAAGGAGGGATAATGATGTGTAGGAAAATGAAGGTGAGGATAGGATGTAGTGGATGAGAATGAATGAGAGAGAAATGAAGAAACAAGACACGAAATGAATAAAGAAGCAATGATTAAGTAAGATTACCCAGTGACGGATGATGGAGATGAAAAAGGGACTAGTAAGAAGTGGTGTTTGTGTGAATGGAAGAGGAGGTGAGAGGATGTGATGATGGGGAATGATGAGAAAATGTAGATGGAGAGAATGTGGGGTAGTGGGGGAGTGCAGGATGAAAAATCATGCTTAAGAGGGACTCTTAAGTAAGATCGCCATGCCGCATAAGAGGATTTAAGTAAGATCACCAAACCGGTAGTGACGATATGGAAGGAGAAAGACAACATTGTATTAGATGCAGGTGTGGAAGGGTTGGTTGGAATGGATGAGTATGATGAGAGGTGGGAGATAGAAGATGAGGAAGAGATGATGGGAGGTGGAAGGGTCAGATGGCAAACCATTCTTAAGAGAAACTCTTAAGTAATATTTCCCTGTGTGACGAGAGATGATTAAGTAGGATTGCCAAACCGAAGAAGAAGAAGAATGATGAAAAGACTAAGCAGTGTATACCAAAATGGAACAAGAGATGAAAGGAGGTGATATTAAAGTGATAACAAAGAAACAAAGGAGTGTGACATGAGTGGATGGAGGAACATATGCAACATAGATGGAGAGTGTGAGGGCAATCCTTAATTGGGATGCCCACATGTAGGTAGTGATGATGCAAGAGTGTTAAGCAGAAAAGGAGGAGTGGAAAGATGTTTGTGGTGGTGATTGTCATCTGTTGAAAGAGGAAATGGTGGAGAAGCTTCTACAGTAGGAGGATCCAAGGAAGAAGATATACCTTAACTAAGGTTTTCGGCTATATGGATGGTTGAGCAAGATTTTCAAACTAAAAAAGGAAGAGTAAAAGAGAAACTCAAGAGGAAAGACAAGTAAGATATCTAGAATCATGAAAGGGGATATAAAGGTGAGTAGGATGATATGGATACAAATGGTGATGAGTGGACATGGAGAGAAAGAAGCAATGGATCAAAGATGGTGTTGAACATGTTGAGAGATAAGAAGCTATAGGATAATGAACTTGCCTTGAGAAGGACCCTCAAGTAGGATTCACAAACTGCAATGGTGATCAAGTAGAATTCACAAACCAAAAAGTGTATTTAAAAATGCATCCATGGAGATGATGGATAGATATAAAATTCATAGTTTGAAATTTGATCTAATTTTTATAAAAGATGATCTAGATCAGATGAACGAAACATAGTTGTAGCAAGGGGGTACAGGGAAACTATGTTTTGAACTGGATTAGAGATAAACAAGAAGTGTTACCACTCAAGGCATTGCACTTGCGGCCAATAGCCAGTGTTAATACATAACCAACGATAATTAGTTATACCAAAAGATCATGAGGGAAATATAGATGAAAGATGCTTGCAATCCTAATTTTGACATGACAAAGGGATTGAGATGTAACATGCGCGGAAAGAGGGTTCTCCAAAGGTGGTGTTCCTTAAGTCTATGCCCCAGCTCTAGGAAAGGGAAAGAACAACAGTAGAAAGCTGATCAATGTGGGAAGCTTTCAGAAAATGTTGATAAAAGAAGGTTGATCAATGCAGAAAACCTTCCAGATGCCATAATAACATAGTAGCCATCCTTCAAGGGTATGGTCTACTTTATACATAATATGGATGGAAAGAATAATATGATAGTCATCCTTGAGGATCGATCTATTTCTTTGATTTTCTCGATTTTGATTTGTATACTTTTCTTTCTCTTTTTGTATTTTTGCATCGAAGCTATCCTTTGAGGAATCATTCTATTTTTGATAACTTTGATTTTTCATTTGCATACATGAATTTGAGCTTCACATGGGGGAGATATGGGAATAGCTAAGTAAACCACTTAAGAGGGGATAAGGAATGTACAAGAGACACCTTGGACCCTTTGCATGGTCGAAATAGGAGAACAAGAAGGTTACAGATGTAATGGTTATGAGGTCACATCAAAGTAGTGAAGGTGAACCACATAATTCAAATAATTACAATGAAAAATGGAAGGGGATAAGGATGGTAGAAAAATCTAAGGATGTATCTAAGTTCTCATTGGTAGATATGCTAATAGTAGACTAGTCATGCAAGTGCTGATGCATTAAGAGGTTTTGTCTCTAGTTTACTACCATGAAAGGGAAGACATTGTAGTTGCGATAAGATGTGATGATAGACAAGTAAGAAATAAAACTATGTCTGAAGGAAACAAGCATATGACCACAATGGTGAATTTTGATGAAAATAAATGATGCCCTAAGAGAGACATAAACACGAGAAGGACAATCATGGCCTCAAAGGAGGGCTTCATGAAATAAAGCAGTGTCCCAAAAGAGACACACATATAGCCTGATGGTGGACTTCAAAATTGATGGTGCCTCGAGAAGAGACAAAAATATGGCCACAATGGTGGACTTTGAGAAAATGGTCCTCAACGAGAAGGATGAACATGGCCTCAACTTAGGAGGACTTAGAATGAGATGAGAATTTGGATATAATTAATTTAGATTGGATGGATGTGAAGGAGGTAGATAAAATAATGGCAAAGAGAAAATTCCCTAAGTAACGAAAGGGTTTTATAGATGAGATTCTCAAGGGTGAGGAAGGTTGTTCCCCAATGAGTTAAATATGAAGGAGGTAAAGGATGTTGAAAGATCTTAGATGAGATTGTTTTAAATTTGAATGTGATAAATGATCGAGACCACAAGTGTGCTTAGTAATATAAGTGACATTGATGAACAATGGAGGGCATTCCTTAGGAGGAATGACATGGGCTAGATGGATATTAAGGGATGATGTGGATGGAGGGATCATGGGAGGTTTGAGATGGGATATGGATTGGTTTCAAGGTAGAGGGAGAAAGTAATTTCCCGAATGAGGAAATCATCTTTCTCAATAAGGTTGTGGATGATTTTACGAAAGGCGTTACAATGTTTGATGTCATGACACTGGGAGTGCGATGATAAACACAACTATAATTAGGATTGGACAATGATGGCTTGGGACCATAGAGATTGAAGGATTTAATAGGAAGAAGTTTAATGACATATTTTTGAGTTAAATTTTGAAAGATATCTACATAAGACCCCATTTAAGTGTCATGGGGAAGGAAAATCTTATGGGTTTTAATAGGATATCTCAGCTTGGCGTTGGGAGAAAAAGTGGATGTAGATTGGGTGGGTGAATTTTGTGTTTTGGAGGACAAATAAAATTTGGTTAAAGGATGGTATTGTTTGGATGTGGATTGATTATTGCAAGATAGCATCGATGGAAAGATTGATCCTAACATAGATGTTATGGCATTGGATTGTTGAGAAGAGGGAAAACCTAAATATTTCTGAGGATGTGCAGGGGACTGTTGGGGATGTTTTCCCCGAGCCTTAGACTTTGACCAAGAAGATTTACCTCTAACATGGATGAAAATAATTTCAACTAGAGGATCTAATATCGGTGGTGTGGTTATTAATGGAGAAACTATCCTAAAACAAGATGAAGATGTTAATGAAGAGATAGGTGTTTGTATGATGTAATTAATGATATCTATGTGAGATGTGGATTGTTTCAATTTTGGCATGGGAAGAGTTGATTTTTTAGAGGGAGAAGGTAAAGCATCTTTATTTGATTTAGGTGGATGTGTTGGTATAGTAGGTGATTCAAGGGGTATATTTGATAGGGTTATAGATCGAGAGGATTGGGTTGGTGTGATAGAAGGATTAGATAAAGCGTATTGGGATATACTGGGTTATGTGGCCATGGGAAAAGAAATAGGTAAAGATACCAAGGTAGGGATAGGTGTATTTGTTGGTATGATAAATATAGGGGTTGTTTTCATAGATAAAGATGTAGGCATTTTGGAAGATTTGGAGATGTGAGTGATGTGATAAGCGATGGAGTAGACCTTCTTAGTCGGGGTAATGTAGCAAATGCAGGGGAATTTTAGGCGTTGAAGTAAAAGGGGATTGTTTTTTCATAAATGTTTCGAGGGGTAAGAATTCTATGTTTACTAAAGGGATTGATGTTGAATATGGGGTTGGAAGGGTGCATGTAGTAGAACAGAGTTTAGTTGGCATGGTTGTGAGCAATGTAGGTGTAGTAACATGTGTATTTGATGAAGATGCCGGTGAATGAATAGGTGTGAGAGACATAGGATTATGTGTGGATATGAGTGGGGCCAAAATAAGTGCTAAGGATGAATCTAATGTGATAGATTGGGGTGTGTTTGAAGTGGTGGAAATGGATGATATAGTTGAATTTAATGTGGATGTGGTAAGAACAAGAGAAGGTGTAGATTCAGGACAGGTAGTAAAAGTTGATGTAGGTGTGACAAGCTCTAAATAAGGGATAGGAATAATGTCCACTGGGGGAACATGTGGAGTTGGTGATAAGATGGGATCTTGATTGATAGTGTCAACCATACAAGCATTTGATAGTTGAGATGTAAAGGGGTGATGTTATTTGTTGGTGGTTGATTAGTTTGTGTAGTGGAGGTATCAATTTGGATATCCCACATATTTAAAAGTTGTTGGACATGATATTTGAAGGAATGATATCTCTCAATGTCACAACCTTTGACTCGATGATATTTGCAAAAGTGGGCCTCATGATACGAAATAGGCTTGGCTTGCGAGTTCTTCATGGGTCATATGGGAGGAAGTTGGATGGAGTTTACGCTCATCAACTTATCAAATACAGAAGCTGTATGATTCTCCTAAAGGAGTGTAGTTGGTTATTGATCAAGGAGATCGTTGTTGAGACCATGTGCTTAATGTAGATGGGGATGAGGGTTCAATGACCACAGTGTTGGCCTGGCCTTGAACTTGTCATTATGTGTGAATGGTTTAGTGGATTCAAATTTTGATTTAATTGAACTTAGTTTAAGATGACCCTACTCAATGGCACAAGTTTCAAGCTTGCGAGCCATTGTGAAAGCTTCATCAAAGGTTCAGAATGATTGGATCTGCAAAGTGGATGATATATGTTTGGCACACGAATGCGAGAGCAAGTTGATGAGTTCTTTTTGTGGGATAGTGAAGGATAGTTAGTTTATAACATCATGCCATCATGCGATGAATTAGGTGATGGGATCATTTTCATATTGTTGAATGGTATATAGATCAGTGATAGTGGTCTTACATGCGATATTGATAAAAAAGTGTTCTAAGAACAACTATGCAATTTGAGTGAAAGAGAATATGGAATGTCATGGGATATTGTTGTACCAGTCAACCCAAGACTAGACAAAGACATGGGGAAAGTGTGAAGAAGTAAATCATAATCATGTACAATAAGACAACATGCGTGTTTAAATGCAAGGAGATGTTGTTGGAGATCTTTTAATTATTGAACTTATTAAATGAAGGAAATTTCCAATGAGGAGGGTAAGGTTTAATTGGAACCGACGGATGAATCGATTTTTGTTACAAAAATTTTCATAGGATAAGGTGTTCTTGGATGCCACAAGTAAGGGTTTCTAAACATTAATCGATTCATTAAGGTGTGAATTGAATCACTTGAGGTGTTATAAGGTTGAGATTGGATTGGCTAGGTGGTTTGAAAACTAGTTTGATAAGGCAAATGATGTGTTTATGGGTGTGTGGGTGTTTGGTGAAGCATCGATAAGGTGGTTGATAATTTTTGGATAGAATGTTTGCGGAATGGTTTGATAAGACAATTGATTAATTTTTTGATATGTAGGTGTTTGGGGAGATACTTGGAAAAGACTAACATTTTTACAAGTTTGGATTGCTGCATAGGATGGTGTTGAGTAATAGGGGCATGACAATGAGTGGGAATATGTGTATTAATAGTTTGAGATGGTTGGAGCATACGATGGACAAGAATGTAAGTGTGAAGAGGCTAAGATGGCTAGACAGGCCTATTAATAGTGGAATTGTCAACGTGGGATGTGGGTGGAATGTGATCCAACAATTTTGGAGATTGGGAGGATTGAGATATTATAGGATATTTCTGGAGTAAAAAGTCATATATGGGGTTAGGAGGAGATTTGAATGTATCTAGAGGAACATGAGATGGTTGTACAATCGATTTAGGAAGACTGGCTTGACGAGGGATATGAGGGTTGGTGTCAAGGTGGGGAGATTTTTTTATGACATGGTTCTCATGAGGTGAGACCATGGAGACCGGAGATTGAGTGATTGAAGACATTGTTTTGAGTTTAGAATCCTTTTGGGTGAGATCATCGAGAAGAAGTTATATCATTAGATAGATCAGATTGTTTGTTTGTCTCGATTTGACAGAGAGTGACAATAGGTGTGAAATAGAGAAACATCTGTTTATGTATGTTGTTGACAAACAAATCAAGTAGAATATTCTTTAGCCTCATGATTAATTTAGAAGATTTGAACAGAAAATAAAACTTGGTAATGAAGGTACCTAAAGGAATCTAAGGCTTGTTTTAGGTAGTTATGGATTGGTAGATGTCCGATACAATTTCCTATTGGGTGTTTAGGTCCCAATCAGTTAACCAAGTGAGAGGAATGTTTTGATGTGTTAATTATGTTTGTGCAGTCTCAGGTAGTGTGTGTTAAGTGAAATGTAGAGAGTTAAAATCTTTACTTAAGCTATGTGATCGGGAAGGATGCGAAGGAAAAGATTCTTTTTAAGCCAAAATGAAATGTGACATTCAATGTAGATAGTCACTCAGAAAAGGGAAAGTTTGATGTAAAAAAAAGAAAATAAAGAAAAATGAGAAAACCCTAGAGAACACTTTTCCTTGTTATTTTATTACATTTGATGATGGTGTACTTGGAAGTGATGGTCAATGGCAAGGAACACCTAAGTACCCTAAAATTTCACCGTTTACGATTACGAGATAAGGTCAGTAAAAGTGTTTTGTGTGATGTGTTTGATTTCAATATTGGTCTTTGACAAAGCGTTATTATTATTATTATTTGTCTTTTTTTACCGCAAGGTTGTAGACGTTACCCTACAAAAAGAAGATAATTGTCATTAGCTGATGTGATTTAAGAAAAGTGTCATAAATATTTTGTTTACAAATAAGTAGTTTTATAAAACAAGAATAAAATAAATAAATCTAAAGGATTAATAAAAAGTGGAATTCGACGTTAATATTAGAATAAAATAACTTATCAATTATAAAATAAAACCATTAAATAGCGATGAAATAGATTATGGAATATAAAATTATGAAAATATGTGACAAAAATTATTAATAATGGGGGGATGTGAAATTACGAACTACGTTATGACAGGGTAAAATGAAAAAAATATCAGTGTGTGCATTTCATTTATTAGTTTATGTGAACGATATATAAGAATAACCATACGCAAAACAAGATAGACTTAAGATGATAGATGTTTTGAAAACGATAAAAGTTTTGTTTATTGATAGAAAATGCTTAAATTTTTGTCAAAATGATGTAAAGGACAATGTGACCCTACTTGTAATGTGGGGCGGTTGTATTTGGGTGGAAGAAGACAAGCCAAAAGGTGGAATTATACGTGGAAAATTTGGACTTATATGATGAGGATGTGGATGTGGCTCTTCACATGATGAATGACATAATGAAAATCACAAAAATCTAAAACAAGAAATATCTAATTAGCCACGGTGCTACACACACTATTTATTGTGTTGTAGAGAATTGTAGGCCAATTGCTAAATTGTATCAGAATCTTATAAAAGGGACTGTACAAGAGACTATATAATTGCTAAATAATTTCTATAAAGCACTTGTACAATCACCAAATTATACTACTAAATGTGTTATAAAGAATTGGAAATCAATTGCAATAAAGAGACTGCACGATCACTATTATTCGACATGAGCTTTCGTGAAGTTGAAGTCGAAATGGATACAGGGGGCGAGGGATGTGACGACCAATGCACACAAAGCTCACATGAATTTGAAGCTAAGTTGGAAAGAAACTATACAATAACCTCTCACAAAGCTTGCATGAATTTAAAGCTAAGCTTGAAACTGTTAGATGTGACATGTATCGCAATCTTATGAGTCTGCATGAATATGGCAGGAAGGGTGTACAGGTAAATTTTGAGGAGTAAGGGTCAGGACTATGTGAAGTGGAAAGAATTTTGGGACGGGGTGTGTGGTGTAGTATGAGAAGTATGGGGTAGCTCGGTGGGGAAGCAGTAGGGAGTTGAGTGGCTCAGTCTATTGGATGGATGGTTGGGACTAGCTCAAGGGGTGCGGGAGTGGCGAGATCGTTGGGAGAGGAAGATGTAAGCTCGGGAAGAGGGAGGTAGGAGTGGTAAACATTAAATATGAGGATAGAAGGAAAATTGAGGAGGGTGAAGTGATTGATATAGCTTGGTGGAGAGGAGTTGATCGAGGGCCAAGCTATATGTTGAATTACAAACTATTGAGTGAGAGTGGAGTGGATATGTCTCGGGGGTAAGGAGAGCTACGAGTGGGGTGGAGCAGAGAGAGAGGGAAGGATTTGTGTGGGAAGGAAGGGAGATGGGTAGATATTTGGAGATGGGTGCTTGTAGGAGTTGGGAAGGAAGGAAGAATGATGGGTGTAGGATCATGGCTTGGCTGAGGTAGAGGAGATGGGGATCGGGGATGGAGAGCAGTGTAGGAGGAATGTGGGCTCAAGAGGTTGGTGATACGTTGGAGGGTAAGGTGGGAGAATCATGGGGACAAAGTGGAGAGAGGTAGATGGTGGAAGGGAGATCTGGGCTCGGTTGATTTGGGAGGATGGTGGGAGTAGTGGGTATTGGGACGAAGCAATGGTTGAGTGGTTTAAGAAAGGAGGAGCCTGGTGGAGATGGGGATAAGAGAGTCAAGGAGAGAAATCAGATGGGAGCTTGGGTAGAGGGAGGGATCTATGTGGGAGATGGGTGGATGGGAGATAGCGCGAGAAGAGGAGAATGGATCTCGTGTGTGGAGCCGAGTTGGAGGGTCATGGGGAGAGGTGGATGGGAGCTCGGGTGAGGGAGAGGTGACGAGTTGAGTGGGAAGGAGTAACGTGAGGTCGGAAGGAGTATGGTGAAGTAGAAAAATAATAATATTATTATATTATGTTTTTTTAATGTTAAAAAATTATAAATTACATTTATTTATTTATTTATTATTATTAATTAATTGTTTTAATGCAACAAATATAAAACTATAGACCGATTATAAACCGACAAATAAAAAAATACATTCTAAATAACAAAACCACGTATTTCATGACAAAGAAAATTGATAAAGTGTGAGTAACATGTGAAACAAACAAAGATAATAGTCAAACCCATGAACAAGTGAGTCGGAAAGACAAAATATGCAAAATATAAGATGTGAAGACAACTAGAAGAACAAGGTTAGTTTCTAGATTTATATCCATGCGGTGAAAATTAATACCAGTGGTTAAGCACTAGAAGAGTAAGTACCTTGAAGATCACACAAACCTCTGCTATGGACAAAGATAACACCAAACATGCAAGAGGTGAATAAAAGGACAAAACAAACAAAAAAAGACCAGATCTTGGATCTGGTCCCACCGAGTGTGCCAAATGTTGATCTGAGTTTCCAGCTTCCTATCCAAATGAGTGTATGAGTAATCAAGAAACACTAAACAATGTCGAGTATATAAGGGCTTAGTACCTTGGAGATGACGATGGATGATACGGGTGTAAATTTGATATCAAACTCCTTGGTGTGATCCCAACAAACCTGCAGTTCACATACACTAGAGAAAGATTGATTAAAGATTTTATGTGGGGATTCACGAAAAAAAAATGCTGGGAAGCATTAACTCCTCGAGTGGTTGTAAACCCCATGCGATAAGAATAAAAATAGATTCCAAATAGATAATATGCAAATTAATAAATAAAAGAACCTAAAAGATGTTGATATGTAGATGGTGTTATTGATTAGATGCATGCAACATGAATCTCACCACATGAACCGAGATCATGAGAAGACAACATATTATCACAAAGACTGAATAAAATGGCTAAAATTCCTCAACATCCACCCATATTTTCTAAGTTTTTATTCCTTTTTACCTTGTCCAAGGGTCTTCTTGAAAAATATATCGTCCTCCCTTTTTTTTCTTCGGTCCCTAAAATATGGGGAGAAGCCCATATTTATAACTTATATGTGAGGTTAGATTTGGGGTTAACAAGTAACTGTGGTTGACTAAAGTAACTTGAGTTAGGGTTATGATGTGATCAAGTGGGGACCGCAACTTGAATTATTAGATGGAGTGGAGAGCATGATTGACATGGTGGTGTGATTAAAGATTCCATTTAAAAAAGGGTGTTGGATGGGTGTATTAATACCCATGGATTAAATAATTTCGAAGGATGGGGATATGCCAAAAGTTGAATTATAAAATGGATCTACGTGGATCCCATTTGATAATTAATCAAATAATGCAAGTAAATAGATAAGATTTCATTTAATTTAAGAAAAGAGAAGCATGGATGTAAATTGGATGAATGTGAGATGACGGAGGAGCGCTATAACCAAAAATAGGTGTCTACAATTATCTCAATATGAAAAATGAAGAAAATATTTAATCCGACCAATAATACTATAGTTTAGCCTAGAAAGGGGAAGTGTTCTTAGAAAAAGACTTGGGGTAGTGGGGTATTTATAGGTTTTTATTTCCAAGAATGGAAAGGTTTGGGTTAATGAGCAACAAAAGGATAGTCCAAAAGTCACTTTTAGGTTTAGAAAAGGTCAAAACATGATTAAGACTAGTTAAACTATGTTAGGCTAGTTAATCTGTTTAGAGAGGAATTAGGGGTTTAAAAAGTTTTGGGAGGTCTAATCAATCCAATGAAATGGATGGATATTGTAGGAAGTTAGTAGAAATATTATAGAAGGGTATAAAAACAGGTTTAGTCAATAGGAGGCTATACTAACCTACTTAATTGATTATAAGAGGAATACGACAAAAATAATGTCGCATGCGAGGAAGTTAGATAGGTCTAATTGACAAGTATGTCATCAATTTACAAGGAGTGAGATAGTGCAATATTAAGAATAATATTGGTTTGATAAAACTACAAGTGTCTACATTTTCCCCTCTTTGGGGTGGCATAAGCTATGCCACTTCAAAGAAAGTAGAAAAACATAAATGACTACAAATTTTTTAAGGAGTGGAAGAAAAATTAGTAGGGTGAAGGATTCCCCTCGAGTGTTGATAGGGCGATGAAAGAGGTCGAACAAAGATTGAAATAAAGAGTAAAAATAGAATATAAGAGAATGATTTGGTAGGAGGAAATAAAAAAATAATAATGGGGAGATATTGAGCTATTTACGATGGTGCTTTGCATAAGACAATGTTTGTTACATCATATTGCTAAGAATATTCATCATTGGTCCTTATTAAAATATAAGCATATGATAAAAGTGTAGAATGACATGAAAATCCATAATACAAATCTTTATCCATTGCTGAAACTACCAACTCAATGCAACATATAAAATGTAATGCAATACGAGAAGTAAACAAGTTGATCTAACAGGGAAATAAGTACAAACACACACACTCAAATAAACAATGTTTAAGAGAATTACACATATATTTTATTATCGATATTTAGTCCCAAATGTTTTTGATAAATGAAAGGGGTAGAAATGATGCTACAAGAAAATTGTTCATGCAAGGGAAATAACAGAGGACACTTGGGTCTAATGAAAAAGAAGTGTGCATGACGAAACAATACCAGACAACTCATTGTGCCCCAGGGTACATAAGAAGTAAGTAGTGTAGCTTTTGTTAATGGTTGTAGAGGAAGGTGATCTATGAGTCGTCATTTCAAAATAGGTGAAAAACATCATAAAGATAAAATATGAGTGCTATGCGAGAGACACATATTTGAGTTACAAATGACCTTGTTATAAATTTGAGTCCATTTTTGAAGTTTTATGATTTTTAAATGATTTTATAATTTTTAAATTTTTGATCGATTAAAAGAATTTAGGAAATGGAAGATCACCTAAAATTATTCAAAAATATCCAGTGGCAAAGAAATGAGCGCTAGGTTGAAAATAGTGCCCCAGTGTAGTGAAAAATTAATAAAAATAATTATTTTGGTGAATAGAAGAAGTGTTAGAATGACCACGGTGGGTGAAATGGGGCATCTCAACCATTGTGGTGGGTGAGAGGGAATTGTGACGAATCAAAATAACCTTATATACCTTGGTCGGGAGGTAAATCAATCACAATCAGTTCATTTGTTGCGGAGCCCTTACCGATTTTCGCCGGGAGTGCTTTGTGAGCTGAAAGAGAGATGGCGAGACTTTCGAGGAGGAGGTGAGAAGACCATATCCAATAATACCTTTGGAATGATGCAGATGGACCCTTCATGATTTTTTTATCCTATCTTGCTAATTTTGCATTTATCGCTCTTTTTTTGTATCGTACGTCATATTATGGGAAAAACAACACATACGTGCACACGTATGTGCCAAAAGGACATGTGTACACACACGTATGCATTGAAATGAGGGTATGAACATGTGTACACATTGAAATTTAGGTACGTGCACACGTATCCATCAAAGGGGACACATATGCATCGGGTGGAAAAAATCATATGTGCACACACGTGCTGTTGAAAGGTAAGCGTATGCACCAATTTGGGCACGTATGTGTTTGCGAGGGAAAATAATGGGCACGTATGTGTGTCCTTATGGGTGCTTATGCATTGGAAGGGAAGTGTATACGTGTTAGAGTCATATATATCAGACGAGATATATATGTGTCAAAAGGCGCATATGATAAGGCTAAAATATGCCTCATCAATGTGTAATAAATACTCTCATTTTACTCCCCTTTTAATCAAGTTTGTTTGCATTTCATAAATTTTGTTTGATATAAATATAAGTTAGGATGTAATTGTCCATATTTTGTTTGATTTAGTTTAAATGTCTAAAAACTCTATAATTCCTAACAAATTGTGTGGAAATTCAGTTTTTGGAATAAACAGGTCATATTTGGTCAGGATAAGTGAATTGTGAAGTAACCAACACCTTTTTGAGGAAGTTGGCTAAAATGTGGCTTAGCTCCGGAACTCCATCACTTAGCTCCGAACTTTAGTAGTTAGTTCCGGAAGGTTTCCTTTGGTTCTGGAACTTCTCCAAAGTTTTGGAATCAATGGGAATCTCCTTATTTTATCAAAATTCAGTTATGGAGCAAAGAATGGGCCTTCCAATTAGAAATAGACCAACAATTTTTTAGTTCTTCATACTCCAAATATACATATGTAAGACCAACAACTGTATATCAACTAGTTTTCTAAATTTCATATCTACTTTGGGCACTATTTGGTTTCACTAGAATATGTAGGTGGAAAGACAACTATTGAACACTCATGATTGTAAATGCATCTTCAGATGGAAAATATATATAGAGAACTGAAGATAGATGTGGGATTCTCAAGTTAAGTTTTGTAAGACTGAATAATTCAATAATAAGAATAACCATTTAATTTTGAGAGAAACATATTGTGTTAACTCTTGATTCAAGGTGGAGCAAGGGCCCACTCCTCCAAGAAAAAAAAAAATCTTCTCTTTCATTGGTATTTATATTTTCAAGTAATTTGTATAAATATGTTATTTAGCAATTATGTAAGTACTTTTGATTCATCAATTAAAATCTATTACATGGAGTTATCTATTGTCCCTGCAGGTGTTATAGTTTACATTATTATTTCCTTAAAATAATTTTAAACAACATTTTCAAAGTGTGTTTATTTCCAACAAAGTGTGTTCAATTTTGTAAAGTGTGTTTATTTCCAACAGTGTGTTCAATTCTGCAAGATTTGTTCATTTCAGAAATGTGTGTTTATTTCAGGAAGTTTATTATAGTTTATCTTTAATAAGGCTTTGGCCAAGAAATCTTAAGACACTTTAAAACCCCCAAAAAAAATAAAAATAATAATAACTATAATCAATTACTAGTTCACCTAAGACTTCACTTGTTGCATATAGCTTCAAACACCCCATGGTTTTAATATGACATCAACTACGAGTTGATCAAATGAAGGGAATAACATGAAACCCATAATTTTTGGCATCATTTCTAGGGACTCACTAGTTAGAATTGTCTAATTAGGTGTCAACAAGAAAAACAATCACACATCTAGTAATTGAAAAATATTCCCTACATTATCATAAAATTTATGAGTAGACCAAGAGACTCAAAGGGTAGATTTCTCCCAAAAATATCTCAACAAGAATTATCAACATCCTCTAGTTCAAATAAGGAAGTTGAGAAATAATTAGAAGCACCATTGTCCCTTGTTAGACAGAAGCATAACTTCCACCTTTGGAATTTCTGGATCAATCACCAGAAAAGGGTGGAACTTTTAGAAGGAGGTTATATCCCAAGACCCATTTAGAGAAAGTTTCAATTCTCAGTTGAGCAGTCAACCTCCTACTCCTAACTTCTCACCTTCACCAAAGCATGGATCACATACCACATTGATTGGGAAAATTATCTAGAATATATTGCAGATATGGCTCGAGAAGCTGAAAGAGAACCTGATAGGATTTTACTTATCCAATTAGTTGGAGGATGATGATACACCTATGAAGAATATTTCACCTACACACTTTCCCACATTTAGAGGAATGTCACCTGAGGACCGTGACCAGTTTTTGTTTAAATTTAAAGTATTATGTCAAACCTATGACTACAAAAAATAGATAAAAAACTCAAGTTGTTCCCATCTACTCTGAAAGATGCAACAATGAGGTGGTTTATGGGATTAACATCCAATTCCATTACCACTTGGGGGAAATGGAAACTACCTTCTTAGAAAAATATCAAGACTATTGTAGAGGGAGAAACAAGAAGGAAGAATTTTTAGGATCAAACAGAAGAGGATGAAAATTTGGAAGATTATTTAGATAGATTCCTCTTCATAAGTAAAAGGTGTGGATTTGTACTTCAAGAAGAGATAAGAAAAACCATTTTTCTTAAAGGTTTGGATGATGAATCTAGGGAATCCCTTAATTTAATGGGAGGTGGAAACATCAATCAATTGAGAATGAATGATATTAAAGACCTTTGTAGAAGTTATTCAAGAATGAGGGGTGAACTCAGGAAAGGAAAAACTGTGAAAGGTACGAATCTAGACATGAAAAAACTTATGGATGAACTATAAAACTTCAAAACAAATATCCTAGTTCAATTAACTTCCACCATGGATGGATTACAAGACAAATAAAATGCTAATACTAAATTGTTAGCTATGTACTATCCTAAATGTAGAAAGAAGCATGCAATAAGAGATTTTCCTCTAGATAAAATAGAAATATGTCTTATTTGTGAATCTAGGGAACATGAATTTAATGCTTTTTCTCTTCTTCCATTTAAAAAAACTAGCTTAAACAAACCAACAATTCATCCACCAGAAGAAGTAAAATTTGTCCAGAGACAAGCTAGTCAGGGGAAGTTCATACCAAGATCTATTCCTAATCCCTGGATGATGCCATGGGTGGCTCAGACAGTACCAAAAAATTGGGTACAACCCCTTGGGCCCCTCAACCAACATGGAATCCCTAGGATTGGGCAGGAAAAGCTTGGTATGCTCAAGGACACCAACAACCTTGGTCTGGTCAAGGTAACCCTTATGCTTGGTCACAACCTAGGTGGAACCCCAATAACTATGCTCAAGGGAAGACATATCCCAACCAACAACAACAAGCCATAATGGGTTCCCAACACAAGGTTCACAAACTAAAAATGTGGTTCAAACACAAATACCAACACAACCAGTGGCTAATCCCAAAAACAAACAAACAACCCCTATTTATGGAGCAGAGCAAGAAAAACTAGTTGATCTTAATGCCATGGAATGTAAAGATATTCAAACCAGATCTGAGAAAAATAATTAATAGTCCACCTATTATAATTACTGAGATGTCAGATGAGATTGAAACCCCTAGTTCATTCATCCCTAAGGTTGATGAAAAAGAAAAAGAGAAACAACTAGATAACAATTCTACAAAAACCCCTTTTCCAGAAAGACTTAAGGAAGTTATTGAGACCAAGGAATATGAACTAGTGTAGGAGTTGAGGAAATTAAATATTGAAATACCATTATTACAAGAAATCAAGGACATTCCTAAATTAAACAAATTAATCAAAATGTTATGCTTGAAAATACCTGGAAGGAAGAAGCAGTACCTAGGACTATTAAGGTAGATGGGAAACTTGTTGATTTATTAGCAGGAAAACTCTCACTTCCCAAATATGGGGATCCAGAAGCCTTGTTATTTCTATCACTATAGGGAACAAACATATACATAATGTTTTGGTTGATTTGGGAGCAACTATAAATGTTATGACAGTAGACACTTTGAAAACATTACCATTGACAGGTATACAACCTACTAACACCATATTATAGATGGCAAGATTAGTCAGTAGCTAAACCAGAAGGGATCATTGAAGATGTTGTAGTCATGGTGGAGTCATGGGAGTATCTAGTGGACTTCCTTATATTACGACCAAAAGGTAAAACACTTGGTTATCCCATCATTTTGGGCAGACCATGGTTAGCTACATAATTGTTTCCTTAATTGATTGCAGATCAGGTGATATGACCATCTCTAATGGTAAGAGTTCTAAACAAATTTCCCTATATCCTTCTGCAAGACATTTTATTGATAATCAAGAACAATTATGGGTTGATGATCCCGATACTAATAAACAAAACTTGTCTTCTTTGGCTATGATAACATTGCAGGATCATGTACGGGAGGTGGAGAATATTATTAATCACCCATTGAATGATCACCAATTATCTTTGGAACAATCAGAGATAGTTCGAACCTTCAGACTTAGTTCAAACCTTTGAACTTAGTTTCGGAACATTCAACTTAGTTCCAAAACATTCATACTTATCTCTGGAACCACATCAATCCCATGCAGATGTAAATAATTTCACTCCAGAGGAATGTGAATTATCTTTGGGAGGGGTAGAAATAGCTACAAAATCAGTAGCATTAGTCTCAGAGATATCAGGAAATAGTAAGGAATCTCTAGAAAATGTCAGTGATGAGGAGCTTGACCAACGTCAAGATAAGTATCATAACTCTGCTTACTATCCTTTATCTAGTATTCTTTCTCAAGGGAACTTTAGAGACATTTCTGCATATCATATGTTGTTACCTCATTCATGTCCACTAAACACCCTAATGGAACCTTTTCAACAAATCAGTTCATCACACACTAGAAACCAAACAAATTGAGATTCAACAGGTAAGATTTTGAACATTAACAACTAGTTGGAAAATGATCAAGAAGCTAAATTGTTTGATGTTTTGAAATGTCATACTAGATATTTTTCTTGGGACTATAAAGACATGAAAGGAATCCACCCAAGTATTTTCACCCATCACATTTATACTAAAAATGTTAAACTAGTTAGGAAACCTCAGAGAAGGATCAATCCAACCTTAAGGGACATAGTCAAGTAGGAAATTGAAAAGCTATTACAAGTAGGATTTATCTACCCCATCTTAGATAGTCAGTGGGTGTCTCCTCTTGTAATTATGCCTAAAAATAATGGAAAATGGAGAATTTTTTGATTATAGGGAATTGAACAAAGCTACACTTAGAGATTATTTTCCCTTACCATTCATAGATCAAGTTTTAGACAACCTCTCAGGTAAACAATACTTTTCCTTCCTGGATGGCTTTAGTGGATATAACCAAATCAGGGTGGTTTTGAGGATCAAGAAAAAACTACATTTACTTGTCCATGGGGTACCTTTTCCTACAGGGTACTACCATTTGGATTATGTAATGCTCCAACAACCTTCCAAAGGGTTGTACTAGCAATTTTGTAGATCTAACTAATGATTGTGTAGAGGTATACATGGATGATTTTATTGTGCATGGAGACACATTTGATGATTGCCTTGAAAAAATTGGATAGAGTATTAACAAGATGTGAGAAACACCATTTGTCTCTTAGTCATGAGAAATGTTTGATGATGGTTGATGAGGGAATTTTCTAGGACATCATATTTCAAAAAGAGGAATTCAAGTTGACCAAGAAAAAATCAAGATTATTTAGAATTACCTGTTCCTCAAACCCCCATGGATATCAAGTCATTCTTAGGACATGCTAGGTACTATAGGCATTTTATCAAATATTTTAGTAAAATTGTTGCCCCCATGTTTGGTTTGCTTACCAAGGATTGTGAATTTCTTTGGGATGAAAAATGTCAACATGATTTTGAAGATATTAAGGAAAAACTAATCACTACCCCAATACTAAGAGGACCTAATTGGGAGAAACCTTTTCACATCCAAACAGAATGCCTCAAATAACTCAATTGGTGCAGTTTTGGGACAGAAAGATGAAGAGGGAAAAATGTATGCTATTTACTACCTTAGTAAAAATATTACTCCCACTAAAAGAAATTACACCACCACTGAAAAATAATTTCTTGTTGTGATCTATTCAATTAATAAGTTCAGACATTATATTACAAGGTACAAAATATTTGTACATACAGATCATTTAGCAATTAGATATCTAATGAAAAAACCAGTGGTTGGAGGTAGGATAATCAAATGGTTATTACTTTTACAAGAATTTGATATTACTATTATGGATAATCTAGGAAAATCTAATGTGGTAGCTGATTTCTTGTCAAGATTAACCACTACAGGGGAACAAGATCCAATTAAGGACAACTTTCTAGATGAACAATTATTTTCTATTTTAGCTGATACACCATGGTTTGCTGACATGGAAAATTATCTTGCAACAGGGAAGTTTCCTCCTTTTACTAAGAAAAAAATAAAAAGATTAATCAAAATAAGCACACAATTTAAATGGTTAAAGGGAATGTTATTTAAATGTGGCCCTGATTTGGTTTTACATGTGTGTGAGATAGATGAAATTTTTGACATACTTAGGGCATGTCATGATGAACCAAGTGGAGGACACTTTTTAGTAAAAATAACAGCCCATAAAATACTTGGCACTAGCTATTATTGGCCATCTCTATATAAAGATGTGAATAAATACATCATGTAGTGTGATCCTTGTCAAAGGATGGGACAACCAACTTTTACTAGTGAAATGTCTCTATAACCTCAAGTGGTGATTGAACCATTTGAAAGGTGGGGAATAGATTTTGTTTATCCTTTTAGTCCTCCTTCATAGGGAAAGGAGGGAATTCTTGTATGTATTGATTATTTAACAAAGTGGGAAGAGGTGCAGGCTTTAACAAATGCTAATGAAGATGCATTTGTTGATTTCCTTTGGCATAAAATTATGATGAAGTTTGGTGCACCAAGAAGTATAGTTTCATATCAAGGCCCATAGTTCATGTCTAATATGATCCAATAATTTACAATGTACTATCAGATCAATCATAGGAAGTCATCTCCTTATCACCCACAATCCAATGGAAGTGACAAACAAGGAATTGGAAAACATTCTCACCAAAATAGTTGAAGAAAGTAGAAGAGATTGGGTGAAAAGGATACCTGAGGCTGTCTGGGCTTATAACACAACTTGGAAGACTACAACAAGATTCTCACCATATGAGTTAGTCTATGGAAAGAAGCCCTTGTTACCCATTGAATTTGAACTACAATTATTGAGGAAAACAACTAAATTATGGTATTGAATTGGATATAACACACAAAAGGAAAGAATTCTACAACTCAATGATTGGATGAGATGAGACTGGAAGCCCTTCAACAGACAAATATAATCTAAGACCAAAGGAAATAGTGGCATGATACACATATTAAGGAAAGGCAATTCAAGATAGGAGATTGGTTATTACTATTTGATTCCAAGTACCAATAATTCAAATTCAAGTTGAGAACAGTGGTTAGGACCTTATTAGATTGAGAAGATATATGATAAGCATATCTATTCATCTACTTCCTATTAATGGCAAGTAGAAGGAAAAATTTGGTTAATGGACACATGCTAAAACTCTACAGAAGCCTCCTACCAGGGATGAATTTTTAAAGCAAATTGAAGTAGACAAGGAATTTGATCATATGGAAGAACCTAGTTCTTCCAAAATGATCAAGTAATCATATGTAAGGATCTAAATAAAGGGAAGGGAATGAAAACCAAGTAAATGAAGTTCTCTTCCAACATATATATATATATATATATATATCCTAAAAACAAATTAAAGGGCGGACAATGAATTTGATCATATATATATATATATATATAAAAAAAAAAGAAAAAAAGAAAAAATGAAGGGAATGAAAACTAGTAAATGGTGTTCTCTTCCCCAAAAAAATTATCTCAAAAGGCCAATTGAAAAAAAAGTGGAAGTTGGTCTTATCAATAATTAGCTAATTCAAATAAAAAGACATTCTTTGGAATTCTAGCTATCTTTTCTAACCATTTTTTCACTTTTTTAGGAATGATGAGTCATCAAGGCAACTGGATTACATCAGAAAGGATGGTAATTATGTCTTGATCTTATTAAAGGTTAAATTAAAAGTTTGCATGTGTGATTAGACTTGATTTAAGTCGGTGGTATAATGAGTTATTTATTGCACATCATGATTAAAGGGAAATAATCATGAGGTGATGCTGACTAAATAAATGAAAGTGGCGGTGTATTAATAACAAAATGTCATTTAGGTGGAATAAAATAAAATTGAGAATAGTTGTAGAGAAATTCAAGGAGGTAACAATAAAGTCATATTTGGAGTTTCGTAGCTAAATCTAGTAGTTTATAGCCTAAATCCAATAGTTCCATAGCTAAGTCTAGTAGTTCCGCAACTATCTCCTAGAAGAGAAGGGGTTTGAAAGAAGAAAAAAATTGAATTGTCCTCTTGGCCATGGGTATCAAAAATAAATCAGAACTAGAAGATGATACAAAACTCCTTGCATATGGAGAAGTAACAACCATTTTTGAATAGGTAGGTTGGCTGGAGTTTCTGAAGAAATTCTCAAAATACAATGATGAACTGGTAAGAGAATTTGTTGTGAATTTAGAACATCTTAGGACCAAGGTTAAGGGCATTATAATTCCCTTTACTATTAATATAATGAGCAATGTATCTGGTGTACCAATTGTAAATGTACCAAACCTTGTAAGGGGAACTCTAAAAGAATTGGTAGAAACCTTAAGATAAGAAGGTGAACCTGAGCCCTAGTACATTTATACCACTAAGAAAGTCATAAAAGGGGTCAAAAGAGCTAGCCTACCCAAACCCTTTGACAGAGTAGCATTTTGGGTAGTAAAATACCTGACATGCGATGGCCAATATGGGACTATTGGAAGGGAAGTCCTTAAAATACTGATATATCTTAGGTATGGGGAAACAAAGTAGGAGTATATAGTAAACCTTCCTAGTTTCCTCTTTGATTCCATCCATACAATGGCTCAGAGATATTCTTGGGGAGTAGGGACAATTAGGCACCATGGATTAATTCATCTAGTCTGTCAACATCATTTTCTCTCTAAGAAAAATGGGGAGGAAGCATGGGAAAAATTCCTCCACAAATTCGAAAAACTCCTGATATTATTAGAAGGGGAATACCAACCCCTTTCTCTCCTAAAAGTAACTTAGAAATTAATCCCTCTGATGAGAAGAAGAAGGAAATAAGTGGGGTTAAAATACCAAAAAGGAGGAGATCTGAGAGGATGATCGAAGCTGTAAAATTGGTCATTTCTTTAAAAGAAACTCCTTCCCCTTTAATAATACCAGAAGAACCAATACCTATTTCTGATAGTGATAGTTCACCCAAGATGGACTTTGGAGAAAAAATCAGAAGAAGTTTAAGAGGGAAGTCCACTTCAGAAAATTTTGAAGCTCCTAAAAGAAAAAGAATTCATAAAAATCCTAGGAAACTTAGCCAGAAATATTAAAGTACAGGAGGATTTAGAGAAAGAATCTGTTGATATTCTTGGTAACATGACAACTTCTCCTTCTCTACAAAGTCAAACTGAGGAGTCGAGAGAGAGAAAGCTGAACTATTGGAAGAGAAAATGTTACAAAAAATGGATGAATCAGTAATATTGTCACATGAGGAGGAATAATTGGCATCTTGGAGGTTAAAAGGAAAATTCCCTTTGGTGGAGGAACAATGCTCATTCCCTGAGGAACTCCCAGTAAAAGAAGAAAAACAACAGTTGAGGCAGGCTCTGTTCTTGTCTAAGACAAAACTTATAATTAGGGAGAAATATGAGGAATTAAACTTTCTCAAACACAAATTGGAGCATAGAGAAATGCTTATTGAACAATTGAAAACTTAGCTAATCAGATAAGAATGAAGAATTGGCATTAGTAAAACAACAAATGGCTTAAAAAGAAAAAGAATTACAATTGGCTACTGAACAAAGTACTATGACAAAAGTATATTCAATGGATCAAATTGTACAAATAGAGTTGTCTTACTTGCCACTCAAACAATTATGGGATGATACTTGTAGGAATTTGAATGAGTTAAAAGTATCAAATCAGGAACTAAAAAGTCAAATGGAAAAAGAGAAAAAGGAAAGGGAAGAATGGGAAGAAAAATTCTATAAAAGCGAGGAAGAAAATTTTAAGTGTTTGGAAAAAATATAGATGGTCTGTATGATGAGTGAAAAATTACTAACATGTAGAAGACCTTCTCCTACATATAGTGTCTTCCTAGAAGAACAATTTATCCGTTGGCAATTATTGAGGATTTCATGTGGCCTTCCACATGAATTGAAGGATGAAGCAGAATTCATGGTAGCATATTCTTTGGCCAATCTAGAGCAAAAGAATCTTCTTTGTGAATTTTATCTCTACAACTTTATGTTAGAAAAGAACACAAGCTTTATGATTAATCTATATGTGGGGAAATACAACTTCAGGCATTTGTTTCTATGCTCTAATCAGATAGCTCGGAAAGAAAGGAATTTTGAACACTTAATAAAAGCTAGTTCATCTAGCCTATGTATGAGAGATCATTATGGAAAACTATATGCATTTTTATACATTTCAGGTCTCATTCCTTTGACAGCCGATTTAAGGAACAATACATTGCTAGCTTGTAGAGAAGTATTGATGTATTCTCTTCATATGAAGAGGAAAAAATTGAGGAACTTTATGATAGATGCGTAAAGAGATGGGAATTCTTACTGTAGCATTAAGAAGAGAATTTATCTCTCCAACAAATCTAATATGGAGTCTAAAAAGGGCTAGAATTTTATGTACACTCATTCCTCAAATTTTTCAAAAACACAGAGGTATGTGGGTGGGTATGAGAACAAGGCCTCCTCTCCTTCTTACACCCATGTCTCTATGGCATAAACAGAGAACGTCAAGTATCCCACTAAGTTTTAGTATTGGCAAGAAATGCTAGAGGAAGGATCAGGATACAACAATTCTAATCAGAAGCATTAGGACATTTAATTTCAACCATTTGACCTTAGTAGTCAGTTGGAATGTATAATTCATGATCCTAGTTTTGAAGAATAGAGTTTGTAAGAGGACTTACAAATAAGTAAGTGTGGGGGAGATGATGAGGCTAAAATATGCCTCATTAATGTGTAATGAATACTCTCATTTTACTCCCCTTTTAATCAAGTTTTTCTGCATTTCATAACTTTTTTTGATCTAAATATAAGTTAGGATGTAATTATCCATCTTTTGTTTGATTTAGTTCAAATGTCTAAAAACTCTATAATTCCTAACAAATTGTGTGGAAATTCATTTTTGGAATAAACAAGTCATATTTAGTCACGATAAGTGAATTTTGAACCAACACCTTTTTGAGGAAGTTGGATAAAATGTGGCTTAGCTCGGAACTCCATCACTTAGCTCTAGAAATTTAGCAGTTAGTTTAAAGGTTTCCCTTTGGTTCTGAAACTTCTCCAAAGTTCCGAAATCAATGGAAATCTCCTTATTCTATCAAAATTTAGTTATGGAGCAAAGAATGGGCCTTCCAATAAAAAAATTGACCAAATTTTTTTGGTTCTTCATAATCCAAATATACATATGTAAGACCAACAATTGTATATCCAGCTATTTTTCTAAATTTCATATCTACTTTGGGCATTATTCAGTTTCACTAGAATTTGTAGGTGGAAAGAAAACTATTGAACACTCATGATTGTAAATGCATCTTCAGATGGAAAATATATATAGAGAACTGAATATAGATGTGGCATTCTCGAGTTAAGTTTTGTAAGACTGAATAATTCAATAATAAGAATAGTCATTTAATTTTGAGAGCAACATTTTGTGTTAACTCCTGATTCAAAGTGGAGAAAGGGCCCACACCTCTATGAAAAAGGATGTTCTCTTTTTTGGTATTTATATTTTTAAGTAATTTGTATAAATTTGTTATTTATCAATTCTATAAGTACTTTTGATTCATCAATTAAAATCTGTTACGTGGAGCTATCTATTGTCTCTGCAGGTGTTATATTTTAAATTCTTATTTCCTTAAAATAATTTAAACAACATTTTCAAAGTTTTTTTATTTATAGCAAAGTGTGTTCAATTATGTAAAGTGTTTTTATTTCCAACAATGTGTTTAATTCTACAAGATTTGTTCATTTAAGCAATGTGTGTTTATTTCAGCAAGTTTCTTATAGTTTATCTTTAATAATGATTTTGCCAAGAAATCTTAAGACACTTAAACCTCCCCGGAAAAATAAAAATAATAATAACTACAATCGATTACTAGTTCAACTGAGACTTAACTTGTTGCATATAGCTTCAAACACCCCTGGTTTTAATATGACATCGACTTGAGTTGATCAAATGAAGGGAATAAAGACACCCATCAATGTATACACTTGAGAAGAAACACTTAAACAATATTTGGAGAAAAATAGGTTAAGTGTAGAAGAATGTCAGCTAGAAATTTGTAGAAAAAGTATAAATTAGTATTTTTATAAGAATATAGATAGAAAATATCCTAACAAGTGTATTTTAATTTGTGTAGAGTCGATTACCCATTCTCCATACTAGAGAGCGTTATGGTCACCTAGAGGCTATAGAGGTGGATTTTGATGAGAAGGATAGGAAGATACTAGATATCCTCTTATATGTGACTGGATTAGTGTATGTGGCCGACATGCCACATATTACTCTAGATCACAACCTCCTGATAGCCTTAGCTGGGTAGTGACACAATGAAATTCAATGTTTTTGACTCCCTTGGTGAGATCACCATTATGTTGGAGGATGTATGTTGTATCATGCAAGTATCCATCAAGGTTGAGTTGATTCAAAATATATGAGCCATCAGCTTGATATGGATCGTTGTATTCTATAAATTTTTAGAGCTTGAGATGTACCTTGTTGAGGCATGACATCTAGATTATTTTAGTGTATAGTAGATCTTAAGTTGGATTGAGTTGTAGTACATTTGATGGCCTTTGTCGATGGCGTTTTCTCCCGACAATACTACAACTTGATTTCGAATTGGTCTCATTGGAGTGATATGTGGATTGATTGATGGTGAGTGATAGTGTTGGGGCTAGTTCCTATTGGCACATTTATATTGGTACTTTCACTTGATTACATACGACCATAAGAAGACAGTAGGTCTAACCCATTTGTTACATATTTGGGCATGGGACAATATTGTCACCGGTCTCCCCACAGTGATTTGAGATTTTTTTCTCTAGAGGATCCTTCTACTATGGGTTAGGTTCCAGTCGGTCAAAATGTGCGATAAAACATGGGAGATACTTATAACTATTGCCTAGAGTTTGATGAGCTACAACAAGTTACAATAGTATGGAGGCCATGCAGACACTTTCAGTGGCCCAAGGATGGTTTAAATCTAAGCATAGTGATAGTGGATCACTTTATGTTTGGCAGCCGCATCTATATGTAAGATTTTTAAAGAGTTGTCAGTCTAGAAATAGTTTGGTAGTGTATAAGATGTTCCATGACCCGGATATGTGGTATGCTCGCGCAGCCCGAGAGTATTTTGATATGGGGCCACATATTACTATGGATAGAGCTATGGCCAACTATTTGCAAATGGTGACAATTCAGTGGGTAGCTTTGAGGTAAGCCAAAGATCCAGTGGTGCACAATAGAGTATGGGTCATGGTATCACATAGTATTACTGCGTTGATCGATGATTCCAAGAGAAGTCTAGGATGTAAGAGTGAGAGAACCTATAGTTGGACCTCCTAGAAATGGTGATGAGGATGAGGGTAGAGATGATTATGATGATGATGATGATCCATTTTAAGTTCAACATCATGATGGGGTTGAGGTATAGGGTCATCCACCATAAAGCGACCATGTGGCCAAGGACATAGAACTAGGTAGAGACATGTACCAATAGCGCCATAGGTATAGCTACCTCTAGTTGGAGTTCACATTCCCCTACCTCAAGTGCATCCATTGGTATAGCAAGGTCCTCCTCCACATGCTCTAGGTGGTGGGGAGACAATTGTGATTAGTTGCACTTCATCGTGTAGTTACAGTGGTGATAGCCATGTAGTTAGAGGTGGTGGCATAAAGGGATCATACTAGGGCAAAAATATATACTATTACAATAAAGAGAAACCAAATGAGAGCTCAGACCACTCGGGGGTGGAGATGGGACTCCATGGTTACTGAGATATTCAACAGATTAGTAGTGCGGGGTACTTAGATTTTGAGCTTATTACATTAGGTAGAGACATATACTCAGGCTGCCATTATATAACATGATCAAGTGCAGGACATTACCATTCAAAGAGATCAAGCACTAGCCTTGGTCTAAACCATTACATCAGATAGAGATCGGCAGGTCACCACATTGAGAAAATCTTAGGAAGACATATGTAGGGTTACAAGTGAGTGGGATTCAACTACATAGGAAACTAAAATTTTGGTTAGACTGATATGATACATGATATCATGAGAGCTAGTGCTTTGAGGCCTCCTTTTATAAGGCCACATATTATCGAGAAGTTCCAGGAGGGATAGAGAGTGAATCCTTTTATCAATTCGATGTGAGCGGGAAAACCGACCCTAGATAGAAGTGATATTTACTCATCTAGGTGCAAGAGTATTTTGTGAATAGAAAATCCTCCTTAAGCATTAGAAACCAGTTTTCACTCAAGGATATACCCAAAGTACCACAATTGCATGGTTTTCACACTTGGATGACCTATTTTTTCTTTACTATTTTCTTGATTTTTTTTTTTTTGCTTTTTTTTTTTTTAATTTTCCTTTTTCTTCTTTTTAGTTATTTTCTTATATTTACACCATGATTAATCATAGAAATTCTTGAGATGCATGGTGTTTATGGGTTTTGGAATCTCTTCTTCATCGAATGTGTAAGTTTATATGCTCCCGATCCATATTTAGAACCAAAATATATGGCCCTATCCAGTTAGCCTCAAATTTTCCTTTCTTTTCTCTATCCTTAACATTGTTTCTATGGATTTATTTTAGAAAAAGATCACCTACATCAAATTCATAATAAATTATATATTTTTTATATCCTCTTGACACTTGGTTCGATAAACCTTCAGTGATTGAGTGAACTCATATGATTCTCATCCAATAGTTCTAACTCGTCAGGTTTATCAACTCTATATTACTCATCTCTATCAAGATAGTCCCAGAGAGATATTCTCAGGAGGGAAGCTCCAATTCCAAGGGTATGATGGCTTCAGTTCCATAGACTAAGGAATATGGGGTTGAACCAAGAGGGAGTGCGGATGGAGGTTCGATAGGCCGGAGGTTTGGATGTACTTACAAATGCTGATTATGGCCAATCTTACTAACCATTTTCTCCATGATTCGTACAAGAGTTTTATTGGTGGCTTCAGCTTTTCTGTTACCTTAAGGATAATAGGGGTAGATCAATTAAGTTTAATCTGAAAGTGTTGACATAATTATTTGACTATTTTGTTTTTAAAATACTTACCATTATCTATGACAACAACGGAAGGGATTTCGTAGTAAAAATGAGGTGATTCATGATGAATTTGGAAATTTGCACACCTGTTACATAAGTGAGAGGGATAACCTCTACCCATTTACTAAAATACTTAGTGGTGGTGGTAATGTGGGTATGGCCATATGATGAAGTAGGATGGAACTTCCCTATGATATCTAATCCCCATTTATAAAACAGCCAAGGTGTTGTGATGGGGCTGCAAATCCTATGTTGGCACATGCATCAAGTTGCCATATTTTTTAAACAACTCAAACTTCTTGACAAAGTTACAACATTCTACCTCCATGGTAGGCCAATAATAGCCTACTCTCAAGAGTTTCTTATCCAAGACTATGCCACTAGTATATGCTCCACAAATGCCTCCATGCACTTCTTTAATAGCGTGGAATGACTCGGTAACATCCAAACAACGTAGAAGATTCCTATCGTAGTTACGATGATAGAGGGTGCCTCCTAGGAGTGTGTAATGAGCTATATGATGGATAAGGGATTTCTTCTCAATATGGGTAATGTTTGGGGAAATGTGGCATCTTGTAGGTAGTTAAATATAAGATTATACTAGGGTGAAAAAGGACCAACAACTTCACATGCCAAAAATTATTCCGTCATGTCATATGCAGGCACTCGTAAATTTTCTACAGAGAACATAATTTTATTTTCACGAGGTGGAAAGCATAAAAGATACCTAATTGTAGCCATAACATCTGCATACTTGTTATGTCACCTTATTCATTGTTCAAAAACAATCTACACAAAATACTCCTTCAAGGTCTCAACCAATTTCTTATATGGAATGAGCTTCTCATCTTTGACCTTATACTCATCATTAACTTGTTTAATGATTAGTTGGGAGTCACCAATGACTCGTAGTTGTCAGATATTCTAAGTGATAGCTAACTTAAGGCTAATGATGAGTGCCTCATACTCTATAATGTTATTAGTACAAGGGAATCCCAAACAAAATGCTTGTGGAATAACCTCTCCTGTGGGAGTGATGAGAACCACTCCAGCTCCTGATCCATGAAATGTGAATGATCTATCAAAGTGAAATGTGAATGGAATCTTCAATATACATCATAGATGTATCGGCGATTCTAGACACAATGGTTCCATTCCTAGTAGGGGAGATTCTTCCAACTAATCATCCAATATCTGTCCTTTCAATGATTTTTCAATTTAAAAACTCAATATAATATTTACTATGGATAATGATCCAATTATCCATTCATCCCGTAAGGGAGGGTTTGGATAAGAGGTACTTGAGAGGGTCGAATTTGGATATAAACTTGGTTTTGTTGTTAAGGAGGTAATGGAAAAGTTTCTGAAAGGTAAATATGACTACCAAGAAGGCCTTTTCAATCTGTGGATAATTCAACTCATATGAAATTAAGGTATGGATGAGGTAATAAACCACCCATTATTTGTGGTCAAGTTCATATTGGCAAGCAATGCACTAATAGAAAATTGGGTGGCTGAAATATACTGAGAGGAGAGGTTCGCCTGGGTAGACGGCATGAGAACAGGTGGGTTGATGAGGTATTTCTTAAGTAATTTAAATGAATTTTGAAAATTTGTTCCCAGTTGAAGGTAACATCTTTTTTTAGTAGATGTGTAAATGGGAAGCACTTATCCGCAAGCTATAAAATAAAATGGTGGATTGCCTAAATCTTTCCTTGTAAACTTCATAGATATTTGAGATTTATAGGTGGAGGCATATATGTGATGATCGCAACCTTTGGAGGGTCCAATTTTATCCATCTCTCGTGAAGTGATGAAACCCAAGAGATTTCCTAATAGGATTCTAAAGACACTTCCTGGGATTCAAACGGACCTTATAATCTAGGAGATGTTGGAAAATATGTCTCAGCACTTCAAGGTGCTCTCCTCTAGTTTTGGATTTTTCTAAGATATCATCAATGTAATCTTCCATGATGTCATTCACCATGTCATGGAATATAACCGTCATTGTGTGTTGATAGGTAGCCCATGTATTCTTGAGTTTGAAATGCATGACTTTGTAGAAAAATGTTCCCATGGGGTGATGAAAGTTTTCTTGTGTTGATCTTCCTCTATAATGCTGATTTGGTTATAGCCTAAAAATCCATCCATTAAGGATAACATTTCATAACCAGAGTGGAGTAAAAATCGTGAAGTCATCTTTAGGACATACTTTGTTGATGTCTCCAAAGTTTGTGTAGATTCGGATCTCGACCGACTTATGTTGAATTGGGAATATATTGGATATCCAATTCTAATAGTAGATGGGTTTAATGAAATCAGAGCAAATAACTTTTCCAATTCTTCTTTAACAATCGTCAGGTGCAATCTTCATATGCATATTTCTCAATTTATGCTTGATGATTTTACCATTTGGGTGCACAAAGTGGTTGTGTATGACCAATTCTCGGGTCTAAAACTAGCATGTCCAAGTATGAACACACAAATATATCTCAATATTCTTGTAATAATGCTATGAAAACTTTCTATTCTTAGGCCGATAGTGAGGCTTCTAACTTTATCATTCAAGGATCCTCTTTTGAACCAATGTTAACATTAATCGTCTCTTTGACAAGCACCATATAAGCACCTTTGATCCATGTTGGATTAGGAGGAAGAGTATGATCAACTTCCATAGTCAGTGTGAGATCATCTTTGTAAGGATATTCCAATTTTTCTATGATTTCTTTGTTTTTTTGTCTACCAATGCCTCAAAGAGTCTTTCTTGGGAGATTTGTGCTTTTTTTTTTCCCACAACACTTATTTGAAGTAGTTTTTCCCTTTCTTATGACCTTTTTATTCAAACATCCACACATCTCTACTTATTCACCGAAGTATGCACAAACATCTAGTTTGATGGAAAAACTTTCTTGTGATCCCCATTCGGAATAGAATCCTTGATTCCCATGAATTCTAAAAATGCCTCATCATTCTCAAAAAAATGATTGGCAGGTAAAATTGTTGATCCCAATCTATAAATTTGGGATGTACTAGGGTAACTTGGAAATTAGATGGGGTATTGGATTCAGACAAGGTAAAAACAGATGAATTAGGAAATAGGTTAGTGGAGGCAAGATCCTCATATATGATACATTGGGAATTTGTATCACTATTTGAATGAGATGAGCCATCCTCATGTTCTAAAGAGGTGGCATCTATTTTAGAAGTGGATCATCATGGGTCTTAATTCCAAGGTTGTGTTTGTTTAACTTAAAGTGGGGAATAGGAACATGGTCTAACCTTCCTTGTGCATTTATACCACATCCAAACCCATTATAGCCCATGACATACATCATGTGGTGGCCTTTAATATACTATAGAGCTTGATGACATGATGTCATGGTACCTTCAGGTACCCTCCTAGTGGGATCTTCTAACATCTTTTCCTTGGATAGGAGACCACTAGGAATAAACTTCTCCAATGGTTCAGGGAATCTATCTCTAGTGATCTTGAATTGGAAATATGGTTTTTCACATGTCCTGGGTGATACTAAGAGGTCTGATATTAATAAGGCCTTTTGAAGAGTGAATTGATCATTTGGACCATACTTTGCAGACATTTCTTCCCATGATGTGAATGGATTGACGAAGGATGGAAATTTTTATTACAAGAATGATCGCATCTAGATCTATATGTTCCTTCATAGCCTCTATTTGCAAGGGAACAACAATATCCATCAAAGGATGATGGATCGTTGTATTATTCCAATCATTTAACTGACATAATCTTTGTCAGTGTCATTCTAAACCAAGGTTGTGTCCTAGGAAATATGCAATGGAGTCTAGGAGAACCAGTTATACGTTGGGTCTATTGGGGGTTGCTTAGTTTAGTGACTATTCTATGGAAATGTAGTTCAAATCTACAGAAATTAAATACAGTTCTACGGAATTCAACTATTTGCAATGAAAGGAATTTTAACAACTAATCTTCTATTGTAAAATGAAATACACACACAATTATTCTTAACAAATGAAATCACAACTGAATAAATGGAACTTTAGCAGAAAGCAAGACTATTCGTTAACTAGATTTTCATAACAAAAGCATCTATTCTAAGTGAAAGTAGTAATGGAGAAAGCTAGATATAGTTAATCAAAGCATGCATGTAAGATTTATCAAATGACAATTGCAGTAAATCTAATCAAAGAACTGTATGCATGAACTCAAAGTAACCTCGTATCTCCTCGGTTGAGTGGGCCCTTGCTCTTCCTCAGGATAGAGGGATTAACAACTTCTGATTCTCAAAATGTCATGGCTTTCATTAACTTAGAAATAAGTTCATAACATAGAAAAAAATCAAGAACTGTATGCAGATAATCTCCTTCAATAATCAAAAAGTGGTACTACCAAGTTCTGAAGACGAAGTCTTCATATAGATAATGTTGGTTACAAGATCCGCCATATCAGGTGGCATTAAACATTGTCCATCAAATTCTAATTAAAACACATAAATCTCTATGGGCCATTAGGATCACGCCTAGGCTAATAGGTCAATTTGATGGAAACAGTCTTTAGCCACATGCTTCGAACTCGGGCTTCTTATCCACCAGCAACTTCCATCATTCCCTGCACACATCATCATGTTTGATCTCACAAAGACAAGTTAGTAGGAGGTTCATGTGATAATCAGTTTTCATAAACTATAGCAAGGAAAATGCATAAAACCTACTAAGATATAACTACACAAAACATCCCCATATACTAATAAGTCATATCAAAAAGAGTATTTCCAGCCTGAAGAAATGATATTAATGAGCCAAACAATGCACTCATCATTTTCCCCCTGACTTTACTTGTTACATGTCCCAATGCAACTCATCTGCACCTTGCTCACCTACCAAGCTATTTAGCCATGTCATACTCCTCGAATTGATCAATGTATTGCTTTGTGGTGTTCTTGCAGCCCTGAGTATTGGAGGTAATTTCCACCCAGGTAGTGAAACTATCATGGGACTGTGCTACATTGTTCTGCCAGGTAGTGAGAGGGCTCAAGAGGAGTGGTGGCCATACTTGGAGGCCTGCCCATTCATCAGTGTACTGCTGGCTGGTTTTCTCTGTAGTTTGTTTGATAATGGTGATGAGGGCATCACCCCTACGCATGCTCCAACTCAAGTTCTGGGGAGAGAGAACCTCCCTACGTTTCAAAGGCAGACTTAAAGTATCCCATCTCCTATCACAAGCTTGCCAAGTAGCTCCAAAATTCTCCTGACTATAATTTTCAAAATCAATAACACACTGAAGTAAAATCTAAGAAGTATTCACCCCAACCCCTACTTGATAGTAAAATGATCGAAAGTTTTTCGTAGGGCAACATCTATATGATGAGTTGGGTGAATGTGAAATCGATGGACTAAGCAGTGTGATTGAAAATGTTCATTTGTTGCCCCCAAATTATCTGATTCCACAATACAGACTGAAAGGATTTAATTTGAAAATCACCCACAAATAGGTTGATCAAGAAATCAGGGACATTGGTAACTATCATGTTATGTAGATAAAATTCACAAAGCAAATTTTGAATTTCCGGAGTACTGCACTTGTAAACTGATAAAAAACTAGGGCCATTGGGAATTTTGTGAGGGGCTTGAGAACACAATTGAAATAACTACCAAGAATAAAATTGTTCTTGGAAAAACATGTTGTAGACTGAAGAGGGTTTCCTACAGGACAGTAGTTTGATGGCCAAAGGATAGACAAAGTCTAAAATAGATGTTACTTTTTGTTTTTCCTCCTCTATAGATTCTTTTTCCTTTTTAATTTTTGATTTTCCTTCCGCAATTCCCTTTCCTAAAGGGACAACTGTTGGAAACTATTCAAGAGGGTAAGACTCTTATCACGTTGTCACTTTAAACAACTCACTTCAAGTTGTAGGGCAGCAATCTCCCAAACTTTTTCTATTATCTTTTGTGTAAATTCAGCTTGTAATAAAAGGTTGGTTTCTTCCATACCTTGTAACTGAGATTTTAGCAGTGTGATTTCCTCCAGATAGTTGTGAGAAGGCGCCACTTGGGTGTCAAGCATTTCAGAGCCACAATGTGAATTTTCATAGATGACGGAACAATAGATGATGGAGTGGCAGGTCATCCTCCTTATGCAGTTCCTCCCGAATGTGGGTGGTATCATCAGGAAAGAACTCTGATTGGGAACCACTGTCTCTGCAAAAATGAGCTAAGTCGTTGAGACCGTAGCTGCATGGAAGAAGATGGGGCCATGGCACACTTGCCTTTTGAATCAAAAATGGAAGGGGATGGACCCTCAAGAGTACCAACTATATGTGCATGCTCAGGAACATCAATTGTCTTTGCTTGGGTGGCCGTGTGAAGGAAAGGACCCGATGCAAGGGTAGACCGAGGTGCGAGTAAGATGACCATATTTTAATTGCTTTGGTCTAGACCCTTCACCACCAGCACGTCCCTCGAGCCTCTGCTTTGGTCTAAAGAAGACTTGGTGTGAACACAATAGATGAATCAACCCTAGGTGTTTAATCATAGACTTGCCTCCACTAGACCGGTGCTTCTAGAAAACTTTAATGATGGATTCTGCGAGGTATTCTGGTAGGTTTACAGAAGGGCCTAGTTGACATGTCCCTTTTTAAGGTGGATGAGCATTTTAAGTGCATCACCCCCCAGAATAGAGGCCTGACCATCACATATGAAATACCGGTTGACCCATTTTGCAATCTCGCTCCAGATTCTAGGTAAACTTGTCTACTTAACACCCTTCTAGACACCCAATGGAGTCAGGATGACCTCTAGGAGTGCCTCTCCTTCGTCGTGAAACTGAGCAATCAGGCTTTGTAAAGGGGCATTCATCATAACCTTTAAACCAAATTTTGGTAAGCCAGATAGGTCAGAAATGACTTGACTGGTAATTGCGAACAGTGGACTCAAAATTGTTCAAGAATTCTTCCACAATGCCCTCATCAAAACCTTCAAATTGCCAAATGAAATCTAGCCATCCAAAATCATGAAATACCTATGAAAGGGTGGCATTCTAGAGTAAGGCATTTGGTGAAGTAGGTTCTGATGTCTTTCATGGTCCCATGGTGAAGCCAAAGGTGAGTAATACTAGGTAGCAAGAAAAAAACCAGAATAGAGCGTCTCTTCCACTTCCCGTCTAGTGACTGATAAAACCAATCATGCTTGATGTGCATACAACAATGGTAAGAAGTAGTTGTAGAAGCATTAAATTTCAAATGGCACCATATTCCTTGGGTGGCACAACATCAAGCGAAGGTGACGGCAGAAAAATAGTGAATGAGACCGGCCACCCGTGTGAGTTTAAGATTTTTGTGGTGGCACATATCCCATGGTTGAGGAGTGAGCACCACCTATCTTGACTTTGGAGAGTGTGACACATCAAGGCATGTGGTGATTATGAGCCATTACTCCTTTTATGCCATCATTCATAGAGCTAGATTTGGAAAGAGATTCGAATGACCATAGCAATCATTTCATGATGGTGTAATGATGACAAATGCATACATGGGGAAATGTTTTGCATAGAAATATCATTAGCAAGTTAAAATGCACTTACCCATGCTACATTTAGTCATCCGATATCCGTAGATTCCTACACCCTATAATTCAAGATGAAATGTGATTAGCGGTAGTAGAAATAATGAAAATTCCTACATTTATTGGAAATAACAATAAGAAAAATTGCTAACTAAGGGAAGAAGATTGAATGAAGGATCATCTTCCTTTATTAAATTTGTAAGAGATTGATTACTCCATACTTGAGAGGCAAAGATCCTCCTCAAAGATGCATGTCATTCGTAATGTAATGTCATCGGTGAAAGTCTTCTTATCCAACGGTTGGTGATAAACTCGGAGCCTATGCCCATTCACTAGAAGAGTCTGTTTGTCTCCATCAATCGGTATCAATCGAATAGAGCCATTATCAAACACTTGATTTACCTGATAGGGACCTAACCAATGTGTACACAACTTGCCTTTAAACTACTGATAGTGGGAATCAAAGAGTAAAACCCACTGTCCCTCATGAAATGTCCTTTTTTTATGTGAGCATCATGCCAAGTTTTCCACTGATGTTGTAGAATTTTTGTCTATTGTTGTGCCTCCATCCACATTTCATCTAATTCATTCAGTTATAACACTCATTCACATTGTGCTTCATCCAAATTGATCCCAACTTCCAACGTTGTTCATCAGGTGCACAATTTGAACTCAACAGGTAACAGTGGCTTCTTCCCAAAGACCAACGCATAAGGAGAAAAACCAGTAGTTGTCTTCTAGGTTGTGTTGTAGGCCCAGGTGGCCTCAGGAAGCTTTGGTACCTGTTATCCAAAATTTAACCCCCGAGGTAATTTTGATAACATGCATCAGAATATTCAAGTCCTAGGCAAGTAGGTTGATCCAGGAAAAATTGTGAAAATTGACTAAGTCCTAGTCCTTGGGACAGCAGGGACGTGTGGGACAGAAAGACGCAGATAGGCCGAAAAGCCTCCAGTGCCCGCTAAGCATTTGGGACAATTGGGCTAGAAGTACGCGGCGGGCGCGAGAAGCCAATCCGGCCGAAAGAGGAAGAAAAACGATTGAGTGTTGCTCGGGACGTTCGGGACAAAAGGCGCGAACCACCGAATCGGGTGAAAAGAGTCAAGTCAGTCGAAAAGCATTTAGGACATCCGGGACAAAAGACTGAACCGTGGATCGGCCGAAATGAGGAACTTCAGTCCGAAACAAAGTGGGACAAGTGGGACAAAGGTACGCGAACCGGCCGGTAGGCAGTTGGCGAAATCAAGCACAAGGAGCACTGGGACATCCGGGACAAATGGACGCGGTGGACACGAAGGAGCCGAAAGAGCCGAGAACCAACTAGATCATGACACGTGTCACAAGGGAAAAGGTCAAAAGGTCAAAAGGCGAAGTTTTCAAGACTGATCCGAACCAATGAGATAGTGCCATGTGTCCCAGCTAGGGCCCACAAGGAAATTTCAAAAGAAAGCCCGCCGAAAGGTAGAGGAGAGAGAATCACGTGACCAATCAATGCGTGCCACGTGTCATCCAGGTGGTGAAGCGCAGCAGAAATATTTCAAAATCCGTTTTGGACCTGCTCCGTGCCCTAAATCTTTAGATCGCCATATCTTTTGATCAGAGCTCGATTTGCATGTTCTTTATATCAACAGAAAGATGTTGAAATTCTCTGCATTATTCTGGGATCAATCTCGAGTTTTGGTGCATCCGAGAGAGAAAATTGAGAAACGGATTTGACACGTGATAATGGCCGAGGCGATGTTTCAAAACCTGTTTTAATGCTAATGGGTCGCATTCTTCTTCAACACGGCCGAAGTGACATTTCAACACCAAATTAATGCAAATGGGTCACATTATCCTCCAAATCGGTGAAAACATGGCAGGGTATGGGTTGGTAAGGTATCCCATGCCGTTTTAATGCATATGCAGTCAATGAGGAGTGGGCTTGCATGTTTTCCCACGTTCCTGTCCCCTGGGCTTGATCCAGGCAATGTAAAAAGCCAGATTTGGCTGAAAAAAGAAAAGTTGTTCATTCTTTCTGCTCTACCCTCCCTTCTTTTCTTCTCTAGGGTTGAAAATGGAGTTCGAGCCTCCTCCCTTGCTCTGTAATGGCGTTTTGCCTCTTATTAATGGAATGATGTTCTGTGCAAACTTCAGGAGCAACAAAACATGTTTTGTGATGCATCTGTCCATCCTTCCTCTTTTTTGCTTGTTCTCTTCTTGCCTCTCTTCATTGCAGGTATTTGTGCATGTTTGAATGTTCATTGCGAGTGTCCTGGAGCCGTGTTCATGGAGTTTTGGGACATTTTCGTGTGAAATCTATCCTTGGGCCTCGTGATGCATCTCTGTCCATCCTTCCCATTGCTCACCTCTCCTTGTCCCATGGCAGTTTTGATAGATGTTCAACATTCTCCTTCTCTGGTGTATCACCGTTTTAGTGTAGGCTTTTGCTGTTTTTCCCTTCTCTCTCTCTCTCTGTCTCCTTGGCATGGTTAGATTAGGATTAGATTAGCTTGCCTGCACTGGAATAGCTTGTGGCAGGTAGTTTAGGAGCAGGAACCAGCCTTCTCTGGAGATTCCTCTCTCGGTTTCACAAGTCCCATGCTTGGAGAGAGGTTTCCATGTTATGCAATCACACTGGATGCCAAGTGATCAACCTAGAAACTTGATCTGCATCCAGGGGTGCTGTGATTTTGCACTAACAGTTTTGGCACGTCCGGTGGGACCTTAGAGGTCTTTCACTTCATATTTTGCAGGTTGGTGTGTTCTTGTGAAGATTTCAGCCTTTGGAGGCACTTGCAAACACATCTGGCGACTCCATCTGATCAGTAACCCATTTCTCTGAGCTTGCAGACCCGTTTCCATCCATTTTTCATCCATCTTTCTTTCCATCCCTTTCATTCTTTTCCATTCCATGAAGTTGTGCAATCATGACTTCGTTTCCATCATGGAATTCACATCAACAACAGCAATATATTCCACCTCCAACATGTTTTACAAATCCTCCAAATCAGCATTTTGAGCAGATTCAAGATCAGTATGCATACCCATATGAGCAGCAGTGCCAAAGTCATTTTGGCTATGAAGCTTTCCAAGAGCAAGAGTATGCATACAATGAAGACCATCAGATCCAAGATGCTGGTCTGTTGGAGAAAATCCAAAAGATGGAGGTGGGGATGGCGCAGTCCAGGGCTCAAGCACAAATGAAAGCTCTTGGAATCGGTTGTGGAGCACCCTGTCCGTGGGTGGGACCTTTTCCAAGGCATTACAGCCCTCAGGAGAAGCTTGACTTCATGATTGCAACGCTGCCTTTGCTTGCAAAGTGGATTGAAGAAATAGAGGTGTATGAGAGAAGTATTCAGCAACCTTGTCAACGGGTAAGCACATCTTCTCATGCCTTTTCTTTTCCTCTTTCCCAATCTATTTCATTTCAGCAGTGTAAAGTTTCAAACCCTCCATCTGCTGTCCCAAGTGTTGAATCCATTTCTCCACCCCCTAGTCTTCCACCTCATCTCGTTTCTTCTTTCCTTTTCCCTTCTAAACAGTCATCCCCTCCACAAGAGCTAACGAAAATACCCCCTCCTCCAAAGAAACAAGAGGTTTCACTGCCTCCACCACCACAAAAACTTGCAAAAATCAGTCATCAAGGACAGCAAGAAGAGGAGCCCAACAGAAAAGAAATAACAGACGACTTGAAGGTTTGGGCTGCCAAGTTTGGGATGACAAAGATCCCCTTGATGGTTAAGCCTACAGAAGAGGCTAGGGTTGGAGAACAGGTGGTGGTTAGGACTGATTTGGTTGCAGCAGAAGAAGAAGGTCTTGCAGTCCCAACTTGTCCTCTAGAGCAGCAGAATGAAGAGTTTGACTTGACAAACTTCATGCTAGAGGAAGAGTTTTATCAAGAGCAAGATTCTCTTCAGTAGTAGAGGAAGGAGAAGCTGCTACAAACCCAAAAGAAAAGGAGCACAATCTAGCCGTGGAGGAGAAAAGTGCAGATCCAAGGGCTTTGAGCAAAAAGGAGTTACGGGAGAACCTTCGGTTCTTCTTTCCAATTCATCTCTCTCAAGTTCTAAGATGAAGAGGAGTTTGATCTCTCAAACTCAATATTGGAGAGTGAAGGAAACCATGGTGGTCAAGTTGCAGATCAAGAGGACACCATGGAGGAAGTTGAAAACGAGCAGCAGGACAGCAATGAGGCAGTTTACCTGTCAGATTTGGAGGACTGTTTTGATGGAGAAGAACCGGTTGAGTTTTCACCATTCTCTCTTTCATCATCCACATTCCAAACACCAGAGCCTGCTGTCATGAAGGACAGCATTCAATTGCAGCAGCCTGCATCTTATAGCAGCTCTTTGGAATCAAAATTGGAAGATTCTAATCTTCCATGTTCTTCATTGGAGGAAGAGAAAGGACAGAGGAATTTCACCATTTCTTCCACAACATCCATTCAAGAGGGTCCACAAGAGAACTCCATTCTTGGAGTAGAAAATCAGAGCTATGGGCATATCAAACAGATTAGACCTTGCCCAATCAAGAATTTGGCTTCATTGGAGCCAAAGGAGAAGCCACAACCGATCATGCTCACTTCTGGGCATGAGGATGAGCTACAAAGTACCAAGGATCAGCTACCATACCTCTTCAATCCAAATGCAGAGCAACTAAAAGAGGTATTGGATTTTTCAGTTGATACCTTGATGATTTGGATAGAAGACCAGCTTCTTGTTGATTTTCCATCCATCCAAACAGCCATGATCAGTGCCAAATCAATTGCATGGCTGCCAATTTTGAAGAAAGGAAGCTATTTCTCACAACCAGATTTGGGGTTTGTTTAGCTTGCCTTTACTTCCAGTTAGAGTAGAGTAGCTAGGTTTGCTTTCAGCAGAAGAAGTGCTTGTGCACACTCTGCATGTTCCATTTGGGGCATGTATGATTTTCAGTTTTGTACATAGTTTTGGTGTTGCTGGTTTTGCTCTTGCACAGTTCATTTCAGTGGTTTTGGTGAGAACAACTCCATGCCCGGTGGGTTTCCAAGTGGCTCAGAGGGGAGATTTTCAAAGTTCAGATCAGTTTTCAGGCTTGCTTATGACTCCATGCCCAATGGATTGCTTCAGGCTACTGGTCTTTTCATCTAGCAGGCAGATGACCCCACTGAGTCGCCAAATTGTTATCCAAAATTCACCCCGGGTAATTTTGATAACATGCATCAGAATATTCAAGTCCCAGGCAAGTAGGTTGATCTAGGAAAAATTGTGAAAATCGACTAAGTCCTAGTCCTTGGGACAGTAGGGACATGTGGGACAGAAAGACGCGGATCAGCCGAAAAGCCTCCAGGCGGCCCACTAAGCATTTGGGACAATCGGGCCAGAAGTACGCGGCGGGCGCGAGAAGCCGATCCGGCCGAAAGAGGAAGAAAAACGACTAAGTGTTGCTCGGGACGTTCGGGACAAAAAGGCGCGAACCGGCCGAACTGGGTGAAAAGAGTCAAGTCAGTCCGAAAAGCATTTGGGACATCTGGGACAAAAAGACCCGAACCGGCCGGATCGGCCGAAATGAGGAACTTCAGTCCGAAACAAAGTGGGACAAGTGGGACAAAGGTACGCGAACCAGCCGGTTCAGCCGAAATCAGCACAAGGAGCACTGGGACATCTGGGAAAAATGGACGCGATGGACACGAAGGAGCCGAAAGAGCCGAGAACCAACCAGATCATGACACGTGTCACAAGGGAAAAGGTTAAAAGGTCAAAGGGCAAGTTTTGAGCACTGATCCGAACCAATGAGATAGTGCCACGTGTCCCAGCTAGGGCCCATAAGGAAATTTCAAAAGAAAGCCCACCAAAAGGTAGAGGAGAGAGAATCATGTGACCAATCAATGCGTGCCACGTGTCATCTAGGTGGCGAAGCGTGGGAAATATTTCAAAATCCGTTTTGGTCTGTTCCGTGCCCTAAATCTTCAGATCGCCATATCTTTTGATCCAGAGCTCAGATTTGCACGTTCTTTATATCAACAGAAAGCTGTTGAAATTCTCTACATGATTCTGGGATCAATCTCGAGTTTTGGTGTAGTCTGGAGAGAGAAAATTGAGAAACGGCTCTGACGCGTGATAATGGCCAGAGGCGACGTTTCAACAACCTGTTTTAATGCTAATGGGTCGCATTCTTCTTCAGCACGGCCATAAGTGACATTTCAGCGGCCAAATTAATGCAAATGGGTCGCATTCTCCTCCAAATCGGTGAAAATATGGCAGGGTATGGGTTGGTAAGGTATCCCATGCCGTTTTAATGCATATGCAATCAATGAGGAATGGGCTTGCACGTTTTCCCACGTTCTGTCCTCAGGCTCGACCTGCAATGTAAAAGCTAGATTTGGCTGAAAAAACGAAAATTTGTTCATTCTTTCTGCTCTGCCTCCCTTCTTTTCTTCTCTAGGGTTGAAAATGGAGTTGAGCCTCCTCCTTGCTCTGTAATGGCGTTTTGCCTCTTATTAATGGAATGATGTTCTGTGCAAACTTCAGAGCAACAAAACGTGTTTTGTGATACATCCGTCCATCCTTCCTTATTTTTCTTGTTCTCTTCTTTCCTCTCTTCATTGCAGGTATTTGTGCATGTTTGAATGTTCATTGCAGAGTCCGGAGTGTGTTCATGGAGTTTTGGGACATTTTCTGTGTGAAATCTATCCTTGGGCCTGTGATGCATCTATCCATCCTTCCCATTGCTCACCTCTCCTTGTCCCATGGTAGTTTTGATAGATGTTCAACATTCTCCTTCTCTGGTGTATCACCATTTTAGTGTAGGCTTTTGCTGTTTTTCCCTTCTCTCTCTCTCTCTGTCTCCTTGGCATGGTTAGATTAGGATTAGATTAGCTTGCCTGCACTGGAATAGCTTGTGGTAGGTAGTTTAGGAGCAGGAACCAGCCTTCTCTGGAGATTCCTCTCTCGGTTTCACAAGTCCCACGCTTGGAGAGAGGTTTCCATGTTATGCAATCACACTGGATGCCAAGTGATCAACCTAAAACTTGATCTCGCATCCGGGGTGCTGTGATTTTGCCCTAATAGTACCCAATTCTTTCTATCAATGTTGACCACCTTAGTTAGAATATTCTCAAGTTCTTGATTGGTTACCTCCACTTGCCCATTGGATTGGGGGTGATATGGTGATGATTTATGGTGCCCGATTTTGTAGATTTCAAGAAAGCTTCAATCATATTTGAAACAAATTGAGGACCTTGATCGATACAATGGCCCTTGGTTCTCCAAATTGCAGCAATATCCGATTGTAGAGACAACAACAACAACTTCATTGGTATATGCCAATGCTTGAACTTTAGCCCATTTGGTGATATAGTCTATGCATACCAAGAGATACTCCTTCTAGAAAGATGGAAGATCAAATGGTCAACAAAGTCAATACCTCATTTCTCAAATGGTCCTAGAACCAACCGAGAATTTAGAGGCATTTCAGAGAAAGTGTAGGTTTTCCCATTCATTGGCATGAATCACACCGCCAAACATACGTTTTGATATCTTATGGGGTAAGGCCAATAGTACCCTACTCCAAGGATCTTGTGAATTGTTCATTTCACTGAATAATGTCCACCTCTTGGCTCATCATGACACGGTCGCAAAGATTTCATGTACCTCATCCTCTCAAACACACCTACGAAGAACCATGTTAGGAAAAATTTAAATAAGAATCTATTACAACATTTATATGTTGCAGATCTGTTTCTAACCAATCGCCTTCTTTCCTTATAAGTAAAATAGGTAGGAAACTTCCCTGTTGTTAAATAATTCATGAGATCAGTGAACCAAGGAGTCTTAGTCAAGATAGCAAACAAGTGTTCATCAGGAAATTGGTCTTGGACTGCTTCGTCATCACCTGAAACATTTATTCTGGAAAGAAAATTAGCAACAACATTAGATTTCCCAGGCTTATCTATAATAGTGAGATTGAATTATTACAACAAGAGTAACCAGTGAATAAGCCTTCCACCAACCACTGGTTTGTTCATCAAATATCAAATGGCAGAGTGGTCAGTGTAAACAAAATTTTTATATCCAGTGATGTAATGATGAAATTTATTCAAAGCATAGATGATAGCCAAAAACTCTTTTTCCGTAGTAGTGTAATTCTTTTCTGTAGGAGTCAGATTTTTGCTGATAAAATAAATTACATACATATGATCTTCTGAGTCTTTTTGTCCAAGGAAAACACCCATGGCTATATTAGAAGCATCAATGTGGATATGGAAAGGTTGTCCCTAGTCAGGGCCATGTAAGATAGGGGTTGTTGTCAGCTTTTCTTTGATAGAATCAAATGCCTATTGACACTGAGGAGACCATTCAAAAACACAATCTTTGGTTAGTAATGAAAACATTAGGGTGACAATTTTGCTAAAATCTTTTATGAATCAGTAGTAATAACTTGCATGGCCAAGGAAACTTTTGATGTCAATCTGATTAGCTGGTGTAGGTAATTGGGTGATGACTGATATCTTTTTGGGATCCACCTGTATACCTTGGGCTGAAACATGGTGACCTAAGAAAATTCCTTGATCAACCATCATTAGACATTTTTCATGACTCAGAGATAGTTGGTGTTGTTCACATCAGCTTAGTATTTCTCAAGATTATTCAAAGATTATTCAAAAGTGGATCCATGGACAGTGAAATCATCCATGTAAACCTCAACACAATCATTAGCAAGATCTACAAAAATGGCCAAGACTACCCGCTGAAACGTAGCAGGGGCATTACAAAGCCCAAAAGGTAAGACTTTGTAAGTGAATGTACCCCAAGGGCACATAAAAGTAGTCTTATCTTGATCAGCAGGGGCAATACTAATTTTACTATACCCACTAAACCCATCCAAGAAGGAACATAAAAGTAGTCTTATCCGATCGGGACTTGGTCAATGAAAGGTAGGGGAAATAATCCTTATTGGTCACTTTTTTAAGTTCCTTGTAATCAACACATATTCGCCACTTACCATTCTTCTTGGGAATAATAACTAATGGGGAAACCCACTAACTATCAGATATAGGATAGATGAAACCTACCTTTAGGAGTTTTTCGATCTCAGTTTTGACTATGTCTCTCAATGTTGGATTGATTCTTCATTGCGGCTACCTTATAGGTTTGATGTCATTGGTGTAAATATGATGTGTACAGATGCTAGGATGAATTCCTTTCATATCAGTGTAATCCCAAGCAAAAGCATGGGAATGTTTCTTCAGAACCTCAAGCACCCTAGCTTCTTGATTGACCTCCAAGTCACTACCTATAGTCAGCTCTCTACCCATACTGACAAGCACCTGCTTGGTATCATTCACAAGAGCAAGCTCTGTACTAGTGATAAAAGAATTCAATGGGAAAACATGGGGCTGAAGCATGTGTAGGATGGATATGTTGTCAAAAGACAGAACCTTGGTTAAAGGACAATAGAAATTAGGAACTAAATGTTCGGAATTATAAGCATAGAGTTTCCTACTAGACTCAGCAGAGGTAATGTCTACCAGAGAAATAGCTAGAAGAGATGTCTAATGCTAGTATTCTAGATTCCGTAGCAGAGTGCTGATTTTCATAGTCACAGAGTCCTTAGAATCAGCCAGTGTATATGACTCCACAGCTTCCACCATATGATGTGCATCGTAATAGTGGCGAGAAAATAAGAACTCAAAGATTTAGCATCCAAACCACCCATACCTGGTCACAATTGTTTGTATAAAGATGGGCAGAAGGATATAATGAAATGTGTTTGGATTTCTACCCATTTAGAATTGTCATGTTGCCTGACCTACAGTCAATGTAAGTAGCAACCGTAGCTAACCAAGGTCTTCCCAAGATGACTAGATATCCCAACTTCCGAGCTTTAGGCTACAAAACCATGAAATCAACTAGGTACTCCCATGATTCAACAAAGTGACCATTATATCTTCAACCACACCATCAGGTACAACAATGGATTGATCTACTAACTGCAAAATAGTGTTGGTTGGTTGAAGTCCTATTAAGGATAGCAGAGTTAAACATTTTTTTGTGATGACATTAATAGTAGCACCAAGATCCACCAAAACATTAGATATTGACTGGTTGTTTATACAAATAGTAATGACAGGACTCCTAGGATCCCCATATTTTGGTGAGATAAGGGTGCCAACAACTAAATCAGCCAAATTCCCTTTGACTCTGACAATATTTAGGTATTTATTTTTCCTTCCTGGTGTCTTTATACACTCATTTCTAATGGTTTGGTTTAGTTCAGGGATGTCCCTTATTACACGCAGCAGTGGAACCTCAATATGTACTTTTTTCAATTCCTGAACTAGTTTTGTTTCATCTATAGTTTGAGTGTCTTGTAATCGCTCAGGAAAAGGGGCTATAGTCTGTTTGGGTATTTGATCATCCTATTTATCTGGCATTGGTGAAGAACCAATGTTACCCTCAAGGTTCTCTTCCTTATCGGCATCATCGTGGCAATTCTGTGATAACAACAGGAGGGTTCAATATTTTCCAGATCGTAGTCATAAATTACCAATAGTGTTAACCTGCATGGTGTTACCTGAGTCTGTGTCATCAATCGAAGTCTGTTGATTTTTAGGATTGGATATTGGCTGGGCCGGAAGTTGTGTTTGTGTTTCTTGTCCTTGATTTTGGTAGGCTTGAGGTGGAGGCATTAAAGCTTGTTGTGGCTGCTGGAACCTGTGTTGTTGATTACCATTTTGTGGTGGTGCCCAGGACTGATTTTGGCTAAAATTTTGTTGAGGACCCCACTGCTGATTGTGCCAAGGATTGGCTGTGGGTGGTGGAGCCCAACCCGGCTGAGTGTAGGGATTTGTCCAAGGTGGTGGATATGGATAAGTCATCCAGTTTGAGTTTGCCCACTCGGAGTTATTCCCAAGAAGACTGAGAGGCTTGATTCGCCATGGCATTCTCCGGGATTCTGAGTTGGTCTAGATGGGAACCCACCCTGATTGTTTGGTCTTTGGACAAAATTTAATTCAGCACTTGTTTGAGAGATGGCATTCAAACCTCCCTTCAACTATGGTAAAAGTGTGCAATGCTTAGTGTCATGGTCAGTAACTTCATAGATTAAGCACATGTCTGTGACATCCAAAGGACATTCTCTCAAGGGGTGTCTTTTCGACATTTAGGGAAATACATGTCCAATGGTTCTTTCAAGAGGGGTGGATTTTGCCTTGAGTCCATCTATGGTGGATGTTAATTGTAGCAGAATGTCTGTTTTCATGTTGGCCATTTCTTCTAGAAGTTCAGAGGTACCCAAAGACTTGGATGTTTGTTTTCTTCGTATTCCTCCACGTGTTCTAGAATATCTTCTACATAGCTCAGTGATTTGTTCCATGGTGAGTTTATGCATGTCTCCTCCTCCCATGAGATGGAGGGAATCCTTGGTTTCCTCATCCAATCCTTTCAAGAAAGATTTTTTTAGTGATGTCTGCATGTAACTCATACCCACTGTGTTTATGGAGAAAGAGGAATCTATCCAGATAATCCTCTAGATTCTCATCTTCCTTTTTTTGTATTTGGAAGAACTCTTCCTTCCTATCCCTTCCCCTACAATAGTCTTGGTACTTATCTAGGAAGGTTGTTTCCATGGCTTCCCAGGAATTAATGGAGTTAGACGGTAACCCCATAAACCATCTCATAGTAGAATATTTGAGAGTGGAGGGAAATAGTTTGAGTTTTTGATTGTCAGTTTGGTAGTCATATGTCTGGCACAGGATTTTAAATTCAAATAGAAACTGATCAGGGTCTTCTTTGGTCATTCCTCGAAAGAGGGGGAGGATGGATGGTGAGATGTTTTTCATGGGTGCATCCTCATCTGCATCGAGGACAATGGGGTATGTAAAGGTTCATCCTAAAGGTTGGTCTTCAGCATTCCCAAGGTCCCCATTTGAGTGGTGTGAAGAGGATACAAAATGCTTAGAAGAGGTTCTAGGCATTGAGTTGGAATCTGTATCACTCTCAGTGTTTCTTCCTTATGAAGTGTCTAGAGAGAGTTGTTGAATTTTACATGCTATAAATCTCCCTTAGTTATCTCATAACCTATGCATCTAGTTTGGTTGGTTTAAATCGAGATCTGAGAGAACTAATGGTTTCCTATATGAAATCCATTAACACCCATAGCATATGGAAAAAAATAATGGAGCTTATGGTTATAGTCTTCGGCAACGGTGTGAAAAATGATGGGTCATCGTATTCTTCCAATCATTTAACTGACATAATCTTTGTCAGTGTCATTCTAAACTAGGGTTGTGTCCTAGGCAATATGCAATGGAGTCTAGGAGAACTAGTTATATGTTGGGTCTGTTGGGGGGTTGTTTAGTTTAGTGACTATTCTATGGAAATGTAGTTCAAATCTACGGAAATTAAATACAATTCTACAGAATTCAACTATTTGCAATGAAAGGAATTTTAACAACTAATCTTCTATTGTAAAATGAAATACACACACACTTATTCTTAACAAATGAAATCACAACTGAATAAATGGAACTTTAGCAGAAAGCAAGACTATTCGTTAACTAGATTTGCATAACAAAAGCATCTAGATTTACATAAAAAAGCATCTATTCTAAGTGAAAGCAGTAATGGAGAAAGCAGATATAGTTAATCAAAGCATGCATGTAAGATTTATCAAATGACAATTGTAGTAAATCTAATCAAAGAATTGTATGCATGAACTCAAAGTAACCTCGTATCTCCTCGGTTGAGTGGGCCCTTGCTCTTCCTCGGGATAGAGGGATTAACAACTTATGATTCTCAAAATGTCATGGCTTTCATTAACTTAGAAATAAGTTCATAACATAGACAAGATAAAAAAATCAAGAATTGTATGTAGATAATCTCCTTCAATAATCAAAAAGTGGTACTACCAAGTTCTGAAGACGAATTCTTCATATAGATAATGTTGGTTACAAGATCCACCATATCAGGCGGCATTAAACATTTTCCATCAAATTCTAGTTAAAACACATAAATATCTATGGGCCATTAGGATCACGCCCAGGCTAATAGGTCAATTTCATAGAAAAAGTATTCAACCACATGCTTGAACTCGGGCTTCTTATCCACCAGCAACTTCCATCATTCCTTGCACACATCATCACGTTTGATCTCACAAATACAGTTAGTAGGAGGTTCATGTGATAATCGGTTTTCATAAACTATAGTAAGGAAAATGCATAAAACCTACTAAGATATAACTACACAAAACATCCCCATATACTAATAAGTCATATCAAAAAGAGTATTTTTAGCTTGAAGAAATGATATTAATGAGCCAAACAATTCACTCATCAAAGGACATTCATATGATGCATGTGAAAAGATGTGTAGTACTCTATAATGTGTGAATGACTATAGATCACCTAGAATGGTGATTATGTGCCCCTCATGACACAACTTGATACATTGATGGAAGGTGGAGGGAATGGCCTGCATGACATGGATCCATGGGCATCCCAAGAGCATGTTGTAAGGAAGATCCAAGTCAAGGACATGGAATGTTGTATCATGATACGTTGGCCCTACTTCCATTGGAACCACTATAGTACCTATTAATTCTCACTCTTCATTATCATATGATGTGATTGTAATAGTTTTAGCACCTAGATCTTCATTTGAATGGCCTAACTGCTTAATCCACTTCAGTGTGCAAATATTTAGACCATACCCATCAACCACAAGAACTCTCTTTATTTTACGATGAGTAACAACAACCTCTATATATAAGGGTAGGTTATGCTCAAGGTTATTATATGGGATTTATTTTTGATCAAAGGTGATATGATCATTAGAATCAAGGTGTGTGACCATTGCTTGCAAGTGTGCAGGATCTACTTTTGTGGAGACTCCTGAACTTTGAAGTATTTTATACAATATGTTCTTATGAGCAGTAGAGATCTTAAGGAGATCTAGGATCAAGATTCTAGTTGGTGTCTTCTCTAATTGTTCTATCAAATTATATTGGCCTTCCTGAGGAATGGGTAGAGGGTCTAGTATCACTAAACAAGCACATCACATACCTACAAAGTATAAATTTTCTTTAAGAGCTTAATGGTATTAACCTATTGATCATATGAATGGACACAACCTATAAGAGAGGCGAAGGGTTTACCATTTGAAGGGTAAGTGTTTTCAATGGTTCTATAGTCATTAGATGCTTTCCTATGATCTAACTTCTTATTCTTTTTATCTCCATGGTTAGGAAAGGGATCTTTTAATATACCCATCTTCTCATTAGGAACCTATCCCGAGTCGAGATGGTGAATATACAATGATCTTACCCTTTTCGACGAGGTCTTGGATATAGTGTTAGAACCTTAGGCATCTATTAATTTTGTGTCCTTTGACATGGTGGAAATCACAGTATTCATGCTCTTTGAACCAACCTGGCTTAAGAACATCTTCTACATATGGGCATCATCACAGCTTAGTTATTGCACCAAGTTCACAACATTTAACTAGTTAAGTATAATAGATAGTGATTCAGTTAGAGGTGTAAACGTGTGTTTTGTAGGTGCCTTTGGGCAAGGTCCTTGTGAAAGCTTTAAAAGCGGACCAGTTTGTACAACTTGGAATCTCTTGGAGTCTGTGATGCCATTACCAATGACATTTTTTTATTGAGGAACTTTGGTTTATCATCGGATTTTGTTTTTGTTTTTCCTTTGTAATTGGTTTGAGTGTCCCCTTTGCAATAAGATCCTTTTGATCGACAATATTTCTCTATAACTTCTTCAAAGTTAGATCCGCATAGTGAATTTGCAAGTGAAAGGCTATTTCTAGGTTCAAATTAGGGATGAATATGCTTACTAACTATTTTTATGGAAGGACACAAGGGAAATGACTTTCCATTTGTAAAAAACCTATGAATGTTTCATTAGGTATTTATTTTGCATTACAAAGGTCATTCATGGTGATATCACTCTCCATGTTGAAAGAGAAATGTTGCACAAATTTTTCAGCAAGTGTAGGCCATGTCGTGATCAATCCCTTAGGTATACTAAAGAACCATTCTAATGCCTTTACTCCTAGGTTGTGAGGAAATAGATGTATCAAGTAGTTATCACTATAAGTGACTTCTGGAAAGCCATGTAGAAGTCTTTGACATGATTATGAGGATCACCTTTACTTTTATACTTGTCAAATTTGGGGATATTAAAATGTTTTGGAAATGGTTTTTGCAACATATCCTTATCAAAGGGGTAAGGACATAGTTCTTCGTATAAGTATTTTCTATTGTGTCCTACATTTCTCTCTTGTAGAGTAGTAAGCGTATTCTTCATCAATTACAACTCTTGTTGAATGATTTGTTCCTTTGTGGGTGATATTGGTCTATTCACTTTAGCAACTTTGAAAGTTACATCATCATATGGATCCATGTGAAACTCACTTGATTTTGTTTCAAGTCTATCTTTATGCACATTCTTACTTGAAGAGCCTAAGTTTGCTAACTTTTGACTGAGTTTCAATATCTATTTGTGGATGATATCTTCTTTGATTAAGGGATCATCTTCTTTGTCAAACCTAGGAGGTAGTGAGTCCTTGCACTCACATTCAATTTTTACTTTGTGTGAAGCCTTAAAGTAAGGTCTTTGCAAATCACTTATTGGTTTTGATAGTTCATCTTCAATATTTTTGTGATGTTTTCCCAAAGTGGAAGCATACCCTATATCAAAGGGGTTATCCATGTCTATGAGGGATGGTCATGGTTGCTCTTCCATTTCGTGGTTAACGTTGTTTTAACCACTGCTTTGTGCTCTTGCAGAAGCTTGGATCCTAACTCAATAACTCTTGCGAGTACTTGATCTTTGTTATAATAAAGGAGCTCATCGAAGCAAACTAGGTCTAACTTATGTTGTTCCTCAAAAGAATTAGAATCTTCTCCACTATGATCAACCAAAGGTTATGTGTCTTTGACTTGCGAAAAGAGAGGTTCTAACTTATGTCCAGTGAATGGGTACGATGAAAAATGATTTTTTTCTAAGTCATGCTCATCTGATTTAGATGCCATTTTCATGATTCTAGGCATCAATTAGTCTAAGTTTGCACTAGGTTTTGTCTAAATGTATCAAGTTATACGAACCTAGGTGTATGTGATATGAGTCATTTAAATTCCCACTATCTTGAAAGATGTCCTAAGTACACAAAATATGCAAATGCTATTTGTAATAGGAACAATCACGTAAATTCTCTAGTAGTCAAACACTCAAACTATTTTAAAACACTTTATACCTTAAGCTATGGTTTCAATGATAGGTGCATAAATCAGATAGTGACAATACCCTATCAATACCTAGGTTGAGTTGAAATATCAACAAGATCTAAGCACCAAAGTTGTATTGATGCGATCTCTCCATGAGATATACTATGACTAGTTCAAATGCCGACAAAATCTAAGTTTTTGATAATGGAAGTTGTAAATGCAAATAACATAACAACACTACCCCGACACGTTAACCAAGATTTGGAAAAATAAAGGTGTTAGTATCAAGATGATTCTACCATGACACAAAAAAATGTAGTATCAACACTCTCAAAATACCTTAGACATTATTGGGATCGAAACTAAATACAAGTATAGCAAGAAGTTGTTAGTCATATGAGAAACATAACAATACAATAAGGAAACTTATATCAAGTTCTCAAAAGATGAAAACAAGATGTAAGTATCACAATTATATGGCTAAAATGTGAGTAGAGTAACAACTCAAAGGTGAAATAGTGATGAAAAAATCCTAGCTATGAAGACAATCCTGAAATCAAAATCACGTAGTTATCAAAGATATAAGGACGTATCCATGTACTTTAGACGTTAAAAATTCAGCTGCAAATATGGATGAGCATAAATGGAAAAAAGTGGCAAACATTATCCATGACAACACTCTAGAAAGATACCTTCTTCTATACCAATTGGGTAACAAGAACACAAAGGTATACATTAAAAGATGAAAATAAACTCAGTGAAACTTGGGCATAGTTTCACCTCATCCGAAGGTGAGAAAGAAACCAAGTGAAGTGATACGTCATTTAATTTTGTGATGAGAGACACTTATATATAACTTAAGTGGATTCATTTACCATGTTTGAAAAACAAGGCTTTGAATCCAAGCAAGTTATCACTTCATGATGGTTTTATAAGACACGATAATGGACTAGCAAAGTGGGCTCCTTAACAAAATGGCTTTCCTAAACAATTCACTCAACTAGGTGTCAACATTTTGTCTAATGCAAGCTCAATTTGCTAAGAAAGTCACAATGAATAATCTTGGTTTATCTCAGCTTTACTTTACCCCCTTCGATACAATGAGAAACTAGTGTGTTTAGTTGTATCGTCACTGGGGTCACGATATGGACAACTTTGACTCTAAACTCACAATGTATGACTAGTCAAGTGGGTAAGCGGAGTGCTTCCTATTTCATCCATGAGGTTACTCAGTGGTGGATTACTTTATGGTTCTTAGAACCACCCCCATTTTTTTATATTAAGGCATTATGTCAAAGGCGTTATGTTCTAATTAAGCATATAGGGACGTACCCTTTTCTAAAACCTGTAATACAATGTTATGTTCATGGTGTGTTTTTTATCTTTTTAACTTAATGTGATTATAAGTAGCACACCATTTGGAAACCTATAACAAAACATGTATTAGAAAATTTATGGATTGAAACTCCTTTCTTCAACAAATGAATTTGGTCCTACACGCGAAAGGTTAGTAATTTTATACAAAAAGCAAGAATATCAAAAGAGAGTTTACGTGTTGTTTTTATTCCCAAGGTCACCAAAAAGGTGCGAGGGAAGAGCATACACAATGCAAAAAACTCAACTATAAATATGTAATGGAAAAATACTTGAAGTAACTTGTGAAAAGGAATTTGTTTTAACCAACTTTTGAAGATTAATCCATTATGAAACATAAATCAAGTGTTTTGAAAGAAATAAGAAGGTTTTGGAAGCATTTTTGGTTCCCAAGATCACCTATAAGGCATGAGGGAAGAGCATACATGCTTCAAAGACCTCAATTAATTAAGAAATGAAACACTTAACTAAGTTAATCAAAACAAAACCAAAAAACCCTACAAACAATTGTTAAGAACCTACAAACAAGTTAGCAAAAAAAAATAAATTTGATCTTACATCTCGTAACAAATTTCAACTATTAATGCAAACACCTATGTGCTTAGACTAACGTATGTGCCCCTAACTAATGGAAACATGCCCTCACCGATAGATACGTGTGAAAATAGAATATGACTATGGGTTTTGACACCTATATGGGAAGAAACATGTGTTTTATATGGTTTCAATGGATGCTCACCCCAATAGATTGGTATGTGGGCAGGGTTAAATTCTAGGTGAACATAATTTTTGACAGAAACCTATGCATATAGAGAATCGGTATGCGTGCATTTATCTGATACTTACACGTGGGGTTTAAGATATGCGTCCCTTTGTAAGACAACCGACAGTTCAAAGTACTGAGACTAATGGATGCATGGAAAATCAATGTGTGTGTGCCTATTTTGATGAATGTGTTTTGTTCAGGCACCTCCTCATACCCATATAAAAACCTCCAAATTCATGGCAACGAAAAATTTAAAGAAGCAAACATGTTATATTTCAGCTATTAAATCTTATTTCTAGCTTTAATGCATTAAATGCTTTATTAAAAGGAATATTTATTCCATTTAAAATGTGAAATTTGTTAAAAGACAAGTTTTTAAACCCTAAAAAGCATAAAAGTGGTTAGAAATGGACATGTAAATCCTATAAAATACTTAAAAAGTATTATGGAGTAAAGTCTCACCGGCAAGCCAAATGGGAACAAGGAAATAATTTGCAAAAGATATGAAAATAGGGTAAGAACACTCAAGAGGCCCCAAATATTTAAAAAAATAGTTCAATGGACTATCAGATAAGAGATAAAAAAGATTCATTACTTTGTATGCATTAATCTTGAAGTAAATAAACAAATCTAGCTATCCTCCACCCTTGAAAGCTTTATAAATGAATCGAGTTAGATTTTAAACAATTAGTTTATGATTATGAGAATGGAATCTCTCCATTAATGGCTAAAGAGCCACATGGTTTCTTCCATTTACTCAAACTTAAATGGAAATAGCAAAGAAAAGCAATATTAGCTCAATATGAAAAATGAAGAAAATCTCTAATCCTAGCAATAATATTATAGTTTAGCCTAGAGAGGGGAAGTGTTCTTAGAAAATGACTTGGGGTAGTGGGGTATTTATAGGTTTTGATTTCCAAGAATGGAAAGGTTTGGGTGAATGTGGGACAAAAGGATAGTCCAAAAGTCACTTTTAGGTTTAGAAAAGGTCAAAACATGATTAGGACTAGTTAAACTAGGTTATGCTAGTTAATCATGTTTAGAGAGGAATTAGGGGTTTAAGAGGGTTTTGAGAGGTCTAATAAATCCAATGAAATGGATTGATAGTATAGGAAGTTAGTAGAAATAGTCTAGAAGGGTATAAGAAAAGGGTTTAGTCAATAGGAGGCTATAATAGCATGCTTAATTGATTATAAGAGGAATACGACCAAAAGAATGTCGTAAGAGGGGAGTTAGATAGGTCTAATTGACAAGATGTCATCAATTTGCGAGGAGTGAGATAGTTATCACAATATTAAGAATAATATTGGGTCAATAAAAATATAGGTGTCTATAAGTAGGTTGAAGCTATCCATTTAACCTCAACTAAATCAAGACCCATCATCAACTTCATATAACAATACATCATATGTCGTTTTGGTGTTCCGCATAAAATTGTCAAAGACAATGGAAAATCATTTTAAAAAAAGTAAATTAAGAAACTCTATGACACCTTCAACCTCATACTTAGCTTCTCATCATCACCGTATTATCCTCAACAAAATGTCCAGGCTGAAGCCTCTAACAAAACACTCACTAAAATCATCATGAAAAAAGTGGATGACGCAGGCAAGAATTGGCATCTCCAAATCCCATTTTCCCTTTGGGCTTATCAAACTATCATCTGTAATCCTATAGGTGCTACACTCTTTTCACTTATCTACAAATCGTGAGGTTTTCCTACCCCTCAAAGTCCAAATTCCTTCACTACATGTATCTCTTAAATATTTCATTTCCAAAGAAGAACATTTATAAGACCACTTAGCACAACTTGAGTTATTAGATGAAAAATGTATAATAGATCTTGAACATCACCAATTCTATCAAGAATGTGTAAAATTTTCCTATAATAAATATGCCAAAGAACTTGACTTTAAAATTGGTGATATTTTTCTCAAAGAAAATCAAAATGTCACTACTTTAGAACAAAGTAAACATGGAAAGTTTTCCCCTAATTGGATCGGTCCATATGTCACCACTCATAAGTATGGGTCAGCAGCATATTGCCTTGCTTCCATTGATGGTCAAAATGAAAACAAACCTTTAAATGCCTTAGAATTGTGGGCTTTCTATTGTTAAATGATTTATCATAATGACAATAGTTATAGATCTTATTCCACCATCAACTAGCCAACCTATCATCGTAATAATTTGAAAGTATGTGGTTTTCCATCACTATCATTAAATACACCTTAAATATGAGCACAAAGGCTATGTTCATTGCATCTGTCACTATGGATATGATCCTCATTCATAATAGCTCGTAATCATTATGTGCATCTAACCTTGTATTAACTAAAAATATGACATGGGGCACACATGTGTAGCTCACATATTTACATCTTTCCCCTTCTTGAAATGGTCTATTAGGGTTTTACCCTCAACTCAAAATAAAACTAAAAATATCCATGGATGCTCTTATCAAAATTCACAATAATAGACTAATCCCTTGAAGGATATCTACTTAAAAATAAAAAATACTATTATAAAATAAAATTAGATTGATCCCTCGAATGATGACTGCCATCCAAAATAATAGATCAATCCCACAAAAAATGGATATCTTGTCAATATAAAAATAAAAGGTCAAAAATGTAGACCATACCCTCAAAGGATGGATACCCATGTAAAAATGCTTCCGCATCGATCAGCCTTCAAAAATTCAAAATATCAAAAGAAATCCTAGGAAAGCTTCTCGCATTGATCAAATTTCTCATTACATGAAAATTACCGCATCAATAAATTTACGTCAAAGTAAAATATGTAAAGCTGGGGCATGTCTCTATGAACCCGTTAAAAAGAAGAACCCTCTTCCTACATTGATCTACACATACATAAATCCCCTTTCATGTCCTAGGAATGTACAACCACATCATTCCTCTCTTTGACTAAGATCTTGTGTAACTACCCATTGACAATCTCATTTAATATTTATTGCTAAGGCTATAAGTGTAAGTTCTTTCACATTTATTACACCCATCACATATGTATCAAATCCAATCAAAGGAAATCATTTCATTTTTACCCTGTCTCATTAGTCATATTTTGATAAAATCCATCATGAGATCACTTTTTAAGACATGTCATACACAATAATTTAATCTCTACTTAAACATTCCATCACATTTTATAAAGATAGTTAACTTTTTTAAGTTAGCATTTTGTATCTCTATATCTATACATCTACATGTCAACATCTATAATAATCCAACATTGCGCACAATTTTACCTCAAGGATTTAGTTTGATACCTTAAGGGGAAAAATATTCTCTACATCGGTATGGCGAGGTTTTTAGGATACCCATAAGATGTGATGAAATTTTTTGCACTTTGTGAAGAATGTACTAGACTTATTTTCCCTACAAGTAAGCCTACAAATCACAAACACTTACAAAAAAATAAAATTAGTAAAATAAGGTGGGCAAGTTGCATGGCAAAGGCCGAATCCCAAAAGTCAAGAGACTGCCTTATGCAGATGTCAACCTAATTTTAAGACATTTAAGCTTTATTGATGACAATTTGAAGTACAATACAATAAATGGAAAATGTGATTATTTATTATCACTTATTTAAGTGATTACATACATAAGATGATAATGATGGAAAAACAAGACTAGAATTCAAAGTTAAAATCTAAGTCGAGTGTACAAGTTCTCAGAGAAATTTGAGCCTATGGAACAAACTAGATCCTCTTCTTCAGTGAAGTAGGATTCAGGCTCAGAGATATAATCCTCTATGAAGAAATCATATATTTCTTCCTCAATATCCTAGAGGTGTGTAATATTGGTATCGGTATTTGGAATAATGATGTGGTTGTTGGTTTCAAACTCGATTCAAATGCAAAGTGTAGTATTCTTGGTATGTCTAAGCCAGCTTCATAATTGTATTCAAACTATGTGAGGTCAACTTGGATCCTTTAAACCTCATAATACACCTCCCAAAATTATTTGGTTTCTTTGCGGATGTATTTAGATGATGCAAATATGGCCTCCAAATGATCAAGGGGTACAACATGGATGGCACAAAGTTCTAGGTCATGTAGCAAATCATACTACTCCCAATACAAAGGATGACGGACAATGGGAAGCAAATCAAAACTGGTAATAGGATAATTGTCACCTCCTATGGCCATCTGATATCATCATGCTTGACAACATGTTAGAAATGACAAAAAAACAAGAAAATATTGTTAGGTAGATTATATGAAATGTGGGATAGAAAAATAGTGTGCAGAATCGCTTAATGATAAGGATAATCACAAGTGATTACTGTGAATTCTAGCAGACTATAGAAACAAGAATTAAAACTCAATCAAACTATGATTTCAATGGATTTTTAAAGCATAAGTAAGATGATAATTAAAAGATGAACAATATTACCTGCTAATGGAGACATAAACTAATAAAAAAAATGATTACCTTGTATGAATGATTAAATTGGATGGAAAACGAATGAGAATGGTTGGACAAAAATGATGGTCAATATGTCGATCATGTTGTCTATTTTGATGCAACGTAACAATAGTGGAGCTTTGTTGAAGGTGCTTGATCTCTGAAATTTTTATGAATGAATGTAATTTCCCTACAAAATGTGAAAATCCTCCCATAAAGAGGCTATTAAACTTGTTTATATAGATCATCATCGACTAGGATAATTACCGATGATTTAGACAAATCCGAAGTTAGGGGATCAAATGGAGTGATTTCTTACTATTTTGATGTTGATTTGGGAGGATTTCAAAGGAAGTTGGGATGTTAAGTGGGAGAATCTTGAACTAAGACTAGGTTAGTTAGGATGAAGATAGAGGTAATTTTTAGAAGGTTTTTAATTTTAAGTTAGTTCTAACTAGTTAAGTGTGGGAAGGTGGTTAGGGATAAGCTAGAGGTAGTTAGGTGTCATTTATAGAAGGTTGCTAAAACTAGCTAGTTATAACTAGTGAATGTGTCCAAGTTAACATGGTGAGGTGTGAGGGTGAGGTGTGAGGGTAGGATTAATTAATTATTTATTCTAGAAGTAAGGATGTGGTGGTGTATTTAATTAATTTAAAAGGAAGTATGGAAAAATGACCTAGGCCAAAAAGTGTCGTAAGTAGCGTGTATTAATTATTGATTGGAAATGAGTTTAGATAGTGACAGTGAGGGACTGTAAATTTTTAGTTTCTACATTTTCCCCTTTTTTTCGATGTTTTTTAGCAAATCATTAGACAAAAATTATGAGAAGGTTGTGTTGGTATGGGTGATTATTGTAACGCAATACAATTAACACCAGTGTGTTTTGTTTCAAAAGACTCCCCCTGTCAAAGTGGGTAAAAATTGGGTACTGGAGAATGAATTGATAGGGTGTGAAGGGCTTAACATCTATAGACATTTGACTCTTTACCAAGTAAAATTGGTGAACATGAAAACCAAGTGACAAGGACCAAAGGGCTCATCTCCCATAAACGAATGGTAAATCCTGATATTTGACTATGTTGGTTTGGTTGAAGATTTCAAGGGTTAAGGCCTATTAAAAACATGGCACACTTGTGAAAATGGTGAAAATGACATGGTTTTAGGCAATGTAGGCATGAATGCCCAAAACAGGTAAATCATTGGCGATTAGTGTAATCACCGATGATTACATTGAGTAAAAAATGGGATTACAAATAACCAAAAGGTATTGTTATTTACCTTATTGTGATTGTTGGTGAAAGTAACTTGTTGGACCCCTACATTAACTAAGTACCTAAGACATGAAGGTTTGTGGCACGTAGAAGTAGGGTGCAAAGGAACACACATAAGTAGCTTTTGGGATGCGCAAAGGCTCACGTGCCCGGGAAGATTAGATTTAGGCCTTAGTGGGTTTTGGACAACGAGGTAAAGATGATTTTAGGGAATGGATGGAAAAGTGGCCAAATACAGTTGTGGATAATATTTGGAGACTTGCAGCTCAAGAAAGGGATATATTCCAAGGCATCAATACAATTATCATGAAAGGATAAGGATCTGAGTTTGTTATGGATGAGATGGCTCTTACATGTTAAGGATACTCGATTAGTGATGAACATGATAACATTTGGCATATTCTTGAGTAATGGGTGGGTGATCATGGGAGATTCCTTAAGGCATTCTCTTATAATGATGAGCGGAAAGAAGAGATTCCTTAGATTTCCTCTTTATGGATGGTCTTGCATGATATTAGGGTGAAAAGAAAAGGGTGTGAGAGAAAGACAAAGATAGCTAGTGAAAATATGTAACAAGTAATCGTAATCTCTATAATGAATCAATTATAGAGAGCATGTTAAAGCTTTGCTACATGTGAATATCTTCATATATAGAACTCTTTTGATGTAATCTTAGCTACTATAATTTGATAAATGAATATAATGGAATGATTCTCAAGAATGCGTGTGATGGATCTTGATCTCGTGCATTTTATTTTATGTTCACGGGCATAATATTTCTTTTCTTGATGTTAATCGTGATTTAGTTCTACTTCCATTGTAGTATGATCATGTTATTCTATGTTCTAGTGCATTAGACTAGGATTTATTTCTTAATCTTGATTCCAAGAATGGGTGTGTTCATTCTTTGTTCATATAAATATCCCCTTATTAAGGGAGAAAATTCTCACAAAGCTCACATAAAGGAGGGGCTTGGCACCCACGCGTACCTCGGTGAGCATCAAAACTAGTCCTGGATGATGTGGCGACATGTTTGGGTTTTATTGATGAAGTAAGAGGTAAACAGAGACTACATTTTGGTTCCATTATCGGGACCTCTTTTTGAAGTTGTTGTGAGAATGGTGTGTGATGATGGAGCGCTTGACCTTTGACAAGTATTGAAGTGTGGCTTAAAAGCATAGACGATGAGTTTTCTTATAGATTTAATACTAGATCGAGTTTGATACACGTAAATGGATAGAGGACCACCGTATCATGAGTTGTATGAGACATTTTTTTGTTGTTTTCCAATGGACCTCGGTATGGACATACAAAAGAATGTCTCATACATCTCATGATACAGTGGTCCTAGATCAACATATACATCTTCGGTCCATACCCGAGGTCTATAGTTCCATTCAACATATACATCTAGGTTAAGTTGGTACTATAGACCTCGGTATGGACCCAAGATGAGTATCAAAGGTTGTACAATGTGGATCACCGATGGAGTAGAGTGTTGAAAGTTACACATTAGAATACATGATTTCTAGGTATTCTTTCTTAGAAATTGTTGATTTTGAGTTCCTAATGGATCCTAGAGGATCGTTCTTGCATGTTATCCCTTTAGCTATCAAGATCCTAGTTATTACTGAGTTTGGAAGCCTTCCCTATGGTTGGCTAAAGTATTGCTAGGCGCAGGGTGCGGAAGCTAGTTTGGTGAAATATGGTGGATCCTATGGTGGATAAGGATAGAGAAGAGAGGTGACTCAAGTATGATGAAGCATGAGAGATGTATTTGGTGAGACAATGCAAGGTTCTTTGGAGTGATGGAGATACAGATAAAGATGTTGAGGGAAGGATTTTAGGTCTGCGTTCAAGGCATGAGATCTGAGTAGTTTGTGCTACCCCATCTTGGCAAGCATGAGAGACTTACCCCCTTAAATTCCAAAGTGAAATTTCATCATGTGAAGAAAGAATATCCATAGGCATGCATCCTAGACCACCTTGTAACCAAACCCCGGTGTTTAGCCATATAGATTTTGAGGAAAACGTTTCTTATTTAGTTGTTAGTGGTATTGACATTGGTGGTCAAACAACACCTAGGAGGTATAACTTTTCATTTCCATCTATGGTCACTCAAGTGTTTTCCTTTTTTGGAGGTATCTTTGTCGGCACAACATTTGGGAAAATTCTAGGTTCAAAAGTTTAGGTATTGCATCTATATTTATAATGGGAAATACATCCGGTAGTGTCTTAGTATCACTGACCATTGGTACGTAGTTTAGTGTGATGATGGGGATGTAGGGTACAAGCACTTCAGGCCCTTTTCGTACTACAAGAGGAGGATCTGGTGGATCTAGAAGAAAGAAGTTAGTGGGTCTAGTGGATCCGGTGATAGAGACAACATGGGAGAAAATCAAGGCCCCAAAACCGAGACGGTAAGGACCTCAACCACCTCAACAAAGGTTTTATGAGATGTCCTTACACTTGCCTAATTACAAGGGTTTGGAAGATGATACAGAGAATGTTCATAAATGTGAGTTACTATGGCACACGAAGGGTATCACTTCCTAAGAGAGGAAGGAAATTTAGTTTATAACTATGTTGCAGTAAGGGCACGTACATAGTTGGCACCGAAAATATGATCCACACTAGATGGTGGTGGATTACACTATGCTCCATGATGCATTTTTGGTAGAGTTCCACATTCCGAGTTTGAACAGAGAAAAGCATCGGTGCCTTGAAATAAATTTAGCAAGGGATGGAAGAGAGTGTGTTGGAGTATGACGTGTATTTTAAGACTCTATTATTAAAGTTTTCTTATGATATTCATCCTTCTCAGCATGCTCAGTGGTTCGTCGATAGGTTAATAATGCCATTCCAAAGGGTGCTTTCACATAAGACCTTAAAATACCTGTGCGAGGCCTTGGAGGTTACCTTACATGCTGAGGCCATGGGAAGCATGGATACCAAATCGAGTCTATTTATTGAGTACCATGGCAAAGCAACTAGAGAAATTATCTAAAAACTCGGGACATGAGACTCACGGTGGGCTATGGTACACAAATTATGAGGTAGAGGGGCATACAAAGGATAGTTTTCTACAAATATCAAGTACGTGACATGATGGTGGACTATGAGATTTTCCATGGAGATCATGATGTAATCAGTGTGTATGCACATCAGTAGCACATGATATGTAATAATGTGTCTTACTACTACAAAAATTTCACCTCTACTACTCATGACACTAAGGATTACAAGTTGATTTTCCAAATACATGATGTCATTGATACTAGTGTGTGCCAAACTTATATTGTAATCAATTCCAATGATGATGGTCATCATTATGAAGGGCACGCAAATAGAGGAGGTTGAGGAAGAGGCTTTTGCGGAGGATTTAGAGGTGGAAATCACGAAGCGTAAGAAGTGAGTTCCCGCAAGGAACTCGTTACAACTATGGGTCTACAAAACACTATAAGAGTGAATGCCTCGATTTGTTATAATGCTCTTGGTATGGGAAGAAGAACATGTATGAGGAGTGCACGTAATTTTTTTAGCACATGAGCCAACAACAAGTGGAAGGACTAAGGCATTAGGATGGTAAGTGTGAATAAAGCTGACTTGCGGTGGATGCAAAGAGTGGCATGTGAGTTAGAGTTAGAACCTATATTGCTGACAACGCGAGTTGAGCTCGTGTGCGCACCAAGGAGATACCAAAGCAGAGACCACTAGTCATAAGAGAAGAGGTGGTGCATGGGAAGTATCTAGATCATGTTCATCAGAAATAAGTTTATCAGGAGACCATGGATGTTATTCGAAACCTACAAGGAGAGATATAGTGCCTAAAGGATTAGTCATGTAAATTGGAGTAGAAGAAGAGTGTTGAGGTTCCAAAAAGGAAATGGATGAAGTCGGGAAGTATGTAAGAGGCTACACCGAGAGAGTATAATCCCTCTATTAGGAGAGTGGCTAAGAGGATAAGTACCAAGCATTGGAGGAGAGTATGAAGGGTAGGTCTTGCATGATAACCTTCCCCCACACAACATTGACTATGATAAGGAGATTACCTTGAATGTCACAGTTGATGGATGTCTCTTGAGTAATATTCTAATTGACATGGGTGTGGAATTTAATTTGATCACATTGGATGCGTGGAATCAAATGGGAATACCCAACTATCTTCAAATGTGTTGTATACAGATAACAAGACATGATTCCCATTGGTGCTTTAAAGGATGTTGTTATCACTATCTAAGGGGTGAAATTCACTGGAAACTTTGAAGTCTTGGTGCTAGCTGAGGTGAACAAATTTCCAGCAATACTTGGGCACCCCTGGTGCTATAAGAAGAATGTTTATTTACATTTTAATAAGGGATATATAAGTTTTGAGGACAAGGAGGAATGAATTATCATCCCTTTAATAGATAGAAATTCAATTCCCTATACTGAACCCTTGGGAGAAGAAGACCTAGGCAGAATCTATGTGCACACTATCAGAGAGCTTGAGGTTGTGCATTGAATGAAGGATTTATTCGGTGGGAAGAAGCTCATCAGAGGTGATACCACTAGTGTGGCATGTTATAATTGGGTGTATGGGACATATGATTTAATTAAAAGGAAATTAAGAGGTTCTGTTATAAGGGTAAAAAGGCATGCACACTCACGCACCTAGGAGGAAAATAGTTTCCCAGTTACATTGGGGAAGGCAACCCTAATGTTTTCCTACAAGAAATGGAGACCCATTAGCTATGAAAGATCAAGAAGAGAATTATTCTTATATATACTTTCCATGGGACCATAGCACATTGGTGGGAAAACCATCGGGATAATCCTCTAGAATGGCACGAGGTGAGAATAACATTTTCTTTTAGGTTTCTCTCAAGTAAATCCCCTACTACTATATAAGACTATCATGGGAAGGAACCCCCTCGTTTCACGTACAAGCATGTTAGAAGGCATAGATGGAAGTCACAAAAGCCTTACCTCCATCACTTTGTGGGTGAATAAGCTTTACTCCACCTTACATTTTGTGCTCATGCCTAGTATATTCATTTGGAACTTCTCTGTCAAATAGGAAACTAGCGGGACTTGATAGCTGATCTTATTCAAACTTTTTAGTATCGAGTATCAAGCCATTGGTGGATGAGGTGCTAGAGGTCATGAAGCACCTAACTATGGGAGATAATTCCATGGCAGAGGATAGAATATTGGAGTTGTTGGGAGAACATGACTTGGAAGCATGCTTCGATGAGGAAGATCCAGAGGAAGTACATCTTAAGCGCACTTGCATGGTAAAATAGAAACGAAAGTTAGTCATGTGTTGGATGGTGAAGAAGTGGAGAACTTGGATGTTAACCATACTATGGGTATGTGTGAGGTGATGGATAATACTTGATGAGCAAGTGTGCACCTACCATGAACCCTTGAAAACTAATAAGGTTAACATTGGCTCGAATGTGGAACCTAAAGAGGCTATTGTTATCCAATTTTTCCCCTCGGAAAAATTAGACAAACAAGAACTTGCACGTAGTGAAAATGGAGGAGTTGATCCATCAAGAGAGCTTACATTTCAGAGTTGGTCCAAAAGGTTGAAGTAGGCCCGAGCAAGTTGTAGAGATTTTGGGAAAAGAAGAAGTCCAAAATTTGGGTTTCAGTACTTTGGAGGTGGAAATTTTTGGAGATGGGCTAAGGCAGATTTCAGGGACTCAAAAAGGAAAAAGGTTTCTAAAACTTGAAACTTTAAAAGTCCAAAATTTCAAACTTTCAGATTTTAGGGTTTGAGATCTCTCAAGGGTGAAGTTGGAAAAATGGCCCCAAAATTCTGAAATCCCAAAGTCTAAAAGTCTGAAATTTCAGACTTTCGGTGTTCAGGATCTCAGAAAGTAGGATCGAGAAAGGGATCGGCAAAGTCCCAAATTCCAAAGTCTAAAATTATGAAATTTTGGGATTTCAAGTTACAGTGGTTTCGGAAGTCAATGCAGGTTTTAGGGTCAACATGGTGGTAGTTTTGGACTTTGGAATTTCAGGTTTCAGACTTCAGAGGTTTGTGGTTTTCAGATTTTGGAGTCTTCAACGAAAACATGGAAATGCAACCAATAATGTCTAAAATTATGAAGTTCAAAAATCTGAAATTTTAGAATTTCAGATTCCATAATTTTGGGGTTTCGGAGTTTGGGGTTTTGGAATTTTGGAACCACAAAACACAAAAATCACAATTCAAAGTCCAAAACTCTAAAACTTTGAAACCCAAAAGTCCAAAATTTCAGAATTTCAGACTTTTGAGGTTTTGTAATTTTGGAACTCTCGAGACAGGAGGATCAAAAGTAGTTCACCATTTTTGCATAATGACACCTCAAACTTTAGATGGCCTTAAATTTTGACTGGGAGCTTGCATTGCACAAGAAATGATTTTAAATTAGTGGGACTAACTTATTCAAAATGAAGAAATACATTCTTCCATTTTTTAGTGTGTGGAGCTTCTCACCTACCATAGAAATCGGGTATGGGTTTCCTTTCTTGCCCACCAAGGAAGAGTACATGGAGGTATGGGTTTTGTCATGGAACCCATAATTTTTTACAGTGAATTCAACGTATTTAAGGGTGGTTGAAGAAATAATTTGAATTCTTCTCATCTCCTTCTCTCATTCTTCCTATAAATTGTAAGAAGGGGCATTTTTCAAAAGGTTGGACATTTTGGGTTTGCACCCTCCATTATTTTATTTCTTTAAGTGATCTTGTGGAGTTCAAACCTCCCATCTAAAATAAAAACGAAATCCTGCCTCTTGGCCATTGTAATGGACTCGTATCAATTTTTGGATAAATAAATAATTTTTGGATGATTTCAACCCTCTCTTATGTTCATTGTATCTTCCTGATCTCTCATTACAATCATGGTTATCTCAGTGCATGGTTTTTGTATTACATTCTTAATGGTTTGTGTTTAATTACAAAAAGGTGTTTAGAATTCCTTTGGTGCATCACCTTTGTTAGTTTAGGTTATTTTATTGCATCATCTTAACCCTATCTCCTTGGCAAGTTAGAGTAGATTTTAGAGTAGATTCTATACAATTTGAATATGTGAATCTGAACAGAGGAATAGGAACCGACCTTCATCCAGAGAGCTTTCCCAATTACAAAGTCCCACACTTTGGGAAAATCTCCATGTTATGAAATCAAACTAAGGGTCTTAAATCATCTAGTTATAGACATTCAAGGGTGTTGTGATTACGCATCAACAACTACTATTGGGGATTACTAGTTAGAAAGGAAGGTCTAAAAAATTATTGATCTGTTGCGTAAATTTTAGGATTTTTTTCCACATGGGTAACATGAGCTTAAGGGAGTTCACCACTCTTTAGGAGAGATGTGGATCAAACTAAAGGAGGGTGTGTGCCCAATTCGGAAGATACCTTATCGAATGAATCCAATTTTGTGTGATAGGTTCAAAGAGGAGATTGACAAGATGATTGCATCAGGCATCATTGACGTTGTTGAAGAATTAGAATGGATAAGTCTAATGGTCATCAACACTAAGAAGGATGGGAGGATAAGGATTTACATTGATTACAAGGATTTGAATGAAGTGTGTTTCATTAAACATTTTCCAACCCCTTTCACTGAGGAGATCTGGAAGGAGTAGTTGGACGCGAGATCTATTGTTTCACCAATGGATTCTCGGGATATCATTAGGTTAGAATTTCTAAGGAAGACCAAGAAAAGAAAAAAATTTCCACTAAATTTGGAAGTTTTTCCTACACAATCATGCTTTTAGACTAAAGAACGTGCCTAATGTGTTTTCGTACATTATGGTTTAGGAATTTCAAGACCTCATCCCTAAGTTTCTTCAAGTCTACCTTGATGATTGGATGGTTTAAGGACTAGTAAAAGACCATTGCAACAATCTATGGTTGATGTTTAAGAGATGCCAATATCTGAGTATATCTCTCAATATTAAGAAATCTATTTTTGATACTATATTTGGAACATTGTTAAGGCATATCATATGTAAGGAAGGCTTGTTGGCAGATCCCGCCAAAGTTGTCGATATTATAGGATTATGGGAACCTACCGGAAAAATCATGGTGTGTGGATTCCTTGGGCATACAAGGTACTACTGTAAATTTATTAAGGGATATGCTAAGATAGTTACACTATTAGAGGTATTTATAAAGTATAAAAGTACATTTCATTGGGGAGAGGTGCAACAAATGGCATTTGATACATTAAATAATAGGCTTATCATTACACCCATATTATGCTTTCCTTCTTGGGATAAACCATTTCATGTACATGTTGATGCTTCAAGGATGGAAATTGGAGTAGTATTGGCACATCCTGGTGAGGGGATTGTTGATCACCCTCTTTGTTTTGCAAGCAGGAAGTTGACTCCAACAAAGCAAAACTATACTACTATCGAGCGTGAGGCATTGTCGATGATCTACACACTTTGCAAAAATTAAGGAAGTATCTATTGATAAAACCCTTTATATTCTACACGGGCCACATGGAATTGAAGTCCTTAGTGAACAAGTTTGTTTTACAAGGGTGCATATACAAGTGGGTCCTATTGTTTCAAGAGTTTGAGTTTACGGTTGTTGTGAAACTAGGTAAGAGTAATTTGGGACCTGACCATTTTTAAGGATTGATTTAGGAGAGTATGCATACAACATTGAGGATACGATGTTGGATGCAAAAATTCTTATATTGTAGCACACATCCTCTAACATGGAAGATATTGTTGTGTTTTTTCAAAACAGTGTATGGCAATGGAGGGAATGAAGACTTTGGAAAGAAATAAGTTAGCTATATGCATCACACCATACATATTAATTGGTGGAGACTTATATAAGCTAGGTCATGATGAGGTCTTATGTTGATGTGTGCTAGATCATGAGTGTGCTCCAATCATGGAGGAAGCACATGGTGGAATTACAGGAGGACACTATGCGCAGAAATGCCACCAAACGAGAAGATCTTACTATTAAATCTTTGGTGGGAAACAATTTACTAGGATTATATATTGTTTTGTAATGCCTATGATCATTGTCAATGCGTTGGTAAGCCAAGAAGAAGAGATGAAATTCCTTTGAGGCTGATAGATAGTATTGAACCATTAGAGAAGTGGGCAGTTGAATTTGTAGGCCCTATTTCACCTACTGCGCAACTAAATGGATCAAACTATATCATTACTTGTATTGATTACTTAAAATGGTGGGTAGAGGTAACACCTACAAGGGATTACACAAAAACCACAACAACAAGATTCCTATGGGAAAATATAATCAATATCTATGGGTTCCCGTTGAGTTTGACTAATTACAGGGGTACTCATTTTTGAATGGAACCGTCATAATTTTGTTGGCGAGTTCAAGGTAGCTCATCACAAGACTACCCCTTATCACTCTCAAAGCTAATGGGACAGCCGAGGCATTCAAAAAAATACTAAGTCACACTTTGACCAAGATTTGTGATGTTGGGATACATGACTAGGATGATAAAGTCTCGGTCATGTTATGGGCTTATCAAATAACCTACAATAGATTGAATAAAGCCACACCATTTCAACTAGTGTTTTTCATAGAAACTATTTTACCGGTAGAATTTATGCTACTCTCTTTGCATATAGGGCACGCGAGAGGACTAAATGACAAATAAGCATTAAAATATTACATGGACAAGTTAATATAGTTAGATGAAATACAATTACTTGTTAGGTGGAGTCATAAGACCGAGAAGTGAGACAAAAGCATGGCATGAAATCACATTAAAAATAAAGAATTTGATGTTGGGATAATGGTTTCACTTTATGACTCTAATTTTCTACACCATCTTGGGAAACTCAAATTCCATTGGCTAGGGATGTATATTATTTCTTACATCCTTGACTCAAGTGCGTGCTAGTTCATGAAGTCTTTGGATGGGACAAGGTTGTCAAGTTATTTCAATAGGAGTAAGATTAAGCCCTAATATAAATAAGGCTTTTATGTGTTTATAACTAAGGTAGTATTACTAGTTAGATTAGGTTTCCTTTAATGCATTTATTCCCTTCTTGTTTGTTTCCTTTGTCATCATTTTGTTGTCTTTTCTTTTCAAGTATTGTGTCACACATTAGTACACCTATAGCTAATTACATTTTTAGTGATTCCATGCATAGAGGAATGTACATACATTTTGTGTGGGTTGGATTGGTAGATATGTTGGGATATAATTGATAGATCATTTTAGAATAGGGACTGATTGTGAGACTCAATCGAATGATTAGCACAAAGGTGGAAGAATGAGTGGTATAAGATTTAAGGTGTTTGAATTCATGTAGTTATAAAGGTATGTTGAGAAAATTTTAAAGACCACACAAAAGAGAAACAATGATCGTGTAGTATAACATGAGGTGAGCACCACCATGAGGAACTACTTTTTTGAACGTGCAAAATTTATGTACTTTGGAATGGTGACATGTGCAAAGGAGTTACGTGGCATTAAATTAGTGTTGGAGCGCTAGAAGGTTATTGCTGCGACGCATAAGGGAAAGTCATGAAAGTTGATTTAAGTGAAATAAAATGCTTTATTAAAAAGAGACGTTAAGACATGTGGTCGAAGGAAATTTAAGGCATTGAAAAAGTATAAATAGAGGGTAAGGGTAGTCTTTTCAACTACTATTCGTAGGAGAATTTATTTTTTTGATTCCGAGCTCAAAGTGTGATGAAGGTTTTGCGAACCATGATGAGAGTTTTTTTAATAAGACTAAGGTATTTACCACAAACCAGTAGAATTGTGCAAGTTGTAGTGTGATCTTGTGAAGTGGCAAGAGAGAAAGAAGATAACATGGAAGGAAGGGGTTCTATGTAATAGAAGCATGGAGGTCATCAAGTTTGGGACAGACAAGGAGAAGTTCAAAGCACCTAGGGAATGATAGAAAGAAGAAAGGAGATGAAACCCAAGAAGGCTCATACTAAGAGGCCAATGGTAGAAAAGGAATATCCCATGGAGATTTATTAGGAAATGTAGTAACCTCCAGGAGTCATTAAGGAAGAGAAGTGGATTTCAAATTTGTACACATGTAAAATCAGTGAATATAACCACAGAACTAGTGAAAATGAGAAGATGATGTGGGAATATCTTGTTTGTACACTCCAATGGTAGATGAGCTTAGAAACCATAAGGTTGACGACTTAGTACTTAGTGCAATAAGAATTGTAAAAGAGTGGATTTTTGCAGCTATGGGAGCTTATTTTCTTTGTAAAACCCACCTGTTGTTCAGGTGGCTAATGTCACGGGTGTACAAGGAGTTATTCTACTTTGTGAGAAGAAGGATGAGGATTACATGCCACTTGATTAGGATAGTTACAGGCCTACGGAACACTAGCAAAGACATGGCACTTGACTTATGTGCCACTGCAAATATTGAGGAGCTAGAAAATAAATTGAACTATGAGAAAGGAGGAAGGGTGTAGGTGATTGCAGATCTCCCAGACCCAACATTGAGAGTCACCTCCCAACTCATTAGTTGCAAATTGGGTACATCAGAGAGGTGGACAAATATCAATAGGAGGTTCTTGTATATGGCCTATAGAGTGTCCAAGTGGTCACATTACAACTTTGAAAAATGTATTGCAACCAACATTATTGAGAAAAGTACAGTAGGCAATGAGGCAAAAAAAATCACATGGGGATCCCTACTTCTAATTATCGTATTCTGTGATATTTTTTTCCCAGATGGGAAAATATGGGTTCACCCACCAGCGCACTCGTCCCCTACAGGACAATTTTCAAATTTCACTTGTGTGACGGGACCATCTCAAGCACCTATAAGGCTCGGATGAACATGTGTTATGAATGGTTACACGAGGAATTTAAGAAAAAGTGGGACATCCCCATGAACTACCTCGGGTTTTGGGGATCAGTGAAGTTTCATAGTTACACAAAATTTTTACTTAGGAAAGTTTATGATATCCAAGGAGAGAGTGGGCCATGGTGCAAGATCCCATTTGCATTTATGACTAAATATATGAAGTGTGCCATTAACCTAATAAAAGATACACAAAAGCTAGTTTTTGATGCAGAAAAAGTGGACGCCGATGTCCATACCTTATGCACAACATACAAGTATGGAACTTGACCATCCTAGGTCAAGGTTTTGGAATCATATTTTTTAGACTTACACCCACAAGTCAATGTTACCATCAAGGGTTACGTCCATTAGGTTTTTGCGTAATTGCACCCTAAAACACAAGGGGGAATTGAAGTGGAGGTTATAGACTCCCCCTTTCCAAAGCCACGAGAGCTGTCAATCTTGCCCATGAAAGTTATACAAGTCGAAGGAGAGGAAGAAGAAGAAGATAAGAGCATAGGAAAGTTAGATACTTCCTAGAAGAGGAAGTATTATGCACAATGTAATGGTAGCATAGGTGATAAAACATCACAATGAGGTGGTGTCAAGGCCTCATTTCCAAAGCATGGGGAGATAAAAAGAGATAAAAGAAAAGAAGTAGAAAACACACGATGCATCGAGCTCCATAAAAGGCTTGGAAGAAGGAGAAGAAGAGAATCCCACCACTTTCAAGATGGATTTAAAAGAAGAGCTTGAAGAGAAGGAATCTGAAATTGAAGCGAGAGATTTGGATTAGGCATGTGAGGAAGGAAAGGACCATTCTACATGACCCGAGAAGAGCCCAATGTGTAAAGTATCCTCCACATAGACTATCAACCTAGGACAAGATAAGGTGGACCCCTTTAATATAAAGGAGGTGTTGGCAATAAAATTGTATCGGGTGGACAAAATTTTTGATTTCTTTCCAATGATCTAGGAATATAAGTCCCTCTACTTAACCAGTGCAGTTTTTGTATATGCATGCATGTGAAAAGGTGGATTTATGTGGTGTCCTTTTGACCAGGGATCCAATAGGGACACTCCACTGACCTTATGGCAAAGCTTGTAGATACCTATAAGAGAGGAATTTGTCTATAGAGAGGGAAAGGGGAGTGAGAAATTAGATATGAGAACTAATGTTGCAGGTAGAAAATCATATTCCTGCATACATCAATTAGAAGTTTTATCACATGCATTAAAATTAGGAGGAAAAAAATCTACGCATAGCAACAAGACCAAATGGAATTTATGATTACAAAGTATCAATAAACCCCTTAGTCAAAAAAGGCTTGAAAATCCTTGTATTGATTGCTTAAACCAAGTTGTACATAGTATGAGAATGGAGGAAAAATAGAGAGTGGGGGAAAGGATTAATTTGGCTATCTCCTTTTCTCTCTCAAGATAGAATGTACTCTGGAGCTTACAAAATTAATGACCAACCCTTTGAGATGGGAATGGCTTTACAATTTATAGAATGAGAGGTGACTTATCATTTTCCTCATGACCCTCCATATGCCTTATTTCCAACTTTAGACTATTCATATTCCTACAAAATATTTAAGTCCCTTTGATAAAATCAAGGTGACTTAATTTACATTATGTTTCTAAAGTCACTTTTAGGTGACTTAAAGGCATATTAAAAATTACAAACTCCAACAAAGAATTAGAACATTGGAAAGTGAGAGAGAGAGAAGAAAAGGAGATGTCATTCCCGATGAAGTATGTTGATCCTCATTTATGGAAAGCTCCAAATTTAGTGAAAATCTGAATCTTCGAACTCCTCGCACACCTTTGTGAAACTCCTTCAAATTAGATCATGAATAGTTTCTAAGTTGAGTGGATTGTTTCATTGATGACAGCAACTCCCAGTCTACATATGATATATTTATGGCTTGAACTATGTAGTGAGTATCAAAAAATATTTTTTAGTTCCCTGAGATGATCACCCCTCTATGTCTCATTGTGGAAAATTTTCCATTTGAGAACAACATGTTATTAATAGTAAGTGTCTAGATTCAAGGCTTACTATTTTAGTGAGAGGTTATTTTTACCTCTTCTCGACCATCGTGATGTGATGAACTCCCTCATTCGATCTTTTGCACACTACCTTTGCTTTGATCACTTCTTGGGGTGACTTGCTATTTTTAGTAAGAACATATATAAGGGAATTACTATTTTTAGTAAGTGATCATTTTCACCTTTTTTTTCTCTGGATAATCATTTTGGCATCTTGGAGGTCTTAGGTGCACACTGCCTTTGCCATAGCCACTTTTGATGAAGACTTACCCAAAAATAGCAAGCATGTGTAGGAAATCTTACTATTTTTAGAAAGTGGGTTTCGGTGCTTGGTTTGTGATGGAGTCTATTTTTCTAGATTCAGCTTGTCATCACGGTCACGTCCTTTGAATTTCACATAATTTTTCCCACTAGAATGCCGGAAATAAAATTTAAAATTTTCACCTGGTAGTGGCTTCAAGACAGAGCTGCCATGACGGCCGTTGACGGAGCTCAAAATTTGTAGTTCTTTTTTTTCTCTGTTTGCAACGAAAAAAAAATCCATTGTGATAGGTTTTTCATTTAGAGCTCATGTGCAAGTTTTTAGGTTGTTTCCATTGTTGGGATGATGGGAAATCTGAAAAATGTGAGTTGATGCACGAAGTAAAGATTTTGTTGGAACAAATAATTCTAGGCACCATTTGACCTCTTGGTTTTTTACATCATGATTGTCTTGAAAAATGAGGAATTCTGTAAAATATGGAATCTTAATCCAGCTTGTATTTTGTAAGATACGAAGATTTTTGATTGGGTGACTTCGTGGTTATTTGGCAAAAAATCTTCATCTTCTCTCATTTCTTCATCATTTCGATCCAATTTTCTATTATATTTTTTTTTTTCATGAAGTGGAGATTTTGGTGACCATGATGGAGATGGTTTGGATCAATAATGGTTGATCGGGTGTCTGGACAAGCAAGAAAAAGGCCATGGCATAATGAGAAGCTATGAAGGAGAAATGAGGGGGAAGAAACAACTAAGTGTCATATTTGAATATTCAAAAATTGATGATGCAAGGGTGGGGCACATTTTTTCATGTTTTAAGTTCATAACATCAGGGACATCAAATTCCACGGTGAGCAAGAGGACAACACTTGTCCTTGATCGACGGCGAGGGATTTGCTTGAAAAAACATTACAAGCACCGGGGCTAAAAATCGGTCATGTGGATGAAAAAGGGACTCCCCATAGGGGTTGGGTGAATTTTTCCATGTCTTCTATCCCTGAACTCTGGGACATGAGGGACATCAAGTTCCATGGTGGTCCTGGAGCTGACACGTGTCCTCTATCTAATGGTAGGGAATTTGAGCTCCAAAAATGCACCTTGGGGATAAACTGACAAGTTGGAAGGTCACATGAGGGTCCCAGAGGTCACATGGGGGCTGGGCACATTTTTTGAAGGTTATTGTACCTGACCTTAGGGATTTCGAGAGACATAAAATCCCACCCGGGATCCCGGTGCTAACACGTGTCCTCCCGAAAATTGACTAACTCTTGAACTGTCTCCAAGAGGGTAACTTGGAATGATGATAACTTGAGCTCTTGGTGAAATTGTATATGATACTAGATGGAAATGTCATTTTGAATCCAATGGTGGGGGTATCATGTCTTGATTCATCCATTTGATCCTTGAAAAATCAGAATTTTTATTTAGTACTCCACGTGTCTCGAGAAAAAGCATCGCATACCTAATGCACCAAAGTGTTGTGAAAAATATGAATTCAAAATAATTTAGGTAATGGAATTATCCTTATAGAAATGTTTCTTTTTACTCATAACTCCATATAGAGCTCCTATAATCTTCTTCTAAATCTCAATAGTTGTTTTAGGCATGTATACTGCCTAGGCTTGTGAACCCTACTTTTCAATCAAACTATCGCAAGTCTTTCAAAACTTCCCCAAACATTCCAAAATAATTTCCATGATGTTATAAGGACTTCAATTCACCTTCATGTTGAATTTGGACCTTATGTTACACTCAAGGGGTTGATCCCGTTTGGGAAGGCTAGCGATAGCCCTTCCCAATACTATCGAAGATAACATCTTTTTAAAAATTCCTAAAATCACTCGGGGATTAAGTTGACTTTCCTAAATCAAATAAGGGACCAATTTGAAATCAAATAGGGATGACCATACTTGATGGATTCGATCGGGGTTCCTAGGAATAATAAAACATGAAAATTTCAGCACAAGGGTATAGTTTTCATGCTCGAGATTATCAATTTCCTTGTTACACATTTTCACAACAACATGAGGAGAAAGGATTCACCCTAGGGTTGAAGAAGTAGTGATCAAAGTTTAAGGAAATGAGGAATAAGTGGACAACCATGTCCCCTCATATGGACTTCATGGACGACCGCACGAAGGTATTACATGCAAGATTTGAGACCACCCTTCCACCGGAGAAACTATATGTGTGGGATCTGATGGATCAAGTAGGGGGCGTGCCTAGGACTAGGAAGATGTTGAGATATAACCTACATTACCACTCAAATGAACCATAATTTGAGGTCAATGATCATGCAATCAAAACTTTCCACCTGAAAAATAAGGGAGAGGAGACATACAAGGTGGTGGATCTTAATCACCTCACATATGAGGAGGAATGCAATGTGTTGCAGAAGATTTCATATGAGTGGATTTTATGCAATTTAGATGTAGGGGCCACTATTCAAACCCTAGACATAGCAAAGAAGAAGAAGTAGATGGAGAAGGAGAAGGAGAAGGAGATGTGGATGAAATAACATTACAAGCACTGGGGGTTGAAAGTTGGTCATGTGGATGAAAAAGGGACTCCCCATAGGGGCTAGGTGAATATTTCCATGCCTTCTATCCTTGAAATCTGGGACGTGATGGACATCAAGTTCCACGGTGGTCCCTGGAGCGACACATGTCCTCGATATGACGGAGGGAATTTGAGCTCCAAAATGTACCCGGGGCTCAAGTGACAAGTTTGAAGGTCACATGAGGGTCCCATAGGTCACATGGGGGCTGGGCACATTTTTGAAGGTTATTGTACGTAACCTCAGGGATGTCAGAGACATAAAATCCCACCAGGATCCTGGTGCTAACACGTGTCCTCCCGAAAATTGACTAACTCTTGAACTGTCTCCAAGAGGGTAACTTGGAATGATGATAACTTGAGCTCCTAGTGGAATTTCTTGGTGAAATTGTAAATGATACTAGATGGAAATGTAATTTTGAATCCAATGGTGGGGTTATCAGGTTTTGATTCATCCATTTGATCCCTAAAAATAAGAATTTTTATTTAGTACTCCACATGTGCCTGAGAAAATTTATCTACATACCTAATGCACCAAAGTGTTGTGAAAAATATGATTTCACAATAATTTAGGTAATGGAATTATCCTTATAGAAATGTTTATTTTTACTCATAACTCCATCCAGAGCTCCCAGAATCTTATTTTGAATCTCAATAGTTGTTTTAGGCATGTATACTACCTAGGATTGTGAACCCTACTTTTCAATCAAACTGTCGCAAGTCTTTCAAAGCTTCCCCAAACCTTCCAAAATAATTTCCATGATGTTATAAGGACTTCAATTCACCTTTATGTTGAATTTGGACCTTATTTTCCACTCAAGGGGGTTGATCCATTCTCGAAGGCCGGTGATAGCCCTTCCCAATACTATCAGAAGATAGCATCTTTTCAGAACTTCCTAAAATCACCAGGGATTAAATTGACTTTCCTAAATCACAGGGGACCAATTTGAAATCAAATAGGGGGTGACCATACTAATGGATTCAACCTATGGTTCCTAGGAATAATAAAACATGAAAATTTCAGCACAAGGGTATAGTTGTTGTGCTTAGAATTTGTCAATTTCCCTATTGCACATTTGCACGACAACATGAGGATAAAGGATTCACCCGGTGGTCGAAGAAGTAGTGATCAAAGTGTAAGGAAATGAGGAATAAGTAGACACCCATGTCCCTCAAATGGAATTCATGGATGACCCCATGAAGGTATTACATGTAAGGTTTCAGGCCACCCTTCCATCGGAGAAACTATATGAGTGGGATCGATGGATCAAGCTAAGGGCCTGCCTAGGACCAGGAAGATGTTGAGATATAACCTACATTAACACTTAGAGGAACCATAATTTGAGGTCAATGATCATGTAATCAAAACTTTCCACTTGAAAAAGAAGGGAGAGGAGACATACAAGGTGGTGGATCCTAATCACCTCACATATGAGGAGGAATGAAATGTGTTGCAGAAGATTTGATATGAGGTGATTTGATGAAATTTGGATGTAGGGGCCACTGTTCAAACCCTAGACATGGACAAGAAGAAGGAGAAGGAGAAGGAGAAGGAGAAGGAGAAGGAGATAGAAATACTTTGAAGGGTGAGCAGATGTTAACTAAGGAAGCATATGGTGAGCTAACGCCCTCATCAAAACAATTTTGGGGCAATATCAGGCATTGGTGAGCCAATCCAGGGACATACTATGGGGATGAGATGGAATATCTTGAAGACTCTCATGTGGATTTTACTTGAAAACATCAAGGGTGGACCGGGGCCCATAACTATAGCGCTCGCCAAGGAGAAGGAGTATAACAAAATCACTGTTGAATCCTAAATCACCGAGTTAGAGGAATTTCTCACTCAACTCAAGGATGGGAACATATTGGAAGATAGGGGCTTCAGTAGTTGTAGGAAGTGTGAGCCCATCATTGAGGTGAGGGTAAAGAAGAATTTAGGGAACAGATGGAAAAGTGACCGAGATATAATTTTGGATAAGATTTGGAGACTTGCAGCTCAAGAAAGAGATATTCCAAGGCATCAATACGGCTATCATGAAAGGATAAGGATTTGAGTTTATTATGGATGAGTTGGCTCTTTCATGCTAAGGATACTCAATTAGCGATGAGCATGATGAAATTTGGAATCTTCTTGAGTAGTGGTTGGGTGATCATGGGAGATTCTTTCAGGCCTTCTCTTGTAATTATGAGTGGTTAGAAGATATTCCTTAGAATTATTTTTTAGGGATGGTCTTGCATGACATTAGGGTGAAAAAAAATGGTGTGTGTGTGTGTGTGAGAGAGAGAGAGAGAGAGAGAGAGAGAGATATAGCTAGTGAAAATGTGTAACAAGTAAATGTAAGGTTTGTAATGAAGCAATGATAGAGAGCATGTTGAAGCTTTTTCTCTGTAAATATCTCCATACATGGAACTATTTTGATGTAATCTTGGCTACTATAATTTGATAAATGAATATAATGGAATGATTCTGAAGCATCTGTGTGATGGATCTTGATTTGTGCATTTTATTTTATGTTCATGGGTGTAATAATAGTTTTCTTGATGTTAGTTATGATTGAGTTCTACTTCCATTGCGATATGATCATGTTATTTTGTGTTACGGCACACTAGACTAGGATTTAGTTCTTAATCTTGATTCCAAGAATGGGTGTGTTCATTCTCTATTTGTGTAAATATACCCTTATTAAGGAGAACATTCTCATGAAGCTCACATAAAGGAGGGGTTTCAAGACTTATGCGCACCTAGGGTGAGCGCCCGAGACTAGTATGGATGATGTACCAACAGGTTTGGGTTTGATTAATGAAGTAAGAGGTAAATAGAGACTACATAACTTTTCAGAGTGACCATTGAATGTAAAATATGTGTTTTGAGGTGAAAGGTTAACATAATGGAGTCCTCAAGCCAAAACGAAAACCTGTGATGGCCGAGGTAAGTTTTTAACCCATTTTTATTTCACTTTTATGAATTTTTATGATTGTAGGGTTACAAATCCATATTGTGGGTATGCATATGCCCTAATTTTTTTATTAGGGATCACCGATGATTCATCCAATCGCTAGTGATTGGGGTGAATCACTAACAATTTGTCTATTACAAAAATAGTTTGTATGTTAAATGGAAAGTTATGTTTTTTTAATAAATGTTTTTGAATTTTTGGAATGTCTATGATTGATATTGGTGTAAGATGGGTGTTTGGATGTTGGTTTTGATGTTATAATGTCATTTATTTAGGATATTTTTGAATATAATCTTTGGTGTTTTAATATTCGGAATGAATCTTGTTCTTCAATACTAGTGTGACAATATTAATTTTTGTTTTGTGTGTTTGTGTTTTGACGCAAATAGAAAGTTGATTATTCATGAATGCATACCTTTGATGTTAGATGAGGTGTGGGAGGATTTATCTAATGAGGATTGGGAGCATCTAGAGGCAGTGGGCTTTGGTGGTATGATATTTTATCGACGGGTTCACAGATGTCATAGTCTGATATTGGCATTGTTGGAGAGGTGGAATCCTTCCACCAACACTTTTTGGCTTCCTACGGGGAGATGACCATCACTCTTGAGGATTTTCATCATATTACTAGACTTCCAATTCATGGATAGGCCATTTATTGTATTATGGAGGATGAGAGGGCAGACACCATGCAGAGGTTATATGGAGGAGATGCTCGAGATATGAGATACTCATCATGGGCCTTTGATAACCTTGCATTATATGAGCCTAGGAGAGCATCCTGTCTGCGAGATGAGCATGATGATGATAGTGTTATCCATATTTATCTCCCATGCCAAATATTTGATTGACCATGATCCTGCATAAGAGGAAATAGAATCAAAAGGCGGACATAAAAGGATTCAAAATTAGCTAAGTATAAAGGTGTAAGTGGAGAATCCCAAGTGTAAGTATGGCACTGATTCAAGGGGTGAATAGAGAAAATATTTCTAAACAAACCTCAGACTGTCGCATGTCCTAGGGGAAAGTAGACCATCGGGGAAAAAGTTGGTTCTTTGCCCCTTGTTATCTCAAAAGTGGTAAAAGTTATAAAATGGCCCATAACTGTGCCCAAGGAAAAAGTCAGCATTTGGGCCCGAGTCAAAGCCAAGCAGGAATTAGAGGAAAGGGGAAAAAGATAATGTATGGACCTATAGGCATGATTTTTGTTCCAATATAGCTGCCACATGTCCCATATCAAAAGGGGACCCATTTTTCAAATTGTTTTCCCGCCCTCTGTACGGACCCGATACAAACTTCGAAGGGGCATATCTTTCAAATCGGGACTCAAAATATTACAAATATGATGTTGTTGGAAATATCTTGCCTCACCTACACCATGGAGGTCTGAAAATTTAATTATGAGGAGGTTAGGTAAAGAAAATGGAGGAATCATCTTCATGCCTTTCAATACAGGATCCATTTGTCTCAACAACTAGATTGGATTCGATCTGTTTCTGCCATTTCCTCTTCTTTCAAGGCACTGAATCAAGGAATCATACAACAAAGATGGATTTGAGGCATATTTTTTTAGAAGCATTAACAACAGTGGTTGAGCTTCAACCCACTTTTCCCACTTCCCTCTCTCTTTCTTCTCTCTGATCAAATCTATAAATATAGAGGAAGGATTCATTGTAAAGGGTTGTTTGTTCTTCTTCCTTGCCCCCTCTCTCTCTTTCTTCTCTAGGGTTGAATGTGGAGTTTAAGCCTCCTCCCTTGGCTTTCTAATGGCATTTTCCTACCTCTTTTCCATTAATGGTGTATTTTTCGAACTCCTAGAGCAATAAAATCAATTTCGTGATGTGTTTTGTCCATCCTTTTCTCATTTTGTTGTCTCTTCTCGCCTCTCACCACTGCAGGTATCTGTGCATATCTCGATGTCCATTGTATGTTTTGGGAGATATATTTAAGGGGTTTGAAATGGCGTTTTGTGTTAAATTTATCCTTGGTCTATGATGCATCTGTCCATCCTCTTCATTTCTCACATCTCTCCATTTCAAGCAGTTGGGTTTGTGATCAATAGCTCCCTTTTCTCGATGCTATCACCTCTGTAGTGTAGGATTTCTTTATTTTCATGATCTCTCTCTCACCTTGGTCCCTTAGAATTGTTATATTAGGAGTAGATAGTTGCATTTCCTTCCTTAGAAGTAGTTTAGTACTAGGATTAGTAAGAGGAACAAGCCTTCTTTGGAGGATCATCCCCATTTACAAGTCCCATGACTTTGGGAATGATCTAATGTTATGCAAATCACATCAAATGACCCCGCCTTAGAAAAGAAGATCCATAACTCATTTAGGGTTGCTGTGATTTCACACTAACATTTTTTTCATGCCCATTGGGATAGGTTTGAATAACCTTAGCACTTCAGTTCATTAGGTTCTATGTGCTCTTGGTGAAGGTTTCAGCCTTTGGAGGCACTTTCAAGCACATTTGGTGACTCCATCTGGTCAACAACCCATCCTCTGAGTTGCAGACCTTTTCCATCCATTTCCAATCATTTTCATCCATTTTATTCTTCCATCTCTTTCATTTTCTCCCATTCCATGAGGTTGTGCAATCATGACTTCATTCCCTTCATGGAACTCACACTTACTGCAACAACAGTACATTCCACCTCCAATGCTTTTCACAACTCCTCCAAATCGACATTATGAGTAGATTCAAAATCACTATACCTATCCACAACAGCAATGCCAAAACCAGTTTGGCCATGAAGCTTATCAGGAATAGGGATATGCATATAATGACAACAACCAAATGGAAGATGCTGGTCTGTTGGAGTAGATTCAAAAAATGGAGGCTAACATGGTTCACCAAGGAGCACAACACAAATAAAGGCATTCAAGATTGGTTGTAGGGCACCTTGTCCATGGGAAGGCCCTTTTCCAAGACATTACAAACCTCAAAAGAAGCTTGACTTCATGGTTGAAGTGTTGCCTCAGCTTACACAGTGGATTGAGGACATTGGGGTTTATGAGCAATGTGCCAGACAACCTTGTCAATGGGTAAGTCAATCACCAGATCCCTACCTTTCATTTTCTCTCCCTCAATATTTATCATTTCAATAGAGGTAAGAGTCAAGCCCCTCACTTTTTGCCCCAAGTGTTGATTTCATTTTGCCATCTTCTAGTATTCCATCTCATTTCCTTTCCTCTTCCCTTTTCCCTTCCGAATATGTGTCCCCCTCACAAGAACAAAAATAAATTCCTTCCCCTCTGCCACAAATAAGGAAAAATCTAGTGGATACCCCACCCACCACTCCTCTTTCCTTCCCAATTCCATGTTGGGAAGGTACTCCAAAAACTAGACAAGGAGAACATCAAATAGAGGAACCCAATAGAGAAGAAATGATAGAAAATTTGAAGAGTTGGGCTACTAAATTTGAGTTTTCAAAGGTTCCATTATTGGTTAAGCCTATGGAGGAGGCTGAGGTCAAGCCGCAAGTGGTGGAAGATCCAGCTACAACACAAGCGGGGAAGAAGAAGCTACTCCTAATCCAAAAGAAGAGGAGTACATTCCGGCTATGGAGGAGGACCATATAGTTTCAGAGGCTCCAAGTGCGGAGCAGGTCATAGAAGAACCTTCAGTTCTTCCTCCCACTTCATCCCCTTCAAGATCTGATATTGAAGAAGAGTTTGAGCTTTCAAAATTCATGTTTGTGGATGAAGGGAACCATGGTCATCCTATTTTAGATCAAGAGGACACCATGAAGGAGGTTGAGCACCTGCAGTAGGACAACAAGGAGGTAGATTACCTATCTGACTTGGAAGATTGCTTTAATGAAGAGGATCCTGAGGATATAACATCATTTTTCCTCCATCTTCAACCTTCCAAGCACATGAACCTCGCTGCCATGAAGGAGAACATCCAAGTGCAACAACCTACATTCAAAAATGGCCCTCTAGAACCAAGGTTAGAAGATCTTGATCTTCCGTGTTCTTCAAAGGAGAAAGAGAAAAGGAAAGAGGATATCACTATTTCTCTCACACCATCCATTCTTGGAGTTGAAACTAGGAACAAGGGGCATATTCAAAGGATCAGACCATGCCTAATTAGGTACTTGGCTTCATCGAGCTAAAGGAGAAGCCAAAACTAGTCATGCTTATTCTAGGGCATGAGGATGAGCATCAAAGTACCAAGGGGCATCATCAACACCTCTAGAAGTTTGATGCAAGTCAACTTGAGGAGGTATTTTCCATTAATGTTGATACCTTGATTATTTGGGTGGAGGACCAGCTTATTTTAAGTTTTTCACTCATCTAACCAGCCATGTTCAGTGCCAAATCAGTTACATGGCTTCCATTTTTAGGAAGGGAAGATATTTCTCCCTACTAGTTGCAGGATTTTTTTGAGCTCCCTTTGCTCTTGGTTAGAGTAGTGTCGGTAGGTTTGTTTTCAGCAGTGAGAAGAAGTGATTTTCACACCCCGCATATCCCACTTGGGGTGTGTATGATTTTTGGTTTGTACATAGTTTTTGGTGTTGTTTTTGCTCTTGCATAGTCCATTTCAATTGGATTTTGGTGAAGTTCAACTCCAAGTTCAATAGGTTTCCCAGTGGCTCAGGGATCATATCTTCAAAATTTTAGATCAGTTTCATGTTTATCAGGTAGACTCCATGCCCAATGGATGCTTCAAGGCCACTGGTCTCTTCATCTACCAAGCAGATGTCCCCCGAGTCACCAAATGTTTATCCATATTTTTCCCCGTACAAAAATTGGATCTATCGCGATCCCGCATAAGAGGAAATAGAGTCAAAAGGTAGATAGAAAAGGCTTCAAAATTAGCTAAGTATAAAGGTGTAAGCAGAGAATGCCAAGTGTCAGTATGGAATTGATTCAAGGGGTGAATAGAGAAAAGGTTTCTAAACAAGCCCCAGATCGCCATGTGTCCTGTGGGAAAGTGAATCTGTTAGGGAAAATTTATTTCTTTGCTACTTATTATCTCAAAAGGGGTAAAGTTACAAAATGGTCTATAACTCCGCCCAAGGAAAAAGTCATCATTTGGACTCCGAGTCAAAGCCAAGCAAGGAATCGAGGAGGAAGGGAAAAAGATAATTTGTGTACCCATAGGCTTGATTTTTTTTCCAATCTAGCTGCCACATGTCCACTATTAAAAGGGGACCCATTTTTCAAGTTGTTTTCTCGCCCTCCTATATAGACCTGATAAAAACTTCAAAGGGGCATATCTTTCGACTCAGGGCTTGAAATATTACAAATATGATACCGTTGGAAATATCTCGGCCTCACCTACGCCATGGAGGTTTGAAAATTTAATTTTGAGGAGGTTAGGTAAAGGAAAATGGAGGAAACGTATTCAAGCCTTCAATGTAGGATCCATTTGTCTCAACAACCAGATCGGATTCGATCTGATTCTATCATTTCCTCTTCTTTCAAGGTGTCAAATCAAGGAATCATGTAGTAAAGATGGATTTGGGGAATATTTTATCGAAGAAACAAATGGCGGTGGTTGAGCTTCAACCCACTTTTATTGCTTCCCTCTCTCTTTCTTCTCTCAAATCAAATCTATAAATACAAGGGCAGGATTCATTGTAAAGGGTTATTCATTCTTCTTCCCCGCCCCCTCTCTCTCTTTCTTCTCCGGATTGAATGTGGAGTTTAAGCCTCCTCCTTAGCTTTGTAATGGCATTTTCCTACCTCTTTCCCATTAATGGTGTCTTGTGTGAAATCCTGGAGCAATAAAAAAAAAAATTTGATGTATTTTGTGAATCCTTTGCTCATTTTGTTGTCTCTTCTCACCTCTCACCATTACAAGGTATAATGTGCATATCTCGATTTCCATTGTAAGTTTTGGGAGCTATGTTTAAGGGGTTTGAATTGGTATTCTCTGTGAACTTTATTCTTAGTCTACGTGATGCATCTGTCCATCCTCTCCATTTCTCACCTCTCTTCATTTCAGGTAGTTGGGTTTGTGATCAGCAATTCCCTTTTCTCGGTGCTATCACCTCTGTAGTGTAGGATTTCTTTATTTTCATGCTCTCTCTCTCTCTCTCCTTAGTCCCTTGGAATTGTTAGACTAGGAGTAGATAGTCACATTTCCTTCCTTAGAAGTAGTTTAGTGCTAGGATTAGGAAGAGGAACCAGCCTTCTCATGGAGGATCGTTCCCATTTGCAAGTCCCACAGCGACTTGGGGAATGATCCAATGTTATGTAAATCACACCAAATTACCTTGCCTTAGAAAATAATATCCATAACTCATTTGGGGGTGTTGTGATTTCTCACTAACAGATAGGAATTTCATGTTTTTCCTTACCATATTCAAGAGGTGTGTGTTTCCTTTGGATGATGACTGGTTTGTTACGGAGATTATGGAGTAACGCAAAGTATTTGAGTGGGAACCACTTTACTAGCACATAGATTCATATAGTTGTAGGATTGGATGTCCCACAAGCATTATGGTATTGATGTTGGATTTTTGTTGTAGTGTTGGGCACATGAGCATATTATGATTTCTCATCCATTGGGGTTGCCTTGTGATATTTATGTGAGACACCTTGGTTAAATGAGATGGAGTTAGAGTCTTGGTTGGGCAAGGAAGGCCAAAGGATCTAGTTATTACAAATATTTGATATCAAGGTTATAGGTAGGTGATGTAGTGTGGAAACTATAATTATAATTTCATGATTGGCCTTAGTTCCCTAGGGAATTATTGGGTTTACTGTAGGATGTTTGGATTCGAGCTATAAATCTAGGGAGGATGAGTCTGTTACACTTCGGCCGAGTCGGGAGATAATTTGATATGGTCCAGGTATACCGAGGATCTAGTACCTTATAGATGAGAGGATGGAGATACCGTGACTCCATAGGTTGTTTTAGTGAGGCTGTATTATTGATGAAAATTCAACGGCTATGGGTCCGACGAGGAGGGATGGATTATCCCGATTGATGATGTTGGGGTGACTCTAGAATTTTCTACATGGTGGGCACAATGTTTGATTATCTTTGACAAAACCGGGGTGGTAGAGAGGGCGGCTCGAATTGTGATATGGGTATGAGCTTAGGAAGTAGGAGGAGCACATGTAATGGAGGAGGTGAGGGGTGAGGGATATGATACTATTGTTACACCTATTGCGGTAGTGATGGTGAGAAGGTCATGGTGGAGATGGAGAGAGATGTCACGTGGAGAGAGCGTGATGACCTAGTGGGTGTTCGAGATACCCTCGTATAAAAGAGGGATGGATTAATTTTTATTGTGATAGCCTTCAGGACCAGCTCATATAAATATATTCTGATAGAGACAAGTATAAGGGTCATAAAGATACACTAAGAAAGGCCTTGAAGATTACTGGGGCCTACCATTTCGGCATAGAGTTTCTAGAGATTGCTTGACCGAGGGGGAATATACAACACTTCCTCCTATCATGATTTTTGTATCATAGTATGAGGTTGTGCAAGTAGAGAGAGACTACTATGTGGACATGATCATCAAGAGTTATCCTGATGCCACTTTGTATGTCAATCATGTAGCTACCTAAGGGGAAACCACAAGCAAAGTGAGGCCTAGGGATAGTGTGGAAAATGTGGGACATCCACCTTGGAGGCCAGAGAGAGAGGGTGATGGTGAGGGAGGATTTGGTGGTGGAGCTATTGTGATAGGTATTAGTAGATATATAGGTAAAACTAGTGGTAATTTTGTTCCTAGAGGAGAGGGTGGTGTCAGCACGGTGTTAGGAGATGTTGACTTTACCACATGATTATATATGATGTTATAGGCTTATTTGAAGATTATTTTGATATATTATTTATTCAGACATTTTTGATGTATCCCATACTTTGATATGTGTGTGTGTGTGATGACGATGATGGTTTATGACTTATTTTTGATTTGATTTGTATATGTTAGATGTTGTATTTTTTTGAAATGTGTCGATATCATGGATGGATTTTGATGGATGTGATATATGTTAGGATGTTTTATTAGACATGTTTCAAATGTGGTTTTGGTACTTGATTGATTTATAAGTCATTAAAAAAGTGATAACAATGTAAGTAAATCAAATAGAGTAAAAATGGAAAGGTGGCCCGTTGCCAAGATCTTAACCAACCTCCTTGAGACTTCTGTCATCACATTACCACCGCTCGGACCTTATGACCCCCTCAAACCCAAGCCAAAAGGGTTTTATGAGACTAAATTTTTGTCTACCATCGTGTGCCATGGCACAATGTGGAGAACTACAAGGCTTCAAAACTGCTGTCCTTATCGGTTGTGTCCTCTTGAAGCCAACTTTGACGATGACGACCTTCTTGATGAGGACCTTGCTTCACCAACGCCCATTCCCACATTCCTTCCCTCACTTCCTACTCAACAACCATGACCTCCACCCCCACAGCTCCTAGAGCCACCCCTAAGATTCGAAATTAACATGGTTCGCATCAGAGAACTTGCTACACCATTACCTAAATTTCATTGCGCCTAGCTCACCTCACAAGGCTTTTCTCCGCTGGTAGGTTTTTACCATCATGTTTTCATACCACTCATCCTACACCTTCTCCTTTTACCAACTCCCCTAAGATCAACATGATACACGTCACTTCTCATTCTTATAGAGATAAAGGCAAGGCAAAGGCAATTGACTCACCAACCAATCCTATACCCAACATACCATCTGTACCCACACCTAAAATTACTATCTACGGCCCCACATACCCTATTTCTATTGGGATCACACATTGTACCATGCTCAAACAATTACACCAATCTCCCCTCAAAATGTCCCTATATGACCTCATCCAAAACTTGAAATCCCATTGTCAAGCTCTCATGGAGGTTCTTTAATCTATTGAGGTTTTACCCAATGACCCTACACCCGTAGCTTTCATTATCACAACACACCATGTAGCCTCTCTTACCAAATTTCCACCTTTATCCACACCATACCCTACTCACAAAGTAGCCTCCCTTAGCTTTAATGAGGAAGAGATTGCACCGCACCAAACAGATGACCTAGACCTAGCCCTCTTCATCTCTATCCACATCGATGATATACATGTATGACATGTAATGATCGATGGGGGTGCAAGCATTAATATCATTTCATCCCATGCATTCGCTCAAATGTGCATACCTGACAATTACATGCATAAACATCCTGTCATGTTACATTCATTCAATGACACTATCACCTCTACACTAGGCATTGTCATCCTCCATGTTCACATGGGTGTCTGCATTGTTCCAAATCTATTTTACATCTTGGAGGGGGAATTTCAATATAACCTGTTGCTTGGTAAACCCTAGATTCATGTCATGGGTTGCGTTCCTTCCACTTTGCATCATTGTGTAAAGTTTGAGCATGAAGGGCACACCTATACTATTCCAGTTGATCCATCACCTTTTAAAACATGTAACATGCTTTACCGACCCAATGACGTGCTTATACCCATTAAGGTGTCTACCTCCATGACCACTACCACTTCACCTACACCTCCTTTTACCAGTGCAGTCACTACCTCAACCGCACATGCCTCCTCTCTTCCTCTGGATCCACAACCTCTAGGGTTGACCCATCGCATCCCATCTGCATTAGCTCTACCTTCACGTCAACCTCCAACACATCATCTATTACAGCTACCCACATACCAACCACCAATCCCTTGGAAGGCATTTTTCAACGCCTCACTCTAGGGGAGTATCGCCTATATAGTGTCAACACATTTCTTACTCCACAAGAGTCCGGAAGTCTTCACCAACACCCTCACTATGATCACCGCATAGGAGAACATCTCCTTTATGGTCCTCCTCATCTTTGTACTAGTCTCACCTATGGGGGACTTGATAATACCACTTACGCACCCGAACCACCATCACAAACTCACCCATTTTCCACTGACTTCCAATCACTCACCAATCACCGTTTCACCCACACCTTCTTGCACTTAAGTGTGTGGAAGGGTTTTGGTTTTGGCTTTTACAAGAAAGGCCACCATACTATTATTCCATGTACTAGCCACAAACATAACGACCATAGTGGTATCGGCTTTGTTGAACCACCTATTAAGCAAGCCCGCATTGAACCCATCGAGAACATCTTCCCTTCTCCACATTCTTCACCTGCTCCACCTTCATCGCCACCTTCGTCGATGGAGAGAATGGATCCTGAATCTATCCCTCCTAACTTTATTTTTTCATAAACACCATTTCCTTGGGGCCTTTGACTTATCAACATGAGGGCGAGGCCCCTTCTTCTCTTCCCTTCCTGTATCCAAAAATGATCGATGACGATACACCTTCCATTAACATCGGTCAATGTCAAGATGATGAATCTATACTCACCTACCTTAGTGTAGAAGACTCGTATATTCATCGGTCGTTACCTTCTGAGATGTAAACCATGTTGAATGAATCAACTATTGAGATCAACATTCATACTCAGGAAAACCCGCACATCCTAAAGATCGGTCAATCTTTAGATGCTGCTTGAAACAGGATGCCATCACTTCTTTTCTCAAAGATCATAACCACACTTTCACCTGGTCTTACAAAAACATGCCTAGTATTAACCCCACCATAGCGATCCAAAATATCATAACCATCCCCGATGTCAAACCCATCAAACAAAAATTGAGGAAAATGCACCCTCGCATTGCCCTTCTCGTCAAATAAGAACTTTAGCGTCTTCTTTCCATTTCTTTCATATTACCCATCAATTATCCTTGTTGGATCTCTAACATTGTCCCTGTCACTAAGGTGATAGGGTGACTCCACATTTTCATGTATTTATACAACCTCAACCTAGCCTTTGCCAAAGGATGACTTCCCTCTACCAAGATTGATCAAGTTTGGTTGACCTTACCACTGGTCACGAGATGTTATCACTCATGGATGGCTTCTCGGGTTATAACCAAATCTTACTTGCCCCAGAGGATCAACATAAAACCACATTCATCACCCCTTGGGGGACCTTCTGCTATCGATTCATGCCTTTTGGCCTTAAAAATGTTGGTGCCACATATCAGTGGGCTATGACTTATATCTTCCATGACATCATGCATCGTATATTGGAAGATTACGTGGATGATCTCCTGGCCAAATCTAAACACCGCTCCAAGCACCTTGTCATCCTAAAAACCATTTTTTACCACCTCATTAAATATTGTGTTCACCTTCAACCTAAGAAGTGCATCTTTGTGGTCCTCTTAGGAAAGCTCTTGGGATTTATCATTTCCCTATGTGGTATAGAAGTTGACCCTGCTAAAGTCAAGGCCATTCTGGAAATGCCTCCGCCCACTAACCTTAGGCAACTTCGTAGCCTGCAAGGTAAGTTGCAGTCTATTCACCATTTCATTTCACAATTATTTGATTGGTGTCAACCATTTCATCATCTTCTCAAGAAGGATGTCTCCTTTAAATGGGATGATGACTACCACAAAGCTTTTGAAGCCTTAAAACAATACCTTATCCAACCACCCATACTTATTCCACCTAAAGATGATCAACCTTTCTACCTATACATCTCTCGCTACTGATCACTTCTTAGGGGCCATGCAAACTCATCGTGATGAACAACACAGGGAGCAGGTGGTTTATTATATAAGCCGTACTCTTTTAGACTATGAAACCTAATACACCCATCCTGAAAAACTTTGTTTAGCCTTAGTTTTCATTGCCACAAAACTCCACCATTACCTCCTCAACCACAAAACCTATGTTGTGACCAACATTGACCCCCTACACTTCATGTATGCCAAACCTTATCAAAATCAGCATGTCGCATGATGGCTTATGCTTTTAGGTAACCTCGACCTCAAATTCATTCATAAAATGTCCATCAATGGCCAAGTTATTGCTAACCAATTGGCCAACGCACCTATTTCCAGGGATCAACCCTCTAATTTTGACTTTCCAGATGAGTCAATTGCTACCCTTTCCTAGATGAACCCGCTTACGAAATGACACTCTACTTCGATGGTTCCAAGGTTTAGCGTGGAGGTAGGGCTGGTGTTATCCTCATTCCATTTAATGGTGAACCCATCTCTTTGTCTTTCAAACTAGATTTTGATTGTACAAACAATATTTCGAATACGAAGCACTCTTATTAGATCTCCAAGTGCTCTAAGCCCTAGATGTCAAATCAATCAACATATTTGGTGATTCTCAATTGGTTATAAACCAAGTCAATGGTATATACCAATGTTGTAATGAGATACTTCAAAAGTATAAACATCATGTAGACATACTTTTGACCACCTTTGACCATTATGTTCTTCAAACCATCTCCCATTTAACTAACAAATTCTGAGATACCATGGCCTGCTTGGCCTCTCAAATACCTGCTTCACCCACCGACTCTAAAATATTTGTCACCATACAATGTCTTCAATCACCCTCCTATTTACCTCATGATGTTTACTCTATCTTAACCGCTACCACCGACCCAAGAAGGATTTGGTATAAACAATATGCCGATATCTTTTTCTCTCCATCGTACCTCCTAATCTCACCCATAATGGACAACGTGCCTTCCTTAAAAAGGTCTCTCATTACATCATCATGGGGGGCCTTCTCTATAAGCACAGCTTTGATGGTATTCTCTCATGATGCCTCATAAGTTCTGAAATTCCTTATACCATTAAGGAAGTTCATGATGGCATATGTGGAGGTCACTTCAATGGCCTTTCTATTTCTAAGTGTATTCTTCGCCTAGGCTATTACTAGCTGACCCTTAATCATGATTGTTGCGACTATGTCAAACATTATGTAAAATGCCAACAAAGACACACCAACCTTCATCATACACCCGGTCATAACTTACAAGTCACTCGTGACCTTTGGCCCTTCTCTCAATGGGGTTTGGATATTGTTAGAGATATTAACCCCCATTCTTCCCAATGCCATCAATGCATTATCACCAGAAAATGGGTTGAATCCATACCACTCATCTCCATGAAAGCTGAGAAAATATGTGAGTTCATCAATCATCACATCATTTGTCATTTTGGTGTTCCTCATCACCTCATCACTGAGAATGGAAAACACTTCAAAAATAAAACATTGCAAAAAATTTGCGATGCCTTCGGCATTCAGCTAAGTTTCTCATCACCTTATTACCCACAAACCAACGGACAAGCCGAATTTACTAACAAAACCTTAAATAAATTTTTAATGAAAGTGGTTAATGATCTTTGGGAAGGATTGGCATACGCACATTCCTTTTGCTACTGTGGCCATACCACACTAGTATCTACACTTCCACTATCACTACTCCTTTTCTCTAGTCTACGTTACATAGGTTGGTTTTCCTCTCGATGTCTAGATCCCCTCACTTCGCATTTCTCTCCATGACATGCTCAATGATGATGAATTTCGTCAAGACTGTTTAGCACAACTTGAGTTATTAGATGAACATCATCTTAATGCTCTTGACCACCTCCAAGTTTACCAAAAATGTATCAAATGTGCCTACAACAAACGTGTCCATGAATGAACCTTCCAAGTCGGTGACCTTGTCCGGAAAGAAAATCAACATGTGACCAAAGTAGAAAAAAGTAAACAGGGAAAATTTTCTCCTAATTGGCTTGAACCATACATCATGACTCATAGTTATGGATCAGGTGCTTATCATTTATCTTCACTCAATGGTAAACCTAAACCTGAGCCCCTTAACGCCTTGCATCTTCAACCATTATATTGTTGAATTTTAGTTCTACATCACTTTTTGCCTCTTTCCATGCTCGTCCCTTGAGCACTATCCAGTTCTTACACCTCACCAATGATTAAACCAGAATCGTGTGAGTACCGTCACTTGTTATCTCCTCTTGAATGTGTGTACCACAAAGACCTTGCACATAGCATGATTCTTAGGGATACTTTTCGTCTACCTTTAGATGAGATCCCATGGTTGTTTCACCCTGCTATCTGAACAAGAATCCTATTCCTCACCTTGGTTTTGTCCATGACTTTGAAGCCCTCACTTGGGACCTAACTCCTTGAGTAAAAATTCTAATAAAAATATGACTCCCTCAAAAGGGCATCTTCCTCTCGGCAATCAATGCTATAAATAGACTATTCCCTTGAAGGATATCTATGTAAAGAGTTTCAAAAAAAAAAAGGGAGAGAATTTGAATCTTCTCGCATCGATCAGCTTCATGAAGACCTCAAGGAGTTAATTTCATCATCCCATTTAGACTTCCCACATCAATCAGTTTATCTCAAATACAAGTCAAAACAAAAATAATTTTCGTCATGGACTTGCCCATTGTGACCTCGGATCTCTTGCCCAAAGAGCATGCTACCACATATCATATAAAAATTACCCACCTTTCACCCCTCTCACCATTCACACTCCCATTTCCTACTACCTCAAGGGACCTCTTGGAACTGTGACATTTAGTGATCATGTGTCTATTATTCACCCTTAGAACAATCAATCATGCAATTCCTTTAGGGTCTTACATTCATCACCTCCTCTAGGGTATGATCTACTCGGTATGATCCTAACCAATCAGGTGGCTTTATTTCCCCCTCATATCTTTTAACTATTTTTATTTACATTTTGATTACCTTATACAGGACTTGGTCCTCGACGCGTACCTTTGGGGTAATCTTCTTCTTTTTCCACAATCAACATCACCTACACCAATTTTCCTATAACCCACCCACACCTAATAGACCTAAACCCAAAACATGCCTAAAACCTACCAACTCATTTTCATACCTCCTCATATTCTTCCCTAGCTTATGGGAGAACTACATTGGCCTGAGGTCCCTTTTCGCCGGGACTATATAGGCAACACTCTGAGGGCATGGGGCCCTTGGAGGTTAGCTCAGCCACTCTCTACCCTAACCACTTCATTTTTCATTTTTCTCAAATCACACTCTACCCTACTTAGTTTCCTTTTTATATCCAAAATTGGAAATTAAACCAAACAAATAACAAGTTGCTTCACATTTTTATCATCACCACACCATACATTTATTATGACTTCCATTTCTCTACCATCATCATGCATGTATTATAAACATGACCCATATCACCATTCATTGCATAAATTAATGAATCACAACTTTAGCCCATTTAGACTCGATCCATGCCTAAACCAACCTAACTCGATCTATGCCTAAGAAGACTGAATCGATTCATGCCTAAACCAACCTGACTTGATCCATGCCTAAACTGACCTGAATTGATCCATGCCTAAACCAACCTGACTCCATCATGCCTAACTCACCTAGTTTCCATCCATATCACAACAAAAATTAAAATTCTCATAAAAAACCAACAAATCAAGAATCTCATCCATCTCATCATATAAACAAATATGTTTGTCTCAATACAATATACATGGATATCCATCATGTCCATATCTTGAAATATCTGGCACACAGGTCGATATTCAATAGAAAATGTCATCAGCATGCAGTCTGGTCTCATATACAATAAAATAATAAAACAATACAAAATCTCTTCGGCACGCAGGCCCATATATGCTCAAAAATATATAAATTACTCTCGTACATCCTCACTATCTTCGACACGTAGGCCATTATATATATATCAAAAAATTACTAAAATATATCAAAAATACAGGGTTGGGCATCAGGCCTCACCGCCGGATATCATACATGCCGGTCTCTCCAGTCTCCTCCTTAGCTCCTGTCTGCCGGCCTGGTATCATCTCCCCACCCATCATAGGTGGTGGCTGGGTCCCTACTGGCATAACACCTGGAGATGGTCTTCATGATCTGGTCGTCTCTCCCTAATCATGTCTCGAAGCTCAATGGCCCCCTAAGCTCTCTACACTTTGAGTCGAGATCTGGTCCTCTCACTCGAGGACTGTTATGCCCTGTACTCTCCATAGGATGGGAAATCCATCCCGACCTCCATCGGTTGATCCTAGTAGTATCTGGCCTCTCCTAGGGCATCCCGTAACCTAGATATGGGTACGGTCTATGGTGGTCCCATAGGCCTGGCCCTGTACTGCCCCACGGGACCATGTCCCACCCCTACTTGTGAACTGGGACCTTGTCCCGGTGCCTATGGTGGTGCCATCGCCCCTACCCTTGTTACTGTAAAGCCCCAATCTATGCATGTTATGTGGCCAATCGGGGCTCTGCAAACCTGTCACCTATTCGTGTAGGAAGCCACCTGACCATCATCTCCATCTCCATCTCCATCCCCACCTGGGCCATTTGAGCTTGAAGACTAGCCACTGTGACACATGTAACTCAGCCCACCTCCACCTTTGAGTTGGCAAGCTGTGTCTACACCATACCTAACTGGGTAATCAACATCGCCACCTACCCCTATAGGGTGTCCCTCTACACCATGATGGTGGCTAGATCGCTACCCCGGCCTTGGTGGTACTACTCATAAATGAGCTTCCCGCCACCGCCTATATCTATATGTGACCCTAACATCATCAATCCTTTGGTTTATTGCCTCGCTCCTCTTCCCTATGGGCACTATTGGTTGTGGTAGAGGTAAGGGCCTCTCCACGTCATCTCTCATGTACTGTAGGAAGGGTAGAGGTATGTCCTATAGCAGCCCAAACTGCCACCTAACTCTATCAACCAAGATCATCTCGTGCTCCCAGCACGGTGACCCTGTATCCATCTCAGTAGCTGGAGGCCAGCTAGCTCATCACACATATGCCTATATGAGGGGAAGCCCACATATGGCCTCCATATGATGTCCACTCTAGACAACCCCTCTAATAAATGCCTGTAATAGGCCACATCATGTGTGGGCCTATCTGATCTCCACTCTCTAATAGCAAGCACCCATCGCCTATACCCCACTCATACAAAGCCTGGCAGAAAGGCATCGGCTCGGGGCATACCCACTAGATGCACACAAACAATGTGCTCATATGCCTAGTAGTGAAGTAAAAGGTACAAAAAGGCTGAACCTACATAATTGTCTATATGCCCATAAATCCTTGTATAACTATGCCAGAATGTTGGCACCCAGGTAAAGCGGGTTTGATCTATCACGATGTCATGGAGTACCCCCATCAACGATCACGGAAACCTCCCACCCTCTCGCATCCGACAATGCAAAGGAGTACACTACCTCCATTAATAGAACTACTAGCCTTGTCTCCTCTCGGATGGGCCGGGTACATCTCTCCATAACTTAAGCTGGCATTATGGAATGTCAGCTCGGCCATCCCCTCTCCAAACACTATCAGCATCAACTCCTCTGAGGCCTCAAAGGAGATCAAATAGACCTCTGTACCAAATATGGGTAGCCATAAAATCTTGAATACGTCCTCCAAGGTGACTATGATCTCACCCATTAGTATGTGTAACATGTTGGTCATGAAATTCCATCTATTGATGAGAGCTACCATCGACCGAGCTACCAAACTACATGCCGGTAGTGTCGGACCCCACTCAAGCCCACCTCCTCCACATGCCACAACTCCTCAGGGGTTGTTGCATCATGATCTATCACGAGCAGGGGTGGAACCTTGTCCCGTATGCGTAGCTGATCTCTCCCTTACATCCAATACAAATAACAAATTAATCTACATTTATCATACCCATACTCACCCACTCTCATTTTTCTACACCCTATTTTACCCCTACCCATCTCAACCACCCAACCTGTGGCACTTTTGGCCCCTTGCTCTCCAAAATCTGACCAGCGTTGGTCTCTCTAACTGACCATGGTCACCCCTTAACCGGTATTGGTCACCTGTTTCATGACCGATACTAGTTTAACCCTACCGAAGCTGGTTAAACCCAACCGATGCCGGTCGGCCATTGCGCGGAAAAATCCACAACCCCCAAACCCTCCCTTCTCAAAAACTTACCACCATGACACTTCTACCCACCCAAAATCACCTACAACTCCCCTACACCTCATCCCCTCCCCTCTTCTCCCACTTATCTCTCTCCCTGCTCCTATTTTACCCAATTTACCCTCCCATCTTCCAAATTTTATTTTCCCCACCAAAAACAAAAAAAAAAAACCCAATTTTCCAAATCACCTAATCTATCTAACAAAACACAACAAGAGTTGGACACTTACCTCATCATGCTACCATCATCATGGTGGGATGTTGGCCCCTTGCACCCGCTGACCCACTCGATCCCTCTCGGCCTCTTCCATCACCAAATCGCTACCCGTGACTCCAACCAATCAAATCACACACACCAATCCCATGGACCCGCCTCTCAATAACCAATCACCCACCATTCGGCTCACCAACTCAACTCTCCATTCTGTCTAGACACTTTTCCCTTTTCTCTCTCTCTTGTGTCATTTTCTCAATTTGCTAGATGACAAATGAATAACAAAAACACGGATTTTTTTTTGTTTTTATAGTAAACCCGGCATAACCAACATTGGTTTTACCCTCACTAGCATCGATCTTGTGCCCTACCTTACTGTGAATGGTTATCCTATACGGCGTTAGTTACCCTTGACCGGCATCGGTCACATACTTTTCCACATTGCCCTAAATTTTACCCTATTACCCTACCCGTCACTCTTTTTTCCACACCCAATATTTACCCTGACCATTCCCTCACCCTCTTTCCCTCATCATTTATTACCTACCCACATCCTCCTTTGGGGACTCATTATTTTACCCATACCTCGGCCCTACCCATTTCGACCTGCATTCTTGGACCCTGGACCATCACTAGTGACGTTTGACCTCATGTGTTCACTATACCTTGTGGCAATGTTCTGGTTTAAGGGGATCACCTCCACCCACACATGGGGCAACCACGTCTTATTTTTGTCAACATCACTTACTAAAAGCTACGCAACAAAAATGGGTAAAATGTAGACACCAAAATTGGGTCACACTCCCCTTGGTCCCTCAATAATTAAATAACTTGAACACATCCACCTAGCCATGGCCCCCTTTACCTCACTATAATATTAATTTAATTATTAAAATTAAATTAATTCATTATCCTCACTATATTTATTATTTAAATATCCTAATTGAGATAATGCCCACATATCCACCTCATCTAGCCACCTCACCCTAAGACCTATTCTTAGTAAGTTGCCATAACTAACTAAGACCTACCCAAACCCTAAAAATCAATACCTACATTCCCTCTAACCACATTCCCGCATGCTTACAAGAAGCTTCCATCCTAATCTATGGGGCCAACACACGAGATCCCAGAAAATCAAGGGGATCGCCGATTTAGTAAACCTAGTAAATCCCACCATAATCGATGTTGATTACCCATAACCACAATGTTAAGCCGGAATCGCCATTGGTCATCTTTTAATCCCCAAAGCAACCTTATTTTCAAGGTTAGCAGATTCCTAAGAGATATCACATCTTTTGAGAAGAATTTTAAGGAGAACACACATGCAAAGAAGGAGATCAAGTATTTTCTCTTGCATGGACATCCAAGTATTCACCCAAAGAACCATCCAAAGACTCACCCCAAAGATAGATTTGATCCAATCAGGAAAGAAGGAGAGCACATGCAACCCATGCAAGAGCTCCCCAACATTTGGTGATCCTCTGCAGCATTTAACCTCTTATCAACACCTTCATCCCTCACTCACAGACGTCTAGGACCAGATTCCAAGTAAGTAGAACATTTTACTCCTCTAGTTCACTCATTGCACCATTGTATTTTCATCCTTTGTTCTCCTAGCCACCCATTGACCTCCATTAATACTCACCCCTCCATATCCCTATTAAAAACCTTTCCAAATCCCATCCAAACAACTTAATACCTCATTCGACTAGACTAGTCCTTTGTGCAACCATAAGGGAGATCTAAAGCTCATTCTGTGACATTCCCAGTATCCCACAGTAACCAGCACCAGTTCTCCCAAACCGGCATTAGTCACCCTTAACCGGCATCGGTCTCTATATTTACCAATATAGCCCAAAACAATAACCTACCTACCTATTCCCACATCACCCATACTCACCTATGGCCTACCTAAGACCTCTGTCAGACCTGCAGAGACCCATAACCAATTATTTGACCTTCAAATCTTATCTTAACCTAGCATGTTAGATTAGATCTTTCTTATTATGTTTTAAATGAGATACCTAAATCATTTTAACTACAATAGGATTTACTTTATTACCAACATTAAATTGTTTTAAATAGTGGATTGACAACCGTCTAGGAAGTATCACACTTCCCGAGATCTAACCTACGCTAGAAATCCACCGCATATATTTTTAACTCTTTCTAGTGGCCTTGCTTTTAATTTTAGGTAGTTTCTCCCAACCAAAAGGAAGCTCTCATAATCAGATTTGGATCAAGGAGTCGACACGCGCGCAACAACTTATCAACCAACATTTCAACAGGTATTCCTCCTATGCCCGTTACCCTATCTGCTTTTCTTCATTTTCAAAGAAACATCTAAGAATCAAAGTGAAACATATCAATGTGGGAAGATTTCTGGATGCTCATTATTTTAAAGGTTGGTCAATATGGGGAATCTTTTAAATGAGTAGCCATCCTTCAAGGGTATGGTCAACATTTTGATTTTTGACTCAATGGCCATCCTTTAAGGGATCGTTCCATGATTTTAACAGGTTGTTATCCTTCAAGGGAGCAATCTAATTCTTTGATACCTTTGATAATGATTTATGATATGTGAATAGTTGTCCATCAAATGATCATTCTATTACAATATGATATTTGATAAGATAAGCATCCAAATGAATTTTTACATTTATTGTTGAGCTAATGGAAAAACCCCTAATATACTATCTTGAAGAGGGGATAATTTCATTTGCATCCCACATACACATGCCCTTGTCATGGTCAAGGTGGAGTGATTTTAAGGAACTTGTATAAAGGAATGAAATGATGGTGTGATAGGATTCGAATCGAACTACCTTTACGAAAATTAATTATTTAACAAAAGAGAAAATCCATAAGTACGAAACTTTTAAATGTTTCACCTTAGGTTCCCCATCAAGAGAAGCAAGATGATACGCTCTTGACCCATACTTGTGTGTGATAATATATGGAAAAATCCAATTAGGAGAAAAATTTCCACATTTATTTCGTTACAATGTAGTAACATTTTGATTCTCTTTAAGTACAAGATCACTAATTTTAAAATCATGTTATTTGACATGTTTTTTTATGCTCTATTGATTTTTGTTGATAAAATTGATGATGTTCGATGACTGTTAGGTGTTTTTCATCTAATAATTCTAATTTTGCTAGGTTTTCTTGGCGATATTCTTCATCAGGAATGAAATCTTTGAGTGAGACACATAGTGATTAAATTTTAATTTCAATAGGTACAATGGCATTAGATCCATGGATTATTGAGTAGGTTGTTGTAGTTGTAGGCATGAAAATGCTAGTTTGATAATCCCGAGAGAGCGCATGTAACTGGAGATGTCAGTTCCTACCCACATCATCCACTATTTTCATGAGGATTTTATTAAGTGTTTTATTAGAGGCCTCAGCCTTCCCATTTTCTTGAGGATAGTATGGTGATGAAAAACTAAGTTTGATGTTGAATGTGTCACAGATTTGTTTAACTTCCTTGTTTTAAAAGTATTTTTCATTATCCATGACAAGTTTTTGTGGGATACCAAAATGGAATATAATGTTTTGATAAAAGGTATGGATTTAACCCATTTAGTTAAATATTCAGTTGATGTGATTATGGAATGATGTTGTTGGGATGATTTTGGATTGATTGCACCAATGAGGTCTAACCCCCATTGAGATAAAGGCCATAGGTCTTGAGCGGTTTGTAATGCTTGACTAGGGATGTGAATATGATCTAAGTGGAATTAGCATTTGACGCACTTCTTTACATATGGAAAATAGTCTTTAGGGATATTAGGAAAGTAATATCCTAGCTGCATGATGCGTTTAGTGATGGCATTGCCACTGAAGTGACCACCACAAATGCCATCATGGACCTCTTCGATTGCTCTAGTTGATTCATGTGATTTAAGACACCGTAGCAATATACCATCAAAATTGTGTTTATAAAGGATGCCCCCTATGATAAAAAAACAAGTTACATGTTGAATAAATGATCATTTAGAAGACTATGATAGATCTAAGGGGAGTTTACATTAGGCTATATAGTCAAATATTTATGTGTGATATAAATCGGGTGGATTATTATCAATATTATTAATGGAAGGAAGCTCATTTTGATGTGAAGGATGATCCAAGAGTTGAATAACCATAGACATCTTAGTTTTATCTTTTTACTTCTCTGTTTAAAAAGGGACAAGGGATCCAAGGGACACCATAGTATCTAAAAACCTATTAGAAGATCGTGGGATGGCCTAAATGGTGTAATGATCAAAGGCATTGAGGAGAAATTAAACAAAAAATTTATATTTATGAAAAATTTCACTTTTAAATTGATATTATCCTTTAATTTGACTAACGATGAGATGTGAATCTCCGTAGATTTATAGGATGTGGGCACCTAAGATAATGGAAGTTTTGAGACCCATGATTAAGGATTCGTACTCTACCATGTTGTTAGTACATTCAAAGTTAATTTTAAATGATAATGGGAGTGGGATGTTCCAAGGTGGTATGATGATGACTCTGGACTCTCCTCCTTCTTCACACTTAGCACCATCAAATAAGAGGGTCATTTTTACGGGGATGAAATCAAATTCATCATTATCATATTTTTGATGTTGTTGAAATATTCATCAGAAAATTTTCATGAGGTATTTGATTATCTAGAAGGGGTGCATTAGCGAGCTGTTCGTGATGGCTTGACCTTTAATAGACTTTTGAGATATGATTTCAAGGTCAAATTCAGTCATGAGCATAAGCCATTGGGTTATGCGATCATTATGGTAAGGTTTAGCGTACATGGCCTTAAGCGGGTTAAAACTGGTGATAACATATGTCTTGTGATTAAGGAGGTAATGTCGAAGTTCATAAATGAAAAACGTATAATGCATAACACAATTTTTGGCTTCAAAGTGTAGTGTGTCTCATATTCATGGAGTGTGTAATATATAACTTTTTCATGACCTTTATTATCACGGTGGGCGAGCATAGCTCCTAGAGCATGCTTAGAAGTGGATATGTATAAATAAAATGGTTCTCCTTCATGAGGTGGAGTAAGCATAGATGGTGATAATAGATATTGTTTGATTTCATCAAGGCCTTCGGAAATTAGAATCCCAATAAAATTATATTTCCTTATGGAGCAAGTGGTGAAATGGTTGACAACGGTCAGAGATTTGTGATATGAAACATTGAATGGAATTTGATTTACCTTGAAGGCTAAGAAGTTTCTTAATATTGGATGTCGGAGGAATTTAAATGATTTCCTTGACTTTTGTCAGGTCAACTTCAATACCTTGGATGGATATGATAAATCCCAAAAAAATCTAGTAAGGACACCAAAGACACACTTTGCAGGATTAAGACAAAGAAAGAATTGGATGAGACGAGTGAAGATTGACTCAAGGACATCAAGATGGTTTTTGCATGATTTGGATTTCCCTAAGAGGTCATCAACGTATTCTTTGAATATTTTTGGATAAGCTCATGAAAAATATATGTCATAGCATGTTGGTAGGTGTCTCATGTATTTTTAAGACCAAATGGCATGACACGGTAACAGGAGGTCCCCTAAGGTGTGATGAAATCAGTTTTTGTTGATCTTCGGGAGCGATGAGGATTTGAATATAACCCGAGAAACCATCCATGAGGGAAAGAATTTCATGGCCCATTGTTAGGGCTGATGAGCTGATCTATGTTTGGGAGAGGGAAATCATCCTTTGGATAGGAAAGATTGAGATCCCTAAAGTTTGTGCAAATGCATTTTTACCTAAATATTTGGTAAGGAGGACAACATTAGAAACCCATTGTGGATATTCAATGGGTATGATGAAGTTAGCGGATAAGAGGTGTTACAACTCTTCTTTAACAAGGAGAGCTATACGGGGATGCATTTTATGAATTTTTTGTTTGACTGGATTATCATTGGGATACATAACTATGTTACATATGAAAATATTAGGATCGATCCTAGGCTATCACTATATGACCAAGTGAAGGCTTGGTGATATTTTTCAAGATTTTAATGAAATAATTTATTTTTTGTGAATTGAGAGATTGACCAACCTTAACTATGCGACAATCTTGAGGGGAGCCTAAGTTAACGTCGAGAGTGGATTTGTTAAGGAGCAGGGGTGTTTGATTGTAGGGATTTCTGAAGGAAATGGTCTTCAATTCCCATATGGGAAAGAATTTCTTGGTCATCATGACACTAGAGGATATCTAAGGTAGGTGAATCTTCTTCAACCATTTTTGGCCAAACAAGTGGTAATGATTTAGTGGAGTGGTTGGATTGATAAGTAAGTGGCCCTAAAGATATAACATTTATTAAAAAAACGTTACGCAGATGGGTACAATGTCATCTACATCCATGGGATCTTCAGGGTTCATTGACGATGTTCGTTCTAGTTCGAAATAGTTAGGGATGTAGCAATATTAGATGCAAAGTGGATTTGCACATGTCGAAGGTGAATATTTTATAGCCTAATCCACTTTTCTCATGAGCTTTAAGGGAATGTAAGATGGGTTGATTGTGGGTTTCTTATTCATAGTACCTAAGGCCAAAACCTTTCGACACACAAATGATGAAGATACATATGGCGAAGTTTTTATTATCAAGGGATTCAAAGTTTAATGTGAACGACATGGCATGGTGTGGGATGGAGGATTATCGAGTCCCCATAAAAATGATATTTGTTTTGAGATAAACAGACCATAGGAAATAACATATAATACATTGGGGTCATATATAGGTTGCTTTTCAAGATGACCATATGCTTTGGGTGAAGGGATGGATTTGAGCATGAGGAGATGATATTCCCTAGTGTAAGGTGTGTTACAGCATCACTAAAAGAGGAATCATATAGTAATCTAGAAGAGGGGATAGATGTGTTGATAGATGCTTCATTACGGTGGTGAGATGTGGATTTAGGTATAATGATGTCATTTGAGTGGTACATTATGTAAAAGTCAGCAAATGGATTTGGATCGGCTGGGGATGATATAAGTTCATCCTTCATGTTCATATTTTAGATAGTGATGGAGGGTGGAAGGAACGTAGCATATGGTACATATCAAATGACATCCTAATAACATATTGTATTGGAATTATCCTTCAATAATGTAGAAGAGTTTTGGTAAGGTTTTGACACCAACTTTAAGTGGAAGTATGATTGTGCCCAATGTAGGCGTGATAGTGTCATTAAAATATCATAAATGAAATGACATTTTAGTGATGGCGGTGTTGGGTAGGTAGAGTTGGTCAAAAGTGAGGGATGATATGATGTTGATGGTAGTGCCACTATCAATCATGACCCTCTTAATGGAGATGTCATTGATCTGAGTGGTGATGAAGAGTGGTAGGTCATGGTCTTCTAGTCTAAGAGAGGGAATTTCATATGGTTCAAAATATATAGAGGTGGATGCTTTAAGAGAACCCATGAAGTTTGTGAATGGAATCATATCATTGGCTGGTACGGTTATAGATTGGAGTGCTTCCATCATAGCTTGTTTGTGGAGAGGTGATGTTTGAACTAGTTCATAAAGTGACATCTTGACAGGGGATTGGTGTAATTTTTTTATAACAACTTTTTTTACCGTGGTGAAAGGGGGTGTTTCTGCTTGTATGGAAACTTTTACCTTCAATGAGAGAATTTTATTAGACTCCTCAGAGCTAAGGAAATAGGTACCTTAGGTTTTTTAGATGGAATTGATAGTTTAGGAGGTGGAGATATAGCAATAGAGGTTTTACCTTTCTTAGGCTTCAATGTTTCTTTGTCATAATTTTGTGAATAGGTGGTGATGTGTACAACACCGACTTGATGATAAAATACTTTAGGGATAGATTCTCCGAGCTTTCATTATGATGAGGTCAATGTTAGCATTTTATTTTATCGAGAAGAAAGGAAGAGCAGGTGTCAAGTTCTTGTACTTTCAAATGAAAGGCTCTACAATTTTCTATGGAGTGGCCACGTGTCCTATGGTAGTCACAAAAACATTAAATTCATACCAAGCCGGTTTCCACCCATGATGATATGAGCTCTTAGGGGGTGGTAGTGTAATAAGTTATTTATGAAGGAGTTCATCTAATATGGTGGCATAATTCCCATTAGGTGTAGACGTAAATGGCGATAAGGTTGTGTTTGTATTCCTATCTAAGGAAGTAAGATGGGTTATTTAGTAGTGGGTTGTTTATTTTCTAGTCATGGAGGATTTTTAGAAATTGGAAAATATGGAAGACAAGGATCCTATATGGGTGACTATTGTGGAGAATAGTAGGACTATGTAGGGGATGGAGGGAAAGGGTCCAGTGTGGATGCCCGTTGCAGAGTATTAGATGTATAATACGAACTCAATGTGGGAGCTTGATGGATTGGTTTTGCTCATGTAATAATATGGTGATTCACTTTGGTATAAGGCAATGAGGACCACACAGGGATTTTGATGTGGAGGGACATAGTAAGGGCCCTTAAAATCTTGAATGGTGTCTTGTTTAGAAGGTCTCGTAGGTCTTGGCCTTGGCATGATAAGAGGGTCACCAAAAGTGGGAATGCCCCTTGTAGGAGGAGAGATGAAAAGGTGGAGGGCCATAGAAACAATATGTTTCATCATAATAAGGACTTCTAAATACTTGAATGACACCTTGTTTGTTAGGCCCCTTTGAGGTTTTGGATGAACTGGGTGTATTTTTTGAAGTTGATGCTAATGAAGGAAGAGGAGTTTAGATGATGTGATTAATGTATTCTAAATGATTTATAGGTTTTGGATTGTTTGTTTTTGTGGATTGAGGATGACTACAACCCATGGTTGGCTTAGGCAAAGGTGGTTGTGCTAAGAATTTTTCAAGAGGTATCATAGTTATATTTGCAAACCCAAATACAGTACATGTGGTTGTATTAGAGGATGTGGGTATGGGTTTGGTAGTGGCATGTGACGAGGGCATAGGAATAGTTTTAGTAGTATTCTTAACATGTAGTGGTTCAACCACTTTGAGCTCATTGGATTCGGATGTTGATTCTACAGGTTTTGATTCGGTAAGTGACAAGGATACAAGAAGGGTTTTAGTAATGTTGTTAATAGATGGAGGCTCCGTAGTCATAATTTTAGGCTCGTTGTGGCGGTGTTAATTCGTAGATTTTTTCGTTAAGTGACAAGGTAGGTTAAGGGATAGGCTCAATTTTTGTTATTGTATTAATGGTGTGGACATCATTCATTTGTGGTTGATTGGAAGATGAAGGGTGATTTAGAAAAGGTTGTTTAAATATGTCAAGATTTTGATTCGAAGGTGCATTTGGATTGTCTAAGTGAAGGTCACCTTTTTCGATCAAATCTTGAAGTACATTAGAATGTACGACACCTTTCAATGTCATGTCCATTGACCCTATGGTACTTACAATAGTCGTTATCTCGGTACCAAATGGGCTTGGATACCGATATGTCAATGGGCCGAATGGGAGGGAGAGATATCATGTTTGAATAAAGTAGTTTGTCAAAAACTCAACTATAAGTCTCTCCTATGGGTGTGTAGTTAAATTGTTAATAGAGATGCTCAATGGAAAGTTTTTCCTTGGAAGCAGATTTCACTATGATGACATTGGTGGTTGTTTTTAACATGTTTTTTTTTATGGATATTTAGACTATAATTCAGCTCTTGGTTTCTTAGGAAAAGCTTTACTCATCCATCTTCTAGAGCTCACAATTCCAGTTTATGGGCCATGGTAAAAGCCTCATCAAAAGTTTGAAATGACTGGATTTGTAATGTAGATGAGATGTGTTTAGTGCATGCCTAGAAAATGACCTCAATTAATTTAGTTTGTAGCAATGTAAAATATAGTTGATTAGTTGACCCCTCCAACTAGTGACGAAGTCGTTGATAGATTTGTCTTCAAATTTTTGATGGCATATAGGTCGTTGATAGTGATTTTACGGGCTATGTTGATGGAAAAGTGGTCTAATAAAAGTTCGGAAGTTTGCGTAAAGGATAATAGGGAATGTTACGAGAATGTTATTATACCAATCTAAAGCGAGGACCAACAAGGGACATGGGAAAGGTCCTCAACATTAGATCTTGATCATGAGCTATTAGATAACATGCATGACAGAAGGCACAAATATGTTGTTGGGGATATTCTTTGTTGTAAAACTTTATAAACTTAGGGAGTTCCCGGTGAAATGGATATTTTTATATGGCATGAAGGGTGAATGGGATCATTACAAATTTGATCATAAGTGAGGACATTCTTGGATGAGGATGAAGCAGCTTTGAGATTGGATATGCGGCTTAAAATGGCTTAGAGGGGATCAGGTTCAAACAAAGACTAGCTACGTTGTGAGTATGTTTGATACTATTGAGGGTTGCCTTGTTGGTATGGAATGTTTGTTGGCGGATGGTCTATTGATACGAAGCATTTTGTTGATAAGGATTATCCTGTTGTAGAATGTATTCCTGTGAAATGTTTTGTTGAGGAACATATTTTTGATTCATGTTATATTAATATGTGTTTCGCTGATGTATATGTTATTGATAAGGAACATTCTGTTGAGAAATACTCACTGATGGGGGATGTTATGTTTTGGGATGTTTTTATGGGATGAGAAACCTTGTTGTGATGCTCTAGGCTACGAGGTTTATATGTATTAGTATTGTAATGGTATTGACGTATGACTAAGTGGTTGCGAATATTTAGGTGTTTTCTAGGATTATATAGCAGAGGCAAAGCAGAAGATGGTGCTTGTTATGGAGTGTGTTGTTCTAAGATACTATATTGTGGGATGTTTTGTAGGAGTGTGGATTATGGTGTAGAGATAAATGGTTGTGAAGGTTGTGGTATGTATTGTGAAATAGGATTTGTAAGCTAGCTATGGCACTGGTATTAATCAGTGGTGTAGTTGTAGGAATGCACATGGTGATGTTTTAAATGGGGCTAGTAACCTTCTAAGAGAATACAACAATAGAAAAGGACACACAAACTAATGGATATGTTTGTACTTGTGAGGAAGATAGAGGGGTAGATGAGGAAGCAACAATACTACTTAGAGGAGGTGTGGATCTTGTAGAAGGACTTGGTGAAGATGTGGATTATTGAGTAGATGTGTTTTGTGATGAAATCATGTGGAGATCATAAACGGGGACCAAGGAGACCTTTTTACTTCAGTTTTACTGGTGGAAGATTGTTCATTCGATGTTTCAAAGGGGTTAGTAGAGCTGGTAGATATCTGGGGTTGACTAATGTTTGGTGTTTCAGGTTGATTTGAAGTGTATGGATATAACTGTTGGATGATGGGATCTTGGTTTTGATCGATAAGACTTGTAATGGTAGAGGAAGGATTATAGGTGTGTGGAACGGATTGGGGTGTGAATGGTTTCATTTGAACATTTCTCACTGCTAAATAATAATTGAGGGATACGGGATTTGAATATAGGATTTTTTGAAAATAGAATCTCCCTTATGGTAGAAGGGAGGTTCAGATGCTCTAGGAGAAAATGGATGTTCTGATTCTGGTGTATGAGGGATTCGACCATGATATTGATGTGGGGAATGAAAGGATTGTTGTTCTATTTATTTTTATAGTTGATCCTTGATTCACTCCAAGTTTTTTGGGTGTCAGAAAAGGGATTAGATGTGTTTGTTTGATGATATGGGATTTTTGTTGTGTTGGTATCGAAAGTGTTGTAGTGTAATATGGGACATTTTTTTGAAATGTAATTGATGGAATAGACATGTTTTCAGAAGTCTAGTTATGAGCTTGTTGTCTAGTAAGTACCATGTTAAACAAACACAAAAGCACCTAGAAAATGGAAAATAACTAGATGAGTTAATTTACAAATAGTAAGCAAAAGAAAGCAAAGTGTTGTTTTGTATTTATCTTAATTAATTATTAAAAATTGAAATGTGTAAGATGGTTAATGAGGGTCCTAGGAAGTTGTAAGCTATGGATGGTTTCAGGTATGTTTAAGGGCATAGTCCCCAATATACCTAAAATTACATGAGGCCCAACTCTATACTACTTTGTCGGTATGGTTATGTATATTGGGCCTACCCCCTCACTTCACATGATCCTAATGTGATAAGTGAGTCGGGCGTTGAACCAAAATATATTGACTGATAGGAGATTATACTTGAACAGAACACCGAGTCGGCTTCCCTATTGGGTGATGAAATCCCAATCAGTTTCACCTAGGTGGGAGTTGTTTGAATGCATTTTTATTTGATAGTGATTTGGTTGTGTGTGAGGGAGGATAAGTGAATGCAATGAATTTTCCTCCTAATTAGATTATATGATCAAGAAGTATGAAATGGTTCATTTTAAGATCGAAAATGAAATATTGATTTTGATGAGGACAATCAAACAAAGATGCAAAAATGAAAGAAAACGGAAGGTTTTAGGACTTTCCATGAGAGCGTTCCCCCTTTTTAAAGATTTTTAGTAATTTTAAAGTGAGAAAACAGTAAATCCAATAGATGAATTTACAAAAAGGAGTCCTCGCAACAAGATTAGAGAAGACAGGGAAAAGAAAATAGTAGATTATGAGGAAAATGATAATAAATGAAAACAGATTCCAATCGCTAGTGTTTTTCCAATCACAGAAATTAGCCTAATCACAGAAGATTACTAGATAGTTAAAATAGTGAATATATTATTGATAAAGTGAAACAAAAAATAAAAAGGGATAGATTCATCTCCCATTGAGTGTGTAAGAATATTGCACACAATTTTACCTCAAGGATTTAGTTTGATACCTCAAGGGGGTAAAATATGTTCAACCTTAGTATGGTGAGGTTTTCAAGATACCCGTGAGATGTGATGAAATATTTTGTGCTCTGTGAAGAATTTACTAGAATTATTTTCCTTACAAGTAATCCTACAAATCAAAAACACTTACACAAAATAGAGTTATTAAAATAAAGTGGATAGGCTACTTGGAAAAGGCCGGATCCCAAAAGTCAAGAGACTCCCTTATGTGGATGTCAACCTGCTTTTAAGACATTTAAGCTTTATTGATGAAAATTTGAAGTACAATATGATAAATGGAAAATGTGATAAGCTATTATCACTTATTTAGGTGATTACATACATAGGATGATAATGAAGGAAAAAATACTAGAATCCAAAGTTGGAATCGAAGACGGTGTATAGGTTCTCAAATAATTTTGAGCCTATGGAATGAACTAGATACCTTTCTTAAATGAAGTAGGATTCAAGCTCGAAGATATAATCCTCTATGAAGAAATCATATATTTCTTCTTCAGTATCGTAGAGGTGTGTAAGACTGGTGTCAGTATCTAGAATGTTGATGTGGGTGTTGGTTTCAAACATGGATTCAGATGTGGTGTGGTAGTCCTTTGGTATGTCTAAGCTAGCTTCATAATTGTATTTAAACTATGTGAGGTCAACTTGGATCCTTTAAACCTCGTAATACACCTCCCAAAATTCTTTAGTTGCTTCATGGATGCATTGAGTTGATGTGAATATGGCCTCTAAATGATCAAGGGGTGTAGCATGGATGGCACATATTTCTAGGTCATGTAGCAAATCATATTGTTCCCAATACAAAGGATAATAGACAATGGGAAGTGAATCAAATATGGAAATTGGATAATTTTTACCTCCTATGGCCATTTGATATCATCATGCTTGACAACATGTTAGAAATGACATAAAATAATAAAATATTGTTAGGAAAATTATATGAAATGTGGGACAAAAAATAATGTGCACAAATCACCAGCGACCACGCTAATCGCAGGTGATTACTGTGAATACTAGAATACTATAGAAAAAATAATTAAAACTCAATCAAACTATGATTTCAAAGGATTTTTAAAGCATAAGTAAGATGATAATTAAAATATGAACAATATTACTGCTAATGGAGATAGAAACTAAAAACAACAAACTATTACCTTGTATGAATGATTGAATTGGATAGAAAACAAATGGGGATGGTTTGACAACAACAAAGGGCAATACGACAATATGGTTGTCTATTTTGATGTAGTGTAGCAGAAGTGGATTTTTTTAAGGTGTTTGATCTCTGAAATTCCTTTGAATGAAGGTAATTTCCTGTAACATGTAGAAAATCCTCCCAAAAAGAGGCTAGTAAACATTTTTATATAGATCTCTGGAAACCGGGATTTCTTACCATTTTGATGTTGATTTGGGATGATTTCAAAGGATGTTGGGATGTTAAGTGGGATAAGCTTGAACTAAGACTAGGTTAGTTAGGATGAAGATAGAGGTCATTTTTAGAATGTTTTTAATTTTAAGTTAGTTCTAACTAATTAAGTGTGGGAAGGTGGTTAGGAATAAGCTAGAGGTAGTTAGGTGTCATTTATAGAAGGTTACTAAACTAGCTAGTTATAACTAGTGAATGTGTCCAAGTTAACATGGTGAGGTGTGAGGGTAGGATTAATTAATTATTTGATTAATTATTTACTTTAGAAGTAGGAATGTGGTGGTGTATTTAATTAATTATTGATTGGAAGTGAGTTTAGATAATGACGGTGAAGGAGTGTAAATTTTCAAAGTGTCTACACCAACACATAAAATCACACAAATCATCCATCATGATAAAAAATAGAACAAACCATCATCATATATATATAATCAAAGTCCATAATACATCATCAAAGAGTCTTAATACATCATATATGTCAAACGGCTTCACAAAGAGCCATATACATATCAAAACCAATAATAAACATATCACCGATATCTAGTAAAATGGATGTCATCTATAAAATCACTAACTCAAATCGCAATACTAGTATAACCTTGAGTACCTACATCACCATCACTAGCTATGACACGTAAACATTGCACACCCCCACTCTCGCATGAATAATCAATTAAATAAAATTGTTCACATACCATTTTATGACTCAAGTCTTCCATTCGAGTGGTCAAACTTGTCACATAATTATGAATTCCCTAGACTTAAGTCGTTAACCCCATACCCCTTCAATTAATTAATTTACATCAAATTCCCTAAAATCATATTACCATCCTCATAACTAAATAATTAATTAAATATTTGGATAATCCACTCACCCTCATGCCTCACCATGTGAACTTGCCCCTAACTCACTAGTTATAACTAGTTAAATAAGAAATATTATATAAATAATACCGTAACTACCTCTAACTTATCCTCGTAATCACGTCACACTCCTCACTAGTTAGAACTAATTTAAATTTGGAAACCTAACTAATTATCCCCACTCCATCCTAACCAATTTTAATCACTTCTAACCCTCACATAGACTTCTCCAAGTTATCTAGTCATGATTCCCCTAAATCCCCGCATCCAAGTTCAAAATGGAAGGTTTATCACCTCGTATCTCACCCTAAATCTAACTTCCGAAAACATTGGTGATTCTCTCAAATACCGGTGATCCATAAATACCAATTCCTCACCTCTCTTTAGGACCAATTCATGCACTTCTTGACAAACCAGAGCATCATCAACTTTTCTCAAGCATTCAAACAATGTTACTGTGTTCTCATAAACACCATTCGACATATTCAAGTGTCTTTGGGAGCTGTCAAAAGGCTCTTTCACTATCCAGAACACCACAATTAGTGTTTCATTGTCATTCATCATCCAATGGTTATTCTTCATTATTTTTTGTTCTATTTTAACTCCAAAACTGATTTATTAGGTTGTTACATACTTATTTCTTGCATTAGTGAGTTTTTAATTTTGTTTTAAATGCTTAGATTATTTCTTTTATCATCTGTTATTGTTTCACGTAATCGCATGTGATTAACCTAATCGCTTGCAATTACTATGCTTACTTGTTTATTTAATAATCATATTTCATTGGAAGTTGTTATTAATCACTTTGTTAGCTTTTGAGTTACTAATTTTTGTGCCAAGTATGGATCTTGTAGATGGCCATATTAGGAGCTAATCATCTCATTACCAATGTCAACTCATGGTCAATAGTCTAACACCCCTTACACTGGGAGTAGTAGGATTTGTTACATGATGTAGAGTCGCATGCAATTCACACAATGCCCTTTGAAAAATTAGAAGTAATTTCACACCCACCTAAGAAATTTGTAAAGCAACCGACGAATTCGGGAGGCATATTACAACATCTAGAGGATACAAGCTAACCTTGCATGGTTCAAGTACAACTATGAAGTAGGCCTAAACATACCAGAGGACATCCATACTGCATCTGAATCTGACATTGAGAGAAACATCAGCCTTCCATACATTGATTTCAGCGTTGCACGCCTATACGACATGGAAGAGGAGATCTCTGATTTCTTCGTGGAGGACTACATCTCTGAACCTGATTCCTACTTCACCGAAGATGATGATTTTTCCTGCTCATTAGGCTCAAACTTCTTAGAAAACCTTGACATTGACTTAGATTCCAAATATGTATTCTATACTATTTTTTTATATTTCATTACTATCAGCTGATGTATGTATTAATATAAATAAGTGATAAACACTCAATCACAATTTCCATTTATCATATATTGTACACCATTTCATCAATAAAAACTTGAGTGTTTAAAAGGGTTAAAGTCCACATAAGGAAGTATTATGAATTCTCGAGAACTAGTCTTTGCTAGGTAACCTACCTACCCATTTTACTAATTCCATTTTGTGCAGTTGTCTTTGATTCATACACTTAATTATAGGGAAAATAAAGCTAGTTCATTCCTAATGGAGCGTAATTAATCATACACCTATCACATCCTGTGGGTATTTGAAACCCTTCCATGATTGAGGTTGAGTCGACTTTACCCATTTGATGTTATCAACCAATCCACAAGGTAAAATTGTGCACATCATTCTACCATGCTCGGTAGGACCCTTGTCCCCTACTCTTTTGTTTCAATTCAATTAATAGGATACTAACTATTTTCAATGTTTGATAATCACCTATGATTAGCTTAATTGCCTACATTTTGGGAAATTGCCTACACTTTTCTCGTATATTTTTCTTATCATCTCATAATCTATCTTCTACTTATTTCTTTCTATTTTCTATTTCTTCAAATCAGTTACAGTTCCCGATTCGAAAAGCTTCATTTGTTAGATTTGTTGCTTACTCACTTCAGGAAAATTGTTAAAAATCTATTAAAAAAATAAATCTAACGGTAAATCCTAAAACCTTTTTTTTTTACTTTCGGCTTTTAATTTTTGTATTTGTATCTTCATCAAAATCAACATTTTGTTTTGGGTCTTAAAACAAACAATTTCATACTTCTTGATCATCTAGCTTTAAATAGGGAAGTTAATTCATTGCATTCACTTATCTTTCCCTCACACACAACTAAATCACTTCAAAATAAAAAAAAGGCCCATTCAAATAATTACCCCCCAGGTGAAATTGATTGGGATTTCATCACCCAACAAGGAAGCCGACTCGGTGTTTTGGATGAGTATAATCTCATGTATGTTAGTATATTTTGGCTCAACATCTGATTCCCTTATCGCAATGAGACCGTGAACCGAGGGGAAGGCCCTTATATACACACCCATATCGATAGTTTGGGCCTCATGTACCTTTAGGTATATCAAGGACTCAACCCTTAAACAAACTCGAAATGATCCATAGCTTACCATTTCCTAGAACCCTCATTAACCATCTTACACATTTTACTTTTTTATAATTAATCAAGATAAATACAAAACAACATCTTGTTTACATTTTCTTGTTGTTTGTAAATCAACCCAATTAGTTATTTCTTATTTTCTAAGTGTTTGTGTTTTTTTTATCATGGTACTTACTAGACAATAAGTCCATAATCAAAATTCTGAAAAAAAAAAAAAAAAAACTTGTCCACCCCATCATCTACATTTCAACAACAGTACCATTTCACACTACATCATTTCCCACAACACTTTCAACACCAACACAACAAAAAATCCCGTATTATAAAACAATTACATCCAATCCATTTTTCGACAACCAACAATGATTTGGAGTGAATCAGGGGTTCAACTATAAGTACAAAATGGAACAATAAATATTTCATTCACTACATAAATATCATTGTAAAATTCTTCATACATCCTGGACCACAAGAAACAAACCAAGCCTTTTCTTCTAGTCCTCAACCAAAAGCATTTGAACCTCCTTTCTACAATAGGGGATATCTTGTATTTGAAGAAATGCTAGACTCACATCCTATAGCCCTCAATGGTTATCTAGCAGCCATAAATATTCAAATGTAACCATTCACACCCTAGTCAGCTCCGTAAACTTATAATCCCTCATCTAATATTGCAAATCTTATTGATCAAAATCATGACCCTGTTTTCTTGTAGTTGTATCCATACACTCCAACAAATCAACCTGAAACACCAAACAATAGTCAACCCGAGATATCTACCAACCCTACTAACCCCTTTGAAACATCAAATGAAAAATATTCCACCAGTCAACCCAAAGCATCTAAGGTCTCTTAAATTACCATTTACGACATCCACAAGGTTTCATCACAAAATACATATGCCTAACAAAGTATACATCCTCACTAGGTCCTTCTATAGGTTCTACACCTCCTCTAAATAGTAACGCTACTTCTTCATCCACTTCTCTAGTCTCCTCATAGGTACAAACACCTCCATTGACTTATGTGTCCTTTTCTACTTTTGTACCTCCCAATAGGTTACAAGTCCTATTCAAAACATAACCATGTCATCCCTACAACTACACCACTGGTCAATACTAGTGCCATTACTAGCACTCACCCTATTTAACAATACATACCACAACCTTCACAACCACTGATCTCCATGCTGCAATCTACACCCCTACAAAATATCCCACAATCCAAAGATCCCAAAATAAATCATTCCGTAATAGGAATTATCCTCTATCACCTTCTCTTCTTCCTTTCAGCAATCACTCACATATTCATAACCACTCACTCATACATCAATTCCATTGCAATATCAGTATATACAAACCTCACATCCTATAACCTCCCAATAAGGTTATCCATCTCACAAAACATCTCATAATAGAATATCCCTTACTATCAAATTATCCCTTAGAAAAACATTCATTATGAATAGAATTTACCACAACAAAACATTCCTCAATACAACAATGCACCTCAACAAAACATTCCACAATACCACTTCCCTTAACAACAAAAACACATTCCCTACTAGCAAGGCATTCCTCAAGTAGTATCGGATATATTCATGACCTAGCCAATATGTATTTCAACATGGATCATCCTCACAAACACAACATGATCCTCTCTAAGCCCTTTTAAACTAAATATCCAATCTCAAAGATGCCTCATCCTCATCCAATAATTTTCTCTTTTATGATTAAATTTGTAATGAGCCCATTCATCCTTCGGTACCATATAAACCATATCCACCTCACTGGGAACTTCCTAAGTTCATCAAGTTTTACAGCAAGGAAGATCCCCAACAACATATTTGTGCCTTCGTCATGCATGTTATCTAATAGCTCATGATCAAGACCTAATGTTGAGGACCTTTCCCATGTCCCTCACCAGTCCTGCCTTAGATTGGTACAACAACATTCCGCAACATTCCCTATTCTCCTTTGCGCAGCTTGCCCAACTTTTCTTAGACCATTTTTCCATAAACATAGCTTGCAAAATCACTATCAATGACTTATATGCCATCAAACAATTTGAAGATGAATCTATCACTAACTTTTTCTTGTTAGAGGGGTGTCACCAATCAACTATCCTTTACATTACCAAAAACAAAATTAATCAAGGTCTTCTACTGTGCATGTGCTAAACACATCTCATCTACATTACAAATCCAATCATTTCAAACTTTTGATGAGGCTTTCACCATGGCCCGTAAATTGGAATTGTGAGCTTTAGAAGATGGATGAGTTAAGATTCATCCTAAGAAACCAAAATTTGAATTCCCATCTAAGTCACCATCCAATAATGATAATTCAAAGACATCTGCCAATACCATCATAGTCAAATCCACTCCCAAAGAAAAACCCACTATCAAGTGCCCCTGTCAACAACATAACTACACACCTATAGGAGAGACTTATAATGTAGTTTTCAACAAATCACTTGTATCATACATTATATCTCTCCCACATATTCGAACCATCAACATATTAATATCTAAACCCATTTGGTACCGAGATAATGACTATTGTAAATACCATAGGGTCAATGGACATGACATCGAAAGGTTTCACACATTCCGTAATGTACTTCAAGATTTGATTGAAAAGGGTGAGCTCCACTTAGACAATCCAAATGCACCCCCAAATCAAAATCTTGACATATTTAAGAAACCTTTTCCAAATCACCCTTCATCTTCTGATCAACCACAAATGAATTTTTTTCCACACCATCAATACAATAACAAAAATAAAGCCTATCCCTTAACCCAATCTATCACTTATCGAATCAAAACCTATGGAACCAACACCAATAACCAATGAGACTAAAACTACAACTATTAAAACTTCGATTGTGGAGAACATCACTAAAACCCTTCCTACATCCTCATCACTTATCAAATCAAAACTTGTAAAATCAACACCAAAATATAATGAACCTAAAGCCATTGAGTCTCCATCTACTAAAATTATTCCCATGCCCTTGTCCAATGCCATCATCAAATCCACACTTACATCCTCTACGTATTATAAAATTACACCTAAAACCACATACGAGAAACAACCCAAAATACTTGCCTGGGAAAAATGACCCTTCTATAGCATCATCATTAGCTACACCCAATTCATTTAAAACCACAAAAGGGCCACATAAGAAAGGTATTGTTTAGGTATTTAAAAACCCTAAAAATATGTTTCTAGATCATAGTCCTTTGCGCGGACCTCGTTCCCTTATACTTGTTAATCACCCTATTATTACAGGATCAAAATCCCCCAATCAAACCCCTATATTAAGTACATATTTTTCACCTTTTACACAATCCAACTATCCACACTAACAACCACCTATACAAGGTTATTTACCCTCACACATTACACACTCTAACTATCCTCACTAACAACCATCCATACGGGCTCCTCATTCACCAATTTTTTCAATGTCTAGAAGGCCTCCATGACCAATAAAAAGGTAACCGGTGTTTAAAAACTTGTTTTACCTCTTTCTGAAATAAGTAGAGACGTGACCTTGTCTCCATCTACCTCTGCACCTAAGGGGCATTATGTCATCATCATAGATTACCTCCTTCATCGGTCACTTATCACATTACCACCTCGTAAGTTTGTCTAATTATCATGGATGTAAAAATTCTTGGTATGACTTCAATATCTTTTGCGATTACCACAGAACATGTGGCCATTCCATAGAAAATTATAGAGCCTTTCACTTGAAGGTATAGGAACTTATTAGTCCACTTTTCCTCACTTCTTAATCAAACAAAATTCCAGCATCAACATCATTATCATCAAAATCTAAAGAATTTATCCATGAAGCATCTGATCATTGAGTCGGTGTTGTACACATCACCACTCATTCACAAAATTATGACAAAGAATCATCTCGTACATAAGAAAATTAAAAAAATCATCGCTATACCCCCATCTCCTAAATTATCAACTTCATTTGATAAACCTAAGGTGTCTATTTCCTTATCTCCTGAGGAATCTAACCAAACACCGTCATCAAAATCTAAGATTGCTATACAAGTAGAAACACCCCCTTCCACTACAACACAGAAGGTTGTTATCAAACAATTACGCCAATCTCCCACCTAGATGTCACTCTATGATCTATTTCAAATATACCCTTTCAAAAAAAAAGATATGATCGAAGCCCTCTAATCCATAACCATACCAGCCAATGATCCTATTCCCTTATCAAATTTCATATATGCCCTTAAAACATCCACCACTATATCATTTGAACCATCTAAGATTCCCCCTCTCAAATCAAAGGACCATAACCTACCTCTTTTTATCACCACGTAGATTAACAACATCTCCATCAAGAGGTTCATGATTGATAGCAATGCAGCCATTAATATCATACCATCCCTCACTTTCGACCAACTCAAATTACTCAATATTGGTGTCTCTTAAACTTTGGTTCTATTGTGATCTTTCAATGACACAATTACACCCATATTAGATGCCGTCATACTCCCACTTAAAGTCACTATTAAAACCCTACCAGAACTCTTCTACATTATAGAAGGAGAGTTTCAATACAACATGTTGTTAGGACACCCTTAGATACACACCATGTGTTGTGTTCCTTCCACCCTCCATCACTATCTCAAATATGAATATGAGGGTTGAACCTTCACTTCCCCTATGATCTAAATGCATTTGCTGATTGTTACATAATGTACGCCCAAATGACATATTTTTACCTAAATATACATCTAAGCCATATAATAAAACATCCACCGGCACATCCATCTCCCCTTTTAAATTACTAGATGATTCCTCTCTTGGTGAGGTTGTAAAATGTCTTACACTCAGGGAATATTGTCTCCTCATGCTTAACTCCATCCCTTCACCCAAAACATATGGCTTCCCTGACAAGCAACCCATGTATGACCAAAATGTAGGAGATGTCATCTCCTACAGTCTTGGATATCTCAAAACAAACATTGTCTATAGGGGAATTGATAATCCTCCATCTTAGGCTATTAATATATGTCATGTTATGCCATTCACACTAAACTTCAAATATCTCAATAATCCCAACTTCGTGTGCATGTATCTTCATCGTTGCAAGTGGAGAGGTTTTGGCCTCATACATTACGAACAAGGAATCCATGCTCGGCCTATCCTATGCTACCTTAAACCTTATGAGAAAAGTGGTTTGGGCTATAGAAGATTCACCTCTGAGATGTGAAAATCTGCTATATCTAAACTTACTACATCCCTAACCATTTTTGAACTAGAACCATCATCACCGAAAAACCCTGAAGATCCCATGGACATGGATGACATTATACCCATCATACCTAAATTTTTTTTAGACAATATTGTATCTTTAGGGCTGTCATCACCAATTCGGCACTATGATAATTCTTCACTGGGAAATCCTCGTGCTATGATTATTTACTAATGCATAGCTTTTAGTTTGGTGGATGGAATCTGGAAACACAACAACAAACATAACACAAGAATACCATAGACTATGATAAGAAGGAATGACGATAAATCTGAAATATAAGTGTAAATTATAATATCAACATGAAATTGTTACAATCTCACCCATGAGGTACTTCAAGTGTTACTGACTTCACTTTCCTTCCAACAATAACTATGGGAGAAACTTCACAATTACACTTCTTAATGGCTTCTTTAACACACCTTCAAAATGATGGCTTCCTTTACACACTTACAATATTTCTCACTACTTCCTTCTATGCTAAATGAGGGGGGTGGCCTCTTTATTTATAGGAATTTAGGCTTATCCATCTTATCTCTAAGATAGGATAGGAAATCTCTTCCGGCCAATCATATTTCATGCCTAAACTCTTGCCTTTACATGTAGGCTTATCTTCTAAGATAAGATAAACCTTATCATCTCACATGGGTTCCACCTTTTTAGACTTTTCCACAAATAAAATACACAAAATATTTATGACATCACTCTTTGTCCTTATTACAAATATAATATTTCTAATTCCTAATCATGTAGACCCTACTTCTCTACTTATCCCAACTTGACATTTTAACATTACCGGACCACTTACGACAAATATTTACTTTTTACAACATTCCTATTGTACTTTGACTGTTACCGTACTCTACATTATTGGCGGCACCATACTGATGGCGCCGTTATCTTCTATCGGACGCTACTACTAATTACACTTAACAACATCCTATTCCTAATACATACATTAATGAAATAGAAATTACGGAGGAAAATTTTAGTGTTGACATCTTCCCCCTTCCTAGCTTCTACTCCGTCCCTGAGTAGACTATTCTAGTGCTTGGAAAATCTTCGACTTGTCGTGGTTGACCAATTTCGTAATGGGAGTGCTATCCAATTCCTCCGGTCAGTGCACGTACCATTTTCATGCACAGCTGCTATTTTGTAGGGCCCCATCCATTTTGGAAGAAATTTTCTGTCTTCTTTTTTTTGTATCTAGAATCATATACTAGAACCAAGTCATTCACATGAAATGGAAACCACCGGATCTTTTGATCAAAGTATTCCTTCTACTTCATTTTCTTCTTATAGCTTGTATCCTTAGCTATTTTCCTCATTTCCTCTAGCAAATGAAGATGTACGAACCTTTCTTTTTTGAATGACTTTCATCCATTCTTTCATTTTCCATTACTCTAACCGTGGGAATATCAAACTCAATAGGAAGAACTGGATCAATGCCATAAGCCAATTAAAATGGAGAGTATCCTATTGCTGACTTTGATGTTGCCCTATATGCCCACAATGCTGCATGAATCCTTTTATCCCATTTATGTACCTGCAAGGCTGCATCTTTTGCTAGAATTTGACACAACACAAAATTTGTTCGTTCCACCTATCCATTTGTGCTTGGCTTGTATGTTGTTGCCTTCCTGTGCTTAATAGAAAACTTATTGACTAGGGCTTCTACTACCTCATTAATGAAGTGGCTTCCTTGATCTATTACAATTTCTAATGGGCAACCAAATCTGGTGACAATGCGTTCATATATGAACCTTGCCACTTCATCCATAGAAGTTGTTTTCAATGGCCTAGCTTCAACCCACTTAGTTAAATAATCTGTGGCAACTACAATATACTTATTTTGGCATGGGGTAGTTGGAAGTGGACCTAAAATATCTATTCCCCACTTTTCAAAGGGACCAAGTGGAAGAATAGGGCATAATGGAGCTGATGAAGTCTTACGGTTACCATGTGTTTGACAAATATCACATGTCTTACAATAATTATAACAATCTTTAAAAAGAGTGGGCGGTGATAACTCGCATCCAAGATCCTTCTTGCTATAAGTTGTCAGAGAAGTGTCATCCACATGTACCATTGTGGAATTCTTCTAGCAGTTCCTTCCCTTGATCACGTCCAACTCGCTATCTTGATGTCCATCGTGTCCTATTCGAAATAATACTCCATGCGAGAATAGAATATGGATGATCGGCTTGAGTAATCTTTCTCTTAGTCTTTGCATTGGCACCATCAGCAAACTTGAATTCATTCGATAATTCCAAATATCTATGTATTCACTAGGGATTATGTCAAGGGATAAAAATGCTACATTGGGGAAATCATCGTCATCACAAGATGATCCTAAACCATCATAGGCTCGAGAGAGTGCATCTGCATTGACATGCTTCTTTCCCGCCTATCTATAATATCAAATTCATATTCTTGTAGAAAAATTATCCATCTTACTATCCTCCCCGATGGGTTAGGCTTATTGACAATATATTTTAGAGCACGATGATCTTACAACTATAAATTTCTGCACTAGCAAGTAATTTCTAAACTTCTTTCACAAAAAAATGATAGCTAGAGCCTCTTTTTCGATTCTGATAATTTACCTCAAGACTTTCATTCATTTGTCTGCTCCCAAAGTAAATTGGATGTTCATTCCCATTTTCATCCTTTTGGCTCAAAGTACTTCCTAGTGCTGCATCTGAGGCATCAGTGTACACAATGAATGGCTTGCTCCAATCTGGATTCTTTAAAATAGGTGAAGACACTAGGGCTTCCTTCAGTTGTCCAAAAGCTTCATGCGCCTTATTTCCTGGTTCATAAGTAACATCCTTCTTCAAGAACTGGGTTAGTGGTTGTGCAATCTTTGAGAAATTCTTGATGAACCTTCTATAGTAACCCACATGGCCTAAAAATGATCTCAACTTACTTCTATTCATAGGAAATGGTAAATCTTTGATTTTTGAAACTTTATCGGATCGATTACCAATACCATCTCTGGATACAACATGCCCTAACAAAACACCTTTAGAACATCCAAAGACACACTTTGTAGGGTTTAGTGAGGCTTGTGCTTCATCTAACATTTGAAATTCTGTCTCCATCTAGTGCAGGTGGTCCATCTTGCTCCCATAGATGTAAAAATCATTCAGAAATACTCTGATGAAGTTCCCAATGTAGGGTTCAAACACCCTATTCATCAAACACTGGAATGTTGTTGGAGCATTACACAACCCAAAAGGAATAACTCTATAAGCAAACATTCCCAAAGGAGTGGTGAACGTGGTCTTCAACTGATCTTTCTCTGCTATACGAACTTGGTTGTAGCCACTATATCCATCAAGCAAAACTATAACACTCCTAGCCGGCCTACTTCGCCCAAGATCTGATCGAGAATGGAAGAGGGTAATGATCCTTCTTTGTTGCCTTATTGAGCTTCTGTAGTCAACACAAATGCGTAGCTTCCCATTCTTTTTTATTGAGATCACAATGGGAGAAACCCATTCTGAATTCTCCACGGAAAATATGAATCCCGCATCAAGTAACTTATCTATTTCTTCTTTTACAGCCTTGGAAAAATTAGGATTCATTCTATATGGCATTTGCTTTATGGGCTCAACACCATCTACCATCTCAATAGAATGTTCTACCCAACTTACTTGACGGAGTTCCTTGTAATCAAAAGTGAATATGTGTATGTACCTTTGAAAGAGCTGGAGGTAGTATTCCTTCTCACTCTCCATCATAGCATCACCAATATTTATTTGTTGGAGATGATCATCAATTTCTTCTTCAGATAATTTTATGGGGTCATGAGTCGGTGTGACTGGAAGGATATCCATGACCGAAACATCAACCTCACTTTCTTCATCTTCTGTGTCCACTTCACTGGTACTAGAGTAATCAGAGGATGTCCAATCATCAGTTTCATCACTTGAATCGACAGGTTCTACCTTATGATGCCGAGGGATCACATTTATTTTCACCCTCTCTCTACCACGTCCAAGTGTCATGAAGCCTTCATTCCAGTAGTTTCTTGCATGAACTCTCCTTAGCCATGGTCTTCCCAACAACATTAGATATACAACAGTACCATTTTTCATCACCTGAAAGTCTACCACACATACAACACCCATAACAGATATTACCACATTTGAAACTACACCTTCTGGTTTAGTTTTTCCCTTATTTAATGACCTTAACATAAGTGTTGAGGGGTGATCAATTTTTAAACCCAACATATTCATTACAGACTCGGTCATTACATTAACTACAGCACCTCCATCAACTAAGACATCATGAATTGAAATACCATTACATAGTACCTCAACTTGTGGAGCATAGGGATCCGCCTCTGCCTCTAAAACAGGGACCTCAACCTCCTTCCTTTGTCAAGCATTGAGTCCACTTCGCAGCTCCCGCCTCTTCTTAGAAGACAACCAAGAGTTGACCATATGTAATATTGACAGGCCTTTTGGACAGATCTTCTAAGATGGAGTATGGTCTTTGTCCCTGTGAAATTAGAAAATCCTGCACACCCAACTTTCTTCTCCTATGTTTCTTACTAGTTTCTCCTTTCATCTTCTTAGGATCATTTCCATCTTGGTTATCTTTTTATTTCTTTCTTTCTTTTTTTTACAAACACATCTACTTCATTATTTATGCTCTTATCTACTACATCAAAAGAATTCACAGGTGCTTTTCCTTTATCATTATCTCTTGTACCAGATGTAGAAGCTCTATCTAGACAATTATACTTATAATGACCCTTTTTATAACAATCATAATGCATAACTTCAGAAATATTTCTTTTTGGACCTCTATCTCCTCCCTGAGAACTAAATTCCTTTCCTTGAAGAAGATTAATAGTTAACTGTCCCATCTTCTTGAGCAGATCTTCATACTCAGTAGATGTACTAGGAGAAAGATTTGTGCTCACCGTGAGTGGTTTTGGATTCTGAACCAAAGGTGCTAGTGTAGGCTCTACTTTAGCAACAATTTCTTTGGGCTCCTCTTCCATTCTTTCTTCTTGCCTTCGCAAATCTCCTTTGCTTGTTCAATGGTATTTGGGAGGTCATACTTCACTCGTTGTCGATCTCTCGGCTTCATCCCAAGAATGAAGTACTTACAGAGGAGATTATCCATGCCATTCATCAACCCATCTCGCTAATCCTTCCTTCCGGACCTAGGCATCGAGCTTCCTCCTTAGCTCTAGAACACGAGCATGATAATCTCTTATCTTCTCCTTCTCTCCTTGGGCTAGTTTTGTGATCTCGATCATGAGATCTGCATATTTTTGTTGTTCACCAAATTCTTCAAGAAAACTTTTAGTTAATAAATCCCATGAGTTTTTTACATTTTCACCTAGTGTTTCAAACCACCTAAGTGTTGAACCATCCAAAAAGGTAGGAAAAAATTCAGTCCATTGTTCCCTTCTTATAAGGCCATTACAAATACAAGATCGTTTAAACTCTTGAATGAAAGAGGAAGCATCTTCATTAGATTGAGCTGAAAATACAGGAATCTTCCCCATTTTCAAAAGTAACCACAGTGAAATACCAACCCACAAGTACAATCAACAAGACTTATGTGCACAAATAATTGGAATCACTATAATAGAAAGTGACTTTACACTTTTCTACAGTAAAATAGAAATGACCACGGTAAACTATGGTAAAACTTGACTTATTGCGGTAAAAACTGACATTACTGTGGTAAACACTATTCACGGTAAAAAGTGAAGTTACTGTGGTAAATACTATTCACGGTAAAAAGTGAAGTTACTGCGGTAAATACTATTCATAGTAAAAGTGACTTTACCATGGTAACTACTATGCACAGTAAAAACAAGGCTACTCTCCAAATGATTCCTGACTAAGTGGGAATATCTCTCCAGAAAATCCACCAACGAGGAATGGTCATGGAAAGAACCAAAATGTCATCACCAATCCAAAGACTATGATAATTCTTCACCGGGAACTCCTCGTGCTATGATTATTTACTAATGCATAGCTTTTAGTTTGGTGGATGGAATCTTGAAACACAACAACAAACATAACACAAGAATACCATAGACTATGATAAAAATGAATAACGATAAATCTGAAATATAAGTGTAAATTATAATATCAACATGAAATTGTTACAATCTCACCCATGAGGTACTTCAAGTATTATTGACTTCATTTTCCTTCCAACAATAACTATGGGAGAAACTTCACAATTACACTTCTTAATGGCTTCTTTAACACACCTTCAAAATGATGGCTTCCTTTACACACTTACAATATTTCTCACTACTTCCTTCTATGCTAAATGAGGGGGGTGGCCTCTTTATTTATAGGAATTTAGGCTTATCCATCTTATCTCTAAGATAGGATAGGAAATCTCTTCCGGCCAATCATATTTCATGCCTAAACTCTTGCCTTTACATGTAGGCTTATCTTCTAAGATAAGATAAACCTTATCATCTCACATGGGTTCCACCTTTTTAGACTTTTCCACAAATAAAATACACAAAATATTTATGACACCACTCTTTTTCCTTATTACAAATATAATATTTCTAATTCCTAATCATGTAGACCCTACTTCTCTACTTATCCCAACTTGACATTTTAACATTACTGGACCACTTACGAAAAATATTTACTTTTTACAACATTCATATTGTACTTGGACATTACCTTACTCTACATTATTGGTGGCACTGCATCGATGGCACCATTATCTTCTATCAAACGGTACTACTAATTACACTTAACAACATCCTATTCCTAATACATACATTAATGAAATAGAAATTGCGGAGGAAAATTTTAGTGTCGACAGGGCCACTTAATTATCAATCCAATCAATCCACTAAATTGTTACCCCTTGTTTGGCTAGAAATTATTGAAGAATATTCACCTACCATAGATATCCTCTAGTTTCAGGACAACCAAGATATCCTTTCCCATGTGGGAGTGGAATACCATTTCCTTCGAAATCCTTACCATCTAACAAACCAATGCTCATTAATGAAACCACCTTCGACATTAACCTATGCAATCCTTAGGATCCTCACATAGTCAAGGTCCGTCAATCTCTAGATCCACAAGAAATAAATGATTTCACACAATTTTTAACAAAATATCACCAAGCCTTTGCATGGTCACTAAGTGATATGCCTAGAATTGATCCTAAAATTTCATACAAAACATAGTCACATACCCTGATGCTAATCCCATTAAACAAAAACTTTATAAAATGCATCCCTATGTATCCTTGTTTGTTAAGGAAGAGTTATAATGCCTCTTATCTACCAAATTCATCGTACCCATTGAATATCGTGGTGGGTCTTCAATATTGCCCCGTAACTAAAGATTTGGGTAAAATTCACAATTCCAAAATTTCGGGGATCTCAATCTTGTTTGTCCTAAAGATGATTTTCCTCTTCCAAACATAGATTGGCTCATTGACCTAAAAGCTGGCCATGAAATGCTTTCCCTCATGGATGGCTTCTCTAGTTATAATCAAATCCTCATCGCTCTCGATTATCAATGAATTTTTTTATCACTCCTTAGGGAATCTTCTCGCTATCGTGTCATGCCCTTTGGTCTTAAAAATGCATGGCATAAATATCAACACATTGTGACATACATTTTACATGATCTCATCAATAAAATTGTCAAAGACTACATTGATGACCTCCTAGGAAAATATAAATCATGGAAAAACCATCTTGATGTCCTTGAATCTATCTTCACTCATCTCATCCATTTTTGTCTTTGTCTTAATCCTACAAAATGTGTTTTTGGTGTCCTCACCTGAAAGATTTTTAGGATTCATCAGATCTATTTGAGGCATTAAAGTTAACTCAACAAAAGTTAGAGCAATAATTAAAATGCCTCCACCATCTAATCTTAATAAATTGTGTATCCCAGGTAACTTAGAGTTTATTCGATGTTTCATATCATAGCTTTCTAACTGTTATCAACCATTTTACCATCTCCTTCACAAGGACATAAAATTTCATTGGGATTATTATTACTAGAAATCCTTTGAAAAAATAAAACAATACCTATTATCACCACACTGTGCTTACTCCACCTTGTGAAGGGGAGTCATTCTATCTATACATATCCACCTCAGAACATGCTTTAGGAGCTATGCTCACCCATCGCGATAATCAAGGCTGTGATTAGGATGTATACTGCATTAATAATACACTCCATGAATATGAAACATGTTGTCTTGAAGCTGAAAAACCATGTTGTTCATTATACTTCGCTACCTCCAAGATCGATATTATCTCTTCAATCACAAGACATATGTCATCACCAATTTCAACCCACTTAAAACCATGCATGTTAAACCTTATCATAATGATCACATACTCTATGAATTATTTCCATGACTGAATTTGACCTTGAAATCATATCTGAGAAATCTATTAAGGGTCAATCCATTGTAGATCATCTCACTTATGTGCCCCTTTCAAATAATCAACCACCTTATGAATATTTCCCTGACGAATCCATCAACAACATCAATGAATTTGATTTCACCCCTGTTAAAATGACCCTCCTCTTTGAGGGTGCTAAATTCCAAGAGGGGGGGAGGAGATAGAGTCATTATCATACCACTCTATAACATTCCACTTTCATTATCCTTCAAACTTAACTTTAAATGTACTAATAACATGGAAAAATATGAAGCCTTAATCATGGGCCTAAATACTTCCATTCTCCTAGGTGTCCACATCCTAGAAATCTACAGAGATTCACAACTCATCGTCAGTCAAGTTAAAGGAGAATACCAATGTAAGAATGAAATTGTTCAAAATTATAAGGCTATCATTGAATTTCTCCTCGCGCATGGTGCATTGTAAAAATAAACTCACTAATGACCGGTGTTTTACTTTGGACTATAGTGCATAGTAAAAAGAAACTCACTAATGATCAAGGATAGGAAAAATTATTAGATAAGGAAAATTCAAGGACATTGTTCAAGTTAATACCACGTGTGGAAAGATGGATGCTCAGTATAATGCAAAGGAGGTTGCAACATTGGGAACTGCTTAGGAAGAGTCACATTGGATAAGTAATTTTTCATATGGAAGCACGGGGAGAGGATGTGTGATGAGATAAGTAGTGGGCATGCGAGAAGGTTATGAATGGGGAGTGAAAGAAGGAGCACAAAACATGGGAAAGAGTGGATCTAAAATTAATGTTGCATGCGGTGGTAGTTAGGAGTAATTAATGTGAAAGATTTTTAAAATTTGTTATAAGATTGAAATTTACAATGTCATTGTTACCTTACATTATTGAAGTGAACAAGTGCAAAGTGAGAATAAGTGTTGGAGATGACAAGCACCCTATAAATTGACGAGCCTAGTAGGAATCAAAGCACGTTGTTGAGAAACATTCCGGCATGGAATCAATATTTAGGTAGCCATGTGTGTGCATTGTGAAAGGTTCGTGTGACTAAGGTTTGAAGAAGGTAGAAGGAAGCTAGGGTTTGGTTCACACTTGTGAAAATAAGGGTCCTAAGGTAAAAATTTGAAATTTAATAGGTGGGGAAGCAAAAATGGCACCACGAAGAGCTCTTGTCATTGAGAAAGAGGTCGACGAAGTGGAAAAAGACTAGTTGGTTGAGATGTTGTATCTAGAAGGAGTGATTGAGGGGTGACCATGGAAAACCAAGATAACATAGTGCAAAATTTATGACATTAATCATAGAAATAAAAATGCTTGAAGGATATTATTCTTTGAGGTCTTTCGAAAGATTAACCAAAGAATGGTGGATAGAACTAGGGTTTTTTTAAATACCATTTGTTAAGAAACTATTTGGAAGTGTAGGGATCATGTAGATCCTTAAGTTACCATACTTTGGGAAGCCCGAGAAATTATATAATTGTCTTGTGTCGTGATTCCTTGAGGTGTTCTTCTACTTCTCGGAAGAAGGATGTAAATTACAACAGATTGATTTCAAAGATAACAAGGATGTGTGACTCGGGAGGAGATTGTTGGTGATTTATCGATGATGAGGGGATTGATGCAATGAATACGATATACAAGTATAAGAAGGGGGAAAGAATTTAAGGTGATAAATATTGAGGATATGGCTACAAGGGTTGTAGTAGTGACAGCCTAATCTGGTAGAAATTTATGTGCCATTGAGTGATGGAATGAAGTAAACTAGTGTTGGTTGCTTATAGCATATAAGATGGCCAAAAAAACATACTATACCATTGACAGGTTTATTACAAATATCTTGGTGACAAAGGCATGCATCCAGGTGGAAAAGGATGATAAAATTACTTGGGACACCGTTCTTTTATTGATTGTATTTAACGAGATATGTGTACCTGATGGGCCAAGGGAGAATGTTTGGGAATTCCCCTTGGAGAATAAACACCCAGCAAAGACATTTTTAAAGTATACCTTGAGCGGAACTATTACCAATACATACAAGGATCACTGGAAAAGTGGTTTAGGTGGTTGAGTCGGGATTTTGAGTGGTTGTGTCTCACGTGAACTTCTCATAGTGCTTGGATGGTGAAGCAAAGTTCACACTATACCAAAGCATTTCATCTTAGGCCATTTCCACATGAAGATGGATGAGAAAATCCCTTGGTTTAAGTTACCTTTTACTTTCACTACAAGGTATTTTAAAGATTTGGTAAATAGGATTCACAACGCATGTAAAATTTAGTTTGACACAGATAAAGTAGATGCAAATGTTCATATCCCATGGAAAACATATGCATGGTCAAACCTCGGAGGTGTATGTTGAAAAAATTGAGACCGATAACATTGATATCACCTTGTCGACTATGGCCATAGGGAAGATCGAGCCGACACACCTCTATGTCTATTTGAGGTCATGATTTAAGGATGGAAAAGTTCTCAAATGAGAGAACATGGCTCTACTGGGTCCTCCAAAGTAGAAATAGATGGTGGGGACCTCAAATCCAATTACAATTGTACCCCCACTTAGGAAGAACTAGTTCCTTTGAGCTTAGAGAATGATTTGGAGTAGGAGAAAAAAACATAGCACTAGAATGGATCATACAAAGAGATTTTTACGTAGGAGGCACACATCCAAGGAAACAGGTGTTGGGATTGGGTAGGTAGTAAGAATATCACCACAAGTCACTCGGTGAATAATTTTGATGAGTAATAGAATATGTGTAAAAAGTATGTAATAAAGATAAGATATAGTGAGAATGAGAAGTCCTCTCACCAGAGCATATAGCAAAAGGTGGATTCCCAAGTTTGGAGATGGAGGATGATAAAAAGTAGGTGATAGGGTTCTCAGATGAGGAAGTCGATCCTAGCATAAGTGCCCAAGAATCTGAAGAGGATCAAAAGTAGCACTTTTGGGGATACAAATATAATTATATGACCACGAGGAGAGAAAGAAACTGAAGAAGGAGAGGAAGTTGAGCAGAGCGCAGACGTGGAGCCATGACAAGATGTAAGCCCCACTACACAAGAAGATGTCAAAGAGCACGCGGTGGGTGCAAGGAAGATAATGTGGTAGGGACTTAGAACTTGGGCTACATTTAAAACCTAACTAAAATTATTCGCACCCGTTTTAAGAGAAACTTTCCTAAGGAGCAATTTTATGGTTGGGATTGGATGGACCAGAAATGGTAACAACGTGCAATCGTAAACAGTTGTCATGGAGTATGTAGAATCACATGGATGAGCCTGACTTTGATGTATGTGAGGATTCATGTATATCTTAGAGGATGAAAAGGGTGCCTCATACCATACATGTAACCATCAATCCCACACAATTATCAGATGAACAAGTGAGCAATGCACTTGTCAAAATATATACAGAAGTCACGCGATGTAACATTGATAAAATGATGACTATAAAAGAAGTTATAGAAGATAGAATAGATAAGAGACTCGAGATCGAGGCGCTAACGGAAGATCAAGATAAGGCTATGGAAGAATCATATAATATTTTTAAGATGGCTGAGAAAATAGCAAATGAGATTATGTAGAAGAGCTCGAGTTTTAGGAAAAGGTACCATATAATTTTCCAACTTCCTTCATTATTTAGACCATGGTCGACAACTTTTAGAGGAAGGGCGGTGCACTTGCCAAAGCATAAATTTGCTACAAAATAAGTGGAAAGGGCCAAAGATGTGGTTGTAAGGAAGATCTCTCCTTATGAGTCTATTTTACATGTGCCTTGAAAGATGAATTAAAGGAAGTAGATTTAGCATTGGTTACATGTGGGGCACCCGATGGAATGAAATAGGAAAGAAAAAGAAAGAAGAAAATGAATTCCTTCAAGAAGTAAAGAACGAGACACTTGGGCTCACATAAAGGATGACATTGGTTGATTTTAAGTGCAAAGCGCTTAAGGCTTTTAGAAAATTGCATGAAGACAGAATAAAGGAAATAGAGAGGAAAATTTCCAAGAAAATGGATGTAATGGAAGGGATGGTCTCTAGTATGGACAATATTCATAGAATTATTCAAAATGAAGGTAGTGGGATGACCCTTGATGAGTTAGAAGATGTGGTTGTAAACATCCCGTAAAAAAACAAATAAGGGGCTAAGTGACATGTACATGTTCAAAGTAGAGGTCCAGGTGAGTATCTAGAGTTAATTCCATAATAAGAGAAAAAGGATACCACATAGGCTGATTCTCTTAAGCGTCGGTAGCCACGTATGATCTATTCTTATAGTTAACTAATAGAAGATCTATTAATAGCAGTTGCATGCTTTTTTATTCTCTTGTAAAGGCACATGGCTATTATTAGCATGTAGCCTATTTTTAGAAGGTGCATGGATGGTGAAGGGAAAGTCTCCATCCCTATATATATGTATTGATTTGCATGGTTTTGATATCACATTAATTTTAGAGTTATGTTGCAGATTTGTTAGTACACATGACCATGGAAACTAGATCTTGATATATGAAGCTTCTATGTTTTACAGTATTTAATACAATGGATGATATTAGTTGGATATCAATGTTAGATATGACTGAATATGGTTCTTTCATGGTAAATCTTATTATAGTTATTGTTTATTCACTATTGTTATGGTTTAGTTCTAGATCTGGCTCATGCACTATGGTTTACTTGATTATTTTTTATGGATCTGAATTATACTTGTAACCATGCTAATATTCTAGACAAAGAACTCTAAAAAGGGACCTAGTACCCTTGCACACTTCTAGTGAATGCTCAGTTCAGGTTGAGTGATGTGTTAGCGTGCCTTGGGAAATTTACAGTGAATTCTAGACTACATCAAGTATCTCTCAAATATTTCATCCCAGATGAAGAATATCGCCAAGGCCGTTTAGCACAACTGGAATTGTTAGATGAAAACTGTCTAGCAGCCGTCAAACATCACTAAGTCCATGAATAATGTATTAGTAGAGTAAACAAAAAACATATAAGGGAACATGAATTTAAAATCAATAATATTTTACTTAAAGAAAATCAAAATGTTACTACATTAGAATGGAGTAAAAATGAAAAGTTTTCCCCCAGTTGGATTGGTCCATATGTTAGCACTCACAAGTATGGGTCAGTAATGTATCATCTCGCTTCTCTCGATGGAGAACCCAAAAGGGAAAATTTGAATCCTTTTCACTTGCGGCATTTCTACTATTAAATGATTGGTCATCATGAAAATATTTCTATTCAAATCCTATCACTCTACCATATCAATACAATGTCTCCTTCCTTTTTTGGAACTCCTTAAAATCATTACACTCATCCACTCCATACTAATTAGAACATGACATGGGGCATATGTATGTTGGTCTCATGCACATTTTATCCCATCCTTGAAATTTTCTATTAGGGTTTCGCTCTCATCTTGAACATATAAAAATTATTTGGATGCGTCTCTTATCAAAATATCAAAATATAATAGATCTGGTCCTTGAAGGATAACTATTCACAAAGTATAAATCATTATCAAAAACATAAAACATAGAATTCTCCCTCAAATGACAACTACTAGTTACAATGGTGGATCGATCCCCCAAAGGACAACCATCTAGGAAAAAGTCAAAATGTAGACTATACACTCCAAGGATGGCTACTCATGTGGAAAGGCTTCGTGACCGATCAACCTTCAAAATACATCAATCTCAAAAGAATCCAGAAATCTTCCTACATCGATGAAATTTCCAATCATAGAAAACTTCCCGCATTGATCATTTTGATTCAAAATAATAAAAAAATTGGGGCATCATCCCTTTGAAACCTTTGGAAAGGAGATCCATTTCTCCCACATTGGCCTACACACAAAATTCTTTTTCATCATAGAAAAATGTGTTCACTTGAACCAACATTCCTATCATGATTTTCCTAACTACGCATTAATGGTCTTAGTTAACATCTGAGAAGGCCACAAGTGCAAGTTTTTTTCAAAACCCTACACGTACACATACCAATTTTGTAGTGTGGTAATCTTTCCATTTTTACCTCATCTTATTTAGTTACATTTTTTATTTAGCACATTTTTTAGATCAAAATTTAAAATCATTTAAACTAATCAAGTGTTCAACCACATCCAAAAAACATATTTAACCAAAAATTCTAACATGCCACATTATCATCTAAAAACGTTGAACACATTTTCAAATAGAAACATACACCATAAGTGAATTAAAAATAATACATAATATATCATCAACACCATCATATATATACAAAGTTTGATATACATCATAATCAATGTCCAAAAATCAATATAAGTCCTCATCCAAAAATGGGATTCTATGAGCCTATGACATCATGTGTAATTAAATAGTGAAATCAACATCCTCGGGTATCATACTACTGCCACCCTCTCCTCCGGAGAAGGCTTCCCTCCAACTCGCACCTATATCTCCACCACCTCTGGGTATATTTGTGACAACAGACTTCACCCCCATCTCCTCCCGTGCCATCACCCCCTCTCTCTAGACTCCAAGTTGGATGTCCTACGCTCATTACACTAGCACTATGCCTCACTATTGTTGCCCCCATACCCTTAGGAAGGTATGTGATCAACATACAATGTGGCATCTGGATAGTAATTGATGATCAAATCCACATAGTAGTCTCTCTATGCTTGCATACCCTCACAAAGTGCAACACTAAAATCACACCGGTTGGGGAAGTGTTGCGAGATGCTTACCTCTCGCCAACTAGATGGAGCCATCGCTAATAGCTTACACCAGAAATAGAAGGCCCTATAATCCCCAAGGCCTTCCTTAATGAATCCCTATGTCACTTGTACTTTTCTTTATTATCAAAGACCTATACAAGTTGTGCCTAAAGGCTATCCCTCTCCCCCATCATCATGTCTCTCTCTCCTATTATAGTATCTCTCTCCATAATCAATCCATCCCTCTCTCTAATGAGATTATCCCTAACACCAATCAAATCATCATGCTCTCTCTAAGCCATGTCCCTCTCTCCTTCCACCACAACCTTCTCGGTCGTCACCACCGCAATAGTGAAATCTATGTCATCTTCTCCCTCCTCCTCAATAGAATTCTCCTCTCACCTATACTAAATGGGCTCCTCGTGCACTCCTTGTTGTAGTCCAAACTTCCTCATAATGTGATCAAAGCACACGGTAACTCATGCCGACCAGCCCTCGTGTCTATATACATATAGGTTGTTGTAAACAAAGAAAATCCTATGGGTACTCTGGTCAGGTGGTAGATCCAAGCATGGTCTTCATGCTACATCTCCCATCTTCAGCCCAATCAACAAGTCTCTATAGAACCATGTCCTCTTCCTCTTACCCATACGACCTCTATCTGATCTCCACTTCATAAATCTAGGGTGCTGATCACAATATCTCATGGTAACCCTGTTGGTCGAGCAATAAATATATGCTCCATTGCCCATACCTATAAAAGAAAAGCAACATCAATGTTGTAGCATTTTTAGCCTTCTAGGCCCACAAATCTCTAAATTTTTGTGCCAATAAGGTAGGCCCCCACTCAAAAACAGTATGATGCTCCATCATCTCATCTACAACCCTTGTCATCATCCATGGGAAATTTCACTACGTGAATATAGAAAATCTTAACACATGATGGCCATCATCATCATGGTCATCCGAACACGCCTGCACTTGAATAGGCACGACCATAAGAAAAACCCCCAGACTCATATCTGATATCTCCAACATCCTCCCCATATAACCTAGCCATCATGCCATCCCTCTCTGCCTCAATGATGGTATACAATATGGACCCACGGATCAGTAATCTCAAAATACGGTGCACATCCTCCAAGGTAATGGTGATCTCACCCATAGGAAACCAAAATGTATTGGTGGAAGAGTTCCACCTCTCTAGCAATGCTAAAATCAAACCCATAAATTTGTGTATCCATCTATAATATCTCATAGAACCAAATCCCACAACATCCACATGTACCCAATCCTTATCAGACATATCTATCCTAACCTCCTCCAATATTAATGGAATATAGTCGTGAATATTCAACTTCGCCTCCACCTACAAAAACAAAACCAAAATCATCAATTAGTATCATCAACAAAATAACAACATCATGTCAACAACAAAACTCACACCCATCATTTTGCACCAACAACATCGAAAAAAATCAAACAATCATACTTCACAAAAAATTTCAAAAATGCACATGAATCGCCAAGCGATCCATGTCAATCGTTGACAAGTCATCTTCGAATCGCCAACGATTGTATGAATTTTGGCGATTAAACGACTAGGGCACCCATACGCCCCAAACATTACCCTAAGATTCTAAAACTACCCAAAAAACACACAAAAATAGGTTAAAATTTGGCCTACCTCAATTCCTGGTGGTTTTTGTTTCCTACTAGAAAATGACATCACCTCAAATCTCCCAAAATCTCCTTAAAATCCTAAAATTACTCACCAAAGTAATTTTCACTCCATAGTTAAAATGAAAAGTGAAATAGACTCGGGAAAATATACAACCCTATTTTTACCGCAATCCAATCATCAACATTTCTACCCCTAATCTTGGGTGATTACCCAAAACGTCTACGGTTCACCCTATTTGTAATGACCACCATCATTTTCACTTCTAAATACAACAAAAACACCCTTTGCATAAATCTATCACTTTCAAGGACACAAATACTCAAGTCAACAAATAAACACAAGAAAATTGCAACTTTCGAGACTTTTCCTATCTATGGGAAGTGTGCCCTTTGACCCCCACCACTTTGGAAACTCCCCATTAAACAACCCGCCTCTACGGATCACACGTCCATAAGTGCAAACCCCTTGGTTTCCTATCAAATTTTTCCCTTAGAAATAAGTCTTGTTTCAGTACCCCCTTGAACTAGGGAAACCTTTGAAAAATAAAACACATTAAAGCAATTGGTGTTTCTGTATTGCGCTAGAGTTGAATCACCCATACAATCAAAACAATTCTATTGTTTGGTTCTAACACCTTGCTAATATCTCATACAAAAAGGGAAAATGTAGACACCAAAAACTACAAATCCCCACTCTCGTACAAATAATCAATTAAATAAAATTCTTTGCATACCATTTTACCACTCATGTCTTCCATTTAAGTGGTCAAAATTTTCATCACATCATTACGACTTCCCTATACTTAAGTCGTTAACCCCATACCCCTTCAATTAAGTAATTTACATCACATTCTCTAAAATCATATTACCTTCCTGTTAACTAATTAATTAATTAATTAATTGGATAATCGACTCACCCTCAAGCCTCACCATGTGAAACCCCCTAACTTACTAGTTATAACTAGTTCCATAAGAAACCTTCTATAAATAATACCCTAACAACCTCTAACTTATCCCCATAACTAACTCCCATTCCTCTCTAGTTAGAACTAATTTAAATTCGGAAATCTACTTAATTATCCCCACTCCATCCTAACCAATTTTAATCACTTCTAACCCTCACATCCAACTTCTCTAAGTTATCTATTCATGATTCCCCTAAATCCCCAACATCCAAGTTTAAAATGGAAGGTTTATCAGCTTGTATCTCACCCTAACTCCAACTACCCGAAAATGGTGGTAATTCTCTTGAATGCCGGTGATTTATAAATACCAATTTCTTAGCCTCTCTTCAGGACCAATTCACGCACTCCTTGATGAACCAGATCATGATAAACTTTTCTTAGGCATTCAAGAAATGTTACAGGTTCTCATCAACACCGTTCGACATCTTCAAGTGTCTTTGGGAGTTGTTGGAAGGCTCTTTCACCGTCCGGCACACCACAATTAGTTTTTTGTCGTCATTCATCATCCAAAGGTTTGTCTTCATCATTTTTTTTTTTTTCATTCCAAAATTGATTTATTAGGTTTTTACATACTTCTTTCTCACATTAATGAGGTTTTAATTCTATTTTAAATGATTAGATTATTTATTTTATCATTTTGTTATTATTTCACGTAATCACTGCGATTATTTTTCTTACTATTTATTTAATAATTAGATTTCATTGGAAGTTGTTATCAATTAATGTTATCCTGTGTGTTACTAATATTTATGCTAAGTATGGATCTTGTAGATGGCCATATAAGGAACTAATCATCCCATTAGCAACATGAACTCACTACCAATAATCCAACACCCCTTACACCGAGTGTAGTATTATTTGTTACATGATCTAGTGTTTCGTATAATTCATGTTGCGCCCCTGTATAGGCTAGAAGAAATATTTACATCCACCAAAAAAATTGTGAAGAAACTAAGGAATTTCGGGAGGCATATTACAAGTTCCAGAGGATACACGTTAACCTTGCATGGTTAGAGTATAAATATGAAGCAAGCCTTAACATAACATAAGCCACCCACATCGAATTTGAATATAACATTGAGAGCAACATCACCTCTCATTCACCGATTTCATTGTTGCATGCCTTTACAATATGAAAGAGGATATCTTTGATTTCTTGTTGGAGAACTACATCTCTCGAACCTAATTCTTACTTCATGAAGATGATGATTTTACATATGCAATAGGCTCAAACTTCTCAGAAAACCTTGACATTGAATTAGATTCAGACTTCAAAGTCTAAACTCATTGTTTTACATTTCATTACTATCATTTGATGTATGTATTAAGATAAATAAGTGATAAACAAAGTCAATCACATTTTCCATCTATCGTATATTGTACATCATTTCATCAATAAATATTGAAGTGTTTAAAAGTAGGTTGACTTCCACATAAGGAAGTGTTTTGACTTATGGGAACTGGCATTTTCCAGGAAACTTTCCTACCCATTTTACTAACTCCATTTTGTGTAAGTGTCTTTGATTTGTAGGCTTAATTGTAGGGAAAAGAATCCTAGTTCATTCCTAACAAAACACAATCAATCATACACATTAAATCTTACAGTACCTTAGAAACCCCACCATGATCAAGGTTGAGCCGGTTTTACCCCTTTTATGCTATCAACTAACATACAAGGTAAAATTGTGCACAACACTAGCCCCTCTATCACCATCGGTTCCTCCATCTAGTCTCCTAGGTGGCTAACCCAAAGTACCTGCACTCACGCTAGGTGTTGCTCCTCTCTCGAGATATATTTTCCACATACAACTATGCATTCAAAAAATCATGTATAACCATATCTCGTATAATATGCCAACTCGCCCAAAAATATAGATAATGAGCTACACCGACCATACCCGGTGCTCCCATCTAGCTACTAGCCTGCACACAAGCTATCAACTCGTACCTAATATAGAATACCCCGTGATGCTTAATGCCTTATTAAAATTATCCTGCTCATCGATGGTATCGGTCCCGATCTTCAACCTCCTAAGCTAAGCTCGAATCATGAGCCCATCTTTCTCAATCACTATGTTATCTCACTCCGAAATAGATGCATACCAAACTCCCAAAAGATCATCCCTCTCCCTCCTCACATTATCCTTCTCTACCTCCATCGCATCCTTCTTGATTGTAAAATCTGCCACCGCAACTTCCAAATCCCCATCTATATCCTCCTCCTCCTCCTCACCCTTATCATCACTAATATGAATAGTCTCTTGTGTTCCCTCAACTTGACCACACACTCACCTCACTCATTGTACTACACGAGTCCTCTCAAAGTCTCTAATCTCACAAACCCACTAAGGTCCATACTTGGGTGTAACCGCTGCATCATCAATAGGCACTCTATCTCTATCTTCATTTGGGCCCATATCCCCACACTCTTTAATAACGATAAAAGGTCTGCTAATAACTTCCTTGGGAGTCTCTATACCTCCCTCCTCTCGTCTACACTTTACCAGCTCCTCAGGCACATCATGCACTAATCAAAATTGTCATCTAACATGGCTAAATCAAATCATTTCATACTCACCTCCTCTCCTCACATGTACACATGTGTCGTCCTATGTACCATCAAAATAATGCTCACACTTGGGCTAGGTATGAAAGTCTAAATACAGTCTCCAGAGGATATCTTTGATTTGTAATCCACTCAACATATCTTTGTAATAACCTAGCCCCCTCTTCCTCTTCAAACTAACCATATCTTATCTCCATCTCATGAAACCTAGATTCCCTTCTCCTACCCCCCATGGAAAACCATGTTGCCAAGAAATGGGTATATTCTTGTATGCCCAACACTGTAACAAGAAAGAAATATCAATCCCTACCTCTTATGATCCTTCCAGATCAAAAATCTCTATACATTTGAGCAAGTAAAGTGGGTGCCCACTCAAATACTGTCTGATGCTCCATCATCTCTGCTACAACCCCAATCATCATCTAAGGAAACCTACCTCCTCTAGAATTAGGTAGGGAAAAACACAATATGGCCATCATCATCATAGTCAACCTCGTACATCCATCTCTTGACGGAAAATATAAATCCTGATATACAAACCCTCCTGAAACATACTTCACATCATCCACCTCATCCCCGTATAATCTCCTCATAACATCTAGTCTCTTAGACTCCTCAATAGTGTATATACCCTCTCCTTGGACCGATAGTTTCTTGATCCATTGTAAATCCTCCAAGATAATATTCATATTCCTTGTGGGTACCTAAAAAATATAGGTGGAATGATTCCACCTCTCCATCAATTCTAACATCAAACCCCAACACCTATAACCCTTTTGTAGTGTCTCATCTCTCTAAAAACCACCGCCTCCACATGCTTTGCCAATCCTCATTCGACATGTCATCTCATACCTCATCCAAAATAATAGGGATCCTGTCATGGATCATCAACTTCACGTCCACCTGCATACACAAACACACAAGAAAACATTAGAACACATATTTCAAACATCAAAACAATAAAAACGTTTTTATAAAACTTAAGACCGCCACTCAAAAATATCAACCGCAATTGAAATATTTGAATCATTGGTGATTCATCTCAATCACTAGTGATCAAATAAATCATTGGTGATTCCTGCGATTCCCATCATTTAATCTGTATGCTACCATATTCTACGAAAATCCTAAAATCTATTCCAAACAATCAAAATTCAAACAAATTCAAGCAAAAACAAACATAATTAGACTTACCTCTGCCAATGTAGGTTTCATGTGCCTATGGAGGATGCCATCACATTTTCTTCGCTATCGCTTTCATGGTCACACGGGGTAGTTTGCGAAATTAATTGTTCATCACCCAAATGGATATTTATATCCCCTCAAATTACTTTAACAAGAATAATTGTCGGCGCTTCACCTAAATTTCTTAGGATTTCCCTAAATTGCTAGTGATTTTTCCTATTTTGCACTTCCACATATGATTCGTCCAAATCACCTCATATTAACACATCTTTCAAAGCATGCTACCTCTTTTAAAGGACCATAATCCTTGGAAATTAAAAAACATCAAGTAAATAAAAATGATCTCGGAATATGTCATATGTTCATGGGACATGAGTCCTTTGGCCCCCATCACTTAAATCTGCCATTTCATCCTACCTTCATAGATCATATTTCTATAGGCATTGAACCCCTTGCTTCCCCAATCCTTTGTCTCATGGTAACATACCTCATTTCAATACCCATTCCGACTATGGAAATTTTTTTAATGAAACATATGTCACACTCATCAAAACAACCTATCAAATGGTGTTACTTACAATACATTACAATCACCCCATTTTGAGGGGGGATCACCCATTAAAGATCAACTCATCATTTTGTTTTTCTAGAACGTTATCAAATCAAACTACTTGTAGTGCCCACTCTCCTTTGACACTATTTAGATACTGATCTTGACACTATTGATCATATTTTGGATATTATTGTATTTTGATGTAGCATGATGTGTATATACTAGCTCATGGATTATTATGGACATTATTATGTTTTTATTAGCATAATGGTTAGATGTTAGACTATGGATTAATATTGATCTGGATTCAGTTATTATGCTTGAGGATCATTGACACATTTTTATTATTATGTGGATGATGACATACAAAGTTAACATGGACAAAGTTATTGCTTTTAATTTTAGACATGTGACATTGAGATTTTAAATAGCTCTAGTATAGAGATCTATTGGATGATGATATAGTTGCAATTGAATTTAAAAGATAAATGTTAAATTCTTGATATTGTTGTGATTTGGATTTAATAATTGTATGTTGCTTATATCATTTGGATGTTCTGATATGGCCACGAGGCCGAAGGGGTATTTTGCATTTTGCAGGTTAAAAATCACAACAATGTCGGGGGACTGGAGACTAACCATATTGGAATTCAGTGTGAAATCAACAAGGTCACCATGGCAACTGTGTTTGATTTGTGTGTTGTGTTTTGTTAGGATTTCCCATGGGGGATTTCCATTATTGTGACCATGGGGTATATGTGTGCTTTATTTGTTGTGTCCCTTTTTAAAATTATTGTTGTATGTATTTTATTTGTAATGTGCTCTTTATTTTAATTATTTTAATGTGATAGTATATGTGAGAGTCTTATAGTTAAATTTCAATTATATTAATTGGGATGTGGAATATAAATTAAATGTTATTGTCTTGGTTGAAAATGAAAATTGACTTATATATATTATAACCATGTGGTAAATAAATAAATCTTTATAAAATATTGTAATAAATAAATGTCATAAATATTAATGCATGTGTAAGAGGATGTAAGAGTTGTGTAAGTGAAATGATAGATTGTGTAAGGCAGATTTTGGAGTGTAGAACACTCCATCCTCTTTGAAACTCGGATTTGGCCTTGGGAGCCTAAATTGGAGGCTTGTGGGACAAGTTAAACTTGTCCCACACCTCTCAAAAACCTCCACCAATCATGTTTAATAATTTGGAGTCAAAATCAACTTATTTTATTGCATTTTGACTTGATTTATTGTAAGATTTGTTTGCACTTGTCTTACAAATTTTAAATGCATTCTTTTTTTTAGGATGGGCAAAAATGAAGTGTGTAAGTGGTTTTTCATTCACATTTATTGGGATTTAATTTCCTTGATGTTGATTGCATTTTGGGATGAGGAAAAATGATGTGGCATCCCACTTGGAATCCACATCATCCTCTTCCACCCTCTCCTTTAAAATTGGAATTCCTCCTCATTTTGAGGTTGTTGAATGTTGGAGATTTCACTCTTGGGTCAAATTTTCTTGCATTTTTGGAGCTTGCTTGGTGGAAGAAGTGGAATTACTTGTGCATGCATTCCTCTTGCTGATTGGGACTAGTTTTTTGGTGCAACAAAGAACCTGTTGTTTTGGAAACAAGTCTCCATTATGGAGAGGTAGGCTCCCACTCTTTTAAAACTGTTGTATTTTCCTCTTTTAGCATGAATTTGAATGTGTTGTGTTTATAAAAAAATTTTAGGGATGGGTAGAATGCTTATGGCATGGTGTGGAGAGAAGACTATGAGGTTATCAGAGGAGGGATAAGGGATTTGCCATTGTTATTTGTTCTTGGGAGGGAATGTTGGTTTGGGATCCACCTAGGAAAGGAAATTGCTTGCATTTCCTACTTTGGGGGAGGTATAAGGGATAAATTTGGAGGAGGGATAAGGAGGGATTGAGGAGGGATAAGGTTTATGGGATTGCTATGATCTTGGCGGTTTGCTCTTGGTGGATGCCCAAAATTCAACTTGGGAGGCATAAGGAGACCTCCATAGTTCTTGCTCTTGCTTGGATTGCTTGCTTGGAGAAGGAGCCTTTGTTTTGTTTGGAATTGATTGTTGTAGTTGAGAACTACATCTTCTTGCTTTGTGTTTATTTGTGTTTGTGAATTTATGCTTGTATGTGAAGAAGCCATGTTGCCATGTGTTGTTTTATCATGTTCCATTCCAATATGGTTGGGGCTCGGGGGCCAATGGGGAAAGATGGATTCTATTTTCCCATTGGGTATCTTGGTTGGGTGGAGAGTGTTTCCTTTCCCCCTTCCTTGTTGTGATTAAAAGATAAAAGATGAAGAAATCAGCCTGTTGCTGTTTGGAGCTTGGAGAAATCAGTTTGACAGTCTTTTCCTTTTAGCAAGTTCATTGTAACCTTCCCACTTTGAAGTGGATGATTTGTATTGTTAATTGTAATGAGAAGACATCTTGTATTGAAATTAAAAGGTTGAAAGTGATAAGTGAATTGTAAAAAATTATTATTCCATACTGTGTTATGAGAAGAATGTGAAAGAAAGAAATATGTATTGTGCATTGTAACTTGAAATTCAAAGAAAGAGATAAACTATTGAATTATTGTTGGAAATCAAATAAAGAATTACATTCCTTTCTCAAAATTTCATTGTTGTATTAGATCCGAGTTGTTGTTGTGAAATGAAAACTCTGTTTTGAAAGAGATTAAGAAATAGCATTGCCAGTAAATGTATTGTGTTTGAAATCAAAACTAGAGTTTAAACTTTGCATATGAATTGTCAATTAATTGTTCGAATCAATTGAATGTCTTAGATAATATTTGAAATGCCTCCCCATATTTGGAAGATGCAAATTGGTTAATAAACTTGTTAGCAAATGATCTCTGTTTCTTTCTTTAATTCTGGCAATGAATTCCATCAAAAATGTATAGTTCAGATTTTTAGTTAAAATTGAGAAAGGAAACAAAGTATTATAGATGTATTAGGTCCTATTGAACCCACATTGAACTTCATATTTAAGACAATATCTCAAAAACTCTATCAAATCCAATTTTAACTTCACAATCCAACTTACTGTCAAAAACGTAAAATTTACCAAATGCAACCCAATATCCAAATTGGACTTTGAAAATATACTTAAATTTACCCAAGACCATTTCCCAATTCTGCATTTACATGCTTAGAAGAAGAAATATCAAAATTGAATCAAATCTTATAAGTTGAAAAAATTGCCAGTTTTAAAATTATAAACCCTGCAGATCGATTTCTTAAAATTGACCCTCGAAAATTCACCAAATTCTAAAATTGATGATTGCTGTGCAAAGAGGACTCGAGAGATTTCGGAAAGTCCTTGTTTTCCTAAAATGGAGCTTCCTATCAAAAGTTATGGCCATTTGAAGTTTTACTTCAAAATGGCCATCCCAAACCAAAAATGAAATAATTCGACCTTAGAAAAATTTAAATTTTGAACTTTGGAAAAATTCCTAAAAATTTCCGTGGCCCCGCCAACCTCTCATCCTATCAAAAGTTGCCACGTGGCACCTTGGAGGGGTAGGCCCTTAATAAAAAAACTTAACATTTTGAAAATTTTGCCTTGGGAAAATTTTCCCAATTTTCCCCGCAACCCCGCGGCCCCCAACCAATCACGTGCTGACACGTGGTAGGAGGGGGGTGCACGGATCAAAATAGAAAAACTTAACCATTTTTGCCTTTGGAAAAATTTCACTTTTTCTCCGCGCCCCACATCCCGTAACCAATGGGGTGATGACACGTGTCCCCATGGGTGCACGGGTCCATGCAATTCTTTTAACCTTTTAACCCCATGGGTGAAAAATCCAAATTTCTCTCGCTGCCCGCGGCAATCACAAAGCGCCACGTGGCCATTTGAGCAAGTGCGGAGGCATGGAGGAAAATTTTCCTTTGGAAAATTGAGACTTTGGTTTTGGGAAAAAATTCAAATTTTCCCATGACCCGCTGGCCCAAACCAATCACGTGATGACATGTGGCATTTGGGAAAATTTTCCCAATTTTCTCCCTAACCCCGCGGACCTCCAAGGGAAAATTTTCCCCTAAAACTCGCCTGGCCATAACTTGAGTTTTACAAGGAGTTAGGAGGACTTCTTTATATGGTTGGAAAGGTGAGGAAATTTCCTATCTAATGAGCCTAGTTTAGGAAATTTTTGATAAATCTAAGTGTGTGAAAAATCTAGTTGAATTTTAGGGCTTGATAGAGAGCAGCTCGGTGATAAATTTCTCCCTAAACCTTAGTAAAACTTGTAACCTCCAAATTGGAACCTTGTAAACTTGTTATAAGATAAAAATGAAAATCTTGTGTTTGGTTAATCAGAATTTGTTTCGGAACCTATTTAGTTTCAAACTAGTGTCTTGCAACTTGTTTGTAGACTCTTCCTATATAAAAAAATATATTCCATAATTTTCCTAGTTTGTTTCTTGGTCTCAAGTGGTAGTTGAAGCGGGCATCACACTTGGTATCAGAGCAAAGTGGTTCAAAAGCTTGGACCATTGGGCACACTAGAAACATTGAGACTTGAAACCTAAAACTAGCAAATTGATAATCTAGAAAACAAAACTAATTGAAAATTGAACATGTTAGTAAACTTAGAAAATTGAAGGAAACTCAAGGAAATGAACTAACCCCCACACTGGTCTATGCAGGGAGCTCAAACGGAGTAGGAGGAATGTTCACAGGGACTAGAGTCAAAGTCACCACCACCACCGGATCATGGTTTAGCAGCTATCATACCACAGAATTTACAGACTCTCCAGGATGTTAATGCTGCCCTACGTGGAGGATCAGTAGGAGGGAACTCAGGCAGACAGGACAGAGATATTTCCATAGAGGGACATGCACCTCCTCCACTCAGTGAGGAGGATGGAGGAGAGAATTTTCATGCAGAGTCAGTCAGAGCAGATTCACCACCTAGGAGGCAGGGTGATAGAGTTCTGGAGCATAGAGAGAGGTCTTGGAGCCCTAGGCTTAGGGATGAGCTTATAGAGAGGCCCAGAGGCCGTCAGACCACAGTTGTGGATCATATTAGGGAGATCCTAAAGCTTAGGCCCTCACATTATTTAGGTGACATAGGTGGTTTCCAGGTAGAGGCCTGGTTGGTTAGCTTGAGTGGTTGCTTTAAGCTTTGTCCTTGTTCTAGCAACACGAAAGCTTGTGTTGCGATCCATCTACTGAAGGATGGAGCTGGAGTATGGTGGAGGACAGAGGAGCAGAAGCTCCATATAGATTCAGAGACAATCACTTGGGAGCTATTTGAGGAGAGATTCAGGAGTAGATACTTACCACAGAGATTCATACAACAGAGGATCGATGAGTTCCATGACCTTTGACAGGCTTCCCTTACAGTGGCCGAGTATGAGAGTAGGTTCTGGACCTACTTCAGTACGTTGATTACATGCAGGATGAGCAAGGTGCGGATCCACAGGTTCATCGGGGCCTTAATTTGGACATTGGAGGTGTTGTACGGATCCACTACCCACAGACATTAGCAGAGGCCATTGAGAAGGCCTACATTGCAGAGGAGACTCGGGGTAAAACCCAATAGGCTAGAGACCGAGTCAGGAGCCGTATTCAGCAGTTACAAGATAGCAGATCGAGGGGGTCAGCTCCTCCTCCCGTGGTGGTCAGCATTCTTCACAGTCATCTTTCAGGCCACAGCGCAGCAGCAGTCCCACCCACCTTTTAGGCCTCCTCAGAGAGTTGATGCAGAGAGGTCGGAGCATGGGGCCTCCTAGGGGTCCCACCAGGACACAGGGTGGAGCTAGAGCTCAGTCAGCAGGAGCTCGACCACAGAGGCCACAGTAGACTATACTATGGATCATCAGGGTCCACAACACCTACCTCTAGGGCACCTTTTGGTGGTGCTGTAGTTTGGAGGACTTTAGGTGGTTGCTTCGGGTGTGGAGTAGCGGGAAATTTTGGAGAGACTCCCCCTAGAACCCTAATAATGGTAAGGCACCCATCTCAGAGCCTACAGTCGGAGACATGGGATGAAGTCACAGGATCTATGCAATGGTTGAGAACCGCCAGGTTGAGCACCAGAGCATGGTCATTGAGACTACAGGTAGCATTGGAGGTGTTCCTACTTCTATATTGTTTGATTCTGGTTCTTCTGATTCATTTATTGCACCATCCTTAGTAGAGCGATGCAGGTTGGTGGCTATTAGATAGGGTCATAGTTGGGATGTTGAGATGGCTTCGGGAGCCAAGGTCTCTATAGACTCCTTAGTAAAGGAGTGTGTTGTTAACTTGGGACCTTTCACCACCACTTCAGATCTCCGCGTACTTCCTTTGGGCTCGTATGGAGTCATTTTAGGCATGGATTGGTTATCTACACATAGGGCTAGGATGGATTGCTATCATAAGACTATATCTTGTGTAGATGATCTTGGAGTTGAGTCGGTGATTTCTGGGGTCAGGAGACCTATTTCTATTCACACTATCTCTGCTATGTAGCTCAAGCGATGTGTGCGATGGGGTTGTCAGATGTATGCAGTCACAGTCAGTGACCAGACAGAGGATGGGTCTAGTGGGCCATCGCTAGATGACCATCCCATTTTGAGAGAGTATGCAGATGTTTTCCTAGGGGAGCTACCAGGGATGCCACCCCCACGTGAGATTGATTTCCATATTGATCTAGTTCCAGGAGTAGAGCCTATCTCACGAGCTCCTTATCGGATGACCACCCTAGAGCTCTGTGAGCTCAAGTTGCAGCTAGAAGGCCTTTTAGAGAAAGGCCTTATCCATCCTAGTGTATCCCCTTGGGGTGCACCGGTTATATTTGTAAAGAAGAAGGATGGATCTTTGCGGTTGTGCATAGACTACCGCTAGTTGAATAAGGTAACAATCAAGAATCGTTATCCTCTTCCTTACATTGATGACTTGTTTGATCAAATGAAGGGAGCCATGGTGTTCTCTAAGATTGATCTCAAGTTAGGGTACCATCAGTTGAGGATTACAGAGGCAGACATTCATAAGACTACTTTTCATATGAGGTATGGGCACTATGAGTTCACAGTGGTGCCTTTCGGTTTGACAAATGCCCCCATGAGTGTTTATGAGTTTGATGAATGGGGTATTCAGGACCTTTTTAGATCGCTTTGTGCTCATTTTCTTGATGACATTTTGATTTACTCACGTACGCGTGAGGAGCACGAGGGGCACCTTCACAGTTCTTCAGTGTCTTCGTGAGTAGTAGCTTTATGGGAACTTGGAGAAGTGTGCTTTCTTTCAGTCAGAGATTCAGTACTTGGGCCATATCATCTCAGGTGAAGGTATCGTAGTTGATCCTTCCAAGATTAGAGCCATTATGGATTGGCTAGCACCCACTACAGTGACAGAGGTGTGCAGCTTCATGGGGTTAGTAGGGTACTATAGGAGATTTGTTTAGGACTTCTCTCGGATAGCACACCCCATCACTTCCCTTTAGCGGAAAGGGAAGAAGTTTGTTTGGTCAGATAGGTGTGAGCAGGCCTTTAGGACACTAAAGGAATATCTCACTACAGCACCCATTCTTGCAGTTCCGGATCCACATGGTGAGTTCTTTGTGTACACATGATGCTTCGTTGGTAGGCCTTGGAGGTGTTCTTATGCAGGAGGGTAGAGTTGTAGCTTTTGAGTCTCACAAACTCAAGGATCATGAGCTTAATTATCCTACCCATGATCTTGAGCTTGTGGAAGTTGTGCATGCTTTAGTTTGATGGAGACACTTTCTTCTTGGTCAGAGATTCACACTCAGGATAGATCATTTGAGTCTTCACCACCTTTTCATGTAGCCCAATCTAAACACTCGTCAGAGATGTTGGATGGAGTTGCTTTGTGAGTATGACATGGAGATAGAGCATGTGAAAGGGAAGGAGAATGTGGTTGTAGACGCTCTTAGTAGACGGAGGCATTTGAGCATGGCTACTTCAGTGAGCACAGATTTACTGGAGCAGGATCCTTCAAGCTTCCTCTTGACAGTTTCTACATTGCATCTCGAGCAGAGATTGAGTCCCAGAGACCCCTTGAGGGGAAATTTGATGGTTTCTCACTAGAGGCTAGATGGTCTTCTTAGGCACAGAGGTCAGATTTATGTTCCTAGAGATGGAGGCTTGAGGCAGGACATCTTGACAGAGGCACATCGTGCACCCTATTCAGCCCATCCTGGGGTGAAGAAGATGCACGCCACCTTGAGACAGTTATATCACTAGAGAGGACTTCACAGGATGTGGCTCAGTTTGTGTCACGCTATTTAGAGTGCCAGAAAGTGAAGGCCGAGCATCAGCATCCAGCTGGCCTTCTCTATCCTCATGCTATACCGGAGTGGAAATGGGACACCATTTCCATGGATTTCATTGTTGGGTTACCGATGTCGAGATATCACCACGACGCCATCATGGTCACGGTTGATAAATTGACAAAAGTAGCTCACTTTTCCCCAGTGAAGACCACCTATAAAGCTAGTGCAGTGGCACGTGTTTACTTGGATGAGATTTTCAGGTTGCACGGGATTCCGCGGAAGATCATTTGTGACCGCGATCCTTTGTACACTTCTCATTTCTGGACTACCATGCAGTATGTTCTCGGGATGAAGATTAACTTCAGCATAGCTTATCACCCTGAGATGGATGGACAGACTGAGAGGGTGAATCAGATATTGGAGGATATGCTCAGGATGTATGTGATGGATCAGCAGTCTAAGTGGGAGGAGTATCTGTACCTTGTGGAGTTTTCCTACAATAATAGTTTCAGAGTTCTATAGGCATGGCTCCTTTTCAGGCCTTATATGGTAGGGAGTGCAGGACACCCCTTAGCTGGGATAGGATGGAGGATAGAGTATCTCTCGGACCAGCTCTTTTGTAGGACATGGAGCAGCAGGTAGTGTTGATCAGGCAGAGATTGTAGGAGGCACAGGATAGGTAGAAGAAGTACGTTGATCAAGCATAGAACCGAGCGTAATTTTGATGTGGGCATGAAGGTTTTCCTTCGTGTTAGGCCACATAAGAGCCCGATCCATGTTATGGAAAAGGTTCTAAGTTAGCTCCTCGGTTCATTGGACCTTTTGAGATCTGGAGTATATCAGCCCGTTGGCTTACCGTCTAGCATTGCCACCCAGCTTGTCTCGCATACATGATGTGTTTCATGTTTCTATTCTTAGGAGATATATCATAGATCCTTCTCATGTGCTGGATTGGACATCATTGTAGGTGTAGGATTAGGGGACAGTTGATGGTGGAGCCCGTCCGTATCATAGATCGTAGGACCCTGGGCCTTCGAGGCAGAGAGATTGATCAGGTACGGGTGCAGTGGGACAGATATGATGAGACTACAGCCACTTGGGAGGATGCTACTATTTTACGAGTGTAGTTTCCACATTTGTTCCAATGACTTCAAGAGGAAGTCAATTCTAAGGGGAGGGGGATGTAGAGCCCACTCTCCTTTGACACTATTTAGATACTGATCCTGACTCTATTGATCATATTTTGGATATTATTATATTTTGATGTAGCAGAATGTGTATATACTAGCTCATGGATTATTATGGACATTATTATGTTTTGATTAGCATGATGGTTAGATGTTAGACTATGGATTAATATTAATCTGGATTCAGTTATTATGCTTGAGGATCATTGAGACATTTTATTATTATGTGGATGATGACATACGGGTTGACATGGACAGGTTATTGCTTTTGATTGTAGACATGTGACATTGATATTATGAATAGCTATAGTATAGAGATCTATTGGATGATGATATAGTTGCAATTGAATTTAAATGATAAATGTTAAATTCTTGATAATGTTGTGATTTGGATTTAATAATTGTATGTTGCTTATATCATTTGGATGTTCTGATATGGCCACGAGGCCGAAGGGGTATATTGCATTTTGCAGGTTAAAAATCACAACAATGTCGGGGGACTGGAGACTAACCATATTGGAATTCAGTGTGAAATCAACAAGGTCACCATGGCAACTGTGTTTGAGTTGTATGTTGTGTTTTGTTAGGATTTCCCATGGGGGATTTCCATTATTGTGACCATGGGGTATATGTGTGCTTTATTTGTTGTGTCCCTTTTTAAAATTATTGTTGTATGTATTTTATTTGTAATGTGCTCTTTATTTTAATTATTTTAATGTGATAGTATAATGTGAGAGTCTTATAGTTAAATTTCAATTATATTAATTGGGATGTGGAATATAAATTAAATGTTATTGTCTTGGTTGAAAATGAAAATTGACTTATATATATTATAACCATGTGGTAAATAAATAAATCTTTATAAAAGATTGTAATAAATAAATGTCATAAATATTAATGCATGTGTAAGAGGATGTAAGAGTTGTGTAAGTGAAATGATAGATTGTGTAAGGCAGATTTTGGAGTGTAGAACACTCCATCCTCTTTGAAACTCGGATTTGGCCTTGGGAGCCTAAATTGGAGGCTTGTGGGACAAGTTAAACTTGTCCCACACCTCTCAAAACCTCACCAATCATGTTTAATAATTTGGAGTCAAAATCAACTTATTTTATTACATTTTGACATGATTTTGTGTAAGATTTGATTGCACTTGTCTTACAAATTTTAAATGCATTCCTTTTTTTTTTTTTTTTTTTTAGGATGGGCAAAAATGAAGTGTGTAAGTGGTTTTCATTCACATTTATTGTGATTTATTTTCCTTGATGTTGATTGCATTTTGGGATGAGGAAAATGATGTGGCATCCCACTTGGAATCCACATCATCCTCTTCCACCCTCTCCTTTAAAATTGCAATTCCTCCTCATTTGGAGGTTGTTGAATGGTTGGAGATTTCACTCTGGGTTAAATTTTCTTGCTTTTTGGGAGCTTGCTTGGTGGAAGAAGTGGAATTACTTGTGCATGCATTCCCCTTGCTGATTTGGGACTGGTTTTTGGTGAATTAAAGAACTGTTGTTTTGGAATCAAGTCTCCATTATGGAGAGGTAGGCTCCACTCTTTTAAAACTGCTGTATTTTCTCTTTTAGCATGAATTTGAATGTGTTGTGTTTATAAATTTTTTTAGGGATGGGTAGAATGCTTATGGCATGGTGTGGAGAGAAGACTATGAGGTTATCGAGATGAGGGATAAGGGATTTGCCATTGTTATTTGTTCTTGGGAAGGAATGTTGGTTTGGGATCCACCAAGGAAAGGAAATTGCTTGCATCTCCTACTTTGGGGGAGGTATAAGGGATAAATTTGGAGGAGGGATAAGGAGGGATTGAGGAGAGATAAGGTTTATGGGATTTCTATGATCTTGGCGGTTTGCTCTTGGTGGATGCCCAAAATTCAACTTGGGAGGCATAAGGAGACCTCCATAGTTCTTGCTCTTGCTTGGATTGCTTGCTTGGAGAAGGAGCCTTTGTTTTGTTTGGAATTAATTGTTGTAGTTGAGAACTACATCTTCTTGCTTTGTGTTTATTTGTGTTTGTGAATTTATGCTTGTATGTGAAGAAGCGATGTTGCCATGTGTTGTTTTATCATGTTCCATTCCAATATGGTTGGGACTCGGGGGCCAATGGGGAAAGATGGATTATATTTTCTCATTAGGTATCTTGGTTGGGTGGAGAGTGTTTCCTTTCCCCCTTCCTTGTTGTGATTAAAAGATAAAAGATGAAGAAATCAGCCTGTTGATGTTTGGAGCTTGGAGAAATCAGTTTGACAGTCTTTTCCTTTTAGCAAGTTCATTGTAACCTTCCCACTTTGAAGTGGATGATTTGTATTGTTAATTGTAATGAGAATACATCTTGTATTGAAATTATAAGGTTGAAAGTGATAAGTGAATTGTAGAAGATTATTATTCCATACTTTGTGTTATGAAAAGAATGTGAATGAAATATGTATTGTGCATTGTAACTTGAAATTCAAAGAAAGAGATAAACTATTGAATTATTGTTGGAAATCAAATAAAGAATTACAATCCTTTCTCAAAATTTCATTGTTGTATTAGATTCAAGTTGTTGTTGTGAAATGAAAACTCTATTTTGAAAGAGATTAAGAAATAGCATTGCCAGTAAATGTACTGTGTTTGAAATCAAAACTGGAGTTTAAACTTGGCATATGAACTGTCAATTAATTGTTCAAATCAACTGAATGTCTTAGATAATATTTTAAATGCCTCCCCATATTTGGAAGATTGCAAATTGGTTAATAAACTTGTTAGCAAATGATCTCTATTTCTTTCTTTAATTATAGCAATGAATTCCATCAAAAATGTATAGTTCAGATTTTTAGTTAAAATTGAGAAAGGAAACAAAGTATTATAGATGTATTAGGTCCTATTGAACCCACATTGAACTTCATATTCAAGACAATATCTCAAAACTCTATCAAATCCAATTTTAACTTCACAATCCAACTTACTGTCAAAAAACGTAAAATTTACCAAATGCAACCCAATATCCAAATTGGACTTTGAAAATATACTTAAATTTACCCAAGACCATTTCCCAATGCTCAATTTACATGCTCAGAAGAAGAAATATCAAAATTGAATCAAATCTTATAAGTTGGAAAAAAACTCCCAGTTTTAAAATTATAAACCCTGCAGATCGATTTCTTAAAATTGACCCTCGAAACTTCACCAAATTCTCAAATTGATTATTGTTGTGCAAAGAGGAATCTGAGAGCTTTCTAGAAAGTCCTCATTTGCCTAAAATGGAGCTTCTTATCAAAATGGCCATCCCAAACCAAAAATGAAATAATTCGACCTTAGAAAAATTTAAATTTTGAACTTTGGAAAAAAATCCTAAAAATTTCCGCGGCCCTGTAAACCTCTCATCCTATCAGAAGTTGCCACGTGGCACCTTGGAGGGGTAGGCCCTTAATAAAAAAATTAACATTTTGAAAAATTTTCCTTGGGAAAATTTTCGCTATTTTCCCTACAACCTCACGGCCCCCAACCAATCACTTGTGACACATGGCAGGAGGTGGGGGTGCGCGGATCAAAACAGAAAAACTTAACAATTTTTGCCTTTGGAAAAATTTCACTTTTTTCTCCGCAGCCCCACACCCTATAGCTAATGGGGTGTTGACATGTGTCACCATGGGTGTGTGGGTCCATGCAATTATTTTAACCTTTTAACCCCATGGGCGAAAAATCCAAATTTCCTCTGTCGGCCCGTGGCTAATCACAAAGCGCCACGTGGCCATTTGAGCAAGTGCGGAGGCACGGAGGAAAATTTTCCTTTGGAAAATTGAGAATTTGGTTTTGGTAAAAATTTCAAATGTTTCCCATGACACCGCGGCCCGAACCAATCATGTGATGACACATGGCATTTGGGAAAATTTTCCCAATTTTCTCCCTAACCCCGCGGACCTCCAAGAGAAAAGTTTCCCGTAAAACTCCGCTCGGCCATAACTTTAGTTTTACAAGGAGTTAGGAGGACTTCTTTATATGGTTAGAAAGGTGAGGAAATTTCCTATCCAATGAGCCTAGCTTAGGAAATTTTTGATAAATATAAGTGTGTGAAAAATCTAGTTGAAGTTTAGGGCTTGATAGAGAGCAGGCCTGGCGATAAATTTCTCCCAGAACCTTAGTAAAACTTGTAACCTCAAAATTGGAACCTTGTAAACTTGTTATAAGATAAAAATGGAAATCTTGTGTTTGGTTAATCAGAATTTTTTCTGGAACCTATTCGATTTCAAACTAGTGTCTGCAACTTGGTTGTACACTCTTCCTATATAAAAAAAAATTATTCCATAATTTTCCTAGTTTGTTTCTTGGTCTCACGTGGTAGTTGAAGCGGGCATCACACTACTAGAAAAAAAGGGGCAAATGTAGACACCAAAAATTTGCACCCTTCATCCTCTTCATCACTTATTAATCCAATTCATCATTTACACTCATAAATCACCTTAAGTCATAACCCCTTTATCATATTTACCACACGTAAATATCCTTTCTACAGCTATTAAATCCCATTCAACCATCTAAAACCACCTAAAAATCAAAATTAAATAAATAAAAATCATACTTAATCATTTCATAACCCCCTTAACCATCACAACTCGTCCCTAACAACTTAACAATCTATTTACCCAAAACCAAAACTAAACAACTTCATTTTGGAAGTGGTTTTAACCACTTTTCACCCAAAATCTGAAAAAACCGGATCATTGGTGATTGGTAATCGCCGGCAATTATAAATACAATTTTTCAGCATTCATCCATGATCCTCAATTTCAAACCTAGAGCTCTTACTTTCAAACTATCTTACGTAACCTTTTACATCATCATTTAGTACCAGAACATCAGATCCATCAGTGAGCATCATCATCAATCTCCATTAATTATTTTCAAGAAATTTTAAAGATTCTTTGGATCAAATTTTCCTCATTCAAATTGCAGACTACACTAGTCATTTGGATCATCTTCCAAGCGAGGTTTGAGGCTTATTTTAGATCCACTTCAACCTCCAAGTATTCATTTCATGATCTATCATCTCTGTAATGTCATCATCATTCATTTGTTACTTTGAAATTTCGATCAGAACCTTCAAATGTTTAATTTTGTTGAACTATCAAAAATCACCCGAATCATCAACGATTCCTATCAATTTTACCTTTTAACAACTTTTATCAATTTTTATCAACTATATTTCATTTGTTTTGTCAATCTTGTTGCTTCTAACATGTTTTTAAGCATGGATCATTATTAGATGGAAATTAGTGGTCAATCACACAAAATTACTAGCATTTACAACCTTCTAATAGTTTGACACCCTTTCTTTTGGGAATAGTATGATCTTCTCCACGATCTAACACTTTGTACCATCAATAACACTCCTATAGAAGAACTTGAAGACATATTTGAATTCCTCTAGGACATCCACCAATAATTTGAAGAATTCTTGTATGATTATTTTGAATGCGTACACATTGCATCCACACTTTTCGGGCCACATTCAAAGCTGGACATGACCTACCATTCAATCTTGAGTTCTATTCATCTTTACCTACTATTATTGTATCTATCTATCTTGTATCCATTTATCATTTATCATTTATCCATTACAATTCACTTGATTGTTTACAAGGCGAGCTGACATCCTTCGAGGAAGCCCTTTGGATTCCGGAATCAGCCTTTTCCAAGTAGCTTGCTTATCTATCTATCTAATCCATTTTGTTTAGTGTCTTTGAGTGAAAATTTATTCACAAGAAAGGATCTTGCACACACTTTTGGATGGAGTGAAACTTCTATCAATGTTGAGCATCAATAATCATCATCTATGGGTATCGTTAAACCCCACGTCTTTCGAGGTCAATTTTTTTATTGTTTCAATGCATTAATTTGAGTAGAAAGGTAAAAACATCTCTCAATAATTATCTTTATCCAACATTACCACAAGGGGCTCCTACATCATCCCTCATTCACACATTTCATAATACAACCATAAACATCACAAGTAAAGTACATTGTTTGTAAACAAAACACAACTCAAGGAGCATTAAAATCACAAAAATAGAATTAATTTGCAAAGAGAAGAACCAATAACAAATGGATACAATAATATCAAGAATACTACCTCATTCTTCCCATGTCCATGACTCATATGCAACCAAACATCAATCTATTCAAGATTTCAAAATAAAAATTTTAGCCCTTTCTTTCCCAAGGAAAAATCTAGAATGATTCATCCCCTTGCCCAAAAATAACTTAGTTTTTTAAAGCCTTCACCTCAAGAATAGTTAATACCCTAAAATCCAAGTCAACAATCTACTCAAAACCTCTTGCCACCTCACCCTTCTCCCATCAAACTTTACAAGTCCCAAGAAAATTTCACAAAACAAAAAAGAAGAATGATTACAAACCTCAAACCAAAACAACATGATTCATTTCCCCACCCCAAAAACCTCCATTCTACGCAATATAAATGTAGAAAATTAAACTTCAAATTTGGGAGCTCCAACACATAGTTTTTCATGGTTCAAGGTGTTATAAGCCTCCAAAAAAAGGAACTAACATATAGGTAATGGATATGGATAGGTTTGGGGTGAGAAACATAGGTTTTTGTCCCAAAAAAGGCTCTAAATTTTTCCTTAGGACAAAATATGAAAATACCACTTGAAAGGGGTGACATGTTTACACAAACCAATATAGAATAAGATCAAGAAAAGTTGAACATAAGATCACTTCACAAGATGCAAGAATAGATGAAGGAAATACCCACCAAGGTTCTAATAAACTATAAAATGACACCTCATAGGACCTACTAGTATTTTGAGTGGTTATTCTGATGGATCGGTCTTTGCCTCTCCCATTTGTGGATGCCCAAAAGCATACCAAACACCTATTCCATACACACTTAACTCAAGTGTCATATATGTCCAAGAAATATACTCAATAAAAATCAAATCATGATTAACATTTATTGAGTCACATTTATTTTCTAAACACACTTATCATAACTACACATGGTCATCTAAATGAAGTAATAATATTGGAATAGAAATTTGAATGATTTGTGGCATCATATAGTATTCATAAACAAGAAACATAATCAAAATCAAATTCCATTACTCATCATGTTTTTTCATAATTCATGGTATATCATAAAACTAACATCATGGAACAATCATCATCATCATCATCATCATCATACGCAGCTAATAAGATGGTCATCTAGTATTTTTTTCCAAAATCATATGCTAAAGAAACATAGTATGCGGTAAGATCAAACAATCATAGGCCGCATCATAGAATAACAAAATGAGAGATAACATATACATGATTTCATCGATATAACATAAATATCATAATCACACAAACTTTTCTATAATATGGAGTGTCTACCAATAATATCTTTATGTGTGGGACAAAAAGATACCGTTTTTGGATTTAAAGATATGCCAAACTCCCTACATCTACTAAAAATATGTTTAAGGTGCATTAGATGATCTTATTCTCTTTTAGAAAAAATAGTAATATCATCTAAATAGATCAAAACAATATCACTTTGATCATCTCCTTAAAAGCTAAATCCATTGCCAATAGCATTGGAAAGTCCAAAAGAAATTTTTGATAAAAAAGTCCCCCACTTGGTGGTGAAAGATATTTTATATTGGTCAAACTCTTTGACAAGAATCTAATTATAACTTGAGAACCCATCCAAAAGTGAAAACCTCTTAGCCCATGCTACTGATTGCAAAATTTGGTCCATGGAAGGACAAAGTTAGTTATCTTTGATATAAGCTTTATTGAGGTCTCTAAAATCTACACACAACCTTATCTCTCCATTCTTCTTCCTAACAGGGATGAGGTTTGCAACCCAAGAGGAGTGTTTGATGGGGAAGATAATTTTAGCTTCAATTAGTTTGGTTAGCTCCTTTCTCATTAAAGGTTCGATCTTAGGATTAACTGGCCTTTGCTTTTGTCTCACTGGTTTGGTCTCAAGGGACAATTCAATGGTGTGTTGAATGATATTGGGATCATAGCCTTTAAGGTCATCATAAGACCATGCAAAAATGTCATCATATTCTTGGCATAATTGGATGAAATCATATTGTTTCTCAAATGTACATACCTTACCAAGATTCAGTTTTTTTCCATTATAGATAACCACATCATGATAGTTCTCTTATTTGATTTTTAAATTCCTCCTTTCTCCTTTACATTCATCATCTAGAGTGAAAATGATTTCCAAAGTGATTAAAACCTTTAGGTAGATTTTTATTATTTATTTGAATGATTTGTTCACCATATCTTTCTTGTGACCTTGGCTGCAAAATATGGGACAATTCATCTTCTTGTTGAATGAAGAGGGAAATCTATACATCAATTTCAGAAATATACCAATGGAAATCATTGTTAGGAATTTCTGCTTTGATTACCATCTTGACATGCTGATCTATAACATTCATGATATATTTGGAAGGATCAAATTGAGATCCAATAAAATCCATCCTATTTGCATCTACATTTTGTTCTCTTGTGATAACTTCAAAATTGACCTAGTATCAAAATATTCTAGGAGGTCCCAAACTCTATGTTTGTAGGCTCTGAGAAGAGGGTTATTTTCTAGGAATTTTGACCTAACTTGTTGAATAACTAGCTCAACATCTCTAAAGATCATCAGCTTCTTGAGCCCTTTACTTTTATCAATTATTATCCCTTGAATTAGGGATTCATATTCAACAACATTGTTGGTACAATTGAACTGTAGCCTATGGGAAAAGAATAACTTATCTTCCTTTGGGGAAGATAAGACAACACCTAAACCATCTCCAAATTTGCACTTTGAACTGTCAAAAACATTTTCCATAATCCATCCGATTCATTATCTAATTTCAACAGGGTTATGGATGATACTACCCTCATCCATTAGGAAATATGTCAATTCCACTCTCTTAAAATTCCTCAAGGATTGGAACTCCAAATTTCTTTGGCCCATTTATTCATTAATAAATTTAGTTCTCACTTTAACATGTTCAGGGCAAGCTTATAGTCCCTTAATTACACGAGCTATGGAACTATTCGGCTCGGTGCGATTTGGATCATATGTTTCCACATGGAATTGTGTAATTAGTTAATCATTTATTGTGATGATACTTGATAATTAGTCTTAAGTCACATGTGAGACAAATTATATGATAAATATACCTCTACTTTGGCAGTAAAATCGCTACACAAAAACAAAGCAAAGATAAGGGGAAGGTCTATAAATGAGATATCTTGAGAAATATGAATCTTTGGGCAAACATGCAACATTAGATTTTTTTATGACACCCATAGTTTTCACAATAGTACCATCTAGCTAGAAAACACCTTTGTTAATATGGGTATAATTCAAGCCATGTGTATAAGTAACTTACTTTTACACGACTATTCTACTAGTCAAAAAATCAATCATATACTTGTCGACCAGGTACTTCCCAATGACTAGTGATATGTAAGATGGGGGAAATTTAGAAAAAAAAAAATCATTACTAAAATTATACTAATACACATTTGATCAGGGTTAGACTTACCTTCCTTTGAGTTATGGGAAGAATTTTTAATTTCCTTAATTCTTCTTGCGGTAGATCCATCTGCCACTTAATTGTTAAAGCATCCCTTAGGGAGACATGAATATTTGTTCCCTTCATTTTCTCAAAAATTTCAAGGGGTGTTGTAGGTATTTTTGAATTATGAGTATCCATAACTTTCTTTGGTTTCTAAAAGGTAGGATGATGCGGAACTACAATCACTTTACCTATCTCAAACAGGTGAGGTGAAAACTCTATTGGTTTTGAGATTTCTCCTCTTGAAATAGTTATCACTTGATCTATAGATGCTTGAAATTTTGTCTCTTTGATCTTGCATTACAATTAGAACACACTTGTGGTTGTTGGGTTCCCTCAACTTGATTGTGAAACATAAATCTTCCTCATGATATTAGACCAAACTCTCAAAGATCTGTTAAAGTAGATTACTATGATGTATCATTAATTTGATTGTGATGCAAACAATATTTTTAACTGCTAAAGTTTGTTTCATTATTCCATGAGGGAAAATGTTAGAATCACGGGGATGGGAGATATGATAACACTATATCATATCTTTATCTATGTTATTTTACATATGGATGATTTCTCTATTATGATAAGTAGGATTTGTGTATGTCTAATTTATAGGTCTTGTAGGGTTGATCTGGTTTTGGGGTTGTGTTGTAATGAGTTGGTAGGATGAGTTATATGGTTGTTAAGGATTTCATGTAGGTTGATATTGTTATCTCTTCATGGAAGTAAATTCATTGTCAAATTTCTTAACATGACCTTAGAATCATCTAACTCATTAGCTAAGGTACTTGGGATGATTTCCATTGGTTGTACAATAATAGGCTAGGGTTGAATTGTAGGAATGGGGGTTAACTCTAGGAATAATGGCATAAGGGGCCTTAGAACTAGTTTACCAACTTGTATCAAGTTGTTATCAATTTATATTGCAATATTACGTACATCGGGAAGGTCTACACCTCCCATTTATTGGACCATAATGGCAATACAGAACTCATATCCCTAAGATAGTACACTAAATATGAATGTGAAGAAGGTCTTCCCAAAAGTGAGATTTTATCCCAATACTTCTGGAATGTGTAGTTAAAATTGTAAATATCCTCATTAGATGCCCTCTTGATTGTTGTTAGTTACTCCATAAGTGATAGGTGGTCAATATTGTTTAAAAATTATCTCATTAATATTTCTCAAAATACACCCCATGTGTGAATAGAGTTGGGAAGAAATATCCCATACCATGTCAAGGATTACCCTTTCAAGGAAGCTTCCAAGAGTCTCATTACAACATCTATCTAGGTTATGTGGTGGAATGAGCACAAGTGGGTGACCTAAGATGATTAATATGATTAGTATGTTTCTCAGCTATGAAATAGTGAAGGATTTTGAGAGAAGCACTTTATAGGTCATTCCACACATTTAACACTAGTAGTCTACCAACATTGAAGGATGGAAAATCATTATTCCTTGGATGAGACATGTTATTTAAGGTTGAATGTTACTTTACAAGATTTGTGGATGAAAACCAAGTGGGGGAGTTGAGAGGAATCTCTTAGACTTAGGATTTCTCTCAGATCTTTTTAGAGACTTTCTCATACACATTTTGGGAGACAATTATAAGAGCTCAACAAGTTGTTTAATAGGGATACTTCTTGTGTTGATGTTTCTCATAAGCTGAGGGAAACTAGACTTTACAAATAAGAGCTTGCAAAGTCATGAGGTGTTTAAAAAAATTAGTTTAGAATCAAATAAGAGATAAGACAACACCAAAAATTAGCTTCATTTTATAGGAACATCTAGGAGAATATTGAGATACCTCACAAGATGTAAACAAAATGAAAATAAAGTCCCATCAGGCGTGCCAAAAATTGTTGGCAAAGAATTGTGTGCATCCTTCCAATTTGGGAAATGATTAAAGTGTCTAAAGGTCTCTACATTAATAATGGGATCATCTCTAAGGTATGAGACCTTAACCCTTGAGATAAAACTCTAAAATAATGTTGTCTCCTTTCCTTAGAAGCTCTTGATTAACCACTACTCTAACCTAACTACAAAACTCTACAATGTTAGGGGATGAGTATTGACATTTGATAATAATGGTGGTACACCAATGTATGAAGGGATCTCTCTCTTTGAGATCAAGGGAAAAAGGGAAAAACACAATGATAAGTGGGTAAATATGAGCCATAGTTCACACTACATTCTACTAGCCTTTAATCCTCTGTATAAATGACAGAATGGACTGAAATTATGTAGATATAATTCATATACATAATATAATAACAACATCAAAATGTAATATGCAATAACACAAGACAAAGGATAGATATGAATCATAATCAACTAGATGCTATTGCTTAAGAAATATACAATCTTTTATAGTCATTGAGAAGGCAGTGAATGCATTACATATTTCAACACAAGGGTTTACAGAGACTCGGAACACTCAAAAATTGATTGGGTAGAATTTCTTTACATTCAAGAAAGGATCCTTTCACTTATGAAACTTATTACATTTATATAAGGATAAGAGAGGATAATGGATCTAAACATGCCCTGAGAGATGTTTAACACCGCTGACACTTCCAAACTTCTACAAACTAGCTCAGAAAGTAATTGCTAGTCTTATGATGATCCACACCCATAGGAGTGCCTTTACTTGCAAGGAAACCTTGATGTTTTTCGATGTGGATGAGCTCTAACTTGGATCAATGAATGACCATGAAAAAAGAGGAAATAGATAAAGAGTGAGTTGTCAGTTGTTTGTTTTTTATCATAATCTTACTTAAGATCATTGGTAACAACTCATTCCTTGTTAAAAAATGCTTTCAAATCCTTCTCTTTGCTTTTGTGGTGTAACATCCCCATTTTAAGATACTAGAACAAGGGGGAAAAAAAAATTTATACAACATTCCCTATTATGAATTATATAATTCAAACACACGTTCAAGTTTTAATAATTGTTCTCTATCCAACTAATGCAATTTGGATCACACAATTTCTTTTTAAAACCAATGTTCTCTGTTCACATACTTATAATAGGGAACACACATTCAATGCCATTCAATCATATAACAAATACCATATGCTGTTGTAAATGACTCGAAGAACTACCAATCTCCCATTTCATGGCGCAGAGTTTCAGCGATCTCTCATTTCATGACTCGGTGACTTGCGATCCTTCATGTTAATCCATGCATTGTATAATGAATATACAAGGTTATCTTACCATTTCCAGTTATCAAAGTGATCCATTTAAGAAGCCTATCTGAATATCATTACCGATATTCGTCTGACATCCTACATCTTAAACTAGGTGATTAGGACAACGCAACCAGCACTTGCGATACTTTGGCCAAAGATTTTCACATGCTTTGCATGATCATATTCCTAGACGTGGTACACATCATTAGAATACGTCCTTCACCTCACTTCATCTGTTATCTAGAATGGTCCTTCCTGGTCTCTTCCAGTCCTTACATTTTAAGGTCAAGCTCTAATACTCGTTAGCAATATGAATGAGAGTATAGGAAGTTACTCATGGTAACTAAAGATACGCATACATACGGCGTCGTCCCTAGACGACTCTGTGTGTCTAGTTACCTTTAGTCCTCCATAGTCACTCTGTATACGTGATCACATTCCTATCCCCAACCAATAACTTAGTATTCACTTATGTAAACTTGATGAATTAATTCGGGAGGGCATTGTAATATGTCGGCTATAACATTGTGTCGTCATGAAGGTTCCACCTTCATGAAGACACCATATTGTAGTTGGCATATGTCAACGTCCTACAGAATCCTCTCATCGAGAGTACACATCGATTTCAGTGTGACTTGGTTATAATCTTAATATTTAAGATCTACTTTCAACAACCATGCTTTGATCCTTAAACCTCGTTCTCGTTACTGATTGTATGCAAAGCTAAGAGAGACTTAATCTATCTTCTAGCTTAATACTCATCTCCTCCTTCATACTTTTGAAGGGTTGCATATTCTATTCTTGGTTCCTTTCTTAATCTTGAGACTAATCAGTCCATTATCGATAAACTTAATAAGTTTAACCTATTAAACTTAACCAAGTTTTTCCACAATGTAAACAAATTCAGAATTCCATCTTATTAGATGTCATTTAGAAAAGGTATAATTTTTTAATGAACTTATTCATTTGTTCTACTTAACCCTACTTAGTTAAGGTCCGTTCTGATAGATATGTTTTCCCATATCTATATTTTCGAATTTAAACATTCGAGGCTATTAACGAAGTCGAATACAAGGATCGGCTGCTCTAAGTTATTTGATATTCCTTAGATTTCAAGCTAATCACGAATACCTTTCAATTAGGAGATCATGCTTACCTAAATCCTTTTTAATGTCAATTTAAAATTCATCTTAACCCAAATATGAACTAATTGTACATTTCAACATAAAGGTTACATTCGGTAAGAATAGATGTTATTTCCTTTAAAATTCATCCATTAACATTGGATAATTCCAAATCAAGGAATAATGTTATATTCTCAAACTTATTCAACAATATCAAACTGATATAGTCATTAAAAATATCACACTTTTACTTGTATTCATCCACTAGTTTTACAATCTATACATTTGCACCCAAACAACTGGACTTTGTTTATATCAAACAACATTACAACCCATAAAGATAGAAGGATGTAATTTCTTCCTTTCTCATTTCCTCGTAAGGAAGTAATAGCTATCAAAACAGTCCATCTTCAGTTAATCAAAAGAAGTATCGAGAAAAAATCCATGTCTTCGTTTGTAATCAAGTTCCATATGCAAAATTACTTGCAGGTCGAGTTCATTGAACTGAGCATATTAAGCACTTGTTATTAAAATGAGGAGCTTTTAATTAACTGTCTCAATAAAATAACCCCGCTTTTATGAAACATTAAATGAACATAATCCTAGAATTAAGTACCGAAAAGAATGAACAAAACATAACAACTCAATCATCAAATTACCATCCCAATCAGACAAGGATTACTACCCTCTTTCCCAAATAATTATTACAAGAAGTAATTTCCTTCAAACAGTTCCATATTACAAACATCTGTAAGAACTAAAACACAATTATGCAAACTGTTACTCCAACATAAATGCTATTCCATTCCCTTACATTATTTAGAGAAAGATTCACAATTAGATTTTTTAATAATACTTCCAGCAGAACCATTTCCTTTCCTTTCATGCTACTCGTCTAATTTCAACAATCAAACACTGAAGGGAAGAGTAGACAGCAATTAAATATAGATGTTTAAAGCAAGACAGTACAAAATTCATTTCATAACGATTATTGATTTACCAACGGTGTGAAATAAGAAATGAACACCAATTCAAATTATCCATCCACACTCTTTTTATTTTCTCATAGCAGTGCGAGAATTTAATCTAGAAGTGATACCAATCAATGGTAACAATTCAAAGGGAAATAAATAAAATCGTTAATTGAATACAAGGAAGAAGAATCATATTACCTCTTTGCACTTTGTTTAACAAAATATCCACTTATTTAGCACGAGACATGATCCAACAAGATGATTCATTCCGCGTAATATAATTCCCTTTAAAATAATTCACTATCTGAGACATTTATGTCTTTATAACATATAGAGTGTACAAAGAACCACAACAAATCACATTTTCATCCTAATAATGAGAGAATTCACCTTCCAACAGCAAGAAACAAATCCATTCATATTCTGCTTTTAATGAAAACGATGAAAGGCCCACAATCCTTAAAATTATATATATGTGTGTGTGTATCCTTGAGTTCAACAAGACCCAATATAATTTGCATGCTCTACTCAGTCTATTATATAGACTGATTTTATGTTCCTCCTCAGATTAAAAACTTCCTTCCAAACAGTCCTAAATGAATACCAAGAACCAGCAGGTAGAATACCATATCAAATTAGTATAGCAAAGTAAGATGCTACTGTAATCTTACTGTCCCAGGGAACCCGTATTTTATGCAATGAAAAATATCAAGGAATTATAACTCGCATAATAGTCTATCAACATCACCACAATTTTTTTTTTTTTCCCAAACGTTTCACACACCGAACTCGAAATACAATATTCACATAACAATACCTTAATCAATGCAAACCCGCATAGGGTAATAGATGCGCAAGCAAGGTACAGTCAAAACAATCTCAAACAACAAGCCAAATCTCATTTGTTTCATTCATTTGCACAGAAATATTTAGCCATGTTCGTTTTCATGATGACAGTTCAAACTAGAAGATCAAACCGCATCCAATAATGCACAATAAAATCCTCTTTCCATTACCTTCAAATTTTCAAAACAGCAAAGAGAAAACATAATTCATTAATGATTTCAATAAGAAGAACAATCATTTTCATCAAACACCCGAGAATACCCAAGTCGTGTTCATTCTTATAAGGACAGTTCAACCAGACATACAAAACATCTCATCCTTTCATTTTCACAAGAATGCTCAGAACGCACAAGTGATATTCACTTAGCTAATATATTTATTAGCACAACCCATAATGGTAATAAAACGAATACCCAACACTGTCAAAATGAACCACACAGCAAGGACAGTTTATTCAACTTACTCATTATGCAAAGAATGCTCAAGTCACGTACAGCAAAAGAAAACGTCTCAACTCAAAATCATCTCAACATAACAGCCGAATCAAATAACCAAAACCCCCATCATAAGAGCAGGGTTGTTTTAATGAGACTATTAAGTAAAAGCAAACGGTTTAAGGAGAAGGGCTTAACATGCCTTTTTTTTTTTTTTTGCGATTTGAAGAAAATTGTGCCCACTAGAGTTGTTTCTCTCCACGGCGTCCTTGGCTAGGCTTTCCAACCAGTCCCCTAACTTCCACAGGATCCAAAAATAGCCTCACTTCTCCAAGAATAGAGATAATAACCAAATTACGGTGAGGTTCAACAGTGGAACCATGGAAGAACAAAATGCGAGAGCAACTAAAACCCAATGCACGCAACAACAACCAAACTTCCTTCCCAAACCTCTTTCCAAGCGAAGTGGTCACTAAGACCAATGACATTAAATGCATTGAATGCATTCATTTTTCCTTTTTCCTCACGCCACCGCTGACTCAAGTTGGTGAGTTACTAATTTCAAATTTTTGCATGCAATCATGGTTTAGTTTCACAACTAGTTGGACGCCTCCAACTTTCCCCATGTTCCCACCAAACTTGGCGCTGCAACCTGTAAGGACGCCATTCATTGTCCTAATAAATTTCCAACCTTCCCTCCTTATCCTTTCCTTCCACATGGGTCCATGCATCCCCTTCCTTAGGTTAGGATTAGTTTAGGATTTTAATAGTCCATATCTAGGTCATTCACCTAGTTCGTAGGTTAATAGAATTTATATCTAATTTCACCCTTATAAAATCTAAAATCCATATAGGATAGTAGTTAGGGTATAAGATAAAACTTAGGGGTAGGTTAGGGTTTAATCTCCTAATATTTAATTAATTAGTTTCCAATCAAGTCTTTCCGCCTGACAGTCGTATTCAACACAATGCAGGACGTTTCGTCCTATGTTCCACATACCTGTGCCACTTGCATCCAGGTCCTTATCGTCTTACGTTGTCTAGCGTTACAATGGTGTGTGGTTCGAGAATCGAACCTTTTTCATTGGCATCTATGTACCAGATATTCATACCTATAATCAGGTGCTGCAACCTTTATATCAACCTTGATCCGGTCTTAAGTAAATCGACAAAGCGATCACAAGGAAGTTACAAAGCATACCTTGGATCAATGGAATTGATTCAAGGTGTCTTTGTCAATCAGCAAATAGAGTTCATCAAGCATACGATAAGTCTGTTGTCTCATCAGCAATCACACAAGCAATAATAACTTCTATCCCAAGTAAACAAATTACAGCAAGCAAGGGGCCAGATTAGCAACACATTGCTTTAAGATCAAAGATATATCTTAACATGTTTATCTTCATTTCAGCAGTTACAATATTATGAAAAGTAGTTACCATGATAACTTACAAAAATTAAGGCGTTACATTCCTCCCTTGTTAAAGAATCATCGTCCCAATGATCAAATCAACCAATTCAAGGAGTTTTAGGACAAAATTCAGTTATTGTCCTTCCATTCATAAGTTCATACCAAAAACAGATTCACTCTTTAAAACAGTTTTTTAAGATAACTATGAAATAGACCAATAATTGTCTAAATTTGGTAGAATTATCAGTTTTTCAAATTTCAATTTCGATCAAACAAGTATGGAAAAGCAGATCTCATTTCTTCGAGATTTTCCCAAGTTACACTTTCTTCGCTGAACTGGTCCCACTAGACCTTACATTGATTCACTTCACGATTTCTTAAGTACAACTGGCGAGTTCCAAGCACTCGAATGGGTTTAACCACGATTATTCCTGGGTCTTGGACCTGCAAGGAATTCCAATTTAGCATATGTGATAAATTTGTTACGTATTTCTTAAGCAAAGAAATATGAAAAACATCATGTATTTGTGATAAAGCAGAAGGTAATGCTAGACAATAAGCTACAAGGTTGATTATTTCAACAATTTCAAAAGGTCCCACGTAACATGGCGACAAGTTGGCAGCCTTGCCAAAAGTTATTGAGCTCTTTTTGGCTTAACCCGAAGAAAGACCTTCTCACCCAGTTTATAATTCCTATCAACCCGCTTTAAGTTTGCATAACTCTTTTGCCTATTGGCAGCCTCCTTTAGATGTTCCCGAATCATTTTGATTTGTTGTTCCATTTCCGTGAGGATTTCTTGCCCAATTACCTCTCTATCCTCTACGTTGTCCCAGCTAACAGGGGTTATGCATCTTCTTCCATACAATGCTTCAAAAGGTGCCATTTTTAAAGAGGTGTGGTATGTATTATTGTAGGCAAATTCAACCAGCGGAAGGTATTCCTCCCATTTATACTGCTGGTCCATAGAATACATTCTTAACATATCCTCTAAAACTTGATTGACTCTCTCAGTCTATCCATCCGTCTCCGGATGATATATACGAGCTGAAGTTTAATTTAGTTCCCAAGGCCGCATTAAGTGTTTGCCAAAACCTTGATGTCATCCTCGGATCTCATCGATATGATCAATTCGGGTATTCCATGCAATCTAAAAATTTCATGTACAAATTTTCTTGCTAACTTTGGTGCATCATCTTTCAAATTACCAAGAATGAAGTGTGCCACCTTCGTTAATTTTTCAACGACAACCAGGATGATATCATGCTTATTCCTTGACATAGGCAATCCTTGTATGAAATCCATCATTATCACTTGGCATTTGTCTTGCGTGGGCGCTGTGTGGGGATACAATAATCCAGTGGGATGCATATGTTCCACCTTAACATGTTGACATTCCAAGCAGTGTGTTACAAATTCCACCACATCCTTTTTCATTCCCTTCCAGAAGTATTGCTGCTTAAGATCAGCAAGCATTTTCGTAATGCCAGGGTGTCCAGAAAAAGGTGAATTATGAAATTCAATTAACAATTTCCTTCTTAAATCATTTGCCAAGGGTATATATACCCTGTTTTTGAACCTCAGAATTCCTTCACTATCAAAATGAAATCCTTTATACCTCACATCCTTTGGATCTGCAGCAAGTGCTATTTTGACTTGCTGGAAATAAGGATCTGATTCCAAGGCGTCTTTCACCTCATCCTTAAACTGAGTTCTTAACGTTATAAGAGCAGAGATGTGCTTCCTTCGACTCAGAGCATCTACCACTCTATTTTCCTTGCCTTTGATGTAGCTTATATCAAAATCATACTGAGACAGAAATTCTAACCATCGTCATTGTCTTGCATTCAGATTGGGCTGAGTAAAAATATACTTCAACCCCAGATGGTCAGTTTTTAACTCAAAAGGTTTTCCTAAAAGGTAATGCCTCCACATTTGAAGTGCATGTACAATGGCAGCGAGCTCTAGGTCGTGTGGAGCATAATTTTGTTCATGTAACTTAAGCTTTCTACTTTCATAAGCTATGACATGGTTATTCTGTAACAGAATGCCTCCAAGGCCTTCTCCCGACGCATTCGTTACAACCGTAAAATTTCCATTTGGATCTGGTACAGTTAAAATAGGTGCTGAAGTTAACTGTTCCTTTAAATTTTTAAAGGCAGATTCACATTTGTCAGTCTAGACAAATTTCTTATCCTTCTTTTGCAGTGAAGTGATTGGGGCAGCAATTTTTGAAAAATCCTTAACAAACTTTCTATAATATCCTGCCAAGCTCATGAAGCTTCTTACTTCATGCACGTTCTTAGGCGCAGGCCACTTAGTTATAGCTGCGATCTATGAAGGGTCTATAGCTATTCCGTTCTTTCTTATAACGTGTCCCAAATAATGCACCTCTGCATCATAAAAGGAACATTTAGATAGTTTACCATACAACTTCCTTTTTCTTAAAACTTCCACTATCCTTAAATGTTCTTGGTCCTCTTTGACATTTTTAGAGTATATAAGAATGTCATCTAAGAATACAAGCACAAACTTGTCTAGGTATTCTTGAAAAATATTGTTCATCAAATTTATGAAGGCGGCAGGTGCATTTGTCAACCCAAAAGGTAACACCGTGAATTCATAATGCCTGTACCTTGTCCTAAAAGCTATTTTATGAATATCTTCTTCCTTTATTCTCGGTGATGATACCGGATAGAAGATCTATTTTTGAATAGACTAATGCTCCATGCATCTGGTCGAACAGATCATCAGTCCTAGGAAGTGGGTATCGATTCTTAATAGTTTCCTTGTTCAACATTTTGTAATCAATGCACAGTCTCAATGTGCCATCCTTTTTCTTTACAAAAATTACCAGCGCTCCCCATGGTGAGACACTCGGTCTTATCAGCCCCTTATTCAAAATTTCATGTAATTGAGCCTTTAGCTCTACCAACTCAAGGGTGGTCATTCTATAAGGTTCCTTAGATATGGGTTCAGTTCCTGGCTTGATCTCTATTGCAAAGTCAAACTCTCATTTGGGTGGAAGACCTAGTAATTCCTCGAAAATACAACTCGAAATCCCTTAATAATGGATATCTTTCCATGAAATCATTATCTTCCTCATCATTTTCTGTCATTTTTACTGCATACAAGGTGCAGCCTCTATTTTTAGCCCTTTTTAGTTGCATAGTTGTTAGTTTTCTAACTACAACCTCACGCCTTACACCTTGAATGACTGCTACTTTCTACAGGTCATCAAAACAACAAATTTGTTTTTCATAACAGTCGACCTTTGCCTTATGTTCTGCCAACCAGTTAACTCCAATAATGATGTCATATGATCCTAAAGGAGCGACATACAGGTCAACTTTGGTGGAGAAACTGGGCAAGTCAAGAATTGCCCCAAAAAGGCACATTTCGACTGTATGGAAAACATTATTCCCATAATGCATTGTCCATGTCTTATCCATCTGTTCAGCTTTCCTTTTTAATTTCATTGCAAGTTTAGTAGAAATAAATCATTCAATAGCTTCAAGTATCAAAAAGTATGACTACGGGTGTGCGAATAACTTACCCAGAACTTCTATAGGCGTAACTTGCTTTTCATCTTGTCTGTTAGCCACCGCAGCGTGTATCCTATGCTGCTAATCATGATCATCCTTTTTCAGAGGACAGTGACTCACGTAATGGTCCTTTCCATAGTTGAAGCATCCTCCAACTGGCCCTTTCCTAGGCTCAAATTTGTTACCAGCTTTGAAGTTATCATTCTGGCTTCCATAGGACTTTTGTCCATTGCCACTAACTTTTGCGAAGCTGTTCCGCACACTATTTACAGGTTTGTTCATTACAAATTTCTTGTTGTTATCTACAACAATTTTGTTTTTCACACCAAACCTTTTCCAAGGCCCCCTTTTGGGTGTGAGAGATGAAGAAGAGTTGGGAATCTTCTTCCTTATCTCTTCCCTATGAGTAGAAATTTCTCTCAATTTCTGTTCCTGTCTTGTTGCCTTTTCGACAACTCCTTCCATGGTGGTTGGTCCGTGGACATCCACTTCACCACCAATGATGGGATTTAGTCCTATTATGAACTTTCGTATTCTGAAATTCTCATCAGCTTGGTACTGCAGCACATACTTGAGGAGTTTAGTAAACCCTTCCCAGTATTTTGTCACCGTCAGCCTTCCTTGCGACCAGTTCTAAAATTCAGTCATTTTCCTATCAAAATAGAGTTGAGGCAGCCACCCTTTCCTAAAGTAACCCTTAAATTGATCCCAAGTTATGTGCGATTTGACAATATTCAACTCAACCTTACGGTTGTCCGACCATGATGATGCTTCATGAGAAAGCGATATGCTCCCCATATCGCTTTGGTCTCTCTTCGGAGAAGTTTCTTATTGCAAAGTACTTCTCCATTTCTTGAGCCAATTCTCAGCTCCGTCCCCAAGGGTTATTCCATAAAACTTTGGAGGACTTATTCTATTTATGTCATTTGTAAGTTCAATTGCTAATCTTTCCCTTTTATTTTCGGGATGATTAGGAGCATTCACATTACTATTATCAACACACCGATTCCCTCCATTGGTGTTGTCCACGGAGGTGGTTGATCATTTATATCAGCTTCTTCTTCCTCCTCTTCATTGCCCATTGATTTGTTGTTCCAAAAGCAGTCAAACGATCTCTCGTATCTAGTAGGGCAGCGAGGATTTCATCCGACTTTTGAGCAAGTAGCTACTTCGCCACCGGTAACGGGTTGTTTGCAGCATTTCCTCTTGTTTCGACCATTTTCTTCAATAAGAAAATGTAAATCTTATTAAATTGTGGACTCATTAGGTCCAAGAGCTGCAACTTTCATCTACGATACCAAGACATAACATCCCGTTTTAAGCAACTAGAACAAGGGGAAAAAATAAAATTATACAACGTTCCTGTTATGAATTATATAATTCAAACACACGTTCAAGTTTTAATAATTGTTCTCTGTCAACTAATGCAATTTGGATCACACAATTTCTTTTTAAAACCAATGTTCTCTGTTCACATACTTATAATAGGAACACACATTCAATGTCATTCAATCATATAAAAATACCATATCTTTGTTGTAAATGACTTGAAGAACTACCGATCTCCCATTTCATGGCTCAAGTTTCAGCGATCTCTCATTTCATGACTCGACGACTTACCAATCCTTCATCTTAATCTATGCGATGTATAATGAATATACAAGGTTCTCTTACCATTTCGGTTATCGAAGTGATCCATTTAAGAAGCCTATCGAATATCATTACCGATATTCGTTTAACATCTGCATCTTAAACTAGGTGATTAGGACAATGCGGCCAAACACTTGCGATACTTTAGCCAAAGATTTTCACATGCTTTGCATGATCATATTCCTAGACGTGGTACACATCATTGGAATACGTCCTTCACCTCACTTTGTCTCATTATCTAGAATGGTCTTTCTGGTCTCTTGGTCCTTCCATTTTAAGGTCAAGCTCTAATCCCCACTAGCAATACGAATGGGTATAGGAAGTTACTCATGGTAACTAAAGATACGTGAGACATATGGCGTCGTCCCTAGACAACTCCATGTGTCTAGTTACCTTTAGTCCTCAGGAGTCACTCCGTATACATGATCACATTCCTATCCCTGACCAAGAACCTAGTATTCACTTATGTAAACAGGATGAATTAATTGGGAGGGCATTGTAATATGTCAACTATAACATTGTGTCATCATGAAGGTTCCGCCTTCATGAAGACACCATATTGTAGTTGGTGTATGTCAATGTCCTACGGAATCCTCTCATCGAGAGTACACATCTAGCTTAGTGTGACTTGGTTATAATCTTAATATTTAAGATCTACTTTCAATGACCATGCTAATCCTTAAACCTCGTTCTCGTTACGGTTGTATGCGGCTAAGAGAGAATTAATCATCTTCTAGCTTGATAATCATCTCCTCCTTCATACCGAAGGGTTGCATATTCTATTCTTGGTTCCTTTCTTAATCTTGAGACTAATCAGTCCATTATCGATAAACTTAATAAGTTTAACCTATTAAACTTAACCAAGTTTTCCACAATCGTAAACAAATTCAGAATTCCATCTTATTAGACATCATTTAGATGAGGTCTAATTTTTAAATGAACTTATTCATTTGTTCTACTTAACCATACTTAGTTAAGGTCCGTTCAATAGATATGTTTTCCCATATCTATATTTTTCGAATTTAAACATTGAAGCTATTAACGAAGTCCGAATACAAGGTTCATTTGCTCTAAGTTATTTGATATTCCTTATATTTCAAGCTAATCCCAAATACCTTTCAATTAGGAGATCATGCTTACCTAAATCCTTTTTAATGTCAATTTAAAATTCATCTTAACCCAAGTATGAACTAATTGTACATTTCAACGTAAAGGTTACATTCAGGTAAGAAAAGATGTTATTTCCTTTTAAATTCATCCATTAACATTGGATAATTCCAAATCAAGGAATAATGTTATATTCTCAAACTTATTCAACAATATCAAACTGATATAGTCATTAAAAATATCACACTTTTACTTGTATTCATCCACCAGTTTTACAATCTATACATTTGCGGTCAAACGAGTTGACTTTGTTTATATCAAACAACATTACAACTTATAAAGATAGAAGGATGTAATTTCTTCCTTTCTCATTTCCTCGTAAGGAAGTAATAGCTATCAAAATAGTCCATCTTCAGTTAATCAAAAGAAGTATCAGAAAACAACCATGTCTTCGTTTGTAATCAAGTTCCATCTGCAAAATTACTTGCACGGGTCAGTTCATTGAACTGAGCATATTAAGCACTTGTCATTAAAATGAGGTGCTTTTAATTAACTGTCTCAATAAAAGAACCCTACTTTTATGAAACGTTAAATGAACATCATCCTAGAATTAAGTACCGAAAAGAATGAACAAAGCATAACAACTCAATCATCAAATTACCATCCCAATCAGACAAGGATTACTGCCCTCTTTCCCGAATAATTATTACAAGAAGTAATTTCCTTCAAACAGTTCCAGATTACAAACATCTGTAAGAACTAAAACACAATTATGCAAACTGTTGTTCTAACATAAATGCTATCAATTCCATTCCCTTACATTAGTTAGAGAAAGATTCACAATTAGATTTTTAATAAGACTTCCAGCAGAACCATTTCCTTTCCTTTCATGCTACTCGTCTAATTTCAACAATCAAACGCTGAAGGGAAGAGTAAACAACAATTAAATGCAGATGTTTAAAGCAAGACAGTACAAAATTCATTTCATAACAGTTACAGATTTACCAACGGTGTGAAAGAAGAAATGAACACCAATTCAAATTATCCATCCACACTCTTTTTCTTTTCTCATAGCGGTACTGAGAATTTAATCCAGAAGTGATACCAATCAATGGTAACAATTCAAAGGGAAATAAATAAAATCGTTAATTGAATACAAGGAAGAAGAATCATATTACCTCTTTGCACTGTTTAACCAAATATATGCTTATTTGGCATAGACATAATCCAACAATATGATTCATTCCGCATAATATAATTCCCTTTAAAATAATTCACTCTACAGACATTTATGTCTTTATAACATATAGAGTGTACAACAACCACAACAAGTCACATTTTCATCCTAATAATAAGAGAATTCACCTTCCAACAGCAAGAAACAAATCCATTCATATTCTGCTTTTAATGAAAATGATGAAAGGCCCACAATCCTTAAAATTATATATATGTGTGTGTGTATCCTTGAGTTCAGCAAGACCCAATATAATTTGCATGCTCTACTCAGTCTATTATATAGACTGATTTTCTATTCCTCATCAGATTAAAAACTTCCTTCCAAACAGTCCTAAATGAATACCAAGAACCAGTGGCAGAATACCATATCAAATTAGTACAGCAAAGTAAGATGCTACTATAACCTTACTGTCCCAGGGAACCCGTATTTTATGCAATGAAAAATATCAAGGAATTATAACTCGCATAATAGTCTATCAACATCACCACAAATTTGTTTTTCCCAAACGTTTCCACACACTGAACTCAGAAATACAATATTCGCATAACAATACCTTAATCAATGCAAACCCGCATAGGGTAATAGATGCGCAAGCAAGGTACAGTCAAAACAATCTCAAACAAGAAGCCAAATCTCATTTGTTTCATTCATTTGCACAAAAATATTTAGCCATGTTCATTTTCATGATGACAGTTCAAACTAGAAGATCAAACCGCATCCAATAATGCACAATAAAATCCTCTTTCCATTACCTTCAGATTTTCAAAATAGCAAAGAGAAAACATAATTCATTAATGATTTCAATAAGAAGAACAATCATTTTCATCAAACACCCGAGAATACCCAAGTCATGTTCATTCTTATAGGGACAGTTCAACCAGACATACAAAACATCTCATCCTTTCATTTTCACAAGAATGGTCAGAACGCACAAGTGATATTCACTTAGCTAATATATTTATTAGCACAACCCATAATGGTAATAAAGCGAATACCCAACACTTGTCAAAGCGAACCACACAAAGAAGGATAGTTTATTCAACTTACTCATTATCGCAAAGAATGCTCAAGTCGCGACAACAAAAGAAAACGTCTCTCAACTCGAAATCATTTCAACATAATGGCGAATCAAATAACCAAAACCCCCATCATAAGAGCAGGGTTGTTTTAATGAGACTATTAAGCAAAAGCAAACGGTTTAAGGAGAAGGGCTTAACATGCTTTTTTTTTTGCGATTTGAAGAAAACCGTGCCTAGTGGAATTGTTTTCTCCACGGTGTCCTCGGCTAGGCTTTCCAACTAGTCCCCTAACTTCCACAGGCTCCAAAAATAGCCTCGCTTCTCCAAGAACAGAGATAATAACCAAATTATAGCAGGTTCGACAGAACCATGGAAGAACAAAATGCAGAGCAACTAAAAACCCAATGCACACAACAACAAACAAACTTCCTTCCCAAACCTCTTTCCAAGGCGAGCTGGTCGCTAAGACCAATGCCATTGAATGCATTGAATGCATTCCTTTTTCCTTTTTCCTCACGCCACCGCCGACTCAAGTTGGCGAGTTACTAATTTCAAATTTTTGCATGCAATCATGGTTTAGTTTCACAACTAGTTGGACGCCTCCAACTTTCCCCATGTTCCCGCCAAACACAGGCTGCATGACCTATAAGGACGCCATTCATTGTCCTAATAAATTTCCAACCTTCCCTCCTTATCCTTTCCTTCCACATGGGTCCATGCGTCCCCTTCCTTAGGTTAGGATTAGTTTAGGATTTTAATAGTCCATATCTAGGTCATTCGCCTAGTTCGTAGGTTAATAGAATTTATATCTAATTTCACCCTTATAAAATCTAAAATCCATATAGGATAGTAGTTAGGGTATAAGATAAAACTTAGGGGTAGGTTAGGGTTTAATCTCCTAATATTTAATTAATTAGTTTCAATCAAGTCTTTCCGCCGATGAAATGTATTCAACACAATGCGGGACGTTTCGTCCTATGTTCCACATACCTGTGCCACTTGCATCCAAGTCCTTATCGTCTTACGTTGTCTAGCGTTACAACGGTGTGTGGTTCGAGAATCGAACCTTTTTCATTGGCATCTATGTACCAGATATTCATACCTGTAATCGGTGTTGAACCTTTATATCAACCTTGATCTGGTCAGAAGTAAATCGACAAAGCGATCACAAGAAAGCCACAACATACCTTGGATTAATGGAATTGATTGAGGTGTCTTTGTCAATCAACAAATAGAGTTCATCAAGCATACGATAAGTCACGTTATCTCATCGCAATCACACAAGCAATAATAACTTCTGTCCCAAGTAAACAAATTACACAAGCAAGCAAGGGTCCAGATTAGCAACACATTCCTTTAAGATCAAAGATATATCTTAACATGTTTATCTTCATTTCAGCGATTCTGATATTATGAAAAGTAGTTACCATGATAACTTACAAAAATCAAGGCGTTACATGTGGGGGCATGAGGAGAATATACCATCCAAGAAGCATCATGAGACAAAAAGAATCAAATGAAATCATTTGTAACTAATTTAGGCATTAATTGAGAAAACAACTTAAAATGACCCAAAACTCCACCATTAAAATATCCCAAGTATCTCTACCATTTCCTCTAAAATTGATCTCTAAGTGAAGCCCTTTGAAAAATACTTCCAATGACACTTTGGTCTCATGTTAAATAGAACTCAAGATCAAAGATGTGAGAAAACAACTAGTCACATGTTTAAGTCACACCTCATATCAATTCATGGATGTGGGCCCTTAATATGGTTATTTGATCACAAAACAAGCTTTATTGTTCGTTTGATACCTTTCCAATAATATCAATTTCATCTTATTTGGTGCCCTACATTAAAAGATATGACCATTTGCAAATTGGTGAGCCAACTGATTGGATCAGGTAATCTTCTGCAGACATTTCACCATTCGAGGATTTAAAGTTTTTGTAAATTTTGAAACTTCCGTGGATTACCTACCTTCATAGCTCTCAAAATAGAGTCAATGGTAGTGATCAAAAGTGGCATGACAAGGCTTAGGTGCTTAGGTTAGGCCCTTACTAAATTTTCATTTTCAAGGTTTCTTCATATCTACACGAGGAAAGAGAAGAACAAAAGAAACTCAAATTGATGGAGCGTAATCACAAGAAGTTCCTCGGAACAACCCCTCATTCAATTAAGCATTAAAAATTAGAAAATATATTATAGAGTTGGAGAAAAAATATTTTTAGATTTAGAGGGTACGAAGGCCTTTGAAGAGAGATAAAGGTTGCATGCGATGACGAGCTCTCGGAGCTCTTAGGTGAGATTCCTTTTTCATTGATCAGTCGTTAGGCGGTATAAACGAATTTGATCTACAATGTAAAGCTCCTCACGAGCTCCTTCCTCGAGCTCCCCTCTTGTGATCTCCCCTGCAATTATCAACTCGTTTCCTTGACGTGGGAAACTACTTCGACTCAAGATTTAGCTCAGGATGGATCACGGTTTTCCAGCCACGAAGTTAACTCCTGTGCAACTCATCTCTGTCACCGAGCTCAACCCCATGTCGACAAGGTCTTACTGAATCTTACGTGGCTCGGCCGTTGCAAACACATGGAAGACCCGACTCACCGAGTTATTCTCGGCTCCCATTACGGCACGCCTGTGAGCGCGAACCTTTGCACCCAACTCGGCATCAGCCTTAGATATGGAGACATCTCCAACAAGCTTCTTGTTCCCTCAACTCGGCACGACATATGCAATGTACAACTCGACGTTGCAAAGCACTGAACTAAACTACTGCCCTAACCCTAATTGCGCTTACCTCCATTTGGGTGAGTATTTTTATCTTTTTTAAAAACATAACCAAGTTGTTGAAAGAAGTTTCAGCATTTCAACGTATTTTGTGCGCCTCCCCTAAGGGAAATGATCCCATGGCTAAGCACCTTAATTTTAGGTGTGAGAGGCTTAGTGTTAAAAAAAAAAACAAATCAGTGTGTAACATATGATCATGTCACATTACCATTTTGGTTTGTATATTTATTTGAAGGGAAAAGTGGGTTTTGAATTGGTTTAGTACACAAGTATTTTTATAAAGCATTTGAAAAATGTACTAATAACAGAGTGCCCTATGTGTCATATATGGTGAAATCCAATGTATTTATTTGAAGGGAAAGGGGGTTTTGAATTGGTTTAGTACATAAGTATTTTTATAAAGCATTTGAAAAATATACCAATAACGAAGTGTCCTATGTGTTATATATAGTACATACACAATTTTGGGGTCAGCTCCCTAACAAATTTTAAATTTAGAAATTGTAAACTAAAACAAAAATTAAAAAAATCATTAAACAAAAATGGTGTCGAGAAAGAGCACCAGGAATATTCACTGATAGGAATATGACTGTATAAGAAAATTAGAGATATTTCCATTGCTTAAATAGCTAATCTTTCGTTAGTTTCCCACTCAACCTAACCAAAATTGTTAGGAGGATTACATTATATAACCCAGATATACATTCCACATGTATTTTAACCTTACATATCAGGGCTGTCACAATCCATTGAAACAGAAGTAGATCAGCATTAAAGGCTCTCTAAATTATGACATTTACCTATACCTTATGTATTCCCTGTTGATGAATCATAGGTAATGATCAGATTTAATAGTTTTATTTTATTTTATGGAATGAGACACTATAAACATGTTCAACTCAGAGAATTTATTTATTAATAAAGACAATTAAACTCTGGTTTCAGAAAGAAGAAGTTGCAATCCCTTGGAGGGAGTAATGCTCAGTATCGAAATGGGAGAGTGAACGTAATTGGGAGATAGAGTGAAGGTGAATTTAGAAAGTATCATGCTTATTATTGCCTTCTGCTCCATGTGTGCCAGCCTTTCACCCACACAAATTCTTCCTCCAAACCCAAATGGAATGAATCCACCATTTTCTTACTAACTTCTCCACTGGAGAACCGCTCTGGCTTGAATTCGTATGCATCCTTTTCTCCCCAAATATCAGTATCTTCATGCATTCCCACTATATTTATCAACACGGACATCCCTTTGGGAATCCTCAGCTCTTTGAGCTGAATATCTGTCTTGGCCTGTCTGACAGTGTAAGAAACTGGTGGGTATAGCCTCATTGCCTCGTTTAGAGCCATATTCATCTGCATCCAAGAGAGAATGATTAAGGATGTAAACAAAATCTAAATAAAATGAAATTTGTTCAAGTATCAGCTAGATAACTGTCACATTATGAAAGAGATAGTTACAGTTTTCATTTTGGAGAACATAGATATGTCTGGCAACTCTCCATTAGTAATTTCCATGACTTCTGCTCTAACTTTCTCTTGCCATTGTGCATTCATGGCGAGTAACATCAATGTCCATGTTAAGGACAGTTTGGTGGTTTCCTGTCCTGCTATGAGCAATGTTTTGCATTGATCCAGCACATCTTGGGTGGTTACTACGTTAGCTTCCACTTGTTCTAAAAGGATCCCCAACAAATCTTCCCCATATCCTGTCCCTGCGTTTTTCCTTTCCTTCCGAAGCCTGATAATCTCCATAATTATGGAATCCGCCTCCTGACCCAACTTCCTAACTTTTATGTTACCAGCAGAGGGTATGTACCTAAAAACAAGAAAAACATATATCAGAATAGGGGCTGCTAAGAAAAATACCTTTAAGTTATCCTACTGTAAGCAGATGTAAATGTTAAGGTGCAAAATTACACTCTTGCCACTTACAGGAAAAGGAGAACTAGAGGGGACAGTTAATCTATGGAAGCTATAAAACCCAAAGATGATAATGGAATTATTGAGAATTTACTTGCTTCCAGGAATCCCTGCAAATCTGGTTGCTTCGAATAATGTCTGTTGAAGAACTTTGAGCTTGTGAAGTACCTCAAAACCTTTCTGGTAGTTACTCCCAAATAGAAACTTGGAGATTACTTGAGCAGTTATTTTATTCAGAGATCCGTCAACATCAACTTCTACACTAGATTCATCTCCCTCTTTTATTTTCATTGACCAGTCATTCAAAATCGGCACAGTGGCCTCAACCACAGAGGCCAGCATGCCTTTTCATGAAACAAGAAGATCAGTATCAGACGCAATAACGCACAATTGAAAACATAGCCAAACAAAACCGTTGGACTTCCAACAAGTACAATGTGATGGGTTCTCTCTAATCATCAATCACAGAATCCATTCTAATTTTTTTAAAATATTACCTTAACCTTCTCAGCCGTGAGAGCTGTGCTAACAATTCGACGCTGATGAATCCAGTCTTGATCTTCTGCCATGATAAGCCCATTGCCAAACAGAGGAAATCTGTCACTTTTCAAGAATGCAGGCCTCCCCCAGTTCAAAGACCCAGATGAACTTATCTCCTGTATCAGCTCTGGTTCTTGCACATGCAACACTGCCTCACTTCCAAGCCAGTACACAAACCTCTTTCCTGCCAAACATAAAGAAAAAAAACTAAGATTTCATTGAGACTAATCATTTTTATTACAGGACTGAAAATTAGAATATGATAAGATATTAGAAGTGTGATTCCTCCACTGTACTTTACGTTTATATCACTATATGCAAAAAGCTTTTCAATAAAAAAAATTTAGATGGGCAGACGAGAAACCATATTGTTTCCTCCATTCCACAAAGTATGGAACAAATCGAGGCTCCAAATTGTGAGGAGCAGGGGACTCCATTGAAGCAGCTTTCCGAATGATAGTCTTCATCTCAACAACATTTCCCAGCAGAAACATTGGTTTGGGACCTGGAATTCCTTGACTTTGCATCATACGCTTCATCCTGTTTGGACTTAAAAGCAAATAGATCTTGTAAATCAGAAAGAAGCCCAAAATTATAAGAGCAGGGGTTGCCATTGCAATACCCATTTCAGATGAAGATGAAAACATTCAACTACAGAAGAATCAAAACACTGTAGATGAATACAATTCCGCATCAACAATGGTGGTTATAAATAACTTGAATTGGCGAAGCTTGGATGACTTAATTAGAGCCTAAATTGACTATATCAAACTCCGATCCTTCGGAATGTACATGGTCAAGTGCATTGTATCAGTTTAATTACGCCACCGGTTTCTGCGAATGTATGCTTCTTCCGGAAAAGCCTCTCGAACGGCATGTTTCGATCTCATTTGTGGATTTGACTTTTAGTTTGAACGAAACTCCTACTGCATCGGAAAACATGAGACATTGCAGTATTTATTATTCATACTTTCTTTTTCCGATGCAGTAGGAGTTTCCTTCAAACTAATATGATTATTTCTCCACAAAATAATATGATCTTCATCAAAATAAATGAGCTTCATAGTCACCTAATCTAACATCATTATACAATGAAAGGTTCAAGTAAAATGACAACACTGCAAGACTAATAACATCACTTATTTACTATGACAGCTCTTTAAGGCCTTCAAATGTTAGAAATAATTTTTTTGTTTTAGAATTAATCAAATCTAATCTAACCTCAAAAATGTCATGAAAATTTAATAATCGAACAATTAAATACCGATAAAATTAATAATTTTATGTCAAAAATAATCAAACCATTTTATGACACTAGAAAAGTTCTAGAGAAAGAACGTCTCATAGATAAAAAAATGCACAACAAGGAAAACAAGAAATTAATGAAAGAGACTCGAGAGGTATGTTATACTTAAACGAGTTGCAATTGACATGTAGCATAGTGTTTACACCATAAAATTATATATAAGAGATGTGATGCACAAATATATAAGATGAAAGGGTACATTACAAATAGTTACTCTAAATTAATAAATTACAATTTACCATGTGTTGTCATGTGTTTTTGCAAGGGCAAAATTCAACTTGAAAATATGACAACTTTACCCTAGTGTTAAAAATTTTGATTGTAAAGCCTCCGGGCACTCCTGCGGATCAGTACATCCCTGTGTCAGGCCTATCCCAATCCTTTAAGTGCTCATGTGTGTTGTAATAACCTTGTCCAAGTGTTAGAAATATGTAAACATGCTCATGGAGTTCTTCCAATTCAATGCTTCTCAAGACAGATCCTTCAGTGACTTAGAAATGGCTATCTTTATAATTTGTAAGGTAGGTGTCCATCCTACGAAGTAGAGATGAAGGCCCATATTCACCGGGAAGTGGTATCAAAGAGCTATAAACATTGTTCAAGTGACTAGGGAAGTTTAGGAAATATTTGGAGGTTTAGAAACAAGTTAACAAAAGTGGGTTTTTGAATGTGAAGGATCTTGCACTACAAATTACACTGTGTTTCAAAAGATGATTATGGGAGCTCCGGAATGATTTGAAGGTCAAACAAGATACCAGTGGAAAGAAAATTCAATGCCGTACATGGTAACATTTTATGCTTTTCATAAGACCCATAAATTTCTTTCCACAGTTCATTCTTGTTAGGGTCAACCTATAATCCTAAGAAAGAAGGCTAGTTTTGAGGCTATTGTAGGCATAATTAGATCATGGGACCCATCCGATTCTTCTCAAAATTTTGATTCTTAATCAAAATCATATAGAGAAGTGCCAGATAAGACCTCTGAGAGCTCTGAAAACTTCGTTTTCAAGGTCCTTCCCAAGGTACGCTCTCGTAGTTAGAATTTCTTTTCCAGTGCCACATGTTAGCATGAAGTTGAGGTGCACTTTTGTGTTCCACTTTTCCCTTTTCCAAGGGGACAAAAATGCACCCTCCCCATTTGAGCTCCTAGACCCACCACATGACCTTGGGAAGCCTCTATAAGCTCTTTTCACAAGTTTTCTAGCCCTTGCCTCGTGCAACGCATGCCCACCACTTGTCACCATGAGGATAGGGTAAATTTTTGTCCCTTTCATCCCTTTTCCCCCACCTTGCTCCCACATGGTTCCTCACATGACCAAAACTCAACCTCGGGTGCTAAAATTAAGCTCCTCTCCCTCACCCTTCCGCAAATGCATGTCTGCCACTTGTCCTCATAGGGCTAGGGCACATTTTTGTGTCCCTTTTCCAATGGGACAAGGGGAAAAAATGTGCCCCCCATAAGCACAAAAACCAGAAAGATAACATTTTTGAAGATCTTCCTCCATTTTCTCAAAATCCACTAAGAACTCGCAAAGGTTTTCGAAATCTTCTCCTCCATTGTTCTTCCTCCATTCCTCCCTCCATGTTTTTTCGTAATCGCAGTGAAAAGAAAAATTCATGAAGTTTTCTTTTTTCAAGCTTTCATGCTAATTTTTTTCCGAATGACTTCGTGCCCTAAATCGAAGAGAAGTTCATATCTCATATAATCCGGTAAATGGATCAAAATGAGATTTTTTAGAATCTTCTTCTTTCAAGATTCCTTCAAGGAGAAAGTGACAACATATTAAATGATGCCCTAAATTTTTAATGGCGAAAAAACCCTCATTTTGTGCCCTAGCTTTCGTTTCTTCAATTTCCCATCATTCCGATGGATGGGTTGAGTTAAAAAGGTGAACACAAATTCCAAAAGAAAAACCTATTCCAGTGAAGTTGATTTTGTCACAATCCGATGTGGGAAAGAAAACTTTCTAAAAATCTCAAGGACTCCATTAATGACTGCCATGACACATCAGTGAAAGCACAACGATGTACCTCATCACTTCTCAGGGTTCCAGTGTGTAGAATCTCGTGAAAATTGGAGCAGAGCTTCGAAATGAATTATGTAAACTTATGCAAGTAGTTTCTCCCAAATTTGACATTGGGAAGACAAATTTCTATTTTTAGTAAGTCCCTCCCACATAGCATACTAAAACAAGTAATTCCGATGAAAATTTTGTTTCGAGTATCTCAAAACAGTCCTTCAAGTGCAGAACATTCAAAAGTGGAAAATTTGGCAAAATTTGGCAAAATTGGCAAGGATGGGCACCCATGTAAAACATACTAAAAATAGTAAATGATCAAAATGAGCTCAAGATGATCACATATGCTTCTCCTCTCTATGCATTTCTTATTCAAGTTTTCACGAAGGTAAAATCTTCAATTTGCAAGAAAATCCCTGCCTTCACGGGAGTGGTGAGGATATGGTGTCTTAAAACAAGAAATGCCATATCTAAAGTTTCTATAACTCTCCACTTGTCACTAAGTGGTGACCATCTCTCTAGAGATATCCTCATGGGAATGAAAATGAAAAATTCATGCTTATGGAGGAGTGAGAGATAAATTGTGACTTGTATGGGTTGATTCCTAATTTTTCTCATCAATGTCCTTGAGGTGATAGGATCATCATGTTTGCATCGTATAAGCAATTGTTTTAGGTTCTCATTCATATGCATTATTGGTCAGGAAGGAATGGTGGTGTTTCATGGTTTGGAATGGTTGTTTCAAGTAAAAGAAGGCATTCTTCATTATTTTCAATGACATACTCATCAATGCTCATCACTTACCTTCTCAATGCATCTGGGAAATGTGGAAAGGTTCATCATTTCAAAGAGTTTGAAAAAGGGGAAAAGTGTTCAAAGGTTCCCAAAGGAGTAACTTTCATCAGCAGAGCATAAAAATGTTGTAGAGGGCCATCATGGAGCAAGATTTCATCTTCAACTCCTTCGGAGTAGATCTTCATCGAAGGCGAGAGCATCCTCATCCATGCTTTGGAGCATTCCTTCTCTTCTCTCTTCATTCTCCCCCTCTTCTCTACCCCCTTTCTAATTCTTCATTGTAAGTAATCATGACTTTTGTCTTATTCATTAAGGTGACTATAAAATATTTGTGTAATGTAAAAGTCCCTTTTGCAATTATAAAAATGGGACTTATTTTGTCTTTCCTAGAAATACAAAGAGTCACAGGTTGAATAGGGACACGAACATTCATGTGGGGGTAAACAAAGAGTTGCAATGTAAAGCTATAAAGCTGATAGAACCTCCTCATTTCAAAGGATGGTTAATCTTGTTTACTATCTCCCATCCTCTCTCTAGAAACAAGTGATAAAGTTTCCTCGACTTATTTTTGCATATGTTTTCTCTAGCATCCTCATTGTACAAATTTATGAGAATGTCAATAAAGAAGAAAGTAGTTTCATGCTTTTACGGATGAGGGAATAAGTGAAACTATGTTCAGAATTCCATCTTGTCTTGATGTTATTATAAAGGTTGTTATCATTCCTAATGATGTGTGTTGATATGATCGATTAATCTTTGCAAGCATCCATGTTTTCCTACTTACAATATTAATCCCCCTCCTAGTTTTTGACCTACATAGCAAATTCCTCCCTTGTCGAAATTACAAGTATTTTCCCGATGTAGTAGAGTGTGCCTATTGGATCCCCAACCTCTAGGCCAACAACAAATTTACATTTCAGTTCACACACAATAATGGAGATGACCCATTTTAGTCCCAAATCGTTGGTGGAAATCCACCAATTTTTTTTATCAATTTTTTTTCTTGCCAACAGGTTTTTGCACCACCTTGTGTGGGACAGATTTGCACTTCAACACTCAAAATATGAACCAAAAATTCTTTTAAAAAATAATATTCAAAAATAATAATATATATGTAATACAAACTCATTGCTAAAAATACATTGTTGATTCCTGTAAGTGACCCTTTGTATTCCACAATGCCCTTTCATATTCTTGTTGTAGGATTTTCCCAAACTAGCTGAAAAAAAGATGCACTAGGTTGAATAGGTTGAGAGGAATTATTGATCCGCTTTTAAGGATTTTCAAAATCCAAAAGAACAAATTAGAAATAATCCATACTACTCTCAAGATTTTTCTCCATCTCGATTCAAGTGGTTCACTGGTAATTCTCCAAACTCTGGTGATAATCCCCATGAAATCCTCATGTTTCTCCTTCCTTCCACCAACCATTAAACATTGAATTCCCTAGTGAAGGATAACAACAACTAGAAGAAGAATTGGGAAAATAATTTATAGAAGAGGAAGAAGAAGAAGAAGCAGAAATGACGGATGAAGAAAGAGAAAGACCCCAATCCATTATTCCATGGGGAAGGAATATATGTCCACTCACTCTTGCACCTCTTCTTCATGATCTCTTGACGATTTCCGTAATAAATTCCCAAAGTTCAAAGATGATGATACATAACTTCCTGAAGAACACATTTTTCCTTCATCACCTCATGTGAAATTTTTGGAATCAAAGATGAAGATGTTATCCTAAAGGCTGTTTGTAGAATCTTTGCACAAAAAGGTAATAAAATGCTTTTATCTCCTACCGATGATATCCATCACATTTTGGGAAGATATTTAAGGGCATATGCATAAAGATGGGGGCCAAAAATTGGACACAAAACTATTTTTAGACATTTTGGCCATAGCACACTCTCATTATGGCTCGGTCGTGCTATAACATGAAAAGGGAAAATCTAGGCCATGTTATGACTCGGGTTTACCAAGCTGAAACGCGCCCTGACATTATGGATTCTATGTGTCTTTCCAAGTTATCCCTCCCAAATGGACATATTTCACATTGGAAATAGGAATGCGAGTACGTTATAATGTAAGCATGTTATAATGTGCTCCCGTTTCATCTTGTTGGGGTTTGGGATACCCAATCCAAAGGCTTGGATTTCAAACGATAGGTTTATACTGTGTATTATGTGATTAAAACCATGTTTGACAGAAAAAATCAAAATTTCACGCGTGCACCCCAATATCTTGTACATTAAAACATAATATTCAAAAATAAATTATACTACGATGTCAAGATTGTTTTTACCTTGATGACAATATAATTCTTTCTAAAATATGATTAGTTTAAGGCTTTCATCCATAATTTCTTTTACTAGTGCCTTGTTTTCTTGCAAAAACCTATGCATACGTTTTGGTGCACAATTTACGATTTTTTCATCCAAATTAAAAAAGTGGTTTTTTCTAAACTCCATTCTACACACACTACAAAAACTAAAAACAACCTTTTTCTAAAAGTTATGGGAGTGCGCACACAAATATTTCATTTTCAGGATATGTGCACTTTGAAAATTAATAAAAAATTATATATTCATTCAAAAATTATGAAAAATTAGTGGGACCTCATACATGGTCTTAGCTAACTTTTTACCAAAGGGATTTGAAAAAAATTATACAACTCAAAAAATGGGGGCGCACACAATAGGTTCTTATCTTTTTAACACAAAAATAAACAGTCTTTGTGTGTGCACCACATTTGAGCCTTTTAATCTCAACCATTTAAAAAAGCATTGTTAGTTTAGAAACTATATTCTTAGCTCTATGGTACTTATTCTTATCATTTTGTAAAATTTTGAGCATAGGCATGCCGAATTATTCAATGAAGTTCGGGTTTCACCGATAATAGGAAAAAAGTGTCCATTTTTAACCCCCTTTTGGCCCCCATCTTTGTGCACTTACCCTTAACAAAAATTCATAGAAAGATTCAAATCAGCCGAATATTTCCAATACCTCCTTGTTCAATTGGTACAAATGAGGAAATAATCAAATGAAACTATGAGATACTTCGTGGCCTGTTTCAACTAGTTACTCCATATAATACTGGAAGATGCTTCACCATCTAAAGACAATGTCAAGAGATTCTTCATCAATGCAAAACCCCTTGAAATTGGATTCATCTTACAAATAGTTCAACCTCGTACTCTTGATCTTTCCCAAGATGATGCAATTGAGATTGAAGATGATTTAATTTTTCTAGAAAAATGAAGAATCCAAATGGAAAGCAAAGGGGTCAATTTTCCAAGGAAGGTACCACTGACTCTCTTGTCCAAAAATTGGAAAATGAATTGAATGCAATAAAGAAACAAATAGCCCAAAATATTCCTCTTCAAAATCAGGATAGGAATCAGATTTTGGAGCATCCCTACGACTCACCTTGGAGGTTCCACTGTTAATGCGATCTATAGAACTCGAGCATATGACGTAGGACTTCAACAAGAAAGTGAGGGAAATGATTTCTTAGAGATTGAATAAGTAGAGAATGATGCACAAATCAGATTCTTTGAATATTTTGGAGGTGATGAAGATGATGAAAAGATGCACCCAATTTCTCATGTGCGAGTATTCACCCATTCTCAGTCTCAAAATGAGCTTCTTCCTCCACTACTACTACTATGAAGAAGGTTGAAGATCCTCCTATGGTGACTCTACAAAATAAAATAATCAGTCAAGGATCTCCACTTCCACCCTCCATGGATTCTACATTGGAGAAACCTAATCTGTGGGAATCAAGAGGTCACCTGCTAGTCCAAGTAAGTCTTCCAATGCCCCTTCTAATTCTAAGTCTGATTCTACAGAACCTAGTCCTTCAAGATTCTCTGGTGTACCTATAAAATCATCCTCTTTTTCTTAAACATCCACTCCCGATCCCAATCCTACCTAAGTGTAAAAGTAGTGCTTTCATTCCCCTTTTCCACATCTTCTCCTTTTGATATCATATAATATGTGAACAAATCCAAAATGCATATTTCCAAATTTGAGTATTTGTAGACCCATCTGAGTAAATCAAGAAGCCTGTCTTTCATATTACGGGTAGTAGTTCACACCCCAATACTATGAATCCTAGTTATAAAGGACTATTACCAACCCCACTTACACCTCAATCACATAACATGCTTGTCATGAGTACATTAAATACTTGATAAGATCGACCCTTTCTATGTCTCCCTTTTTGTTGGAAGATACTCGTTGAATAATTATTGTTTCACCCTGATTTCTTAGTTTTACGAGAAGTACTTGATGAAACAGAGATAAGGTAAAGGTGGTAAGAGGAATACCGATTTGGGATGGTTGAAGGTTGTATGCGCACATATTTGAATTGAATCAAAGTGATTCTAAGACCTTCGTTTTGGCTAGGAGGAACTACGTATAAGAACCAAAACAAGACCACAAAAGAGAGTTAAACAATATATGCGGTTGGACTGCCTAACATATGTCGAGATCCCGAAAGTGTGATACATCCTAGATGGTTTTCAATCCACTATTTAAGACAATTCAATGCTGAAATAAAGTAAATATTGTCCTACTGTAGTTTAATACGATTTAGGCATCTCATACAAAATGTAGTAGGCTAGATCTAATCTAACAGGCTAGGCTAGAAGGAGATCTAGAGGTCAAGTGGGTTGGTTACAGGTGAATCTGAGCTAACAGGCTAGGTTAGATACAGATCTAAAGGTCAAATAGGTGTTCAAGTAGGTATATGTCAGAAACAGGTTGTTATTCTAGCAGAGATCAGGTGACATAGAGACCAACCATGGTTTTATAAAACCGATGACGGTTTTACTATAACCGCGATGGTTAGAGAGAACCGACGACGGTTAAGTCGGGGTTGGTGGAATCACACAGTTTGGGTTTTGGAGTTTTGGGGCAAAAGTGGAGTGGATAGAAGGCGGGGATTGATCATAGAGGGGGTGTAGATATGTTGCGAAGGTCTGAGACTGCTGAGGAGGTCCAAATAGGAAATTGGGCCAAGTCTTAAGATGATTGGGTATGGAAGGTGGCTAGAAACTGGAGAGAGGGAATGGACCAAGGGTAAAAGACTAGGTTCCTTTACCACAAATACTACAGATGATGATAAAAAAATGAAATAGATGGGAGTAGGATACTTACTCTTCTGTGAGGTATAGGTCTGAAGAATAATGAAGAAGTTGTTGCGTTGGAGGATTTTGGGAAGAAAGTTTCACTGTTGTCTTTAGTGTATTTGGTTGCCTTTGTTGATAACAAATAAATCTTCATTCATTGTCACCTCTAAAGAGATTGAACTCGAGATCAGAAGTTTTTCCAATAACAACAACTTTGTATTACAAATCTGTAAATGGGTCTAAATAGGCCATTTGGTCCATTTCAATATAACCGGCATCGGTTTAGGGTGAACCGACATTGATTTGGGTGAGATATCTCGGGTTGTTCAAAAGTTACCTAGGAATTTGTTCCGCCATTTGATAAGGGTCTCTTCTTTTCCTCGGTGTGAAAACCAACCTTAGGAGGCTTTTAAATGTGAGGTGAGGGGATGGGTCTAATGTTAGGTTTTATTTAGGCCATTGGTTTAGGGTTTAGGTTAATGGGTCAAATGATGGGGGTGGTTAGGTGAGGTAAATTTAATAAAGGAAATTATATTAAATAGGTGTGTGAGGGTAGTGAATGAATTTAATGTAAATAATTAAATTAATATGTGTGTGGGTAAAAGGTTATTAACTTAATTAAAATAATTAAATTAATATGTATGGAGGTAAATGGCATTAATTTAATTAAAGTAATTAAATTAAAATGTGTGGGGTGCAGGAGGTAGGTGATAAGGTGTTGAGGATGAGGAAGTGATTATAGGGTTGTGCTAGGGGACCAAGGTGATTATGACATGATTTCGGTGTCTACATTTTGCCCCTTTTTGTTGCATAGCTTGTATTGGTAAGTGATGTGACAAAAATAAGATGTGGTTGCCCCAAGTGGGAATGAGGGTGATCCCCCTCAAACTAGGAACTGATGAGGTGGCTAGAGCACATCGGCAAGTGGTTGATAAAAGTGGATGCAAAGCGAGAATGATGAGAAACGAGGAATGCGGTAAGGGGAAAATTAGGCATATAGGTAAGCGATAAAAAGGGCCAAGGTAAAAGGTAGGGGATGTTGAACGCACGCACACATATAAACTACGACACGGTACTAGGTTGAAGAGCTTGCAAACTCTACATCGTCTAAGGTAAATAGGGTTATCCAAATAAGGTTGAAGTGATTCGGTATCCAAGGTATAGGATATGGTCAGGAAACACAACGTAAGTTAGGTGTAGGAACGTTTAGGTATGTTCCAATACACCAAAGGTAGGGTCAGGATAAACATCACGGAAATAGGCTAGGTAAGGTCATTAGGTCAATCAACACAGGTAACAGTGTCACAAGGTATAGCGAGCACATTGGTTCAAAGGTCACAAATAGTTTTTGGGTCCAGGTATATAAGTCACAACATGGGTAAGGCTGAGGTGGGGGTAAAATAAGGAGGCGTCAATGGCTAACGAGGTAAGGTTGAAGAAGGTGGAGGGCTAGAGGGGAAGGTGGTCCAGGGAGGTGTAGGGGAGGCAAAAGAAAGGGGAGGTAAGGAAAATGAGGTCAATGTGAGGATAATGAGTATGCAGGGTAACCGACATCGGTCGGGAGGAACCAAGGACGGTGGAGAAGAACCGACGGTAGTTGGCTAGGGTAGAAGACCGGCATCGGTCAAGGGTTAACCAACGTCGGTTGAGTCGGGTAGGTTATAAAAAGTGAAAAACCCACATTTTGAAAATTCATTTGTGCATTTGGAAAAGGAGAAAAGGACAAGAAGAGAGAAAAGAGGAAGAGGACAAAAGAGAGTGTCAGGGAGCTGAGTTGGCGAGCCACATAGGCGAGATTGATTGGGTGAGAGGTGGGGCCATGAGATCGGATCGAGCGAGGTGATTGGTGGAGAGAGTTGGAGGTCATTTGAGGATGGCGGAGGCTAGAGAGGGATTGGGAGGAGTGGCGCAGAGGCCGGAGGTTCCACCACGGCAGTGGATCAGGTAGGATTTGAACCTGTGTTATTGATTTTGGAGTTAATTTGGTTAAAATATAAAAAATGTTTTAAAATGGGGGTTGGGGGAAGAAATGAAAATAAGTGAAAAAGAGAGGGAAATGGGGATAGTGAAGGGTAGGGGGTAGGTTAAAAGGGAGAGAGAGGAATAAGTAGAGGTGAAAAGAGGGATTTTGGTGGGTAGAAGGAGTAGGAGGGGAAAAAGGAGGGTTGGGAAGTCGGGGTGGGTGACACGACAGTGACCGACGTCGGTCAACTTGTGGCTGATGTCGGTGGGTAGAGACGGTATTGGTCACAAGAATGGTGACTGATGCTGGTCAAGTGGAGACCGTGGTCGGTCAGGGGATAATCGGGGTCGGTCAATGATGACCGGTGTCGGTTAACCTAAGGGTAAGTTGGGACCAAAAAGTAGGTTAGGTGGGGAAGGGTTAGGTGAGAGGGGAAGGGTTTAGGGTGAGAAAGTAGAGTAGGTGGGAAAGGATTAGGTGAGATGGAAAAGGGTAAGGGAGGCTTGGGTGAGGGGTAGGGTAGATAGTTTCGGGTGGGTGAGTTTGGGTAGGTTTGGGTGAGGGTTAGGGGAGATAGGTAGGGTAGATGGGTTTGGGTAGGTTTGGGTGAGGGTTAGGGTAGATAGGTTTGGGTAGGTGGGTTTGGGTAGGTTGGGGTGAGGGTTAGGGTAGATAGGTTTGGGTAGGTTGGGGTGAGGGTTAGGGTAGATAGGGTTGGGTAGGTGGGTTTGGGTAGGTTGGATTAGTGACAAGGCCAACGGGATGGGGGTGGGGAAAGAGATTAGGTTGGGATGTGGGGTGAAATAGGGTAAGTTGGGAAGGTGTACTAATACATTCTTTGTTGTGTGATGCGAGGCCGAGACAAGCTATGGATGAGGGCCCAGTGCCACCCTTATTGTGTGAGTTTAGGCGAGCACGACACGGGAGGAGTGGCAACATGTTACAAAGGTAGGGTTGATATGGGTGCGGTCGTTACCAACATGTAGTCCAGGAGGTGAGTCTAATGGTTTCCCTCATCAATAGATGGGACTCGGTGACCAACACCTTCCATTTGTTGATGGGTGAGATGACGATCACCTGGAGGACATCTACAAGATCTGCGGTTGCCCATATTGGGGCCCAAGTTTATTCTATCTCTTCAGAGGCATCGAGGAGCTACTAGCACCCATTTTTGGTGAGGGTGTAGCAGACCTGACATTCCATAGCACTAGCATGAGTTATGGAGCAATGTATAGAGCTCATCCAGAGGAGATGAGGTTAGTGGTACTCTTGATGAGGCGGTGTGCTGCCGCTTCGCACCAGAGATGTAGAGGGTGGGAGATTCTTGAGGTCACTGATGAGAGTCCTTCATGACATGATGATACAATGGACACGGTTTGCATGGGCACCTGCATTGCTTGATGCAGAGTATATAGAGAGCTATGGGCCTATGGGCGACTGCGAAGGTTCAACATCTGTTGCGTCATATACAAGCACATTATTTGTGTTCGACCAGTGGGGATGCCCCAGGAAGATGCATTCCCATGGAGAGTTTTGAGAGTTGGGTATAGGTGGTGGGTACCGGCCATGGGAGAGGCCCGAGGTGCTAGAGCTACTCATGATGTAGCTTACTACAGGAGGTTATTGGAGGGTTGTCGGGGTGGACATCATTTGGAGGTTGTATGTGGGCTTCCCGCATACAGACAGATGGCCATGGAGCTAGATGGGCTATAGCTATATCTATGGATAGAGGGGAGGAGAGCGGGAGAGCATGAGTGGATACCCATAGAGCGGGTTAGGCACCAGTTTGGGTTAGTCTAGGGTGTACCGCCTCCATTCCCATAGTACAAGAGAGATGACATGGAGAGACCTATGTCTCCACCACGACCCATAGTGTTGACTGGATAGGAGGAGTAGCCAGTAGATACCTAGATTGATGATGTTGGGGTTGTAGATGGATACAGGTAGTGGTGGGCAGCATAGTTAAGAGTCGTACCACCGAGGCCAGGGTAGCCAGACTTAGCCACCATCACAGTTCAGAGAGACGCCCTACAAGGGCAGGTGGCTACTTTGGTGATGCAGCTTGGGATCATGTAAAGGCGGATAGGATAGGTATAGAGGCATAGCTTGCCACATTACAGGCCCAGCTAGTGATGTTGTAGGCTCAGGTAGGGTAGGGACAGGGACCTGTACAGGTGGAGGCAAGGGGAGATGGATATGGAGAGGAGGTAGGTGGAGATGGAGAGCAGATAGCTGCCCTACAGGCATAAGTACTGGATTTATAAGGCGATTTAGCCACGCGTAGTAGGGAGCAGAAGTTACAGTGCAGGGCTAGGCGATAGTAGCACAGGCACAAATTAGTACCCTGTAGGCCCAGATATAAGCACGAGCACAATTTCTAGGCGACTCGAGGCTCTAAGTACCAAAGCAGGCGTAGTTTAGGGTTCGAGGATAGGGTCCTCTTATGCAGTATCCATGTAGTTAATGAGACCCATGGCACCTCAAAGACAGTGACCATGGTCGAGATTCAAGGATGCCTTAGCGAGAGGCATGATATTATCGAGATCATTTGTTAGTTGCCAGCTAGAGGTGCCCTCTATGCTAATTATAGAACACAGATGGCCTCCGGTGAGAGGACTAGATCCCGTACTCGGTGTGTGGAGAGTACAAGGGCTGGTGAGCCCAAGGATAGGGTGCGAGAGGCCAGCCCTAGGTGAGGGGCCATCATCTACAGAGGTGAGGTAGGTGTCGGGCACTAGACGGGTGCAACGGAGAGTGCGGACATATAGAGTCATAGGAGCATTCACGACATTAGATGAGGAGATGATATACTTGCTATGGACTAGCTTTGTGTGCCGAATCATTTTGTATGTATTATATATGAGACCGGCCTGCATGCCAAAGAGATTTTGTATGTATTATATTTTGTTTGTACATGATACCAGCCTGCATGAGCCGAAGATATTTTTGTATTGGATAGCAGCCTACGAGCTGACGATGTATGAGAGACACATGTATTTTTGAGATGAGTGTACATTATTGATACACTGAGATGTATATGAGGAGATATATGAGGTTCATTTGATTATGTGTTGTGATGTGTATTTTATTTACTTTATGATGATATGGATGGATTAGGTGAGTTAGGCATGACGGAGTCAGGTCGGTTTAGGCATGGATCGAGTCAGGTCGGTATAGGCATGGATCGAGTCAGGTTAATTTAGGCATGGTGGAGTCAGGTTGGTTTAGGCATGGATTGAGTTAGGTTGGTTTAGGCATGGATCGAGTTAGGTTGGTTTAGGCATGGATGTTCATTTTGGTATTTTGGTAATACATGTTAATGCAAATGAATGTAATGGTGTACAATGTTTAAATATGGGTTATAGATGAATATGGGAAATAATGGTAGTGGTAAAAGAGTGTGTGAAACATGAGGAGTGTATGTAGGTCGAATGATGTGGATATGGGATAGATTTCTAGTTTTTGATATGAATAGGAAATTAGGTAAAGGTGGGGAAAATGGTTAGGGTAAAGAGTGGCCGAGCTAACCTTCCAGGGCCCCATGCCCTGGAAGTGCTGCCTACATAGTCTCGGTGAAAAGGGACCTCAGACCGATGTAGTTCTCCCATAAGCTAGGGAAGAATATGAGAAGATAGAAGAATAGGTAGTGAGGTTGATAGTTAGGTTGGATTCAAGGTCATAGGTATGATTAGGTCAAGGTCGATTAGGTTAGGTGGAATATAGGTAGATAGGTATGGGTGATTTTAGGTTGATAGGTAGTGTTGATTCCAGGTCATAGGTATAATTAGGTTGAGGGCATTGATGTTGGGGTTGAGAATAGGTAGATAGGTAAAGGTGATTTTAGGTTGATTGAGGTGGATTAAGGTGGGAGAAGACAAACCCCAAAAGACAAGAGGGGAAAGAAATCCACCCAATTAGCAAGGATCAAAATGTATGAAACACATCTACATATAGGATAATGAACGTAAAACCCTAAAGACATTACATGATTGATAATTGTAAGAGTGAGGAATAGTCACATGATCACCAAATGTCATTGGTTTAGCAGGTCCCTTGAGATATGAAGTGAAAAGACAATAGGTAAGGAGGTGAAGGTAATTGGGTCATAAAATGGGAAGTAGAATGCCTTGGGCAATAGAGCCAAGATCACAATAGGCAAGTCCATGACAAAAAAGTTTCTTTTTCTTTTTCTTTTATTTTTGAATTTTTAGGCAGATTAATCAATGTGGGAAGTCTATCTTGGAGGAATATATGTCTCCTTGAGGTTTCGCGAAGGTGATCAATGGGGAAGCTTCGAATATTTATTATTTTGTGAGAAAAATAGTCTTCTTTTTGGATAGACTATGTAGAGAGTTGCGAGATTTTTATAGCTGTCCTTTAAGGGAGCTAGTCTACTTAGTGTGGAAGATGTCCTTTTGAGGGATTCATCTTTGTATGGGAAGTTTGACTAAAGGAGTTGATCCCTTTACTATTATATTTTATTTTATTTGTTTTTGTTTTTGTTTTCTTTTAAGTCATGGACGAGACTATAACAAAGCATATGGTTCTTGTTGAAAAGGCAAGGGTGAACGACCATGGGATCTCATCTAAAAGAAGACAAAAAGTATCCATGAGAATCATGCCATGTACGAGAGCGGTGGTGCGATTTAAGATAAGGCAAAAGGGTGTGAGGTAATCACATGATTCTTGTTTAGTCATTGGGGATGAGGTGTGGAAAAGATAAAGGTAAATGGTGCTCGGGGACGAGCATGAATGAGATAAATAGTGATGTAGGACTAGAAATCAACAATAGAATGGTTGAAGATGTAAGGCATTGGACGGGCTCACGTTAAGGCTTACCATCAAGTGAAGACAAGCGATAAGCACCCAATCCATAGTCATGGGTCACGATGTATGGTCCAAGCCAATTAGGAGAAAACTTGCCCCATTTTATTTTTTTATGCTTTGGTTACGTGTTGATTTTCCTTGAGGCGAGATCATCGACAATAAAAATGCGTTCATGGACACATTTTCATAGGCACACTTGATGCGTTTTGGTAGACTTGGAGATGGTCGAGAGCGTGAAGACAACGTTTGTCTAATAACTCAAGTTGTGCTAAACAGTCTTAGTGAAAGTCATCATCAGTAAGCATATCTTGAAGGGAGATACAGAGAGATGGGATCTGGACTTGAGAGGAAAAACAACCTCGGTACCGTAGACTAGAGAAAAGGGAGTGGCAGCGGTGGAGGTGTGAATACTAGTATGGTACACCCAAAGAGCGAAAGGAATGTGTGTATGCCAATCCTTCCCAGTATTGTTAACTACTTTCATGAGAATTTTGTTTAGGGTTTTGTTGGTGGATTCGGCTTGGCCATTGGTTTGTGGGTAATATGGTGAGGAGAAGCTAAGTTGGATACCGAAGGCGTCATGCAAAGTTTCTGTAGAGTTTTGTTTTGAATTATTTTCCATTATCAATGATAAGGTGATGTGGAACACCGAAGTGACAAATAATGTGATGATTGATGAACTCACATATTTTCTCAGCTTTAGTGGAGATGATGGGGTACGGATTCAACCCATTTGGTGTAGTATTCGGTAGCGGTGATGATCCATTGATGTCATAGGGAAGAGTGAGGATTGATCTCTCCGACAAGATCCAAACCCCATTGAGAGAAGGGCCAAAGGTCACGAGTAACTTGTAAGGCATGACTAGGTGTGTGATGAAGATTGGCATGTTGTTGGAATTTTACACAATGCTTAACGTAGTCACAACAATCATGATTGAGGGTCGGCCAATAATAGCCTAGGTGAAGAATGCGTTTAGCAACAACAAGGCCACTGAAGTGACCTCTGCATATGCCATCATGAACTTCTTTAATGGTATAGGGGATTTCAGAGCTGGTAAGGCATCGTAAGAGAATATTATCAAAGCCTCGTTTATAGAGAAGGCCACCCATGATGACATAACGAGAGACCTTATTGAGAAAGCCACGTTTTCCATTGCATGTGAGATCAGGAAGCAATATAGAAAGGGAAAGGTAATCCACAAGCTACTTATACCAAAGGTCTTGTGTGTTTAGTGAGGTAGTTTGGATGAGGTTAACACAACAAGATTTATAAGAAGGTCTTGGTATGCATTTTACGGTAACAAATATGTTTGAGTTGGTAGGTGAAGTAGGTATTTGAGAAGCGAGGAAGGCCATGGTATCCATGAATTTATTGGTGGATCACAAAACAGTTTGAATTTTATAGCGGTCAAAGGTAGTCAACATGATGTTGACGTAACGTTTGTACTCTTGAAGTATTTCATTATGACACTGATAAACACCATTGACTTGGTTTACTACCAGTTGAGAATCGCCAAAGATATTAATGGATCTGACATCTAAGGCATAGGCGGTCATAAGACCCAATACGAGCACTTCGTATTCGTAAATATTTTAGTGCATTGAAGTCGAGTTTGAATGATAAGGGCATGAGTTCACCATCAAGAGGAATGAGGATAATTCTGCACCATCCCCACGTTGGCATTTAGGCCCGTTGAAGAATAAGGTCATTTGGTAAGGGTCATCATCCAAAGAGAGGTTAGCGATGGATTCGTCAGGGAAATCAAAGTTCGAAGATTGAATCGCAGAAAGAGGCGCATCAACGAGCTGTTCAACAATGGCTTGGCCTGTGATAGATTTTGGTGGATGAATTTGAGGTCTAGGTCAACAAGAAGCATGAGCCAACATGTGACACGTTGATTTTGGTAAGTTTTGGCATATATGAAGTGTAAGGGGTCAGTGTTGGTCACGACATAGGTTTTGTGGTTGAGTAGGTAATGGAAAATTTTGGTGGTGAAAAAACTAAGGCTAAGGAATGGTTTTCAGTGTGGGTGTATCGGGTTTCATATTCCAGAAGGGTATGACTTATGTAATAAACCACCTGCTCCCTATGTTGTTTGTCACGATGAGTGAGCATAGCCCCTAAAGAGTGATCGATGGCATAGATGTATAGGTAGAAGGGTTGGTCATCTTTAGGTGGAACAAACATGGGTGGTTGGAGAAGGTATTGTTTTAAGGCCTCAAAAGTGTTGTGGCAGTGGTCATCCCATTTGAAAGAGACATCCTTTTTGAGAAGGTGATGAAATGGTTGACAACGGTCAGAGAGTTGGGAAATAAATCGATGAATAGATTGCAGTTTACCTTGTAGGCTATGGAGTTGTTTAAGGTTAGTGGGCAGAGGCATTTCCAAAATGGCCTTGACTTTAGTAGGGTCAACTTCTATACCATGGAGAGAAACAATAAATCCCAGGAGCTTTCCTGAGAGAACCGCGAAGATGCACTTTTTAGGTTGAAGGTGGATGCAATATTTAATGAGGTGGTCAAAGATGGTTTCAAGGATGGTGAGGTGCTCGGCACAATGTTTAGATTTGGCCAAGATATCATCCACGTAATCTTATAATATGTGATGCATGATATCATGGAAGATGTAAGTCATAGCACACTGATATGTGGCACCAGCGTTTTTAAGGCCAAAAGGCATGACTCGATAGTAGAAGGTCCCCAAAGGGGTAATGAATGTGATTTTTGTTGATCCTCTAGGGTGAGCAATATTTGGTTATAACCCAAGAAACCATCCATAAGTGATAACATCTCATGGCCAGTGGTAAGGTCAACCGACTGGTCAATACCAGGCAGAGGAAAATCATCTTTAGGGAAGACAAGGTTGAGATAATGGAAATTGGTGCACATGTGAAGTCCCCCTATCGCCTTAGTGATAGGGATGATGTTAGAAATCCATTGGTAGTAGTCGATGGGTAAGATGAAGGAAATTGAGAGAAGGCATTGAAGTTCTTCTTTGTGAGAAGAGCAATACGAGGGTGTATTTTCCTCAACTTTTGTTTCTGAGTTTAACATCGAGAATGGTTACAATATTGTGGACCACGATAGTGGGATCAATGCTGAGACATGTCAGCATAGGACCAAGAAAAATCATGGCTATGGTTTTTAAGAAAAGAAGTGAGGGCTTCCTATTCAAAGAACATCAAGAGATTTTCCAATGTTGAGAATGTGGGGGTCATTCTGAGTGTGGATGTTGACTTCGATAGTTGATTCATTCAACATTGTTTGAATCTCAGAAGGTAACGACCGGTGAATATAAGAGTCTTTAGCACCAAGGTAGGTGAGTATGGACTCATCATCCTTGACATTGAATGACATTAATAGAAGGAGTATCGCCCCTATCATGTCAGGATACAAGAAAGGAAGAGAGGAAGGAGCCTCGCCATTGCGGTGATAGGTCAGAGGCCCCAAGGAAATGGTATTTATGAAAAAAAGGTAGGAGGGATAGATTCAGGATCCATCGACTCTGTTGGTGAAGGTGGTGAAGGTGGGGTAGGTGAAGAAGGTGGAGAGGGGTCAATGTCTTCAATGAGTTCAATACGGGGATTTTTGGTAGGTAGTTTGGTAAAACCGATTCCACTATGATCATTGTGTTTATGCATGGTACATGAAATAACGGTGTGATGGCCTTGCTCATAAAGGCCAAAGCTAAAACCCTTCTAGGTACAGTGGTGTAGGAAAGTGTGAGCAAAGCGGTGGTTGGTAAGTGACTGAAGGTTAGCCGAAAAGGTCGGGTTTGTGATGGTGGTTTGGGTGTGTAAGTGGAAATATCAAGTCCCCCATAGGTAAGATGGGTACGGAGGTGGGGAGGACCATAAAGTAGATGCTCTCTATTCGGTGATCATAGTGAGGATGTTAGTGAAGGTTTCCATACTCTTGTGGAGTAAGGAATGTATTGACATTGTATAGGTGATACTCCCCCATAGTGAGGCATTGAAAAACACCTTCTAAGGGATCAATGGTTGATATATTGGTGGATGGAATGGAGGAAGCATTAGAAGTTAGATTGGTGGAGGTTTCGGTTAGTTCGGAAGCTGATGTATGACTGGTAGAAATGACAACGGTGGGAATAGAAGATTTGGGTGAAGGTGGGGTTGCAACGACAACTCTGGTAGATGGGGTTGTGTGTGAAGAAGATGTAGGCAGGGAGGTAGATGCCTTAATAGGTACCAGGACATCATTGGGCCGGTAAAGCATGTAACAGGTTTTGAAAGGTGATGGGTTAGCTAGAATGGTATAGGAACATCCTTCATGTTCAAACTTTACACATCGGTGTAAAGTGGAAGGAACACAACCCATGGAACAAATCCAGGGTCTTCCGAGAAAAAAATTAGATTGAAACTCCCCTTCCAAAATGTAGAATAGCTCGAGAACTATACGGGGACCCACACGAACATGGAGGATGATAGTGCTGAGTGTAGAGGTGATAGCGTCATTGAATGAATGCAACATGACTAGATGTTTATGCATGCAGTTGTTGGGTATGCACATTTGTTCGAATGCATGAGAGGAGATGATGTTAATGCTAGCACCCCCATCGATCATAACATGTCGACGCGTATATTATTGATATGGATGGAGATGAAAAGTGCAAGATCTTGGGTCATCGGTTTGGTGGGGGACAATTTTGTCATCGAGAAACTAAGGATAGAAACTTGGTGAACAAGTGGAGGTGATGAGGTAGATGGAAATTTTGTGAGTGAGGTGACATGATGAGGTGTGATAATAGATGCTATAGGTGTGGGGTCATTAGGTAAAACCTCAATAGATTGAAGGACCTCCATGAGGGCTTGACGATGTGACTCCGAGGTTTGGATGAGATCGTATAAGGACATTTTGAGAGGAGATTGGTGTAATTGTTTGAGCATGGTGTGATGTGTGACGCCATCAGAAATGGGGTATGCGGGGCCGTAGATAGTTATCTTGATATGGGTGTAGATGGTATGTTGGGTATAGGATTAGTTGATGGGTCAACTACCTTTTCTTTTCCCTTTTGCGCACATGTAGTGACGTGTACCATGTTGATTTTAGGGGAGTTGGAAAATGGACAAGGTGTAGGGTGAGTGGTATAACGACACGATGGGCAAAAACCTACTGGAGGAGAAAGCCTTGTGAGGTGAGCTGGGTGTAACGACATTTGGGTGGAGGCATGGAAATTTCTCTGATGTGAACCATGTAAATTTCGAATGTCGGAGATGGAAAGAAAGGTCGTGGTAGTGAAGATGGAGGTTGTGGTATAGGTGTATGAGGAAGGTGTGAAGAAGGTGGCGAGGGTGAAATAGGTTCATCATCCAGGAGGTCATTGTCATCAAAATTAGGGTCAAAAGGACATAATTGAATGAGGGCATCCTTTAGACCCTTAAAGTTCTCAACATCATGTCCTGGCACATGATGGTAAGCGCAAATTTTAGTATCATCAAACCCTTCTGGTTTAGGTTTAAGAGGGTCATAAGGTCTAAGAGGAGGGAGGGTGATAGCAGAGCTTTCAGGAGATTAGCCAAGATGGTAGCATATGATCCCACCAGTGGATCACAATGTGAAGTGAAAGTAGGTTTGGTTGGAAGATTGGGTAGTTGTGGTGGTATTTGAGGTGGCGTAGTCATGTATTTGGGTTGTACTTTCTTTGGTGTAGGTGCAGAACGAGAAAGAGGGTAAGTGTAACCACCTCTTTGGAAGTTAACAACTTTTTCAATTTTTGGTTCTTTTTCTTAGGTAGAGGTGTAGGGGGAGCACGTGATGTAGATGTCAAGGAAGATGGTGGGAGAGGACGAGTGACCCAAGGGGACAATTGAGGTGCAGCGGTGGGCATTGGTCGAGGTCGAGAGGGAGGTATAGGTAAGGTGGAAGAAAATTTCATAGGTAGTGAAGGAGGTATAGAAGGTAATGGTGGTATAGGAGGTAAAGAAGTTATCGATGGTGATGAAGGATGTAAGGCTCGTCTAGGTAGAGCTGCAGATTGTGGTGAAGGGGTCAAGGAATTTTAGGTCTACCCAGGAGAGAGTAGATTTTGTTAAGGTAGAGGGGTGAGGTCCCAAGATAGATGGTAGGGTGAATGTGATAAAGGTGTAGTTGGTGAGGTCGGTGCATGCAGATTAGAAGGTTGGGATTTTCATTTAGGTTGAGGGTTTGGTTCAATAGGTATATGGGAAGATGTGGTCAAGTGTATCCTGATAGGAGGATGTGTAAGGTTTGATGTGGGTGTGACCCCTAGAACACTAGTGGGTTTAGACATAAGAGATGGTGTTGGAACATGTCGGCTAGTAGGTAGAGAGGCGGGTATAGATGAGGATGATGTAATAGAAGATGTATTGAGAGTTATGTTCATGTGCGGTTTGGGTTGTTGAAACTTCTTCAGATAAATGGTAGAAGTGTCAGTGGAAGATGATTGCATTTGGGTCAAGACTAGGAGTAAGAGATGCCCCCAAAGTGAAGACCTATCAACATAGTCCAGGTGGTCACCAAACGTGAGAATGGCACTGTGGTAGATGAGGTGGATGTGGAGCGAGTGGTGATTCCCATAAAATATGTGTCGAGAAATAGGGAATTCACTGGATTTGGCCTCTGTAGGTAAGAGAGCCAAAAGTAGGTCCGCAAGATCTTGGGTAGCTGATGGAGAATGGTCACCGAGTGGCAACGACAAATCTATTGGATCCTAAATAGGTGGAGAAGACAATGGGTACTCCTTTGTGGGTGGAGGAGGTACAATTGGTAGTGGCTCACTGGGTAGGGAAGCTGAAGGGGAAATGATATCGGTGCTAACAAGAGACTCCTCCACAGGTGTATCGGGGAGGTGAAGGGATTTCCTCTATGGGTAGAGGAACGGATAAAGTAGGTTCCTGTGTGGGTAGAGGATTTTGGGCTAGGATTTCCTCGATGGAGGGGATAGGAGATATTTGGGAATCAAGTGGTAAGTCAGTAAAGATAACATGTACCTCACGTGTATTACTTTCGTTGTGTGAGGCATCACCAGTTTGATCATTAGATGGGGAATGGTTAGGGAATGGTTTCTTGAATATATGAAGGTCTTGATTGGCAGGTGCATTAGGGTTATCCAGGACTAACTTGCCACTCTCAAGCATTCCTTGAATAATGTTTTTAAAGGTGATACAATTGCTATCACTGTGACCATTTACCCGGTGATAGTTATAATAGTCATTTTCCTTAAACTAACCTGGTATGGGGCGAGAGGGATCAAAACCAGTATGTGGTTTGATAGGAGGAAGGGTGATGGCATTAGCTTTAATAAGATTTTCTAAAACAGATGAATATGGTTCCCTAATTGAGGTATATTTCTTTTGTTTTATACGAATTGGAAGGTTTGGACCGGTGACAGATTGGATGAAGGTTTAGCATGATTGGATGGATGAGTAGGGCCAACCTTAAGTACCACTGCGTTGGTAGTTCCCTTGGATTTGGAATAACTCATCTGAGGTTTCAAGGAAGAGGAAGTATTGTGTGATTTAAACGAGGAGTTCTTGTTTTGTAATTGTATCTTCTTCTCTTCAATGGCACAAATTTCAAGTTTACGTGCCATGGTGAAAGCCTCATCAAATGTTTGGAAGGTTTGCACTGTAAGGTAGGTGAAATATGTCTAGCACCAGGCTCGTGTGAAGATCTCTATGAGTTCAATTTGTGGTAATTGGAAAGTGAGTTTGTTGATTAGGCTACGCCAATGAGTGACGAAATTTGCTAAGATTCATCTTCATATTGACGCGTAGAATAAATATTGGTCATGGTAACCTTCTTGACGACGTTAATTGAAAAATGATCTAAGAAGGCTTGGGCTATTTGGTTGAATGAGAAGATGGAATGTCTAGGTAATCCACTATACCGGTCAATCTTTGGACCGATTAGGGACATGGGAAAGGTTCACAAAAGCAAAGCATCATCATGGGAAATTAAGTAACATCCATGTTTGAAAAATTGCAAATGTTGTTGCGGATCTTCCTTACTGTTAAAGCGGTTAAACTTAGGCATCTCCTAGTGTACGGGTTATGGGTGAATGGGAATGGATGGGTAATAGGCTCGGTAAAAATCTCGTCATAGGTGAGAGAATTGTGGGAGCCATAAAAAAATGCTTCTAATGTATGCATCTTGTCCATCATTAACTTGATAAAGTCATTGTTAGGTTGTGAAGATTGGGTACCCCCCGGAGTGAAAGGAGGTTGTTGTTGGACATATAAAGAATACCACATTCTAGAGTATGGTGATAAGGATGTGGGAATTGAGAGACAGACATAGAGGGTATATACCTAGATTGAATGACTGATGAAACAGGAGGTGGATGGTAATAGGTGTGTGAGGGTGGGACACTCATAGTGACCCTGGTAGAGATGGGAGGTAGAGATTGGGGAATAGAAAGGACAACATTTTGAAATGGGGTAGAGGTTACGACACCAAGAGTGGCAGCGTTGTGACTAGTATATATGAGACAACGGTGTGGATGATGCTATGTTCATGGTGGTGGATGAAGGTATGGTGGAGAGCTGCGGGTCTATAGAGGTAGCAGAGATGCGGTGGTCAAATCTAGCGTGGGACCTAGCTATGACACTGCCTTTGGTGATAAAATGGGTAAGGTCACCATGGTAGGAGGTGGAACCAAGGTGGAAGCGATCATTAGGGATGGAGATAAGGATATGGGCATGCCATAGATCAATTGACTGAGGCATCTTAAGTGGAGGCATGGGTGAGGTAGTGGCTCAAAGCAGTGGGATTCTGATCCAGGAGTCGTGTGAACTCTGTGTCACTGTAGGAATGGTGATAGGTTGATTAGGATCCATGGATGATGAGATGGAAGGTGGTGAAGGACTAGGTGATGAAGGGCTAGGTGGGAGTGATAGTCGACTAGCGTGAAATATGAGGGCACTTACCTAACTACAGGTCAACACCATGTGGATAGGAACTGATTTGGTGAGACTGTATTATGTTTGAATGGCATAGAACACAACAGAACTAGGAAAACAATCAATGGTGAGTGAACTAGGTCAGCTGGTGAGCTATAAAACAACATAGGGTGGTGACACTTGGTTCAATTAAACCGATCTTGCTAGGCTTAACCGAGTGCGATTCTTATGAAAAACTAACAGTCTGTTAAATGATGGTCCTAGACTGACAATTTTCGCACCGGATGAGACGTAAGGTGATTGTGATTGAAGTAACGACGATATGAAAGGTGATAGGAGCCTTTTACAGCTCAGAAAGTGAAATAGGTGTCCTTTGGATAGGTATCTAAAAAGACTTTAGATCGACACCTTTGGTTGGGTTGAACCGATGCCAGTTGGAATGTAACTGGGGACGGTTAAAGATAACCGTAGCCAGTTACTATGAAATTGAAATAGAGAATAAGAAAGATGGTTGTGATTTAAAAATCTGGTGTTGAATCAAACCCAGAAGTTTGAGAATGATGTAGATGTGGTCCAGGCACACTCAGGTGAAGTCAGAATACACCGACTATGATTAGGAGTGTGCAAGGAAAGACAAAACTAATGATCGAAAGATCTCACCTCAAAACACAAATCAAGCAGAACACCAAGAAAGAATGTTCCTAGAATGCCTATTCTATTACGTTTGTTCAGATTATGCTATTTGTATGGGTGACTATTATGAAACGAGAACAATATAATTTCTTGGTGAGGAAGGCTTCCTACAAATAAATAATTCTAAAGGGTGAGGTTACAGGAATGTTATGGTGGGGTGGGCTTCGCTCGAAGTATAACTCGGCTGAGCAATGCGGTGGGTGCCCACCTTTGTATGCCGTGATCGTGTGATCACCTACAACTTCTTCTAGGTAGGATGTTGTTTAAGAATGTATGTATTTTGAATTTTTTTGGTTTGGTAAAACTCAGAGAAAGATAAAAAGATAAAAGTGCTTTTCTACGATTTGTTTTTCAACCATCAGTTGGTCATGACTTCCAGCATATAGGTTGCCCTCAATTAATGTGAGCTAATGCAACAAATCAGAATGGAATGCACTTGTTTTAAACCCAAATCAAAAGTATGATATTTGATGACAAAATAGATGAACAAGAAGAGGGATGCTCTTTCACTAAAATGCAAAAGAACAAGAATAAGAAGGTTCTTTTTAAATACACCAAAAGAAATGTGTCTTTCGGAGCAAGTAGAAAGAAGAGAATGTTACCAAAGAGAAAGTCTTAATGTGAATGCTACTAGAAGGAAAAAAACACACATAATTTTTCACCTAGGAATGAAGAAAGATGCAAGGAACCCCGAATAGGTACCACCAAGGGCGAGCCAAAATGTTTCACCTGATTTCTTAGTTTTTGAGAAGTACTTGATGAAATAGACAAGGTAAAGGTGGTAAGAGGAATACCTGATTTGAGATGGTTGAAGGTTGTATGCGCATGTATCTGAATTCCGAATCAAAGTGATTGTGAGACCTTCCTTTTGGCTAGGAGGAACTACCTGTATAAGAACCAAAACAAGACCACAAAAGAGAGTTAAACAATATATGCAGTGGACTGCCTAGCATATGCTAGATCTCGGAAGTGCGATACTTCCTAGATGGCTTTCAATCCATTATTTAAGACAATTCAATGCTGAAATAAAGTAAATATTGTCCTAATATAGTTTAATATGATTTAGGCATCTCATACAAAGCGCAAAGGTAGGCTAGATCTAGTCTACCAGGCTAAGCTAGAAGGAGATCCGGAGGTCAAGTGGGTTGGTTACAGGTGAATCTGAGCTAACAGGCTAGGTTAGATACAGATCTGAAGGTCAAATAGGTGTTCAAGTAGGTATATGTCAGAACAAGTTTTTATTCTGGCAGAGATCAGGTGACATAGAGACCAACCACGGTTTTATAAAATCGATGAGCAGTTTCATGTAACCGCAATAGTTAGGGAGAACCAACGACGGTTAAGTTGGGGTTGGTGGAATCACACAGTATAGGTTTTTGGAGTTTTGGGGAAAAAGTGGAGTGGATAGAAGGTGGGGATTGATCACAGAGGGGGTGTAGATATGGTGTGAAGTTCTGAGACTGTTGAGGAGGTCCAAATAGTAAATTGGGCCAAGTCTTAAGATGATTGGGTATGGAAGGTGGTTGCAACTGGAGAGAGGGAATGGGCTGGGGGTAAAAGACTAGGTTCCTTTACCACAAATACTACAGATGATGATAAGAAAATGAAATAGATGGGAGTAGGATACTTACTCTTCTGTGAGGTACTAGTCTAAAGAAGAATGAAGAAGTTGCTGCGTTGGAGGATGTTGGGAAGAAAGTTTCACTGTTGTGCCAAAGTATTTGGTTTCCTTTGTTGATCACAAATCAATCTTCATTCGATGTCACGTCTAAAGAGATCAAACTCGAGATCAAATTTTTTCCAACAACAACAACCCGTATTACAAAGCTATAAATGGGTCTAAATAGGCCATTTGGTCCATTCTAGTATAACCGACATCGGTTTAGGGTGAACCGACATCGGTTTAGGGAAAACTAACATCGGTTTGGGTGAGATATCTCGGGTTGTTCAAAAGTTTCCTGGGAATTTGTTCCACCATTTGATAAGGGTCTCTTATTTTCCTCGGTGTGGCCCGCCTTAGGAGGCTTTTAAATGTGAGGTGAGGGGATGGGTCTAATGTTAGGTTTTATTTAGGCCATTGGTTTAGGGTTTAGGTTAATGGGTCAAATGATGGGGGTGGTTAGGTGAGGTGCATTTAATAAAGGCAATTATATTAAATAGGTGTGTGAGGGTAGTGAATGAATTTAATGTAAATAATTAAATTAATATGTGTGTGGGTAAAAGGTTATTAACTTAATTAAAATAATTAAATTAATATGTATGGAGGTAAATGGCATTAATTTAATTAAAGTAATTAAATTAAAATGTGTGGGATGTAGGAGGTAGGTGATAAGGTGTTGAGGATGAGGAAGTGATTATAGGGTTGTGCTAGGGGACCAAGGTGATTACGACACAATTTTGGTGTCTACAATTATAAAATAGATTTAGGTGATTCGATAATGTAATGCCTATAAAGGTGGCCAATGCTCTTGGAATCACCTTGACATGTGCTAGTTTCTCATGTTACTCCATGAAATCAAATGAGGTCCCACTTGTGGGAAAGATAAATGATACATAGGTGGCTCTTGTCAAATTTCTAGATAAGAAGGTGTCAATGACTATCTTGGTGTCAAACATTCTGAATTCATTTGGAATATTTTTAAGTAGAAGCTTCTGTCAAAACATGGGAGGATAAATCCAGAGGAATTGGTCTTCTAGAACCATTCCGATTAATTGAGATATGAAGAAGTTCCTTCCTATGAAAAATATGAAATATAAGGTACAAAATTAAGGAAATCCAAGAGCTAACCTCTTGTACCAAGATAGTGGGAAGATGAACCATTTTGTAAAAACCGAAGAGGAGGATGAGATTCTCACCTTGATAGGATCAATCATTCCTTTATGAGTGGGTATTGATCTGTAAGAAGTGTGGAGAAATTTTGAGTTGCAAGAGGGTAGCCCCAAGTGTCTGGATGATGTGAATCATGAAGAAGAGGAAGTGGCTCTGGATAAATTTCAAGCAAATAAATCAGTGACCTATTTCCCTATAATGACGAGGTGTTATTGTTCCCATTTGAAGATGAATATTCTCTTGATCATGTCATAAATGAAAAATAAATGTCAACTTGTGATGATCCTTTGAAAGGTTTGAAAGAAGAATCCATGCAAGAAATTCTAAGGATTGCAGAAGAAACAGAAGACCCTCATCTCAACCTTGAACTATTGATGCAAGCCATGGATTTGTAAGACATGTATGAATCCAATTCTGAATTCTCGGCCAATTTGAAAATTGGTCATGATGAAATTAAGCAAGGTGGAAAATATGGTGTCCCTTCCGAGAAAATGATTGATGAATGTAATGATGAAATTGAAGTCTTCTCTTTCCCATTTGAAGAAGAAGATTCTCTCTATGATGAAAAATTTGAAACAAAGAGTTTTAGTTCCTTTGATGATGAATCCTCCCATAGAAAATAAGTAGTGAAATGCAATGAGATTCGGGATGATGAAGTAATTCTTCCAAATGGTTTCCTTGAATTTAAAAATGAAGATTCCTCAAATGGCAGTGATGATGAACTCTCAAACATTTTGAAGGAGTCCTTGATAGAAATATTGAAAGCTATAGAAGGAACTGAATATCCCGAGATAAGTGTTGACCTCTTGACTCATGTTATGGAAATACAAGATTGGTATGAGGTTATTTATGATTCTTCACTCAATTTCAAAACATCTCATAATGAAATGGAAGAAAAATATGAATTCAAGGTCTCGATGTTTTTTTTGTCAATATACGTGAATGTGGGAAAGAAGAAAACTCGGGATATTTGAGAAATCCAAACAAAAATGAGCCACAGGGCGATGATGAGATGCTAAATGAGAAATCAACAATTTTGGTGAACACGAAGGTTGTTGAGTTGTGGAGCTCAATTACTTCGGATTAGCATGCAATGAGAAACTTGCTGGAAAACACAGTAACTATCATCACTTAAGGAGGGATTGACATCAATCACCTATGAATGACATCATTCAATCAAGGAGGAACCGACATCAGTTACCTATGTGGGAGTTTTTAAATTAACTCTCGGTAATTAGATCTATTTTTAGCATTAAAGTAGATCTAAAAATTGTAATTGCATGGCTAAGTTCCCTAAGTTTATATACACCTATATAAGCATGAAAGCCAGGGTTTAGAAGTAAGAATTAAGAAGAAATTGCAAAATTTGGTGAGAGAGAATTCTTGGAGAAGAAGAAAAAGCTTGAGTGAAAGAAATTATTGTACATATGAGAGGTGTGGAAGATTGTAAATCTTCAATTGTATATCTTGTGAAAGCTTTGGATAATAGATTGGATTGTTTCTTGGTGGATGTAGCCCACACTAGGTGAACCACATTAAATCTGGTGTTGATTTATGTCTTTTGTTTTATGTATTTCTTCTGGTAGAATATCCACTTTTATTTGCATATATGCTTAGATCGATATATTATTTGTACAACAGCAGGTGCTAACCCCAACAATTTGGTATTAGATATTTGTTATAGGGTTTTGTGTGTTGATAGATTTACTCATAGAGGATTTTCTATTGAGTGGGAGCTATAGTAATGGAAGAAAAAAAAATACAAGGTAGAGAATTTTGATGGAAAAAATTATCAATTATGGAAAATGAAGATTGAGGATTATACGTAGTAAAGAGACTTGTATTTACCATTGGATGAGAATTCTAGACCTACGAAAATGACTGATGAAGAATGGAATATTATTGATAGAAAGGCTTTGGGATCTATAAGATCGAGTCGACAACATCCATGGCTTCCAATATTATAGAAGAGACCTCTTCGGTAGGGTTGATGAAATCTCTTGCTAATTTATATGAAAACGTAGTGCTTCAAATAAAGTTTATTTGATGAAGAAACTATTTAGTTCTAAGATGCATGAAGGTGGATATGCATCTAGTCATTTGAATTCTTTTAGATCTATTGTAAATCGAGTTTAAAATCAATTGATATTCCGTTTGATGGTGAAGTGAAAGAATTTTTATTCTTATTGTCTTTTCGATGTTGGTACTGATTTAATCTCCTTCACAACTTTAGTAGCATCATGGATTTTACAAGACACTCAGAGGTAAATAAATGATTTATATGTCATTTTGTAGCCGGGGAAGAAATTTATCTGACTTGTTAGCACTCAGGCTTTGAAGAAGTGGGTAGCACCTTGAAAGGATTTTGATCTAATCCTCACTATTTTAGGTTGTGCCTTTCAACCAAGGTAAGAGAACCTATATTTCAGCCTCTGTTTTGTGAAGGAGGTGGAGATATCCTTATACTATGCATATTGTATGGATATGGCCTTGGGAAAACATGATCAATTTTCCATTATTCAAACTCAATAGAGCTATCACTACTAAATGATGGAAATGCTTTCAAGACAAGGTTGAGGCTGCTAGAGACATGGTATGATCCTGATTTTCTTTGTGCATTTTTGTAAATGGATTGTATTCCTTTGTTGACACATAATGCAATGCAGGGGTAGTATGGGGTAGGATTAGTTATTCTAAATGAAAATTTTGGTGGGAGATTTTAGACAAGACTAACTAGAATTTACCAGATTCTTTGAGGACCTTTGTAAGAAATTTGTAACACCTAAACAATAGAATGCTTCAAAGGGGTTAAGGTACTCCTTCAACCAAGATATGTGCACCAAATGGATGCCCAGATCTACACTCTTACACACAATCTTTGACAACCTGCCACAAAATATTGAAGCAGATGAACAAACAAAGTATCCAGAAATATCTATTTTATCATGACCTAAGGTGCACCCAAAGGTTTACAAACAATCTCAGAATTTAAGGAAGGTAAAGTGATTTTAAATCTATTTATCTCTTTATCAGATGAAAGCTCTTCTTAATGTGAGACTACAGATGCCACTAAACTATCAACAAGAAATGAGACCATGTAAGATCAAGAGAGATTTTAAACACAAAATTGCAACAGGAGCAAGAAACACAAATTGAAAACATTCTGAAACATAAGTGCATGTAATTTTGCCAAAAGAAAACACAGAATAATCCGAGAATGACCAAATTTATTAGTAAGGGAATGTTATAAGAACAATATCAGAGCTTGTTGATGGATTTACAACTGAAACCAACTCAACATGATACAAATCTGATGCAAAAAGGAATTAGAAATGGTTCTTAGGAGGTTTCTTAGAGAATGGGCTTCTTCCCAGATTTTCTCGTGAAATTCTAAGTTTCTCCAACATTTTACATGTCTCAAAACATGCATTATATAACTTTTAATTACATTTGATCCTTCTTTCCCAAGAAAAGAATATGCCCAACATCAAGTTTGTTACAAAATTCCAACATGATTCACAGATAGGGACATTTAACAAATTTGCAACAAGAGTTGTCAGTGTTTCTAAAATGGTGAATCATTACAAATCCTTCATCATTATCCATTGTGGAGGCACATTTTTCATTCTCCAAGCATGCAGACCCCTTTCATTTCATCATTTCATCCTTATCATTCCAAAATTTGATTTTGTAACTTTATAGTTTGATATTTCACATTTTACACGGGCTTGAGTAAAAATTTATTTCAAAAACACCTCAAATCTACAAATTAATCCCTAAAACCACTTGCATTGATCTTTGTAGGCACAAAGGACACAAATTCACCAAAAATTTGATGAAAAATGATGCAAAATTTGCATCTCCAAGTTTCCGGAGCAAAAATGGTGGCCAAAAATGAAAATGTATAGTTACCCTTGATCTGCTCTTTCTCCTTCAATCTGGGCCCTCCACATGTCAAAATATGATTGGGAATGAATTTGGGCTCACTTTTTGACCTTTTAACATTTTTGGAAAAATGGAAAAAATTTACCTTTTCTTCGCCCCTCCGCCCTTGAAATTTGGTGATGACACGTGGCATATGGTGGGTCCCATTGAAATCGTGGCTCCATTCTGCGCATTTTGACCTTTTTGAATTTTTGAATTTTTTTACTTTTTGCCCCATGGGCCCACACCTCCACCTTTTCCCTTGACACGTGTCAGCCTCTCTATCGCTGAGGATTTGTGGGCTTATTTCATGTTTTAACCTCTTTTTTCGCCGAGGGAATTTTTTCTCATTTCTCCCCGTGGGCCCATGCCTTTGATTCCATCCTTGCCACGTGTCGGTCACTGGTTCATCGCGGAGCCACACCTCAAATTTCCACACTAAGTCCTTTTGCAAAAAAGGAAAAATTTCCCTATTTCTCTCGGCGGCCCGCCGACCCGCTCTGCCCACCACGTGTCTCCTTGTGGTTCGTTTGGCGGACCCGCACTTCAAACTTCCATTTTAACTCCCTTTACAAAAAGGGAAAAATTCCCTTTTGCCTCCACCGGCCCACCGACCCGCTCTACCCTCTACGCCTGCCACGTGTCCTCCCCTTGCTCCATTGCGGACCCACGGCCCTTTCCTCACCCTTTGTCCCTTTCGCCAAAAAAGGAAAAAAATGCCTAAGTTCTCTGCCAGCCTCCCACTCCACCTTCGCGTGAGAATGTGACACGTGTCCTCCTACAGAGTTGCGGGGAAATTGTGAATTTTTTCCCAAAGCCAAAAAATGCTAAGTTTTTTAAACAGACCCACCGATCCTTGTCCAACCAAAAGCGGCCACATATGAGGCATCATTTGAGCTTAATTTTGATGGGCAAATGACACTTATACGACTGTCAAAAAAACACAGAATTTACCAGAGATGCCCGAATTTGATTTTTTCTTCGTGGGTGAAGGATTTTTTGGTCAAAAAATAAAGGGAATGCGTTTAAAGCAATTTTCAACCATGGAAAAATATTTTTGAGGAAAAAATGCAAAAAATGAACAAACCAGAGCTCCATAGGCCAAGAAAAAGGAAAAAATGATAGAGGCCCGTGGATTTGGAAATTTAGGGCACAATGTAAGGCATACATGTATTTTTCTTTCAAAATGGGGCAAAATAATAAGTTTGTGAGCCTTTGAAAGCATTCAATCTGGATGGGGAAACTTGCAGACCACCAAACTCGAAGAAAAACATTTTTAGAGCATGTAGAACAAAGGGGAAAGATGGGAAAATAACAAAGGATCAAAATGGACACCAACACCGATAGTTGGGATAACTTGGTAATGGTTGTTAATATAGTCTTGAATGAAGAAATTCATAGGAAGAGTATAGATGAATAATCATCTAGGAATGTTTTGAATGTAGAAAGTAGAGGCAAGCAAAATGAGAGATCCAAGAGTAAGAGTAATGAGAAATCAAATTCAAGGGATAATAGATCTAAATCAAGAAGTAAGGGAATTACTTGTTGGAAATGTGGAAAGAAAGGACATGCGAAAAGAAACATTTTTGGTCAAAGGATAAAGAAAACCAACAACCAGACAAAGGTAAAGAAAAAAATCTTGCTATAACAAAGGTAATTCAAGATGCTCTTATTCTCTCTTTAGCTAATAGAATTGAATCATGGGTTTTAGATTCAGGAGCTTCTTTCCATGTAACCCCTAACAAGGGTTATTTATGAAATTATTTCCATGGAAATTTTGGGCATGTTTATTTGGGTGATGATGAACCTTGAAGTATTAATGGAAAACGAAAAATTCATCTAAAATTACAGAATGAAAATACATGGGTATTGAAATATGTGAGGCATGTGCCAAACCTCAGGAGGAATCTTATTTCGTGCCCAAGTACAACTAGGTGAATTTGGTTACATGGTTACTTTTATAGGAGACTCTTGGAAAGTCACCAAGGGTGCTCTTGTTGTGGCAAGATGTAAGAAGGTAGGAACATTATATTTATCTACGTATTATCGATTCCTTTTCGCATTATCTACTTCAAATTTAGATGCATGCATGTGGTATAATTAGTTGGGCCATATGAGTCAAAAAGGAATGTAGATCTTAAAGGCTAAGGGTAAGTTATCAAATTTGAAAGATTTAGATCTTGATTTATGTGAGCATTGTGTCTTTGGAAATAAAAAGAGAGTGAGATTTCTCAAAGTTAGGGAAATTAAGGAGCAGAAATTGGAACACGTACACTCGGATGTGTGGGGACCAGTTCAAGTAGCTTTTCATGGAGGATCCCAGTATTATGTTACTTTCATTGATGATGCTACAAAGAAGGTATGGGTTTATTATTTTAAAAGTAAATGTGATGTTTTTAGACTTTTAAAAGATGGAAAGACCTTGTTGAGAATGAATCAAATTTAAAGTTAAAGTGCCTTAGATCGACAATGATGGTGAATCTTTGTAGAAAGGATTTTAATGATTATTTTTCGGTGAATAGGATACATAGAGAAAGAACAGTTCCAAGAACATCACAGGAGAATGGTGTTGCAGAAAGAATGAATAGGAAAATCATGGAATGTTTAGAGGTATGAGGATACATTTTGGATTGGCCTTGCGATTGGGTAGAAGCGATTGATCTGATAATTTATTTGATTAACAGGGCATTCAAGTTCAATAGATGGAGGAATACCGGAAGAAGCTTGGATTGGAAAAGAGGTAGATATTTATTTTCTTAAATTTTTTGGTTGAGACGATTTAATGTATGTTGATAAGGAAAAAAGAAAAAAGTTGGATGCAAAATCCAAGAGATGCGCTTTCATTGGTTATGGATCTAGTGATTTTGGATTCCATTTTTGGGATTTAGATAATTCTAAAATTATTAGGAGTCATGATGTTGAATAAAATAAAAAGAGAATGTATAGGGATCAATTTTTGGTACTCAAGGATGAATTATTTGAGAATTTTGTGAATGAAAATGAAATCTTAGATTTAAAAGTAATATTGACATGGTTACACAGTAACTAGTGTCAGTGAAACTGAACGACATTGGTCATCGAAGCTGGTATCGGTTATAGGAGATCAAACCGACATCGTTAGAAGAAGCGATGTCACCTGAGGGACCAGCGTCGGTCATTGACATATTTGGATACAAATGTCCAAGAGGTCAGATTGAGCCTCCGGTACCCCAAACTCCTGTGAGAAGGTCACAAAGGGTAAGTAAACCTCCAGAAATATTTACACCTTCTCTATTTTATTTATTATTGACTAATAATGGTGAACTAGAGATTTTTAATAAGCAATGTAGAATAAGACCCACATACAGTGAGAGCATGACATGGATGAGGAGATGGACTCCTTGGAATAGAACAGACTTGGGATTTGGTTAAGTTTCTAGTAGGTAAGAGAACATTGCAGAACAAGTGGGTTTATAGGATCAAAGAAGAAGAGGGTGGACAAAAAAGGTACAAGGCAAGGCTTGTAGGAAAGGAATTTGTACGAAAATTAGATATTGACTTTGGTGAAATATTTTATTTTGTTGTAAAGATGAATTCTATTCATATTGTATCGAGTTTAGTTGTAGTAGAGGATTTTCATTTAGAACAACTATATGTTAAGACAAATTTCCTTCATGGTGATTTGGATGAAGAGATTTATATGCAGCGATTGCTTAGGTATGAAGTCGAGGGTAAGGAGAAATTAGTGCGGAGTTGAAAAAGACCCTATATGGGCTCAATTAAGCTCTAAGAAAATGGTACATGTTGTTTGATAGTTTTATGCACGAGCATGGTTACTTGAGATTTAAGTCGACCATTGTGTTTATTTCAAAAGGATTGAAAATGGGAGCTATATTATTTTGTTCTTGTATGTGGATGATATGCTTATTGCAGGATCTAGTATTTAGCACATTGGAGAGCTTAAGGGAAAGCTAGCTCACACATTTTCTATGAAGGATTTAGGAGCTAAAAAAAAGAATCAGTGGCATGCAAATACACAGAGATAGGATGAACAAGAAATTGTATTTGTCTCAGGAGGATTATATCTACAGGGTGATAGAAAGGTTCAAGATGTAGAATGCAAAACCTATTAGTACACCTATGGTTGGACACTTCAAATTCAACGAGAGATTAGTGTCCATCATCACATGAGGGAGGTCAAATACATGACATGAGTGCCATATGCTTTATCAAGTTGGAGTCTCATGTATGTTATGGTTTGTACTAGACTAGACATTGCACACGAGGCAGTGGGAGTTGTGATTAGATATATGACTAATATAATTAAAGAGCATTGGAAAGCAATCCAATGGATACTTAGGTACTTGAAAGGGACATCTAGCATGTAGTTATGCTATGGAGGTTCAGATATTTTATTATGTGGCTATGTTGATTCGGATATGGCTAGAGATCTGGATGGTAAGAGGAGCACTACTGGATATATTTTCATAGTAGGTGGGATGATAGTTAGCTAGATTTCAAGATTGCAGAAGGTTGTGGCTTTGTCTACTATAGAGGTAGAGTATGTTGCAACTACAAAGGCTAGAAAGGAGATGATATGGATGAGTAGGTTCATGGAAGAGTTGGGAAAGGAGCAAGATGATAGAAAATTATTTAGTGATAGTCGAGTGTAATTCATTTGGTAAATAACTCAACGTTTCATTTGAGAATAAAACACATTTAGTTGAGGTATCACTTCATATGGAAGGTATTGGAGGATGGATAGTTGAATCTGGAAAAGATTCATATGAGCGAACCCTGCGGATATGCTAACAAAGCCATTAGTAAAGGATAAGTTTGAGCTACACTCCACTTTTGTTGGTCTTTGAGTTTGAGAGTTGAAGAGGAAGAAACAAAGCTAAGGAAGGATCCAAGAATGATGCTTTATAGGTATGGTGTAGTAATTAATCTCCAAGTGGGAGATTGTTGAGTTGTGGAGATCAATTACTTTGGATTAGCATGTAATGATAATTTTTTTGGAAAACATAATAAGCTGTCATTGGTTAAGGAAGGAATGTCATCGGTCAAGCAAGGAGGAACAAAATTCGGTTAGGGGTAACCAAAATTGGTTACTTGTGTGGCAGTGTTTTAATTAAATATCAGGAATTAGATCTATTTTTAGCATTAACGAATATCTATTGATTGTAATTGCATGGCTAAGAGCCCTAAGTTTATATACACCTATATAAGCATGAAAGATAGGGTTTATAAGTAAGAATTAATAAGAACTTGAAAATTTTGGTGAGAGAGAGAGTTCTTAGAGAAAAAGCAAAATATTGAGTGAAATAAAGTATTGAACATCTGAGAAGTGTGGAAGGTAGTAAATCTTCAATTGTATATCTTGTCAAAGCTTTGGATCATAGATTAGCTTTTTTCTTGGTGGACGTAGCCCACACTGGGTGAACCACATTAAATCTAGTCTTGATTTATGTTTCTTGTTTTGTGTATTTCTTTTGGTAAAATATCCACTTTTATTTGTAATTATTCTTAGATCGATATATTATCTGCATACAATCGGTGTGCTAACCCCAACAAAGGCAATTTGCACTCTGAAACTGATTTCAAAGATAATAAAAGCAATGGAATTTTTGAATGAAGCTATGAGCATCAAAAATATCACGTAGGCTCACTCCTCCCAAGTATACAAAAATTTATGAAAGCCCATGGATTTCATAAGAAGTTGAGGAAATGAGGCTACTTCCTTGAACCAGTCAATGGCTTCACGGAACATCATCTCTTAGTATTACCCCTCCGGAAGAAACTTATGAAAAGAAAACAATGAAAGTGGGTTATCCCCACATGAATCATAGGTGATTTAGGTTTGTGTTTCTCCCTTTCCCAATTGTGTGTGTTTTCCTTTCCATGTTTTGTGTATTTCCCTTTTGTCTCATGTGGGAGTGTGCTCCTTTCGAGTCTATCATTGTTTCTGTTGAGACTATGTACAACCCAATGGATAAGACATTGGTCCAAATTGTAAAATGAGATTCTGGAGTTCATTCTCATCTTTTCCTCACTTTTTTAATCCAGAATGAATCCCCAAGTGAGAGCCAACTATTGTCATGAGTTTTTGCAAGTGTAATATTCAACTTGGAAACATGAAAAATTTACCCTAGTGTCTAAATTTTGGATTCTAAACCCCTCGGAGAACTCCTTTGAATCAGTTCATCCCCAGTGTCAAGCATATCCCAATCCTTTAAGCTCCCATGTGTGTTGTAATAACATTTTCTAATTGTTAAAAATATTTAAGCATGCTCATGGAGTTTTCCAATTCAATGGTCCTCAAGATAGTTCCTTTAATGACTTAGAAATGGCTATTTTTAGCCTTTCTAAGGCAGGTGTGCATCTTACAAAGTATATTTGAAGGCCCAAATTCACCACAATTGGTATAAAAGAGACATGAAAAATTTTCAAGTTATATAGGGAATTTTAGTAAATCTTTGGAGGTTTAGGAACAAGTTCAGTGAAGGTGGGTTTTGAAGGTGAAGGAGCTTGCACTACAAAAACCTTGAGCTTTAGAAGATGATTCTAGGAGCACCAAAATGAGTTGGAGGTCAAAAAATGATACAAATGGAAATATAATGAAATTACCTACATGGTGATATTTTCATATTTTTCACAACACCCATACATTTCTTTCCACAATTCATTTTTGTGAGGCTCAACCTAAGATCCTAAGAAAGAAGGATATTTTTGAGGGTTTTCAGGCATAATTAGATCATGGGACCCATCCAATTCTTCTCAAAAATTTTTTTATTCAAAATCATATAAATAAGTTCTAAAAAGATCAGGAGAGCTCAGACAACTTCGACTTTAAGGTCATTCCCAAGGTATGCTCTCATAGTTAGAAAAGTTTTTTAGTGCCACGTGTCAGCATGATGTTGAGGATCACTTTTATTACCCTATTTTACCTTTCCCAAGGGGAAAAATGGGACAAAAAAATGTGCCCCTTCCCCATTTGAGCTCTGGACCCACCACATGAACTTGGGAAGCCTTTGTAAGCTCTTTTCACAAGCTTTCTAACCCCGCCTCATGCAATGCATGCTTGCCACTTGTCACCATGAGGCTAGGGAAAAAAATTTTGTGTCCCTTTCATCCATATTCTAAGGGGAAAAGAGAGGGAAAATTCCTCCCCTCCACCCTTCTCCCACATGGTTTCTCACATGACCGAAACTTATCCCCGATACTAAAATTAAGCTCCTCTCCCTCACCCTTCCGAAAATACATGTATGTCACTTGTCCTCATAGGGATAGGGTGAATTTTTGTGTCCCTTTCATCCCCTTTTCAAGAGGACAATGGTGACAAAAAAATACACCCCCATAATAAAAAAATAGAAAGATGAAATTTTTAAGATCTTCCTCCATTTTCTCAAAATCCACCCAGAACTCTGCGCAGGAAAATTTTCAAGAATTTTAACCTCCATTATTATTCCTCCATTCCTCCCTCCATGTTTTCATAATTTCAGAAAAAATAATTCATGAATTTTTCATTTTTTCAAGCTTTCATGCCGAAATTTTTACAGAATGACTTTGTGCCCTAGATCGAAGAAAAGTTCATATCTCACAACTGTAAACGGATCGAAGTGCTATTTTTACAATATAATTATTTTTGAATCTCGGGGAGAAAGTGAAAACATATTAAATGATTCCCTATATTTTTAATGGTGATAAAACCCTCATTTTTTTCCTTAGCTTTCATTTCTTTAATTTCCCATCATTCTAGTGAAGGGGTTGAGCTAAAAATTTGAACACGAGTCAGGAAGAAAATATATTTCAATGAAGCTGATTTCATCTCAATCTAAGGAGGGAAAGAGAAATTTATAAAAATCTCAGAGACTCCATTAATGGATGCCAAAACACATCATTGAAATGGCAGTGAGGTACCTCATTACTTCCCATGGTTCTAGTGGGCGGAATCTCATGAAAATTTTAGTAGAGCTTTGAAATGGATTATGTAAACTTCTACAAGTGGTTTCACCAAAATATGACATCAGGAAAACCAATTTATATTTTTAGTATGTCCCTACCACATATCTTAGTAAAAATAGTAAGTTCAAGGAAAATTTTGTTTCAGGTATCTCAAAACAATCCTTCATGTGCAAAACATTCAAAATTAGCAAATTTAGAAAAAAAAGCAAAATTGGCAAGGATGGCCACCCATGTCCGACATACTAAAAATAGTCAATGATAAAAACGATCTCAATATGATCACATATGATTTTCTTCTCCATGCCTTTCTTATTCAAGTTTTCGCAAAGGTCAAATTTTCAATTTGCAAGTAAATATCTGCCTTCACGGAGTGCGGTGAGCAATGGTGTCTCAAAATGTGAATACCATATTGGAAGTTCCCATAAATCTCCACCTGTCACTAAGTGGCGACCATATCTATGGAGATCTCATCATGGGAATTGAAATGAAAAATCCATGCTTATGGAGGAGTGTGAGATAAATTGTGACTCATATGTGTTGATTCCCAATTTCGGTCATTAATGTCCTCGGGGTGACAAGATTGTCATGTTGGACTTGTTTAAGAAATTATTTTAGGTTCCCATTCATATGAATTATTATTCAGAAGTAATGGTGGTGTTTCATTGTTTGTAATGTTTGTCTTGAGTAAAATAAGGCATTCTTCATTATTTTCAATGGCATACTCATTAGTTCTCATCATTTACCTTCATATTGTATCCGGGAAATGTGGAAAGGTTCATAATTTCAAAGAGTTTGAAAAAGGGAAAAGAGTTAAAAGGTTCCCAAAGGAGAAAATTTCATTAGAAAAGAATGAAATTTTTTGGAGGGCCATCATGGAGAAATATTTCATCTTCAACTCCTTTGGAGGATATTTTCATCGAAGGTGGGAGCATCCTCGTAGATGCTTTGAAGCATTCATTCTCTTCTCTCTTCATTCTTCCCCCTTTTCTCTACCCCCTTTCTAATCCTTCGTTGTAAATAATAATGACTTTCATCTTATTCATTAAGGTGGCTATAAAATGTGTAATGTAAAATTCTCTTTTGCAATTATAAAAAGGGGACTTATTTTGTCTTTCCTAGAAATACAAAGAGTCACAAGTTGAATAGGGACATGAACAGTCATGTGGGGGGTAGAGGAAGAGTTGCAATGTAAAGCTATAAATTGAGAGAACCTCCTCATTTCAAAGGATGGTTAATCTTGTTTACTAGCTCCCATCCTCTCTCTATAAACAAGTGATCAAGTTTCCTCTATTTATTTTGCACATGTTTCCTCTATCTTCCTCATTGTAAAACTTTCTGAGAATATTAATAAAGATGAAAGGAGTTTCATGCTTTTCTAGATGAGGGAATAAGTGAAACTTTTTGTTCATAATTCCATGTTGTCTTTGTGTTATTATCAAGGTTTTTATTCTTCCTAATGATTTGTTTTGATATGCTCTAATTAATATTTGCAAGTATATGAGTTTTAGTACTTGCAATATTAATCCCCCTCTTGATTTCCCACTCCCATTTTCCCACCTACCTAGAAAATTCCTCCCTTACAAGCAATTGCAAGCATTTTCCGTAGGTGCAGTGGAGTGTGCATGTTGGATCCCCATCCTCTAGGCCATTAATAGATTTACATTTTAGTTCACATAAAATAATGGAGCTTCCATATTCAAGCAGAGGGACCTAGTCCTAAAGAGTTGATGGAAATCCACCTATTTTTCCTATTGAAATTTTTCTCACCAACACCATGCATAATCAAAATAACACATTAATACTTGTAGCAATGATAAATGATAAAATGATAGGTCAAAACCAAGGAAAAGATGAATACTTTGTTGTACAAAGTGGAATGAATGAGACCTGAATGTGAAGATTTGGTAAACAACTTAATCTAAACCTCAAGATGTTTTATTTTTGAAAATGTAACCGAAAATTGTCTCTATTTATAATTGTAAGGTATTTCCCTTATTTGTATGGTTCTAACCTCTTTTGTATGGTATTGTACTACATATTTATGATGGGGTTATAAAAATTTATATGCCCTCATATTTTCTTGAAATATTTTGCAATGTATGTTTCTCAAACTCTCATAACCTAATAATAAGCTATAATGACCTACAATAAGTAGGATCCCTAGACACTTGTAAAACCCTTGAAAAAAGCATTAGATGATAAAAGGATAAATAAGTGAGTGGGTGAGTTATGAAGTGATATTGACATTATTATATAAACTTCCACATGTGAAATGTCATGTGAAGGATGACGATAGGAAGAAAAAATGACACATACAAAGGATGTAGTACCGTATAGGTCATCTAGGACCATATTTCACTATGGCCCTAAGCTTTATAGGATTTTATGGGTAGATAGTGAGATAATATATGAAAATATGGTAAAACTATATGATTCAACCTAAGCATATATTACTACATCACACCTCTCCATGATTAAAAGGTATTCCTTTATTTAGTTTAGGTTCATTGGTGATGATTCATTTACAAAGATTCAACGTATTCAAATCATCATGTGTATGCTTTTCTCATATCCCCTTATTCCCTTTTGAGAGTGTTGTTATTTTCATTTTGGTCTCATGGAGTGTCTCTTATAACTCCTTTACCCATGCTCTTTTTACTTGACTATTTGCATTATTTGTGATGATTTTTTACACTAACTCACCTGCAATTTTAAATAACACATTCACTTCCTTTGTTTCTTACATTTGGAAGGTGTCCATGAGGGAAAAGACCTATTTTTCCGTGATTTTTTTGGTAGAATTATGTAGTTTGAAGATGGAGATTTCCTATTATGGCTCCTTGGCACATGTATCTAGAGCTAAGAAGAGATATTTCATCATTTTTTGGTAAAGAACTACATATTTTATATAGTTCCAAAAAGAGCATATCTTCCTCCCTCTTCCCCTTTTAACATCTCGAGTGTAGGGTATTTATTAGATTCTTTTCATCTAACTCCATGTCATAATATATTTTTTATTTTCTTCTTCATCTCCTTCCTATTTGTAGACAGTAAAATCACGCACTTTGAGTCATTATTTAGTCTCGGTCTTGTACTACTATTCATATGGTTCTTACATTGAAAGAGTAATAATTAACCCATGTCTTTGGCCATTTTACTTTACTTTCTGTCATTAATTTCAATCTTGCACCCGCACTTGCCTAATCTTTTTTGTCATTCTACATTTTTCCTTTTTCTAACTGGGGCACCCAACCAAGACTGGGTGCCCTAAGCACCTTGGTCCCCTCTAGGGCACCCCGATCCTTTTGTAATTTAGTCTCACATTTTGGGAAATTTCTAGCTGTTTGGGATTTCTATCTTTTTGGTGGTTAGCATTTTCGTGGTTAATTACAAAATTAGAACAAGAGAACCATATAAATCTAAAGTTATGTGACAAAAATGAAAGACCAAACACAAAGCATCTACTATCACCATCTAGAGTTACATCCATTAAATGAATTTAAAGCTACATTTGCATCCATATATCTCCATCAAAAGGCACACAAAGCTGGTTCATCTACATCAAAATTCATAGGAGGGGAGTCTATTGTTTCCACTGAGAAAAATTTACTACGTTATACATCTAGTTACTTGTTTGCTACTTCACAAAGTACGAATGATACAAGAGAAACCTAGGGCATTATTTACACACACACACACACACACCTATAACTATATTGGGTCCGAGATGTAGTGTAACAATCAAAGTGATAAGTCCATCAATTTGGAAGATGCGAGATAGTCTAACCCCTTCATATGCATCTTTATAATTTAGGGTTTTGATGCTTTGTCTTGGGTTTTATAGGTGCTTACTCCATCTCCTATTCACAACGACATCTAGTGCAACTCAACGAAATTACTATGATAGGAAGTGAACACATGTGAACATCCATCGACACTAAATAGGAGGTTTTATGGCCATTTCGTAGAGTAGGGTGCCTACGGGAACCCCTATCTATTTCTTGGTGTCCCAGTCCAATCGAATAGCTTAAATCTATGTTTTCTCAAGATGTTATTGATGGGTCATTGTAATTTCCAATCATTTAACCAAAATATTCAATTATTAGTGTCATCCTAAAACCAAGGTTATGTCCTAGGTTGTATGTAATGTAGTTTTTGTGGTGGTTCTTGTTAGGGGTTTTAGTTGTTATTTCTCTCTCATTTCTCTACTACACTACAAAAAGTAAATACAGTTCTAAACTACTGAAAGGAAAGAAAAAATTCAAGAAATGCATCTAATCTACTGAAACAACATTGCTGTAATAAAAATTATTTCAAAGGAAATGCTTAACTGAATTGAAATTCTCACATGAATTGAAATGCTTGCATGAATTAAGATGACACTAAGAAAATATACTAAATCAAGGAAATGTAAAACTACATTCAAATAACCATTCGAATCAAAGTGCTGAAACTTAAACTTATCAGGAATAACGATCATGCATGAAACATCAACCCTCCAATCTCCTCAGTTGAGTGGGAATTTGTCCTCCTTCAAGATTGAGGTACTTAACACCAATGGATACTCAAAACATAATATATTATATTGATTCAAATAATTTCAGAACATGCTTCATCATAAGACTGTAAATAACTATCAAATGATATATAAAATTGTATTGAAAACTACCTAACTACTAACTATGAAATAGTTTCAAGAAGGTGTCTTATAGACACAATCAGTTACAGAACATGCCACAATTATAGGTAACATATTTAACTAAATAAAAACCTCATTAAATCTCAATGACATCTTGCAATATAGCTAAAAACAAGGTCATTATTTGTAGGCTATTATGAGAAAATCCTCTGGCAAAAGACTCGGTCTTATTGATTGTGAATTCCTCAAAATTGGTAGAGAATGTGCTTTATCAACCTACACATATCATCACATTACTCACAAATTTAGTTAGTGGTAATTCCTATAGTCATTAGTTCACTTGAGACAAGATAAGGAAAATGCATCAATCTTACTTAGGATACAACTATCTAGAACATCCCTCATGCATTAATTAACACATTTAGGAGAAAATCAATAGACATATGGATGATATAATAAGTCAATTTATTCACTCATCATCTCCCATGCACTTTACCTTTTACATGTCCTCATGCAAACTCATCTTTTTCCTACTCTTTGTCCAAGATATTTTTCCATATCATACTCCTCGAATTAGTCTACATATTGTTTATTTGTTTCTTTGCACCACTGATTTTCCAAGATAACATTTGCCCATGCTTTGAAACTATCATGAGATTGGGCAAAATTATTCTACCAGGTGGTCATGAGACTGAGGATAAGGGGAGGTCTTACTTGCATGCCAACCCATTCATTACTGGTTTCTTTTGCACCTTTTTTTCCAATTTCGAATGATTTTAACAAGTGCATCACCTCTCCTCATACTCCAATTAAGGTTTTGTAGAGAGATAAATTCCATTCTTTTCAATGGTAAGCTCAAAGTGTCCCACCTTTTGTCACAAAATTTCAGATCTTCATAAAACATTTCTTTGTGCAATAAATCTCAAAGTATAGAACACATTTGGCTAATATCTTTAAAGTATTCTTTCCAATTCCATCTTGATTATATAAGGACCTAAAATCCTTTTTCATGGAGACATCATTGTGGTGGGTAGGCCTAATATAGAAACCAATAGTCTAGGTTGTTTGATTAAAAATATCTATTTTCTCACCCCATACAATCTGGTTCCTAATCAATGATTGAAAACCTTTTAATTAGAACCTTCCCATAGACAAATCGATAAAGAAATCAGGGACATTGGAAACAAACACATTATGAAGGTAGAATTCACACAACAAATTATGTATTTCTAGAGTACTCCCTTGATAAATTTCTAATATTTTTCCATCTGGAGCCTCATGGGGATCTCCACAACATATCCTTTATAGTTATCATGCATTAAATTGTACTTGAAAAAATAAACTATAATCAGAGAGGGCTTCCTATAAGCTATAAGTTTGTAAGAAAGAGGACAAACAAACTCAACAACTGATTCTAATTTCTTCTTAGCATTTGAACCTGACTCAACTTCTTCCTTAAGTTTCTTATTTTCTTAGACCAATTCCTTATTCCAAAGAGAAAATAGATCATAACAGGAGAACAAATCATTCCATGCTTGTAACCCAATATTATTTTTCCTTTTAAACTATCAACTTCTATTTTCAAGACAATTATTTCTCTAAATTTCTCCACGCAGTTTGTTGAAAAAAATAATTTTGCATAGAAAATTGAATATCTTTCATACCTTTTAATTTATTCTTGAGCAACAATGTCATCTTGATATTTCTTCAGAATTTATCTTCATCTAATTCCAGATGACCAACCTCTGTTGCAACAATTTCTTGAGCTCTAGTTTGGGTTTCAAGTGCTACGATTATTTCTAGAGCTATAGACATAGTTTTCAGAGTTTCAACAATGTCTAACATATCATTATTAGGGCACTATTCTTGGGAATATTTGTCATAAATTCATCATCTTTCAATTGTTAACTAAGATAAGACAAAGTACCAACCTCAAAAATCACTTCCAGAATGGGGGTTGAACCCTCATTAAATAGTGCAGACAGAGAAACTTTAGGTTTCTTTATGTACAAGACCTTCTTGGTGTCAATGAAATAACATCATGGGCTGGTAGTGTAATATTTTCCTTAGAAGTTTGAGGCATAGAGGGCTAGTTTTCCTTACTTGTAGATTCTTCCAAAGCCACATTTGAAGGCTAAGGAATTGATTCAAGCTTAGGTTGAACACTGGGAGGTAGTTATGAAGAAAATGGTGTGGGAGCCTTTTTATTTTCTTCTATTTAGAAATCTCCCTGCACTTATCTTCTCTATCTTCCTCTTAGGCCTACAAAAATCCTGATTTATGCATATTAACTGAATGAGCCATGGGTGCTTTAGGAAATATTTACCACCTCCACTCTTGTATTTCTGACCCACCTTAATTACAACCTCTGCAAGATATTCTGGAAGATTAAATTTAAGCTCAGGGTTTGTTCGACCCTTATTCAAATGAGTGATAATTTTCAATGTGTCACCCTAACACCGAGGGTTGTCCATCATAGATTAAATACCTATTCACCAATGTGGAAATTTATTTCAATGACCGAGAAAAATCTCTCGCGTAATACCTTTTTTGAATAGCATGGGAAGTGAGGATTATTTCAAGAATTCATCATAAAAAAATGGTATCAAATCCTTAAGCGGAGCATTAGTTACAATTTAGATCCCAAAATATGTGAGAAAATATATTATAACAAAAATGTGGATATTTATCTCAATTATCTTTCATCTATACGAGAGCATGTCACCTAAAAATTCAACAAAAATTCATCAACTAAATCTTCATCAAAACCCTCAAACTTTCGAATAAATTCTAACCAACCTGAATCGTGGAAGACTTGGGAGATGATAACATTTTACACGAGACTCTAGTTCTGATTTCTTCTTCTTCCCCATAGCTTAGACAAGTCTGGATGGAATTACAACAAAATGATGAAGGTTTATGTGAGGGAAACAAAGAAATTGCATGAAACATCGGTAGTGGAAGTTTGAACTATATTTTGAGTTGTTAATGGCATTGAGTTAGCACAAGAATGGCTAAAAAAATATTGATAGTACTTAATTGGGATGGAAAGGTTCAATTCTTTGCACGGTTCCCGTCCTATCATCATGAATGCTTATGCCACTTGTCCTTTCGAAAAATGTGACACATGTTGTTTATTTGTCAACTATTACTCATTATCTCCCACTTCACATCATGAGATTTGATTTTACATCCTTAATAAATGCATTGGGAATGGGATTTTGATTTTACATATTAAATAAATGCAATGGGGAGTTCTAAAAAGTTAATATCCGTAGCAAGGGATGAATACACTTCACCTTTCTAGCTTAGCTCTCCACTGACCGTTGGCACTCCACTTCCTACATTCAAAAAGTAATTATGATTAATGCACATTTTAATAATTGACATCTCTAACATTTATTGAAAGCATGAAATTTTTATTTTTATTTTTATTTTTATGATATATGGGGAAGAGGGTCAAAACTATGATCTTATTCCTTTATTTGAATTTCAAAAATAAACTATTCATGGTGGGATGAGTTCCAGTCTTCCACTAAATCAAATTATTCGAATAACATCATGTCCTTAGTGAAAGTTTCCTTATTCTAAGGGTGTTGATACATCCTGTTGGGTTTCTGAATGGAACATGGGTTGAAACCATAGTCATGGGACAACAAGTCCCTCCTCTTAATGGGAGAGGTTCCCTTATTGAAAGATGGAAAAAAATGTAAAAATCTACAACTATCAATGTTTGGATCCTGGTATCCTGGTTTGTTTGCATACTCAAAATATTATCAATCAGAAGGAATGGAAGAATAAAGATATGGGAGAAGGAAGAAAACAAAAATGCTTTTGGGAAATATAGATAATGAATATCTCCTACTCACATTGAACTAAGAAAATATAGAAAAGGATCAATTACTTCACCACCGATGCAAATCTACACAGACACAAAGTTATAAATTTTACAGGACTGAGAACACAAAGTTTATCTTGAATGCAAAGAAAAATAATCCCTTGAATCGAGCAAGGAGAGAAATATATATCGAGGAAAATAAGAAAAGAAAACTTCTGTATTGAATTACTTCCAAATTTACAACATTCCCGAGAAAACCAAAATCCTTTTCCATGGCCAAAACCATGTTCTTATAACAATCCGTGTACATCCATACTTTCTCCCAAGAAAAGAATATCCAAAAGGAATAATGTTTGTTGCGAGATCTACTTTTGTAAAGTGATAGGAAACAAACACACTCATGAAAACCGGAGGTTCAAAATGGTGAATATTTCATCGAGATCGAGCATGATTACTTTAGTAGGGGCATCTCATGATTTTATTCTTCATGTGGTCCTGCCATTTTTACCTTTTAACCACTTTCATAACACTCGGGTGCTTCTTGGTAAGTTTTCTCCCTTTTATTGCGTATGCTGATAAAATCCATTTTCAAACTCTACATACTTTTAAACTTATCAATTTGGCTCCATAATAAACTAGAAATACATCTCATGCAGAGACGATAGGATACAAAGAAAAAGAATGAAGAATGATCCATTTTTGTGTTTTGTAGAGCTTTGGTTTGTTAATGGCATTAAAAACAGATGAGTGCATTTGGCTATCTTTTCCCCCTTTTACCTTCAAATTTGGACCCTACACGTGGCAAGATCCAAGCAATGATGGCCCTAGGGGAGAAATTTACATTTCTTGAAATTTGGGAGAAAAAGCATGATTTCTCATTTTGCTCCAACCCCCCGCAGCTCTGTCAAAAGCCAGACACATGGCGCCATCTGAGTGGCTAAGGAAATGCAGTTCAAATTTGCCATTTAAACATTTTTTTAACAAAACGCTCAAATTCTCAAAACCTCCATTTTTCTCGCTTTGACTTTTCAAAGGGAACGCATGGCACACCATGATTGGAAATTGGGTTGTGGCTCAATTTGCAACATTTTAACCCTTCGGTGAAAAGGGTCAAACTCTCAATTTCCTCCACAGGCATGTTGTTTCGATTTCATTCTTCAACATGTGGCATCACCTGACTAGGTGCGGGAATGCACTTCAATTTTATACTTTATCCACTTTTGAAAAGGGGAAAAATTCCAACCTTTCCCCTAAAAGTCCATGCCCCCATAATTGGATTTTCAACGTATGCCATTTTTTCCTTTCGATTGTTGTGATCCTCAACTTAGAAATTATCCCTTCGCATGAGTGGGGCCGCAGCCATTTTAGAACTTTTTTCCCTTTGTGGAAACAAGGCTAAAATTCCTAAAGTCCTCCTCGATCTGCCATAGCGCATATGAACTGAAAAATGGCCACATGTGCCTTTCTAATTCTTCAACACATGACTTCACCGATTGGTTGCATAGGATGTGATTTTCTTTTTATTTGTATTTGAAATGGGAAAATTCTAACTTTTTCCTTGAAATTCCATGCCCCGCCATTAACTTTTGAATTTAGGCCACATGTCCCTTTCTGATTCACTATGGGATTCAAATTTGAATTTATCCTTCGCATGAGTAGGGCCACGGGCCATTTTAGAACGTTTTTCCTTTCCAAACGTAATGCCTTAGAGAATAAAATGGGTCCATCACCCCAAACCTCTGCCAAAACTACTCCATCTAATCACGGACCTTGGGGAAAATTTGACATTTTTAAAAAAATCATCAAAAGTGATAAATTAAAAAATGAACCCATTTGAACACATCTAATGAGAAAAAAATGCGTAGCTTCACTTTTGAGCAAGAATTTGATGGGGAAAAGAATGTAGGAAGTTGTAGGAAATGGGAAAACACCATTTTTTCTCCCGATGAAGAATTTATTTCTCTATAAAAAGGTTAAAAATGAAATATGCAAGGTCCCACGCATTCCAAACACATAAAGGGAGAACTAAAATCATTTCCCATTCATTAAAAATAGGTAAAACATTTTAAAGATAGCAAACTGAGGAAATTTTGATTAAAAACATCATGGGAAATGAAAACGAGCATCTAAGGAGTTTAAAACATGAATTTATTCTATGGAAAGGCTCCAATTTTCATGAAATTAGATTCGAAAGGGTGGGGAAAATTTGAAGGACAACAAGTGGCTCCTTTTAGGGATGATTTGGTAGAGGAAAGAGGCAAAACCAAGAACCTTAGAGAATTCTAGGTAATCAGATCAAACTAGTGTCTTAGCCAATGGGAAACGAAGTAAAAAAGAAGCAATACCAACATAGAAGAGAATTTAGAAAGGAAACCAACCAAAACAAAAACAAGGAAAGAAAAATGCTATACAAAATGTATAGAGGGACTGCCAAAAATCCTAGGTTTTGAAGAACTTCAAAAATTGCCCACTAAGGAAGTTGGAGAGGAGAACCATCCATGTAATCCAGGTAAAAAGAGTTCTCACCAGCAAAATGTCTAATTTTAAAAGGACCAAGCCAAAGGAAATAAAATTTACCATGGTTGTCTCGAGGTTCATGGCTTTTGTCCCAAAGAAGAACATTGTCTCTCACTTGAAAAGTTTTGGGTTTAGCATTTTTGTCAAACAGAGATTTTACCTTGAGTTGATGAGTTGATATTCTATCAACCACTTGCAATTTGTCTTCATTCAACTTCTGGAGGTACATAATTCTTTTATCCAATGAATTGGTAAAGTTGGTATCCTTAATGGCCTTCATCAAATGTAAGGCTGGTAGTTCCAATGTCACCGTGAGCGAGATTCAACTCCATATACCACTTGAAAAGGAGACATTCCAATGGCTCTCTTATTTGTAATCCTATCTCTGTCCATAAAACATCATATAGTTTCTTATGCCAATTCCTCTAAGAGTTATTAACAAGCTTTCGAACAATGGTGACAAAGTTATTATTAGTTGATTCCGCTTGCCCATTCCCTTGGGGATAGTAATCGAAGAGTGGGTAAGGGAAATGTCATAGCCATAGTAGAAATCAATCATCTCAGTAGAATAAAAATTGAAAGCATTGTCGGTGAAAATCTTTTTGGTATCCCAAACCTTATTAATATGTGCTCTTTGATGAAGTTGCATACTACTTGAAGTAGTACCTTTAACTAGAATGGCTTCCACCCACTTGGTGAAATAATTAGTGGATTTCAAAACATGAGTATGCCCCGCACTTGAAGGTGGATTGAGTGTCCCAATGAGGTTTAAAACCCATTGTTGAAAAGGTTCCTCAATCACCACCTTTGGTTTGAGAGGTAAAGCAGCCAATTTTGTCTTCTAACAAAGGTTTGACATACTTCACACTTTCCTATGCAATTTGATGCATCTTTGAACAAGGTAGGCCAATAATATCAAGCACATAGGATTTTATGGGCTGTGACAGCAGAAGAGAAATGACCTCCATAGGCCTGGTCATGAAAGGTTGAGAACAATTTCTTTTTCTGCTCTTTGTCAACACATTTGAAAAACCTTCCATCTATGCCTCATTTGAACAATGCATTTTCCCACAACACATATTGCGCAGACCTTAATTTGATGGCTCTCTCATCCTTGGCACTCAAATGGGATGGAAATTCTCCATAAGTAAGAAAGTGTGTAATTCTAGCATACCATTCATCGTTATCGAGGAAAAGAACAACAGGATGTCAACTTCCTCCTTGGACAATTTGGCATCATCTCTTTCAACAATGAGTTCACATAAGCCCTTTCCTCAAACTAACTTGGTGGGTTTAATGTCAAGATCATACTCCTGAACTTTGGCTACCCAATTACCTCTCTTGGTTCTAAATTCTTGTTGTGTAAGAATGGATTTAATAGTTGTATCAGACACAAATGCAATAGAATGAGAGTTGAGGATGTAAAAATGAAGCTGCTTCACAACTTTGACCACTTTGCAAAAGCATGTTTATCCATCATGGTGTACTTCAGCTCATGGGATTTCAAAATATAACTCATGAAATCTATGGGGATTTCATGACCTTCAACATTCTCCTGGGTTAACACAGCAACTAGATTACTTTTAGTAGCATTGTAATATATAATGAAGTCCTTTATATAATCGGGGCATGTAAAGATTGGAGTCTTTGCTATAACTCTCTTGATGTCTTCAAATGTAACCTTTCCTTAAGAGGACCAACCTAAATTATTCTTCCCTTTCATCATGTGGGCTATGTTCAAAGTAAGCTCAGAAAAATTAGGTATGAATCTTCTTAAGAAGTTGATCTTGCCAAAGAAAGAGTGCACACCCTTCTTTCTTGTGGGGAGAGGGATCTGCTAAATCATCTAGACTCTTTATGGATCAATCTTGATTCCCTCCTTGGAGATAATGTGTCCCAATAATTTTCCCTCGGTGACACAAAATACATATTTCTTGGGATTCAAGGAGATACCATTCTCTCTACACTTTTGGAGGACAATTTCAAGGTGTTGGAAATGATCATCTCTGGTATTTCAAAACATAATCAGATCATCAAGGTATACAACTATAAATTTTCCCTTGAGACTGCCAAAGGCCAAGTCCATTTCCCTTTGAAAGGTGGCACCAACATTGATGAGGCCAAAAGGCATTCTCCTGTAAGTAAAGGTGTCCCGAGGAGTGGTAAAGGAAGTCTTATGTTGATCTACAACACTTACTTCTACTTGATTATATCTTGAGAATCCATCAAGCATGGAAAACATTTCTAAACCTATAACAGCCTGCAACACTTGATCCATTACGGGGAGAGGATAATTATCCTTCAAAGAGGCTTGATTCAAATTCCTAAAATCAACACAAATTTGGATCTCACCATTCTTTTTCAGACGGGAACAATATTAACAATCCACGTTGAATGGTGGATGGGGAAAATGATCTTAGCATTCAATAACTTCTTGATCTCTTGAAAGATTATATCAACAAGTTTAGGGTTATCTTGCCTCTGCTTTTTCCGAAGGGCTTGATCCCAGGTTTTAGAGGAATGAAATGTTGCATCTCTTTTGGCTGAAAATCCTTGAGGTCATCATAAGAATATGCAAGAACATCATCATATCTTTTCAATAGATTTTCTACTTTCTCCCTCTCCTCATGTGTGCAACACTTTCCAATGTTTACCATAATGGGTTCATTAAGACTCCCAATGTTTATCTTTTCATAGTCAGCATATTGTTGAGCTCCTTTGGAAGTTTTGGACTTGATGTACCTATCATGTTTATCAAATAACTCTTCCAAACTTACCATCCCTTTAGGTATCTTATTACCTTTCAGTTTTATGCAGCCATCATGATCCATTTCTTCTTTGTTATCTTCTTCATTTGGGGGCACACACTCTCTAGGTAGATTTCCACTTCCTTCAAAGTACAGATGGTCAAAATTATCTCTAAGTTAAAGGAAGGAAAGAAAGTGTTCATCATCATTAAAGACCTACCAATTATTTGCATTGTCAGGCACATTAGGCCTATGAATAATCTCAATGGTGAATTTGTCTTGGGAGAAATTTGGATGAGGGATCCGTAGAGACCCTGAGACAACTAAGGAATCAGCTCGTGTTTCTTTCCCTTGGTATGGCTTCAATGAAAAAGGCATCAAATAACTCAATAGAATCCCAGACTAGATTCTGTAATGTTTGACCTTCTATTCTTCACTTGAAAGAGATCTTTGACCTATTTTACAATCAGCTCTGCATCTCCATGAGTAAGGAGATTCTTTATCCCCATCTATTTTCCATGCTTAAACTGAGGATGAGAGCCTCATACTAAGATGTACTATTTGTGTTTTTGAATTGGAGCATGAAAGAGAAAGGGTGAATTTTCCCTTCAGGAGAAATAAGCACCACACCAGCTCTAGAACCAGTGAGTAGCTCCCATCAAATTCCAAAATCCAAACTCCATTAGGATCAAGAAACACTTCCTTAGGTTGGTTAGCCTCATCTTGTGACATGATCATGTAGTTACTATGACCAATGTCATCTTAAAGTATTTTTGGCTTTGGGTCATTTGTTTTTACATGATATATTCGGTTTGTTTCTTAGGCGGTAGCTTCTTCATTTTCCCATTCACTAGAATAAGAGCACGTGACCAATCCATCATGATTTCTCCTCCAACATCTTTGCAAAAATTCTACTCGGTAGCATCTGTAAGAAGGAGGAATATCAACTACCAAAATGGTGGCTAAAACTCTCTTCTCTGAAAAGCAAGAAAGGCTACTTGTGCATCCTTGATCCTTCCAACCAATGGCTCTTCTCTACTTTACATTGTGTAACTTGAACCAAAAATATGGGTTAGGGTTAAGCCTATGGCATGATCTACCTTAGTAGGCATCACATTATCTCAAAGCACCAGAATCAATAACATAATTCTTGAGTTTGTGGCCAATTATGAGGAGAGTAACATAAAATGGTTTGATCTTCTCATCAGATGAAGTGACTGCTACCAAAAGGCTTAGTTGAGATGAAGGAGAAGGAGTGGGAAAAATACCTTCAGAACTAGGGGATGAAGGCTTGGATTTGGAATTTACAAATTCTACCATCTTGGTAGAGGCCTTGGGATAGGTTTGGTAGAAATCAGCTTATGAGATCTGGATCTTATTTTTCTTGAGGTGGTCATTAATGTCAAAAGAACCAGAGGTAGATGAAGCATCATTGATAGGAGTAGATGAAAATTTTGACTTATCAACTCTATCATTTGAAGGGAAAGAAGTTTTAGGAGTAGAAACAGAGGAGGAAGGAATAATAGAACTTACCTTGGGTGTGGAAGAATTTGGAATAGGATCTCCTATCGTTGCAACCACTAGAATGACCATAGGAGGCTCCTTAGATATTTTAGTAGGCTACACCAATTTCTCCTTCTTGTTGGCTTGCTCATGAGTCATGACAACATATGATTCATTGTTCATCTATGCAACTCTTTCTTCATAATCATCCTCTTCATCTATACCTTCAGTGGTGAGAAAATGGACATGAAATCCAATCAACTCTTCTAATTCTTCATTAGCTTCCTCTTCATGTTCTTCACATATTTCATTCTCCTCCTTTTCATAAGGCTCTAGCACTTCACATGTTGTATTGATTTGGAAATTTACTAGGTGGGCCTTGATTGCCAATGCAGTCCGAGGAGATGGAAACCAATTCCTGGGATGAAAGTTCTTCCTAGGAACATCCTGATAATGATCATGCTAGGCTAACTGCTTCTTGAGAGCAATAAGATCATTAGCAAGTTTCTGTACCAACTGATTTGCATTAGCTCTAGGAGAAGATTTCGAAGAAGGAGATGATTTAGATTTGGATGATTCTCTCCTTAGATTTCTAGAAATGATCAGATCATCTTCAACACTGACAAAAAATCTCTAATCAACATCTAAAGTGGCAAGATTAGCTCTTCTAAGTGCATAGATCACTTCACGTAGTTGGGAATTAAGGAAGAAACATTTCTGAATCTGATCCATATGGCATGTATTTTTGGGATCTTTTTAACAAGCCTGTTGAATTTGGCCACAAATTCCCTCATGTGCTCATGTGACTCTTTCTTGATTTGAGAAATTTGGGCCAAGAGGGCATGTACATCCTCAATAGGTTTGAAATGCTACTCATATTGGGTCATCATGGTGTTCTAATTGGTGATGGATCCAGTAGGGAGATGGTAAAACCAATCAACAACATTATCTTGCAATGTCTCCAAAAAAAGTCTAATGGAGATATCATCATGTTTAACTCTGAGAATACCACAAGCAAAAATGAAGGGCGTAATATGCTCATCTGGATGAAGCTCCCCATCACCTTTGAATTTAGGGAAATTCTTTCTATTGCCTCTAGGAGATTCATGCAATGGTTAGGGAAGAGCAAGAGGCCCGACCCTTTGGCCCTAAGGAAGAGGAGCTGCCATCCTTAGAAATATTGTTTGGAGAGGAACTAAAACACTAGCGAGAATCAAAGCATGCAAATTAGGACTGATTTGATCTTGAGGGATGTCACTCCCAGAAGTTTTGTCTCTAGCAGGAGGAATACTTGCAGACCTTGTTCCTCTTATTTTTTTCTTGATGAAGGGAGAAAAATCTTGATGATCCGAGAGAAGTTGGAAATGAGGGTCTTCTTCCCAAGGGTTATTCTACCCCAAGTGTATCTTGCAGTCACCAGATTAAAGAGGATCAAGAAGTTGTTATTCAAAAACTGGAATCCATTTGCAATGAATTCCCCAGAGGATTTACCAAAAACTATTGGGTTTTAGAATGGAACATGGGTTAAAACCACAGTCAGGGGACAACAAGTCCCTCCTCTTTAATGGGAGAGGTTCCCTTATTGAAAGATGGAAAAACAAATGTACAAATCTACAACTATCAATGTTTGGATCCTGGTATCTTGGTTTGTTTTCATACTCAAAAGATTATCAATCAGAAGGAATGGAAGAATAAAGATATGGGAGAAGGAAGAAAACAACAATGCTTTTGGGAAATATAGATAATGAGAGTATCTCCCTACTCACATTGAACCAAGAAAATATAGAAAAGGATCAATTACTTCACCACCAATGCAAATCTATAGACACAAAGTTCTAAAGTTTACCTGAGACCGAACACAAAGTTTCTTCGAATGTAAAGACAAATGATCCCTTGAATTGAGAAAGGAGAGAGAAATATATAACCGAGGAAAATGAGAAAGAAAAATTTTGTATTGAATTACTTCCAAATTTACAACGTTCCCAGAAAACCAGAATCCTTTTTCCATGGCCAAAACCATGTTCTTATAACAATCCATGTACATCCATACTTTGTCCCCAAGAAAAGAATATCCAAAAGGAATAATGTTTGTTGCAGATCTGCTTTTGGAAAGTGACATGAAACAAATGCACTCATGAAAACCAGAGGTTCAAAAAGGTGAATATTTCATCAGTTTGAGCATGATTACTTTAGCAGGGGGCATCTCATGATTTTCTTCTTCATGTGGTCCTGTCATTTCTACCTTTTAACCACTTTCATAGCACTCAAGTGCTTACTAGTAAGTTTTCTCCCTTTTTATTGTGTATGCCTGATAAAATCCATTTTCAAACTCTATATCCCTTTAAACTTATCGATTTGGCTCCATGATAAACTAGAAATGCATCTCATGGAGAGATGACAAGGATACAAAGAAAAAGATTGAAGAATTATCCATTTTGCGTTTTGAAGAGCTTTGGTTCTTTAATGGCGTTAAAAACCAAATGAGTGCATTTGGCATCTTTTAGCATTCACATGTACCTTCAAATTTGGACCCTACACATGGCAAGATCCAAGAAATGATGACCTGGGGAGAAATATGTATTTCCTAGCATTTACAAGAAAAATCATGATTTCTCATTTTTCTCCACCCCCGCAACTCTATCAAAAGATGGGCACGTGGCGCCATCTGAGTGGCTAAGGAAATGCACTTCAAATCTGCCATTTAAACTTTTTTTAATAAAAATCTCAAATTCTCAAAAACCTCCGCCGGCCCGCTTTGAATTTTCAAAGGAAACGCATGGCACACCATGATTGAAATGGGTCCATGGCTCAATTTTCAACATTTTAACCCTTTGGGGAAAAGGATCAAATTCTCAATTTCCTCCACAGTTGATTGTCCTGATTTCATTCTTCAACACATAGCATCACCTGAATGGGTGCGGGAATGTGCTTTAGTCTAGTACTTTATCTAATTTTGAAAAGGGGAAAAATTCTAACCTTTCCCCAAAAATCCATGCCCCACCGTTGAATTTTTAATGTAGGCCATGTGTCCCTTTCTAATTGTTGTGGACCTCAAATTATAAATTATCCCTTCACATGAGTGGGTCCGTGGGTCATTTTAGAAGTTTTCACCATTTTTGGAAACAAGGCTAAAATTCGAAGTCCTCGCCGGTCCACCACAATGCATATAAACTGAAAAATGACCACGTATCCCTTTATGATTCTTCAACACGTGACATCACCTGATTGGTTGTGAGGATGTGATTTGTTTTTTATCTATATTTGAAAGGGAAAAATTCTAAATTTTTCCCCAAAATTCCATGCCACCCGATTGACTTTTCAACGTAGGCCACGTTTCCCATTACGATTCACTACGGACTTCAAATTTGAATTTATCCCTTCACATGAGTGGGGTCGCGAGGCCATTTTAGAAAAATTTTCCCGTCTCTTGTAATGCCTTAGAGAATAAAATGGATCCATCACCCGATACTCCACCAAAACTACTCCAACCAATCGGGGACCCATGGGGATGCGGGAAAATTTGACATTTTTTAAAAAATCATCAAAAGTGATAAGTTGAAAAAGGAACCCATCCGTCAAGTATCCAATGAGAAACAAAAACGTAGCTTCAACTTTTTGAGCAAGAATTTGATGGGGAAAAGAACATAGGAAGTTGCGGGAAATGGAAAAATACCATTTTACTCCCAATGAAGATTTTCTTTCTCAATAGAAAGGGGAAAAAGGGTTTTAGAGCTCAAATAAGGAAACATCTGGTCTAGCATCCCAAAATCTTAGCAGCAGCTTTTCCTGAAGCACCTAAAAAAGAGGACATGGAAAATCTTGTAAAGGTATCCATGGTGGTGAATGAGCAAGAAGGCTCTGTGAAGATTAATATAGTCCCTATTGAACAATTTCAAAGTAGTAAGGAAGCTGTAGATAATCATCTGTGCATCATTAAGGAAACATCGAACAAGGACGGTATGGTTTTTAAAGAATCTTTGCAGAAAAGCACTCCTAGGGGAGATGGTAAATCATTTGCAGATATACCTCCTTGCTCCAAAGCCAATGAGATCAAGCAGTTTCACCTTCTTGCTAAAGAACATGAACAATGACACACACACACTGACGAGATTCGGAAAAGAACATGAAAAGGGAGAAGTTATGCCTATCAAAGATGAGGAGGATCAGTTACGGATTCACAAAGGTCATTTCAAAAAAGAAAAAAGGAATGAAAGGATTTGAAATGATCCCAAAATCACTCTACGGTGATAAGAAAAATAAAAAAGACAAGCAGGACACCTCAACATCCGAACAACTAGATCTTTTGCTAGACAACTAGTTGACTTTGGAGGAAGCAAAAAAGAGGAAGACTTTCTAAAAGGCTCTTCGATCTAAGAAGAACAGAGAGAGAGACATTGCGAGATGGCATTGGCGTCAGTTGAACCATCAGGAAATTCCAACTACCAATCATTCCAAATGAAGATTATTTCTTGGAACATCGAGGCCTAAATGGAAACTCCAAATAGAGAATCATCAAGGAGTTACGGGATTCTAGTAATCCTAGTATTTTGATTCTGCAGGAAACTAAGATGAAAGCGAAGACCCTTGAAACTAATAAAAAGAGTTTCTGGGATAATTCTGAAATGGCAGCTGTTGACTCCCAGGGAGCTTCTGGAGGACTGGCTACTCTTTGGGATACAAGGCACTGTACTGGTACGGTTCTCAATGCTAGTATTAATCATCTTGCAATCAAATTTATTGCTATTGAGAATAATGGTGAATGGATCCTTTCTAACATTTATGCCCCTAATACGGTTAGTGGAAGAAGAAAATTTTTGGCTGACCTTAAAACATTTAGAAACCAACATTGTTCAGCTAACTGACTTATTATGGGGGATTTCAACTCTCCACTAAACCCAGGTGAAAAGTATGGAGGAATCTCCAGCTATTCTACAGGTATGGAGGATTTTGCTGATTTTATTCTTTGAGCAGAATCTCTTAGATGTGGATCTTCATGGAAATAAATACACTTGGAATAATATAAGGTTGGGAAAGGAGTTTATCCGGTGAGATTGGATAGGGGCGATTTTAGTAAGCTGTATTCTCAAAGCAAAGACTTCCACCTCTCTTCCTTACCCGAGTTAGATCGGATCACAATCCGATTGCTTTAAATTTTCTCAATTGGACTAAACCCACGAAGCTCATTCAAATTTGAAAATATGTGGATGGAACATGACAATAGCTATGACAAGATAAAATAATGGTGGGGATGGAAGGGTGAAGGCCTTTGCTCAATTTAGATTGGTTCAAAAGCTCAAAAATGTCAAAAAACAAGTCAAAGTCTGGAATAAAAGTGTTTTTGGAAATGTGTTTGATAATAAAAAGAATTTAAAACAAAAATTCAGGATCTGAAAATAAAAATGGATACTATGGGGAGATCGGCTAAGGATGAAGCTAATGAAAAGAATATTCTTTCAGAGTTGCATACGATCTGCAGCAGAGAGGAATCTTTATGGAGACTTAAATCTAGAGCTATTTGGCTTAAAGAGGGAGACAGGAATATGAAGTTATTTCATATGACCACTTTGAAACAAAGAGCCTGTAATAGGATCTTAGAAGTTTCTAAAAGTAACGGAAATATCATAAAAGATCCCAATAGCATCAAGAAAGAAGCGCTTGATTTCTATAAAAAGCTTCTTGAGGAGAGGAATAACATCAATTCTGAAGCTATTTCTTTTATGTTGGAGGCCATTCCCCAAGATAAAATTGAGGAACATAAATTTAGAAATATCACCATAGCGATCATGCTTGAAGAGCTGAAAAAGGCTGTATTTTCTCTAGAGGGTGACAAGGCTCCTGGTCCGGGTGGGTTCTCCATAAAGTTTTTCCAGAAATTTTGGGAAATCTGCTCAGAGGATCTTCTCAGAGCAGTGAATGAATTTTATAGAACGAGAAATATTTTGAAAGAGCTAAACAACACTCACATTGTGCTGGCCCCCAAAAAAATGGATGCTAAAGATTTCAAAGACTTTAGACCTATCATCCTTGTGAATTCCATCTATAGAATTTTTACCAAAATTATTACTACTAGGCTTCATCTCATTATGAATGATCTAATCTCAAGGCAGCAGAGTGGCTTTATCAAAGGCAGGATTATACAAGACGGAGTGATTATGGTTCACGAGACCATACATTCTATGGAAAATAATTATAAGGCAAATATGGTCCTCAAGCTTGATATGAATAAAGCCTTTGATAAGGTCTCTTGGGTTTTCCTTGACAAAGTCTTAACTAAATTTGGTTTTCCGGACAAATTTAGAAAAATTATTAAGGCTTGTATCTCTACGGCCAGATTTTCAGTGGTGGTTAATGGTGAGCCTGTGGGTTTTTTCACCAGCAGCAGAGGGCTTAGACAAGGGGACCCTATCTCCCCCTTGCTCTTCATTCTTTTGGCTGACAGCCTTAGTAGAACAATTGGCAAAGCAGTTAATGACGGTCTTCTAAATGGCTCTAAGCCCACTTCCATCAGTCAAGTTGTCTCCCATCAGCAATTTGTGGATGATACTATCCTTCTTCTTCTGGCATCAGTCATTGAAGCCAAGGCTACCAAGGCTTTACTACGGCTCTATGAATCATGCTCGGGCAAGAGATCAATTATGATAAAAGCTCCATCTTCTTTTTCAACACTCTGAGGAAGGCAGACTTAAAATTGCTAAAATTTTGGGTTGTAAAATAAGTGCGCTTCCAGCCACTTACTTGGGCCTTCCTCTCGGCACTAGGAAAGTCTCTAGCAAGGTGTGGGATGATTTATTGGAGAGATTCCAAAAAAATGGTTGGTTGGAAAGGAGCCATTTTATCTAGTGCTGGCAAGTGCCTGCTCGTTAAAAGTACTCTTCAAAATCTACCCATTTATGTCATGTCACTCTACAAGATCCCATCTTCCTTTAGAGATAAGATTGAAAGGATTTAGAATTTTTTTATGGCAAGGCATGGAAGAGAAGTTCAAATTTCACTTAGTGGCTTGGGATAAGGTTTGCACCCCGAAGTTTATGGGAGGTCTGGGTATAAAAGATATTGAGAAAATGAATGAGGCCCTCATTGCTAAAATGGGCTGGAGAATGTTGTCTGAGAAACAACCTTGGATTGATTTAATCAAAGCAAAATACCTGAATCATCAATCTGTGTACTCTTTCCTACAAGATGAGCACCTTCCCTTTGGTTCCATCTTTTGGAACAATCTGGTTAAGAGCAGAAATTTCATTAAGCAGGGCAGTAAATGGAAAGTGGGGGATGGTAGGGACATTAACTTCTAGGATGATAATTGGTTTAATGGAAATCTCATGGATAGGTTTGGGATTGTTAAGGACAGTCTTGTAAGCAAGTATGGCATTAAAATCAAGGACTATATTGAGGAAAATGGTACCAGCAAGAATTGGAAAAAACTTTCTGTGGAGAGAAATGATCTGATGCAAATTACTTCCTCCCTTCAAGATCAATTAGATCTTATTCCCTTAAGTCAACTGGATTCCAAGGATGAGCTGGTATGGAATAATTCCAATGATGGGAATTACTCTGTCAAAACTGGTTATAATAATTTCTTCCATGATGGTAGCCAAACATAGTTCAATTGGAATAAGATTTGGATGATTTGAATTAACTCCTAAAATAAATTTTTTCCTTTGGCTGGCTATCAGAGGTAGGATTCTTACCATTGACAACCTGATGAGAAGAGGATTTATAATGCCTAATAGGTGTCATCTTTGTAAGAAAGATTCTGAGGATATCAGTCATCTGTTCATACATTGTGAGTATGCTACCAGAATATGGAGTTTTCCCTCTCTAAATTTGAAGCTCTATGGGTGGTGCCGAAGGATCTAAATCAGCTATGGACTCAATGGAATCCACCCTTTAGGCATTGTGTTGTCAAAAGGATCTGGAAGCTGGCTATCCCTCATTTAATCTGGAGGATATGGAAGGATAGAAATGATATTATCTTCAGAAATAAGAAGAAAAACTATAAACTTAGTATTGGTAAAATCTCTAATGGTATCAAAGAGAACATTGCTAGATTTAAACCCCCCAAGAACAAGAGATATCCAGAGAATGAAGAATATATCTTATCGATTGGCGAGTGGGCTGCATCGATAGTCGTAGCAATCCGGGAATAACATTGATAGATCTTTGATTAAATGGCATCCTCGATTTTAATTGGTTTAAGTTGAACTTTGATGGGGCCTCTAAGGGGAACCACGGGATTGCGGCGGGGAGGAGTGATAAGGGATCATAAAGGTAGTCGATTCTTTGCTTATCTTTGGGAAAATGGGAATCAAACCAATCATTTCTTGAAGAATTATCTACATTATGGGGCACGAGAATTGCCCGGATCAAAATATCTAGAACCTCTTTATTGAAGGGGACTCCTTGAATATCATTAATCTCCTTAAAGCAGTGCTCATCTCAGTTGGAGCATCAAATATTTTATCTCGAGTCCATAAGTATTTGTCAAACATTCAATAACATCGGGATCATGCATACTTAGGGAGGGTAATAAATTGGCAGATGTGTTGGCTAATTATGGCATTAATGTTAATCACATTGTTTGGGATAACAATAGCATCCCTAAGCAGCTTCAAAACAACATTCATGTGGATTTCTATACGCACGCAATTTCTTGAGTTGAGATATGATTATTGGGTGTGGATCAGTATCAATAAAACTCCCACACGTGTTGACTTAAAAACTATGATTATGCAAATCCTGTCGAATAATCAAGATAGTGTGAAGTATATGGGGAAGTCCAAGTGGAGTTACTTTGATATGAAAATCACGCATGCGGGTAGCACTGTGCTTGCTAAAATTTGTATACAAGGCTCCACGGATACCGAAAATCAGTAAGAAAGTAATTGATGATAGGGAGTGGGCTAGCAAAAAGGCCGTTATTCCCACATGCGGATTTCTGTAGGCTCAGATCAGCAGACACGCAGACGTTCATGGGAATAGAAACGGCTCTCATTTTCAACATTGTGTGGATTACAACAGTAAAAAACAGACTGGCTTCAGTGCTCTCAAGGATTTTGGAATTTGTTGCAAATAGTTAAGCACAGTGAAGATGGGGGGTCCCCCTTGCCAAATTGAGCCTAGTGCGGACCCGGACTGGAAGGATAATGTTGAGTTATGGAATATACTCAGCAAGGGCGGCATCACCAACTTCATGGAGAAGGTTCAGGGACATGATCAAAGCATCTCAGTGCGTTTTGCGAAGGATTGGAAGGAGCGGACTGTGGAATATGGGGGGCAGAAGATCTTGGTCAACGAGGAGCTTATTGCTGAAGCGACCGGTCTTAGCATGGAGGGCTACCATTTTTTTAACAAAAGGGTCGACAGAGATGTTGAAGAGAGGAGATTTGTGGAGGGATCTGAGAAGCTGATCTATATTACCGTGGGCCTGCTTGTTAGCTCGATCCCTCCACCTTATGATGAGGTTACTCGCATGATGATACGATTCATCTCTTTGGAAGGGAGGTTTGTCACCGTACTGATATTAACCTTATCTTTCTCAACCACTTCCGTAGGAATTGCTGGGTTTGTTTCCCCCATTATTTGTTGAACTCTCTTGAGTGCTCCATTTTGGAGTTTCAAAAGCATACCCGGGCGGTTCCTTTACACCAGGGGCTTATTTTTTTGCTGCATAAATTTTGTCTTCTTAGGTATCCTGGTCTCCCTTCCTCTCCTAGCTCTATTCCCCTATGCTAGGTTTTCTCTCTGCTAGCCCCATTTCTCCACTCTCTGCCCCCACCACCACTTCTGTCACCCCCTGCCGGCCATCTAGGCTTCATCTTCCATTCCCCTACTCACTGCTTCGCCCCCACCTCGCTTCCACCTCGGCCCGGACTAGTCACGGGGCATCTAGAAGGCTTAACCTCGATACTCTTGCTTTGCGGGGAAGGGCCCTCATGAAATTGAAATTACACATGACCTCCTGAATATTAGCAGTGCTAGTCCCCGAGATGTGCATATGGAGAGCTCTACAAAAAGGTTGGATGCCTTAGAAGCTAAAATGAAGCTGTTGAAGGATGAGGTTAAGAACTTGGCAAAATATAAAGGAAAGAGGAAGAAGGAGGAGGAGGTGGATATTGATAACAACCAGATTGAAGATATCTACAAGAAGCTGAACTCCTTAGATTCCCATTTAGGGAAGGCCAAAACTCGTCATGACTACAATATGGCCATTTTTAGTGCGATTGAGGAATTCATTGAGCAACATGTCAGAAGTGTCTCCAATCTCAGTGGAGTTCCGGCAACACTTTGGGGAAATGATAAAGAAAGTAAAAGGACCATTGATCAGCTGGATAAGACTGACGCTGCCCACATGACAACTTTGGGAATGTTCAGATCCTGGAAGAACATCAAAACCAGCATCGACAAAGCTACCAAGAAGTAGTTGTAGGTGCTTTAGCTGCTCTTGTTTGTTTTTTTGCTGTCTTTTTGTGGTTTCTTTGCTGCTTTTGTGCAGAGTTTTTGCTGTTTTGTCTTGTTTGGGTAGCTATTTTTTGGCTACTTTGGGCTTCATTGTCATACTTGGATTCTGATCCTTTTTTCTCTGATTTTCATTCCTATTCTGGCTCCTAGGCCCTCTGTTGTACTCAAGGGTATAGTCCCTTTCAAAAAACTATTTGCCAATAATAATAAAAAAAAAAGATTTTCTTTCTCTGCAAAAAAAAGTTAAAAATGAAAGATGCAAGGTCCCACACATTCCAAACGCATAAAGGGAGAACTAAAATAATTTACCATTCATTAAAAATAGATAAAATGTTTTAACGGTAGCGGACTAAGGAAATTTTGATTAAAAATGTCGTAGGAAATGAAAAAGAGCATCTGAGGAGTTTAAAACACGGATTTATTCTATGGCAAGGCTCCAATTTTCACAACATTAGATTTGAAAGGGTGGGTAAAATTGGGAGGACAACACATCCTTAGTCTATGGCCATTCACCAACAAAGTTCTCTTATCACCATCAATTGGTAATAGTCTCACAGATCCATTATCATAAAAATTTTCAATTTGATAGGGTCTCAACCATCTTGTTCTCAACTTTCCTTTGAATTGCTGATACTTTGAGTCAAACAATAAGACCCATTCTCCTTCATTGAACTTCCTATTTTTGATATGAGCGTCATGCCAAGATTTTATTTGATGTTGGAGGATTTTAGTTTGTTGTTGTGCCTCCATCTGCATTTCATCAAGTTCATTCAGTTACATCACTCTCTCACGTTGAGCTTCATCTAGCTCAATTCTAATCTTCAAAGTTGTTCTCCATGTTTATAATTCAAATTCTATAGGAAGCAATGGCTTCTTCTCGTATACCAATTCATATGGGGAAAAACTAGTGGTGGTTTTCAAGGTGGTATTGTATGCCCAAAATGCTTGAGGAAGCCTTGAAACCTAATTATTTTTATCTATGTTTACAACTTTTGTTAAAATTTTCCCTAGCTCTTTATTTCGACTTCCATCTACCCATTAGATTAGGGGTGGTATGGTGTTGATTTCCTATGTCGGATTTGGTAGATCTTCATGAAGGCTTCAATCATGTTGGACATGAAGTGAGTTCCTTGATCAAATACAATGGATCTGGGAGCTCCAAATCTTAACATAATATGGGTGTACACAAATTCAACTACAACATCATCATTGGCGATTCCAATGCTTGAACCTCGGCCCATTTTGTAACATAGTTAGTACACACTAGTAGGTACTCATTTCGTAGGATGGGGGTTAAAAGGCCCAACTAAATCAATTCCCACTTCTCAAATAGACCTAAGACGCAGTTGAGAATTGAGGGGAATTTCAATAGACAACGTAGGATTCCCCATTTTTTGGCATGCATCACATTGACATACATACTTCTTGACATATTTGTGGAGAGAAGGCCATAGTACCCAACACCAAGGAGCTTGTGGATTTTACTCTTAAGCGAGTAATGCCCTCCTACAAGTTCAACATGACAAGATCTTAGTATGCCATACACTTCATCTCATTACATTAATTAGGGGTTAAATAATCCACAAATTATAGATCCACCATTAAAGACAAAGATTATATATTATGATATGCAGTCGATTAGACACACAAATAACTTAAAATAGATAACGAATGTAAAGCTTAATGAGCTAGAGCTTGAAAATAAATAATGAACAAGAGTAGAGACAAATAACACCATATTTAAGTGGAGAAACCCAAAGGAAAAACTACAATGGTAAAACACTTTGCCTTTATTAAGAATTTAACACAAGTTTAACCCAACACTTCCACTTCTAGTTCATAGTCATTCACAATGTCTTCTCAACTATTTTCTTGATTATATCATACAATGATCATCAACTATATCTTATAATAAGATATCAGTCTTTGAGTTAGTCTGTACTACGTGTATATGTTGTAGACAACTAGAAAATGAATTCTGAGAGAGGATCACCCAAATCAATGTAGGTGGGTGAATTGGTCAAGATGTTTCACTCTTAAATGTGAAAGACCTTCACAATAAAGCTTTCTTAACAAAATTTTACATTTAATGTTGGGGCATACTACAGTGGCTGATCCCACTTGAAATTATCACCCCAACACTCTCCTTTAATGTTAAGTGGGAAGATAAATTAGACAAGCTAGAATTACCTTTTTATACAAAAGGATTTACAAACCTTGAAGTAGTGATTCAAGTTAGCATTCCAACAAGAAAAATATGTAGATCTTCCCATACAAAAATTCTTAAGAATAATGCTTTACATTTGAAGACTTAAATAAGATTATGGAGCCTTTTATAACCTAAGGCATGCACATAACTGAATATTTAGTGGGATTTTCAAGTAATTTCACAAAATGTGACACATTTACTTATTGCAAACATAGGAAATATTGGAATTTTTCAACAATTTTGTTAAAAGGTGGCATTGCCATGCACACTCCCTCAAGGAAAAATCGATAGGCCCAACAAGGAACATAACTTGCAAAAATTGATAGAACACAATGGTTTTATGAAGATATATGCAACCTGATCTTCATTTGGACAGAACTGGAGATCAATATCACCATTAAGGACTTTTTCTCTAATGAAATGCATATGGACTTTAATATTCTTTGTCCTTTGATGCTGAATCTGGATTCTTTGCAAGAGAAATGTAGCTCTGAATGTCACATAGAAGAGTAGTACTCCCTTTGACATCCATGTGCAACTCATCCAACAACCTTTTCAGCCACATAACTTCTTTAGCAGCCTTCTATGACACTCCTATACTCTGCCTCAGTAGAAGAGATAGACATTGTTGGTTGATTTTTGTTACTCAAGTGATGGCACTTGCACCAAGCTTGAAAAGATATCCAGAAGTAGACTTTCTATTTGTAGTATCACCAACATGATCAGAGTCACAATAACCAAATAGTTGTGCATCATTACAAGGAGAATAAAAAGACCATAATTGACTGTTCCTTTAATATATCTCAAAATCCTTGTTTCCATTTTCCAATGATCTTCATAAGGATCTTGCATAAATCTTGAAACTACTCCTACTGCATAAGAGATATCAAGTCTAGTAATAGTTAAGTAGATTAAACTACCAACTAGCTTCCTATACAGAGTAGGATCAAATTTAGCACAAGATGGTTTAGGATCTAACTTAACACCAACTTTAATAGGAATTACAATAGAGGAGGGCTCATTAGGATCAATAGATAAAGTTATTTCTAAGAATTGTTTTTTTTTTTTTTCAACAATGTCATGCTTGAATGGATCATAGACTCTTAATCCTTTAGTTCTATAGCCATAGCCAACAAAAATACAAGAGAAAGAGGTTGTATCAAGCTTCTTCCTTTTTATTTTGGAATGCATATGGAAGTGGGACTACCAAATATTCTTAGGTGAGAGTTATCTATATTTTTCTTTATACGTACTTCATGAGGATTAGCTTGATGAAGAGGTTTTGTACTATTTAAAATATAGATAGCAGTGCTCATAGCTTTAGCCCATAACATCTTGGTACATTGGAAGCATGAATCATAGTCCTAGCCATTTATAAGACAACCCTATTTTTCTTTCTCGTAATGCCATTTTCTTTGGGGAATAGGGAGTGGTCAATTCTCTTTGAATTCCACATGAAACACAAAATTCATCAAAGGCTTTTTTTGACATACTCACCTCCATTATCAGTCCTAATTCTCTTAATTTTCAGATTAGAAGAATTTTCAACTAGAGCTTTAAATTCCTAAAATTTAGATAGGACATCAGACTTATTTTTAATGAAATAAGACCAAGTCATCCTAGAATAATCATCAATAAATCATACAACATACAAGGCACCACTGAGAGAAGGAACCTCAAGTGGACCTCTCACATCACTATGAATTAGTTCTAGTAATTGAGAAGAATTTGGATCATGATGTTTGTGAAATGGTTGAGCATGTTTCTTACCACATAGGAAACTTTCACAAGTCTCATGATCTAATTTTATCTTAGGAAGACCAACAACAAGGTTCAATCTAGACATATCATACAAGATTTTGAAATTTACATGACCAAGTCTTTCATGCCATAGCTGAATATCATTCTTAGAAGAGGAAGAAAAGCAAGAGATAGACACAAAACCATCAAAGATATACAAGCCATTTTTCGAATGCCAAAAGCAATAAAATTACTAAATTTATCTTTTACATACCACTTATCTTATAGCAAAATAACTTTATAGTTTTCTTTGGTTAGATGAGAGCAAGAAAAAGATTATTTTTCAGTTTAGGGACATACAAGACATTCCTAATTAAACCATTAGACAACTTAACATTGCCACAACCTTTAGCTCTAATGACAGAGTTATCTCCTAGATAGATATTCTCTTCACATTTGATCATATCTGAAAGGATATTAGAAATGCAAGTCATGTGCCTAGAGGCACCACTATCAAGAATCCATTCATTTTCATTTGAAGCTGAAAGGGTAGTATACAAAGCAATAGACTTCTCAACCACATTTACATGATTTTGCTTCTATTTTTTCTTAAAATTATTAGGCTTGTTGTTCTTAGCATTCTTGACTGATTTGTTAATCTTGAATCTACAATCAAACTCTTTATGTCCAAATTTTCCACACTTATTACAAGTTCCATTAAATTTGACTTTAAATTTATGATTGTTCTTAATAGAATTAGTCTTAGGATTTGATTTAAATCTAGATATGATATTGGATTTCTGATTTGGATTGACATTAATCTTATTATAAGAAGGCTTATGATTATGAGAGAACAATGCTTGAGAAGCAATCTCTTTTGAATCAAAGTTCTCCATGACTCTTTCTTCTTGAATCAACAAAGAAGACAAGGTGTCCAGATCAGGCAAATCATTCTCATTCTGATATTTTGAATTAAGAATTGAGATGTAATGTCTATATTTTTCATGAATATTAATCTATATAATAAAATATAGCAACTTATCTTGAAACAATTCACAGTTACAACCATCTAATTGAGCTTTAATGTTCTTAATTTTAGCTAAATAATTCACAATTTTCTCATCCCCTTTCATGGGTGATGTAAAAAATCTAAAACCAATTTAATTATTTTAGAAAGCCTACTTTGCCTTCATGTATGGTCTCTAATTACTTCCATGCATCTGCAGGCGAGTCCATATGACCTATATGCATCAAGAACTCATCTCTAATGCTTTTCAATAAGATGGACAAAGCTTCTTGAGATCTTTGAGAAAGTGAACTAATATTTTTAGGGGTAGCTTGTCTCCATGCAGAAAATTTTTCTAAACCTTTCACAAGATACCAAAGATTACTAGCCATAAAATAGGATTTTAAACACACTTTCCAAATGCTATAATTTGTTCCATTTAGCAGACTAAGACTTATCCATCGAAAAACTGGCAGAACTAGCCATTTTTAATGCTCAGATGGTAATGGAAATAAATTCAGCTAAAAATGAGTCAAGGAAGTCAAACAAAGACAAATGACTAGCTACAAATCTTTTTAATAGCTATATAAAATCAAACAACTCAAAATTAGTTGAAAATTAGCTTGATTTGGTAGAAATTAAGATCAAATTTATAGAACAGAGTTGGGGTTGAGTTACAAGAGCTCGGTGAGTTCTTTTGTAACTTGGCTTGATGAGTTAAAGGACTGAGCTAGATAATCTAAAATGAAAGTAGAGATAGGGTTTAGTTTTGAATCTGTAAGAAAAATTAATTTTGGAAGCCATGGTCCAAATTCAAATTAGCAAATGCGTGAAACAAATAAAGGTCGACTATTTTTTTGTAAGTCGTGGGCGAGCTCAAAAATGAGCTCAAAATGAGCTACTTTAACCAATAAAATAAGTTTAAAAAATGGGGGTCAACACGTGGCACATATCAACAATACCAAGAAAGGCATGTGTTGGCTTTAAAATAGATCCTCGGGTGGATGTGAAATTTTTATAGATCAAATTCAAAGCCTTTTGGTCCGAAATCAATAAAAAAACTACGATAAAATACAAGAAAACATGCATAAATACACATAGATTTAAAATAAAGAAAATACATGTGTCACCTTTTAATTAGCTTGCATTTCACAAATGTAGCTAATAAGACAGACTGACAATTAATTAAAAGAAAAAAACTATATACACATGTCTTTAATTAATTGGATCACATTTCACACTCTAACACAATGTGATAGCAAAGTCTAAGTCAAACAAGCCACTTGTCAAAAAATTAATGGCTTAAACAATTTATAAACTAAAATTGAAATAAAGTTAAGTGCGAAAAAAACAAGCGATGTCACAATCTAAATGGTGAACCCAAAGCACAATCGACACTTTGACACAATTAGAATATGTGTCAAAAATAATTGGTTCACATTTTGCAAGTCTAGCAAAGTCTGACAAGTGTGAAAATAGAATATGTGTCGATTTTTAATTAGCTTAGACTTCACAAGGTTAAAGACTTAAGAAAAGCTGTGAAATGAATAAAATTAGGGATCCCACGATATAAAGAAAATTTAATAAACCCATGAAATAAATAACTAAAGAATGATACCAGAAAATACTGAGACAAGTGTCTCTTTTCTATTAGCTCGCACTCTGCCAAAAATTGACATATATATACGTGTCCAAAAGTTATTAGATCACACTTCGTAATTAAATCAAAATACCAAGTCAAACAAGATACATGGAGCATTTTAAATGGATCGTATTGCATAAATCGACAAATGCGGCGAGGAGGAAAAATTTAATTGGATGACAATCTCCACAAATAAATGGTGACAAATGTGAAATGTGGAGCAATTCTATTGTCTTGGATTTCAAAAATGTTAGAGGATAGCTAGTACAAGTATGAAAAGATAAGAAATGTGTAAATTCCTTATTGGCATGTGAATTTCAACTGGTAATCAGATAAAAAATATTTTGACACCTCAAAGAAAGATGGAGCAATTTGATTGGATCAAGCTTCATAAAAGCGATAAATGCGATGCTAGATGGAGCAATATGATTGGATTGGGATTCACAATCAAATATAGTCAAAAAAATTTCTCAGGGCAAGCTAGATGGCACAAAATGATTAGCTCGGAGCTTTGAAAAAAGAAAATCTAGTGAAAAAAATATAAAATGACGGAAAATGCGAAGTGTAACGACCCACAAATCACGCACACGAACAACACAGTGAAATACATGATAACTTTTTTTTTTTTTTTTTTTTGACTAGCTTGACACATAATATGACACAACATGTCATCACCAAGGATACAACTAACACTGTGAACAACTTGATACAAGGATGGCCATAAAGGCAGCACGGAAATGTCCACACCTATCAAGGACAATTTACTTTTCTTTTTGACAAGACAACATAGAAGTCCAATCACAGAACACACTTACAGTTAGGGCCATCCACAATGAGATATTTTTGAGAGTTATTTATTTTTAAAGGACATCTTACAATTCTTAGCTTACGTTTTCAAGGAGGCTCAAGATATGATTCATATAATTCATCTTACCAAACTAAGTTTATTCTTTTACACTTTGAATAATCATTTTTAATCTTCTCTATTATGACATTCATTTTCTTAATCCGTTTGTTTAGAGAAAGGGGTAATTTAATTTCACAAGGCCATCTATTAACACTTATGCTACTAGAACTTGTTCATGCCCATACGACAACATGGGTTCACGTTCAACAACTTAAGAGAAAATTACAAGGTACCTTGGATAAAGTTAAAGGAAGAAGGTCAATTGAGTTCATCCTTGAGACATCATTAGTTCTTACCGAGGTTTAATTGGAGCTTGAGGTTTTATACGTAATTATTAACTATTTTACTTAGGCTTTCTTTGGATGATTTTACAAAAGGAAACAATTTACCTTTCAAATGGTTGAGGGATGATTGCGTGGTTTTGAAACCGATCCTCCTACTTATTAAATCTTGTTAACTTATATCAACTAACAATTTGTTTCACCTTAGGATCATTCTAAGAATTCACCATACAAAAAGGATAATGTTCGCTAGTGTAGCTAGGGATATCAAGTTATAAAATTTTTACTTCACAAAGGATGGTTTCATTTTGATCACTCATGGAATTATTTGATTTCAAGTAGATCACCTCTACATTTATTTGTTGAATATAAAATTATTATTTGTTTAGCTTCTTAAGGGTTAACCGACCCATTTTACTTTACTTATAAAATATTATCACCATGTCTTAGAAAGATTTAACTTAAAAATTTATTTCAAGATCAAAGTTTTACAATACTCATATCAATGTAAAGATTGAATACCATTTCTTACAAAGGTAAGTTACCGGTTTACCTACTGAAGGACAAGACAACATCATCACGAAATTTTAGAATATCCCAAGGCAAGAGGTCTTCTAAACTCCTTTGCAAGCATTATTACAAAATTTACCTCACATTGGACATTTTACAAGGACCCTCATAAATGTGACCGATGAAAACTTTACAACTCTTTCCTTTAATCTACTCGTATAATCTATCTCGCATAAATACTAGCTAGAATCGGTTCGCGAGAACCTGAGCATGTTAAGGCTACACATTCAACAAATAGCTAACATTTAACAATATCAAGAAAGGAAATTTCTAATTCAAAAAGGATTAAAACAAAACCCATAACTCCAAAATTATTCACATGAGAAAGAAATCTAAACCATCCAGCCAGGAGAAAGTCAAAATACCAGTAAGAACAAAATCACATAAATCAAGGCAAGACCTTATGGGTTAGGAACAAGAAGGTCAAGAGTGTTGATATCTCCTTCATGTAATCCTATGGATTACGTGATTGGAATCCAAAGCTTACTCCATCCAACTAAAGGGGTCCAAGAGAAGACAAAACATACTAATTATGATCGTAGGCGTGAAACAAATTGACGTTATCCAATTCTCCCAGGGGGGATGATTTATAGCAATAAGGGTTCGACGCCCTTAAAAGAAAAACAACTCTAGTTTCAGTTTTAACCAAGGAGCTTGACTACTACCTTCTTATAGGATTTCTTAAACGTAGGACTAGTTAACAAACAAAACCACTCTTCCAGAAGCATACAAGGGAGATACAAAAAGGGCCATTATTCTACCAACAAACCTTATCCTAAACGTCAACTTCTCTACATAATATAAGGGGAGGCTAAATCCGAAAGTCGTTAATAATTTTTTTATATATTTCCGACAATGCCAAAAGTATTTTAAAATAAAAATAAAAATTGATTTCCTTAACAAAGCCACAAAATGAGACTTTTAGTAACCAAGTTCGAAGAATAAGATATTCGAGTTCGAAAACAAAGGGATTCGATACGCAGAGGGTAAAACACAAACGATGCCCCAGACTCAAAATACCCTACCACGAGTGCAAGCACAAAAATAAGAACCAACACACATATTCATCGGGAAGGTTATGTAGTACAAATCAGGCCTAGAAGTTCTATGAGCTCTGGCCAATGGTATAGAAGATGGAAATTTTACCCGATCTATATGGGTTAATCAAGGAAAAGTATAGCAAATATCAAACAGATGAATATAACAGCCACCTATTATATTATCACCTTTGAAATCAGCTATCATCTAACAGAAGCGAGTTCACGAGTCCAATACCATGGATTCACCTACAACTTTTGTTTTCGGTCCAAAGCTATTACTAGCTTGCTTGCGACCCTTAATAAAATTGTAGAGATTTCATTCAATAAAACTTACAATGTTTCCCCCTTACTTTAATCAAACAAGAGTTTGGACCAGGAAGTAGGTATAGAAATTCTCTCGACACGTAGAGGCCAAAATAGATGTCAGGTTATTCATCATCTAGAACTAGGTACAACAATCAACCATGTACGGTTCTAAAACAAAACCCAAATGCCATTTTATAATCAAACAAAAGTAAGGAATGCCCACAAAGCTTAAACAAGTTTTAAAACACAACGTCATTATTAAAGTACCTTTTAGCAAAATAGGAGAGCCCTAAACAGAAATACGTATTTACTCAACTAAAAGAGATATGAAGGCTTAACCTTCCATATAGTAAGCCTTCTATTATAAATACCATCACAAAATTCTTTTAAAAGCGGGTCATATAAGCAAACAAAACTCAATAATGTTTCCTTTCCTACGAACTAGACTCGCATCACTCAATATGGCAGTGGCCCATTTAGACAAATATAAATAGAGTAAGCTATAAGAGAGGAAAGAACATTCCAAGTAAAACTAGCGAAATTGGAGCGAGATTTAAAAGAACAACCACACAATCGGGCGTGTGATATAAACAACTACGAAAACATCTTGTCTAGGCGCCATTCAAGAGGAAAGAAAATATTCATTTCAAGACACTGAAAGAAGGTAGAAAACTATTACGAGGAGTAGATTTAACATGCCTGTTTTAAATGCTAAATCTCATGGCCACGCACGTGCAGACCCCTTCTCCCGCAGTCCCAAAATTATTTCTCCACCAAACTCACACTTCTCACCCACACGGTGTCCCAAATACCATGCAAAAGAAACAATAACCATTCCGGTAAACTGCATAGACACAGGCAGAAGGAGAAAATTCATTCTAGAGCAGTTAACCCCAATTCCCAGTATGTAAATCCACGAAACAACAACAGAAATTTGGAATAATTAACAGGGTTTTGCATGTCCTTGCAATATGCTTTTACTCTTGAGTCTAGATTCTAGAACAAGATCGGAAAGTCTTGCGTTCAACTATTCAAACAACTCATGAATTGCTTTCCTATTTAAGGCATTGTAAATTAGTTTTTTTAAAGCCATTAGGACGCACCTATTACATTAGTTTACCCATCAATTTGTGCGCAAAGAAAACATTCCAGAAACTAAAATCAAAGTTGATTCATGCTTACCATTGGAAGTCTCACACATTAGCTTGCTTCAATTAACATCACTTTTATCCTCCACGCTAAGAAAAATTTCTTTGAAGCATTTTTCAATCATTTTGCGCGTAATCTACTCCAACGACGTGAAGCAACATTGCCCAATATTGGAAAGGATATTTGTCAAACGATGAAGTAGTTGCAAGAGCTCTTGATATTAAATACCATGACCTACACCGCCGCTCAAGCCCTAAACCTCCTCAAATTGAGTGATACTATCTCAATAGAAAAGCTTGCTCCACACAGGTGTAGAATTAGAACTAGAATCATATATAGAAAAATTTCCCATCTGGTTGAAGGCGCAAAAACACAGCTGGTCTACATCTCCTGTAGTATTACTGTGCCACAACATTCGGCTGTACTGTGTATCAATCAATATGAGATTACAATCCTCTTTCCATTTCCAGCCTTATTCTCTGGTCCGGAGATGTGAGATGCTCACCTGGTGCAAGACCATTCCAAACACCATTGTCATGAGTGAGTAGAATAAATGGCCACAGAGGCAATCCAAAACCCGGTTTTCTCCATTGGGGTTTCAAAATTAGAATGAGAACACCGCTTCCTGGTCTCAGTCAGTCCACGATCCGAAGCCATCACATCAAGAAAATAAATATGAGAAGAATTGTTATAATTATCTGTGACATAGCAATCAAGAAAAGCATAGGCGTTGGATACAGAAGCCCATGAATAGCCCTGCAGAGTATATGGTCTGAGATAGGGGATTATGGCTTTGAAATCATGGGGCATCAATTGTCCAAGCACAGATTCATATGTTCCCACTGTGCAATACTCTGTCCAGCAGACATATCTGGTAATGACCACATTGGGTGTGGTTAATTTGTGAACTTATGCAAATGCAAGGCCACTGTAATAGCATTTGGAGGTGCTGATTTTGTTAGGTGTCATCAGATTCGAGGACAACATCAAACTCTTAGTGCAAACATTACAATTTGTAACTTGAAGGTGTGATAATTCCACGAAACCTTTATGCTTACACAAACTTAGAGACTCGTTGAAGATGCTCATATAATTTGCAAAGCAAAAAGTGCTTCATGAATATTCCGATATGAAACAGATCCATACCTATGAGGTCCTCTTTCATGGGTTACATCGTAGAACAAGCAAGAAATCAATAGAGAATCTTAGTAAATAAATTTCTTCAGGTCTGTTGGAAGCACTCTCACTGTCACATAGTCGATTTGAAGAAAAAGAACTCAGTACATGTTCTGGATCTGAAAAATATCCTGCTACCTTCATCTCCCAAGACATTTTCTCCAACATTGCATAGATCTCCTGTATCGTGCAGAGACAGAGAAGCACAAGAGCTTGAATAAACACTAATGGCACCGGCCGCCCTCTCGGAGCCATCATCCCAGGCGGCGTATGCAAATAGTATACGTGCAAAAGTATACACACTGTGTATATGTCTGTCTGGACGATCTGCAGTCGAGAATCCCGAACCTGAAGATGCATCTGGTACTGAACAGATAACAACGTAGATGGACAACCTGCTTGCTGGAAGTGCTCACAAAGGCTTCTACTACACTGCACATGCCTGCCGCCTGGTTAGTCACTGTTGCGGGTCGCAGGTAAGGATCCCTGACCAGAACACACCTTGCAGCACTCAAAGAACGTGGAGGAAAACACGCCTACCTCACTCGCCACACGCAGTCCAAGAAAAACATGCCCCAACACTCCACCTCAACGCATTCAAGAAGGAAATCAACAAAAAAGATCATGGAGAAGAAAAAAATGACTCAATGACTCCTCCGCAAGGACAGTAAAAACGCGGTGGTCATTCTGACTGCAGTCGGGTGGTTGGGAGGAGGCCAAGGTGGCGGTGGAGGTGATGCCCACGGGGCATTACATTCTCCTCCCCTTAAGAAAGCATTGTCCTCGATGCAACATAACACAATGGAAAAGAACAAAGTGCGCAACAAGGAATAGATAAAGAAGCATACACACCCTATGGTTTAAAATTTTAGTTGATTAAAGCACGGTCACAAAGTAGCCTTAGGAACATTTGGTAGAAATTTTAACTTTCAATGTTCTGTGAAGATTGGCAGTTCCTTCTTGTTCATCATTTCATTAGTCTCTTTCCATTATCATTATTTCTAGTTTTAGTTCCTTTAAAAAAAAATCATCATTGAAGAGTTTTTGTTTATTTCTTATTGTGGATGCCCAAAGAGAAGCTGCTAACACAACACCCTATCAAGTTCAAAAAGGAAACTACTGATTCACAGAACACAAGTATATACTTAATGATTGTATTACACCACAAAGGGTTACTCAAATACGGAACGGAATAGGCACGGTCCACACAACATAGTACTTTCACACATCAAAGTCGACATACAAAATACTCAACCCGAGTACTACAATCCACCAGACATTTCCTCAATTCCACGTATGAGGATTTTCCATGACTCATAAAAAATACATGTACATAGGGTCCACAAGGGCATCAATGACATATCCATGACATCACAACACATATCCATCTGACATGGGTAACACATACATCAAAATACCACTACCAAAACATCACAATAACTCAACATATATCCCGAAACATCAACCATACACACAAATATCATATGCCTCCCTCAAGCTCTTATGCCTCCCTCAAACTCTTATGCCTCCCTCAAGTCTCTTATGCCTCCCTCAAATTCTTATGCCTCCCTCAAGTCTCTTATGCCTCCCTCAAGGAGGCCGGTTGACCCTATGGTCCAAGACACATAGATTTTGAACACTCCTAACCCAAGTGACATAATAACGCGTGGTTCAACAACCCGCTAGTTATATGTACTCCTTGTGGTGTACCCCCATACAACGAAGCGGGTCCATAGGTCCAACCAATCCATGGTGCATCCTATGACCCTATTCCACACATCACGACAATAGAACCAACACAACAATCCAATCCAAAGTGCCAAGTGGCAAATTACAAGCCTTGGGCAAGGCGGTAAGAATTCCAAATTTAAAAGAAGACCCCAAATCAAGCTAAAATAAATGGCCAAATAGCCAAAGTTAGTATCAAAATCCCCATGTTAGTGCCACAAACTAAGGAAACGCCCAAAATTGTAAAGTATTGCAATCAAGAAAAGATGCTAGTCCTTGCAAAATAAAGTAAAAGCTCAATTTACGAATAAAATCAATTTATAATAATGTCACATTACGATAAGCGTGGTGGCCTTATCTGGCCACCAAGGGGTACTCAATGAGTTGTTAGCACTCGGAACATCGAGCCTCGGCTCATAAAATACATATCATTAATACAAATATCATCATCTCTATCTGAATCATCCCGCCACCACTTGACAAGGCTAAACATAGTCATAGTCGTACTTAGGTTGCATACATACAACCACATAGGGAGAGAGGAAAGAATCACATGTTATATACTAAACTAAGTTTCGGCTCAAGTTATTGACCCATGGTACACCATTCCTCACTCTCAACATACACTTCTACCGATTTCCCTCAAGATCGGTTAGCGTAAGGTTCACAACATAATATACAACAACATCACTAACATAACGGTGGCACACACATAACTACCATAACGTCTTACATATGGTACATATACAGGGTAAATCATGATCATACATTCACAGAGTGTAACACATCACTTTACCACTTTCTGCACCCAAAGTGCAATCACCATACGATAGGGTTCATACACTCACCGTATGACCCAAAATCACAACATGAAGCATTACATATTTGCACAAATCATACATACGATGAACATAGTACATCTCAACATAACATTCATTGCTACATAACTAGGTGGTACACACATTTCTTCAAAACATGGTAAAAACATCATGATACAACTCATTTCTTTTAACATCAAACTAGTCATACAACACATTGATACACCCACATATCACAATATGCCACAATGCTCCAACACTACATCATCCACATTATAATTCTTTTCACACGCCACAAATAGTAATTCACACGTGAACTCTTCATAGAATCCACAAGAAGGAGAGAGAATACTCCCATCCCCAACATATCAACATGATAACAAACACGCACAAGGTGACATACACATCATGTGTGTTCACAATATCACAATTACGACAATAATCACATCACGTTTAAAGCACATTACTCTTCCAATATCTACCACCATCATGCAACACCATCATCATCATGCAGTATCATCATGTAAAACCACCACCACCATGCAACATCATCATATAACACCAATCTGGCCCATAGGTTCGAGAGCATGAACCTACGCTCTGATACCAAGTGTAACGACACAAAAATCACGCACATGAACAACACAGTGAAATACAGGATAACTTTTTTTTTTTTTTTTGACTAGCTTGACACATAACATGACACAACATGTCGTCACCAAGGATACAACTAACACTGTGAACAACTTGATACAAGGATGGCCATAAAGGTAGCATGGAAAACGTCCACACCTATCAAGGACAATTTACTTTTCTTTTTGACAAGACAACATAGAAGTCCAATCACAGAACACACTTACAGTTAGGGCCATCCAAAATGAGATATTTTTGAGAGTTATTTATTTTTAAAAGACATCTTACAATTCTTAGCTTACGTTTTCAAGGATGCTCACGGTATGATTCATATAATTCATCTTACCAAGCTAAGTTTATTCTTTTTACACTGAATAATCATTTTTAATCTTCTCTATTATGACATTCATTTGCTTAATCCGTTTGTTTAGAGAAAGGGGTAATTTAATTTCAAGGCCATCTATTAACACTTATGCTACTAGAAATTTTTCATGCCCATACGACAACATGGGTTCACGTTCAACAACTTAAGAGAAAATTACGAGGTACCTTGGATAAAGTTAAAGGAAGAAGGTCAATTGAGTTCATCCTTGAGACATCATTAGTTCTTACTGAGGTTTAATTGGAGCTTGAGGTTTTATACGTAATTATTAATTATTTTACTTAGGCTTCGCTGGATGATTTTACAAAAGAAAACAATTTACCTTTCAAATGGTTGAGGGACAGATTGCGTGGTTTCGAAACCGATCCCTCCTACTTATTAAATCTTGTTAACTTATATCAACTAACAATTTGTTTCACCTTAGGATCATTCTAAGAATTCACCATACAAAAAGGATAATGTTCGCTAGTGTAGCTAGGGATATCAAGTTATAAAATTTTTACTTCACAAAGGATGGTTTCATTTTGATCACTCATGGAATTATTTGATTTCAAGTAGATCACCTCTACATTTATTTGTTGAATATAAAATTATTATTTGTTTAGCTTCTTAAGGGTTAACCGACCCATTTTACTTTACTTATAAAATATTGTCACCAAGTCTTAGAAAGATTTAACTTAACAATTTATTCTCAAGATCAAAGTTTTACAATACTCATATCAATGTAAAGATTGAATACCATTTCTTACAAAGGTAAGTTACCAGTTTACCTACAGAAGGACAAGACAACATCATCACGAAATTTTAGAATATCCCAAGGCAAGAGGTATTCTAAACTCCTTTGCAAGCATTATTACAAAATTTACCTCACATTGGACATTTTTACAAGGACCCTCATAAATTGCACTAACGAAAAATTTACAACTCTTTCCTTTAATCTACTCGCATAATCCATCTACACAAATACTAGCTAGAATTAGTTCGCGAGAACTGAGCATGTTAAGGCTACACATTGCAACAGTAAGCTAACATTTAACAATATCAAGAAAGGAAAGTTCTAATTCAAAAATGGATTAAAACACAACCCATAACTCCAAAATTATTCGCATGAGAAAGAAATCTAAACCATCCAGCAAGGAGAAAGTCAAAATACCAGTAAGAACAAAATCACATAAATCAAGGCAAGACCTTATGGGTTAGGAACAAGAAGGTCAAGAGTGTTGATATCTCCTTCATGTAATCCTATGGATTACGTGATTGGAATCCAAAACTTACTCCATCCAACTAAAGGGGTCCAAGAGAAGACAAAACATACTAATTATGATCGTAGGCGTGAAACAAAATGACGTTATCCAATTCTCCAAGGGGGAGGCTTCATAGCAATAAGGGTTCGACGCCCTTAAAAGAAAAACAACTCTAGTTTCAGTTTTAACCAAGGAGCTTGACCACTACCTTCTTATAGGATTTCTTAAACATAGGACTAGTTAACAAACAAAAACACTCTTCCGAAGCGCGTACAAAGGAGACACAAAAAGGGCCATTATCCTACTAACAACCTTAACCTAAATGTCACTCCTCTACATAATATAAGGGAAGGCTAAATCCGAAAGTCGTTAATAATTTTTTTATATATTTCCGACAATGCCAAAAGTATTTTAAAATAAAAATAAAAATTGATTTCCTTAACAAAGCCACAAAATGAGACTTTTAGTAACCAAGTTCGAAGAATAAGATATTCGAGTTCGAAAACAAAGGGATTCGATACGCAGAGGGTAAAACACCAACGATGCCCCAGACTCAAAAGACCCTACCACGAGTGCAAGCACAAAAATAGGAACCAACACACATATCCATCAGGAAGGTTATGCTAAAGGTGCGAGTCGGGCCTAGAAGTTCTATGAGCTCTGGCCAATGGTATAGAAGATGGAAATTTTACCCGATCTATGTGGGTTAATCAAGGAAAAGTCTAGAAAATATCAAAACAGATGAATATAACAGCCACCTATTATATTATCACTGAAATCATTTGTCATCTAACAGGAAATGAGTTCACGAGTCCAATACCATGGATTCACCTACAAATTTTGTTTCGTCATTCACTATTACTAGCTTGCTTGCGACCCTTAATAAAATTGTAGAGATTTCATTCAATAAAACTTACAATGTTTCCCCCTTACTTTAATCAAACAAGATTTTGGACCAGGAAGTAGGTATAGAAATTCTCTCGACACGTAGAGGCCAAAATAGATGTCAAGTTATTCCTCCTCTAGAACTAGGTACAAAAGTCAACCATGTACAGTTCTAAAACAAAACCCAAATGCCATTTTCTAATTAAACAAAAAGTAAGGAATGCCCACAGGATTAAACAAGTTTTAGAACACAATGTCACTATTAATGTACCTTTTAGCAAAATAGGAGAGCCCTAAACAGGAAATACGTATTTACTCAACCAAAAAGAGATATGAAGGCTTAACCTTCCATATAGTAAGCCTTCTATTATAAATACCATCACAAAATTCTTTTAAAAGAGGGTCATATAAGCAAACAAAACTCAATAATGTTTCCTTCCCTACGAACTAGACTGCATCACTCAATATTGCAGTAGCCCATTAGACAAATATAAACAGAGTAAGCTATAAGAGAGGAAAGAACATTCCAAGTAAAACCAGTGAAATTGGAACGAGATTTAAAGGAACAACCACACAATCAGGCAGTGATATAAACAACTACGAAAACATCTTGTCTAGGCGCCATTCAAGAGGAAAGAATATTCATTTCAAGACACTGAAAGAAGGTAGAAAACTATTACGAGGAGTAGATTTAACATGCCTGTTTTAAACGCTAAATCTCATGGCCACGCATGTGCAGACCCCTTCTCCCCATAGTCCCAAAATTATTTCTCCACCAAACTCATGCTTCTCACCCACACGGTGTCCCAATACCACACAAAAGAAACAATAACCATTCCAGTAAACTGTATAGACATAGGCAGAAGGAGAAAATTCATTCTAGAGCAGTTAACCCCAATTCCCAGTATGTAAATCCACGAAACAACAACAGAAATTTGGAATAATTAACAGGGTTTTGCATGTCCTTGCAATATGCTTTTACTCTTGAGTCTAGGTTCTAGAACAAGATCGGAAAGTCTTGCGTTCAACTATTCAAACAACTCATGAATTGCTTTCCTATTTAAGGCATTGTAAATTAGTTTTTTTAAAGCCATTAGGACGCACCTATTACATTAGTTTACCCATCAATTTGTGCGCAAAGAAAACATTCCAGAAACTAAAATCAAAGTTGATTCATGCTTACCATTGGAAGTCTCACACATTAGCTTGCTTCAATTAACATCACTTTTATCCTCCACGCTAAGAAAAATTTCTTTGAAGCATTTTGTCAAACAGTTTGCGCGTAATCTACTCCAACGACGTGAAGCAACATTGCCCAACATTGGAAAGGATATTTGTCAGACGATGAAGTAGTTGCAAGAGCTCTTGATATTAAATACCCGCAGCCTACCTGCCGCTCAAGCCCTAATCCTCCTCAAATTGAGCTGATACTATCTCAATAGAAAAGCTTGCTCCACACAGGTGTAGAATTAGAACTAGAATCATATATAGCCAAGTTTCCCATCTGGCTGAAGGCGCAGAAAACACAGCTGGTCTACATCTCCTGTAGTATTACTGTGCCACAGCATTCGGCTATACTGTGTATCAGTCAATATAAGATTACAATCCTCTTTCCATTTCCAGCCTTATTCTCTGGTCCGGAGATGTGAGATGCTCACCTGGTGCAAGACCATTCCAAACACCATTGTCATGACTGAGCAGAAGAAATGGCCACAGAGGCAATCCACAAACCCGGTTTTCTCCATTGGGGTTTCAAAATTAGAATGAGAACACCACTTCCTGGTCTCAATCAGTCCACGATCCGAAGCCATCACATCAAGAAAATCAATATGAGAAGAATTGTTATAATTATCCGTGACATAGCAATCAAGAAAAGCATAGGCGTTGGATACAGAAGCCCATGAATAGCCCTGCAGAGCATATGGTCTGAGATAGGGGATTGTGGCTTTGAAATCACGGGGCAACCATTGTCCTGGCACAGATTCATATGTTCCCACTGTGCAATACTCTGTCCAGCAGACATATCTGGTGATGACCACATTGGGTGTGGTTAATTTGTGAACTTCTGCAAATGCAAGGCCGCTGTAATAGCGTTTGGAGGTGCTGATTTTGTTAGGTGTCATCAGATTTGAGGACAACATCAAACTCTCGGTGCAAACATTACAGCTGCAACTTGAAGGTGTGATAATTCCATAGAAACCTTTATGCTTGCCAGCTTAGAGACTCGCTGAAGAAGCTCATAAAATTTGCAAAGCAAAAAGTGCTTCATGAATATTCTGATATGAAACAGATCCACACCTATGAGGTCCTCTTTCATGGGTTACATCGTAGAACAAGAAAGAAAATAAATATAGAATCTTAGAAAATAAATTTCATCAGGTCTGTTGGAAGCGCTCTCACTGTCACATAGTCGATTTGAAGAAAAAGAACTCAGTACATGTTTTGGATCTGAAAAATATCCTGCTACCTTCATCTCCCAAGACATTTTCTCCAACATTACATAGATCTCCTGTATCATGCAGAGACAAAGAAGCACAAGAGCTTGAATAAACACTAATGGCACCGGCCGCCCTCTCGGAGCCATCATCCAGTGCAGCGATGCAAATAGTATACGTTCAAAAGTATACACTGCGTGTATGTATGTACATTTGGACGATCGCACCTTGAGAATCCCGAACCTAAAGATGCATCAGTGCTGAACATATAACAACCTAGATGGACAACCTACTTCTTTGGAAGTGCTCACAAGGGCTTCTACTACACCGCACATACCGCCTGCCACGGTTAGTCACACTTATGCGGGTCGCAGTAAGGATCTCGACAGAACACACCTTGCAAAGACCGAAAGAACGTGGAGGAAAACATGCCTACCTCACTTGCCACATGCGGTCAAGAAAACGTGCCTCAACACTCCACCTCAATGCATTCAAGAAGGAAATCAACAAAAAAGATCATGGTGAAGAAAAAAATGACTCCACCGACTCCTCCCGCAAGGACAGACAAAACGCGGCGGTCATTATAGCTGCCGTGAGTCGGGTGGTTGGGAGGAGGCCAAGGTGGCAGTGGAGGCCGATGCCCACGGGCATTACATGAAGATAGATGACACCAAATGATTGGTCCAAGCTTCACAAAGAAAAAATTAGCTAAAAAGGAATATTTTTACCGCTAGAATGAACTTAAAACCTCAAACAAACTAGATCTAAATAGATCTTTCATATCCAAATTCAAAAATGACCCAAACGGCTATAAATGGAACAAAAACTTAAAAAAAGTTCACAAATGATGGATTTAAACTAAAAATATTGAAACTAGATGTAAAAGCAAAGATCTAAGCATACAAAAGCTTCAAATATAATTTAAATAACCATTTAGCCCATATTTTACCAATGTTTCAAATAGTATTTGGGCAGAATTGGAATTTTAAACTTGGTTTGCTTGAAGATGACTGTGGGATATTTTAGAGTCTCATAGATCCATAAATACACTTCAAGATTCTTTACTTATTCAAGTTAAACACTTCTAGATTGATCCTACACATGCATAATCACCAAGCTCTAATACCATGTTAGATTTAGCAGGTGATAAATAATCCATGATTACAGATCCACCATTAAAGCTGAAGATTATAGATTATGATATGCATCGATTAGACACATGAATAACTTAAAATAGATAGTGAATGTAAATATTAATGAGCTAGATCTTGAAAGTAAATAATTAACAAGAGAGCAGATAAATAATACCAAATTTAAGTGGATAAACCTAAAGGAAAAACTCCATTGGTAACTTACATTGTCTTTATTACGAATTCAACACAAGTTTAACCTTGCACTTCTACTTCCATTTCATGAGTCATTCATGGTGTTTGCTCAGCGATTTTATTGATTAGATCATACAATGATCATCGATTGTATCTTATAATAATATCTCAGTCTTTAAGTCAGTCTTTACAACATGTATATGTTGTAGACAACTAGATAGCCAATCCCGAGAGGGATCACCCAAATCAATGTGGGTGGGTGAATTGGTCGAGACACTTCACTTTTTAATGTGAAAGACCTTCACAATAAATTTTGCTTAATTTTTTTACATTTAATGTTGGGGCATCTTTGTAGAGGCTGATACCACTTCACATTATCACCCCAACATCATCTTCTCAAACACACTGCGAAGAATTTGTCGAGATCAGGGTTATATATATATATATATATATATATATATATATATATATATATATCACCAAATATTAATAAAATAAACCATTGAATATGCAATGAACACAGAGACACAGAATTAATGTGGAAAACCCTAATGGGGTAAAAAACCACATAAATTTTTTTCATTAATGAATTTTTTTACTCAGTCTAGTAACTCCTTTCCTCACTTCCTGCTCCATTTTTTTAATGTGTAATACAATACAACCAATTATGGCCCATGACCATATTTAAATAACCCCAAGGGTTATGAATATTAATTGACGAGGTGTGAACCCGGTTTAATAAATAATTAGTTATTAAATAACTAATAAACATAATACAAAGTTTATATTAAATAATAAAGAATATAAATTATATTTTAAAAATTATTTAATTATAAACTAAACATTATACACACTTAATATTATGCTCTAACACTACCCCTTAATATTAAGTGGGGATCTATATACCAACATTACCTATTTGTCAATAGGATTTGTAGCTCCATAAACCCTAAAGGTTTAGGCTCACATATATATTTATGAAGGAATTACAATACATTCATCATGCTCAAATTACCTTTTGGTACAAAAGGATTTAGAATCCATAAATCAAACTTATGATTTAGGATAAGCATGATTTGTGAGACTAAATCCCATCGTTTCTCATGGAAATATTCTTAAACCGCATTTCTAGGAGCCTTTTATAACACAAGGACTTCCTTTAAAAATAGATTCACACACTAGATTGCATTTTCCGTAAACTCTATCGGTTTACAGTAAATTATATCAATTTACATAGATCATAAAAGATATTTTTACAATGCTTTATACTAGAGAAAAAGTATAGAGGAGAAGGATTCAACAACTTGAAGGCCATTAGGAGGTGACATTGCATGCACACTCTGTTAGGTTAATTATTAATTAACCATATATTAATTATGCATTTCATATTTCATTATTTAATTAATGTTATTAATTAAATAATGTTGTTATTGGTTTTATTAACCATATTTGTTTTATGTAAACATTAGGGATGTTGTTATATTGTTTTAACAATATTATTGTTGTGCTTCCTAGGATGTAATATTTGGAAGCTAATGTATTTTAAATTTGTTGTTGCATTTTTGCAACTTCTCTTTTGTTTGTATCCCGGTTGTGCAATACATACATACATACATATATATATATATATATATATATATATATATATATATATATATATATATATATATATATTGCAGCCTACTTCTATGTATGAGGTTGATTCTGATTAATACAATCTACATGGGGTTCCGTCCCTATTTTACATTTGGTACCAAAGTGAGAATCTAGAACCGTGAAGGAGTGGAAGAGAGAGAAGAAGAGATAGAGGAGATTGGAGAAGCATTTGCAACATCTGAGAGCCTATGCAGCCTCCTGTAACCTCCCAACCCCATCCCTACCTCCTCACATCCTCCTGTTTGTTCCAAGTGTTTGGAACACAATTTTTTTTTGCACTGGTGCACCCAGCACCAGGAAAAATTTGTTGTAAGTATTGAATTTTTTATAAAAAAATTATTTTTCTCCCCATTAGGGGTTTTATCTCTAATATTAGAGATGTATTTAGTCACCGATATATAAAGCACTAGGATGGTTGTAGAGCTCCTAGCCAAGCTATATATCTGTTTGATTACACCTTGCATAGGCGAGTTACGTTGATACGAATTGCGCGAGTTATTTTGAAGAGGATTTGTCTTCATTTGCAATGTGATCGGGATATTGGGTGAGTTTTACATTGATCAGAGTTATCACAGACCATGGTCACTCCTTGCATCCCACAAGCCTTCCTCCATCGTAGCACATGTAAACAACAAAAACGGTCAAAAACAAAAACAATGGAGTATTTGTGGCATCAACCCCTGCAATCAAAGTCCGAGCCAAAACTTTTATATTGCCTCCTCCCATTCTTGACCTGCAAATAAAAAATAAAACTTGGTGGATTATACAAAGCAAAAGTGAACAAATATGGTGGAAATTAAATAAAAAGGCGGCTATTACTTTGCAATAGAAGATAAACAAGTAATAAAGGTGTCTCAGATCCAATTTTCATGGAGATAGACCTAAAAAAATCTACCTCCTCCCATCAAATCTCATTACCACATGGATAGACACTCCCAGCATGCACCACGTTGCCATTTTGCAAGGTTAGTCAGTTTTACATTTGTTTAAATACAATTTTGTTCATTCTATTTAACAAGTGCACAAGCGGCCTAGTTGGATAAGTGGAAGTGGCTTAGAAGTGGGAGGTGAGGGGTTCAAATCCCACCCCCAACTTGTCTTTTTGAGTTTAGTGGAAAATTTGGTGGAACTGCTAACTTTAGCGGGAAATTCAAATTTAGTTATAACTAACTAAATTTAGCAGGGAAATCCCTAATTTAGGGTAAATTTTTTTCCCCATTCAACTTGTTTTTTTCATTTTGGACATTTTTTTGCTAAAGGAGGCCTATCTAGAAATTGCATTTTCAGCTATAGTTTTGCAATTTTTTGACGTAGTGGGTCATTTTGGGCTCCGGAGGCCACCAAGGCCCGCAAAACAAAAAAATTTCTCGGATTCAATTTTTCTATATTTTTGAATGTAATTTATATACTTTAGTATATTGTACTACTTTTCAGGTTGTCATAGTCAACTAAAAACATTGTAACTACTCAAAAACTGGTAGAAAATTTGTAATCAAAATAGTATAAAATTGGTTCTAAAACACTCACGAGATCCTAGATCTCATTCACAACGTTCGGTATATACGGTTCCTCTGCGAAGCACTTATAAGTAAAATCGTCACGACTACTACTACACTTAACGCCTAATATAGCTACAACAATGTTGTCTAGGCATCGATCCTTTAAATAGACGGGGGTAATAAGGTCACGGTGTACACACTATGAGCCATCCCATCCGTCGTGAACGATCACACGACATAAATCTGGCGAGAAATTATCCAAGTATATAGCAAAGTTACACGTACATATGAGGATATTTCTTTGAGCTAGTGTCCATAATCACATAGACCCCCTTCAAAGATCTTGTCTTAGTACCATGTATTGAATTCTTTCACATACGTTAACGACTCTTTCACATACCATCGGGTATATAGAAAGGGCAAGATTATTCCATGTACCGGGTATATCGGAAGGGCACATATATAGAAAGGTTTGGTATATCGGATTGATGGTATATAGATTGGGAGACCTTATACCTAGAGTGATAAGAGCCAAACCCTATCAGTGATCTCTGCAAAATGGGCACCAATGCCCCCAAATGTTTTCTTCCAGATTCACAACTACTTAGAGGAAACAACTATGTTGCATGGAAGACAAAAATCAAGACACAACTTGAGTTTGAAGAAATCTAGCCTATTGTGAATGGTACTCTGACCAGATCAACTACTGATACAACACAACAATGATAGTTTGATAAAGCAGATCAGAAGGCCAAACTCATCATCTTGTTTGGAGTGTCCGATGATGTGCAACCCCACATTCAAGATGCCAAAAAGCTAAGGAAGTGTGGGATAAGTTGAGCACATTATATGAGGCCAAGAATAAGAATGTTATATTGAATTTTTAGAGTCAGTTACACACATTAAAGTTCAAGAAGAATAACAAAATAGAAGCTTTCCTAAGAAGAGTTACAAAATTGAGGGCTTCACTTCTAGCCACTGGGAGAAGCGGTCACAAATGATGTTGTCATTCGCATTGTTCGAGAGCACTCCTCTTCTTACCGTATTTTTGTCACAACAATAAACGTGTCAAATACGACAATTACTTTTGACAAGTGGTAAACCTACTACAACAAGAGGAAGAAATGCACAATAAGGATGATGAAGAGGAGTAGGCAATTTCTTCACATCAAAAAGGGAAAGGTAAAGGTAAAGGAAAACCAAATTCCTATCAAAAGTACCAAAATCAAAATCAGTATCAAGGGGATAAAAATAGAAGAAACAATGTCCAATCTGCAAAAGAGAACATAACCTACAAGATTGTTGGTATAATACTTACAAGAAAGTTTCATCAAGAAACTCTAGACCTCCACAAAAATATAACAAGGGATAGTCTAGGAACAATCATGGGCAAAAAAAGGGGAATTGGAAAAAAAGACCCCATCAATAAGGTAATATTGTTGAGCAACAAGAACAGTCAGACAATGAAGACTACTTGTTCACTGCTTGATCAAGTGAACCATCCACATCATCTAGTGATGTTTGGTATGTTGATTCGGGGGCCACTCAACACATGAATGGTCATAGAGACTGGTTTATTTCAATGAGGGACACGCCATCAAAAAATCATGTTTCGTTGGGAGATGATTCTTCATATACAGATTGGGATTGGGAACATTTCTCTACCCCTTGGTTCACACAATTGTAGAATTTCAGATGTCTTATATGTCCCTGGGTTAATAAAGAATCTTATTTTAGTCATTCAACTCCTTGATCACAACCTAAAAATTGACTTTGATAGTCATTGGTAAGAAAACATGTTTAATTCGAGATAAATCACGAGGCTCGAAAATAGTTGCAAAAGCCTCCAATGTGGGACACATGTTCCAACTTGATTTTGTTCATAGAGACGATCAAGCACTTATGGCTAAGAACTCCACCTCAACATAGTTGTGGCATCGGAGACTTGGTCATGTAAGTTTCAAGTATCTCAAGACACTTCACCAATGTAATATGGTACATGGGCTACCATCTCTTCAGAAGGATACAGACAAGTGTCCTCACTGCCTAGCAGGAAAACAACACAGAGCTTCATTCCAAAAGAGTACATTTCGAGCTCATGGAAAAATTGACCTAGTTCATACCGATCTTTGCGATCGATGTAACCAAGTCATTCTGGGTTCCAGTACTTCATGCTTTGTGTTGACGACTACTCAAGAAAAATGTGGATTTTTGTCTTCGTAAGAAAAGTGAAGATTTTGAAACTTTCAAGAAGTTCAAAGTAGCAATTGAGAATGAAACTGGTTATCACATTAGAACTCTCCACTCAGATTGAGGGGGGGAATTCACCAATAATTAATTCAAAGACTACCTATAAACTCACGGGATTTGTTGACAAATGCCTCCTCCACACACATCATAGTAGAATGGTGTTTTTGAGAGAATAAATCGTACTATCATGGAAATGTTACAATGCATGATCGATGACTCTGGTCTTATAAATAAATTCTAGGTAGAAGCAACAAATAAAATAGTGTATTTGTTGAACAGAGTGCCCATAGTTTCTCTTGAGGGAGTAACACCACAAGAAGCATGGTCAAAATGAAAACCATCTATTGCACACCTCAGAGTATTCGGGTGTAATGCAAGTATGCACATACCCAAGAAAAATAGAAAGAAATTGGACATGAAGTCATAAAAAAATTTCTTCATTGGGTATAGTGAAGAGACTTTTGGGTACAGATTAATGGATCCTAAGACAAGAAAAGTCTACACCAGCAAAGATGTTGATTTTTTTAGAAGAAGGAAGAATAGACTCCTCCAGACTCACCAGATGTAGATTTTTCTCCAGTTGTAAAATTGAAGCTGATGTTCCCTCAGAAGATGAAAGTAACGATGCAAATGATGGTGTTGATCAGATAGAACCACGATCCATGGGAATAGTTCAACGTATGCCCAAGTGGTGTACTACCACATTACGAGATGAGAGAATGGATGCTCCACCGGATACATCCACCCCTGGACTATGGAATTGCAGTAAAGAAAGAGAGGAAGTTAACTTTACTTTAATGAGTAGAGTTGTTGAATCTCATGAGCCCTCTACGATCGAAAACCCTACGGTTAAAAGATTGGAAAGATGCCAAGGATTTTGAATATCAATCAGTGATGAAGAATAACACCTGGCAGCTTGTCGATCTTCCACTAAGAAAGAAACCCATTGGATGAAGATGTATATTTAAAACAAAGTACAAAGTAGATGGGATAGTGGACAAGTATAAAGTGAGACTAGTAGCAAAGAGGTATGCATAAAAAGAAGGCATAGACTATGAGAAGACATTTGCTCCCACAACTAAGATCAAAACAATCAGAATGATCTTTTCTCTAGCTACATAGTTTGGTTGGAAAGTCAACCAGATGGATGTAAAAAGTGTCGTCCTAAATGGATATTTATAATAAGAAGTTTACATGACTCAACCTGAGGGATATGTAGTACCAGTCAAGAAGCAAAGGTATGCAGACTTAGGAAATAACTGTATGGCCTTAAACAGCACCTCGGACATGATGCATCAATATTGATGAGCATCTCGTACAACATGATTTGTTAGAAATCCATATAGTCCTAATATTTACATAAAAAAGTAAGGGGGGGGGGAGATTTTGATTGTCATTTTCTATGTCGATGATCTAGTCATCATTGACAGTTCAGTGAGGATGATCGATGCAACGAAGAAAGATCTTAATCGATCGTTCGACATGACCGATCTTGGGCTGATGCACTATTGTCTTGGATTGGAAGTATGGCAGAAAGAGAATAATAGTTTTGTTTCTCAGATGAAATATACCAAAAATAAGCTCGAGAAATTTAGGATGATGGATTGCACACCAAGTGCTACACCCATGGAGAACAGATTGCAGTTATCTCTTTTAGATCCATCTCCCGAGGTCCCGAGGTAAGTGCCACTCTCTATCGACAATTGATTGGAGTCTCATTTACCCGACCTACACTAGACCGAGATATCATCTTTGTAGTAAGCTATCTATCTAGGTTCATGCAGGAACCTAAAGTTTGTCATTGGAAAGTAGTAAGGTGCATTTTGAGATATCTCAAAGGATTAGTGGATCTTGGTCTAGAATAAAAGAAGAATGAAAACTTCTTCTTGATTGAATATTGATTCAAATCATGCGGAGTAACATTGATGATAGAAAATAAACTTTTGGATTTGTATTCTTTATGGGATCTAGACCAATATCATGGGGAAGCAATAAACAACACTTCATTTATCACTCTTCCACAGAAGTCAAGTATCGTTTTGCAGGAGAAGTTTTTTGTGAAGAAATTTGGCTATGTCACATACTAGAAGGACTTGGAATACCACAAGAAAAACCAACCACCATGTATGTTGACAATGAAGGTGTTCTCAAAATTGTTCATAATCTAGTGTTTCATGAAAGAACAAAGCACATTGAGGTACAATTTCATTTCATACACGAGCATGTGTTGAAGCACAACATCCAACTTCAATTTTTTCCAACAGTTGAACAACGAGTAGATATCTTCACGAAGTCACTTGTTCATGACAAGTTTGAGTTATTCAGAGAATTCCTCTCCTCATCCCTTGAAATAATACACAATTAGGGGGGAAGGTAAGTTATATATTAATTAACTATATATTAATAATGCATTTCCTATTTCATTATTGTTGTGCTTCCTGGATCTAATATTTGGAAGCTAATGTATTTTAAATTTGTTGTTGCGTTGTTGTAACTTATCTTTTGTTTGTATCTCATATGTGAAAACCATATATATATATATATTAACTCCTTCGTATATGAGGTTGATTTTGAATAATATAATCTACGAGGCTTTCGTCCCTATTCTACACACTCCCCCTCAATGGAAACTCTGAAAGGCCAAGCATTGCATACACTTGCAATATTTTATAGCTCACAGTGGCTTGTATAGATATCTGTAATATAATCTTCTTAAGCGGAGATCTCTATCACCACAGATAACTTTATCTTGGATAACATACATATGAACTTCAATATGCTTCATTCTTTGATGTTGAATTCGATTCTCTAGCAAGAGTAATAAAACCCTGACCACCACATAAAAGAGGAGTAATTCCTTTATCTTCCATGTGTATCTCTCCAAAAATCACTATAGCCACATGAATTCTTTATTTCTTCCATTGTAATTCTCTTCCTCAGTAGAAGAAATGGAGATTATTGGTTGCTTTTTCTATTCCAAGTAATGGTTCCTATACCAAAAAAATTAACACATATCTAATATATTTTATATCTAACACAACATCAACATGGTTAGAGTTACAATATCCATATAGACATCATAATAAGCATATAAATCATTATTGATTTCACTTTTAACCATTTGTAAAAGTTAAATACTAGTTGTATAACTAATAATATGCTTAAAAACTAACCATGTTAAAATATGTTGAGAAATTTCAACATATTATTCTTGTAAAATATATATTAAATGCAATCAGTATTGGACGTCTCCAATACAAACGTAAGGGCGTCCCCAAGTGTCATTTGATATGCATATAATAACATTTTAGTAATCACATACTAAGAAATTTTAGACATGTTTTATCAAAAACATATATATCTTCATTATCTTATTCTAAGCCTTTACAAAATGAGATAAGACTTGATAGATAACATATCTAAACAGATAATCAAATCATACAAGAATAATCACAGTATTCACTGAAAACTTAATCCACTAACTGTGGACACTTGATGAATTTTGCTTCAAAGGCGACATGTAAGAACCTTTCAATACATTTCATAGGTGGTAAATTTAAGTCTACAACAATTCTATTTTTGAACAAACTATAAAAATCAAAGCAAAATTTTAAAACATATATAAGCCATTTTGTGTATGTTTTCAGTTGTAGTTACTTCTAGTTCATTTTTCACTAACCCATCTAAGTTAATTATGAAAAATAAAACATCACCTTTTCAACAAAGATATTCAAATAGAAACTATACTTTTCATTTAGAAGTAGTAGTTTATAAAGTTATTATATTAGGACTATGATTATTCTCATCATTTTCATCTTGATTTATCTATTGAAAATTGATTAGACCCAATTTTAAGCAAATAGAAATAAATAATTAATGAAGATTAATTTTTTTAATATAAATTCCCCTATCATTGTTTTAATCCTCGCAATTGAAAAACAACCAATTTATGCCAAAAAGGAGGTCGTGTCAATTGGATAATCTATACATGAATCCCTTAGTATGATATCAAAAAATAAATTGAAATGAAAGTCATTTCTTTTTTAGTTTTTCATGAAAAACATGTCGACAAATTATTCATCGTGTCATAAATTAAAAAAACTTCACCAATTTTTAATCTTATTCAAAAAAAAAATTTAAACAAGATTTCTTAAAAACAAGAATAAAAATTAGATCAAAATAATTTTATATAAAATAAATTGTTTGGAATCTAAGCTTCTTAGTTATCAACACGGAAAGCTACTTAGCAGCAACCACAACGTTGCTATTTTAAAAATGCAACTCATAGCCACAATATGAAATTATATTGCTATGGAATATAAAGTTTTATAATTTCCTTCGTGTGCCCAATGTGGGACTATCCCACAAAATTACCAACCGGTTGAATAAAAACATAAAACTTTGTAACCGAGGGTTTAAAAAAGTTAAACAAAGTTTTTGTTTTTTGTTTTTGAAATGAAGACCATTTTATTTTTATTAGAATCCTCCATGTGGAGGCTAAGTGGAAGGAGAGAGGTGGAGAAGGGTGGTTTAAACCGAATGCAAAATAAAACTAACCAAATTAAATAATGCAAAAGAACATTATATGTGGTCCATTAACCAATGTAAATAAATAGTATAAGGTGAATTTATAGATATAAACAACCGCATAGGTATAAGGCAACTTAATGTTTTATTTTATTTTATTTTTAATGTTTTAATATGGGTGTAAAATGGTTAGGATTATAAACTATAGGATATAGTTATAAAACATAGGTTTTAAATTATTTGTTCAACCAAATCCGAGAATGCATCTTATATGATTTTTAAGTTAAACTTCCATAGAATGCATAAGCTGCTTTACCATATAAAACATGTAGGTACTTTTTAATATTGGTCCCCTTACCAAATTATTTTTAAAAACACTCAAAAATATATATTTTTAAAAATATATAAGGGCTACATCTAATAAAGTTTATATATTAAGCGATTAGATTTACCATATATAAAATATGATTTAAGTTTAAGTTTGTTTTTTTTTCCTTTTTACAAAACAATATAAACCTAGATTTATAAGTTAAGTTTAAAATATGATTTAAAATTAAGCTTAGAATATGGTCTGTTGAACTTTCCCCCACACTCAAGTACTTTTATATGGTCTAAGGGTTTTAATATATAGTTTACTATAATTTATAAAACTATATATTATAGGTTTAAATTTATATACTCTATATATATTATAATTTATATTTAATATCAATTATAATATACACATATTTTAATATATAGTATTTAAACTATATATGACAGAGTATGTATGTTAAACTATATTACTTATAGTTTTGAAAACACAAAAAATATGTGTCGTGAATTATAAAAAACTTTATACTAAAGATTTGGACACATTTGGAATGCAATTAATTAAAAAAGATACCGGGAGGGAACATGATCATTTTTGTTTTTAAAATACAAAAATAAAATTATTAACATAGAGTTTTATAGAGGGGACAAGAATTTTAACTAGATCAATGAAAAACTTTGCTAAACCTATCTTTATGGAACTTGTCTCCTCACTTTTTAATCTCTTCAATTTACCTTTGGAAAAAAATTCAACTTGCACTTTGGAAACTATAGGAATATAGAAAAAAATTCATATAAATTTTTAACCCTTGTGTTTTGCAAGTCGTGGTAATTTCTTTTACTTTGAGATTTCACGTGTTCTAAGTCTTTTCACAAAGGGACAAAATTTTAATCCTTTCAATGAAAAAATTGGAAATCACATTTGTATGGATCTTGTCTCCTCCTTATATTCACTTTAAATTTAACTCTAAATATCTTTTTAACCTGCAAACATGAAATTATAGAAAGAAAAGAAAATACTTTAACAAATATTTAACTTTTCCTGTGCACACCACATCCATTTCATATGGAGTGGGGAGGGGGTTAAATAAGATACCAACCAACTAACCACCTAATTTCCCAACCATTGCAACATTAGAATTAAATTAAATTATTTAATACTACTCTATACCATGTTAAATCGGAGGGTTATATATGTATGTATGTATGTATATATATAACACCAATGCGGAAAACCCTAATGTTGTAATGTATTTAATTGGTTGTAACATATTATTTAATCTGCTCCATATTTTAACTCGGTGTAATATATTACAACCGATTATGACGCATGACCATATTTAAATAACCCCATAGGTTATGAATATTAAGTGTTCACCCGTTTTAATAAATAATTAGTTATTAAATAACTAATAAACATAATATAAAGTTTATATTAAATAAGAAAGAATATAAACTATATTCTAAATTATTTAATTATAAACTAAATATTATACACACTTAATATTATGTTATAACGAGAATCATGTCGGAGACAACATTTAAACAAAATTCCATTGCACCATTTATATGTAGCATTGTTTATGACTAATATTTTATGTTCTTTATTGGTAAAGTATGTTGAAACTTTCTGTAGTGAGATATTTGGAATATTACCAAACCATGGAGGATGGGGTGATCTTTGCAAAAAGTGCTCATCCGGAAAGTGATCTTGGACTGCCTCCTCTCTTGAAACATTCAATCTAGAAAGAAATTCAACAACAACATTGTAGTTTCTAGGCTTATTGACGAGGCCATAAATTGACCATAAATTACCATTATTTTGTCCTTCCAAGTTACCTTTTAAAGTGGATTTAAATGTAATCTAGAAATTTATAGTTTGCTTAAGATAAAATATAGGATATATATCTTGTTCATTATTTAGAAATATTTTGTTATCTATTTTTTTGACTAATCCTATTGATTATTTGGGAAAAGATGCAAAGTCTTGTGTATGCAGCCATAAAGCAAAAATAATGTTAGTATTGGGAAAAGTGTAATTGATCATGAACAATATATCTAAACTCAAATATGATTTCATATTCAGATTCCTCTTGAAAAATTATGCAAGTTCAAAAAAAAAATCATCTCAATCCGAGATCGTATGCAAAAGTTATAGCTATTTTAAGTTTGCGGTCTTAGTTCCGAAACTCACAGAGTTAGTTTCGGAACTTACAGACTTAGTTCTAGAACTAAGCAGATTTTGACAGTTTTTGAGGAATTGTGAAAGATCAAAGAATCCAATGGAAAATATGAGAGAGGTTTTTGTTTATAGAAATGTGTTTAACAAAAACTACATTCATATTTCTAGTGTATTTACCAATAAAGAGAGATCTAAGTTTTAGTGAGCTGTAGTCCGAGGAAAAGTGTATCAGACGAGAACTAAAAGTTCCATAAATAGAAATAGAAATGTCAAATTGAAAATCTGAGAGATTTTTTTGTTCATAGAAATGTGTTTAATAAAAACCTCATTCAGATTTGTTATAGGTTTTACCAAAGAAGAGAGATCTGACTTTTAGTGATCTGCAGTCTGAGGAAAAATGTATTAGACAAGCACTAAAAGTTCCATAAACAGAAACAGAAATGTCAAATGGAAAATCTGAGAGATTTTTTTATTCATAGAAATGTGTTTAACAAAAACCTCATTCAGATTTGTTACAATTTTTATCAAAGAAGAGAGATATGACTTTTAGTGATTCTGCAGTCCAAGGAAAAAATGTATCAGACAAGCGTCAAAAGTTCCACAGTAAAAAACAACAAAGTCAAATGGAAAATACAAGAAATTTATTTTGTCAAAATCATATTTTAAGGGAAATCCCCCTTTCAATAATGTAGAGGAATAAAATCATTATGATTCTTGTTACCGAAAAGCAAGGAGAAGATTTGGGAGCAAATCTTCCTAAAATAAGTGAGATAAGACTTTGACTTCAATAATATATCTCTCTCCATATTTTGTGGAGATGGAGATCTTAATTTTTAGGATTGAAATAAATATAAGCTCAAATTGTATTTCCTAAAATAAGGAGTTGGTTGGATACATGAATTATAAATGCAACCTTCCACACTTAGATATGTAATCCTTTTCTCCTAAGAAATAAAGATATGTCTTTTCCTCTCAAATATTATGTAGTTTTAAGATCTCAGTAGTATGATTTAAATCCTCTTCCAAGGAATGAGATGGCCACTCATTCCAAGGAAGATGGATCTTTTTATTTATGTTTATGTTTATTCATTTTTCTGTAATTCATTTTGTTGTATTGTTTTTATTTTTGTATTGTGAAAATTTAGTTTGTTGTGAACCTGCAGGTGTTTCATTTAATTATGTTTATTTTCATTTCAAGAAATTTCAATTTATGAAAGTGTGTTTAAATTCATGCAAGTGTGTTTCTTTCATGCAAACTTTATTTCTGTAAGTGTGTCTTTTAATTTACGCAAGTATGATTTATTTTATGTAAGTTTGGTTTGTGTTTAAAGAAGTTGTTTTCCAAGGTCTTCTCTCTTAATGCATACAACCTTCGGACACCAACCTAGGTTGACATTATTAATGGAGAGGATAGACGAACCTCATCATTTTAGCTGTTAATGAGGAGATGGTGTTATTGAGAGATTCATAGTTATCTAAAAGAATATTCTAATGATAGTAGAATATCTTTCAACAATTATGTATAGGAAGAATTTGGTAAGTAGTTTCTTTAGACTTTTATTTCCTACAAGTAGATTAAAATTTTATTTCTACAATTAGGAATATTAGATTGTAAATATATCCCCACAAACTAACTCTGTGTATAAGAAAAATGACTGTGATGTTTGATCAAGAGGTATAATGGTATGAACAAATAATTCAGATCTAGAAATGGTATAATATGATATTGAATTTGGAAGTAGATCCAGTTGATGAAATATCATATGCCATTTTTGATAACCACCACCATTTCCCCTTGTATCAACTAACAACTCAATGATCTTATTACACATAACCTTAGTAAAACTGGCTTATCCAATTTGTAATAATGAAGTGGTAGCATTTCTAATTAACTTCATCCATATTCAGGGATTTCATTAGAGCCAAAATAAAAACCACTCATAATAAATCCACCCATCCAAATCAATTTTTCATCCCATAATAAAATTCAATCCTTGAACCATATCCATTAGAAAAATTGTTTTCATGTCTTTCAATTTCTTCATTTTGTATATGCTTGTATAACATTAAGAAGAAATTATGGTGAATATCAAGGAAATAATTTTTTATGTACTAACATCTGAGGACTAGATCTATAGGAATTTCTAGAGTTGTTCTTGATATCAACATGTAGATTTTGGAGCACCAACAATATCAACCAAGGAGCATGCAAATTTTTGAGGGACCCACGGATACCTTCACTTTCTCTTTTAACAACTCTACATCTCTTGAGATCACCAGTTCAGCTTTGAAGATTACTGTGGTGATTCTGATATTACACAATTCAAGTTAGGCTTTGAAGACCTAAAAATTGTCTACACAATTTTTGGAATCTTTTTGGAGTTACCAAGTATGCAAAAAAAGTTTTTATGAGATCTCAGACATTGCTTCCTATTTTACACAAGTTGTACTTTTATGAATATAGTCTGATGATGGATCAAATTTTTCTATAATCCTTCTCATGCTATCATTTCAGTAAAAAATCAAAAAATCAAAAAGCTTTGATTGGAAAACTAGCTTGTTGGCCAATCAAAGGCAAAAAAAAAAATCAAAAAGCTTTGATTGGAAAACCATCTTGTTGGCTAATCAAAGGCAAAAAAAAACAAAAAAATAAAAATAAAAAGATTTGATTAGAAAACCACTTGCCAATCAAAGGAAAAAAATTAAAAAAAAAAACTTTGATTGGAAAACCAACTTGTTGGCCAATCAAAAGAAAAAAAAAAGGCGGCTCTTCTTCAAAGGAAATCAACAGTTACTTGGTGGCTTTCTTCTCGGCACTATTTGATGATGTTAACAATAGGATGACAAAGATAACTAAAGGTATGATCAAGTTATTTTGTTCTACTATTTTATTTTTAAGCTTTATTGTAAGTTTTTTTACTACAATTAGATCCACTTTTAAATATTTCCAAGGAAGGCAAGATAAAATTCATATCTCCCCTACTTATATGAAAAATATGTGCACCTCTTTGCAATCAAAATTTTAGAGTCTAATTTATGGGTAGCCATGAATAAACAACATGCATGAGGACATGCATGAGATTAAGTGCGGGAGAGAAGGAGAAGCATGAGGTATGCATTTTGATTTTAGATATGAGACACAAAGAAGGATCTCCACACAAGAACCTGCTATACAAGAAAGGAAATCAAAATCAATAGAAGGATCTCCACACAAGAACTTGCTGCAAAAGAAATAAAATCAAAAACAATAGAAGGAGATCCACACAAGAACCTGTTGTAAAAGAAAAAAATCAAAAGCAGCAGAAGGAGATCCACACAAGAACATGTTATAAAAGAAAGAATATTAAAAGCAACAGAAGGAGATCCACACAAAAACCTGTTGTAAAAGAAAGAATATCAAAATAAATGAAGAATATCCACACAAGAACTGTTGTATCTCCTATAACAATAACACAAAAACCAACGAAGGAGATCCACACAAATAAAATCAATAACAATAGAAGGAGATCCACACAAGAACTTGTTGTAAAAGAAAAAAATAAAAAAGAAGGAGATCCACACAAGAACCTGTTATAAAAGAAAGAATATCAAAAGCAATGAAGGAGATCCACACAAGAACTTGTTGTAAAAGAAAGAATATCAAAAGCAACAGAAGAATATCCACACAAGAACCTATTGTAAAAGAAAGAATATCAAAAGCAACAGAAGGAGATCCACACAAGAACTTGTAAAAGAAAGAAATCAAAAGTAGCAGAAGGAGATCCACAAGAACATGTCCTTAATACGGAGAAGAATCTAAGAAGAGGAGATAATAATGTAATGCATGAGGACATGCATAAGATTAAGTGTGGGGAAATGATGAGGCCATAAATTGACCATAAATTACCATTATTTTGTCCTTCCAAGTTACCTTTGAAAGTGGATTTAAATGTAATCTAGGAACTTATAGTTTGCTTAAGATAGAATATATGATATATATCTTATTCATTCTTTATAAATATTTTGTTATCTATTTTTTGACTAATCCTATTGATTATTTGGGAAAAGATGCAAAGTCTTGTGTATGCAGGCCATAAAGGAAAGATAATGTTAGTATTGGGAAAAGTGGAATTGATCATGAACAATATATCTAAACTCAAATCTGATTTCATATTTAGATTCCTCTTGAAAAATTATGCAAGTTAAAACAAAGAATCATCTCAATCCAAGATCTTATGCAAAAGTTATACCTATTTTTTAAGTTTACAGTCTTAGTTCCGAACTCGCAGAGTTAGTTCGGAACTTGCGAGCTTAGTTCCGAACTCGCAGTTTAGTTTGTAACTAAGCATATTTTGAGATTTTGAGGAATTGTGAAAGATCAAAGAATCCAATGGAAAATATGAGAGAGGTTTTTGTTCATAGCAATGTGTTTAACAAAAAACTCATTTAGATTTGCTACATGTATTACCAATAAAGAGGGATCTAAGTTTTAGTGAGTTGTAGTCCGAGGAAAAGTGTATCAGATGAGCACTAAAAGTTCCATAAACAGAAATAGAAATTTCAAATGGAAAATATGAGAGAGGTTTTTATTCATAAAAATGTGTTTAACAAAAACCTCATTCAGATTTGCTACATGTTTTACCAAAGAAAGAGAGATCGACTTTTAGTGATCTGATCACGAGGAAAAATGTATCGGAAAGCACTAAAAGTTCCATAAACAGAAACAAAAATGTCAAATAGAAAATATGAGAGAGGATTTTATTCATAAAAATGTGTTTAACAAAAACCTCATTCAGATTTGTTACATGTTTTACCAGAGAAGAGATATGAATTTTAGTGATCTGTAGTCCGAGGAAAAAGTGTATCAGACAAGCGTCAAAAGTACCACAGTCAAAATTAGCAAAGTCAAATGGAAAATATGAGAAAGGTATTTGGTCAAAATCATATTTTGAGGTAAATCCTCCTTCTAATAATGTAGAGAAATAAAATAATTATGATTCTTGTTACCGAAAATAAAGGAGAATATTTGGGAGCAAATCTTCCTAAAATAAGTGAGATAAGACTTTGACTTCAATAATATATCTCTCTCCATATTTTGTGGAGATGGAGATCTTAGTTGTTAGGATTGGAATAAATATAAGATCAGATTATATTTCCTAAAATAAGGAGTTGGTTGGATGCATGAATTATAAATGCAACCTTCCACACTTAGATATGTAATGTTTTTCTCCCAAGAAATAAAGATTTGTTCTTTCCTCTCAAATATTATGTAGTTTTAAGATCTCAGTAGTATGATTTAAATTCTCTTCCAAGGAATGAGCTAGCCACTCATTCCAAGGAAGATGGATATTTTTATTTATGTTTATGTTTATTCATTTTTCTGTAATTCATTTTGTTGTATTGTTTTTATTTTTGTATTGTGAAAATTGAGTCTGTTGTGAACCTGCAGGTGTTTCGTTTAATTATGTTTATTTTCATTTCAATAAATTTCAATTTATGCAAGTGTGTTTAAATTTATGCACGTGTGTTTCTTTCATGCAAACTTTATTTTTGCAAGTGTTTCTTTCAATTTACGTAAGTGTGATTTATTTTATGCAAGTTTGGTTTGTGTTTAAAGAAGTTGTTTTCCAAGATATTCTTCTCTTCATGCATATTGCCTTCGGACACCAACCCGGATTGGCATTATTAATGGAGAGGATTGACGACCCTCAACACTTATCAATAATAGTCAAGTTAAATTCTTGAAAAATATGAAATAAGTAACCACCTAATAATTTCGACCCCTACTACTGCTGTTTTATTCATAAAATATTTTCTCGGCTTAATGGTATATACTGATTTTACACCCAATAATGTAGTGTTTGGATTTATTTAGAGAGTAAATGATTTAAAAATAGACCGAAATTTTTATCTACTCGATCTTCGGACCCTTGTAGGCTTATCAAATTACTATTTAATTTTTATCCCATTAAAATCAACTTAAAATAATGCAATAAGTATGACACTTTGTAAAAAGGTTGATTACGAGTTCAGAAATTGCCTACGTCTGGGTTCTTTTGAACCATTCCACTAGTCAAAACTTGTAAGTTACAATAGTACTTTTACAAGAAAACCTAATGGAAACTATTATGAACTTTCTTAGAAGAAGATCCATACCTTCAGATGAGAAGGGTGAAAAATAGCACCCAACTTCCCCTTTCCTGGCATATTCGGAAAGATCTATGGCACCAGCTCCACTTTTCGGAATCCTCTAGATCTTGATCGACATTCTAGACTCTTTGTAATTCCCTATGGCACTGGTTGATACTTGAGGTTTCACGATAATTTAGTATGGCGTTATGGGCCGGCTAGGTAGTATTAAACACTCCTAGTCACAATATTGCATATTTAAATAAATAGGTCTTCACAACTTTATAATAAGCCTATTAAATAGGTCTTATAAAAAAATTTCTCAATTAAACTCTTCGGTCTTCCTCAAGCTTGTGATTTGAGCTTATAAGTGTGTGTGTCCAATGTAAGGGGTTCCCCTATTTATATTAAAATAGGCCCCTAAAATTTAGTGGAAGGGCCTTATTGGAAAACTCACTACTCAACCAACTCATTGGCCGAGTTGGTTGATAACTCGTTTCCACCACCGAGGTTGGGGGATCAAATCTTACCTCACTAATAGCTTGGTCACTTTTTTTTTGGTCGGGCCACTTTGTATTTGGTGTGGAAATCCCACATTGACCGCTAGAAGGGGGTGGTTGATTTTAATTAGGCTTACCACCCTATTCTCTTCTTGATCTCGGTCACCTTATCCCATTGGAATCATGTCTGCGTGCATTGTTTTCTCACCGAGTTATTTGGGTTTTGTTGAAGTATTTGAGCATAATGTTTTGCATTGGATATTTCGTCGATCCATGTGGCAAGGTGTGCAAGTTGTGGGGTCTTCCGCCTACCCCGTGTTGGTCGAGCTATGTACCTAGCTCCTCATGAGTTGTTTGTGGGATATAATACATATCCCCAAAGTTGTAAATACGTGGCATTGGGCCACAATAAATGATCAACTTGGTTAGTAAAAAGGTAGCTCTCAAGCTAGTGGAAATAATACCGAGTATAATAAACTCGGTCAATTCTCAAAACATTACAAATTGAAATAACATAGTAACATGGTGAATAATATAAAATTTAACCATATAATACTATGATATTCAAAATGAAATATGGCTAAGTGGTGGCAAGCCATGTGGTGGCTTGAGGACCCACCATGTCGGTGATAATACCATAGTCCTCACGGCGCCGGGCTCCCCTCCGTTAAAAAAGTTGAGCCTCTTTCTCCCACAAGCTATATCATTTTATGACCATCGAAGATTGGAGATAAAAACTAGAAAATGAATTTATTTTTCCCCTTTTCCACGTGTCATAGTGCCATTGGTCCACTATTGAAAAGATGACTAGAGTTGACTTTCCTGTTGACTGAACTTTGACCAGGACATAACTAGAGCTCCCAATGTCCGTTTGTCACGTTCTCATAGTCATCGGAAAGCTCTTGAAAATATATTCTACACTGACACAATTTAGGGATGTTTAGGGAAATTTTCATATAAAAATGATCCCCTCGATAAAGGATTTTTGTCCCAAAAAGCTTTATATTGGAACATTTTGCCATCCAATCCTAAATTTGGAAATTCTACTGCCACCTCGGAAGTGTTGTTGTAGTAGACCCTTTGGTCTCTTCCTCTACAACCTTATCACTTTGAAAACTTTATTATGATCTTGAACTTGTGGGTTATTATCCCACCATGCTTCCGCATTGCACCATTCTAATATTCGAATAAGACCTCTATGCCTCCATTATATGGTGTTAAGTTTTTGAAATGAAACCTCAACGCTCCTACTATGCAGTGATAAGCTTATAGATATCTGAAAACATGGATCTTCTTTGACTCTATGACATAATTCTTGGTTCCTAGTTGATTCCATAGAATCCAAACTAGTTTGAAGGAATTCCATGTTACATAGAGCTATGATTGATCCGATGTCGATGATGGACAATGAATTGTCCCTTTTCAAACCTCAATACCTCTAATGCATGATGATAAGCCTCTTTCAAGATCTAAAGCCTACAATGCATGATGTTAAGTTTGATGATCGAGATACCATTCTACCGCATGGTCACAATGCCTCTACATAGAAATATGATTCGATTTGATTTCTCACAAGCTCACAAATGGTGACTCCATCCTTGGTGCACGACTATTGCCTCTACAGGTGTAGACACCAAATTTGTGTCTTACGACCCCCTGTGCCCCGCATCCCATTTCGCAACCTAACCTCATCACCTAAACCTTACACAATTATTTATTAATTACCTTATAATTAATAAATCCACATCGCCATACCTGCCACCTCATGTCGCCACCTCATCATGACCTAGTCTTAACCCTAAACTAACCTAATTAAGACCTATAACTTGGTCCAAATCCACACCTATGACTAATTACTCCTCACCCGCACCTAAAACCAACTTCATAATGACTTGACCAAGCCCGCAACCAATCCCTCAGAAGAAAAGGAGGGAAAGCGGCTATTTTACCAAAATAGCCTGCTTTGACTGACCGATACACGGTTCCTACTCGACCACCGTCGGCCGGTAACAGAACCGCCATTGGTTCCTCAGTAAATGACCACTTCCAACCAAAAACAAAGGATCAGATTTTCATTTTGATCAAGAAAAAGAAGAGAAATCATTGAAAGGATCCAGATTTTGCTTGCCCGAGCAGAGACAAGTGAAGAAACAAGAAGAGTTTGCAGAGAAGGACATCAAGCCAAAGACTGCAACTGAATAACCAGAGCCCAGTGACACCATCTGTGCATCAGAAGAGGAGATAGCTCATCTTGGATTGTTAGATCATCCCACTTGAGCTCTGTCTTCGTCATCACAGTCCTGGAACCTGCATCTTCATTAGGGACGAGTAAGTAGTGTCTTGTATGTTTCTAAGCACTATTTCTTGAGCCTATGGATTGATAGTAATTATAAGCTCATTCCTAGATCTACCACCCACCAGCACCTTGCACTGAACCTTCATCCATACATCTTTGTATTTCCTAGAAGACCATTTTATCACACTCTGAGTCTTCCCTGTCCTCCCATTATTCCCCTTAGCCATCCACCAATCTTAATAATCCCACAATTACCCTGCAATCAACCTCTACCCAGAAGCACCTAGATTACTGACCCTACCGGTGTCGATTATCCTCTACCGGCAGTGGTTCTCTAACCGTGGTCGGTTATCCAGTGACCGCCGTCGGTCACTGTGACTTATACCCCAAAACCCTTTTCTCACCTATTTGTCACCTAAAACCATAGATCCAGTCGGTTTATCCCTATAACTCAACCTGAACGTATCAACGACCAGTAACCAAACAAACAATGTGACACTTTATTATTGATAGTTTAGCTTCTATTGCTTTGTAACAAGATACCTAAATCGTGATTTTGCAATAGCTTTCTTTGTTATCATTTGTGTTAATTCGTATTAAAAGGGGAACTGACCACCTTCGAAAGGAAGTTTTATATTTCCTGGGCCTAAGGCAACTCCCTCATTTATTGTCTAATTAAAATCTGGTGGTCCTGTATTCTTACTTGCAGGTAGTCCTTCCAAGACAAAAAGGAGTTCTTCGCAGTCGATCTGATCTTTCTCTACGGTACGCGCACACCATCTCAACATTCAACAGGTATTCCTCCTAGCTCTAACCCTTATCTGTTTCTCAAAGGAATGAAAGGATAGAAGCAAGTCTATTCCGCAGAGTCGAAACATTCCGTGCAAAACATTTTGGCACGCTGATGGGACCCATTTCGGGTTTCTGTTTCTCTTGCTTGCTTTCATTTAGGGAGCATACTTGCTGTTGCTGTTTTGTTATATTTAGTAAAAGAATTTGTCTTGCTTTCCTAGTTTTGCATTAGTAAAAATCATCTTCTTTGCTTCATTGAATATCATTTTCAATTTGGGTTTAAAACACGTGCATTACATTCTTGCTTGTTGTTTTCAATTCTAGTCAACATAGACTAAGTAACAGGTCATACACGTGGGGGTGATTTCCACGGTATTGACAGGAAATTAATCTTACTTTCACTGCACAAAACATACCGAATCACTTCATAATTAACACAACAGCTCAAAACATCCCCCCTTTTCCACGGTATTCCTCCGCCCGATTGAGGTAACCTTATAAGCCAAAACAAACTTGACATTTCCCCTAAGTATTTTGTTTAGGATTGACATCATTCCGCATCTAAAGGCATAAGCCCACAATAATTAAAATTAACCCTAGGGTTAGTCTCTGGATTTGCGTGTGCATCTTGCTTGTTTTCAGTTCTGTTTTCTCTGTTATACACTGTCTTTTGTGATCACCTTAGAACAATTTGATAAATGTACTAAGCATTGTTAACAATCAAGTCAGTAGCTTCTTATATTTTCTTATACCAGTCTTATTACACCGATATCGGTTAACTGACCGACGTCGGCTATAGTCTAACCGACATCGGTTATTAGACCGATATCGGTTACTGTCTTTTACAGTTCTTGACAAACCAGCAACCTACCAATTTCAAACATCTTGTTGTCTGCATTTCGCCTCGATAGATTGAAACCCTACTGTGTGTACTTCGCCCATGGTTGTTATCACTCAAAGCAAGCCGCCACCATGGTTTCACATGCTTGCTCGTGCCTTTTCCCGAATCACCCCTTCACATTCTCGTGGGGAATCCTACGGACACCGGCCGAGGTTCCTAAAATTCTGTAGGAGATAAAGAATTTGCCAAATTTCTCGGATGCTAATCCTAGCGCTGCATAATACTATTTGTATCATGCCCTCGACCATACACCCGACGGTTAACTCCTTGTTGGCATGCCTATCAAGATAATGGCTCATTTAGCTCCTTCTCCGCCCGATAACTCCGCTTTGCCTTCCGCATCCTTAGTCCCGTCACCTACCTCAAGCAGCCTTTGGGGGTTCATATGGCATGATTGGCTTTCCTTTGGTTAATCTTGGGCCCAACATGTCATTACCGCCGATCGCTCCTACCTCTCTCTCTTGCAGATGTTCCACTCATGACTTTTCTCTCGCCACCTATCCACACGAGCTTTCCTTCTCAAGCTCCTCCCACCTTTTCATTTCCACACACATATCCTAGAACCTCAACAGTTTATATAGGACATCCCTATTCGGTTGCCTCAACACATTCGTCCTCCATACCTTATCAACATTTAACCCCACCATTGTCTAGCAGGTGGCCCTTGGCCCAATTTGCCTCCATTTACCACAACCACACCATCATCTCATCCAACTACTGATTTAATTAAACAAATGATGGAAAAAATGCAAAATTTGGAGGCTTCTATTTCAGGAAGTCGTAGTGCCTTGACATACGAGCAAGTTTGTCGGGAGCCTATGCGCCCTTCAGTCCCCCTTCATTCATATCCTCCTCAATGGGAATTACCAAAATTTACCCGTTTTAATAGTAAGGAGGACCCTCAACAACACTTGTGATCATTTAGACATGCTCGCTATCTCGATTGCTCACGACGACGCTTTACTACTCCGCACCTTTCCCATGTCCTTATCACGACCCACCTTGAGTGGTACAAGTTGCTTTAACCCAAGACTCAATCTTCTCTTTTAACCAGCTAGCCCAATCTTTCTTGGATCATTTCTCCATTAACATTGCCAAGAAAGTATCTATCACCGACCTCTATGCCATCCGAAAATTTGAAGACGAATCTATCGAAGATTTCGTTGGATGATGGCGAGGCCTTATCAACCAACTTACATATGCCTTCCTCGATCGAACTTATCGAACTGTTTACGCGGGCCTGTGCTAAGCACATCTCTCCTACCCTCCAAATTCAAACTTTCGTACATTTGACGAGGCCTTTACTATGGATCGAAAAATAGAAATTCGAGCCTTAGAGGAAGAGAAATTGCGGTTGCGCAACAAAAACCCCACTTTTCGAACCCAAGATTCCACCAACAAACCTAACACCACCAATCCTCACCCATCGACTGCTTTGAAATCAAAAGGGCCGTGCACGCGGTGATGGTCAAATCCCAACCACCATCTAATACCCCGCCAAAAACCACCTATAAGTATAAAGCAGAGCCCATCAACTACACTCCCTTGGGAGAAACATATGGTGTGATATTGGAAAAATTGCTTAAAGCAGGAGCCATTACCTTACCTCCTGTTAAACCTCACTCCGGGTTTGATTCCACTCGCGCCATACCTTCTTGGTACAAAGAAAATGACTTCTCAGAACATCCACTGCGTAAAGGGACACACATGAGAACTGCAAGATGTTGAAAAACATAGTGCAGAAATGGTTGATGTGGGATATAGCCTCGATAATCCTAATGCCCTCGCTAACCAAAATTTAAAAATATTCAACAAACCATTCCCGAATAATTCTTCTAACAGTAACATAAACCAAGATATCTTAGCCAAGGAGAGTGTTCATGAGATCCATGCAGTCTTCGATTCCCAGCCAAAGACCTCTATCGAACAAATTTTGAATCAAGCCTCTTCACTAACGCAAGAAACCGAACCCCTTCCTCGCCATCAAGACAAATTGAAATCCTTGCCGTTCCTTTACCCATCAAGGAATTAATTTCCCAGAGTTCCCTTCTCACAAATGAGCCTTCTTACACCACATCCTGCAAGACTCGTGAGCGGATGTTATCGATTTATCTATTTCCCAAACGTCTCCTTCTACCATTCTTCTTTGACAAGAGGAAGGCTCGCCACTTCTTTTGTCATCCTTAGATGAGAAACCTCTTGAACCGACATCACCACATTCTTTAAACATGATGGATCCTCTCAAACACGCCCTCCTACCTATTAGTCCTTCATCACCTAAATCTTTTCAAGAACCGGTTGACCTCTTAACGCTCATTGATACAAAGTGCCTCATCTACCCCCTGTATCACACCCACAGTGGACCGGAATCACAACCCACCTTTCTTCCATACAAAAGTTCCTATTCACACGTGAGGACTGTCATTCCCCAGAAGATAGATAGGTCCTATGGGAACGTTTGAGTACGCCATATTCTACTCAGATTCAAATGACCGATCCAGATGCTTCTACCATATACCCAAGTGTTTACGTGCTTAAAATGCCTATGTCCTCATCTTCACCCCCTCATCTCTACCAAATACCTCATCCACTTCTATTAACCTAACCAAATCTTCCCCTACGCTGGGACCTCACCAATACCTAGTCTAACACACCCACCTAAGTGACTTGATTTATCTAAAAATAAAGCCGTCCATCCCATTAGGAGACAGACTCCAATCTCCTTAATCTATGCCGCTATCACAACTAAAACCCTCATCGTCACACCTACCTTCCATATTGGGACCCCATCCTCTACCTTGCATCAATATATCATACCTCCCGTGTTTTCTTTAAAGCGACCTACACCTTTCGCACCCATACGTAAATCCAAGGGTATAAGAACACCGCTCACCCCGCGTATCTCGTCCACCTATCAACCATAAACAAATTCCATCATCACAAGATTTATTTTCTGTCACTCCTATTTCTCCGTGGTTGTTTTCTCGATACCACATCCTCTCGTGGCCTCATCATCCAACCAGCTAAACATAGCTTCACACAAAGAAACCACGGTTAGTTAAAACCCATTATCAAAACTCCTTGGCTAAACCACCCCCCATACAAACCAACCACACCACGTCATCACCAGAATCGACCCAGTCAATAGCCTCATTTTCCTCTGATTTGACCCACTCAAAGGGTCTTACGCCAAAATCCTTGCTATGTTGGTAGAGAATGCGACCATTTCCCTACCCCCACTTAGACTTTATGATCCATCTAAACCTCGACCTATAGGTTACGATGAGTCTAAAATCTGTGCTTACCACCACACACTAGGACATGACGTAGAGGGATGCAAAGCGTTGAAAGCCATACTTCGTCAGTCACCTCTCTCAGATAGAAAAGTTAAGAAAGATAACTTACGAAGAGAGAGACCTTTAGCTTCAATTCCCTCTCCTATACCACCGTCCCCGCCTCACCGAGATCTATCATTATTATAGTCCCACCTCTCGAAGACCATGACCTATCCCTACTGTCTTCCTCCTCTCGTATTCATGAGATCAATATGATTAGTGTTGCTACTCGAGGGCAAAAAAACAATGGGAAAGTGAAAGAAAACACACATGCGGCATCTCTTTTTCTGTCCACCATCCTAATTGCACCACCACCTAAAGTGGTTATTCGTGGACCCACCTACCCCGTCTCTAATGGAATTTCCCACCGAACCATGATCAAACAACTTCACCAATCACATGTAAAAATGACACTGTATGATCTCATTCAGGCTTCTGAATCTCATCGACAAGCTCTCATTGAAATCCTTCAAGGGATAGAGGTCTTACCTAATGAAACCTTGCCTGTTACCTCTATTCTAACACCCAATCACGTTGCTTCGCTCGCCAAACAATCTATCTCCCCAACCACTTTTGCCTCTCTCGCAAAAAGCATATATCGCTTTCTCTCAAGACAAAATTATCGACTTTGGTGTGAAGATCATGACCTCGCTCTTTTCATTTCAGCTTACATTTGGGACATTCGGGGCATCGTGTTATGATTGACGGGGCGCTAGCCTAAACATCATCTCTTCAAAATCCTTCCAACAAATGAATATCCCTTCTAGCCGCATGTGTGCCAACCCCATCATGTTGCGATCATTCAATGATGCTATTACTTCTACCTTAGGCACCGTGATTCTTAACATTCGTGTGTAGGACCACGTACTTTACCCGAACTCTTCTATGTCCTCGAGGGAGAGTTCCAATACAATATGTTGTTAGGCCGCCCTTGATCCGGGCTATGGGATGCGTTCCTCCGCCTTACATAGATGCATAAAATTTGAGTACGAGGGAAGTCATATACCGTAAAAGCTGATCCTTCCCCTTCAAAACTTGCAATATATTGTATCGCCCTAATGATGTGCTTGTACACCAAGACACCCATTCATCTAACCAACCATCCACTTCCAACGCACCTACACCTTCAACCAATGAAACCGCCATTACATAAATATTACTTCCTTTCCCGCAGCTAACATCCCAACCTCCGACCCTTAGTAGATGTTTTTCAACGCCTTACGTTGGGGGAATACCGCCTATATAATGTTAGCTCTTTCCATACCCCGCAGAGTACGGACAGATTACATGCACATCCCACCTACGACCATCGCGTGGGGGGTAATCTCTCTACTGACCACCCATCATTGCCGCACCAACCTAACGTATGGGGTGTTGACGCATCCTCCATTACCCCCGAACCTCCTCTTGGTGTGGTTCCCTTCCAATCTGATTTTCAATACTTGACAAATCATCGTTTCACCCTCACCTTCTTGACCCCGTGCTTGGAAAGGCTTTTGTTTTGGTCTTTATGAACAAGGCCGACATACACTCATTCCCGTGACTACACACAAACACAATGATCGCAGTGGTCTCGGTTTTCCTGAAACACCTACACCGGAGAAACCTCGTGTCAGTTGTATCCTGGAGGATGACGACGTCACCCCTACCAAACCATCATCACCCACTTTGCCATCATCACCCACAGAGTCGATAGACCCTGAATCTATCCCTCCTAACTTTTTATTTTTATTTTTTTCATAAATGCTATCTTCATAGGTCCTCTCACTTATCAACGTGATAATGAGGACCCATCTTCTCTTCCCCTTCTGTATCCAGACATGATCGAAGAGGATTCACCTTCGATTAATGTTGTTGAGTGCCAGGATGACGACTCCATCCTCACTTACCTTGGGGCGGACGACTCCTATATTCAACGCGCCTTACCGTCTGAAACTCAAACCATGTTGAATGAGTCGACTATAGAAATCAACATCCACATGGAGGAAGATCCTCACATTGTGAAGATCGGACAATCCCTTAACACATCAGAACAAGCCGCCTTTACTACCTTTCTCCATACCCGCAACCAAGCTTTCGCTTGGTCCTACGCTGACATGCCAGGAATTGATCCTACCATTGCCATCCATAACATCACCCTAAACCCCGATTCCAAACCAGTCAAACAAAAACTAAGAAAAATGCATCCACGCATTTCCCTCTTGGTCAAAGAAGAGCTTCAACGACTTCTTTCTGTTTCCTTCATCTTGCCTATTGACTATCCTCAATGGATTTCTAACATCGCACTGCACTAAAGCGACGGGGGACTTCGGATATGCATGGATTTCCGAGACCTTAACCTCGCTTGCCCCAAGGATGACTTCCCCACCCAAGTATTGATCAACTTGTTGATCTCACGCGTGGCCATGAGATGCTTTCTCATGGATGGCTTTTCGGGATACAATCAAATTTTGGTAGCCCTCACCGATCAACATAAAACTAGCTTCATCACTCCTCGGGGAACCTTCGTTATCGTGTCATGCCATTTGGCCTTAAGAATGCTTTGGTGCGACCTATCAACGGGCTATGACTTACATTTTTCATGACATTATGCACACTATCCTTGAAGATTATGTTGATGATTTCTTGGCAAATCTAAACATCGCAGTTGAACATCTCGATGTTTTAACCATTATTTTTGATCACTCGTTGCAATATTCAGTCCGCTTCAACCAAAGAAATGTGTCTTTGGTGTTCTTTCAGAAAACTTCTTGGCTTTATCGTCTCTTTGCATGGCATTGAGGTCGATCCATCTAAATTCAAAGCTATCCTAGAAATGCCCCCACCCAAAAACCTCAAACAATTACGTAGTTTGCAAGGTAAACTTCAATCCATTCGGCGTTTCATCTCCCAACTCTCAGATCGATGTCAACCTTTCCATCACCTTCTTAAAAAGGACATTGCCTTTCAATGGAGTGAAGAGTGTCACCAAGCCTTTGAAGCTCTCAAAGCCTATCTCTTGCAGCCACCCATGCTTATTCCACCTCAGGATGATCGCCCTTTCTACCTTTACCTTTCTGCCACTGACCATGCTATAGGAGCCATGCTCACACATCGGGACTCGGCACATCGAGAACAAGCCATTTATTATATAAGTCGTACTCTCGTGGATTACGAGACTAGGTATACACATGTAGAAAAATTGTGCCTAGCCCTATCATTCGTAGCCACCAAACTCTGACATTACCTCCTGAATCACAAAACTTTTGTCATCACCAACACGGACCCCATTCATTATATGTATGCCAAACCACATCTAAATCAATGCATCACCCGATGGCTTATGCTCCTCACTGACCTCGACCTTGAGTTTGTACAACAGAAGTCAATCAAAGGACAAACTATTGCGGACCAACTTGCGGAGGCCCCTTTAACTGGGGAACAATTTACCAATTTTAATTTCCCCGACGAACTCATCACCACTCTTTCACTCAGGGAAGAGTCGTATCCAATGAACCTCTTCTTCGATGGATCCAAATGCCAAGCATGCGGCGGAGGGGCCGGCGTTGTTCTCATTCCTCTTGACGCTGAACCTATGCCTCTTTCATTCCGGCTCGATTTCCCCTGCACTAATAATATAGCGGAATACGAGGCCCTTGTTTTGGGTCTCCAGGTTGCATTACACTTAGGGGTCAAATCTATTAATATTTTTGGCGACTCTCAATTGGTAGTCAATCAAGTTATGGGCATCTACCAATGTAAAAATGAGGAACTTCAAAAGTACAAACATTACGTGGATTCACTTTTGACCTCATTTACTCGTTATTCTATCCGCACCATTCCCGCTCCACTAACAAATTGGCGGATACTATGGCTTGCTTAGCCTCGTAAATTCCTCGCCTCACCAATCGACTCCGACATATTCGTCATGGTCCAAGAACTCTTTGCCCCATCTTACTTCAAAGCACCAATTGTTTGTATGATAAATAATGTGTCTCGCTAATTCACAGATACCCGGTACCACCAATTTCATGACTACCTTACAACCTCTATTCTCCCACCTGACCTAACTAGTACCGGAAAACGTGCTTTTCTTAAACATGTTTCTCGTTATGTCGTCATGGGGGGACTCCTTTATAAACGTGGCTTTGATGGCATCCTCCTTCGATGTCTAACCGGCGTGATGTCACCTATACCATCCAACAGGTCCATGACGGTATTTGTGGCGGACATTTTAGTGGCCCTTGCGTGGCTAAACGAATCCTTCACCTAGGTTATTATTGGCCTACTCTTAATAACGACTGCTACGAGTATGTTAAGCGTTGTGTTATGTGTCAACAACATGCCAACCTTCAACATACTCCTAGCCATCCGCTACAGGTCACACGAGATCTTTGGCCTTTCTCACAATGGGGTTTAGACCTTATTGGTGAGATTCACCCGCCTTCTTCGCAACGTCACCATTGGATAATCACAGCAACCGAATATTACACAAAATGGGTGGAGGCCATTCCACTCATTTCAATCAAAAAAGAAAAAATTGTAGAGTTCATTAACCACCACATTATCTGTCGTTTTGGTGTTCCTCATCGCCTGATAACAGATAATGGAAAATATTTCAAAAATAAGTTGTTGCAAGACCTTTGTGACAACTTTGGTATTAAATTTAGCTTCTCATCACCTTACTATCCACAGGCCAATGGTCAAGCTGAGTCTTCTAATAAAACCCTAACCAAAATCCTCATGAAAGTTGTCAATGAGTCCGGAAGAAACTGGCATGATCACATTCCCTTTGCCCTTTGGGCTTATCGTACTAGCATTCGTACCTCCACTAATGCCACACCATTTTCTTTGGTATATGGTACCGAGGCTGTCTTGCCTCTCGAAATACAAATACCCTCCCTCAGAATATCTCTTCAGGATATTCTTACCAATGATGATTTCCGCCAAGAGCGGTTAGCCCAATTAGAGCTTCTTGACGAGCATCGTCTTACGGCTCTTGATCACCTTCAAATCTACCAAAAACGCATCAAGCGTGCTTATGATAAACAACTTCATGAGCGTACCTTTAAGGTTGGTGATCTTGTCCTCAAAGAGAATCAACATGTAACCAAACTAGAAAAGAGCAAACGTGGAAAATTTGCTCCTAATTGGATTGGGCCTTACATTATCACTCACACTTATGGATCAGGCACTTATCATTTAGCTTCGCTTAATGGTAAATCTGAGCCTGAGCCCCTTAATTCCTTGCATCTTCGACCATTCTACTATTGAAATTAGTGTTATATCACTTCTTATCTACCTTACGCTCGTCCCTTGAACTCATTTACCACCGCATACACTTTGTTTCTTACATCTCAAAATCAAATCAAGCTCACATGGTTTGATTATCACCTCCCCTTAAAAGATGCCTTCCCCTTTTTAGTTTATTCCATGACTTCAAAGTATCAAAATGACACATTCTTAATTAAAACACTTATGGGATTTTCTTGAGTCAAACTTCCTACAAAACTAGATGCTTTATGCCCAACGGACATCTAGACCTCTAAATTATACAATAGACTCGCTCCCTTGAAGGACAGCTATATGCCAAACTATTGATACTATTATATATAGATCGCTCCCCGAAGGACATTTATACATAAGCACCGCATTCTGCTACTATAAATAGATGCTCCTCAAGGACAGCTATACACACTGCCCTTTATCAGAAGCTTCTCGCATTGATCAGCTTCGTGAAGACCTCAAGAACAACAAAATACATATCCCATGTAGACTTCCCGCATCGATCAGTCTATATCTAGAAAAATAAAATAAAAATAAAAGCAATATTTCAAAACACTTTTGAGTCATGGACTTGTCTATTTAGGTTTGGTTTTCTTTTGTCAGAATAATCATCTTATAATAAGTTCTCTGCACCCTCGCCCACATCAACCACCTCACCTCACCATTTTTCAAAGCAACAAAACTCAAGGGACGTGACGTATATCCGATATATTGTGATTATACCACTCTTTTCACCTATCGACTTCTCGCCTATGCAAGGTACCTAGGGATTCAAGCTCATCCTACATTAATATGTGGTTTGTTTAGCTCTTCTCAACTACGGGACACTCTGGCCTCTTTTGCTCGACTCTAGGATTGTGTGTTGACCTTAATCAGGACACGATTCCCTACTACTTGGGTATGCTAACTTTCACTTCACCTATACCTACACCACCAATACCTTACCAACACCAACAACATTACCCTACCAACATCAAATTTTTTTTACCAACCAACAAATTTCCTAACCACAACCAAATTTCCTAGATTCACCTCTCCCTGATCCTAAGGGAGAACTACATCGGTATGAGGCCCTTCCTTGCTTTGTGCAATGGGCTATGTAGGCAGCACTTAGGAGACATGGGGTCTCCCAAGGTTAGCTCGACCATCCCCTACCTTACCCTATCATGTGTTGTAAATATGAATATTTTTTTGGTGTGTATTTCTATTTGCCAACATTCATCTTTATCATTTCTCAAACACACCATTCAAAACACAACCATTCTTATTATTATCATCACTCAAAACCACATACATATTTAGTTTTATTTTAGATGTTAAACAAATACATCTTCTCTATCATCGACTCGCAGGTCGACATCCTTATTTATTCTTATATTCCTATGAAATTCACTTAGACCCTTGCACCTCCTCTCGAATCAGGTGGTGATCATGATCATCGATGCCCCTCAGTGGGCCTCTCCATCCTCAAAGGTGCCACTGCCATTGGTTCCTCCCATTGATCCGCCAACATCTCCTTTAACATACAAATACGTCCTCTCGCGTGGAGGAATCTTGCCTCTAGTCTCTCCACTCATAACTGTGAAACCTTTAACAATCCCATTGTCTCATTCACCTATGTTTGAAGCTGATGAGCCAACTCCTGCAGACAATCCCTCTCCGCTGTAATCACGGCTATGTCTGGGCGCTCACGTGCACCTCGCAGCTCTCTACTACCCACCATACTCTATATGCATCTATCGCTCCCGCATCCATTACCCTACGATCGGCTGCTATCTCTTCTGGCCCTTCTGGAGGTGTAGGCTAGGGAGGTGAGAAGGCTGCCTCAGCATCGATCCTCATGTATGGTCTATATGTCATCGGTATATCCTGAATGAACCCAAATTGTTGCCACACGCGATCTAGAGGAATCCTCTCGTACTCACCCGGCCTGTGCCCTGCGATCCATCTCAATCGCTCTACACCCCTTAACTCCTCAGCTATGTGCTCCATCACCATATAGTTCCCGTAAGGCCTCCAACAAATATCCACAATCGTCACCATCTCCCATACCTGTCTATAGTACTCGATGTCATCTATCACGGCTTGGGATCTCGCTTCTTGTTCTGTCTAGACCCATCGTCTAAATCCCAACCTTTGCACTCCTGCCTCTCCCGACTCAATGGGTCGGCCTATTAGACGCACACAAACAATATGCTCATAGGCCCAACAATGTAATAAGTACGAACAATCCAATGTCGTCCTGTGTTTTCGCTTGCAGGCCCATAGACCCCTATATAACTCTGCCAGATATGTGGGTGCCCATGCGAAAGTCACGCTCATTTCTATCATTTCCCAAATAACACTCATCAATGCTTTGGGAAATCTTCCACCCTCCGCCCTCGGTAATGCATAATACCCCACCGCTATCATTAATAGCACGGCCAACCTTGTTTCCTCAGGATGTGTTGCATACATTGTACCATACGTAAATGATAAACCTCGCTGTGTCAAATCTCATGCAGCTGAACCAAATACTGCTGTTATCACTGCCCGCCCCGTGCTAGGCAATGCCTGATACACTATTTTTCCTATCATTGGGAGTCTTAAAATATGGAACACATCTTCCAAAGTCACCGCTCATCTCCCCCTGTTAGTAGATAGAAGGTATTCTTTTCTGGATTCCATCTCTCAATCAACGCCTGCAACATAGCATGGTTACGCGTGATTCTTGAATAATAGTGGATTCCACTTAACCCCAACCGATTTATCAATGCCCATTCAGCTGGTGTTACATCCGCTCGGATTTGTGACAACAACGCTGGCACAGTATCATTCATCCTTAACCTCTGCTTCTGCCTGCATACATCAAAACGACACATAATTATTCAAAAGAACAAATCTCCATGGGCTTTTTCTCAAATTGAAACTTACAAAGGACGATATGACGATATCCGTTAGCAAACCGATACCGGTTCCTTCTAAACGATACCGGTCACTGTCAAAAATATACCTATCCTGCTTAAAACATACACCCACGATAATTATTTTTCCTGTTTCCTCCTATTTATACCTAAAAACATACGTGCCCACCCTATTTACCTACCCCGTAGCACTCACCCCATCCCCAACCCTTGCCTATCACCTTTTTTCTCATCTTTACCCACTTACACTTCTTTCATCCTATTTACAACACATGCAAGAATCAAATTACAACCAAACAGTTTACCTCTTGGGATGTAGCAGCTTGGGGCGGAACATGTCTTCCCCCTCGTTCCTGCCTGCTGGATGCTTCTCCTCGTTCAGCCATGTTCACCACCCTCTTCAAATATAACTTGTCTTTCTGCCTTCTGAATCTCAGCCCATGCTCACTTCACCTGTCTCTTTCCTCCTTATCACTCAAATTCTTTCATGCAATTACCTGTAGTAGTTGTTAAACAATCGCATTCACATATTTAACTTGTGGCATGACTCTAAAAATAAGAATGCTAAAAATAAGAACTTAAGTTGCCAACCCAGCAGTTCTATTTTTAGGAAATAATTCTTTCATAACCGATATCGGTTACATGACCGATATCGGTCATATAGCTACCGACATCGGTTACATAACCGATATCGGTCATGTCCCCCCGTTGCTTAAACCTAAGCCTTTTCTTCATTTTTGCAAATTTTTGTGGCGCCCGTCCCTTTTTCCTACATAAACAACACCATTATCCATATTTTTCATCAAATCTATCTCTCATCACAATTTCATCAACATCATTTCTCTATATTACAAAACAAACAAGCCATCAATAAACGATATCAAAACCATCAATCTATACACCATTTGGATCCAACTCAACAGCTACATACATTCAATATTCACAAACCAGCGACAAAACATACAACATTTCATAACACAACATGTCAATTAAACTCATCATCTATATATACATACATTCCATTTCAAAAAGTCATCAACAAAAGACATCAACACCATCAATCTATACACCATTTGGTTCCAACTCAAACTCATCATACATTAAATATCACAAACCATCGACAAAACACTTAAAACATTTTAAACACAAGCATGTGGGTCAAAATCATCATATCTATATATCAAAAGTTTCAAATATACAATGAGCCCTGCATAGGGGCCTCTGTGATCTCATCATCATACAAAGCCGCACGCAGCCGCAACAATCGTCAAAATATCGACTCGGCTCATATCGCAGCCGTATATACAATAAATGAATAAATAAATGAAATATGGGCAGCCTCTCTATATATAGCCGGTTCACAGACCGGTGCCTCTATCTAATATCCATCTATACACAAAATATCTCTCTCTGACCCAGGGATCCCTCAGCTCTCCCCACCGCCCTCGCCTGTCTCCCTGCGGGTCCCTGCGCTGCCTCTCGTCTCCTCCCTGTCACAGACCCACCGGCTGTGGCTGCACCACCCTGAGATCTCTGGCTACGTGAGGTCTCCACTCTATGCGCCGCATACGGCTGATAGTCAGCCCTGTACCATCCAGGACGTCCTGATAGTACCGGGCCTCCCTCTCGCCTCCATATAACGGTCCCGTGCCACCATAGCTGCTGGGGCTGGTCCCCTGACTCCTAATATCGTGCCCCTCGTGCCTATCTGCTGGGTGCATTTGGTGGTGCCTCGTGGGCCGTGGCGGTACAGTGTGCTCGTGGCTGCGCGGTGGTGGTACATGTGCTGTCTTGGTGCCCTTTGGTGGTGCACTGTGGCGGTGTACTATACCTATGGTGGTTCTGAGCGAGGGCTAGCTCGCCTCGTAAGACACCTATTCGTGCTCGTAGCAGCAGCAAGCTGCCTCGTAATAACTATACTGGCCCATGAGCTGGTCCTCTCTCGCTATAACGGCCACCAAGTCTGGCTGTGCGGGCTGTGCTCTCTCGCAGCTCTCTCTCCCGCCACCATACTAAAAATGATCCGTGCGGGGCGCTGCCCATCAGTATCGTCCTCGCTTGCCTCTCTGCGCCCAATCACGGGTCCATAGGATGTGGTGCGGGCGGTGGAGCTCTACATCATCCCTCCAGATGCGAGGGAAGGGAGGTGGCTCATCTGTTGTAGCCAAGTTGTCGTCGTACCCTCTCAGTGGGTATCCGCCGTACTCTCCCCGACCTCCATCCCACTATCCGTAATGTATACTGGATCCACCGCAACTGTGCTTCGGGCTCCTCCATGGGGGTGATGACCTCTATAAGGTCTCCATACAATGTCTAACGCTATCAAGCCCTCTAATACATGCCGGTAATATGCCACATCTCGTCTGGCGAGAATGGCTCGTGGCTGGCCCACGACCCCCAACCACCTCTGAAAGCCATATCTGTAGATCACCTGTGGCCTTGGCTGCTGGGGCAGCCCTACTGGTCTAAGGCATATGATATGCTCATATGCCCAACAATGTAACAAAAATGTCGAGCAAATCCCGAATCGCCTCATCCTGCGATAGCCCCACAACTCTCGATATAACTACACCATGTATACTGGTGCCCAAGCATAACACGTATGCTCCTCGACCATCTCATGTAAAACCCCCATTAGCGCCCGTGGAAAGCGGCTCCCTCTGAGTCTAGGAGGGCAAAGCAGGTGATCCCGATCATCATCAACACGGCAAGCCGTGTCTCATGTCGGTGGGCCCAGTACATATCCCTATACGTAATGCTCGCGCTGTGATACATCAGTAGCGTGGCTGCATCCCCGAATACGTGCAGGATGTTGTCCATGGCTGTCTCTGCATCCACCTGAAAGACTACCTCCCCATCAATCGGTAATCGAAGGATGCGATACACATCCTCCAATGTAATGGTCATCTCTCCAGTCGGGAGATGGAACACATTGGTCGCCGGATCCCATCTCTCGATGAGGGTGACCATCAAACTGTGATCCCTGTCGATCACTCTGTACCACTGGACTCCGCCGAGTCCCACCTCACGCATGATACCCCACTGCGCTGCGGACACATGTGGCCACATCCGTCTCAACAGCGGGGGCATCCTGTCCCACATCGTCAGCTGCTGACGTGCCTGCAAAACCAACTCACTACATTAGCCCTACTCTTTATCACAACATCTACTTATCCCCTCTATACCCCCTTTTTATCCCCCGACCACACCCCGACTCTCTAACAAACCCCTCTACCCACCTATATTCTACAATATCCCCCAACATCTTCACACCCAACACACAAAACCCAATCATAAACAACACCACACAACCCAACACGCCATCCCCAACAAGAACTTAACACCCAAAACCACCACAAAATGACGCAACAAAATCAAAAATCCTACCAAGGACCGGTACGGTCACCCTTAACCGACCCCGGTCCCCTTTCCACCGATGCCGGTCAACTCCCGACCGACACCGGTCACCCACAAACCCGACCTACCCAAGAATTTCGTGACCGATGCCGGTCGCTTAGTGACCGGCATCGGTCACTGGAAAATACCCGAGCCGAACCCGACGCGGCTACCCCATTCCCTTTTTTTCCTATTTCTCCCTCTATACCCACCCAAACACCCTAAAAACCTACCCACCCAGCCGCCTTGGCCTATTTAACCTATCTACCCTCTCCTTTTTTCAAATAACTTCCATTTATTAATTATTTTATCAAAATCTAGCATTCCTACCCAAAACCCAAATACAACATAATACACTCAAATCCACACAATGAGGGGTTTCGAACCTACCGGTACGACGACACGTCGTCGTGGTGGGATGGGTGGTGGTGGTCCAGCTGGTCCAGCACCTCCTGCTCCTCTTGGCTGAGCCATGGCTATAAACTCTCCTCTGCTGGGTCCTCCACCAATCAACTGCTGCCTCCTACTCACTAGGGTCCACTAAACACTCACTCCTCCACTCAAATAGCGCCACTTCAACCGACAAATGCTCCAATCTCAACACTCCACCTCAGACAACTCAAATTGATTTTCAAATTGACAATGTGACAATGACAGGCCGTATTTTTCTTTTTATAGGTTTTTGACCTATAACCGATATCGGTTTTATTGTGCCCTAAGGAACCGGTATCGGTCACCTAACCGATATCGGTCATACACAATCGATATCGGTTTTATCCCACCTCTACCCCAATTTCTGCCCTTATTTACTAATCGCCCTTTCTACCAACATCGCCTATAGCCACCTTGGCTGAAAAATCCTTTCTTAACCAATTTGGCCCGACCCAAGGCCACAACCAACCAATTTGGCCCGACCCAAGGCCACAACCAACCAATTTGGCCCGACCCAAGGCCACAACCAACCAATTTGGCCCGACCCAAGGCCATAACCAACCCATTTGGCCCGAGGATCCAAGGTCGAACCAACCAATTTGGCCTGACCCAAGGCTATAACCAACCCATTTGGCCCGACCCAAGGCCGTAACCTACCATTTGGCCCGATCCAAGGCCATAACCAACAATTTGGCCCGACCCAAGGCCGTAACCTACCATTTGGCCCGACCCAAGGCCGCACCCAACCATTTGGCCTGACCTAAGGCCACACCAATTAAATACCTTTCCCACAATCAACATTTTATTTTATTCATCCATCATGTAGCTTTTTGTTCAATCGAGCTCACCTGTTCGTGTTTTAACATGATTAGGGTCCTTGACTTGATCAGTCGACCAACTTTGCCTAGACCAAGACCGTGACGTTTATCTCAACCAAACCAACCATTTGGTACTGCCGAACATGCCTAAACGTTCTGTACCTTACCCATTATATCCTCGGAGCTACTTCCTATGCCTGGATACGTGATTATATCACCCTTGTTTGGATAAACTATCGACCTTTGCCTATGCATTTCTTGTTTGCTCTTCAAATCATGTACCCTGGTCACACTACTGCATGTCAACGTGCGTCTGCTTCCTTGGACCTACCCCACCATTTTACCATTAGTCTAAACACCATTTACCCTTTATCAACCCTATCCCCGATTTCACACTACCTCAATCTCGTGATAGATTTGAGGGGATTACCTATATGCTTAATGAGGTAACCACTTCTTATTATTGTCCGTATAGCTTTAACAAAGACAAGCTACACGACAACAAGGGGCTAATGTAGACACCAAATTTGTGTCTTATGACCCCCTGTGCCCCGCATCCCATTTCGCAACCTAACCTCATCACCTAAACCTTACACAATTATTTATTAATTACCTTATAATTAATAAATCCACATCGCCATACCTGCCACCTCATGTTGCCACCTCATCATGACCTAGTCTTAACCCTAAACTAACCTAATTAAGACCTATAACTTGGTCCAAATCCACACCTATGACTAATTACTCCTCACCCGCACCTAAAACCAACTTCATAATGACTTGACCAAGCCCGCAACCAATCCCTCGGAAGAAAAGGAGGGAAAGCTAGCTATTTTACCAAAAATAGCCCGCTTTGACCTGACCGATACCGGTTCCTACTCGACCGTTGTTGGTTGCAGTAACCGCCATCGGTTCCTCGTAAATGACCACTTCCAACAAAAAAAAAAAGGATCGATTTTCATTTTGATCAAGAAAAAGAAGAGAAATCATTGAAAGGATCCAGATTTTGCTTGCCTGAGCAGAGACAAGTGAAGAAACAAGAAGAGTTTGCAGAGAAGGACATCAAGCCAAAGACTGCAACTAAATAACCAGAGCCCAGTGACACCATCCGTGCATCAGAAGAGGAGATAGCTCATCTTGGATTGTTAGATCATCCCACTTGAGCCCTGTCTTCATCATCACAGTCCTGGAACCTGCATCTTCATTAGGGACGAGTAAGTAGTGTCTTGTATGTTTCTAAGCACTATTTCTTGAGCCTGTGGATTGATAGTAATTATAAGCTCATTCCTAGATCTACCACCCTCCAAAGCACCGCCGCACCGAACCTTCATCCATACATCTTTGTATTGCCCGAGAAGACCGTTTTATCACACTCGATTCTTCCCGTCCTCCCATTATTCCCCTCACCATCCACCAATCTTAATAATCCCACAATTACCCCGCAATCAACCTCTACCTGAAGCACCTAGATAATCGACCCTACCGGTGTCGATTATCTCTACTCGGCTGAAGCCGGTTCTCTAACCGTGGTCGGTTATCCAGTGACCGGCGTCGGTCACTGTGACTTATACCCCAAAACCTTTTTCTCGCCTATTTGTCACCTAACAACCTCAGATCCAGTCTGGTTTATCCCTATAACTCAACCTGAATGTATCAACGACCAGTAACCAAACAAACAACGTGATGCTTTATTATTGATAGTTTAGCTTCTATTGCTTTGTAACGAGATACCTAAATCATGATTTTGCAATAGCTTTCTTTGTTATCATTTGTGTTAATTCGTATTAAAAGGGGAACTCGACCACCTTTGAAAGGAAGTTTTATATTTCCGGGCCTAAGGCAGCTCCTCATTTATTGTCTAATTAAAATCTGGTGGTCTGTATTCTTACTTGCGCAGTAGTCCTTCCAAGAAAAAAGGAGTTCTTCGCAATCGATCTCGATCTTTCTCTATGGTACGCGCACACCATATCAACATTCAACAGTATTCCTCCTAGCCCTAACCATTATCTCTGTTTCTCAAAGGAATGAAAGGATAGAAGCAAGTCTATTCCGTAGAGCCGAAACATTCCGTGCGAAACACAAAGGGTAGAAAGCCTCATGTTGATGATGACTATCAGGTACCACTCTTCTACACAATCACAATGCCTCTACATAGAATGAAGTTCTGACCTATTGTTAGATGCCAATGGTGTTCAACTACCATTCTGTTGCATAGTCACAATGCCTCTACACAGAATGAAGTTCGAGATGGCACACGTGAGCTCAAATGTCTACACAACTAGATGAAAAATCTCCAAGCTTAGTATGAGTTAAATCTTGTATCCAAGCTATAACAGGTACTCACAAGATGATTAGTAGAAACTTTTGATGTATTACTCAAAATTTCTAAGAAAATCCACGAGTATGGTAAACCTTTCTCTCATCATTTTCTCACAAAATCTGATCTCCAAAAAATATTGCATATTATTCGTCAATTTGAATTATGCAATATATAATCGAAAAATTGTTAACTTAACCTTTATAAAGGACTTTCATTTTCATATATTACCTGGTCCTAGATTGAATTGTCAACTGGTGGTGGATTAGGAACCTCTTTTTCCTTTGCAATAGGCTTCCATTCCATCTTTGACTTATCATAATTTTGATGGCGATATGGATGCAGTTTCCAACAATTTTCCATTCGGTTCCCATTCCTCTGGCAATGAGCACAAAAATTCCTCTTAATTTCCCTCTTTTGGGATGAGGAACTCTTTCTTCCATTTCTTAACTCTGCATGACAAGATTGGTCTTTTTGATTTTCCATGTTCCTAACGAACGACATCAACTTCTTCATCAATGTCCTTCTCTTCCAAAGATCTGGCCACAAAGTGATTATGAAATCCATAAAAAGTACATGTAAAGGAATTCCACATCTTCTAAAAATCATAACCATACTTCTTAAGCTAAAAATTTTGATCAAAAGTTTGATTGTGCTTGTGATTATGGTAAGAAACTGGAGGTGGAATCTCATTACCGCTTCACTGATTTCTCTTACCACATCCTTCCTATGATGATGAAGCACATATTTCCTTCTCATAATCTTCTTGCAGGACTAGTGGGGTATTATCTTTGATTTCATAAGCTTATCTCCCATCATCATTCTTGGAGCATTCTCCAATATCCATTCCCGCACTAGAAAAACCCAAACCTACAAAACAAGGATGATCCTCGACCTGTATTGGGTTAGAAATGCCTTGGTTGTTTTTACCAAGGCTTCTTCTTTCAAATCCCATTTTAGATAATAATTTCGATCCAATGCCTCTAGTATGATTTTCAAACAAACCAAAGACTTCATTACCTAAATATGAAACCAAAAGGGAGGAATAAGAAGATTCCATTAGTGAAGAACTTACAACGCAATCATCCGCCATAGTCTCGTGCATCCAAAGTTGAAGGTATTTCATTTCTTTGATCACCACACTGTAACCTTGCAAGAGCTCATCCTTGGTTTGCACTTCTAATTTCAAGTGAGCATTCTCCTCTTCCAAGGAGTAATACATTGATCGTAAAAGAGATTTATATTCCTAGATCTCGGTGATTATATGCTTTAATTTCCTCGAGCTTCTCCTGTTTGGACATCTTGCCCATAGTGCTATTATACCCTACTCACAAAAATTGAACCAATTGCACCAATCTTGAAGCAATCAATCTATTAATCAGATTTATTAAAGCAAATATAGTGCTAAACCAGCTCTGATACCAAACTTGATAGGAAAATAGATCAAAATTTTTATCTACTTGATCTTCGGACCCTTGTAGGCTTATCAAAATATTTGTTTAATTTTGACCCCGTTAAAACCAACTTAAAATAATGTAATAAGTATGACACTTTACAAAAGGGTTGATTACGAAGTTCAGAAATTGCCTATGTCTCTGGGTTCTTCTAAACCATTCCACTATTCAAAACTTGTAAGTTATAATTTTACTTTCACAAGAAAACCTAATGGAAACTATTAAGAAATTTCTTATAAGAATATCTATACCTTCTATGACACCATCTCCACTATTTAGAATCCTCTATATTTTGATCACCATCCAGATGCTTTGGAACACCCTATGGCACTCCGGTTGATACTCCGGGCTTCACAATAATTCCTATTTAAATAAATAGGTCTTCACAACTTTATAATAAGCCTATTAAATAGGTCTTATAAAAATATCTCCTCAATTAAACTCTTCGGTCTTCCTTGAACTATTGATTTGAGCTTACAAGTTGTGTGTGTCCAATGTATGGGGTTCCCTATTTATATTAAAATAGGCCCCTAAAATTTAGTGGAAGGGCCTTATCGGCCAACTCACTACTCAACCAACTTGCTGGCCGAGTTGGTTGATAGCTCCTTTCCACTACTAAGGTTGGGGGATCAAATATTGCCTCACTAATAGTTTAGCTGATTTGTTTTTGGTCATGCCGCTTTGCATTTGGTGGGAAATCCCACATTGACCGTTGTGAGGGGGTGATCGGTTTTAATTAGGCTCACCGCCCTATTCTCCTCATGACCTCGGTCACGCCTTATCCCCTTGGGCTCAGTCTGTGCATTTTTCTACATCCGAGTTATGTGGGTTCTATTGGTTTGTTTGAGCACTATGTTGTGCATTAGAGGTGTCGCCGATCCATGTGGTGAGGTGTGTGAGTTGTGGGGTCTTCTACCTACCCCATGTTGGTCGAGCTATGTACCTAGCTCCTCGTGAGTTATTTGTGGGATATAATACATATCCCCAAAGTTGTAAATACGTGGCATTGGGCCATGGTAAATGATCAACTTGGTTAGTAAAAAGGTAGCTCACCGAGCTAGTGGAAATAATACCGAGTATAATAAACTCGGTCAATTCTCAAAACATTGCAAATTGAAATAGCATAGTAACATGGTGAAAAATATAAAATTCAAAAATACAATACTATGATATTCAAAATGAAATATGGCTAAGTGGTGGTAAGCCACGTGGTGGCTTGAGGACCCACCATGTTGGCGATAATACCATAGTCCTCACGGTGGCTGGGCTCCCCTCCATTAAAAATTTAAGCCTCTTGCTTCCACGATCTATATCATTTTACAACCGTTGAAGAAAAGAGATAAAAAACAAACAAATGACTCTTTTTTACCTTTCGCAAGTGTCATAGTGCCATTGGTCCAGTATTGACATGTTGACTTTCCCTTGACTGAACTTTGATCGGACATAACTAGAGCTCCCAATGTCCTGCATTTTCACGTTTTCATAGTCGTCGTAAATATATTTAAAATATATTCTCCAATGACACAATTTAGGGATGTTTAGGAAATTTTGATATAAAAAATGATCCCCGATCGCAAACAACAACTAGAAATTACTTTTCCGTAGTGGTGTAGTTTTTCTCTATGGGGGTAAAATTTTTGTTGATGAAATAGATGGTATACATCTGGTCTTCTTCATCCTTCTTTCTAAGAATAACTCCCATTATTGTGTTAGAAGCATTGGGATGAATATGAAAAGGAAGCCTCCAATTGGGTCCTCTCAAGATCGGGGTAGTTATCAATTTCTCCTTGATAACTTCAAAAGCTTGTTGACATTAAGGGGACCACTCAAAAACAAAAAAATTCCAGCAAAGAGAACATAGGTGCATCAATCTTATTGAAATATTTTATGAACCATATATAATATCCTACATGTCCAAGGAAACTTTGATAACAATCTGATTTGTTGGTCAAGGCAATTTAGTAATGAATTCTATCTTTGTAGGATCAACTTGGATACCCTTATTATAAATATGATGACCCAAGGAAATTCCCCGATCAACCATTATCAAACATTTTTCATGACTCAATGAGAGTTGGTATTTCTCACATCCGGATAACAATTTTTCAAGATTACTCAAAGATTCTTTAAAAATAGACCCATGGATAGTAAAACCATCCATATAAAATTCAACACAATCATTTGTGAGGTTTAAAACAATATCCAAAATTTCTCTTTGAAAGGTTACGGGTGCATTACAAAGTTAAAATTGTAGAACTCGTATGCAAATGTACCCCGGTGACAAGTGAAGGTGGTATTATCTTTGTTAGCAAGTTCTATACTTGATTTGGTTATACCTCACCGAACCCACAAGAAGGAGAAGTATTTCTTACCTACCATATTATCCAAAACCTGATCAATAAAGGGAAGGGGAAAGTAATTTGTCTTGGTGGATTTATTAGGATCCCTATAACCTATACAAATTCTTTAGTTACCATTTTTCTTGGGAACTATAAATAGTGGTGATACCCACTGACTATCAGATATCAGATAGATGAATCTTCACCTCAACATTTTTTCTATTTCATTCTTGACAATGTCTTTAAGTGTTAGATTAATTCTTTGTTGTGGCTGTATGACTGGTTTAACATCCTCAGTGTAAATATGGTGAGTGCAAATGCTTGGATGAATCCATTTCATGTCAGTATAGTCCTAATAAAAATATTTTGAATGATTCCTCAAGATATTAATGACCCTAGTCTCTTAGTTGTCTTCTAAGTTATTACCAATGGTCAGTTCTCTTCCTACTTCACACTATTTGTTTAGTGTCTTTCAGAATAGCATGTTATGTATCAAAAATCAAAAATTTCAAGGGACAAATCATGAGGCCATAACATGTGAAAAATATTCATGTTTTCAAGGGATACAACCTTGGCTAAAGGAAAATGAAAATTAGTGGCTATATGTTCTTCATGGTAATCATATGTCTCTTCACAATTTTCAATATAAATGTCACTTACCAAGGTGATGTTATCTATTAATTTCAAAACGCTTTTTTGTAGCCACAATTTTGATTTTCGTAGCCACAATTATGGTTTCCATAGCCACAATATCATCTTCATCAGACATTGCGTATGGCTCCACAACATCTTCCATATGATTTTTACTGCAATGGTGGCCAGATAAGAAGAACTCATGTTGTTAGTATCAAAAAATATACCCACACACATTCACAAACATACACATATGGATGAGAAGGAGGATAAAGAGAAATATTATTTACTTTTTTCCCATTTGAAATAGTCATTTTTTTCGAGCTACATACCAATGTATGCAACAACAATAGTTAATTGGGGTCTTCCTAAGATGACTATGTATCCTAACTTTCGAGATTTAGGCTGTAAGACCATAAAATATACAGGATATTCCTAAGATTCAACCGTGACCATAACATCCTCAATTAGTCCATCTAGTATAACAATAGATTGATTTACCAATTGGAGGACAATATTGGCCGGTTTGTAATCCTATCTAGGACAAGAAATTGAGCAGAGATATGTTGTTATGAAATTGATGGTAGTACCAAGATCAACCAAAATGTTAGATATTGACTCACCATTCACAAAATAGTAATGACTTTAACTCCTAAGATTCTCATATTTTGGCAAGAGAAGTTTTCTAGCTACAAGGTTAGATAGATTTCCTTCTACTTTGACTATTTTTGGGTATTTTCTCTTATCTCTTAGTGTCTTTATCTAATGCTTTCCAACGATCTAGTTTAATTCAAGAATTTCCCTTATTTCTCTCAAAAGTGGGACCTCAATGTTCATATTTTTAACTCCTAAAATAATGTTATTTCTTCCTCATTTTTTATTTCTTTTCATCTCTAGGAAATAAGAAAGATGCACATTCTTGTCTTTCTCCGATTATTCCTAATGGCTTATGTTTGCGAACATTTTCAGTTTCCTCACTTTCCTCGTATCCTCTCACTTCCCTTCAATATCCTATCATTTCCTCGTGTATTTTTGTGATAACTATGGGAGGGTTGTTCACTGTTCTTCTAGACCTCAACCGCACGTTATTAGTGGAGTTTACCTACATTGTCTCACCTGTCCTACTTCATTAATTAAATCTATTTGTTGATTTTTGGGGTTTGAGGCAGTGGGTTAGAAGTTGAGTTTGTGTTATTTTCCCTTGTTGATAAGTTTGTTTTGGTGGAGGCCTTAAATATTGTTATTTTTTGTAAACCTCCTTGATGATTAGAATTATGTTGGGGTAGCCATTGTTGATTTTGTCATGGTGGTGCATTGGTGGTAGTTCCCAACCTTGCTAATTTTATGGAGGCATCCATGGTGGTGGCTATGGGTAAACCATCTAGTTTGGTGGTGTCTAATCAGGTTGTCCCCAAGTTGGTGGAGGATTCTGATTGGGCCATGACATCATCCAAGGGTTATGAGCGGTGTCGAGGGTATAAGCGGACTAATTCTTCTACCTTTGAATGAAGTTTACCTCTACATTTTCTTGATTTATGGTATTTAATATTTATTTTAGTTGAGGTAGTAGTACAATGGTTGATATCATAATTAGATACATCACAAATTATGCACATGTTTGTGATATTCTAAGGACATTCTTTCAAAGGATGCCTTTTCCGCATCCGGGACAATATATTCTCGAAAGGTTCTCTTGCACTATTTTTTAGCTTTCAACCCATCTATGGTTGAAGTTAACTATGAAAATATTTATGTTTTCATGCTAACCATTTCCTCTAGAAGTTATAAGGTACTTAGGGAAGTTTTGACGTTTTCCTTTATCTTATACCTCATCTTGTTCTAAAGTAGCTCCTACATAACTCAACAATCTATTCCATGGAGAGTTTGTGTACATAACCTCCTCCCATGAGATGGAGGGGGTCTTTGGTTTCATCATCAATAATCACTCCTATAGACGAAGAGAAATATGTCAAGATAATCTTCCAAATTTTCATCTTCTTTTTACTTTATCTGGGAAAAATATTCCCTCCTATCTCTTCCCCTATAATAGTCTTGGTATTTGTCCAAAAAGGAAGTATCCATCTATTCCCATGAATGAATGTAATTAGAGGGCAATCCCATATACCACGTAATGACATAATATTTGAGGGTGGAAGGAAAAATTTGAGTTTCTGGTTATATGTTTTTAGTCATATGTTTGGAAAAGGACTTTGAATTCAAACAAGAATTGGTCTAGATCTTCTGTGGACATTCCTCGAAAGATAGGGAGGATGGATGGAGAAATATTTTTCATAGGTGCATCCTCATCCTCATCTAAGACAATGGGATAGGTAAAGTTCCTACCCAAGGGTTGGTCATCATCATTTCCATCGTCTCCCATTTCAAAAAATTGCTCAGGTTATAAATAAAATGATGTCGACTATTCAAAGTATCACTCCTAGGTGTTATATTAGATTCATCGTCACTCTCAGTGTTTACTACAAGTGTTCCAATTGGAGATATTGTTGGAATATTTTGAGGTATAAATCTCCCTTCAGCATCATGTGGCTCGTACATCAATATTCCTTGTATAAGCAAGGCTTAGTATTTTTGCTTTGGTTTCTATCTTAACTTCACTAACACCCATAACACGTAATGTGAATAAAATGGTGTGATTTTCTTATGGTGTCCCTGAAAATGACACTAAAAATGATGGTTTATTGTAATTTCTAATCATTTAACCAACAAATTCAATTGTTGGTGTTGTTTTAAAATCGAGGTTGTGTCCTAAGTGATATGCAATGAAGTTGTATATAACACGCTTGTTATGGTGGTTCTCATTGGGGGATTCGGTTGTTATTTCTATCTTTTTTCTCTACTACACTATGGAAAGTAAATATAGTTCTAAACTACTAAAAGGAAAAATAGAATTCAAGAAATGCATTTAATCTATTAAAACAATGTTGCTGTAGTAAAAATGCTTTCAAAGGAAATGCTTAACTGAATTAAAATGCTCACACAAATTGAAATGACAGTAAGGAAATATACTAAAGCAAGGAAATGTAAAACTACATTCAAATAGCCATTCAAATCAAAGTGTTAAAACTTAAAATTATTAGAAATGACGATCATGCATGAAACTTCAAACCCCCAATCTCTTGAGTTGATTACGATCTTGCTCTCCTTTGGGATTGAGGTACTTAACACTAATAGATACTCAAAAAAACATATATATTATATTGATTTAAATAATTTTAGAACATGATTCATCATATGACTATAAAAACTATCAACTGGTATATAAAATTATATTAAAAAATACCAACTACTAACTAAGAAACAATTTCAAGGTGTCTTATAGAAACAATTAGTTATAGAACATGCCATAATTACGGGCACCAGAATTAACTAAGTAACAACCTCATTTAAGCTCAATGGAATCCTATAATATAGCTAAAAACAAGGTCCTTATTTGTAGGTTGTTATGAAAAAATCCTTTAGAATGACATGGTGGCAAAAGATTCATCTTCTTGACTATTTGTAGACACGAAATTGGTATATATGCCCTCATTCACCCGCGTGTGCATATTTTAATTCAATCATCCCCCTTATTCAATCAAATTCCCATCTAGTCCTTATTAATTAATTAAGAAATATTAATTAATTAATCATTTTAATATTTTACATACAAACCCCATCCATATTAATCCTTATGAATTAATTAATTAATCATTTAAATCCTCATTGCCCCAACCAACCTTCTAATTAGGATGCTTTATCCTACACACAAATCACCTTGCTTTTCTAGATTTCATCCCATCTATTTTTATGCCCTAACTACCTTGGATTTATCCCCAAGTCATCTAATCTCTACTGATATGCTTTAAAAGATTTTCCCAATCCTTAAAAGCATCCAAATCCCGTCTTAAATAAAAAATCAATCCCAAGAGGGAAACTTTCCCCATTATCGGTTTGACCTAGCACTGGTTGTCATCCACCTACTTTAAATAAGTGTTTTCCTTCCATTTTAGAAATAAAAATTTGAGCAATCACGGGCAATCGAGCAATAAGACATTAGCTAGATATTCTTCATGGCTTCTAGAGCTTCTTGGAACAGCTACAGACATCCATCTATAATCTATCATGTTTTGTATCACTCACAATCTTCCTTTGTGAGATTTCTTGATTTTATCAAGATTTCTATCAAATTATATTTGATTTGTTGAAAATTAACATTTTTCAGGTCCAGAGCAACATCCAACCATCACTTAAAAACCTCATGTTCTATTCCTAGTGCTTACAAGTTTCCATATTCAGCTATGTCTATTTGGTCTCATCCCAATCGTGCTACATTCACCACCGATCCTCCCTAGTCGCAGCCAACCAAGGCCCTATCTACCTAAAACTCCATCTAAATCCTCATTTCTTTCATTTATCCTACTTCCTAGTTCTTGTCTCTTTTCTACACATCCTCATATAGTAGCTATAGGTTCTCATCAGTTTCCATATTACTCCCTGAATTTGGGTTTGCATATTTCATCTATGACTCTAGATTCATCTTCTCAGTCATCATCGACCTTCCTATCTAGATTTTGGGTTGTCGTCGACCGGACTGTAACATTTAATTTATGATTTGATCAATCAAATTAGTCCTAAATCAATCTTAATCCTTCCAGATTCAGTAATTTTCTATTTCTGCATGTTATTTACAGTCCTTGATCTATTTCTATCTTTCTAAACATGGGGTTGACATCCACCAAGGAAGCTAACCACTTCTTGGATCCAACATTATCTAGGAATGCCCCACATACATCTATTTAATCTAATCCATTTCAATTTTATAGGTGTATCAATAACAACAATAAATCATTCAACGCATGTATCAAGAATCGACATCTAAGGTAAGATAAACCCTCTATCCTCTTTATTTGGCTAGTTTCTTTAATAGATAGTGAATTCATTTACATTAATAATGAGAAATTTGGATCAAAATTCTTGAATTCCTAGTGATACCACCCTTTAGGTGGTTTCTTTCTTTTCTATATCTTGTTTTTTCACACTAACACTCGCATCGCGAGACATTTTTTTATTGCTCTCAATTTGTGGCTTAGATCACTCATCATTTGAGAAGTGTATAAAAATAGGAAAAAAATTACCCGAGATATTTTCCTTTTCCTTTTCCTTATTGTTTGTGTACTCATCGAACATCACATCTAGTTTTAGGCCTAAAAATAACCCTTCCTTTTACATATTGCTTTATCACAGAGTCTAAATAGGAGGTTCAATCTTCTCGAGATATCATATCACACACAACCTAAACTTGAAAAATCAATGAACACATTAAAACATTGCTTTCACTCTGGTTCAATATTTGGGATTTGATCACTCAACAAGAGACCCTTTTAGACACTTCTCAACCATAACTTACCTGAAAACAAGCATAGTTTTCCATCTTCTAGGTCCATTTATATCTACCCTCTTCACACTTTCTTGATCAAAACATAAAAAGGAATTGTTTTCTTACTTTCCTGTTTAAAAATGGAACCAAAATTTTACTCGACAAGTTCTTAGCAGTCCTCTATGACCTCATCCGGACCATCATTTGTTTTTAGGGTTTCCTCTAGTCCTATTTATGACTATCTTTGTCGTAGACCTTTCATCTTTGACCATATTGATCCATAGACCATGTTTCACCCTCATTACATTATGTATCATCAGCTTTGTCCTCATCACCCTTATCCTCACCCATTTCTCCTTTACGATCCGTATCCTCTATACGACATGTTTTTCTGTGTCACCTTCCATCATCATAGGGAAAGTGCACCAAGTTGGGGGCCAAAAGGGGGTCTTAAGTGGACACATTTTTCTGAAAAAAAACTTCAACTTGTATGATTTTTTCAAAATAGTTACACTCAAAATTGGAAGATGTTGTAGAAATATGAATCGTAGCATTTTGAGTCTAGTTTCTAAGCTACTAAATTTTATTGAAAATGGATAAGTTTAAGTGGGTCAAATAACTAAAATACCAATAGATGCTCTTGTTTTTGTTAAAAAACATAATAGAGTGACTTTTGTCCCCCCACCATTTTTTGAGTACCATTTAGTATTTTTGAAAACCATTTGGTAGAAAGATAGCTAGGAGCATCTAGTTTGGGCTCCATTTTTAAAAATATTTTTTTAGTGAATATTTTTTTATTTATGATTTTTATAGTACAAAAATTTTATGTTTTGAAAAATAATAGAGCTCGATCGTGCCCCCGTGCTAGCTACCTCAAAAAATATCAAAACTTAGATTTTTTTACTATCTATAGAATTATGCCTAGTTTGGGCTAGTATACTTTTTTTTAAATTTTGATAACCCAAAAAAAAGATACACCATGAAAGATAGACATATTTACACTTCAAAAAATAGCTATAAAAAGGCATAATTAGAAAATAAATAATATGGAAACCTTATATTAGTCAAAAAATTTGAAAAATTATATTTTTAGAAAGAATAAACTCTCCTCTACATCGTGGTATAATTTTTTAAAAATGGATCGATTGTTTTATTTTGATTTATCATAGAGGAAGTGGAATTTTTACATTTTCTTATAAAAACATGATGTTTTTTGTGTTTTGTGCAGTCCATGCCTCAGCTTAGGGATCGAAACCGGATCCCAACCCTTGAGGCATGGCTTGGGAAAAGTGAAAAATAAAACATGTACGCATTATAATGCGTACGCGTTATAATACGTACGTGTTATAACGCGTACGCTGTTCTGTGTAGTATAAACATTATGTATGCTTTTGACATGCTTCTATTTACAAAAATAAATTTTTAAGTATAAGTTTTCATTTATTATAAATAATAAATGAAAAATTATACTTTAAATTTATTTATGTAAATATAAAAATTAGGGTCATTCTCGCACCTTATGGAATTAGTCTCACAACTCCACGAGTCATGGTTTAGGAGATGGTTTTTTAAAGTATAATCTATTCAAGACATAGTTAATTTTTCAGATTTCAGCATTCGACCTAATTTTTTTAGCGTTTAACTTCTATAATAAAACCCTAAACCATAGGCCATAAACCTAAAAACTAAACTGTAAACCTTGAGCCCTAAACCCTAAACCCGAAACCTTTAACCATGATCCATAGACCCTAAAACCTAAACTCTAAACCCTAAAGCTTAAACATTCAACCCTTACCCGTAAGCCCTAAACCCCGAGCCTTAATCCCTAAACCCTAATCCATAAGCCCTAAACCCTAAACACAAATTTACAAATATCTCTATCATTATAAATCAAATCCAAGTAACAGTGTCTACCTGTACATCCAAGGATTGAGGACTAGTGAGGTCTTTGGAAGGATTAGATAGTCAGGAATATGACATTTCCTTCGTCAAAATATAAACGGATGAAAGACATAAAATTTTGATGACTCTCTTTGAATGTTACGCCTACAAATTCGATGAACCCGAACTCGTGACCTAAACCCTTAACCCTCAACCATGAGATCTAAACCCTAAACTATAAACCCTAAACCCTAAAAAAAAATCCTAAACCCTAAACACTAAATACTAAACCCTAAAACTTAAACCGTAAACCCATAACCCTAAACCCTTGACCCTAGACCCTAAACCCTGAGCCCTAAACCCTAAACCCTAAATACTAAATCTACAAACCCAAGATCTAACCCCAAACCTTAAAATAGTAACTCAACCCGAAACCTTAAGTCATAAACCATGAACCATGAACTCTAAACCCTAATCCCTAAACCATAAACCCTAAACCTTAAGCCTTGAACCCTACACCCTAATACTTGAGCCCTAAACCCTAAACCTTAAACCCTGAGCCCTAAACCCTAAATCCAAAGCCCTGATCTCTAACCCCTAAACCTTAAACCCATAACTTTGAACTTAGATCCCGAGTCATAAACCTTAAAACATGCACCCTAACCCCTAAACCCTAAACCCTAAGCCCCGAGCCCTAAACCATAAACCCTAAACGTTAAGACCTAAATGTCCCTAAACCCTAAACCCTAAACCCTAAACCCTAAAAACTAAATCATAAACCCTAAAACTTAACCCCTAAACCCTAAACTCTAAACCCCAAGTACTAAATCCTAATCCCTAATCCCTAAACCCTAAACCCTAAACCCTAATCCCTAAACACTAAAACCTAAACCCTAAACTTTGTGCCCTAAACCCTTAACCCTTAACCCTGAGACCTAAACCCTAAATTATAAACCCTAAACCCTAAAAAAACTTTAAACTCTAAAATCTAAAACCTGAACCTTAAACCCTAAACCCTAAAGCTTGAACCCCGAGCCTTAATCCCTAAGCCGTAAACCCTAAACACTAAATCTAGAACCCTAAGATTTAACCCCTAAACCTCATATATTTCAATAGGTCTCATGAGTGAGTTCATTTTTTTAATATTTTAGGACCATATTTCCTAGCCTTGTTCCTAGAACCATCATTAAGTCTACTTTTACAACTACCATGTTTATGAGCTCGGTGAGAATTTCCATCCTTCAAAATATCAACAAATGAAAGACATCAAATTTTGATGAATCTCTTTGATTTTTGTTCCTACAAAGTCAATGAACCCTTTTGTAGTTGAATACTCTCTGTCAATACTAATAAGAATGGGTAAGACACAAAACTTTATAGTGAGTGAAATAGTTTTCATGCAATGGGCATTTTTTTCCTTAAAAATATTGGTAGATGAAATGCATCAAATTGTGATGAATCCCTTCAATGTTTTTCCTACGAAGTAGATTAACCTTTATAGTTGAATCCTCTTTGTCTTGATACATATAATAATGGGTAAAACATATAACATTATTGTGGATGAATGGGTGAGCCTAATCATGAGCCTTAAATCATGAACCCTAAACCCTAAACCTTGAGCCTTAAACCCTAAATACTAAACCCTTTTCCCTAAACCCTAAACCCTAAACCCTTTTCCCTAAACCCCGAACCCCGACCTTTAAACCTTAAACTCTAAACCATAAACTCTAAATCCTCAACCATAAACCTTAAACCTTGAGCCCTAAACGCTAAACCCTATACCCTAAACCCTAAGCCCTAAACACTAAACTCTAAGCCATAAATCCTAAACCCTAAACCCTAAAACCTAAACACCGACCCCTAAAACCTAAACCCTAGGCCCTAAGCCATAATCCCTAAGACAAAACCCTAAACCTTGAACCCTTAAATATAAACCCTCAACCCTAAACCCTAAAAACTAAACCCTGATCCCTAAATGTTGAACCCTTAACTCTTAACCCTAAACCCTAAACCCGCAACCATGATCCCTAAACCCTAAACTCTAAACCCTTTTCCCTAAACCCCGAACCTTGACCTTTAAACCTTAAACCATAACTACTAAATCCTCGAATCGTAAACCCGAATCCTCAACCCTAAACCTTAAACACTGAAATCCTAAACCCTAAACTATAAACCCTAAATACTCAACTCTAAAACTTAAACCCCGATCCCTAAACCCTAAACCATACACCATAAACCCTAAACTCTAAGCCCTAAATCCTAAACCCTATACACTAAACCCTAAACCCTAAAAAACCCCTAAACCCTAAACCCTAAACCTTGAGCCCTAAACCCTAAACCCTAAACCCTAGGCCCTAAGCAATAATCCCTAAGAAAAACTCTAAACCTTCAACCCTCAACCCTAAACCCTAAAAAATAAACCCCGAACCCTTAACTCTCAACCCTAAACCTAAAGCCTCAACCCTGTTCCCTAAACCCTAAATCCCGAACCTTGAGCCATAAACTCTAAATCCTCAACCTTGACCCCCTAAACCCTAAACCTTGAACCTTAATCCCTAAACCTAAACCCTTAACCCGAACTATAAACCCTAAACTCGAACCCTAAACCATGAACCCTAAGCCCCGATCCATAAACCATAAACCCTAAAATATAAACTATGATCCTTAAACACAAAACCTTAAACCCTAAACTCTAAACCTTGAGTCCTAAACCCCTATCCGTAAACCCTAAACCTCGAGCCCTAAACCCTAAAACCTAAACCCTAAATATTAAAACCCTCACCCAAAGGAAATTCATAAAAATATCATTCGGCGTGTATCAAAGTGTGTAGGGAATAGTGTTTAAGGTGATCGATCGAATCATTTAGTTTTTATGAGATAATACTTCCTTTCAAGGCCTAGAAAGGCATTTTTGGCCATTTGTAGTTAAATGAACACCCTTCGAACAAGCTAAAATGAGCTATTCATGTCACTTTGAGTTATCAACGACCATTATTTGTGAAGTATTAAGGCATCGTTTGTCTCCATAAGATACATATGAGCAAAAAAATGTATGAGAATCATGAATTTGATTCCATGAAAGGATGTTTTTAGAGCTAGGAAAGGTGAGGGGATGATCTTTATATGGAGCACCATGTTTCTAAGAATGAGAAATCATCTGAGTTCACTTGATGCAATTCACTTAGTACTATTCATAACAACTCATTCAACACCTAGTAGTGTTATCACACCTTAAGGAGGAGGCACATTAAAATCACCTCATTTTCGACATAAGATAGGAATGCCATTGGGGAATAATCCTCTATCTACAAAGTGAGGATCTCTTTTTAGTAAGAAGTAGACAAACATCATAGAGTTAATTCATGGTCACTAAAGTGAATTATGGACCAAATTTAAAAATTAGTACCAATTAAAGCAAAGGTGGTAGGGAAAAATCTGTTTTAGAAGGTCAAAAAACCTACAAAATGACTATATGCTTTCCCAAAACAAATACCAACTATAATATATATGCCCTGAAAGTTTTAGGTCCTTTGCTAAAATCCTAAAAATGAGTAAGTACTAACAGATTAGATTTTGAAAAACTATCTTCTAGATTATAACTATTGGAGCTACGAGACCACTTCCATAAGGTGCAAAGTGACCCTAATTTCTTATATTTACTAAAATAAATTTAAATTATAAGAAATAATAAAATAAATATTATACTACTCAAAAACACCAAAACACATATATATGGTCCATACTACTCAAAACACATACGCGATATAACATGTACATGTTAGAACATGTATGCATTTTGAATTCTTTGAAACACATACGCGTTATTGGTTTGGTGATTACCAAGCCAAATAAATTAAAATGTGAGCTCATTTTAGCAAAACGCGTATATGTTTCATCTGTTTTCAGTTTTTTTTCCAAATTTTCACCACCCAATTTCATGCACTTATCCCATACCTACATCTATTATGGATATTACTCATGAGAACCCCATCCATGATTTACTTCTCCATAGGTATCAGTTAGTAGATCCTATTCCAGCTTATGAAATTTCCTCTCCCATCTCACCAAGGGATACCTTCAATGAGCCTACCATATTAGACCTTCCCGGTCTTGCCCCATCTCCATCACCTCATGATTCCACTTATCACCATACCCATAAATCCTCTCATGCTATGCTACCCTCATCACATGATATCTTTTGACAACTATTTCCCAATCCTCTACTAGCCAATTCATCTTCATTCACTACATCACATAAAATTAACCCCTTCTCAACTAACACCATACTTCAAACGCATCTCTCCAAATCTGTCTCACCCATCACCTCATCTACTTACATCATAAATATTATGCCCTTGACCCCTTCTAACAAGATTCTTGCATCTATCACATCTACAATCACCTTTCATGTGTTCCTTACTTCTACCACTTCTCTTACAACCACACCTAGTCCTACTCTTACAACATCTACATCAGCCTTAGCCATACCTACCTCTATGTCCACACCTGTCACCACATTTGCATTGACATCCTTATCACACATTTTATTCCTATGCCTGCATCATTTGACATTGTATCTACTCCATTATCTCTACCACCTATATCCTCGATTATGACCTCCTCACTTATCTCATCCACACCTAGTGTCCTGACATATGTCATTCCCACATCCACATCTACATCTATCACATCTCCTCAACCCACCTATATGCCTCTCGAAACACCTGAAATAAGTGTGGTTGACACTCATCCCTCTTCCAGCCCTATCCACCTACCATCTACACCATCTCACATAGACATCATAAACCGCATAATCCAAACACCCCTCTTTTTATTCACACCTCCTCCTACTATTGATTCCACACTTGAACCTACTAAATCCACTATATCAAAACCTATTCCCCATCCAAATCTCTTCCTCCCTTTCCTCTTGTGATGTCCTTTGATTCCATACCGATTCCCCTTTCGTGATTCTTCTCACCCTACCGCATCAAATATCATGACCAAATCCCCATTATCCCCTTCTTCCTCTCGCACTACCTTCATCATTCCAGCAATATTGGAGGGCCCTTTAGCTGACAACCACTATAGGTGACTCTTATTTCATCCACTCAGCTAGACATCCCCAAATCTATCCATCTTTCACCTTCCTTAGAATCTATCATTTAAAAGTAACTTCCACCATCAGCCTCCAAGCCATCACTAGATCCCCAGTAGATATTATTTTCATCCTCACCAAGGGTACTCCTCAAAAATCCAAACCTAAAAACCTTGGTGTCCTTCCAAAGCGGTCCCTTGAGCATCCTCACAAGAAGATCGATATCTCTCCTATTCGGACCAAATCTACATATTCCATTATGGGGCCTCATCCTTCATTCTCAAGACCCCCTCCTCCATCATGACCAATCAACCCATCCAAATCCAAACAATTTGATTCTCTCCTAGGGCCAACCCCTTCATCAAAAACACCTCTAATTATCTAGTCATCCAAGCCTAAACCATCCACTAGAGTTTATTCTAATAGACCACCTAAACCTAGACCTAGTCCATCTTCACCTTCACCATCCATCCCATCTTATAGGACCTTTTTGGGTGCCCATATGAAATCAAATGTAGAGGTCCTCCAACATTTGCTTCATAATTCTACCATCATACTTCCACCTATCACACCCTTTGATCCAAACCATCCAAAACCCTCATGGTTCAACTCCTATCACATATGTGCTCATCATCACACCTCGGGCCATGACACCGAGCATTCTAAATCCCTTCAAACCATTGTACATGATATTATTGAGTGAGAGCACCTCCTTGACCAATCCTTCTTCACCGCATCTCCATCCGATCAACCTCTTTACGAGGGTCCCCATTGTTCATCAATATTGTTCGCCTTGATATATCATCTTCCCGAAATCCATATCCTTTGGCATCCACTATCTTATGTGCATCCATTTCATCAGGGGAGCATATTCTCCCCAATTTCAATATTTTGGCACCCTTATTTTTCCCATTAATTTGTCCTTCCACACTAGGGGAAATTATTTCTATAACTTTTTTGTTTCTATACTAGCTCCTTTCCATATTTGGCATCATTATATCTCATCTACCTCAGTTTATCTGATCATACTTTCATCCCCTCTTACTACGAATACATTTTTGACCATATTTGTGCTTCCCTCTAGAAGCACCATGAATTTGAATCTGCCATTTCCTCACCTATTTTGTGAATCTTTATCTAACTCATCTCATCTGGTCCTGATTTATTCTATCCCTTTAGGGGGACCATTTTTCATCTTAAAATGCATACCACTCACTTTCCTAATAAGTCATGTGTGCTCCTATTCTTCTTTCCTTCTTCTCATCCCATCTTTCGTAACATTACCCTAATTTGTTAACCTTATCGAACGCCACTACTCTAGAAAGGAGCCAATGCAGAAAGTTTTCCCCTAACTAGATCGGACCATGCGGTAAACTAGAAGTGGAACCACTTAATGCATTGCACCTGCAACCATTCTTTTGTTAGCACATTTACCAATGTTCCCTTAGTCATGTGTTCAAATCATTCCCCATCTCAACCCCTTCAATTTCTCATCGTGATGATTTGGAACATTGTTGTATTCCGTCACTTCCTAGATATGACCTTAAATACGGGCACCACGGCTCTTCCTTAGCATATTCCTTATGGATAGGTTCTTCCTTCTTGGTGAGAACTCCACAATCATCACATCCATATCCACTCATTCACCTATTGGAACCATGCAAAGGGTATAATGATGTCTCGTGTACACTCTTTATCCCCTCCTATGTGGTCTACTTAGCTAATTCCAATTCTCCCCATGAAAAATAAAAAATCATGGATGCTCAAATCAAAAATCAAAGTATCAAAAATAGACTGATACCTAAAAGGACATTTTTCATTAAAAACAAGAGAAATTAAAAGCATGAAATAAAAAAAAAGACCAATCCCTCAAAGGACGACTATCATTTATTTTTGCCATCTATATATTGTATAGAGTAGACCATACCCTCGAAGGATGGCTACTCCTTATGGCATTTGAATGCTTCTTGCATTGGTAAACCTTCCATTTTATCAACATCTTAAGAAAACTTCCTGCATTGATCAACTTTCTCTTTCCCCTTCCCAGAGTTGGGATATAGTATAGGAAACACCACTTTTGGAGAACCTTCTTTCCTCTGTATAAATGCATCTCAAACCCATTTTGTCATGTCAACATTAGGTCTATGATATCCTCTCATCCATCTTCTCCTTATGATCCTAGGAATTACTAACTATCATTGGTTATTTGCTAACATTTTCTTTGGTCGCATGTGCCTTGTGTTACCTAGATCCCCTTTTTGTTTACCTCCAATGTAGTTGGAGGCATGATTTCCTCACACGTTCCTCGCTATAACATAGTTTTTTTGCACCTATGGCTTACCACAATTATGAAGTATTATTCATTCTATCTTGTTCACATCCATTCTTCAACACACCTCTCTTCATCTCATGTTACCTATTTATCTAAAAACACATTTATTCTTAATCACATCCATTTCCAATCTATTTTTATCACATCTTATCTATACATTTTAATCACCATAGTCAAAATTTAAAACATGTTACCACACCATACATTCATGTGACCATCCATACACATTTCGATTTAAATTAATCCTATATCTGATTTATCATCATCATCAAGTTTAAACACAAAACATACTACCACATTACACATTTATATCATCATTTCATACATTTATCCCACCATCGTCATCAAATATCAAACAAAAAGTAATCAAAAATCACCATTACATATAATATAGAAACAATCACCATAAATTTCTAATCTAAAATCATCACATCATACAATAGACACATGGAAAAATAGAACACATAATAATCCATGAATCAAAATCATATATCATATATCATGTATCAAAAATGAGTGTCAATACACCATGGACACTCTAGGGGCTCTCTCAAAGTGGAAATACTATTAAAATCTATAAAATAAATGTATGACACTCTTATAACCTCTCCCTCGGGGCAAGAGTACAAAACTTGAACCCTACATGCCATCTCCCCACTCTCCTAGCCTCCCTCTTCGGGATGTGTCTAAGCTACACTCACTATACTCCTTGATGACCAAAATCCACTAGTTTCCCACCTCTAGAGATACTCGGAGTAACATAGTGTCTTTGGAAGCTTCTTGAACAAGATTCCCTTATAGTATCTAGCCTCTGCGGCTAGGGTTATGTAGCTATCCATGGAAGTCATGCCTGGGGAGACACTTTTCCTAATCCATGTGGCTCCACTGGACACCACCTGGATGACTCTATATCTAAAATAATATCCAAATCTCTAAAGTGAGTCATGTAAGCCTCCATCTGCCTATGGTAGTGATCTCTCTCTTAAACCACCCAGTCTCACTCCTATGTGATCACATCTCACTACTATAGATTTGTGTCTTGCTCTATCCTTATTTGATCCACCTCCTCGCGCACAAGCATGCCAACTCATTGGAATCTACTACTCCATCACCTCCACCTCCTCTAGGAGCCACCTCAACATCCACCTCTATCTCCTCGATCTCCTCCTCTCCTCCTTCCTAATGTCCTTGAGCTACCCATACTATTGTGTCCCAATGAGAGTATCCGACTCTGACTCCCACATCATCATCATCCCATGATGCAAAATCCTCTAATAATGAGTTAGCTATGTTAGGGCTCGAAAAGTCCCTATCCAAATCCTCTCTCCTATATAAAATAGGATCATGCGGTACTGACTGAATGACTCCAAACTATTGTCTCACTATGTCAAACAACACAACCTCAATCATCTAAAGCCTCCAAATATTGACCCACCGTATCCGTCTCGATACATTGTAACTCTACATCCACACCAGGCCAAGTGGGAAAATCCCTATACGACCGCCACCTAACCTAATCAACATTAAGCTCTATCAATATATCAACATATCAATCTACTCCTCTCTCTCCTCGGTCTCCAAAGGCTGGTCATCCGTCCACTATAAGAATCCAACCTCTAGTTGAATATGGTCACCTATGACCCATGAAAGCCCTAGTGGCATAATCATTACAATATGCTCATAATCCTAGAAGTGTAGTAAAAATATGAAATCCAGCCCGATCTCCCACCAACCCTGTATCTAGCTAGCTCATGATAAACCTAAGCCAATAAGGTATTCCCAAATGAAAACACTATCTAGTGGTCAATAATGTCACCAAGTACACTAGTAAATGCCTATGTAAACCAAACTCCTCCTGAGTCCATAAAATCATAACAAGACACTACCATCATCACCATGCAAATCAATTGGCCGCATGCCACCCCAACCTCATATCTCTTCTCATAAGAAAATGCCCCTGAAGAAACTCTGATAAGGGGCGCATTAGCTCCAAATATCCATATTAGAACTACCTATCTATCATCGGTAGTCAAGGGAAATATTTTCTCCCATGTATCAATAGCCTAAGAATATGATACACATCCTCTAGGGTGATAGTCATCTCACCTATCCTGAAATAAATAGTGAAAGTATACCTATCTCATATCTCCAAAAGAGTAATGATAATCCCCACATCTTGTGGGATCCTCTGATAGTGTCTAAATCCAATTAATCGACTATGGATAGATGATCCCACTCAAGATCTATCACATCTCCTCCGATCTTCTTGTAAAGAATAGGCACTCAATCTCCGAGATACAAGGTCTCTAGCTTACAACCATAAATAAGCATGCACACATCAGATCCATAATCCAAAAATACATTCAAAATACATTAATTTCAATCCAAATAAAATCTAACACTTAGTTTATCAAATCCTATCCCAATTGGCACCGAATCGGGATGGGTCAAAGCATCAATGGTCAAATCGACGCGTCGAACCACCGGATTTCTACCAACCACCCTTGGTGTAATATTTCTTTTGTAAAAAGATGCACAAAAATAAATAAAAATTAAAATTAATCAAAAACTAATGTGATTTTTGTTACTCACCATCCTCCGCACCCTCCGGTGCTTCCTCGCAACTCCTACAACCTCCACCTCTCAATTTATATTTTCTCGCTTTTCTCTCTCTTGTCAAGTTCACACATGAAAATGAGCATCATTGGGTGACCCTTGGGATTATATAGCCCATCGAAACCAGATCTACGTTGACCCTTTTAGGTCTCCATCGATTGGTCTTAATCGTCATCGACTGGCCTTTACAATTTTAATTTTGGGATTTTCGCCTCATCCTTAAATTTTTCCATCTTGGGAATTCTTCAAAAACTCCACTGTTGTGGCCATAATTATTTATTTTATGGGCATAATAATCCAATCGTAAATTCCACCATTGTGGCCATATTTATCTACCTTTCCTTTGGGCATATTTATTCTTCCAAAGTCCACCTTTGTGGCCATTTACCTATCCCTCTCTTGAGCACACTTACCTTTTGAAATCCACCTTTGTGGTTACATCCTCTGTCCCTTTGGGCATTTTAATCCCTTCTCTTTTGGGCATTTCATTTTGTAATCCTATCTAATATGTGCACGAAGTCCTCCTTTGAGGCCATATTTCCCTTCAGAATTATATCATTATATCAAGTCCACTTTTGTGGCCATACTTGTGCCTTTCATAGGCACAATTATTTTTCATCGAAGTCCACCTTTGTGGCCATACTCTTCCCATCTTAGGACATGATTTTACCTTTTTTTCATTTTTCCTTTGCGGCCATACCTTTTCCCCACTTGGGGCATATTTTAATTTTTCCCTTTTTCCTTTATGGCCATACATTTCCCCCTTGGGGCATATTATCTCTTCATCCATCTCTTCTCAACTCTACCTTTTATCCTTTTCGTTTCCCATTAGGTGCCATAGTTTTTATCCTCGTTCATGGTGAATGCATAGCCTTTTTACTCAATTCCTCATATATGAAATATTTCACATACTTTTCACATATAGTTACACATAGTTTGATGACTTGCATATGACTCATTGATCATCCTTGCCTACATCCATACTACATGTGATCCTCACTCACTGGTGTCTCAGTAGAACATTGTTTTTGTCTCCGTTTAAGACACAATCATCCCCTATATATGTGATATTGGAGTCATTTCCATACTTTTCCATCCATATTACAATCCTTTAGCTTGGGGATTTTGTCCTTGGTTATGATTTCACACATATTTTGTCACCCACCCACCCTTTTTCATCTACCGTGTTCAAATACACCATTGATTTCCCTTAGCGTAATCGTTTCCCCATTTGAGGGAGAACTTATCATCAATCCTTTATCCTCATTCAACGATTTTTGTTTTTTTCTCATGGATTTTTACCGTAAACCACTCAACAAAAAGGAGAAAAATGTAGACACCTAAAATTGGTATCTATGCCCTCATTCACCCCCATTCACATATTTTAATTCAATCACCAAATGCCCATCCAAACCTTATTCATTAATTATGAAATATTAATTAATTAATCATTTTAATATTCTACATACCAACCCCATCTATATTAATATTTATGAATTAATTAATTCATATTAATTAGTTAATCATGTAAATCCTCACTTCCATAAAATACTTTAATTAGGATGCTTTATGCTACACATAAATCACCTTACTTTTCTATCTTTCATCCCATCTAGTTTTATGCCCTAACTACCTTGGATTTATCCCCAAGTCATCTAATCCCACCAATATTCTTTAAAGCATTTTCCCAAGTCTTAAAAGCATCCAAATCCCACCTTACATAAAAAATCAAGCCCAAGAGGGAAACTTTCCTCATGATCGGGCGCCAACCTATCATGGTTGCCATCAACCTACTTTAAAACAATTGTTTTCCTTCCATTTTAGAAATATAAAATCAAGCAATCAAAGGCAATCAAGTAATCGACAAAACCAAAGCTTCTCCATGGATTTAAGAGCTTCCTACAATAGCTACACATATCCCATATATGAGCTACCATGTTTATATCACTCACGATATTCCTTTGTGAGATTTATTGCTTTTGTCAAGATTTCTCTCAGATTATCTTTACTTTCTTGCAGATTAACCTTTTGCAGGTCCAAAGAAGCACCCAACAATCACTTAGCAACCTCTTGTTCTAGTCTTAGTGCTTACAGGTTGTCATATTCAGATTTTTTTGTTCAGCCTCATCCCAATCCTGCTACAATAATTGGTTATCCTCCCTAGTTGTTGCCAACCAAGGCTCTATCTACCCAAAATCCATCTAAGTCCTCCTTTTGTCAATTATCCTATTTCCTAGCTCTTGTCTCTCTTCTACACATCCTCATATAGTAGCTATAGGTTCTCATCGTTTCAGATTACTCCCAAATATTAAAAGTTTGCATATTTCATCGACAACTCTAGATTCATCTTCTCTAGTTGTCGACCTTCCTATCTAGAGTCTGGGTCATCGTTGACCCAGAATAGATAACATTTTATTTACTATTTGATCAATCAAATCAGTCCTAAATCAATCTTAATCCTTCTAGATTCAATAATTTTCTATTCATGCATGTTATTTACAGTTCTTGATCTATTTCTATCTTTCTAAACATGGGGGTTGACATCCGCTAAGGAATATAACCACTTATTGGATCCAACAATGTCTTAGAAAGCCTCTACATACATCTATTTAATCCAATCCCTTTTATTTTTGTAGTTGTAGAAAAACAAAAATCAATCATTCAACGCCCATATCAAGCATCTCGCATCCAAGGTAACATAAACCCTCTATCCTTCTGAGTTGGCTAGTTTCTTTAGTAGATAGTGCATTCATTTACATTTAGAACGAGAAACTTGGATCATGATTACTTCCTCAAAATTGGCAGAGAATGTTCTTTATCAACTCACCGCACATGGCATCACATTACTTATAAAGGTAATTAGTTGGAATTCCTATGGTCATTAGTTCACTTAAGACAAGATAAGGAAAATACATCAATCTTACTTAGGATAAAACTATCTAGAACATCCCCCATGCATTAATTAACACATTTAGGAGAAAATCAATAAACATATGGTTGATATAATAAGTCAATTTATGCACTCATCAGTTGTGTGGTTGTTTCCTCCTCATGTTCACCTAGTCTACACTGTGACATAACCCCACGATATATGTGAATCAACTAAGGACTTCTTAACCCTCTCTTGCACATTAGGGTTTCATATTTTCTAGCTTAGTTTTCTTGGGTGTATTCCATTATTTTATTGTTTCATTTATTTAGTCATTTTACTACTCCTATAACATTAGATTACACTAGAATATTCATATTTTTGTTAATCATTTAGGTGAACTCGAACTTGATCTTCATACTTATGATCCTCATTTTCCCTCTATCATGGATCGTAAAATTCCTCAAATTTCTTTATCTGAATTACTTAAGATGCATCCCAATTTCCAAGATGTTTTATAAAATTCCTTAGACACCATGTATTTTCCTAAGGATATGTTGTGATAAGAAATAAGTACTATTTTCGATCACTTATTTGATGACCCTAGTATTTGTGATCCTCCATCAAATCAATCCATGTTGGATTCAATTCAAGATTTGCATTATTTATTTCAAGAAAAATTAAGGCTATGAAATTGATAATTACATCTCTCAAATATGAAATCCAACATCTTAAGGATGCTTCTCAAGCTCATGTTTGTTCTCATTCTACATCTCATTCTCATTCTATGTATACTACATGTGCTCATATCAGTGAGCCTCAAGTCATACCATTACAAGAGCCCATTTCCTTTGATGGTAATAATAAGAAACATGAAATTCTTACTGAGCTCCTTAGTCATCAATGGATCACTTTACCACCTACTCATTATCGGCTAACAAAATATCAAGGTTTTCCAAATTGTAATTATCATCGAATCAATGGACATAATGATAATGATTTCTATAATTTATAATGAATAATCAAAAATCTTAAGTGTCAAGGATTTATCTCATTCACTACATAAAATTCTATTACATGCCCATCTACAAATGCTACATATCAATATGTTCCTAAATCTGATTTTTCTATGTCTAATGAGCACCATGCCATCACTTCTAGTGGATGTTCGACGAAAAGTCAAGCACCACTTAAACAACCATCTCTCAAAATAAATATAGAACCTCCTCCTCTCAAAAAATTTACACAAGGATATATTTAGTGGTGAATATTTATAATTTTGTGAATATTCCATTTTAGGAAAATTTGAAAAGGTAACTTTTTTGGAGTAGGTCAATGTAGGTTTGTGTAAAATTTCCAATATAATTTTTTTAGGGGTCGGCTTCACCTACCATTGAAAAATACTCCTATATAAACCTAGGTAATTTTCCTGGTAGTATACTATTAACTTACTGAGGTACCATCTAAATTAATTGTGAATTAAAAGTCGATGAAGTGTAAATCAGACACTAGACTAGTTATTATAGACTTATGACAAGAAAGTGTCACTGATGTGTGACAAGGAAGATTTTCATTTCCAGATGGGTGACAATATAGTGTCGCTAACGCGTGACAAGAGATATTGACGTATGATAAGAGGGATGCTGACATGTGACAAGGGAAGGTTACAAATGGGTGAAAAAATATTGCTACTGATGATTGAAAAGGGGTTGCAGAGGTCAACAAGGAGATTGTAACCTTATTGGTGTTGTGCAACATAAATGTTTATTTTTACACAATAGCAAACCTTGTTGTCGCATAAAAACAAGGTTTTTTTCATGCGAAAACAAACCTTATTTTCATAGGACAATAAAGTTTGTTGTCATGTTACAAACAATTATCGAGAAAATTTTTCGTGCGAGAAAATACTGTCTGGAAAAAATGCTCCCCTTAAGAAACCGATAAGCAAAAATTTGACTTTGAACCCCGGAAAAATTCACCTTTTCGGCAAAATTGGTTCTAGGTATATTTTCTAGGGATTTTCCACCTCAAATTTACCATAGGCCTCTTAAAATGAACCCTGCATTTACAAAATTACTAAGTCAAAGTACGTAATTGCTTCTCAAAATCAATCAACCTTATTCTCCTATCAAGTCTTATACAACATCATCTATACCACCAAAGATGCCACCATTCAATATTTCTCCCTATCCCATTCCACTTCCATTTCCAATTAATTTTATCAAATTATCTACTCCTACCGATGGCCAAGACACATTTTTGAATTCCACGACCATCACATTATCATAATATTTCTTCATCCTACCATTGTGTTAGTCCTCACTCCTATCAAAACACATAAAATGCTCTCCCACAAAGGCATGGCACCTCACGCATCACCTGCATAGATCTCCATCATAATACTACACTTGGGTGACATCACACTTATTTATCCCCCTAACATCGACAAGTGTCTCATTTGCTCATCACTTCATATTTTTTCTATCACATATACCATATACATCTTGACACACTCTAGTACCATCATTACCCGATGACACACTCTTGTTCTTTTTTCACACTTGATTGTTTAGGAAATTCTCTACACATGAACCCCATGCACTACACAATAGTCACTACACATTAGGCACAACATATCATCACATATTCCTACCTAATATACATATTGCACACCACAAGTATAGGATATCGACATTGCATGTCTTCATACATTCTAAATTTTACATCTTACATCTTGTCTTACATACATCACCCCATAGCTATCACATATTACATGTCTTTACACCTCATACATGTCATCTTACATACATATTACATCTACACATATTATGTTATCTATGCATATCACATTACATACCATACACTTTAATACACACACACATATTATGTTATCTATGCATATCACATTACATACCATACACGGTCCATTAGAATAATACAACACATTACACATTTTGTAAAATGTATACTTTGGTTTGAAATGCATTTGATTGTCACAAGGCATTTTTCTTCTTACTCAACATTTAAAAAAATGAATATCTTAGGTAGACAATGAACATCCCTTTTATCTACCCCGCAAGGGTGAAGCTAGATTGTACCCTTTATCACAATAAAAATAATTTATGAGAAGGTATAGATAATCTATGAAACCCTTTAATGGTAAAACCTGAAAAATATAACACTCAAGATTGACACATTCATCATTTCCATAGCTTAGAATGTTGAGGGTATACATAAAAAAATGGACCATAACACTGATCATTCCATATTTTTTTCATGTGACATTCCTAGGATTAGTGATATATGCTTTAGGCTATAGGGTCACTTCTTCTAGCATCATCTCGTGATATGCTACATCATCTCTTTTTCTTACATTGTTTAGTGGTATATGCTTTCAGCTAATTCAACACTCCTTTATAATCATTTTTTTGTGATATACACTTATGATATATAATCAAACACAATTCATCTAATTTTCACATATCATCACCACATACTCATCATATTGCGCTACACACAACACCTAGTTTGACCATTTCCCGATGATACACTCTCGTTTATGGTTCATTCTTGACTACTGAGGGTTATGCTAAATATACCTCACAACATACAATTACATTCACTTGGGGGAACGTAGCACCTATCATTCACTCTGCATTCCATTCCATCCATCCAAAACATAATGCATTTTATGGTTGCATTTACTCTTGCTTGCACTTGCTCTTACATGTTCACTTTACTACAAATGTTAGATAGATATCTTGCATGACATTATCTTTACCATACACATATGCACATTCACATTCATTTCCAGTTTTTATCTCAGATATAGAGCTTCTACACACAACACCAATGCTTGATACACTACCTACTGGGGGCATCCACATATGCTACAGGTGATATTGTTTCATTTTTGTTCATAACACACTACTTTGGTTTATACATGCTTTAACATACTTGTTATTTTTATGACATGCTAATGGGTGCTTCATGTGCAAAATTTTGTTATGCAAGATATTTTCTTCCATACTTGTTTGTTACATTGTCTACTATTACTTGTTATTATTTATAGGCTTTTCCCTTTGTCTTATGTGCACACTTGTTTGTTTGCGGCCACTACGGCCTTGAGTGTCTTGCGACATCATGAGTGGTGTCCCATGTTTGCAACCCACTTTGTGCGGCCTACATTATCTTCTTGGGTGTTTACATTGTCTTCTTATGTTCTAGATTACACATTATTTTTTTGGCTTACACTTGTTTTCTACATACATGTTCATACTAACACTTTTTCTAGCCACTTGTTTGCATGTGCCTTAGTATTTACTAAGTACATTCCATTCCCCTTGTAGGGAAGAATTTTAGATACAAGGTCGGTCCTCTTTTGGGGCTGGAATCTCCTATCCATGATGTCACATGTGCCCCCAAAGATGGGGGCATCATTTGTGTTCACACACGATACCAGTATAATAAAATTTTCAGTTTTTTTCCATGACACAAGTACACAAAGTGGGTTAAAACTAGTCTATGAACTCCATACACAATGAATTTTATAGGGTAGATTGTCCTTAGCATTCTCGGGGAAGTTACAGGTTGGAGAAACATCAGAATTTCCTCCCTACACTTCTTCATCCAAAGTGGCATCATATTTTACAAAAACTAGACAATACGAGATATATCTTCATACACTCTTAGGGAAACAGTTACAAGTTAGAGAATAACACAACTTTCTCCCTACACTTATTTGGCCATAATGGTGTGAGATAACCAAAAAAAATCATACTTCACTAACAGTTACATGATATCCTTTTTACACCTTTTTTTCTCATCATGGATCATGTGCGAATGTTCATTTATCATTTTTATACTTTCATTTAAATTATGTTTACTATATACATGCGTTCTTACACATATACATGCATATTTGAATACTTGATCATCTTCTCTTTTGTAGGTCTGTCCATATGGGAAGAAAACAGTAAAAAAAAAAACACACACATGGTGGGTACATCACACACATGATACTAACCATGTAGGTACACTACACACATTGGCATCTACACACGCACTTCCACCCTAGGTTCACTCTCCTCATTTTTTAAACATTTGCATCTTTAGTCTCCACACTCCATATTTTTGTCACTCCACACTTTGTGTAGTCCTTTAGCATGTTTGCTACATCACTCTACATGGATTATTAGGTACATGTATCTATCTACTTTATGTTACCTAACTTTCCTCTCACCAACATAAAGTGGGGGTAAATGTAGACACAAAATCACACACTTGGAGTCATTATTTAGACCTAGTATTATACTACTATTCATATGGTTCTCAAGTGAAAAGAGTAATAACTAATCCATGTCTTTGGACATTTTTATTTACTTTCTATCATTACTTTCGATCTTGCACCTACTCTTGCCTAGTCTGTTTTATCATTCTTCATTTTTCCTATTTCTTACTAGGGAACCCAACCAAGACTAAGTGTCCCAAGCACCTTAGTCCCCTTTGGGTCACCCTGGTTCTCTTTACTCTCACCTTTTCGGCACTTTCTTTCCATTTGGGATTTCTATATTTTTATTGGTCAGCCTTTTCAAGGTTAATTACGAAATTACAATAAGAGAACTATATAAATATAAGGTTATGTGACCATAATGAGGGACTAAACATAAAACATCTACTATCACAATCTAGAGTTGCTTCCATCAAAGGAATCTAAATCTACATATGCATCCATCTAGTTCCATCACAAGGCACAAAAGGATTGTTCATCTACATCACACTTCATAGGAGGGGAGTATATTGTCTCCACGCACACATTTACTACAATCTACATTTGGTTACTTGCTCACTACTTAACAAAGTGCGTCACGGAACAAGAGCAACATAGGGCACGGTTTACACACACACCTAAAAATAAATTAGGTATGAGATGAAGTGCAATGCTTAGTGATAAGTCCATAAATTTGTTAGACAAGGATAGTCCGAACCCTTTATATGCATCTTTATTTTTAGGGTTTTGACTCTTTATCTGGGGTTTTACAAGTGATTCTTCCATATCCTATTCACAACAACATCTCGGCATGAGTTCAGCAACACTCGTGCGATAGGAAAAGAACACAATAGAACATCCAACGAAAATACAGAGGAGGTTTTTGTCCATTTCCATAGACCAGTTCACCCAAATCTCGAGACCAATGCACCCACATGTGCCCTTATCCCTTTCTAGGCACCTCGGTCTAATTAGATAGCGTAGATATATGTTTTCTCATGATTATGTGTGGTCATTTCCTCCTCTTGTTCACCCGATCTACACTCCGACGCATCCTTGTGACATCTGCGAATTAACTAAGGACTTCTTAAGTCTCTCTTGCACATTAGGGTTTCATATATTCTATCTTAGTTTGCTAGGGTGTATTTCATTATTTTATTATTCCATTTATTTAGTCATTTTACTACTCGTATAGCATTATATTACACTAGAATATTGATATTTTAGTTAATCACTCTTCTTCTTATTTGAGCACTACTTTTCCTTTGTCTATACGACACTAGTGGTCCTGTTATTCATCACTTCCTAAGCACGTTTCTTCGATATTTTATTCCTCATCCTCTTCATTATTTTTTTCCTCTTTCTCCTTTTCTCCTCTTCCTCCTTTTTATCCTCATCACCTTATTCTTTAACAATAATAATTTCTAAAGGTGAACTTGTTCCTATACAGATTCCTTTACATCTTGGTTGTTGCTTATATATACCTTCATATGCATGTTAATTTCTTTGGGAGAGGGATCCTTTAAAGGTGTTTAGGTTTTATTCATGTTCTTCTCCCCTTTCTCTCCCTCATAATATGTGTGCACGTATTTATCAACATCATTCTCTATCTACATTTTTATAGTGCGGTTGTTTCTTTCAATCCTTCATCTACCTCTACATTTTTGTTGGTTTTGGGAATATTGTCTCTAGCTAATTTATAGTGATATATAGTCGAGAGGTTCCCATTTTTCATCCATGGTAAAAATTCACCTTTTCTTTATTTCCAATGGAACATTAACTAGGTATTGTTCCTCTTCTTCCAATTTACCTCACATGGTGTCCTTATTGGACCTTTATCACGTGTCATGTGTTTTTTCATTGATGTTAAGTTGCATTGATGGTAAAAGGAGTCAAATTGGTAAAGTGAACAAGTTGAAAACAAGAAGTTTGATTGGTAGTGTCAACTCATAGAGGCTTCAAGTTGATTAAGGATAAGTTTTAAAGGTACTTATTCAGTCTTGGGTAAGTCGTGGAGACGAGGAGATATATGCCAAAGTCAAGAGATAACCACCAAAGAATTGGAGTAGCTGCTGAAGTTTGTAGAGAGCCACAGAGCTCTAAAAGAAACTAGAGAAAGTAATTGAGTGTCATGGATAAAGGGATGAAGCCGTAAAGAAAAATGGAGCAAAATGATAAGCCACTTATGAGATAAGTTAAGCCATGGATGTGAAGGAAGATCCATGGAGGATAATACAAATCCACAAAAGTAAGGAAGTCAGAATCAAAGCCAAAAATAAAGAGAAAATCCGTAAAGAACTAGAAAAACCGCTAAGGATGGAAGATAGCCGCGGAAGACTATAAACACCACGAGTAAAAGAGATAGAGTCGTGGACATAGAACAAATCCATGGGAAGGAAAAATATAAGAAGGAATGCCACATGACATTGAGAAAGCTGTGAGAAGCATAGAAGAGCCACATATAATCAAAAAAGCGCCAAGGAGAAATGTCGTTGAACAAAGGAAAGTATTGCGATACAAAGAAGAAATTTAGAGGAGCAAAGAAAGCCACAAAATGATGGAATATGAACTGGATAAGGGTAAAAGGTAATCAAATTTATTCAAACGTGTATAAGTGAGATTTGGTTCTCTAAAATCGATGGTGATACGATTGTCAGGTGATTGTGGCTAGATGCACAACTTGAACTCCACAAAGAATGAAGAAATCCACTATTCCATCTGGCAACATTTAATGCTTATTGAATTTTTGGAAATTCAAGTACATTCTCTATGAGATCTTGAGCTTTAAGGCATAATAAAATATTAGAGAAGGAAATGGATTGTTCATCTAGATCACGTTATAAATGTGGAAAATCTATTTTTGGAAAATAACTAATAAATAGCTTCAGTAAATTCATGGAAAATTGTGTAATCAAATCGAAGACAAAAGGAACAATATATATAGTCATATGCATGCATTTAATATTCCAAATTCTTAGGCGACAAAGAAAGAAGGTGCACATCACAAAATCGAAGTGAAGGAATGGGTCGATCATGAATATAGTTTTGAACTTAGAGTCATTTGAAGTACTTGCTCAAGTAAGAAAATAAGTATTCAAGCTAAGACCGAGAAGCACAAGAAATAACATGATGTAATCAAAGTAAGAGAGAGATATAAAATAAAATAGAGAGGAAAAAGGAGAGTATATTAATGATGCATCGATCTATCATATGAGAAGAGATTCAAGGGTGACAGATTGATTGAGAAAGAGGGATTAGATCAGATGAGTAGAAGAAAGTGAAAAGAAGAACACATAAAAATATAGAAAGGCGATCATAATCTATTGCACAATAAATTGTTGTAACTAGACGATAAAAATGTATATGAAAATTAAGTCTAAGTTGTAGTTTAGCATATTTAGGGGTTGGTGCTCCTTGTGGGGTTGGTTCCTTACTAAAGAAATATCTTGTGATGCATAATATTCACTTGAGTTATTTGTTGTGTGTAATATCAACAAAGGTGTAGGGGTTGGTGTTCCTTGTGGGGTTGGTGCCTCACTAAATTTTTTTTGTAGGATGCGTAATATTCTTTCAAGTCCTTTCTTTGTGTAATATAAGCAACAATTTTAGGTGTGTTTTTCTCTCAAAATGGTTTCCCATGGTAATCTATGTGTTTATTATTATTGTACATGACATATGTTTGATTGACTACTCATAGTTTAAAGCCACACTTCACTAAAAAGTTTAAACTTTGAATTAACAGAAAAGGTTTTAATCTACACTGATTCACCCCCTCTCAGTGCTTGTGATCTCTAACAATTGGTATCAGAGTGACGTCCTTATAATAAAATCTTAACATATTCAAGGAGATCCTTTTATCACGAGTATGGCAGCAAATCAGGCACAAGGCAATTAGTCACTATCAAGATCACCTCTCTTCACTAGTACAAACTATGCATTCTAGAGAATAAGGATGAAGACATATTTTATGTCACTTGGTTTTGATATCTAGGAATGTATTGAGAAAGGATACAACCCTCTAGCCACACCAATTACTACTTCTATGGATAAGGCAAAATATGAATGTAACTCAAGAGAAATGAATGCCATTCTATGTGGCCTGACTGAAACAAATTTTTCAAAGTAATGCACTACACAACCACAAAGGAGATATGGACCAAACTACAAAGTATCTATGAAGGAGATGAAAAATTCAAGATGGCAAAGTTACAGACCTACAAAGCTCAGTTTGAGAATCTGAAAATGAAATATGATGAGAGTATAATGGCCTACATGCAAAGAATATATGAAGTTATTAATATGATTAGAGGCCTAAGTGAGACACTATAAGAGTGATATTTAGTCCAAAAGATATTTTGATATCTGACTGGAAAATACGATGCAAAGGTTTTAGCTATAGATGAAGCTAAAGATATGAAGAATCTCATTATGGATGAATTGTAGAGCACTATGTCAGCATATGAGATGAGGACTATTGGATCCAAGACTACCAAGAAAGAAGTAACATTCAAAGTCAAGAAAGAAACTCAAGTATAAGAAATAAGAAGAAGAATCAGACTCGGGATATGATTTGGATGATGAAAAGATTGAAAAAATGTTTGTGAGAAAAGTAAAAAGAGGCTCAGGTAAGTATAAAAGAAAATTCCCTTTAAGTGTTTTGCATGTGGACAAGTAGGTCATTTTGTTGGAAAGTGTCCAAACAAGAATAAAGATAATCAGTTTGAACATGAAGAGGATATTCATAAACATAAAAAGAAAGAGACTGGATATACAAATAAAAATAGTAAGAAAAGGTTCTTCAAGAACAAAAGGAATTTCTACTCAAAGGAAGAATCAAGTGACTCTGAGTCAAGAAATCCTGGTATTTCTGAAAATGAAAATGATGAAGATCAATTAGAATGTTTGTTTATGGCAATGGATGCAACTAAAGAAAACAACTCCAAAGGGAAGAACACAGTTGATTTTGAAGACTCTGATGAAGAAGAAGTTGAAGTGAATCTTGAAGCAGAATTAGTATGTGCCCTTGAAGAACTAAAATTGTGTAGAAAGAAGAATCAAAAGTTGAGATGCACACTAAAGGATTATGAAGAAAAAGTATGTATCTTTGAGGTAAGACAATATCAAAGAGAATAAGAAGAGGCAAATTATCTCAAAGAATTGGAAACACAAGCTGGAAAATATTTCAAACTCCTACAAATCAGAGGAGGATGAGAGCACAAAGCTGAACTCAAAACTAGAGAAAATGAAAGATAAGATGGAACAAATGAGCAAAAATCTAAAGGTGTATGAAAAAATTGAAAATGGCTCAAGTGTTTTGTCTGATATACTGAGTAGCCAGCATAATGTAAATGGAAAGTCTGGAATCAGCTTTAAATAAGAAAGTAAAGAAAAGGAGCCTACAGAGAATGAAGAAAACAAGGTTGCATCAACATCTAGCACCTCATCTTCCAAAAATAATAAGGTTATCAGTGTCGCAAAGATAATAACTTCTAATCCTAGAATTGCCTATGCTATGAGGTACAAACTCCTTTTATTGTTACTGTTATTCTTATAATCAGTTTAGACATAAGGCTGCTAAGTGTACAAATTTCTCGAGAGGATATGATAGGAACTATGGTCCATCTTACACTAGAATGAACCATAATAACATCCACCACAACTACAACAAGAAAATAAATGTAGTTTCAGCCAAAAACAAGAGCCACCTAAGAAAAAGAAGTGGATATATGTTGCAAAGAAATATGAGAACAAGAGAAAAGAGTCATGCTCAATTATACAGACAACATTTCATGTGTAAAATGAAGATAAAATCTGGTACTTGGATAGTGGATGCTCTAGCCATATGATAGGTGAAAAATCAAGTTTATTACTCTATCTAACAATGCATCTGGTGTTGTGAGATTTGGTGATAACAACTCAAAAACATAGTTGGAAAAGGAACCTTGAGTCTAGATAATGGAAAGACTATAACTAAAAATGTTTTATATGTTGAAGGTCTTAAACATAATCTATTGAGTGTGAGTCAAATGTGAAAGAGGGGATATAATGTAATATTCCATGATAAAGGTTGTGACATTATAAATGGAAAAATAGGAAATAAAGTAGAAAAGGCCAAGTGGACAAAGAACAACATGTATGTTCTCAATGAGATAAACAAAGAGAAATGCTTCACAAGTAAGATTATAGCTGGCTATGGCACAAAAGATTGGGATATATGAGTTTTGAAAATATTGTAAAGCTAAGTGTAAAATGTTATGTCAGACATATGCCAAACATTGTGAAACCTACGTATATGTTATGCAAGGCTTGTTTACATGGCAAACAAACAAGGAGATCATTCAAATCAAAGGAGTATTCTACAACTAGACCACTGGAGTTGATCCATACAGACCTTTGCGGACCCACCAGAACTAAAGGTATAAATGGTGAGGTATATTTTATGCTTCTAATAGATGATTACACTAGAATGACATGGGTAGCATGTTTGAAGAAAAATCAGAATCCTTAGATAGATTCAAGAAATTCAAGGCACTAGTAGAAAATGAGAAGAACAAAAAGATCAAATGCCTAAGATCAAACAGAGGCAAAGAATTCTAGTCAAATGAATTTGATGAATTCTGTGAAGAAAATGGAATTAGGAGATAATTCTCAGCCATAAGGACACCTCAACAAAATGGGGTTGTTGAAAGGAAAAATAGAATAATGCAGGAGATGGCAAGAACAATGTTAAATGAATCCAAACTCTCAAACAGGTATTGGAGTGAAGCAGTTTACATTGCAGTCTATCTTTTGAATAGAGCTCAAATAAGAATAAATAGTGACAAGACTCCTTATGAACTATGGAAGAAGATACCAGCCAATGTAAAACACATAAGAGTATTTGGAAGAAAATGCTATATCAAAAGAGATGAAGACAATTTGGGAAAATTTGACTCAAGATGTGATGAAGGGATATTCCTTGGTTACTTAGTAGTCAGCATGGCTTATAGATGCTACAATAAAAGGTTACAAAATATTTTTGAAATCACAAATGTAAAGGTAGATGAGACATAGTACACTAAAACCAGCACTCAGCACCTTGGTGGTCATGAAGAACAAGAAGATGATGAAGAGTTGGGTAGTCCATGTGAAGAATAAGATGAAGAAGAAGAAAGGTAAGACACTAAGGCACCCTCTAGGAAAGTCAAAAATTACCATCCTTATAATCATATCATTAGAAACAAGGATGAAAAATTTCTCATAAGAAGAAGGTTAAAAGAGCAAAAAAATCATGAAAACATAACACTCCTGTCAATGATAGAACCTAAGAATGTTACAGAAGAAATTAAGGATCAACATTTGGTAGACGCCATGAATGAAGAATTTGACCAGATTGAAAATAATGAGACATGGGAACTAGTACCTAGACCATGGAACAAGAATGTGATTGGAACCAAATGGGTATTCAGGAACAATTTGAATGAGAAAGGAGAAGTGACAAAGAAACAAAAAAAGAAAGGCTAGTGTGCAAAGGATACACACAAATGGAAGGAATTGACTTTGATGAAACATTTGCACCAGTGGCAAGAATGGAGGCAATAAGGCTATTTCTATCTTACGTGGCATATAAGAAGATAAAATTATTCCAGATGGATGTGAAACTAAATGGCTTCCTAAATGAAGAGGTATATATTGAACAAATTGATGGACTTTTAGTGACTGAAGACAAATATTATGTGTGTAGGTTGAAGAAAGCCTTGTATGGATTAGAACAATCTCTTAGAGCTTGGTACAAAAGATTAGATTCATACCTCATTGAGAAAGGATTCAGAAAAGGTGTTGTGTACAACAATCTCTAAATCAAATAAGGAGACCACTTACTAATTGTCATTGTGTATGTAGATGATATCATATTTGGTGGAGACCATGATAAGATGACATATGAGTTTGCTGACATGATGAAAGAAGAGTTTGAGATGTCAATTCTTGGAGATCTTTCATTCTTTCTAGGTTTGAGATCAATCAAATAGATTAAGGTATATTCATATCCTAGATTAATTATATCAAGGAGATGCTAAAAATATTTAGAATGGAAGAATGCAAACTAATTGGTACACCAATGGAAGTTGGATGCAAGTTGAGTAAAGATGATGACTCACCTAAGGTAGAAAAAAATTGTACAGATCCATGATAGGAATTCTACTTTATGCCACAACATCGAACCTAATATTATGTAGGTGGTAGGAATTGTTGGAATATTTCAAGAAGATCCTAGGAAACACACCTCAAGAAGGTTAAGAAAATTATGAGATATCTCATGGGAACACTTGAGTATGGACTATGGTACCCCAAAAGTAATGACTTCAACATAAAATTATATAAAGATGCTGATTGGGTAGGAAGTGTTGATGACAAAAAGAGTACAAGTGGAGGAATATTATTTGTTGGAGATTGCTTGGTATCTTGGATAAGCAAGAAACAATCATCAATGGATCTCTCAACATGTGAAGAAGAGTATATAGCCACCATGATGTGTTACACCCAAGTTCTCTGGATGAAATAAACATTGGAAGACTACAAGGTAAAATATGATAATCTAATTCCTTTGTTGTGTGACAATATAAGTGCAATAAGTGTCTCCAAGAACCTAGTGTTCCACTCAAAAAATAAGCATATACCTATAAGATATCATTTCTTGAGGGAACAAGTGAATGAAAAGAAGACTAGTTTGGAATATGTGAGCACTAAAGAAGAAATTGTAGATATAATGACCAAGCCACTACCAAAAGCAACATTTGAGCACTTAAGGAATGAATTAGGAGTCATTCCTAATCCCACCAATAACTAGAAGATGTGTAGAAAAGGAAAGGGAGAATTATTAAGGATTATCAGCTGCTAAACAATGCCAAAGTAAGGGGGAGCTAATTTTTAGCTGAAATTTTATCAAAGTATGCATCAACTTAGGGGAGATTATTAAGGTAAGAACATGATGTATCTAGCTATATGTGGCCCAGTTGGCCTTTTTCATTATTTTGAAAGGGGAGAGAAGTTGACGAAACCCAAGTAACCAAGTAAAGAAATTCAAAAGGGTGAGAGAAATTGAAGTGTTATAGTAATATAGATAAAGGAGAGAAAAGTGGATATGAGAAACCAACCTGTTACATTCAAAGGGGGAGAAATGTTGTGATATATAAGGGGAGAGATGATGGAACCAACCAAGTCATATACACAGAGGAGTAAAGCTAAAAACAGAAATCAGGTATGCAAGTATTTTTCCATTAAAAGGTTTCTTAAGGTTGGAATGTTGCCATAAATGACAAAGGTAAATATTTTTTGACCTTTGTCACATGTCATGTGTTTTTTCATTGATGTCAAGTTACGTTGATGGAAAAAGATGTCAAAATTGTAAAGTGATCAAGCTAAAAAGATGAAGGTTGATTGGTAGTGTCATCTCACAGAGTCTTCAAGTTGATTAAGGATAATTTCTAAAGGGACTTAGTCAGTTTTGGGAAAGTTACGGAGATGAGGAGATATCTTCCAAAGTCAAGAGATAGCCTCCAAAGTCTGTAGAGAGCCATAGAGCTCTAAGAGAAGCAGTGGAAAGTAATTGAGTGTCATGGATAAAGGGATGAAGCCGCAAAGCAAAATGGAGTGAAAGGAAAATCCACGTGTGAGATAAGTGAAGCTGCAGAGATATGAAGGAAGAGCTATGGAGGGTAAGGTAAATTTGTAAAAGTAAGGAAGTCAAAACCAAAGCAACTAATAAAGAGAAAATCCACAAAGAACTAGAAAATTCGTTAAGGATGGAAGATAGCCGTGGAAGACTATAAAAGTTGCAAGTAAAAGAGATAGATTTATAGAAATGGATCAAAGCCATGGGAAAGAAGAAGACAAGGAGGAACTCTGTGTGACATTGGGAAATCCGTAAGAATAATAGAAGAGCCACGAGATAATAAAAAATCTATCAAGGAAGAATAAATGTAGCTAAACAAAGGAAAGTTCCATGATACAAAGGAGAAAGGAAATCTGTGAAATGATGGAATATGAACTAGAAAAGGGTCAAAGGAAATCAAATTGATTCAAATATGTACAAGTGAGAGTTGGTTCTCCTAACGCGATGGTGATACAATTTCCTTGTGATTGTGGCTAGATGTATGACTTGAACTCCACAAAGAATTAATAAATGCACTATTCTAGCTGCCATCATTTAATGCTTATTGACTTTATGGAAACGCAACTACATTCTCTATGAGATCTCGAGATTCAACATAGAATAAAATATTGGAGAAGGAAATGGCTCACTCATCTGGGTCATGTTGCAAATGTGGAAAATATATTTTTGGAAAATGACTAATAAATATATTTCGGAAATGCATGAAAAGTAGTGTAATCAAGATGAAAACAGAAGGAACAATATTAGGAGTCATCTCGCATGCATTTAATACTCTAGATTCTTAGGATACCAAGTAGGAAGGTGCACATCACAAAATTCAAACTAAAGGAATGGGTTCGATTGTGAATGTAGTTTTGAACTTGGAGTCATTTGAAGTAGTTTCTCAAGTAAGAAAATAAGTATTTGAGATAAGGTAGAGAAGCAAAAGAAATAACACGATGCAATCAAGATAATAGAGAGATACAAAAGAAAATATTGAGGAAAGAGGATAGAATATTTGTACTATCAATATATGATACATGTTTTGATTTTACTATCAATTTGGGAGTTATGTTTTGTATTTCTTGGCATAGAATAATTAGTGGATTTTTATCTTATTTTTCGTAGAGATTGATAAAGGATTCAATACACAAATTATTTTTTCCCATGATACATAAAATTTTTAGATGAGAAGATCATCAAGGGAGGTAGATTGATTGAGAAAGAGGGATCAAATAAGATGAGCAGAAGAAAGTGAAAAGAAGAACACCAAAATATATAGAAAGGTGATGATAATCTATTGGTAAAGTAATTTTTGAAACTAGATGATCCAATTGTATATGAAAATTAAATCTAAGTTTTAGATTAACCTATTTAGGGGTTGGTTCTCCTTTTGAGGTTGGTGCCTCACTAAATAAATCTCTTGTGATGTGTAATATTCACTTGATTTCTTTGTTGTGTGTAATATAAACAAAGGTGTAGGGGTTGGTTCTCCTTGTGGGGTTGGTGCCTTACTAAAAATCTTGTAGGATGCGTAATATTCTTTCAAGTACTTGCTTTGTGTAATATAAGAAATGGTTTTAGGTGATTTGTTTCTCCCAAAATGGTTTCCTATGGTAATCTTTGTGTTCAGTGTTATTATGCATGACATATTTTTGATTGACTTCTCATAGTTTAAAGTTGCACATCACTAAAAGGTTTAAAATTGGCATTAAGTGATGTTTTTAATCTACACTAATTCACCACCCCTCTTAGTGCTTGTGACCTCTAATCATAATGTATTATAAGAGGATCATCCAATAAATTTCCCCTCTTTGAATTCTTCTATATTTTTTATTTTTTCTTCTTGGGATTACACATTTTTTCATCATCCTCCTCTACATCCTGTGATGCAACCACTTTCCTTTTCTTCAACTTCAATTAGTAAAAAAACCACACCACTTGCTTGTTTACTACCCTTTTTTGCATAGGTTCAATTTGACATATGTATGTTTCTTGCATCTCAATATACACGTTTTTATTTGGATAAACATAATTTTTGAATAATAGGGTTATATTTTCATCTACACGGAGTGCATCAATTTATAGCTTCTTCACATCTCGTGATCCTATTAATGGATATCAAATAATATTCATTTATGAAGGAAAAGGGAAACTTATCCCAAACAGAAATTTCTTCATTCCAAATATTGAATCACACTAGAGAATAATGTTACATTACTACAAAATCTTAAACTTTATTTAATAATTCAGGTAACTATCGAGGTATGTGTCATTCTACCTCAAAGTCATTTCTAAATTTCCTTAGCTATTTTTTCAACATGGATTTATATGAATTATTAAGGGTCATGGGGCCCAAATATTCTCTTGTAATGCTCCATGGAAAAATTATTTGTCATTATCTTCTCCAAGTGGGAGTCCCACCCCTTATGACACATCCATCTCATTAAAAATCAAAACAAGGAGAATCATGCCACAAATGAAATTTCCTCTATTTATGTGCATGATCTCTATATTTCATTCAATTCCTTAGAAATGTATTATTTAGAGTTATAGCACGGTACTTTTTCCATCTTATAGGAAACGTATAAAAATTTTGGATTTATTTCAACCCAACTTTCTACACCTACTAGTTTGGATGTGAAAAGGTACGCCATGACCCCCTGTTCCTGGATGTTCAAGATTGATTGACGATGGAGGAAATTTTCTCGCTCTGTTCTTATATTTCAAGAGTAACCTAATTTTTTATCTCATCATCATCACATAAATCCACCATAGATCACTTGCATTGTTAACCATCCTAGTATCATTGTTGATAAGAATGGAAATTATTTTTCTCATGAAGTAGAATTAACCTTCATCCATCCATGATGATAAAAATTGTATCAACTATAGAGATTTTCCAAAGTAATTAAACTCATATAGTTGCAAAATTCCAGCTTTTGCAATGTCTTATTTACACTATCATAAAAAGTAATACCACCTTATCTTTTTTTTTTTTTTAATTTTTCATATATAGTGGTGTAAAAATTGCCTTATAATCTCGGTGCACAATGTTTGAAAATTTTAATTCTACACTTATGAACCATACTTGTCCAAAGTATTCTTTATGTATAACAAAATAATGGTATTGCATGTCTAGTTTTATTGGTGGAAGTGGCATAGGAGTATTATCATTAGTCTTTACTATAGTACTAAATTTCCTTGTGTGTGAGACATTTTCCAATGCTTTCTTTACACTATCATAAAAATTAATACCCCTAATCTCTCTTTCTATCTATTTTTCATATATATCCTTGTGAAAATTGCCTTATAATCTCAATACATGGTGGTTGAAATATGTAATTCTACACTTACACACTATATTTGTGTAGTATTCTTTCATGAACAACGAAATAGAGGTATTGCATGTCCGCATTTATTGGTGGAAGTGGTGTAGAAGTATTTTCCTTAGTATTTACTCTACTACTAAATGGCATTGTGTGTGAGATATTTTTCTTTCATGGCACGATGGTGCTCACTTCAAATTTATCTACCTCTTTTTTCAGCTCAACAATTATCCTATCTAATTATTCCTCTCCCGACATGAATTCTCCTAAACTACTTGAATTGGACTTGCTATAAGATATTGAATATTGTGTGTCCCTTTTCTCATGTGTCTCCTCAGAATCTGGTTCTTCTCATATGTTTGGTTCAAAATACTTGTTGGTTTACCCCGGGGAAGTTTAGTGCCCCAAATTTCCTCGGTTATACTCAGAGATGTCAACATCAATGTTAATGGTGGTTGAGGTTTAATAAATAGAGGCTTGTAACTCTATAATTTTCACATCTTTTCCTATTTTCAGATTGTTCCATATATTTTATCAAGATTGAATACTTTACTAATGACATAAATGAGTATTTTTCTCTCTAAATCACTTTTAAGATAAGTTTTGTTTTCACTTCGATCTCTAGTTCATATAATGACTAAAATGTAATGTTGGAATGAGTTATTATCCTCCTTTTATACCCTCTAAAATGGTATTTAAGATCACAATTTACTATAATTGCCTATGTTAATTCTCACTTATTCACTAATTTTTTTTAATATCAAGTTGATTCTAATTTCTCTCTACCCATCATTTTCACGTCTTTTTCTAAATTTGAACTTGACTTGATGATCCAATCACTCTGCATGTGTGTAACATGAATGGTGGAGCTGTATTTACTTTTCCTTGTTCATCTAGTTATGTTTTCTAGATTACATTCCTCAACCATGTTGCTTTCGTGGTGAACATTTCTTTTTCTTGTGCATTTCCTTTCCCGTAGCTTTCTTAAAAACACCGTTATCCTTTCTACTTTTATCTTCTCATGCGATCAAATTTCCCATATGCCTTTTTTCATCATTCCTTATCAAGTTCTCAAATTTTAATTTACACATGTGTGCTTAATTATGTTTTTTTCATGCCTTTTCTTGTAACCTTTTCTTGCAAAATTACCTTCCCTTCTACCAAAATTTTGTAAGTCTCAAACATTACCATTTTATTATGCACCCATACTATCTTGATATTCCACCTTAAGAAATATATAAACCCCAAGTATCATGGATTTGTCACATGTGATGACCATCAATGTTTTCTCAAATATGAGATACTTCGAACCTTGCTTCTATTCACCCTTATTTTTACCTTTAATTGGATTTCAATTACTACCACATGGAGACAATAAATTAACATTACACCTTTAGACCTATGAAAATTTTCCTTAAAAAATATCCAAAATGCAAGAATGTTGATCATTAACACATGGACACAATAAGTGAAATTTAAAATCTTGAATTCTAACACAAGTTGCATTATTTCCCATAAAATAAAATTCACATGCAATCTTCTATGCATTCTCTCTATTTCCTAAATAAATCTTCTGAGAGAATTGACTATAAATAATTCAATGTATGGGAGAAATAACATAAATGAAAATAATGTTTAAAAAAATGCATAGATTAGTGATGCTAATTATAATATTTTCATGAAAGGAAACTATCTAATAATTAAAATAACTTATAATCTAATGGAATACACCTTATTTAATTACAAAATAATAGATTCAAGTGATAGTAAGATTGCAACCTACTACCATTGAATTGTTTTACTAAATTATCTGCAATCAAGGTTTTCAGCTTGCATGCCCCTATTGGAAATATTTTATGTACTTCATGCCAACCCAATCAACATGTTTTCAAATTTCCAAGGTGATCCATGAATTTTGAATCATACACTAACACTTTTGCACCCTATTAGAAAGTCTTATTCTTAATACTATCATGCCAAAAATTTTACCTTGACTTTTCAACTCCCTTATTCCATCTTGTGAACACTCTTTATTCATTGAGTTGAATAAGTTTTTAACATTCTATATGATAGAGGCCTCATAATTCAAGTTAGAAATGCATACTATTCTTAATGATCTGGTACCATAAACTCAATTGAAAACACAACCTCTTTTCCAAAGAATAGTTGGAAAGAGATGACTTTATTTAACCTTTTGTTTGTAATTCTATATGACCATAGAGTTTCCAACGCATTATCATACCAATCCTATCTTTAAATGTTACATATATTTGTGTGTTGTTTATAATCTTATTAAAAAACTTGATGGCCCCATTTTATTGTGGATTATATGGATTTATTTTAGTGTGTAAAACTATAAATTCAAACAAGAATATGCATGCTATTTCATCCAAGAAATGTGATCCTTTGTTGCTAGTGAGGATTAGAGGGAACCCATACCTACTTATTATATTTTCCCAAATGAACCTTTCCATAGTTTCTATGGTACAATCCTTTGTAGGCATGACATCATCCCATCTTTTAGGTAATCACTTACAATTATAATTTATTGCATTCTTGTTTGAATCATGCAACATGATTGATCAGCCTAACAAACTCAATTTCCTACATCTTAAATTCTTCTTAGGAAATGATATTGCTTAAGGGAATTTTTTTCTTGATTATTTTGTTTTGTAACCCTTTACAAATGATCGCAAGTTATTATGTATTCCTTAAATTCATGAAAAAGGTTTCCCACTAAATTATTGCAGTCAATATATTCCTCATGAGTGCATCACCATTGTAGTTTCCTTCTAAAATTCCTTCATATGATTCACAAATAATATATTTTCACTCATGCACCAAGGCACAATTTCATTAAATTTCACCATGAATATTTTTACGTAATTCTCCATTGACGATTTGTTGAGGTGATGCTTTTAATACTAACTATATTTTTTTGTCCTACATGTCAATTTTCTAGTGTAAACCCATTTTGGAAAAACAATGTTATATCAGTAAGTTCATCTAGTGCACTATTAATTCTAAGTAGTTATGTGTCTTTCGTTTCATTCCCAATAACATTAGTTTCTTCACCTAAATTAACTTGAAAGATATCATCTCGAATTATAATACTCTTTCCCGACTTCACTAAAATCTAAAACTAGAATTCTTGGAATAAAATCACCCATTTACATATGCACCCATATAGGGCCACTTTGTTCACATGATGTTTTGAGGACATGTGATTTATGTAGAATAACAATAGAGTTGCTGATAAATAATGATGAAATTTTTGTAGCACATAGACCCCGAATACCCCTCCTCTCTTTGTTCATTTAATTTTGTTCTTCTTTCATTAATTTCCTTCTCATGAAAATATCAAATGGTTCATGTTTTATTGTATTGAATGTCAAATAATTTATCCAACTTCTATTCTTGATACATAATCATGAACATGAAATTTACTATCCAAGTCTAGTAATTGCAATATGGGTGCACTCAAAATATTTTGTTTTAATTCATCAAACAATATTTGTTATTATACTTCCCACACAAAATCTCCTTGTTTCCTCAATGATTTTTCAAGAGGGTGGAAATTTTTTCATATCCTTTAATAAACAATTAATACCAAAAATTCCTAAGAAATGTGTGTAATTACCTTTGTGTTTGTGGCACCTCTAATTATGGATATTTTCTTGGATCTACCAATATTTAAAAAAAAATAATGTTCCCAGGTAAAGTTTTGAAAGGTGTTGTAAAGAAACACTTATTCAAATTTAATAAAAATTTTACCTTCCGCAACACTCAAACATAAGGAAACAATTATCATAGTTATACTTGACAAGCCAATAAACTATCCAATCGTCAAGGTAGACTGTAGGAATTTAGGAATAAAATCCACAAAGGAATATACTACAATATGTGAGAAAATGTTTTGTGTGTTCTTAAGCCCAAAGGGAATGACCATCTATGAAAATGATCCCCATTATATTGTGAAGGTTATTTTACGTAGTATTCCTTTGCGATATGAACTGATGAAATCCTAAAATCCAAAAGTGAAGGTGTATATTTCTTGCCCTGTAAAACCTTAGAATCTCTTATATAAAGGGGAAAGGATATATTATGCATACCGAGTTTAATTGTCTATATTCCATGTGGATTCTAATGTGATCATCCTCTTTTATGCTGATAATCATTAGAATAAACCATTCTTATTCCTAAATTGGTATAATACTCTCATGTCAAACATATTATCAAGCTCTTCTTTCACCTTGGTTCATAAGTTTGGGTTCATCCTATATGGTCTCCTTCACATGGGTTTGATGCTTTAATTAAATTTATTTGAATTTTTCCCAGTTATGCATATAGTCCTTTAAGTTCTTGCTAGCTTCATAGGAAAATCCTTATAGTCACATAAAATTTCAGTAATATTAGTGACCTTTTCTTTTGACCAATAAGATCAAATTTTTTGCAATGTTTGGCACCAAATCTATTCCTATATTCACCATGCTAGAATTTAGTGGTTAATGATAGGGAAAACTGCTCGTATCATTCTTACAATAACTTCCCTTCAATCTATATGAAATTTATATCTTAAAATTATTTCCACTTGTCCCTTCATAAACATATTTGATCATCTTTTCATTTCCCTTACATTGCAAATTTTGTTCTAGCAACACCATTCCATCTTATTTTATTTAATCACTATTCGTAATTCATTCTTAAAAAGTATTTAGTAATGCCAAAAACATTTCCTTACACATTTATAGCATGTAATATTCCATTATAGCATCATCTCCAACAATAGCACACTTTATGCACTAAACAAAATTATCTAGTTTAGGATAGGCTGAGGTGAATGAGAAAGTGTGTATAAAATTAGTTTTTAGCACCTCACATTGAGAAGCCTCCATATGCTTCACTTCCTATGTACCAATAACATACTCAACAAACAAGGTATGTTAAAAGACACGAGTCCATAAATATGGTTTGATGGAATGTGTACCTAACTTTGAAACATCCTCGCACTTCCCTAAATGATATTATGAATTTGTAACTCAATTCTAATTGGGTAGCTTACACATAAGGTTGTTATTGAAAAAAATTACATGCATGGATTTACTAACTTGATCTCATATTTTAAGAAATAAGCTATGAGTCACTTTTCTATCATGATACTCTCCCTTTGAGATATATTATACAATTTACTGTGTTTTCTTGGGTTATATGTATTTCTCCATCTCTTTCAAAAATATTTAGACATCTTATCTACTATGAAATTGTGGCATAGGTTTGTTATTATCCTTTCCAATCCATCTAACATACATTCATTTAACTTTTAGTGTCTTTCTAAACACCTATGTTTTTGTGAGAGCTGATCATGTCACAATGTCTTCTAATTAATTCATAGGATCCATGTTCCCAATAGTTACATGTCACAATAGTTGTTTTTGATATGGATTGCATGCCATTATAATGTAATTATATTTATTATTTTGGGTTGAAATGCCCCAACCTTTCTTCTTGTATCCTACAAATATGTTCCAAAATGTTTATGTTCTTTGAAATTTTCTACAAAGGGGCACACTGGATAGCATCCATGGGAACAATTACACATTGTTTCATGTTTTTAATCCCAAAATTGAGTTTCATGATAATTTTACAACAACCAACTAATTTTTTTGTCTTTGGGATTTTTTGGAGTTGGTTATTTTACCACAAAATCTAGAGTTTTTATCCAAATGGTGAATTTTCTTTATTTTTGGGATTTAAGGGTTTTCGGGCATGAATGCATGTAAAATGTAATGTGTTACCCAAACCCTCAACCCCAACAAAAAAGTGTTTTCAGGATTTTGGTACATTGGGACGTCTAATAAATTTGACATGTAAAGTGGAGGATGTTCCCTAAACCCCAAACCTAGACACACCTTAGTGTATCAGATTTTCGGGGGTTCAGGACATCGAAACATCCCAACACCCAAACATGTTTTATGTTGTTCAAACCTGAACTCCAAAATATTAAGGGACATTAGTGTTTTTGGTTTTTGTGATTCACATACACCAAAACAAGGAATGCCTCATGTGGTCAAACCTCTAATCCCCAAGTCAACATAATAAATGACAACTAATATTTGACCCCCACACATGTTGCTAATGTGTAACTAAATCCATTCTTAATTTAAAATAAGGATTTTCCTTGTCAATTTCACCTTTTTCTATTCATATTTTTACTATGCCTTATGTATGACATCTAGAATATTGATCAAGATTTTCTCCACTTCTAGAAATAGTTTTGAGAAAATCCTTTATACCCATTTTAAAAATTGGAAAGTTCTACATTTTCATTGGTTTTTTGCTATATTTTGGGAAAATTTTATGTTTGGTCTTGGCCTAATTTTTTTCAGCTATTTCAAACCCTTGTTTCACCCTCCAAATTTTCCTTCTTTTCATGAGATACTTGATGTTTTTCATCACTTTTACTTGTTATTTTTAATGGGGAGAAATGTGTTTAATAAAAAACCTAATTCCAACATTATTTGAGATTTTAAACTTGATAAGTAGGTTAAAAACCTTGAAAAGTTTATATCAGGATTTTGACTTATTTGTTAAGGTAAAAACCCCACCTTAGTGTTTCAAGTTTTGAAGTTGTAAAACATGGAGAAACATCGAAAAGTATTTTGGAATTTTAGACATGTTGAACATGCCCTAAAACCCACTTGTTATTTATTAGTATTTGCAAGTTGATTGTGTTGGAACCACAATCACTCGGGGGTGAATCAATGTCCTTATAAACTTTCCTTTCAATTATATTAGCTTGTATGAACTATTAAAGTAACCATTAAATCATAAATTAACCATAGTAAGCTTATTATGAAAGAACCAACCATACAAAAGAACACACTGCAAGAGAGAACACAAGTATGTATGTGGGAAACCCTCAAGGGGAAGAAAACCCCTGATCTCTCGTATTAAAAAAAAAAATTCAAAGTTTAGTGAAGCACTAAATCCATAAGGAACACTAACCCCTAAATTTATCTAATACTAACTAGAATTTAACAAGCACCAACTTGCAAGGAGCCTACAACCCCCTGATTTAGTGAAGCACCAACTCCACAAGGATCACCAAATCCTAGTTTTTAACAAGGACTAACTTGCAAGGAAGCACAAACTCCTAAGTGAATCATAACCAAATCAGCCACATCCAAAACTATGACCATCTCTCTAACATTCTTCTCTACTATTCACACCTTCATCCACTCGCACCACATGTACTTTTCCTTTATTTATCTTATTGGCTGCCACATATATATACTACACACATTCCTCTTCAATAATATGTCATTTCATTCATATTGAGTTTGTTGTTTTTCCTCTCTATCACATCCTCATCATCTTCTCGTAGTTCTCTCTCTCTTCCTTATCAATATTTACATTTTATCCAACTACTCATGCATTTTTGAATGATACTCATAGTGATGTTTCTCTTCTATTTATATAAATCACTTTCTCTTATCCACTTTTATTCCCATATCTACCTTTTTAACTTCATTTACCTTTATAACTGATTAAGTGACTTTTCACTTCTTACGAGTTTCTCTTCAAATATCTATCATTGAATAGTGTCCTTTGGTATTCCATATTAATTAAATACACACATGATGCAAAATGACTATACTTGGGTTGCACTTTTTCTGGTTTTTGAATTATGTGAGCTTGATAACACCAAAAACTCTATATCTTGTAAAACATCGTAAACCAAGACCGAAAGTTCATCAACATACTTGAAATGAAATCAATGACCTATGACATCAACCATGAGACATAAATAATGCATACCATAAATATTTTACATTAATGAAAACATTCAACAATCTCCTCTTTTTCATCGATGAAAACCATACTTATAAACACTATGACAACCACTTTTCTTATCTCAAATTTGAACACTAGGATATCATTTTCCCCTTTCTAAACATTATCCCCCTTTGACATTAATTAAAAAGGAGATACTTGCATATTTTTTATCCTCCTCCTATGTGATAAAACTTAGAACTCACCATACTTATAAGCATAAATCAAGTGATGGAAACATCAACCAAACGTGACATTTTATTCTATCTTTTTCTTTCATTCTTATGCTTTCAAATTTTATTCTATAGGTCTACAATTTTTCCATCTTCACCTTGGTGTCTCCTTCATATATGGTCTCAAACTTATTCCAAATACCTTTGGTTATATCATAATGTGTAAACTTTACAAACTTAGCCTCTAAAAGTACACACAAGATATTATTCATTGCTTTAGAATTGATTTCACATGCCCTCTTTCCTACTGCATTGATTGGGGGTGTAGAAAGTATAATATATCCAACATCCAATGATTTCCATATGTCAAAGCCCAATGTCATAAAATATTTCCTCATCCTAATACTCCAAAAGGCATAATTACTCCCATTGAAGAGAGGAGCCTTGCTAGTTGAGAATCCTCTTTGAGCTTGATTACTAGCCATACCTACGCTTCTAAGACCACCTTCAAGCTATTAGACTTGTTGAAAAGGACTTGCTTTGATAACAATTTTTGAAAAAACAATCACTAGGGGTCGAATTGGTGTCCTTAAAAACTTTCCTTTCAATTATATTATCTTGTATGAACTATCAAAGTAACCATATAATCATACATTAACAATAGTGAGATTATTATGTAAGAAACAACCATCCATAAGAACACAATGAAAGAGAAAACACAAGTATATACATGGGAAAACCTCAAGTGGAAGAAAACCAACTGATCTTTTTATTAAAATAAAAAATAACATTTTAGTGAAGCACCAACTCTACATGGATCACCAAATCCTAAATTTATCTAACACCAAATAGACTTTAGAAAGTAAGAACTTACAAGGAGGCTATGACTCCTTTATTTAGTGAAGCACCAACTCCACAAGGAGCACAAACCCCTAGGTTTTAGCAAGCACCAACTTGTAAGGAAGCACCAACTCCCTAAGTGACTCAACACCAACTCAGCCACCTCTGAATGTTTTTCATCTTCCCTCTATTTTTGATCAACAAATGATGACCATCTCTATGCCCTTCTTCTCTATTGTTCAAACCTTCATCCACTCACTCCACATGTACTTGTGTTTTATTTTTCTTGCTGGACACGATATATTTCCACTATACACTCATCCTTCCTCTTAAATATTATTCCATTTCATGCATCTTGAGTTTATTGTTTTTCCTCTATAAAGCACATCCTTATCATATTATTGTTAGAAGAACATAGACTAGGGGGTGAATCAGTTTTAAAAACTTTTAATTCATTTTTCATAGATTACAACATCATCTAACACAAGCATTCAACATACATATGTAATTATGAGTTTATTAGGTGTGCAACATCTAATCATAAGAACATGAAACAAATAGAGAACACATGAACACAATATGTAAGTGGGAAAACCTCAAGAAAAAGAAAACCCACTTTGAAACATTTGGATATATTACTTAATAAAAATACTTTCATCAATATTACACATCACACACTATTTTTATTGAAACACCCACTTCACAAGGAATACCGACCCCTATTTAGTATAACATCCACTATATAATGAGGCTACAACCCCTAAGATGACTAAACACCCACCTAGCCACCTGATGATGAAGATCACTAATGTATTGTTTATCCTACAAGAGATTGTGATCACAAATTCAACTCCATTTACATCAAAAACCTCTTAAACACACCTTCTCATTCTTTACTCAAATATACACATTCTTTTATTGATTTCACACTTTACTTAGCTCACCATAAACTTATCTCTATAGAACATCATCAAAGACTCATTTCCATCTCAAAATGTCACAAGGATATTCATCACATTCCTCAATAATCCTCTTAGGTCTTATTTTTCATCCACACACACTAAAAAAAAAGAACCTTCTAACAAGTGACTTTCTCCAAGTCCCTCCAAAGCTAGGGTTTCAATGGGGTTAAAAATTTGTTTGGATTCTTAATGATTGTTCATAAAAATGTGAAGATCAAATAACCTCATTATTATTGTAAAATATTCATTACTGACATACTCAACTATCCCATGATCTTGGGTACCCATGAAAAATACACACTCCCAACAAACATCTGAAACTCAAAATTCAGCCTTGGTTTCTCATCTTCACAACCCAGGTTTTGTAAAACTCAATAAATTACATGTCCCTTCAAACCAACGCCTGGAATTTGGACCAAATATCTAAATAAAACTTATAAGCACACTAAAAGTCTAAATTTTACACCACCATGCTGGAAATAGTCCAAATATCTTCTCTAGGACATAAAGAATTAGGTCTAGAAAAAACCTAGAAACCACATAAAACACCTATACCTACATTTTCAGATAATTTTGAGTTTCTATAAACCTCATCTACATAATTCTCATGATAAAAATTTTCTACATGAATCACTTTATTTTTTATGCCTCATTATGATCTCTAGGCCTCACAAACAAGCACCCGAAACATGTTTGTTTCACTAATTTTGACCTCAACTCACCTTACCTTATACACTGCTAGGACCATCAACATACCTTAGGAAATCATAAAAAAATATTCATACCTTTTAAAGTCATCATCGCACTCCAAAAAGTCACTATACTACTCCAAATCCCATGTATGTAGTCATTTATTTACCTAAACCAAAACTAGGTGCGACTTGACACTTCATCTTGACAAGCCTGGAAGCTCACCCAAAGTGTGCACAACTACCAGGTCCCTACTTTTCTTTACTTATCAGAACATTAATATACATGTTCATTATATTCATAGTAAAACATCCATTCATTCATAAAGAAGTAACGTAACCATGACAATTAAGAAACACATATAATAAGGAAGCTTAATCAACATAAAGAATGATTAGTAAGATGTGAATCCCCATTAATCCATACTTATACATAGTCATTTAGAAACCCAAAAAAAATTATCCATTGTAGACCATAATAAATACATAACAAGGTACATGATTACATCATAGTCCAATGCATCCATGTGCTAGACCATGCCCGCTCCCAAAAAGACTCTAAACACTAGATTGTTGAACCCTCTATTCGCATTTTACTATAATACATCGAAGCTATATTTTAAATAATGACACACTATCTATATATAATCTTTGGGAATTTCCCTTCACCACTTCATGCACTCACCTAATAATAGGCATACGTATAAAAATAGCTCTCATGCTTTTTATGCTTTGCTAATAATAGGATAACATAAATATACAACATAGTTGAATTCCTATATTTAGACTGATTCATGCATGTTCTTTATCCATCTCTACATGCACTTCTTCTTTCCTTTCTTGGTTGCTAATTCTTAATGATTTTCTCTATTTCTAAATATTTACTTCAGCGACACTTCAACTCTATTTTTATATTTTTATCCTTGCCTCATGAAAATTGGCTAAGTCCTTAATCTTATGTTTAGATGCACATAACCCCACATGCTGACCTATTTCACCACTACGCATGCCCCTTACGTGCTACTCTTATATCCTATGCATATGTTCCCTTACATGTAATTGTAGACACCTATAATTTAGCTCAAGCAATTTAAATACTTAAATTGCACTAATTATACCCTTTCCTACAAATTGGTGACATATCGTCAATATCACACATTTTATTTTCTCTTTTCATTAATTAATTACATTAAGTTAGTTAATTAAATTTTCTCGTAGACACCAAATTTGGGTCACACTCCCTTGGTCCTCTTCAATCAATTAACGTAATATATTTAATTAGTCATGACCCCTTCATCCTATACTAATATTCATCCTCACATTATTAATTAATTTAATTAATTTAATTTCATCCTCACACCTCCACCTCATCGTTACACCTCACCCTGGACCCATTCCAGGGCATTTAACTCACAATGACCGAGTCATCACTCTTAACACTGAGTCATCACTCCCAGTGTTGAGTCACCACTTAACCTAACTAACTAAGACTTCTTCCTAAAACCTAATTGGACTTCTTCTATGACCTTCGTACCTTATCTCACATGAAATACACTTCCATAAGAGGACTTAATAAAAATAACACCAAAAATAGTAAAGATCTTCCTATTTTTGGTAAACCTAGACTTTCCACCTTCACCGACACCGATTATCACTCAACCAACACTGATCAACTAACTGCCATTTGTTACCTTATATACACTTTCAGAACTCTTTACATAGGTTGGTAATTCAATGATTGGAGCCTGATTGCATTCAAGCATGAATCTTAAAGCCCTCTTACATCCAAACAATGAACACACACAATCCCGGTGAAAAATAAGAAGTCATTTTCCCTTCAAGTGTGTTGAAATACTCACGAGAGAACATAGGATGTATTACCATGGCACTGGACTCAATAATTTATTCTCCAATCAAGCATAAACCATTCCAACTCCCAAGAGATGTAAGATGTCAAGTAAGTATTTTGATTCTAATCATTTGGTTTATTCCTTTTGTAGATCTTTTGCTCCTTTCAGTAGTTTATTTCCTTTGTTTCCTATATATCACCTTCTTCCCACCAACCCACTATTCAACCATCCCAAGCCTTTTCATCATTCCAAACCTCCTCCTTAGTATCCCTGAGTCTTCTTAGCCATATTACAACCCAAACCATACCACCCTCTCTCTCGTGCAACCACAGAGAGCCTAAAAATGTTTTTTAATAATTTACTATCAAATTTCCCCTACTAACGTCGGTCACCTTAACTGTCATCGGTCTCCCCTCTCTACTAGAATTGGACACCAAACCAATATAGGTCACTTTGATATGTGTTAACCTTCACCAAATTTCCTCTAACATCACCTAAAATCCACCCAAACCTTACCAGATACCTCTGTGACCTTACCTAACACCTTTGTGACTGTCCTAACCAAAAACATACCTTGCCTAATGCTAGATTAGTTTAGATTTCAATACTTTGCTTAATATAGTTTGTTGATAACATTTTGAGATACCTAAATCAAAGTGTTAGCAATAGGACCTTTATTTCTTGTATTTACTTTCATTGATTTGATAAAAATAGAGGATTGACAACCATTCAAGGAAGCATCACGCTTCTCGGATCTAGCCTTGCTAGGAAGTCCTCTAACTCTTGCTATTTAATATCATTTGGTGGTCTTGCTTTGTATCTATAGGTAGTCCTTCCCAAAAAAAAAGGAGTTCTCTATAATCAGCTTGGATAAAGTCAGTAACACGTGCATTCAACCTTCAACCTACATATCATAGGTATTCCTCCTTGACCTTTTACCTTATCTATTTTATCACACAAATTTTTCAGAGAAACATTTTTTTACGCATGGTGGGACCGATCAGGGGTTATTTTGCATTTTTAATTCCTAAGTGAAAGATTGGGTGTCTACTTCCTTTTGAAAGTGTTCACATTAAATTTTATCCTTTAAAACATTCTCTCTCTTCTACTTGTCTCATTGACACTTGTATTTTGGACTAAAAACAACCTTTTTTTTTTTATTGCATTAGTGAAAGACATAATCTTTCCTATTCATCATTTCTCTCATTGAATGTCATTGTGGATTTGGGTCTAAAATATTTGCATATCATTTTTGAGTGTTGCATCTATAGCTCATTTAAAATTGTGGGCAACCTATATGTTGGAAGTCATGCCCAGCTGATGGTTGAAAAATTGAATCATAGTGCACACTTTCTTCTCTACACCAAACCACTAAAAATAAATTACTCATTTTCTTAAACAACATCCTACCCGGAAGAAGATGTCAATGATCACACGATCAGAGGATTGATAGTGGGCTCCAAACTGGTTTCTCTATCCGGGTCATTATCTCGCACAAAGGACCTCCCTCATCAAAACTTACCTAAAACTATCCTTAGTTGTTGGATCCTTTTGTAGGGTACCTTTATCAAACAAAAAAATCTACTCTATTCATAAGTCACCAGTAAATAGCATTAGCTGAAACAAAAATATACTACATATGATTTTGTGTTTGTTAGTTTTTTCTTTATCCATGTTGTTGGTATCCAAATTTGTTCTTCTTTTCAGTCTGAGCAACACCATAGATATGTCATGGAGCTTAAAGACATTACACCATGTTGTATGTCATTGGTAGCCGGGGATATGGTTTAGCCGGCACTAAGTTTTGTGGAGAAATGGATAACACTCTAATAGGACATGATCTTGTCCTAGATGTTTTAGGTTGTGCCTTGCAACCAAGGTAAGAGGACCTATTTTGTAACCTTGTAATAGTGAAGGAGATGAATATGTCCTTATCTTTTCTTGGAATTCTATGATGGATACCTTGATGAAAACATGATCAACACCCCAGATCTGAACTCTCACAAGTTGTCACTTCTCAAAACATGGGTATGTTCTCAAACCAAGGCAAAGGTTACTAGAGACATTGGAAATATTGATCTATTATGCATACTTTTGCAAATGGATTTTGATCTTCTGTGGGTATACAAATGCAAATCAGAGATAGTACATGATAGGATCTTTGTTGTTAGATGGTTTTTGGTGGGGTATTGATTTGAAAATCGGGATAGATCGGATCTTTGACAATCCATACAATACTTGAACAACTATTAGATTAAATGCCTAAAATAATCAGGATGTTCTTTTAGCCAGAAGAGGAACAAATGGAAGCCCATGTTTCACTCTTCACACAATATTTGAGAACTCACCACAAAATCTTGAAGTAAAGAACTCAATTAAACACAAAAATCCATGATCAAACCATGCCTAAGGTACCCCCAAAGGCTTACAAGAAATCTCTATAGTCAAGGAAGGTAAAGTGATTTTAAATTTGTTTATCTCCTTATCAGATGAAGGATCTTCTGAATATGAGATTGCAAATGCCACTAAACTATCAACCAGAAATGGAGATCCTGTGTGATTTCTAAATACTTTCAATGCAAGATTGCAACAAGAACAATAAAATTTATTTGCAGGGATTTAAAAATGATAACAAACATCATATTTCCCAAAGAAAAACACATATTTAATTCAAAACTTGTTAGATTCAACAGCAGGGGAGAGTTACATGAACAATCTCAGAGCTGTGTGATGGCTATACACTTGTAACCAACTCACATACATGAATTTCCAACACATGAGACATTAACTTGGTTCTTTGGTGGATTTCTCAGAAGATGAACTCTCTCTCAAAAATTTCTCGTGATTTTTAACTTCTCTACCACTTTGCATGTCTCAAAACATGGATTATATATCTCTTGCAACCTTGGACCCTTATTTCCCAAGAAAAGAATATGCCATGGGATCAATTTTGTTACAAAAATCCTCCTAATTCAATGAGAATGACATCAAATAGAAAAACACTCACATGTTGCTAGGTGTGCCTAAGAAGATTAAATTATTACAAATATCTGGATCATTATCCATCTTGGAGGCACATTTTTCATCATTGAGGCATGCAAACACCTTTGACTCATCATTTCACCTTTTAAAACTTCTCTCTGCAAATTTTAATTCTGTCATTTCACGTGTTTCCTCGGGTTGGGGAAAAATTTACTTCAAAAACATCTCAAATTAAAGAATTAAGCCATGAAAGTGATGCCAATGATCCTAGAAGGCCAAGACGACACAAAATCACAATAAATTTGATGAATTTTGATGCAAAAATTGTGATTCCAAGATTCCTAGAGCTCCCATGGCGGTCAAAACAAATGGATGCACAACAACCATCGATCTTATCCATCTTTAAATCCTAGCCCTCCATGTGGAAGATGCGGACTTGGAAATAAGCTTGAGTTACCTTTTTAATTTTTGGATAAGGCTGGACATGTGGCAAAAATGATTGGATCAGCCTAATTTTAAAACATTTACTTTATGACCTTTTGAAAATTTGGAAAAAAATCATTTTATCTCCGCCCCTCCGCCTTTGAATTTTGGAGTTGACACGTGGCACATGGTGGGTCCCATTGAAATTGCACTTCAATTTTGTGCATTTTGACCCTTTTTGGAAATTGGGAAAATTTTCACTTTTTACCCGTGGGCCCACACCTCCGATTTTTCCCTTGCCACGTGTCTCCTTGTGATTTCACTAGCGGGCCAGTGCTTCAAATTTTGATTTTGAACTCTTTTGTGAAAAAGGGAAAAAATCCCCTTTTACCTCCACTGGCCTGCTGACTCGCCTTGTCCTTTTCCACATGTCCATCTTTCATTTACTGAGGACCCGTGAGGCTTAATCTTCGTTTTACTCCCTTTAAGCGAAGGGAAATTTTTCCACTTTGTCTTTGCGGGCCCGTGCCTCCGAAACTATCCCCATCACGTGGCACCCTCTTATTTGCTGCGGGTCCAAGTCTCCCTTTCTTCCTTTAAACCTCCCTTACAAATTTTTGAAAATTCACAAACTTCAACATTGACCCGCACCCCCCTTTGACCCTTAAAATGTTACATGTGTCTCACCTGGATTGGTCGCGGGATTTTGGGCCAAAAATTTACTTTAACCTTTTTGTGAAAAAGGAAAAAATCACCCTTTCTTTCGCCAACCCCGTGACCCGCTTTGCACCGCCGTGTTGTCACGTGGCCTCCTCTGATTGGAGCGGGGCCAAAATTGGTTTTGAAACTTTATAAAATTAGAGCCAAAAACTCTAAGTCACCCTGTGGCCCACACTTCCATTTTGAAACTTCTAGGACATGTGTCCTCTTGCGATTGGTTGTGGGGTTTCGGGCCAAAATTTTCCTTTAAGCCTTTGAGCCAAGAAACACAAAATTTCACAAGTTTTTCTCCACCACCCGCATCTCCTTAGCCAATAAGAACATGCCACATTTCCAATGCATGTTTGAGGAAGAATTTGATGGGAAAATGATGCTCGTCTGACTGTCAAAACGTAAAAAATTCTAGGGATGCCCTAGAATTCAAATTTTTCACCAAGGATGGTAGATTTTTTTATTTTGAATCAACTGAAGCATGATTTTACAACATTTTCAACCTTGGGATTTGATTTTCAAATACAAACAAGTATGAATTGATCAAAGTTTATTTTTTCCATGATTTGGCAAAGGGAAAATGACATAGCCCGCACAATTGGAAAAATTAGGGCACATAAAGGGGAAAACTTGGAATATTCCATCAAATTTGGGCAAAACATCATGTTTGTGAGCATTTGAAAGCATTCAATTAGAGGGGAAGAAATTCAGGCCATTGATTCAAAGGGTAAAACATTTTTTGAGCAGATATAGATTTGAAAATTTTAGGGCAACATGGTGCAAGCTCAAAAATGGCACCAAAAAATGTTTTGAGGTGTGAGGTCATAGTCTCCATTATTTTTTTCCCCTTCCCACTCCATACTAATAGTTGGTATATTCCAATTATTTTTGAGTGTGTTAGGGTCAATCATTGCCATACTCGGGTTTTGGGTTGGTCTTTTATTTGATCTAAATCACCAAATAATTTTTTTCCATCTTTTCACAAATTTCATAGTGATCGTGTCAGTCTAGGACCGTCATCGGTTTACTCATCTAACCGTCATCGGTTTACTAACCGTTATCGGTTTCCTACTATTTTGGTCATTTTAACCAAAGTAGAATTCATCACATTTTTGTTCTTTCTGGGGTTTCCTCAGTTACCTCACCATATCTCTGTGTCTTTGAAATCACTGTCAAGATCCATATTTTCTCCATTTTCATCATTTGTTGCCAAATTTGCAAATCCTTTTATTTTCCATAAGTAACCGGTATCGGTCCTCGGACCTTCATTACTTACCCTATGTCACTAACACTTTGGTTACCCATCGCCGCCGATCTTTGTGTTTTAATTTTTCACTTAAAATAGGGACCATTTTTCACCTCCCGAACTATTTTCCTCAATTCCTTCTATAATTTTGTGCCATCTACAGAGATAAGATTGCCATATCTACTATAAGTCACATGGTTTTGACTCGTAGCCAAGCCAACACCCTCATGTTCCATGCTAGCCTTCAACCACTTCCTCCTAGCCAATAACCACCTACCATTCTATCACCTATGGATCCCTCAACATATTACCATCAAGATTCACAGGTGATGAGGATTTTGCAAGACTCCTTGATCAAAACCCCGCTTTACAATATTATTTATCCCATTCATCCACTCAAGATTCATCAAGGAAGCTTGTATACGACATGCCACATCTATTCCTCCTACCCTCACACCCACTTTTGCATCGGCTACTACTAGCTTGGCCTTACCCTCTTCCACCTTACCACCTGTGGTGTCCCAACTTGACCCTACATCATTGATATCTACTGCACCTATGGCATCTATCACACCTTTGACATCAGTTGCTCCTATGATGTCAACAATTCCTTTATCAACTGCCTTGAGTGTAGGTCTATCTCGCATGTGCTACCTCTCATATACCTATTGCATCTCATCAACCCAAGGTGTCGAAAACCCATACTACCTTCTCGAATCATTGTCCTCTCCATCCAAAATTCTCTTCCTCTAATTACTACGAGAGTCGTTACATCTACTCCGCCTACCTACACTTATCACCAATAGCCCCCTATCTCATCTTATTTAGGATACGTACCACCTGCATCTATTCCTCCATCACATTTTTTTTGCTCCGCATCGCGACATACCGGGGTGCCACCCACATCATACCTTCATCATCTACCCCCTCATACTACAGGAGGTTTCCAATCACCACAACCTACTAACGATCTTATCAAAATGATGATGGACAAGATGCAGACATTAGAAGCATCGGTCTTCGGCTCACGTAATTCTCTGACATACGATGAGATTTGCAATGATCCCATTCACCCATCCATTCCGATTCATCCATACCCTACGCATTGGGAAATGCCTAAATTCAACCGGTTTAACAACAAAGAAGACCCACAACAACACTTGCGGTCTTTTAAACATGGGTGTTATTTGATCACTCATGATGATGATTTTTTCTTAAGAACATTCCCAATTTACTTTACACGAACTACATTGGATTGGTATAGTGCTCCACCTAGGCACTCCATTTAATCATTCAACCAAGTAGCTAAATCTTTCATAGATCACTTTTCTATCAACATTGTCGTAAAGTAACCATGATCAACCTGTACTCGACATGAGAATTTGAAGATGAATCTATCATAGATTTTGTCGCTTGTTCATGGAGCCAAATTAAAAAAATCACATTCCAACTACTTCAAATCACTTTAATAGAGTTATTCACTAGGGCCCGTGTTAGGCACATCTCACCAAATATCCAAGTTCAAACCTTTCGCACGCACGTTCGATGAGACATTCACCATGGCCCAAAACTTGAAATTCATGCCATTCAAGAGAAGAAGATATAATTTCACAACAAGAATGCTGCGGTTAAATCAAATGATACATCTTCTTCCAAATTGTACAATAATTAATCCAAAGTAAAAGGATGTACCCACACGACAGCTTTGATAGCCAATGTGTCTCACCCATTCAACCAATCAAATCCTTCTTCTAGCATTTCTCATGGTCAAGCTTTTCAGTTCAAGCAAGAGCAACGAAAACACACTCCCATATGAGAACCCTATTCTTTGGTTTTAGAATTTTTTTAAAATATGGAGCAATCACTCTTCAACCCATCAAACCACATAATGTTTTTGACCCCTCTCATCCAATGCCCACATGGTACAAAGAAGATGAGTAGTGCAACTATCATCGTGCTAAAGTTCATATCGATAGTAATTGTATAAATTTCAAAAATATCATCCAATAAATGTTAGATACTGGAGATATCATCTTAGATAACCCTAATACACCGGTTGATCAAAATATTCACATCTTCAAGAAGTCGTTCCCAAATAAAACCCCGATCGTCTAACCAAACTACTAAACCTTTGACCAATGATAATAATGTTTGTGAGATTCATGCTATTTTTGACATCATACCAGATCTTCCTCAATTTCCTCCTACTCCATCTATCAAGGATATTCTTGCACGAGCTCCTTCATCCATGGAATATTTTGTTTCATCTACTCCTTTACCCATAGAGGAGTCTCCCTTATCTCCCCTTCATGCATGGAGTCCACCATATCTATCGAGACAGTTTACGCACACACCCCTCAAACTTATAAAAACCCGAACATTTACTCTCCTACCCATGGGAGATTCATGCTTACCTTCCTCTTCACCAAAATATGAACTAATCTTATCCTACTTTCCATCTCCCCTACCTATATGGGATCCATTAGCAGCGCCTTTCCTATTGGTGACAATTCCCCATTGGCTTTTAAGGTTCCTATTGATTTTTTGTCGGCTCTTTTACCTATAGATTTAGAAACCAACTATTTCCTTGTCTCATAGATATTCTTTATAGGGATTAATACCAAATCAAAATCATCCCCCTCCAACGGTGCCATTTTCATGTTTGGCTGACCACTTGGATTATGTTGAAAATTCCATGCTTTGGGGACACCTTCGGGTTCCTTTCTCAACTCGGATGAAAAATTATCTAATAATACTTCATGATCTATCCAAAGGTGTTTTGATAACCAAACCAACCACACCCATGCCAATTGCGGTGACCTCTTCTTCATCTACCTCACCTACAATTAATCATGTACCATTGATTGAACTTTTTCTAATTCCTAAAGCCTTACCTACATCTATATCTTCCTCTACATCCAAACCCATTTCCACATTGGGATTCATGCCGACATCAAGCCTAGTCCATCCTCCTATCAAACTAGATTTAACCACATCCTTACAATCCAACACAAATATTGATGTCACCAACTCAGCCACCAATGCAAATTTTAAATCTTCCCCTCCACCTTTTATCCTTCCACAACCCTTTAGCCACATCCTTACAAGCCAAAATGCCAATGCACTACATTATTTTCACAAAAACAAGTGTATTCCCTCACCATATTTTTTCCCATCCTATCGCTACACCTATCATGAATCACTTTCTCCTTTACCACATATTAATAGGGTTAACATTACCACTTGAGCCCAGAAGGAAAAAGGAAAGGAGAAAAAAACTAGCCCATCCACTACTCTTTTACCCAATATCCCATTTGCACCTGTACCTAAAATCAGCATCCGTGGACCCACATAACCTATTTTTGACAGGGTTTCCCATTGTACAATGATTAAACAATTGTACCAATATCCTCTCAAAATGTCTTTATACAACCTTTTCCAAACCTCTAACTCTCATTGAGAGGCCCTTGTTGAGGTTTTGCAATCTATTGAGGTTTTACCTAATGACCCTACTCATGTGGCATCCTATCACTCGTAACCATGTGGCCTCTCTCATCACTTCATCCCTTTCCTCTACACCCACTACCACTCATTAAGTAGCCCCTCTCGGCTTGTCTCGATGACAAGATTGTACCTCTCAATCGGATGATCCTAATCCCGCCTTATTTATTTCTCGTCTACATTGATAATATACGCATTTGACACATTATAATAGATGGTGGTGCTAGTATCAACATCATTTCTTCCCATGTGTACAACCAAATGTGCATACCTACCAATTACATGGATAATAACCTAGTTATATTTCATTCCTTCAACGATTCCATGAGTTCCACCCTTGGCACCATCATTCTCCACATTTGTGTGGGCCCCCATACCATTCTTGAATTATTTTATTTCTTAAACGGGGAGTTCCAAGACAACATGTTGTTTGGCCAACTATAGATTTGAACCATGTGTTGTGTTTCTTTCAACCTTGCACCATTTTGTAAAATTTAAACATGAAGGACATAACTATACAATTCCAACCGACCTTTCACCATTCAAGAACTATAACATGTTGTATCGACCCGATTATGTCCTTATACTAGTTAAGGCATCTACCACTGCTACCACTTGCCCTTCATCCATGACCCCATCCACCAATATTTTTGATACCTCATCCAAACCTAACTCCTCTATTCCCACTATTTCCATAACTTCGTAGCTAACTCATCGCCCAACCCATCTACTTCTCCACCAACCAATCCTACTTCTTCCCAAAATTGCCCGCCTAGTAATTCATCCAAGCCTCTGCACACATATCAACTACAGATCACTTCGAAGGTGTTTTTCAACACCTCATTCTGCGGGGAGTACCGCCTTTATAATAATGACACGTTTCTTACTCCTCAAGAGTATGGTAAAATTCACCAACATCCTTGATGGGTGTCGTTATTCCCTTCATTTAATCAACTCATGGTTGATGTCACATTCAAACTAGGAGTGTTTCTGAAGCTATATGCAACAAGAGAAATCTCAGTGAACTAGTAATTGATTATAGATATTTATTATTTTTGTTTTTTGGGGGGTTTTAGAGTGTCTTAAGATTTCCTAGCCAAAGCCTTATTAAAGCTAAACTATAAGAAACTTGCTGAAATAAACACACATTGCTGAAATGAACAAATCTTGTAGAATTGAATACACTGTTGGAAATAAACACACTTTGAAGATGTTGTTTAAAATTTTGTTGAGGAAATAAGAACATATACTAGAACACCTACATGGACAATAGATAACTTATGTAACAGATTTTAATTGAAGCATCAAAAGTACTTACAGAACTACTTAATAACAGGTTTATACAAATTGCTTGAAAATATAAATACCAATAGAATAAAATATAATTTTTCTTGGAGGAGTGGGCCCTTGCTCCACCTTGAATTAGGAGTTAACATAGTATGTTTCTCTCAAAATTAAATGGCTATCTTATTATTGAATTGTTCTGTCTTACAAAACTTAACTGTAGATATTCGTATGTGTGTGTGTGTGTGTGTGTGTGTGTGTGTGTGTGTGTGTGTGTGTATTTCCCATCGAAGATACATTTACAATTATGAGTGTTCAATAGTTTTCTAAAGATTCTAGTGGAACCAAATAGTTCCCAAAGTAGATATGAAATTTAGAAAACTAGCTGGACATACAACTATTGGTCTCACATATGTATTTTTGGAGCGTGAAGAACCAAAAAATTGTTGGTATATTTCTGATTGGAAGGCTCCTTCTTTACTCCATAACTGAATTTTGGTAGAGTAAGGATATTCCCATTAATTTTGAAACTTTGGAGAGGTTTTGGAACTAAAGGTAAAACTTTCATAACTAATTGCTAAAGTTTTAGAGCTAAGTGATAAAGTTCTGGAGCTAAGTGACCGAGTTCCAGAGCTAAGCCGCATTTTGGCCATCTTCCTTGAAAAGGTGCTAGTTACTTCATACTTCACTTATCTGACCAAATATGACCTGTTTATTACAAAAACTAAATTTCCACACAATTTACTAGGAATTATAGAGTTTAATACATTTGAAGTAAATCAAAAAAATATGGAAAATTATATCCTAACTTATTTTTAGATCAAACAAAGTTATGAAATGTAGACAAACTTTATTAAAAGGGGAGTAGAAAGAGATGATTTATTACAAATTAATGAAACATATTTTAGCCTCATCATCTCCCCCACACTTGTTTCTAAGTCCTCTTACAAACTCCATTCTTCAAAACTGGGATCATGAATTAGGCGTTCCAATCGACTGTTGAGGTCAAATGGTTGAAATTGAATGTCGTAGTGATTCGATCGTCGGAACTGTTGTATCCCAATCCTTCCTCTATGTTATTCCTTTAATTCTCAAAATGAGTGGGATCCTGAGGTTCTATATTTTTCCATGAAGACATGGGTGTAAGAAGGAGAGGAGGCCTTGTTCTCATACCCATCCACATACCCCTACATTTTTCACAAATTTGAGGAATGAGTGTACATAAAGTTCTGGCCCTTTCCAGACTCCATATTAGATTTGTGGGAGATATCACTTCTCTTCTTAATGCTACAATAAGGAATTCCCATATCTTTAGGAATCCATCATAAATTTCTTCAAAAAATTTCTTTTCATATGAGGTGAATGCATCAATACTCTTCTAGCAGCTAGAAATATAATGTTCTTTAAATTGGTTGTCAAAGGCATGGGACCTAAAATGTATAACAAATGCAGATGGCTTCCCATAATGAGCTCTCATACATAGGCCAATTGAACTAGCCTTTGAAGTGTTTAGTATATTTTTATTTCCAAGCTATCTGATTCTGGATCACAAAAACAAATGCATTAAGTTGGGTTTCCCCCACATATAGATTAATCATGAAGCCTGTATTATTTTCTAACATAAAGTTGCAGGTATAAAATTCACATAGAATATTTTTCTGCTATAGACTGGCTGAGGAATATCCTGCCATGAATTCTGCTTCATTCTTAAATTCATGTGGAAGTCTACATGAAATCCTCAATAGTTTCGACGAATAAATTTTTCTTCTAGAAAGACAATGTCTAAGGTGGAGGTCTTATACATGCGAGTAATTTTCACTCATCATACAAACCATTAGTATTTTTGCCAAACATTTAAATTTTTCTTCCTCAATCTTATAAAAGTTTTCTTCCCATTCTTTCCTTGACTTCTTCTCTTCTTCCAACTTGATTTTTAGTTCTTGATTTTATATTTTGAAATCATTAAGTTTCCTGCAGGTATCATCCCATATTTGTTTGAGTGGCAAGTAAGATAACTCTATTTGTACAATTTGATCTATTGAATATACTTTTTTCATAGTACAATGCTTAGCAACCACTTGTAATTCCTTTTCTTTTTCAACCATTTGATGTTTTACTAATGCCAATTCTTCATTCTTATCTGTGAGATGAGTTCTCAATTGTTCAATAAGCATTTCTATATGTTCCAATTTGTGTTTGAGGAAGTTCAATTCCTCATATTTCTCCTTAATTATAAGTTCTTCCCTAGACAAGAATAGAGTTTGCTTCAACTACTGATTTTTCTTATTTTTCTGGGAGTTCCTCAAGGGATGAACATTGTTCCTCCACCAAAGAAAATTTTCCTTTCAACCACCAATATGCCAATTTTTCCTCCTCGTGTGACAGTATTGTTGAATCATCCATCTCCTGAAAATATTTCTCTTCCATTATTTCAGCTTCTCTCTCCAACTCCTAAGTTTGAATTTGTAGAGGAGGAGAAGTTTCCATACTGCCAAGAATATCAACAACTTCTTTCTCTAGATCCTCTTATACTTCAATATTTCCTGGGGTTTCTAGAATTTTTATGAACTCTTTTCCTTTTAGGAGATTCAACATTTTTTGAAGTGGACTTCCCTCTTGAACTTCTTCTATTTTTTTTTCCAAAGTATAGCTTGGGTGAACTCTCACTATCAAAGACAGTGTATTGGTTCTTCTAGTATTATTAAAGGGGAAGGAGTTTCTTTTAAAGAAACAATAGATTTTGCAGCTTTGATCATCCTCTTAGACCTCCTCCTCTTTGGTATTTTAACCCCACTTATTTTCTTCTTCTCATGGGGATTAATTTCTAAGTTACTTTTAGGAGAGAAAGGGGTTGGTATTCCCCTTCTAATAATATCAGGAGTTTTTCTGAATTTGTGGAGGAATTTTTCCCATGCTTCTTCCCCATTTTTCTTAGAGAGAAAATGATGCTGACAGACTAGATGGATTAATCCATGGTGCCTAATTTTCCCTACACCCCAATAATATCTCTGAGACATTGTATGGATGGAATCAAAGAGGAAACCATGAAGGTTTACTATATACTCCTACTTTGTTGCCCCATACCTAAGATATATCAGCATTTTAAGGACTTCCCTTCCAATAGTCCCATATTGGCCATCACATGTTAGGTATTTTACTACCCAAAATGCTACTCTGTCGAAGGGTGTGGGTAGGCTAGCTCTTTTGACCCCTTTTATGATTTTCTTAGTATTATAAATGTACTAGGGCTCAGGTTCACCTTCCTATCTTAAGGTTTCTACCAATTCCTTCAGAGTTCCCCTTACAGAGTTTGGAACATTTACAATTGGTACACTAGATACATTGCTCATTATATTAACATAGTAAAGGGGATTACAATGCCTTTAACCTTAGTTCTAGATAGATCTAAATTTGCAACAAATTCTCTTACCAGTTCATCATTGTATTTTGAGAATTTTTATAGAACTCCAGCCAACTTTCCTCTTAAATTTATACCTCACTTGTAAATTGGCAAAGTGTAGAAGATTTTTGTGGCATGAATCAAACAATCTTCCAAAGTGTTGCATGCCAACACGAGGTCAAAAAGGAGAAATTTGGGTGAAGAAAAGCCATTGGCTCCAAGTAATCCACAACCTTCTACCACCCCACAAAAGTTATTGGCAAACAAAATGCGCCACTACGCCCATGTGCAAGGAATGAATGTGCAGCCAAGGGACAACAGAGAGATAATTCATCTCCATTCAACATAATTGATCGATGAAGAAGACAAATGTAAACATATCAATGTGGTAATCACTATCCATCCCAGGCCAAAGAGATTTGCTACAAGCTGCCATGAAGGATTGGTCAACTTCAAATCAGCATGTCCAAATGCAAGAGAAGGTACTCACAAATGCTACCTAGCCTAAGGGGAATCATGGAGGATAGTAAGGTAAAATGTTGAAGCCCCCTCCATTCTATGTTTCATTGATAATTGGAAACCAATTAGTACACAATTGCATGATTGATTCTAGGGCAAGTAGTTCAGTAATGCCCAAGTAAATAGCTGATCATTTGGGGCTTCAATATGAAGTCATATCCAAATGGGTAGTGTGATTAGATGGGACAACAGTAACAATAGTTGGAGTGATTAAAAATTTGAGTCTTAATTTGCATGCATGTCCCAATGTTTTTTTTTTACAAGATGTCTCAGTAATAGACCTTCCACCACTCTTTGCCCTATGTCTATAAAGGGATTTCACAGCCAAGATGGAGGGTACCTATCTACCGATTACTCACACATGTTGTTCGAGAACAAGATATGGAACCAAAACCACAATCAGTGTCCGATCCTATTGCAAACTTTCACATTGAGCCTCACACTCCAAGCCAAATCAATACCAATTGTTCAAATAAGCGTTTGACCAAGAAGATTATCCAAGCATCGATGAAGTCGACACTAAGGTTGGAAGCATCCCATATTTGAATCTTGATGAATGGAAAAGCAAGGTGCATGCTTTTGATCCTTATAAGGAAATAGAAGAATCTGAGCTAGGATTCTATTGCATGCATGAAGAAAATCAGCCTATCCCTAACATCACCAAGCTAGACCACAAGAATGACAATGAGGTATGGCAGTTTTTTTGTATGGATCAAGGAGTAGAAAATGTGTAGGAGGGGGAGCCATGCTTGTTTCACCCCAAGGAGTTAAGTATTATTCAGCTTTTAGATTTCAGTTTGCATGCTCTAATAACACTGCTGAATATGAAGCTTTGATACAAGGATTGCATTGGTCAATCAAGAGAGGAATAAAGAACTTGCAAGTCTTTGGTGACAGTGAGTTGATTGTCAACCAAGTTAAGGGGCAGCATGCTGTCAAGAATGATCTACTCAAGTGCTACAAAAATAGGGTGTGGGACCCCATTGAATATTTTGAGGGATTTGACATCAAATCCATTCTTAGAAAAGAAAACCAAGCTGGTGATAGGCTTGCAGCAATTGGAGCAGCCTTTGATGTTGTTGAAAGCATCCAAAAGGATAAGGTATAACCAAACATCCATGTGATTGTAAAGCCTTCAATTCCAGACAACAATGTAAGTTGGAAAGTGTTTGAAAATGATCAAAAATCATCCATTTCTTGCAAGAAGAGGATGAGTTCTCAGCTAAAAATCAGGAAAAGTTGGAACAACAGTATGGTGACCAAGTGGTATAGTTGAGAACCAACAAACTACCAAAGGGACTTATTACTTTGGATTCCATTTTCAATCCTAATGATCAATTTAGGAAGGAGAAAGCAAACATCCAAGTCAAGGGAGAAGATTCAGTGTCCATCTTGGTGGAAGAAGGAAAATCACTCCAAGTTGGTAAAGTGACAACTGAGCAAGAAAGGTATGAGTTCATATAGCTTTGTCAAGAATTCCCTGATGTGTTTGCTTGGAGCTATGAATATTTGAAAGGTTTTAATCCCGAGTTAGCTCAACACACCATTGAATTGGATCCAAGTGCTAAACCCATCAGGAAAAAACAAAGGCTAGTCAATCCACACATGGAGCCTCTCATGAGAAAAGAATTGAATAAGTTGATAGAGTCAAGTATCATATTCCCTATCAAGCATTCTAGTTGGGTGGCCAACTTGGTTCCAGTTAGAAAGAAGAGTGGAGAAATCAGATTATATGTTGACTTCGAGATATTTGAATAGAGCATCTCTCAAGGATCATTATCCACTTCCTTTTATGGAGCAGATTTTACAAGTTATTGCCGGCTCTGAGAGGTTTTCATTGCTTGATGGCTATTCAAGGTACAATCAGATTATGGTGAAAGAAGAGGATCAGTTCAAGATAGCCTTTACAACCAAATGGGGAACTTATGCATACAGGAAAATGCCATTTGGGCTGTCCAACGTTGGAGCTACTTTCCAAAGGGCAATGGACATGGTGCTGATATATCTTGATGATATCACTATTTTTTCAAAAAATGCAGCAGACCATCTCTTTCATTTGAGACAAGTGTTCCAAAGGTGCAGAAGATTTGGAGTATCCTTGAATCCTAAAAAGTGTATTTTTCTAGCCCATGAAGGAAAGATCCTTGGCCACATTATCTCCAAAGAAGGATTAGAAATTGATCTAGAAAGAGTTGAAGCCATAAGAGCACTACCATTTCCAAGCCATAAGAAGGCCCTTCAAAGTTTCTTGGGGAGAATAATTTTTTTTTGGAGGTTTGTCCCAAATTTTGCAGCCCTAGTCAAGCCTATCACCAAGATGTTAAAGAAAAGCATAGCTTTCAAATGGATAGCAGAAGGCAAGTAAAGTTTTGAAGCAATCAAAGAATCCATCTCTCAAGCCCCAACTCTCATTAAGCCAGATTTCTCAAGGTTTTCACCCTCATGCATTTGAGGGTGATGATAATATTTCTACAATTTTGGTACAATATAACAAAGACAATGATGAGCAGCCAATTGCTTTCTTCAGCCAAATCACGGAAGACTATGAGGTGAGATATTCTTTCATTGAGAAGCACTTTCTTGCAGTAATTAGGAGCTTAAAGAAATTCAAGCATCTAGTTTTAAACAACAAGGTTTAATTGTTGGTTTCTCATGTGGGAGTTAAGGACTTCCTCCTCAACAAAGACACTGAGTGAAAAAAGAGCAGGTTGGATTACTCATGCCATGGAGTATGAAATTGAGATCAAAGTCACCAAGTTGGTCAAAGGGAAAGTATTGTGTGAGCAGCTAGTCTTGAATAAACACAAGGAAGCATACAATGAGAAGGAGGTTGTTTTGGCGTTGCAAGACAACCATGAGCAAGGAAGCACTCAAGAGGAAAATAATGGTTCCCTCACTCCTTGCTGGACCCAAGACATAATGCACTTCCTAAGCATAGTTCTATGCCCTCCAGAGATGAAAAATAACAAAAGAAGATACTTTAGATTGCAAAGCTGTCCCATATGCCCTTGTTGATGTTGTTTTGTTCAAAAGGGATGTGAATGGAGTGCTACTGAGATGCATTGGTACAAATCATATTCACAAGGTGTTGGAAGAGTTCCATGATGGATCAGCTGGTGGTCATTTTTGCGAGTGATAGCTCTAAAGATCATGAGGGCTGGCTATTATTGGCCCAAGATTTTTAGTGATTGTTATGCGTGGATCAAGAGGTGCAAGAATTGTGCATTCTTCATGGGTAAGGAGAGGCTAGCTGCCCTTCCATTGCATCCAATTTCAGTTGACCAGCCATTCATGCAATGGGGTTTGGACTTCATTGGAGTCATTAATCCAAATTCAAGCCAAGGACACAAATGGATTCTAACAAAGAACAAATTACTTCACCAAATGGACTGAAGCAGTAGCACTCAAGGAAGTAAATGAATCTAGCATCCTGGACTTCTATGAGGGAATAACAACCAGATTTGGCATACCTGCTACAATAATATCAGATAATGCATTGGCATTCATTGGGTCCAAGGTAACTAAATGGGCTGTCAAGAATGGGATCTACCTAAGCACTTCATTAAATTACTACCCTCAGGGTAATGGCCAAGCTGAATCTACAAACAAGAACTTGTTAAGGATCATTAAGAGAACTCTTGATGAAAATCAGAGGTCTAGGCATACTAAGTTGAAATCAGCCTTATGGGCTGATAGGATAACTCCCAAGAGATCTACAGGTAACTCTCCATTCAAGCTTGTTTATGGAAGAGAGGAAATTTTTCCCATGTCACTTGAGTTGCCAACATTGGAACTCATGAAACAGTTGGAGTTGTTGGAGTTTGGACCCATGGAGGTTAGATATGTAGAATTGATGGAGCTCCAAGAAATTAGAAATCAGGCATCCCAAGCAATGGAGAAGGATCAAGCTTTGATCAAGAAGACCTTTGATAGGAAGGCCAAGGATAGATCTTTCCAAGTTGGAGATCTAGTGTTAAAATGGGATGTAGACAGAGCAAAACCAGGAGGCATTCAAAATTTGATGCCATTTGGAGTGGCCCATACATGGTCACAAAGTGTAAGGACAACAATTCTTTCCAATTGTCTTCATTGGATGGTGAAGAATTGCAGATTCCAGTCAATGGAATCCATCTAAAGCATTTCTACTGAAGGAAATTCTCCACCTTGTACATATTAGCTTAGGTTTTCATTCCTCCAAGTGCTTATGCACATTGTTTTGTTGTAGATTAGCTTTTCTTTCCCTAAGTGCTTTGGCACAAGCTTGTTGTTCCAGAAATGTGTTTTGTAGGGCTTGCTCCATTAGATGGTGTTCTACCTTCCATCTTCCTCCTTGCAGTGCTCTAATCAGTTGGGGTACCAAGTAGAGAATTTAATGAATCCATGCCCAATGGATTGTTTTAGGAAACTAGTAACTTCATCCAACAGTGACGACCCTCCGAGTCGCCAATACATTGTTATCCAAAATGTTCCCCTTGCACATTTTGTGGCTAACTCCCTTCTTTCTTCCATCTCTTGTGCCTCAGTCATAATATTTTTATTTTAAGGAACTCAAGACCTTTTGGAAATGGTACCATTGGATAGAGATTTTTCTCAGATTTCCAGAAAGGTAAAGTTTTCCTCCTAACTCCATGTATTTTTGAAGTTATGGCCCGACGAGAGATTTTGTGGGAAATTTTCCCCTGAAAGGTCCGCAACTAATAAGATGAGGCCACATGTCCTCAGGAGGGTGGAAGGCGAGAGGAAAACTTGGAATTTTTACCAAGTGTTTGGCAAAATTTCAAAAGGAATATTTCACCCGAAGGCCCGCCGATGAATTGGATGCTGCCACGTGTCCAAGGGGAAGAAATTAGAAAAATTCCTAAGGGTTGATACAAGCAAAATTTTCGACGCTAGGCCCGCATCCAATCACATTGTGCCATGTGTCTCTAGAGGAAAGGAGTGGTGGAGGGTGGAGGAAAGATTGGAAATTTGGAAAAAGTGATCGGTGAGGGCGCAGTTAATTTTTTGCCCCAAGGCCTACGTCAAATGGGAGCTCGCCACGTGTCTCGTCGGGTCATCGGAGCTTCGGCCACAGGGAGAAATTGGGAATTTTTCCCAAAGGATAGTGCAAAGAGAATTTTTCACCCCCATGGCCCGCAACGAATGGAAACCCACCATGTGTCTTCAACTAATGGAGTGTGGGGAAAAATTGGAATATTTTCCCAAAGCAAAATCAAAGAAAATTTCAAAGGAAAAGCTCGCCCCCAAAACGCGAGCCAATGGGATCATGCCACGTGTCTAGTGGCGGCAAAAAATGCAAGATTGGCCCACAGGAAAAAATGGCAGGGAAATCCCGCATCTAATAGGGTTTTTCCATGTGTCCAAGTCAGAAAAGATGGTCAAAAGTGACAGAACAAATAGAGAAAAGATTCCCACGGTGAATCATATCATGCCACGTGTCCTCAGGTCATCGGCCCGACGGAGAATTTTTGGAAAATTTTCCAATGGCCAAAACGATGGAAAATGGAGCATCAAAATCCACGTGGCCAATGGAATCATGCCATGTGGCACCGGATCGGTGGAGCGCGGGGTTTTTTTGGGAAATTTTCCCAAATGCAAAAAGTGGGAAATTTTCAAATTTTTGGCCCGCCAACCCATTTTGGCCCTGTTTTGCCCTAAATTTTCAAATGAGCATAACTTTTGATCCAAAGCTTAGTTTTTCACGTTCTTTATATCAACAGAAAGCTGGTGAAATTCTATACAAGATTCCAGGCTCAATTTTTTATTTTGATGGATTTTGGAGAGAGAAAATTGAAAAACACCTCTGGCACGTGGTAATGAACAAAAATGACATTTCAACCACCATTTTTAATGCAGCATGGCTCGCATTCTCTCCCAGCATGGCGAAAAATGTTAGGGAATGGACCTGTAAGGATACCCATGTTGTTTATTATGAATTTGGTCAGTGGTTGAAAGTTTTCCCATGTTTTCCGTGTTTCTCTCTCCTGGGCTCGTTTTTACACTGTAAAAGCCAGATTTGGCTCATTTTTTGGAGGTGGGGACATTTTTATGTTTTGCAGGCTCCCTCCTTCACCTTGAAAAGTGATTTTGTGGAATATCAAACCTCTTCCAAGACTGTAACATGTTTTCTGCCTCTCTGATGTTGTAATGCATGTATTTTTGATATTGGAAATGACAATGCAAGCTCTGTGAATGAGTTTCAATCCTCTATTTGTGTTGTTTGCTTCATTTCTGACCTTCCATTACATTTTATCAGTTTGTGCATGATGTTTGTTGCATTTCTATGATCTGTGTCAATTTTCAGAAGTAAAAAATGCTAACCACTCCTTTGGTGCATCACCTTATTAGCATTAGTTTTAGTTTTTGCATTCTCTATCTCTGTCCCCTTGGAATTTAGAGTAGGATTTTGAGTTTAAAACCTCTGCAACTTGCAAGTAATACACCTGATCAGAGGAGTTGAGGAACCAGCCTCTAACCTAGAGATTCTTTTCCCATTTTTACAAGTCCCACACTTGGGGAAGAGATTCAATGTTGTGCAATCACACTGGATGTCCAAAATGTCAAACTAGAAATCTGATCAACATCCAGGGGTGCTGCTGATTTGCACCAACAATAGGTTAATAGAATATATTGTTATAATAACAATATATTCCATAGTTATATGGTTGTACCCGTAATATTAAAATGGGTTTGTAGTTCCTATTTTGTAGGAGGTAGTTTTCCTACCTCCATGGCTATTTAATAGCCTTTGTATTGCTTGTATTATTATGTTGAATATATTATTATACTTTGTTTTTACTTTCTCTGTGTTAATTTGGTTCTCCTGGTGCATAGACTCAGACTGAATTTAAGATTTGGTATCAGAGCATTCTAATCCTCTCTCCGTGATGGTTTTTTGAGTGTAACCAAGGGAGTAGTGTTGTACTTGCTCCTATGTATGTAATTTCTATTAAATGATTTTGGAATAGTTTTGTTTCCTACATTTTGTCTCCTATAACTTGGCCACATATTTAGTGTTGTGAATTCATATCTCTAAAGTCAATAGAATAATTTAGGCATGTATAAATTTTTGTAGTTGTCGAAAAAAAAAAAAATATGGTTTTTCACCGATGTGGGTGTCAAACTCAATCAAGCACAACTTTTAGATAATGCACTATAGGACATAAACTATGGGCCTTTGTATGAAACTATACTTCTTGGTGCACCAAAATTCATCATAATTCTTTCAAATGGTTCAATCACCACTTGAGGTTGTAAAGGAATTTCACTAGTAAAAGTTGATTATCTCATCCTTTGACAAGGATCACACTGCTTGATGTATTTCTTAACATCTTTATACAAAGATGACCAATAATAGCCAGTGCCAATTATTTTTTGGGTTGTTATTTTCACTGAAAAGTTTCCTCCACTTGATTCATCATGACATACCCTAAGTATGTCAATAACTTCATCTTTTCTCACACACCTACGTAAAACCAAATCAGAAAGCATTTAAATAACATTCCATTTATCCATTTAAATTGTAATCGGTTTTGATTAACCTTTTCATTTGTTTCTTAGTAAAATAAGGATGAAACTTCCTTTTTGCAAGATAATTTTTCATGTCAGCAAACCATGGTGTATCTCGCTGAAATAACAAATAATTATTCATCTAGAAAGTTGTCCTTAATGGATCTTGTTCCCATATAGTGGTTAATCTTGAAAAGAAATAAACTACAACATTAGACTTTCCTATATCATCCACAATAGTAATATCAAATTATTGTAAAAGAAATAACCATCGATTATCCTACCTCCAACCACTAGTTTGTTCATTAGATATCTAATTGCTTTGAATGATTTGTATGTAGAAATATTTTATACCCTATAATATAATATCTAAACTTAGTAATTTAATAGATCACAACAAGAAATTAATTTTCAAGTGGTGGTGTAATTCCTTTCAAAGTGGGAGTAAGATTTTTGCTAAGGTAGTAAATAGCATACATTTTCCTTATTCATCTTTCTGTCCCAAAAATTCACCAATTGAGTTGTTTGAGGATTTTTGGATGTGAAAAGGTTTCTCCCAATTAGGTCCTCTTAGTATTGGGGTAGTGATTATATTTTTGTTAATCTCTTCAAAAGCATGTTGACATTTTTCATCCCAAAGAAATTCAAAATCCTTGGTAAGAAAACCAAACATGGGGAAAATATTTTACTAAAATATTTGATAAAACACCTATATTACTCAAAGCATGTCCTAAGAATGAATTGATATCCGTGGGGGTTTGAGGAACATGTAAGTCTAGAATAATTCTGATTTTATCTTGGTCAACTTGAATTTCTCTTTTGAAATGTGGTGTCCTAGTACAATTCCCTCATCAACCATCATCAAACATTTCTCATGACTAAGAGAAAAGTGGTGTTGCTTAAATATTGTTAAAAATCTAACAAATTTTTCAAAGCATCATCAAATGTGTCTCCATGCATAGTAAAATAGTTCATGTATACCTCTACACAATCATTAGTTAGATTTGCAAAAATTTCTAGTACAACCCTTTGGAAAGTTACTGGAGCATTACATAATCCAAATGGAAATACCCTATAGGAAAAGGTACCCCATGGATAAGTAAAGGTATTTTTTTCATGATCCTCAAAGCAACCACCCTAATTTGATTATATCCACTAAAGCCATCCAGGAGGAAAATTATTGTTTACCTGAGAGGTTGTCGAAATTTTGATCTATGAATGGTAAGGGAAAATAATCTCTAAGTGTATCTTTGTTCAATTCCCTATAATCAACACAAATTATCAATTTTACATTATTTTTGGGAAAAATTACAAGAGGAGACACCCATTGACTATTTGAGATGGGATAGATAAAGCCTACTTGTAATAGCTTTTCAATTTCTTGCTTGACTACGTCCCTTAAGATTGGATTGATCCTTCTATGAGGTTTCCTAATGGGTTTAAAATTTTCGGTATAAATGTGATGGGTAAAATACTTGGGTGGATTGATTTCATGTCTTTATATTCCTAAGAAAAAACTCTAGTATGACATTTCAAAACATCAAACAATTTAGCTTCTTGATCATTTTCCAACTAATTTATTAATGTTTTAAATTTTACTCAGTTAAATATTTTATTTTTTGTTCTAGTGTGTGATGACCTGATTTGTTGAAAAGGTTCCATTAGGGTGTTTAGTGGATATGAATGAGGTAACAACATATGATATGCAGTAATGTATCTAAATTTCCTTGAGAAAGTGTTGGGATTAGCACACTGCTTGGTTATACAAACAATAAATCAGATCTAAGCATACATGTAAATAAAAGTGGATAATCTACCGGAAGAAATATACAAAACAAGAGACATAAATCAACACTAGATTTAACGTGGTTCACCTAGTGTGGGCTAAGTCAACCAAGAAATAGGCCAATATATTATCCAAATCTTTTCCAAGATATGCAATGAAGATTTACAATCTTCCACACCTCTCAGATGTACAGTACTTTCTTTCTCTCAAGCTTTTGCTTCATCACCAAGAATTCTCTCTCACCAACTTTTGCAAGTTATTTCTAATTCTTGTTAATTATCTTCTTCTAAACCCTATCTTTTATGCTCATATAGTCATTTATAGATTTAGGAACTTATCCATGCAATTACAATCAATAGATATACTTTAATGCTAAAAATAGATCTAATTCCTAAGAGTTAATTAAAACATCCTCGCACAGGTAACCGATGCCGGTTACCCCTAACCACTGCTGGTTCCTCCCTTGCCTGATTGATGCTGGTCATACCTGACTAATGCCAGTCTTGGGTGACCTATGTTAGTTCCTCTCGTGACCGATGACGGTTACTTTTTTTTTACCAAGTTTCCATTACATGCTAAACTGAAGTAAATGAGCTTCAAAACTAAAAAATCTCCCACTTAGAGATTAATTATTGCACCAAACCTGCAACATAATTCTTGGATCCTTCCTTAGCTCTGTTTCTTCCTCTTCAAGTATCAAACTTGAAGAACAAAATAAGAGGAGTGTAGCTCTAAATTCTCCTTTGATAATGACTTTATTAGCATATTTACATGAGTTCTTACTCGTATAAATCTTTTCCAGATTCAATTTTCCATCCTCCAATACTTATCGTTTGAAGTGATACCTCAATTGAATGTGTTTCATTCTCAAATGAAATTTTGTGTTCTTTTCTAAATGAATTCCACTATGACCATCACTAAACAGTTTACAATCACCTTGTTTCTTTCCCAAATCTTCCATGAACCTACTCATCCATATCATCTCCTTACTAGCCTCTGTAGCTATAACATTCGATGCCTCTCAGTAGTACAAAAATCCACAACCTTCTACAATTTTGAAATCCAGCTAACTGTCATCCCACCTACTGTGAAAATATATCTAGTAGTGCTCCTTCTACCATCTAGATCTCCAGCCATATCCAAATCAACATAGCCATATAATGAAATATCCAAACCTTCATGGCATAACTACATGCTATATGTCCCTTTCAATACCTAAGTATCCATTGGACTGCTCTCCAATGTTATTTACTTGGATTGGCTATATATCTACTCACAACTCCCACTTGCACGTGCAATGTCCGGTCAGGTACAAACCATATCATACATGAGACTTCTAACTATTGAAGCATATGACACTCATGTGATGTATTTGACCTCCTCATGTGATGAAAGACACGATCTTTGTTCAATTTGAAGTGTCCACCATAGGTGTACTAACATGTTTAGAATTTTGCATGTTGAAACTTTCTAACACCTTATAGAAATAATCCTCCTGAGAAAAATATAATTTCTTGTTTTTCTTGTCTCTATGTATTTGCATGACAAGGATTCTTTTTACAGCTCCTAAATCCTTCATAGCAAATGTGTGAGCTAGCTTTATCCTAAGCTCACTAATGTCCTACATACTAGATCCTATAATAAGAATATCATCCAAATACAGTAACAAAATAATATAGTTACCATTTTCAAGCCTTTTAAAATAAACGCAATGGTTAGATTCACATATCATATAACCATGCTCATGCATAAAATTTTCAAATCTCAAATACCATTGCCTTGGAGCTTGCTTGAGCCCATATAGGCTCTTTTTCAACCTGCACACTAATTTCTCCTTACCTTTGACTTCATACCCAAGCGACTGCTACATATAAATCTCTTCATCCAAATCACCATGAAGGAAAACCATCTTCACATCTAGTTTCTCTAAATGTAAGTATTCTACTACAACTAAGGTTAATATAGTACGAATATAAGTCATCTTAAAAATAGGAGAAAATATTTCACCAAAGTCAATATTTTCTTTCTGTACAAATCCCTTTACGAAAAGCCTTGCTTTGTATCTTTTTGTCCACCCTCTTCTTTCTTGATGATCCTGTAAACCCACTTGTTTCGCAATGTTCTCTTACCCATTGACAACTCAACCAAATTCCATGTCCGGCTCCCCATGTCTCCAAGGAGTCCATCTCCTCATCCATGCCATGTTCCCACTGGACGTGGGTCTTATCTTGTATTACTTCTTCAAAGCTCTCTCGGTTCACCATTATCAATCAATAATAAATAAAATAGAGAAGGTGTAAATATTTTTGGAGGTTTACTTACCCTTTGTGACCTTCTCACAGGAGTTTGGGGCACCACAAGCTCAAACTAGACCTCTGGACATTTGTATCCAAATATGGTGACTAACGCCGATCACCTCTAACTCGCGCGTCGATTATGTTAATCGATTCCATTTTAGATATTCTATAAATGATATTGGTTCTACTAACCGGTGTTGGTCAGGAAGTCAACCAACATTGACCAATTCTTTGTGTAACCTGTCATGTAATAATTTTAAATCGAGAGTTCATTTTTATTCACAAACTTATCAAATGGTTCATCCTTGGGTACCAAAATTTGACCCCTCTAAATTCTCTTTTCATTCCATTCAACATTATGACTCCTAATAATTTTAGAATTCTTTAGAAACCAAAAACAAAATCTAAAATCACTAGCTCCATAACCAATGAAAGTGCATCTCTTGGATTTTGAATCCAATTTTTTCCTAATTTCCTTATCAACATGCACAAAAGATTCTAAACCAAAAAAATTAAGAAAAGAAAGATCTACGTCATTTTTGGTCCAAGATTCCTCTGGTATTCCTCCATCTAGTGAACTTGAAGTCCTGATTAATCAAATAAATTGTTGTATCAAGTGCTTCCACCCAAAACTCGTAAGGGAAGTCCAAAATGTATTCTCATACTTCTAGCACAATCCATGATTGTCATATTCATTCTTTCTGCAACACCATTCTCCTATGGTGTTCTTGGAACCATTCTTTCTCTACGTATCCCATTCATTGAACAATAATCATTGAAATCCTTGTTACAATAGTCACCACCATTGTCAGATCTAAGGAACTTTAACTTAGAATTTGATTTATTCTCAACAAGGGCTTTCCATCTTTTAAAAGTCTCAAAAACATCGAATTTACATTTAATACAATAAACCTATACCTTTATTATAGCATCATCAATGAAAGTAACATAATACTGGGATCCTCCATGAGAAGCTACCTGAGCTGGTCCCCACACATCTGAGTGTACAAGCTCCAACTTTTTCTCCTTCTTGGTTGCCCCAAATTTGAGAAATATCACCCTTTTTTCTTTCCAAAGATACAATGCTCACAGAAATCAAGATCTAAATCTTTCAAATCTTATAACTTACCCTTAGCCTTTAATATCTACATTCCTTTTTAACTCATATGACCCAGCCGATTATGCCACATGTATGCATTTAAATCTAAAGTAGATAATGGACAAAAGAAATCAGTAATACGGGTAGATAAATATAACATTTCTACCTTCTTACCTCTTACCACAAAAAAATCATCCTTGGTGACTTTTCAAGAGTCTCCTATAAAATTAACCATGTAACTTGATTCACCTAGTCTTCGTATTGAGTAAATAAGATTCCTCCCGAGGCTTGACACATGCCTCACATCTTTTAATACCCATGTATTTCCATTCTAAAATTTTAGATGAACTTCCCTTTTACCAGTAATACTACAAGGTTCATCATCACCCAAATAAACATGCCTAAAATTAGTGTGGACATAATTTCTAAAATAAACCTTATTAGGGGTTGCATAGAAAGAAGCTCCTGAATCTAAAACCCATCATTCAATAATGTTATCTAAAGAAAGAATAAGATCATATTGTATTACCTCTGATGCAACAAGATTTGCTTCTTTTCCTTTTTCTTGTTGTTGGTTCTCTTTATCCTTTGACCAATAACATTTCTTTGCATGTCCTTTATTTCCCCATTTCTAACAAGTAATTCCCTTAATTTTGGATTTAAATTTGCTATCCTTGAATTCTACTTCCCATTACTCTTACTCTTGGATCTATCCTTCTGTCTTCCCCTACTTTCTACATTCAAATCATTTCCAGATGATGATTCCTATGTACTCTTCCTGCAAATTTATTCATTCAATATTATACTAACCATATCATCAAACTTCAAAATATTATTAGTAGATGTTGTATTACTAACATCCATTACCAAGTTATCCCAACTATCAGGAAAAGAACATAAGAGTAAAAATGATTTTACTTCATCATCAAATGGTATTGCAACCGATTTTAATTGATTTACAATAGATTGGAAATCATTCAAATGAATAGATGAAGATCCACCTTCATGCATCTTATAACTAAATAGTTTCTTCATCAAATAAACTTTATTTGAAGCACTTTTTTTTCATATAAATTAGTAAGAGATTTCATTAACTCTACTATAGAAGCCACTTATGTAATATTGGAAGCCACTAATGCTGTCCAGGATCAATATTATAGATCCTAAAACCTTTCTATCAAGAATCTTCCATTCTTCATCAGTCATCTTCATAGATCTAGAATTATCATCCAACGGTAAATACAATTCTCTTTGATACATATAATTCTCAAATGCATCTTCCACAATTGATAATTTTGGTCGTCAAATTTCTCTACCTTGTATTTGTTTTCTTCTATCATTGTTTTAGCTCCCACTCAATCAAAAACCCTTTGTGAGTAAATATGTCAACACACAAAACCCTCAAACAAAGCTCTGATACCAATTATTGGGGTTAACACACCGATTGTATAGATAATATATCATATCTAAGCATACATGCAAACAAGAGACATAAATCAACACTAGATTTAACGTAGTTCACCCAGTGTGGGCTATGTCCACCAAGAAATAAGCCAATCTATTATCCAAAGCTTTGAAAAGATATATAATGAAGATTTACAATCTTCCACACCTCTCAGATGTACAATACTTTCTTTCTCTCAAGATTTTACTTCATCACCAAGAATTCTCTCTCTCACCAAATTTTGTAAGTTCTTTCTAATTCTTGTTAATTCTCATCTTCTAAACCCTAGATTTTATGCTTATATGGTTTTATAGACTTGGGGCACTTAGCCGTGCAATTACAATCAATAGATATACTTTAATTCTAAAACTAGATATAATTCCCGAGATTTAATTAAAACATCCTCGCATAGGTAACCGATGCCGATTATCCCTAACCATTGTTGGTTCCTCCCTTTCGACAAATGTCGGTCTGGGTGACTAATGTCGGTTCCTCGTGTGATTGATGATGGTTACCGTATTTTCTAGCAAGTTTCCATCGCATGCTAAATCAAGTAATTGAGCTCCAAAATCAACAGAAAGAACACTTTGGATAAGGACAGTAAACAAAGTTATGATACTTATCTTATCGCTGGTCAAACTCCTCATCGGTTATGTTTTCCAAAAATTCCTTACTATTCCCTTATATCTCCGAGACTAATGTTACTGATTCTCGTAGATATTTCGCCTCTCTCGAAGAGAATTCATGTTCCTCTAGAGTGAAATTATGTACATCTTCATGGGATTGATGTAGTTCAGAGATAATTATGAATGTTTCGAACCAAGTCTCGTATATTCGGAACTAAATATGAAGGTTTCAAAAATAATTCTAAAGGTTTCAAAACTATCTTTGATTGTTCCAAAGACAATTGGTGATCACTTAATGGGTGATTAATAATATCCTCCACCTCCCGTACATGATCCTGCAATGTTATCATAGCCAAAGAAGACAAGTTTGATTTATTAGTAGCAGGATCATCAACCCATAATTGTTAATTATTATCATTAGAGATGGTTATATCACTTGATCTCGCAATCAATTAAGGCAACAATTGTAGCTAAGCATGGTCTTCCCAAAATGATGGGATAAACAAGTGTTTTAATTTTTGGTCGTAATATAAGGAAGTCCACTGGATACTCCCATGACTCCACCATGACTGCAACATCTTCAATGATCCTTTATGGTTTTGCTACTAACTGATCTTCCATCTGCAATATGGTGCTAGTAGGTTGTATACCTCTCAATGGTAATATTTCCAAAGTTCCTACTATCATAACATTTATAGCTGCTCCCAAATCAACCAAAACATTATGGAAATATTTTTTCACTATAGTGATAGAAATAACATGACTTCTAGAATCCCTATATTTAGGAAGTGAGAGTTTTCCTACTAATAAATCAACAAGTTTTCCATTTACCTTAATAGTCCTAGGGTACTGCTTCTTCCTTCCAGGTATTTTTAAGCATAAATTTTTATTAATTTGTTTAATTTAGGAATGTCCTTGATTTATTTTAATAATGGTATTTCAATATTTAATTTCCTCAAATCCCGCACTAGTTCAAATTCATTAAGTATTTACGGAAAAGGGGTTTTCTAGAATTTTTATCTGGTTGTTTCTCTTTTTCTTTTCCATCAACCTTAGGGATGACTGAACTAGGGGTTTCAATCTCATCGACATCTCATCTTACATCTCGTGACTCAACAAGTGGGCTATTAATTATTTTACCATATATAGTTTGAATATATTTATAGTCCATGACATTAAGATCAACTAGTTTTTCTTGCTTTGTTCCATAGACAAGAGTTGTTTGTTTGTTTTTGGGATTATCCACTAGTTGTGTTGGTATTTGTGTTTGAACCACATTTATAGTTTGTGAACATTGTGTTGGGTAACCCATGATAGCTTGTTGATGCTAGTTGAAATTTGTCTTCCATTGAGCATAATTATTGGGGTTCCACCTAGGTTGTGACCAAGCATAAGTGTTACCTTTGACTAGACCATGAATGTTGGTGTCCTTAAGCATACAAAGCTTGTCCTACCAAATCTTGGGATTCCATGTTGGGTTGATTGGGCCCAAGGGGTTTTCCCCCAATTTTGTGGTATTTTCTGAGTTGCCCATGACATCATTTAGGGGTTAGGAATAGATCTTGGTATGAACTTCCCCTAACTAGGTTATCTCTAGAAAAATTTTACTTCTTCGTAGTAGATGAAGTGTTGGTTTATTTAAGATAATTTTTATGAATGGAAGAAGAGAAAAATATTAAATTCATGTCTTCATAAATAATACATATTTCTATTTTATCCAGAGAGACAATCTCTTATCGAATGATTCTTTCGCATTTAGGACAATACATAGCTAATGGTTCAAGTATTAGCATTTTCTTTGACTTATAATCCATCCATGGTGGAAGTTAATTGAACTAGGATATCTGTTTTAAAATTTTCTAGTTCATCCATAAGTTTTTTCATGTCTGGATTTGTACCTTTCATAGTTTTTCCTTTCCTAGGTCCACCCCTTGTTCTTGAATAAATTCTACAAAGGTCTTTAATATCATTCATTCTCAATTGATTGACATTTCCACCTCCCATTAAATTAAGGGCTTCCCTAGATTCATCATCCAAAACTTTAAGAAAAATGGTTTTGCTTATCTCTTCTTGAAGTACAAATCCACACCTTTTACCTATGAAGAGGAATCTATCTAAATAATCTTCCAAATTTTCATCCTCTTCCTGTTTGATCCTAAAAATTATTCCTTCCTATTTCTCCCTCTACAATAGTCATGATATTTTTCCAAGAAGGTGGTTTCCATTTCCCCCCAAGAGGTAATGGAATTGGATGTTATTCCCATAAACCACTTCATCGCTACATCTTTCCAAATATATGGGAACAACTTGATTTTTTAATTATTTGTTTTATATTCATTAGTTTGACATAATACTTTAAATTCAAACAAAAATTGGTCAGGATCCTCAGATGACATTCCTCTAAATGTAGGAAAGTTTGCAAGTGATATATTCTTCATGGGTGTATCGTCATCCTCCAATTGAATTGGATAATTAAAATTCCTATTTGGTTATATTTCAGCTTCTGAGCCATATCTGCAATATATTTTGAATCTTTTTCCCAATCAACATGGTATGTGATCCACTTTAGAGAAGGTGAGAAGTTAGGAGTAGGAGGTTGACTTCTTAATTGAGAATAAAAACTTTCTCTAAATGGGTCTTGGGATATAATCCTTCTTCTAAAAGTTCCACCCCTTTTGGTGATTGATCCAAAAATTCCAAAGGCAGGATTTTTTCTCCCTATCTAACAGGAGAAAATGGTTCTTATAATTCTTTCTCAGCTTCCTTATTTGAACTAGAGAATACTAATAATTCTTGTTGAGATATTTTTGGGAGAAATATACCCTTTGAGTCTCTTGGTATACTTATAAATTTAATGATAACGTAGGGAAGATTTTTCAATTACCAGATCTGTGATTGATTTTCTTGTTGACACCTAATTAAATTTTTTTAACTAGTGTAAGTCCCAAACAACGGTGCCAAAAATGATGGGTGTCATTATTCCCTTCATTGAATCAACTCATGCTTGATGTCATATTCAAATCATGGGTGTGTCTGAAGCTATATGCAACAAGAGAAATCTCAGCAAACTAGTAATTGATTAGAGATATTTATTTTATTTTTTTTTAAGGGGGTTTAGGTTTCTTAAGATTTCCTAGCCAAATCCTTATTAAAGCTAAACTATAAGAAACTTTCTGAAATAAACACACATTTCTAAAATGAACAAATCTTGTAGAATTGAACACACTACTAGAAATAAAAACACTTTACATAATTAAACACACTTTGAAGATGTTGTTTAAAATGTTATTGAGGAAATAAGAACATATACAAGAACACTTGTAGGGACAATAGATAACTTATGTAACATATTTCAAATGAAGCATCAAAAGTACTTACAGATCTACTTAATAGGTTTATACAAACTTCTTGAAAATATAAATACAAATAAAATAAAATATCCTTTTTCTTGGAGGAGTGGGCTTTTAATACACCTTGAATCAAGAGTTAACAGTAGATCTTGCTACTCTCAAAATTAAATGGCTATCTTATTATTGAATTGTTTTGTCGACAAAAATTAAGTGTAGATATTCGATCTCTGTGTATATGTGTATATGTATGTATGTATGTATATATATATATATATATACACACAGGAGATCGAATATATACACTTAATTTTGGTAAGACAAAACAATTCAATAATAAGATAGCCATTTAATATATTATATATATATATATATATTCCCCATCTGAAGATGCATTTACAATTATGAGTGTTCAATAGTTTTCTACATATTCTAATGGAACCGAATAGTTTCCAAACTAGATATGAAATTTAGAAAACTAGCTAGACATACGAGATCTTTGGTATCACATATGTTTTTTGGAGCATGAAGAACCGGAAAATTATTGGTCTATTTTTTATTGGAAGGCCCCTTCTTTACTCCATAAACAAATTTTTATAGAATAAGGAGATTCCCATCGATTCCTAAACTTTGGGAAGTTTCCGAACTAAAGGAAACCTTCTAGAACTAACAACTAAATTTATGGAGCTAAATGATAAATTTCCATAGCTAAGTGATGAGTTCCAGAGCTAAGTGAAAGAGTTCTAGAGCTAAGCCGTACTTTGGCCATCTTCCTTAAAAAGGTGTTGGTTACTTCATACTTCACTTTTTTGACAAAATATGACATGTTTTCAAAAATTGAATTTCCATGCAATTTGTTAGGAATTATAGAGTTTTAGACATTTGAACTAAATCAAACAAAAGATGGAAAATTACTTCCTAACTTATTCTTAGATCAAATAAAATTTATGAAATGTAGACAAACTTGATTAAAAGGGGAGTAAAAAGAGAGCATTTATCGCACATTAATGAGACATATTTTAGCCTCATCAATCCCCGCATTATGATCACCACATAGGTGAGTTTTTCCCTTACATTCCTCCCCACCTTCGCACCAACTTAATGATTAGGTGAATTGATGCTTCTACCTACTCACCCGAGCCACCTTCCCAAACTTGACCATTTTCATCGACATTCAATCTCTCACCAACCGCCACTTCACCCACACCTTCCTCCATCAATGTGCTTGGAAGGGCTTTGGCTTTAATTTCTATGAATAAGGCTGCCATCTGTCATCCTATGCACCACTTGTAAGCATAAATATCACGGTGGTATTGAATTTTTTGAACCACCTTCTAGGAAGGTCCGAGTCAAACTCATTGAGGATGATAAACATTCCCCACCCCATTCACAAACTTCACCACCTTCACTTATAGAGTCTATGGATCCATAATCCATTCCTCCTAATTTGTTTTCTTTTTGAACACCATTTCTATGGGACCCCTAGCTTATCAAAGATATGGTGAGGCTCCCTCTTTTATTCCCCTCTTGTATCTTGACATGATTAATAACAATACACTTTCTATTAACATTTTCAATGTCAAGAAAATGAGTCTATTCTAACCTACCTTGGCGTGAAATATTCTTATATTCGTGGGTTGTTACCTTATGAGATACACAAAACATGTTGAATTAATTGACCATTTAAATCAATGTTCACACTTAGGATGACCCGCACACTCTAAAAATAGGCCATTGTTTAGATGTTTCGAACAAGAAGCTTTTACTTATTTCCTCCGAGATCATAGAAACACTTTTGCTAGGTCCTACATTGATATGCAGGGTATGGACCTAAACATTTTGGTCCACAATATTGTAACTATTCATGAGGCAAAACCCATGAAACAAAAGATGTGAAAATGCATCCTCGCATTTACCTTCTTGTCAAAGAAGAAATCCAATGTCTCCTTTCAGTTTCCTTCATCCTACCCATTGATTATCCTCAATGGATCTCTAACATTATTCCTGTCACAAAAGTGATAGCGTGAATCTGCATTTGCATGGATTTCTACGACCTTAACTTAGCTTGCCCCAAACACAACTTTCCTTTACCTAGTATTGACAAACTAGTTGATCTCACCACCAACCATGAGATGCTATCACTCATGGATGGTTTCTCGGGTTATAAAAAATATTACTTTCCCCATAAGATCAACATAAAACCTCCTTCATCACTCCTTGGGGGACCTTCTACTATCGTGTCATGCCCTTTGGAATTAAAAGTGCTGGTGCTACATAACAATGGGCCATGAATTATATATTTCATGAGATTATGCATCACATATTGGAAGATTACGTTGATGATATTCTTGCCAAATCCAAACATTGGGTTGACCACCTTTCTGATCCTTAAGGTCATCTTCAATCATCTCATCAATTAATGTGTTCACCTTTAACCTAAGAAATGTGTCTTTGTTGTTCTCTATAGGAAGATCCTTGGTTTTATTGTTTCTTTGTGTGGCATAAAATTTGATCCCACTAAAATGAAGGCTATTCTCAAGATTCCTCCACCTACTAACCTTCATCAACTTCGTAGTTTGCAGGGGAAAGTTACAATTTATTTATCATTTTATTTCTTATCTTTCCAACCACCACCATCCATTTCATCATCTCTCAAAAAGATGTTCAAGAGTGAACCTTCCGGGTTAGTGACCTCATCCTGAATGAAAATCAACATGTAACAAAAGTGGAAAAAATTGATTGGGGAGAATTTTGTCTTAATTGGCTTAGACCCTATATCATTACTCATACCTATGGATTAGATGCTTATCATTTATCTTCACTCGAAGGTAAACCAAAACGTGAACCCCTTAATGCCTTGCATATTTGACCGTTCACTGTTGATTCAAGTCCTATATCACTTTCTCGTCTATTAAACACACGTCCCTTGAGCACCGTTAACCTTCCACTTACCTATTTTAAGGATCAATGAATAAACAAGAATCATATGATTATCCATCACATTTCAACCTTATCTTAAATATGAACACCATGGATCTACTCACGGCATGATTCATATGGATACTTTTTGTCCTTTTTAGGATGGAATCTCATGGTCGTTCATCACTTAAAACATTTCTTTCATAGCTAACCCCTATGTGATAATGTTTTGTCTTCATAAGAGAAGCCTTACTTATCTATAGTCTTGTCCATGACCTAAAATTTCAAAAAATAATTCGAAAGTAATTTAAGGGATTTTCAAATTCAAACTTCTTGAGTCAAACTTCTTGCAAAAATATGACTCCCTCAAAAAGGAAATCTAATCTTTCTATCTTGCTGTTATAAATACACTGCTCCCTCGAAGGATAGCTATACAAAGCTAGCCATAATGTACATAGCCTATCACAAAAAGAATATTTTTACTTGCAAAATAAAATGAAATAAAATAGTCTGAAGATTCCGCTTCGATTAGCTTCACGAAGACCTCAAGGAGATACTCTACTCATCCCATATAGACTTCCCGCATTGATCAATCTATAAAAAAGTAAAAAAAAAAGATGACTTTTTCATCATGGACTTGCCTATTTTGATCTTGGGTCTCTTACCAAAGAGGCATGTTGTCTCACACTAGGTTATGCTAAACCAAATTCTTTCACCTCACTACCTTTCCTTTCTAATTTTATACCTACTAAAGGGATGTGCCACAAATGCAAAATTTCATGATCATGTGACCTTCTTCACCCTTAGAACAATCAATCATGCAACACCTTTAGGGTTTTATGTTCATACACCATCTTTGGTATGATAGACTCATAATGGTTCTTATCAATTAGGTGGTTTTTTGTCTCCTCTTACCATTCACCTCTTTTATTATTTATTGATCTTCCTTCACAGGACCAAACCTTCGACACCTACATTTTGAGAATTCCTCTTTAACCACAATCAACCATGTTTATTTAACCTAAATTCAACCATGCCTATGACCTAAAATCAACCATGTCTATCACCTAAAACTCAACCATGCCTAAATTACCTAAACTCAATCATACCTATTCAACCTAAACTCAACCATGCCTAAAATGACCTAGACTCAAAGAAAATGCCTAAATGACCTAGAATTAACCATGCCTAAATGACCTAGATTTAATCATGCCTAAAACCCATCGACCCATTCCTCTACCTCATCATATTATTCCCTAGCTTATGGGAGAACTACATCGGCCGAGGCCCCTTTTCATCGGGGCTATATAGGAAACACTCCAAGGGCATGGGGCCCTTAGAGGTTAGCTTGGCCACTCTTCCCCCTAACCAATTTCCCCCTTTATATTCACATTCTACCTTAGTGAGTTTTCCATTTTACACAAAACTGGGAAATTAAACAATCATAACAACATACATACCTACCATTTTCAAACATCACCATATCATACATCAATCATTTCACATTTCCATGATATCAAATATTTGGAAATTTACACCACAACATACATATACATCATCATTTATTTTCCATACTACCAATAACTTGGAAATTAAATAAAATGAAAAACATAACCAAACCATGCCTATACCTCGACTCCACCATGCCTATACCTGACTCCACCATGCCTATATGACCTTGATTCCACCATGCCTAACTCACCTAAACTCAACCATGCCTAAATGACCTAGACTCCACCATGTCTAAACCTAAATCCATCATGCCTAAATCACCTAAACCCAACCATGCCTATACCTGAATCCATCATGCCTAAATGACCTTGACTCCACCATGCCTATACCTGACTCCACCAAGATTATATACCGACTCCATTCCTAAATGACCTTGGCTCCATCATGCCTACAGGACCTTGATCGCCTAACTCAAACTCCACCTTGCCTCGACTCAAACATGCCTAAATGACCTAAAAATTAATCATGCCTACATGGCCTCAACTCAATCATGCATAATTTAGCTAGTTTCCATAATACACAATAAAAATGGAAATAAAAATGAGTACATCATCCATCTAGTCAACATCATCAACTATATAAATGGGAGAGTCTATGTATTAATATATATACATAGATATATAATAAATAGCAATATCTCAAAAAATATCATGTACAATCTCATGTCTTTGCACAATAAGTGGTATATATATATATATATATATATATATAAATAAAGATACACTATCCATATAGTGACCACTCACCCCCACCTAATGCCCTCCTATCCAGTCTCACTTGTCTCCTCCTCTTGGCCCTCTTTAGGCCTGGTCTCTGAGCACTCATAACCTCACCATGGCCCTATCTCTACGGTCGGAGACCCCCTGTGCTACGTAACTATGAGTCCTACATATCATCCACTCTTTGGATGCATGTTGGGTTCAGACTTGGCATATGATGGGACATACATACCAACAATTGTCAAATGATCATGATACTAGCGAACCTCATTTAGGGTATCCTGAACCTCTCCATCAACACAGCCTGGGGTGGTGTCATGGGTCTCACTGCAACCTATGAAATTTTCCCTGCTAATAATTTCCTTGGCCCCCATCCCGATGTTTGACCTCCTTCCTATTCCATAGGACTCTGTTATGGTGAAGGTTCTGTAATATGGGACCATTTCTCTGGGCCTGTGGGGGTACCTATGCTTTATAATATAGGCCTATAAGGCCACCACCTATTCATGTGCCATGGCCAATTAGCTCTGTAAACCAACCACTTGTGCCTTTAGGGTGGCCACTTGTCCTCCATCCACATCTCCACCCTATGTAGATGCTTGCACCTATACTATCTCGGGCTTGTAGGGCCGTAACCTGAGCCTGCAAAGTAGCTATTTGTGCCTTTAACCCTGTCAGATATCCCTATAACCCTATAATTTATGCCTGTAGGGTAGCCACCTAACCCTGTAATGTACCCCTTTACACTATGATAGTAGTTAAATCGGGGTGCATTGGCCTCATTGTGTCACCATAGTTGTGCCACAAACCACTGCCTCGTATCCATTAGTGAATCTCACGTTATTAATCCATCTATCTCATATTCACTCCTCTTACCCTGTAGGAACACTCAAACGTGGTGGAGACATGGGTCTCTCCACATAATTTGTATGGTATTGTGGGAATGGTGGGGGCATGTCCTGTCGTAGTCCAAATTGCCATCTCGACCTGTCCATGGGAATCATATCATTCTCCCTAAAGCATGCCGCCCCTTTATCCATCTTAGTAGATGAAGCTACTATAACTCCTGAGACATGCCTCTTTATTATTTATAATCAACATATGGCCTCCACATGATATCAACTACCGAAAGGACCTATAATTTTTGCCTATAGTATGACACATCATATGTGTCCCTCACCACCCTCGGCTGTCCACTAACTGGTACCCATCATTTTAACCCAAATATGAAATATCCACCCATGAACCAATCCTGTCATGGTAAACCAACTAGGTGCACAAAAACGATGTGCTCATATGGCCAATAGTGTAATAAATAGGTACAACACATACCAAATCTTCTCAATCTCCCATAGGCCCACGATTACCTATACAATTGAACTAGGAAAGTCGAGGCCAAAAATAGATGTATCTTCTCCTCTATCATATCCTCGTAACACCCCATTGGTGTTCATAGGAATCTCCCACCCTCGAATCGGCGAAAAAACCATCCCACCACCACCACCATCATCTCTAATAACCTAGTCTCCTATAGATAGGATACATACATATCTCCATAAGTGAGACTTGCATTGTGATGCCTCATCTTGCTCATTACCTCTTAAAATATTACCACTATCGGCTCCATCGATGCCTTAAACGAAATGGAATACACCGACTCCCTAACAATAGGAAGCCTTGGGATCCAATAAACATCTTCCAAGGTAACAATCATCTCACCCATCGGTAAGTAAAATGTATTAGTCACGAGTCCCATCTATCAATGAGAGTGACCATCAAGCTATGATCCCGGGATATAAGCCTATAACGTCGAGATCGCACTACATCTAACCTCGATCATGTGATCCCACTCCTCGTGGTCACACCGGGATGCATCTATACTAGTAGGGGTGGTACTCTATCCCTCATCCTTAGCTAATCTCTTACCTGCATCATCCAACATGACCTTGTCAAGACTTGACCAACTCAAATCACTAAAACCCACCACACAATACCCAACCACATTAATCATATCTACCCCCTTTACCTAATTCACCTACAAACCTATTGTCCCTTATCATCATTACCCACTATCTTAGTTCATTTCACCTACTTACCTATCCTAAATCATAAAAATAACATTTTACCCTCTTCCCTCTACATAAATCTTCACCTACCACTTCCTTTCCTATTTTACTTTCCTACCTAGCCCTTCTTTCACCTATTTAATCTAAATCGTGACTGAATTTGGTCACCTTGACAGATTATCGGTCCTCTTTACCGATGGCGAGTCACCTAGACCTTGACCAATGCTGACCAACACCCACTAACATTGACCAACCCATGACCAATGCCCACTAATGTTGCCCAACCCATGATCGACGTCGGTCTCTGTTTCAGCCTAAAACTTAAACCCATATCCCCATTATAAATAAATTCACAAAAGAAACCTAAATACTTACTCCCACCCAACAAAACCTATCCTAGATTCATTACCAACCCTATTTAAGCTGCATTATACCTTCCCCCTCCCCATTTCATTCATTTTTCACCACGATTTCACAAATTAACATTACACATAATTTTTAAGAAAACAATTTCAACCAAAATCTCTTTCAATAAAATAAAGGATTCGTATTGAATCCTACTTCATATCGGCACCTTTGTATCGATAGTGGCATGTTTGGCTACTATGTCGGTGGTCCACTCAAACCATCTCTCACTCTCTCCATGCCAAAATCAAATCTTCACCTCATAACCAATCTAATCGATCAAATCAATCTCATGGACCCACCAATCGAATGTCAATCACCCATTATGTGGTTCGCCAACTCAGCTAGACATCTTGAACTATCATTTTCCACACATCAACTTCTCCTCTATCATTTCCTAAAAGTGGAAAGGTTAAATTGAATCTATAAAAGTGGATTTTTTTGTTTTTAACCCGAAATTGACAATACCGAGCGTCGGTCATGTCGAGTCCTATTCAATCAACATTGGTTACACTATAATCTGGAATCGGTCACTGATATAACCATTTAACCTACCCTATGCCCATTTTTTCCTACAAACAATATTTCTCCAACAACGTTTGATGTTACCAACACCTATTACACCTTACCGGTAAGCCTACATTACTGTACATTTCCATAACTTTCGCATTTAGGGACATGCTATTTACCTATACCTCGGCCTTACTTGTGCCCCTGAACTACATACCCGACTTGAATCAAGTTTTGTGACATTTGAATTTGTGAACTCACTATACCTTATGATGTTGTTATCCATGTTGTTTATCTTGATGACCTTACCTTTTCTAATGATGTTATGTTTGTCCTAACCATACCTTTAGTGCCATGAAACAAAACCTATTACCCGCTCCTACACTAGACCTCATTGAGCTTCATGACCATATCCTATACCTTGCTTACCTAAAACACATGAACCTCGTTTGGATAAACCTATCACCCTTTTCACAATGTAGAGTTTGCAAGCTCTTCCACCTGGTATTGTATCACAATCTATATGTGTGCGTGTGTTCAATTTCCATTACCCATTACCCAATATGACCATTACCCATTACCCAAAATGACCATACCCTTACCTACTGACCCTCACTTTCATCAATCACCTATTTATCAAACCACTCCTCGACTACTTTTCCAACCTCATTGGTTTGTAGTTTGAGGGGGATCACCTTCAGCCCTACTTGGGGCAACCTAACCTCCGCTTATACCTGGGACATCGACTCCCTATTTTTTTTAGCATCGCTTACCAATACAAGCTACATGACAAAAAGGGGAAAATGTAGACACCAAATTTGGGTCACACTCCCCTTGGTCCCCTTTAATAAATTAATGTAATATATTTAATTAATCATGACCCCTTCATCCTATACTAATATTCATCCTCACATTATTAATTAATTTAATTAAGTTAATTTCACCCTCACATCTCCACCTCATCGTTACACCTCACAATGGACCCATTCCAGGGGAATTTAACTCACAAAGACTAAGTCATCACTCCCGGTCTTTGAGTGACCACTTAACCTAAGTAACTAAGACTTATTCCTAAAACCTAATTGGACCTCTTATATGACCTTCCTACATTCTCTCACGTGAATTCCACTTCCCTAAGTGGAATCAATTAAAATCATACCAAAAATACTAAAGATATGCCTATTTTTGGTAAACCTAGGCTTTCCCACCTTAACCGACGCTAATTATCCCTCAACCAATTTCGGTCACCTAACTACCATCAGTTACCTTATATACACTTTCACAACTCTTTACATAGTTGGTCATTTAGTTATTAGATCTTGATTGCATTCAAGCACAAATCTTCAAGCCCTCTTGCATAGAGACAACAAACACACACAACCCTAGTGTAATATAAGAAACCATTTTCCCTTCTAGATTTTTGGAATACTCACAGGATAACATAGGTCGTATTGCCACAACACTGGACTCAAGCACTTCTTCTTTGATCAAACATCAACCATTCCAACTCCCAAGATCTACAATACATCAAGTAAGTATTGTGATTCTAATCATTTTGCTTATTCCTTTTGTAGATATTTTTCTCCTTTTAGTAGTTTATTCCCTTTATTGCCTATACATGACCTTCTTCCTAATAACCCACTATTCAACCATTCCAAGCCTTGTCATCATTCCGAACCTCCTCTTTAGTATCCCGAGTCTTCTCAACCATATTACAACCCAAACCATACTACCTCTCTCTCGTGCCACCATAGAGATCCTAAAAAAACTTTTTTAATAATTTACCATCAAATTTTCCCTACCAATGTTGGTCACCTTAACCATCGTCGTCTCTCCTCTCTCTAAGCATCGCTACCCGAGAATGATATCGGGCACTCTTTTTTCGTTAACCTTCACCAAATTACCTCTAACATCACCTAAAATCCACCCATACCTTACCAGATACCTTTGTGACCTTACCTAATACCTTTGTGACCTGTCCTAACTAGAAACATACCTTTCCTGATGCTAGATTAGTTTAGATTTCAATAATTTGCTTAATCTAGTTTGTTGATAACGTTTTGAGATACCTAAATCAAAGTGTTAGCAATATGACCTTTATTTCTCGTATTTACTTTCATTGATTTGATAAAAACAAAGGATTAACAACCATTCAAGGAAGCATCACGCTTCCCGATCTAGCCTTATTAGGTAGTCCTTTTGATATTTAATATCATTTGGTGGTCTTACATTGTATCTAGAGGTAGTCCTTTTGAGATAAAAATGAGTTCTCAATAATCATCTTGGATAAATTCAGTAATGCGCGCATTCAACCTTCAACCTACATATCACAGGTATTTCTCCTTAACCTTTTACCTTATCTTTTTATCCCACAATATACTCGGTGAAACACTTTTATCCAACAACAAATCTAATTAATAAACTTTTGTTAATCAGCTCCCCTTTCTATCTAGATTAATTAATTATTTCTAATTATTTAAAACTCCTTTCTATCTAGATTAATTAATTATTTCTAATTAATTAAACTCCCCTTTCTATTTATATTAATTAATTAATTATAATTATTTAATACGCCTTTCTATCTAGGTTAATTCATTATTCTTAATTAATTAATTCTCTCTTCTATTTAATCAATAAATCATCATTTATTTAATTAAAATCCTCTCATAACATAAATCATACTAACTATTCCTCTAAAAATCTTTTATAATATTACACACCTATTAATTAATCACTTTGGTTAATTAATAAACCCCCTCAATTCCAATTAGTAACTAGAGGAAAACTAAACTCTCCTAAAGTAAACTCAAACCATGTTTATCCATAACTAACCTATCTTTACTATTATCCCACATATAATAGGATGTAAAGCTTCTTCAAACCATTGGGTTATAAAATTAACCCTCCTCTAACCTTTCTAATTACACCTAAATGAGCATAGAGCCTATACTATAGCCATTTTATCATCTTAGAGAATTCTTCCATTAGAGGAGCTAGCTATCTTCATTTCTTGCATTCATCCATCTAAGTTTTGAAGTCATATGGAGATATGTCAAATGGTCTTGTAGCCATGGATTGACAAGAATCCATTCTTGAAAACCTTGGGATTCAAGCATATAATCAACCCTTTTGATTGCTAAGGATATAAATAGGTTCATTTCATTAGCATTCAATTAGAGATAGAGGTTAATTTGTTTAGCATGTTAGTTTGAATCTTCATTTCATGTTCTAATGCAAATATGTTAATAGATTAGCTTTTCTTAAGCTCTAAGCATGATGATATATTGATCTAGTTAGCATTGTATTGAAGCTATTAGGTGTTAGCTTTGATTTCCTTTGCATTTTTAACTAATTCATATACACATTAAGCCTCCATTCTTCCTTAGTACTTAGTCAATTTTCCTGATCAATATTACCCCATACTAGGGATATTGTCCATCCTTGGAAATATGTTAACCAAAGAATTCCTTGAATGAATTAATGAATAAAGAATAAGAATGTGGGATTGCACCCCAAGAATCAAAAGAATTATGTTTTACGTCCGTTAATACCTCAGGCCTTTTTGGGTGGAAGGATCCCTAGAAATTCCTTATCCAAAATATTCTCCAACTTGATCCATCTTTCCAACTCCTTTGTCTCCTTGATTAGCACACGAAATTTACGATGGAAGGTACTTCTACAAGAGTTAATTCATAATAATTTACCTTGAGCTCTTTGATCATTTTTCAATATGCACTGACCACATCATCTAGTGCATCCATCCTTCACATGAACAAGGGAAAGAGTTATTTCAGCTAGTCTCTTAGTGTGGCCTTTACGGATGTTATCAATTTTCTCTTCTTCTCGACTTCCACTAATAAATTCTCCCACTCGACCCCGTTATTCCTCATTTTTTCCCGAATCTATTTCAAATTTTCCTCATCATTAGTGGCATGCATATTCACAACCTATTCAAAATATTGGTAGTTGTCAAAGACAAACTCTACCCTTCATGCAGCCTCATTAGCCTCTACAAATGCTAGTGCCTCATACTTTGGGAAAAATGTGTCTCTACTTGTTCCTTGTTAGCCTTCTTGTTTAAGGCTATCTCCTCGGTTGTCACCATGTTCCCTTCCTCTTCTCATACAAGAGCATCCATTCAAAGTCCTCCAAATAGTTTAATGGTGAGTCATATTCATCCTTGGCATGTTTAACCGAAGATCGTGTATGCGAAGTGGTAATATTTACAATGCACTCTTCTTTCTTATATGCCACACATGTTAAACCCTTTTCATCTCTTAGCTCCTGTTTAAACTCCCCAATATTCTGATCCTTCTCCAAATATTCCTCACACATTCTCTAGATGGTGACATCATTATCAAAAATACTCACCCCAACCTCTAATGTTGATTTTTTCATTGCATTACATGCTTATTTGTCATGAAAATCTATGAGTCAATCACTCGAAAGGCTTATCTTGACGTAGATTTAAGATGAGTCTCGAGATAGTGATTTTATGCTTATCTTGAACTCTGAATCTTTTATGTGTGAATAATAAGCCCAAGAAATCATCTTCTTGGTGTGTAGGAGGGATTCATTTTTATTGAATAATGACCAATATAAGAGATCTTCTATGGCCATTGAGATTTGATGCCATTCCTAAAGGACCTTTGCAAGATCATCATTATATTTTAATAGAGGGCCTTGTGGGACTTGCCTTCATTTTCTCCTCTTTCCTTTGCACCCCTTTGGCACCTCCCTGCATAATAGAGAGAATATGTCTACCCTATTTTCCCAATCCCGTATCTTTTCCAACAACGATGTTCTTATCTTTCTCTTCCTCCTCCTCACACTTAGTGTCACACTCTTATTTAAGCTCCCATTATCTACCTACTTCATCACTCTCCTCTTCATCGGTGTCATCCACATTATAAATTATTGGAGAATATCGTGGCACCTCTTCTTGATCAGGACTTCTACAAGTATGTCTCTTCACTCAAAACCACCATGGGATTCTTCTTCACTGGGGTCTTCTTCTCTACACTTGGCTTCTTTGGTAACTTCTTGTTCACTCTAGAAGTACTCATGCCTTGGCCTACCACCCCGTGCTCTTGTTGTTTATTTTCCTCACACTTTTCTTGAGGCAAGATCCTCTTCTTATTATGCCTCTTATTCATCATCCTCTTATTATTCTTCCGATGGGGAGGGGTCTCTTCGTGTGCTCTTTTTGTGCCCACTGATTTTTTTCCTTTGGGGATTTTAGGGAGATTTAGTTCGAACCATCAATATGATTCTCATCTTTTACTCTGGGTCTTAAGAAAATGTATACTCTTGTCATTTACTTCCCTACCAAAAGAGTATCAGGAGTGATATTTATATTTTTAGACTCCGTTGTTTCCACATATTATGACTTTGAGGGATATTAAAATTTGGTGCACATTGTGTGACCATTAGGATCTACCTTATCTCGCATCACACTTTAATTCTCGCGCATAAAAAATTATATTTAGTGATGTTTGCATGTATTTAGTAGTGAATGTGAAGGGTAGCTTGCACCATGGGCTCTTATCCCCAATCTTCATATAAAATCTCCCCAAAAATAATGTTGATATACTACAAATTATGAATTTCCTTCCAAGACCGAGGAAGCACCCTTAGTACACACCATTGTACTTTAATGCTTCACGCATCTGCCTATACCACTTATCTACTCAGAGTTTATAGGAATTATTGATGCCTCCATCATAGGTATATTGTGTGAACCTCTACACTCGGAGGTTTATTCTCCATTGATTATTTCCATACTTTATCATTTTTCCCATCCAACACCTCTATCTCGTAGAATAAAATCAAAAGAAGGATGACAACCCAAGTTATATTTTTTCCTTTCACAACTTGCACATGCACTTTGTCAATAATTTCTTCAAAAATGAATTGCACAATATTGTATGAAGTATTCTACACTATTTTAAGCCAATTTCGTTTATCTACGTCCACCAATCTAATGCACCCAACTTGTAGTTGACGAGGCATGTGACATCTTGTGCCTTGGTCAATGATATTTACAATGTCCATCACGCGGCCTGCCCTATGATATTTGAAAGCAATGGTAGTGGCCTCTACCACTACATCATCCTCTAAGTCAGGTTCTATCTCAAGAACTAAACTACACAAACCAATTACTCTCCAAATTAACTACGCAGTGATGCGCACTCTCCTTCTCGCAAAGTAAAAATAGTCCTCATGGATTCATGACATTAACCTTTGATATAAGCACTCGGGTTTTCCAAAGAAGGGAATTTCGTATAACTAGAGAACTCCCATGCTCTCCAAATCCTTTTGCACTTTTTCATCATAGACCATATTTCCATCCTCTATTCTTTGGTCCATTTTCTTCATTATATCCCTAATTTTCTTAGCTTCATACTACTCCTACTGATGGTTGTAATCGCTTATCTTGCACTTAGTTAAGTGTGAATCCCATAGTTGTCCTATAATCACATCGTCAGGGTACTACATCTCTGAAAACCATTCCTCCGGCACATCCTCCACTTCAGGCTTCATGTTCTTGCCTTTTCCTTTTCCTTTTCCCTTGGGTGATATTGTGGTTACTTTCTTCAGTGCCATTTTCTCAACTACACGACTACGTACTTTCCATATTTACAATAAATTCATGCCTTGGTAGTCTTGAATAACAATACCTCTCAAGTTCCCTATGCCAATCATTCAATCCTTCCTTCCTTGATTTAATTATTTGTTACCCTAAATAAATTATGTGCCCTAGCTTAGCTTTCTATGATCGCATGCCCTAATTTTAATTTTGTGCACTTGTGCTTCAAGAAACCAAAACTATGTGAAATTAAAACCCTCGAATATATACCTCCATGCCTCCCATGCTTTGATTTTTTGAAGGAGATCCCAAACAAGGCCATGTGCTATCTTGATGTACCCTTAGCTCAGCCTACCTTCTCATGTTCATACTCATCCCATAGGTCTCTAGCATGTATGTTCAAGACCTCATTATATCCTTAGTTACCAAGGTGATAGTTCATACTTATATGAGAGGTATTACATGGTATTTTCTCTTGTCTAATTCAATACCTAACAATCTCATGTTTTGATCATCTCGTTATAAATTCCTAAAATTTCTCTTATTCTTAGCATCATGAATTATCTCCTGGATGAATAAAATATTTTACCTTCATACCATGTAATCTTGAAGAATTTCCACCAAATTTTTTTGAGGAATACTATATTTTTAGTTCCCAACCTTTGTTTTATATATGATCTACATGCTCCTCATTCATATCATGTCACACAAGATAAGAATCCACTAGTGGGATTTATCCCACAAAAAAGTTGGACAAGATACAATCTTACTTGTACAATATGAAGAATATAGTACAATGTGGAAGGCTTGGAGTTTAGCTTACACCTTTGTTCTTGAGTTATGAAAATTGAAATAATTTAGTGAATTCAAATATTGTTACTCGTACCTTCCTCTTCATTGGAATTTGGTTGATGCATGCATTGGTGAAGTCTATTGTTATGTTCACCTTGTCCTAATCTTTGTATACCTATGTCCCTTATGACCTTCAACACCATACAATAACGTGTATATGCCTTTAATATTCACATAATCATAACATGGGAGTTTTTTCCCTTGGAGTTTGACCTTTGTCTTGAATAGGTGGACTCATAATTAGAATAGATAAGCATTATTGATTTTGGATCAGATTTGCAGGTAAAACACACAGAATAATTTATTAATTTTCTATATTAATTCACACACTCATTTAGTGAAATACATAAGGCTATTATATAGTCATAATAACAAAAATCAACCTCTAGAAAATAGGAAGGAGTTACTGATAATTAACCTTAGGAATGTTATTCACGGGTATAACAAACTCTATGAATAATATATTGTTGAAACAATATATTATAACAAAATACTTTCAAACCTAATATTTAATATATAACAATATTAAATATTAGCTAACAAACTATAATGTAAACATTAATATTTAATTTCCTAACATTCCCCCTTAATGTTTACATGGAAGAAAAACATCCACACTCTCAAGCTGCGGTATGCTTACCCCTATGGCATGTCCAACTCTATGACTCATGACCTTGATCAAAAATAAAGGATCTCTCCTTCCATGGTTTTAAACAGGCTTACCACAAACCTTGACGCAACAGAACCTCATCAAGTCGACCTCGTGTGGTTTTCGGATCCTCCCACAAACCCTTTCAAGATCCATGAACTCACTTACTCGTGTTATTGTTCATCACTATGCTTATACATCAGGGAATTATGTAGGAAACATAACTGACATATTACAAAACCACACAATAGAAGAAATACTGAAAAAATTTCACATTACTTCCTATAAGAATCGTAATGTTCTTAATCGTAGTCTCTGTCATTGATCACTGCCACTCGATCTCGAACAACATAGAAAACTACCACTGCCACTGGAAGCTTTCCTTGACTAATTCATTTTGGGTACAGAATGGGAATGGAACATTGGTATGTATTCCCCCCCACAATGTGAAATTCCACTCAAATAGATACTGAGAAGCAAAATGCATCGAAGAACATACTCCTGAATGGATCTTGCTAGTTAGGTCTTCTGCGCACATGGTCACTAATGCTCATCGAACGTATTCTCCTAGCTGACCATCTTCCAATAAAGTACGGCAGTCATGAGGATCAGCGCGGTCATCTCGTGCTCCAACACAACTTTCTTTCCAACATCCATCAAATACCAAACAAAACAGGAACTCTGAAAAAGAATCACACCAAGCTGAAATTCACACCACACAACTGAATCTGGAACACTGCAAAACTCAAAAACAAGTACTCACACTGCACACCTGTGCCACCAAATCATTCTGTGCGGCCCGTCGTTGGTGACTGACGAGAGGTCGTTGTTCGACCTCCTTCCTCCGATGCCTCCTTCCTCCATCTTCATGCTGCTAGTTCAGTTGGATGTGATCACGAAGCTCAAAATACCTTCAATAATTTGGACGTCGCGTACAAGCGAAAATGCATCCAATTATTGAATTTTTTTTTAACAACTTTTGATGAGGACACTACAATAGAAATTGACTTGGACTTAATGAAAAAATATATTCCATTAAATGACCTTTTATTTTGATGGACATATATGACACATTATAAAATAACCAAAAATATTCGACTATGACACTTTACAAACATAGAGTGACAATTAAATAAAAGACAAATTACATATGGTGGATATACACGAACTATAAAAAACATAAGCTACATAATTAAATAAAGAAAAACTTGAACTTTTAGATGAAACCTATAAAATAAAATTTAAAAATAACTGACCAACATTTACTTTACAACCGAACTTAAAACACCACTGAACAGACTTACACGACTTGGTGGTTTCGTTGGTATTAAAGACTCTTTAAACATTTGTAGACCGACCTCTTTTGTATTATTATGATTTCCTAGAGAGAAACCAATGTATTGATGGTGGTAATAGATGCACGGTTTAAACTTTTCACGGCAGCACAATCAACTTTAAGGAAGGGCAAGATAGCTTGTTGGAGATCCGCAGAGCCAAGTTGACACCAACCCAAAGAACTCGCTGAGTATTATGGAATGCTATGTGCCCAGCCCACTGAGAGGAAGTGCATATCCGTTGGTGCAAATGTGGAGTAGAAGGGCTCTTTACAGCAATGCAAGTATAGATTGAATCGACAGATCCGTATGCATGGTATACAATACACGGAGCTCGACAGATAGTAGATCTAATCAGCTGTAGAAATATATAGTTGACTGGAATATGTTTCAAACCTTCCAACGTGGCACTGAGAAGATGTAATTTGACAAGAGTGTAAAACAACACAAGAAACTACAGATCGCGGTGAATATCGATGCAAAACCACAGTACAAGTACAAATTGAAATCCACAACTGAGTCTCTTGAAAACATCTCAAAGGCGAGATCAAAAGCATCGATCCAATGATGCACAAGAGAACTATTTTTCTGTTGACGTCTCCTCTTCACGGAATTCTTCTGGTTAATTATTCTGGTAAAGCTGCGCACTTCCACAAAAACTAATAACAAATAATCAATCCTACACTCAGAAGGAATATATCAGGCTTTCATGAATTGGGGCAGTAAGAAAATAGGCGGTGCCCCTATTTCTCTCTAATTCTCCATCAGAGGTATGATAGAGGTCGCTCTGATACCAAATATTGATTTTGGATCAGATTTGCATAGGTAAAACACACAAAATAATTTATTAATTTTCTATATTAATTCACACACTCATTTAGTGCAATACATAAGGCTATTATATAGCCATAATAACAACAAATCAACCTCCTAGAAAATAGGAAGGAGTTACAATAATTAACCTGGAATGTTATTCATGGGTATAACAAACTCTATGAATAATATATTGTTGAAACAATATATTATAACAAAATACTTTCAAACCTAATATTTAATAAATAACAATATTAAATATTAGCTAACAAACTATAATGTAAAGATTAATATTTAATTTCCTAACAAGTATTACAATGATGTTTCCATCACCTTTCATTCTACTTATACTCTTTGTACTACCATGCATCCAAGATCATACTGCTCCTGGTAACATACTACTTAGATTCTTGGTCCTAAGCCTTAGACACCAATGTAGTCATACTAAACCTGGGGCTTATGAGAAGATTCATGCAAGTTTTATCAGATTATAGGCATCATTTTAGATATCCGGACTTGCCATGAGTGGCCAACCATTGATCCTTCCATCTAGTACTTAGTACTACGATTATGACTCCTTGTAGCTCTTCACACACACATATCTGATAAAAAAAATGACAATAAAGAATTATTTATGCACATGAATATGAGTTTTAGATGTATTCTAACAAGTGTTAGATGTTCTTATGTTTTCAAGACCTGGTTCTATACAAAAATTTTGTAACTCACCCTTTTCATAGCTTCAAAGTGACCTAGTTAGGTATGATACTATGTTCAATAAGTTCATTTTCTTAGATAATAGTAATTATTTCATGGAGTCCCTCTAAATGTGACTCAAACACCTTGGTTACACTTCCCTTGATCACTCAACAAAACAAAAAATCATGATCATAAAGAATTTGTAAGAAATCTATCATGTATACTCAATTCTCTGTTCACTGTTACAACCCCTTTCTTAGTCCAGAATATTGTCATGAATAAGTTTTGAAGGACAACTCTATTCACCTTCAACTTTAGAGGTCTTCTTATACACAGGAGGACAAAACTTTTACCAAAAATTCATGTAATTCCATTGGGGGAGTACAAAGTTATTGGATTCCCTAGATATGGCTCGAGAGCAAAGATTTAGCTATAAATTCCATGATGTGCATATTAAAGAATCTAGAAAAGTATATTGGGACTCCTTATCACATGGGAAAAAACTTTATATTAATAGTCAACATAAAAGATTAAGATTTAGTAGATTGAGGGTTTGAAATTCCCTGCCTGCTTAAGATTCACAGTGCTCATCAACAGGATCACACATAATTTATCTCTTGAACTCATCAAATTGGCATGCATGCATAATTTAAACTCATAAATCATTCATTCAAATAATAATAAAGGTCTAGACACCATCAATGCATCCATAATATTCACATTTGTCCTATTATAGCTTGAAAATACAAGTTCTTCATACATCATTCGTGGAGTTTTACATTCCTTCACTCCTCTCTCTGTCCTTTTCAAGATGAAATTCCATCTTCTATCCTTTTTCCACACTCATCCTTGACCTCTAACTTAGATCCACATTTTATTAGCCAATAATTTTATTATCACTTAGCCTCTTTTTGACCAAATGTGCATGATTTATGGGATATCCATTCCTTCTTTGCTTGAGAATAGGAACTAGTACATTATTTTGGCCCTGAAGAAAACTATTGAAACTAACCATAGAATATTTCAACCTCTATCAACGTGGAGGTGACAACTCATACTTACCTAAGACTCAACAAACCCATTTTTCACTCTTACATCATAGTAGAATTCCTTACAACTCACATTTCCAAATTAGGAACTTAGAGGGGAGACTAAAAAAACCCTAGTATATTTTTATATGCCTTTTAAGTATTATCCAACATTATTCTCTCAAAACATCATGAAGGATTCTCCCGCATCATATCTCATTTTGGTTTTCTTCAATTTTTCTTGGCTTTTTGTAATTTTTTAGAAATTCACACTTAATCACTCTTCAAATGCTCAAAATATTCGTAAGTTAAGGTAAAAATGAACTCATTGGTGGTCCTTTTATATATTTCTTAAATTTTATCACATTTATTTCTCCTCACCTACAACTATACTAAAACTTTAAATAAGTTTTTACTTTTTCCATGATTTTTTCTACTTCCTTCCGCACATGACAGTCATAACCTTTTAGCGTGCCACTACTTCCTAGGGTGCGGTCATCCTTGCTCACACTCCTTTGCACCGCAACCCATCTTCCTCGTGACATATACCAAGTATTATGTCATGTTGTTTCCTTCCTTATGTTACACCTTATTTACGACCTATTTTCTCACTTGGCTTCCCAATCCAAGAAATTATCCTTCAAGAACATTTGAATAAACTCCAAAGAAAGTACCATCATCCAATATTTCATGATCACACAGTTACACATCCTTATATTCCACACTAAAGGTATGCACGATCCTCTGTGCATCAAATGAATAAGTGGTAATCAACTCCTACATGTGAACACACTTTTTACAACAAAACAAGAAAAGAAAAAATAAAACTCGAAAAAAGAAATCTAATCTAAGTTGAATTATTTCCTTCCTATAAACACAAATAAGATTATTTATAGTAGGGATTCAACCCACTCCCATTGAAGTAACTAGGCACCATGGTGCCATCTAGTGCTTACTGATTGACATATGCATGATTCTAGTATCTTGGTTACTACAAAGAGTCCCAACTAGTGAAATTTCAACTTCCACTGAGTGGCATGCAAACTTGGAGTGATATAGGAGTACCATTTTCCAAGTGAAAAGACTTGTCCTTCATTTCCTGTCATGTCGAGCCTTCTTTCATCCCTTTTCTATCTTCTCGGCTCCAAAGCACAATAACATGCTTTGCTCATCTAATTGCATAAACTTATGAATGCACTCTTCCACAACATTTTGATTAGCCAATCCTCCCATTCATCTAATACATAGGGATGGTAACATAAATTCCACATGTATTACATCCTACACACCAAACACCAACTAAAAGGGTGTGGCCTTATTCAACCATCTATAAGTTGTTCTTTATTCCCAAAGAACAATTGATACCTTTTCATCTGAATCCTTTCTTCCAACATCACATATCTTCATTAATATATGCCCTAAGAGCTTGTTGAAAGCTTCAGCAGTCCCATTTTCTTGAGGGTGATAAGAAATAGTCTTATGATGTGCCACCATAAACTCTTGTGATAAAATCCTAATACTCTCATTTAAAAAATGAGTTCCTCTATCACTTGTAAAACTCAAAAGGCATCCATACATGCTGATAATATTCTCCTATAGGAACTATACTGAGATGAAAATTTACATGCAATATTCAACTACACTCGACCCCCGAGGTCATGCTAGAGTAGACGATGTTAAATGTGTGTGGCTAACTATAGAAGGATCGGTGACTAAGATCGGTAGAGTTATATCTCGGTAGATGAGTTGGTAAAGGGGAGATTTAGAGGCTATGAACGGGTAGCATAAATTCCCTATGGTTTGCTTGCCTAACTTGGATCTAAGTGTTGATCTAGTTTGAAGTGCCCAAATTAATTAAGATGAAATCAATAATCTATGATACTACTAAAAATAAACTAATCTAAACAAAAAACATAACTAAAATATTACAATCACAAACAACAATTTGCTTCTATTCTAAATAATTAAAATATTTCTACACTAAAACTAAACAAGAAAAATAACCCGGTGTGGTTATTCACTGTGTTGAGTGTATTGAAACTAAACTAACTTAAAAGAAGAACTTTTCCAAATGATCTATGATATGTAGACAACATCCTACAAATATTCTCTCCTTCAGATCCACAAGGATGGGAAGAAGAGGATATGTCATCGGGAGATGCTATTAATGATTTAAACCCTCTTGGAAATTAACTAATTACTTATAAATGAAAGGAAATTGATTTATACTCTATTTGATATGATGTAACAACAATAAACTGTAAGAATGAAGGAAATAAAACAACAAATCCAACATGGAATTCATATAATAGAGGTAAATCTAGTTCCCATTTTTTCCTTTCTATCTTTGAGTGTTTATATGAGTCCAAGGGATTGAGAATGCAAGAAAAACAGAAGAGGATGAAACTTAAGAAATGGAAGGTTAAAGGTAGTCTTAATACAATGCAAGTAGAAGAGAGATAGCACAAAATAGTAGAGCTTGGCTATGCAATTCCTAGCAAGATCGTAAAGAGCAATACGGTGCAAGATACACAAAATTCTCGAGCCCTTTTCTTGAATACAAGCATGAAATATACAAGAATTGGGGCTGGGATATGCCTTCATGCACAAGCCAAGAAGAGGAATTTAAAACTAAATAAATCTATTTAAAAATAGAAGAGGGAAGGAAGACTAAGCCATCAAGACTATTTTTAAGCAATTTGGTCTCACAAACGCACCCTAAAAGTTGAGTTAGTGAAGCGTCGTGTGTCAAAACATGCGGGAAGAGTTTTGGAAAAAGAATTCATGACCACCTCCCTACACAGGAGGCACTCCTAGGACCTCTATGCTTCTTGGGAGGTGGTCCTAACACTAAAGACCAAAACATACATAGAATGAAGTAGGAAACGAAAGAAAGTGTGGAAAAGATAAGTAAGGATTGTTTCAACCGATTCTTAGATCTTTTCTTTGAAGCATTAATAAAACAGATAGGGTAGCAGGCGTAGGAGGAATACCTATTCGGATGTCGGTTGATGTGTTATTGCATGTGTATGACTTTTGAATCCACATCTAATCGTGAGAGCTTCCTTTTGGCTAGGAGGAACTACCTGTAATGCAAACAAGACCACCAGAAGGAATTAAACATTATGGGCGGTGAACGTTCTAGTGTATGCTAGATCCGGGAAGTGTGATACTTCTAGATGGTTGTCATCCACTATTTTAAATAATTTAATGCTATAAAAAAGTAAACCCTATTGTAGTTTGAAATGATTTAGGTATCTCAGTTAAAAACACAATAATAAATAGATCTAATCTAACAGATAAGCTAGAATAGAATCCATAGGTAAAATTGTTGGTTTTAGGTCCTACAGGGTTTTAACGGAGGTCTCAAGTAGATTCGCAGTGAATGAGGGTAAGATAAAATTTGGTGGGTAGGTCTCTGTTCTAGGCTATGTGTGAAAATAAAGAGACCGGTGTTGGTCGGGGGTGGTGATGGTGGTTAGGTGTAATCTGCAGTGCTTGGTTACTATGAGATCTAGAAATGTCACAGAATAAGCTGTGGTCTCCTTTGTGATTGTAAAAATGACTTTATTTGGTCGAGGTAAAATATTGGGTTACTGGAGTAGGTTTTGGCAAGGTTTTAATGAGTTTATGGAGGTGAAAGCATTGGAGAAGGTCAATAGGGGCAAGATAAACAATGGATGATAGAATGATGAAGAAATGAAATAAAATAGGAAAGTATGATGTTATCCTTACTTGGATTCCATTCCTGAATGCTTGCGTGTGAGGGATCGGGGTGCTGATGAGGGGTTTGAAGGTTGCAAGTGATCACCATCTGAAAGAAATCTTCTTCATGGGCTGCATGTACACTCCTCTTTGCTTAGATAGATTAGATCATGATAGGGATGTCTATGTAGGAGAAGATGCTCAATCTCCTTCCTTGCATGCGGGTTTTCACTAGAATTTTCTCTCTGAAGATGCATTATCTCTTTGAGATTTGTTCCTACTCATCACCCTTCTCTCAATGTTTTCCAACTTGCTTCCAACCTTGAGAATAAGGTTGTTTTGGGGTTAAAAGGGTAACCGACGGTGGTCCGTCTTAACCGGCGATGATTAGGGGTAACCGACATCGGTCAAGGCAGGATTTCCTAGGTTTACTAAACTATGGAGATCCTCCTGATTTCCTTGGATCTCATGTCATTATCCCATGGATTAGACTAGCATATTCTTGTGAGCATGTGGGGATGTGGTTAGAGGAAATGTAGGCATTGATTTTTAGGTTTTGGGTAAGTCTTAGTTAGTTATAGCAACTTGCTAAGAATAGGTCTTAGGTTGAGTTGGCTTGGTGAGGTGTCTAAGTGAACTGTATGTGTGGATATTATTTAAATAATATATTTAAATAATAAATATAGTGAGGATAATGAATTAATTTAATTAAATTAATTAAATTAATATTAGTGGGGTGAAGAGGGTCATGGTTAGGTAAATGTAAAAAAAGGGTGCCTATTAGTCGAGGTACGAAAGGGGAGTGTGACCTAATTTTAGTGTCTACACTTTTCCCCTTTTTGTTACATAGCTTGTATTGGTAAGCAACTCTAACAAAAATAAGATGTGGTTGCCCCATGTGTGGGTGAAGGTGATCCCCCTCAAACCAGGAACTAACGAGGCAGCACGCTGAAGTGGTGAGTGGTTTGATAAATGGAAAATGTGGGGAAAAGGTAAGGTGGGTAACAGGGGAAAAGGGTGAAAGTTATACTCGAGACAAGCTAGGGTAATGGGTTAGGGTCAAAGGTAGCAAAAATCAGACACATGCACATGTATAAACTGCAGCACGCTACCGGGTTGAAGAGCAAGCAAACTCTACATCATCTAAGGTTGATAGGTTTATCCAAACAAGGTTGAAGTGAATCCGACATCCAAGGTATATGATATGGTCAGGAAACACAACGTAGGTTAGGCAGGAACGTTTAGGTATGTTCAAAGTACACCAAAGGTAGGGTCAGAGATAAATGACCAAGGTAATAGGCTAGGTAAGGTCATTAGGTCAATCAACCTAGGTAATAGTTCCGCAATGTATAACGAACACATGAGGTCAAAGGTCACTAACGATGGTCCAGGTCCAAATGTCTAGGTGACGGCATGGGTAAGGCCAAGGTATGGGTAAAATAACGAGTCCCCAAAGGAGGAAAAGAGTAAGAAGACAAGTGAGGAGGTCTTGAAAGGTAAGGTAAATAGGTTAGGTACATATGGGGTGGGGTAAAGGATAAGGGTAAAGGGTGGGGTAAAAGATCAAAGTAAGGGAAATGTGCGAGTGAAGGTGACCGATTCTGGTCATGGATAACCGACAATGGTTAGGTAGGGCTGACGGTGATGCCGGTCATTGGTTTATGGATTGTGTTAGATGAGATATGGATTTTTAATTTAATGTGGATTGAAATTAGGTGAGTTAGGCATGATGGAGTTAGGTTGGTTTAGGCATGGTTGAGTCAAGGTTGTTTAGGCATGGATCGAGGAAAACTATAGGCATGGTTGAGTCATGTTATAGGCATGGTTGAGTCGGGTTGGTTTAGGCATGGATCGAGTTAGGTTATAGACATGGTTGAGTCGAAAGTAGGTTTAGTTATGATTCATTATTTTGGTGATGAATGATACTATAGGTCATATGTGAGATATGGTATGATCTATGCATAGTGATGATAGAGAGATGGTAGGTGTAATAAATGTATCTTTGTGGTAAGCAACTTGTTATGTATGTGCCTTAATTTCCAATATTATTATAAAAGGGTAACTAAGTGAAATGTGATGTAAATGGTGAGTTAGGCATGGTTGATGAATTGTTGAGGGTATAGGATGTCCGAGCTAACCTCCAAGGGCCCCGTGCCCTCGGATTGCTGCCTACATGGTCCCAATGAAAAGGGACCTCAGGTGATGCAATTCTCATAGGAGCTAGGGAAGAATATGAAAATGAGTTCGTAGGTTTTTGGGCATGTTGTGGGTTTAGGTTTAATAGGTGTATCTAGATTATAGGTAAATTGTTGTAGGTGAAGGAGATTATGGTGAAAGGGGAGGATTACCTAAAAGGTAAGCATCGAGGAGAAAGTCATGTATAAGGTAATCAAAACGTAAACAAAGATGGTTAAAAGATAAGAGGGGGCAATAAAGCCACCTAATTGGGTAGGACCATACCGAGTAGATCATACCTTGGAGGGTGTGATGAACATAAGACCCAAAAGGCATTACACGATTAACTATTCTACGATGAAGGTAGTCACATGATCCCCAAATGTCTAAATTCCAAGATTTCACTCGAGGAAATTGCGAAAATGAGGGTGGAAGTTGGTAAGGAGGGTGAAAGGTAGTTAATTTTATATGTTTTGAGTGACAAGGCTTTTGGGCAAGGGGTCATAGGTCTAATGGGCAAGTCTATTACTAAAAGTTTTTTTTTTTGGTTTGATAGACTTATCGATGTGGGAAGTCTATATGGGATAAATAATATGGTACTCCTTGAGGTCTTCATGAAGTTGATTGATGTGGGAAGATTTGGTTTCTCTCTGTTTTTTTGAAGCTTTACATAGTTGTCCTTCGAGGGAGTAGTCTATTTATAGCAGTAATTTTGTCGAGAGGAAGATGTCCTTTTGAGGGAGTCATCTTTTATTAGAAGTTTGACTCAAGGAGTTTGGTCCCATGTGAGGTCTTTGAAATCATGGAAAAGACCAAGGTGGGAGATGGGACTCTTGTTTAAAAGGTAAGGTGGAATGACCATGGGGTCTCATGTAAAGGTAGATGAAAATTATCCATGAGAATCATGCTATGTGCAGTGTCGTGGTACACATATTCAAGAGAAGATAAAAAATGATGTTTACTCACATGATTCCTGTTTAATTGTTAGGGAGGTGTATGGAGTGGGTAGCACTCAAGGGATGAGCCTGGAAAGAGATAAAGGGTGAGGTAATATGACAAGTCAACAATAGAATGGTCGAAGATGCAATGCGTTAAGGGGATCGGGTTCGGGTTTACCATCAAGTGAAGATAAATGATAAGCACTTGGTCCATAGGTATGAGTTACGATGTATGTTCCAAGCCAATTAGGAGAAAATTTTCCCCATTTACTTTATTCTACTTTGGTTACATGTTTATTTTCTTTCAAGACAAGGTCACCAACTTAGAAGGTTCATTCATGAACATGTTTGTCATAAGCACATTTTATACATTGTTGGTAAACTTGAAGGTGATCCAGAGTGTTAAGACAACATTCATCTAATAAATATAGTTGTGCTAAGCATTCTTAATGAAAGTCATCATTAGTAAGCATGTCATGGAGATAAATGCAGAGTGAGGGGATCTGGACTTCAAGAGGAAGAACAACCTCTGTACCGTAGACTAGAGAAAATGGTGTGGCCGTAGTGGAAGTGTGAATACTAGTGTTGTATGCCCACAGAGCAAAAGGAATGTGTGTATGCCAATCCTTCCCAGTATTGTCAACCACTTTCATGAGAATTTTGTTGAGGGTTTTGTTAGTGGATTTGGCTTGGCAATTATTTTGTGGGTAGTGAGGTGATGAGAAACTAAGTTGAATGCGAAGGCATCGCAAATTTTTGCAATGTTTTGTTTTTGAATTGTTTTTGAATTTTTTTCCATTGTCGGTGATGAGGTGATGAGGAACACCAAAGTGACAAATTATGTGGTGGTTAATGAACTCACATATTTTCTTAGATTTCGTGGAAATGAGTGGTATAGCTTCACCCATTTTGTGTAGTATTCGGTAGCAATTATGATCCATTGATGGCGTTGGGAAGAATGGGGATTGATTTCTCCAATAAGATCCAAACCCCATTGAGAGAAGGGCCAAAGATCATGAGTGACCGTAAGGCATGATGGGTGAATGATGAAGGTTGGAATGTTGTTGAAATTTTACACAATGTTTGACATAATCGTAACAATCATGGTTAAGGGTCATCCAATAATAACCTAGGAAAATAATATGCTTAGCAAAAACAAGGCCACTAAAGTGACCTCCACATATGCCATCATGAACCTCCTTAATGGTATAAGGAATTTCAGAACTTGTGAGGCATCATAAGAGAATACCATCAAATCCACACTTATAGAGGATTCCCCCCATGATGACGTAATGGAAGACCTTTTTAAGGAAGGATGTTGTCAGTTACTGGGTGAGATCGAGAAGGTAAGATGGAGAAAGAAAGGTAGTCCGAGTATTGTTTATACCAAATGTCACTTGGGTATGGGGTGTTGGTTCTGATTGAGTAAACATCATGAGGTAAATAAGAAGGTGAATGGAGGCATTATACGGTGACAAAGATTTTGGAATTGGTAGGGGAAGCGGGTATTTGGGAAGCTAAGCAGGCCATGGTATCTATAAATTTGTTAGTTTAATGTGGGATGGTTTGAAGGGTGTAAGAATCAAAGGTGGTCAAAATTATGTCGACATGATGTTTACAATTTTGAAGTATCTCATTACAACATTGGTACATACCATTGACTTAGTTTATGACCAATTATGAATCACCAAAGATGTTGATTGATTTGACATCTAGGGCATATGTGGCTTGGAGACCTAGTATGAGCACTTCGTACTCGGCAATATTGTTGGTGCATTCAAAGTCTAGTTTGAAAGACAAAGGCATGGGTTCACCATCCAAAGGAATGAGGATAATACCAGCCCCACCCCCACACTGACACTTGGAACCATCGAAGAAAAGTGTCATTTGGTAAGGGGTTCATCTAGGGAAAGAGTAGCAATTGACTCATCAGAAAGTCAAAATTAGAGGGTTGATCCCTAGAAATAGGTGCGTCGGCCAATTGGTCGGCGATAGCTTGGCCCTTGATGGAATTTTTATGAATGAATTCAAGGTCAAGGTTAGATAAAAGCATAAGCCATCATGTGGCATGCTGATTTTGATAAGGTTTGGCATACATGAAGTGTAAGGGATCGGTGTTGGTCATGACATAGGTTTTGTGGTTGAGTAGGTAATGGCGGAGTTTGGTGGCAACAAAAACTAAGGCTAAGCAAAGTTTTTTGGATGGTTGTATCAGGTTTCATAGTCTAAAAGAGTATGGCTTATGTAATAAACCGACTTCTCGTTTTGTTTTTCATCGCGATGAGCGAGCATGGCTCCTAAGGAATGATTGGTAGTGGATATTTATAGGTAAAAAGGTTGATCGTCTTAGGTGGAATGAGTACAGTGGTTGGGGAAGGTATTTTGTTAGGGCCTCAAAATATTTTTGACAGTCATCATCCCATATAAAGGATACATCCTTCCGATAAAATGATGAAATGGTTGACACCGATCGAGATAATTGTGAAATGAAATGGCAAATGGACTGAAATTTACCTTACATGCTATGAAGTTAGCAAAGGTTAGTAGGTGGAGGAATTTCAAGGATGGCCTTGAGTTTAGTAGGGTCAACTTATATACCACAGAGGAAACAATCAATCCCGGGAGATTTCCGAGAGAACCACAAAGACACACTTCTTAGGTGTCAAGGTAGACGTAATATTTAATGAGGTGGTCAAAGATGGTGTTGAGGATAGAAAGGTGCTCGGAGTGACGCGTTTAGATATGGCCAAGAGATCATCCACATAATATTCCAATATGTGATGCATGATATCATGGAAGATGTAAGTCATAAGCACTCGATATGTGGCACTAGTGTTTTTAAGGCCAAAAGGCATGACTTGATAACAGAAGGTTCCCTAAGGGGTGATGAATGCGGTTTTGTGTTGATCTTCTGGTGCAAGAATTTTTTTTTATAACCCGAGAAGCCATCCATGAGTGATAGCATCTCATGATCAATGGTGAGCTCAACCATTTGATCAATACTTGGGCAAGGGAAAGTCATCTTTTGGCAAAGCTAGGTTGAGGTCATGAAAGTCTATGCAAATGTGGTGTCCCCTTGTTGCTTTAGTAATAGGGACAATGTTAGAAATCCAATGATGATAATTAATGGGTAAGATGAAGGAAATGGAAAGAAGGCACTGAAGTTCTTCTTGACGAGAAGAGCAATAGGAGGGTGCATTTTCCTCAGCTTTTGTTTGATAGGTTTGACATCGGGAATGGTTACGATATTGTGGACCACTATGGTGGGGTCAATACTGGGCATATATGCGTAAGACCAAGTGAAAGTGTGGTTATGATCTTAGAGAAAAGAAGTGATGGCTTCCTATTTAGTAGTATCTAAATATTGTCCGATCTTTAGGATATGCGGGTCATCTTGAGTATGAATGTTGATCTCAATATTCAATTCATTCAACATGGTTTGTGTCTCACGGTGGTAATGACCGATGAATATATGAGTCTTCTACACCAAGGTAGGTGAGTATGGATTCATCATCTTGACATTGAACAACGTTAATTGTAGGTGTTTCATCATTGATCATTTCAGGATACAGGAAGGGAAGAGTGGAAGGGGCCTTGCCCTCGCGTTGATAAGTTAAAGGCCCCAAGGAAATGGTTTTTATGAAAAAAAAATTTAGGAGGGAGAGATTCGGGGATCCATCGACTCTAATGGTGAGGGTGGTGATGAAGTTGTAGTGGGTGAAGGTGGTGATCAAGATAAAGGTGGAGAAGGGCTAGGGTCCTCAATGAGTTCAATGTGCACCTATTTGTTAGGAGCTTGGGGAAGCCGATACCACTATGGTCATTATGTTTGCGGGTGGTACATGGAATAAAGGTATGGCAGCCTTTCTCGTAAAATCCAAAACCAAAATCCTTCCACGCAGTGGTGCATAAAGGTGTGGGCGAAATGGTGATTGGTAAGTGATTAGAAGTCAATTGAAAATTGGTGGGTTTGTGATGGTGGTTCAGGTGTATAAGTGGTAGTATTAAGTTCCCATAGGTGAGACTAGTACGAAGATGAGGAGGAACATAAAGGAGGCATTCTCTTATATGATGATCATAGTGAGGGTGTTGTTGAAGGCTTCCATACTCTTGTGGAGTAAGGAATGTGTTGACACTATATAGGCGGTACTCCCCCAAAGTGAGGCATTGAAAAACACCTTCCAAGGGATTGGTGGTTGGTAAGTAGGTAGCTAGAATGGATAATGTGTCGGGGGTCAATGTGGAGGTGGAGTTAATGAATTGGGAAGCTAATGGGTTGGCAGTGGAGGTTATAACAGCGGTAGGAATGGGGAAGGCATGTGCGGTGAAAGTAGCGGTTGTCTTGGTAGGTGGAGGTGTAAGTGAAGTGGTAGTGGTTGCGGAGGTAGATGGCTTGACAAGTATGAGAACGTCATTGGGTCGATAAAGCATGTTGCATGTTTTGAAAGGTGATGGGTCATCTGGAATGTTATAAGTGTGTCTTTCATGTTCAAACTTTACACAATGATGCAAAGTGTAAGGAACGTAACCCATGACATAGATCTAGGGTCTACCAAGCAACAAGTTAGATTGGAATCCCCCTCCAAAATGTAAAACAATTCGGAATAGTATGGGGCCCACATGAACATGAAGGATGACAAAGTGCCTAGTGTGGAGGTGATAGCATTGTTAAATGAACACAACATGACAGGATATTTATGCATGCAATTGTCAGGTATGTGCATTTGAGCAAATGGATGGGATGAAATGATGTTAATGCTAGCACCTCCCTCAATCATCACATGGTGTACCCATATGTCATCAATGTGGACGAAGATGAAGAGGACTAGGTCCAGGTCATCATTTTGGTATGGCGAGATCTCCTCATATTAGAAGCTAAGGGAGGCCACTTGGTGAACAAGGTGGGGCAAAGAGGAAGGTGGTAATTAGGTGAGAGAGGCTACATGATGGGGTGTGATAATGGAGGCTATGGGTGTAGGGTCATTAGGTAAAAACTCAATAGATTGAAGAACCTCCATGAGAGCTTGATGATGAGATTCTGAGGTTTGGATGAGGTTGTATAAGGAAATTTTGAGGGTAGATTGGTGTAATTGTTTGAGCATGGTGTGATGTGTGATGCCATTAGAGATGGGGTACGTGGGGCCACAGATAGTTATTTTAGGTATGGGTGCAAATGGTATGTTGGGTATAGAATTGGTTGGTAGGTTAGTTTCCTTTTCTTTTCCCTTTTGTGCACGTGTAGTGACATGTATCATGTTGATTTGAGGGGAGTTGGAAAATGGAGGTGTAGGGTGAGTGGTGTAACGACATGAAGGACAAAAACCTACTGGAGGAGAAAATCCTTGTGAGGTGAGTTGGGCGCAAGGACATTGGGGTGGTGGCATGGAAAGATCTTTGATGTGAACCATGTTAATTTCAAATATTGAGGGTGACTCTAGGAGTGGTGAGGATGGAGGTTGTGGTTGTTGAGTGGGCAAAGTGTGGGAATGGGTGTTGGTGAAACAAGATCCTCATCAAGAAAGTCACCGTCATCAAATTTGGTTTCTGGTGGACACAATTGGATAAGGACAATTTTCAAGGCCTTGCAGTTCTCCACATCATTCCTCGGCACATGATGTTATGCACAAATTTTAGTATCGTCAAACCCTTTTGGTTTGGGTTTGAGGGGTCATAAGGTTGGAGTGGCGGTAATGTGATAAATGAAGTCTCGAGGAGGTTGGTTAAAATTTTGATAGGACCCTACTAGTGGATCACAATGGGAAGTGAACATGGGTTTAGGTGTAGGTGTGGTTGATTGTTGAGGAACTATTTTTGAAGAGTAGGAATGGGTCAAGTTATGGTTTTAGGTGGTGGTGTGGTTTTAGGTATCAATCATGTTTTTGGGTAGGGGTATAGTAGATGGACACGTAGGAGTGTGTGTGGTCATTTTGACTACCTTATTGTGGGGTAGTAGGGTTCTTTTCGGGTTGTACCTTCTTGGGTAAAGGTGATGTAGATGTAAAAGATCTAGAAGGAAAAGTAGATGGAGGAAGGGGGCAAGTCACCCACGGGGATAACGGGGTACTTGTGAAGGTAGATGACATGGGTCGTGCTTGGGTTATGAGGGAAAATGACTGAAGTGTAGTGGGTAGTGAAGCAATAGTGAGGGTATTGGAGATATCGGTGGTAATGATACTATAGGTATGGGTGTAAGTCATGTTGTGTGCCAGGTAGGTTAGAGGTTTGTGAGGAAGGAATGTGTTGTTGTGTTATTGGTTTATGGATGGGAAGGTCACTTGACCATGTTGGGCAGCCGAGGTCTTAAGATAGATGGGACAAGTGCAGGTGTGATTGGTTTGGTCGGGGTATGAGGTTGATGAGTTTTTTTATTTGATTTGGGTGTTGGGGTAGGTGTGGAATTAACATTGGAGGATGTAGTTAAATCTAGTTTAATAGGTGGATGAGTAAGGTTGGTGGTCGGGGTGACCCCTAAAGTGGTAAAAGGTTTAGTTTAGGAAAATATTGTAGGTGTGGGTTTGGTTTTAGATGTAGGTCGGGTTATGGGTAAGGGTGTGGTTTGAGTGCTAATAACTATCATGGAAGGGGTTGCAATAGAGGTGGTTATGTTTGGTTTGATTTGTCAAATTGTGTTTGGGTAGATAGTGGAGGTATCAATAAGGGATCTCTACATCTGTGTTGAGATGGGGAGTAAGAGGCGCCCCCATAGTAAAGCCCTATCCACATAATCTAAGTGATCAACCAAACATGAGAATGACATGTCTGTAGGTGGATTTGGTAAGGACCTAATGGCAATTCCCATAAAATGTGTCTTAGAGATGGGGAATTGGCTAGCTTTAGCTTCTGTGGGTAAGAGAGCCAAAAGTGGGTTAGCGGGGTTATGGGTAGCTGATGGAGAATGCTCACCAAGAGGAAAAGGTATCTCAACTAGATTTTTGATAGGTGGAGGAGATGATGGGAGCTCCTCTATAAGTAAGGGAATAGATGGGTGCTCCTTTTTGGGTGGAGGAGGTAATGGGTGCTCCTCTTTGGGAGGAGGAGATAATGGGTGCTCCTCTTTGGGTGGAGGAGTTAATGGAAGCTCCTATATTGGTGGAGGAGGTATTGTGGGTAAAGGTTCTCTAAGTGGTGAAGCCAGGGGTGAGATGGGCTCAATGTTAGTGGAAGACCCTCCATTGGTGATGAAGGAGATGAAAGGTGTTCCTCTATTAGTGAAGGAATAGGGAGGTTGGTTCTAATGTAGAAGGAGGATTTTGGGCTAGGATCTCCTCTATGGAAGGAATATGGGGTAATTGGGAGGTGATAGGTACCTCATTAAAGATAGCGTGAACCTCGTGGGTATGGGTATCATGAGTTGATGTCTCACTAGTTTGATTGGATGAAGGGGCATGGTTGGGAAATGGTTTTTTGAAGATTTGTAGATTTTGGTTGGGGGTGGCGTTAGGATTATCCAATGTTAATTCACCTTTCTTGAGAAATTCTTGGAAAATATTTTAAAAAGTGATGAAGTTTTCGTCACTATGACCCTTTACTCTATGATAGTTACAGAAATCATGTTCTTTATACCATGCAGGCATGGGGTGAGTAGGGTCAAAACCAATTTGTTGTTTTATAGGTAGAAGGGTGATAACTGTGGATTTGATAAAATTTTCTAAGACAAAAGAATCAGGTTCCCCAATTGGGGTATATTTTCGCTGCTCTCATCTAAATTGAAAAGTCTGGACATGTGAGAGATTAGATGAGGGTGTAGCCTGATTTGATGGATGAGCTAGGCCAGCCTTGAGTACCACTACATTAGCGGTGCCCTTAGCTTTTGAATAATTGGTTTATGGTTTAGAAGAAGAAGAGGTATCATTCAACTTGAATGCCAAATTCTTATTGCATAATTGGATTTTCTTCTCTTCGATGGCTCGAATCTCTAACTTTCGTGCCATAGTGAATGCCTCATCAAATGTTGAAGGTTTGGACTTGCAAGGTTGGGGAGATATGTCTAGCACAAGCCCGTGTGAAGAGCTCGATGAGTTTTGTTTGTGGCAGTTGGAAGGTAAGTTGATTGATTAGGCTATGCCAGCGAGTGACAAAATCTGCGATAGATTCATCCTCATACTGATGTGTGGAATATAGATCAATCATGGTAACCTTCTTGATGATATTGATAGAGAAATGATCCAACAAGGCTTGGGCTACTTGATTGAATGAGAATATAGAGTGGTTAAGTAACCCGCTATACCAATCTAATGTAGGTCTAGTGAGGGACATGTGAAAGGTTCTCAAAAGCAAGGAATCATCATGAGCGATCAGATAACACCCATGTTTGAATGACCACAAATGTTGTTGTGAGTCTTCTTTGCTATTGAAATGATTGAATTTAGGCATTTCCCAATGCACAGGGTCTTAATAGATAGGAATTGATGGGTGAATAGGCTCGTTGCAAATCTTTTCATAGGTGAGAGTGTTGCAGGAGCCAAAAACCAATGCCTCCAATGTCTGCATCTTGTCCAACATCATTTTAATTAGGTCATTGGTGGGTTGTGATGATTGGATGCCTCCCATAGCATGAGAAGGTTGGTTTTGGGCATATAATGGGGGTGGTACTCTATTGTATGGGCTGCCATGTAGGTCGGTGGAGAAGAAGGTAGTGACACAGGGGTACATACCGAAATGTATAATGGATGAAATGGGAGGTTATTAGTAGTATCTATATGGGGGTGGAAGGGTCATGGTAACCCTAGTGGAAATAGGGGCTAATGATTATGGAATAGAAAGAACCATGTTTTGAAATGGGGTAGGGGTCACTGACACTGGAGGTGCTAATGTAGCTATGGGTATGTGGGAGACATTAGGGGTGAATAAGGTTGTGTTTGGGGTAGTTATCGAGGGTACGGTGGATGTAACCAAAGTGCCATAGAGGTAGTAGATGTCACAATCATTGTGGGTATAGGACCTAACTACAAAATGACTAGGGGTAAGGTAGATGTGGGCAGCATGGAGCCATATCGGGCTGATGCACGAGTAGGTATGAGAGTCATGGGGATAGATACGGTCATGCCATATATCAACTGACCTGAGGCATCTCGAGTGGAAGAGTGGGAAAGGTAAAACTGCAAGGCGGCAGGGTTTTGGTCAAGGATTCATGTGAACTCCTCATCTTCGGTAGTGATAGTAACAGGCTGGATGGGATCCATGGCTGGTGATAAAATGGAAGGTGGTGAAGGGCTAGGTGGGAGCGATTGAAAATTGGCATGAAATACGAGTGTGTTTTCTTGTCTTCGGGTCAGCACCATGTGAACCAATAATGATCAGGTAGGGCTACTTCTTTGTAAATGACATAGAGAACAATAGAACAGTGAATCGGAGAAAAAAGTGGTTTAAGTACTAAATGGTGGCTAGAATGTGAAATAGGCTAACCAATGCCAGTTAGGGAAAACCAACGCCAATCAGGGGTAACCACTGCCAGTTATTGTAGAAAATGACAGTGAATAAACTGCGAGGCAGAAGGTAAAATATGACAGGTATGCCAAATCTGAAGATGTTTAAAATGTCAATGGGAATAATGACAGTGACAGGGGCTATGAAAAGTGGAAGAAAGTGAAACAAAATGTCCTTTTGAGTAGGTTAGCAAAAGGACCTGGAACCGATGTCAGTTGGGTATAATTGATGGTGGTCTGAGGTAATCGATTTACTTGATTCTTGTGAAATTGAAAAAGTGATGAAAGAAAGTGGTTGTGAATTAAAATATGATGTAGAATCAGACCCATAATTCTAGTAATGATTATGATATGGCCTAGGCACACTCAGGTGAAGCTAGAATACACCAGCTATGATAAGGAGTGTGCAAGGATGAACAAAAAAGTGACGAACGTGATCTCTCACCTCAAAACGTAAGCCAAGCAAAAACACTAAGAAAATGCAATCCTAGGAGTTCTTTTTCTATTATGTTTGTTTAGCTTATGCTATTTAGGGACTGACACATGAATTGTGAAATAGAGTTTTTGGTGAGGATGGCTTCCTACAAAGAAGGAGATCTAAAAGGTGAGGTTTTAGGTATGTTATGGTGGGGTGGGTTTTTCTCTGAAGTATGACTCGACAGAGCAGTAAGATGGGTGCCCACTGTGTCATGATCATGTGATCACCTACAACTTCTTCCAGGTAGGATGTTGTTTAAGAATGTATGTATTTTGAATTTTTTTGAGGTTTGGTAAGACTCAAAGAAAGAGAAAAGGATATAAGTTCTTTTCTATGATTTGTTTGTTAACCATCAGCTTGGCATGACTTCCAACGTATAGGTTTCCCTCAATTAATATGAGCTAATGCAATAAATCAGCATGGAATGCACTTATTTTTAAACCCAAATTGAAAATGTGAAATTGGATGACACAATAAGATGAAGAGGAAGAGGGCTGCTCTTTCACTACAATGCAGAAAACATGAAGAAATGGTTCCTTTAATTACACCAAAAGAAAAATTTTCCTTTAGAGAAAATAGAAAGAGGAAGTGGATTACAAAGGAAGAAACTTAGTGTGTACACTTTTCATAAGGGAAACAATCACACAATTTTTTCCTAGGAATGAATGAAATGCAAGGAACCTGGATGGGTCCCACCGGGCGTGCCAAAATGTTTCACCTGATTCTTAGATCATTTCTTTAAAGCGTTGATGAAACATATAGGGTAACGGGCATAGGAGGAATACCTGTTTATATGTAGGTTGATGGGTTGTTACACACGTATGAATTTCGAATCCACATCTGATCATGAGAGCTTCCTTTTGGCTAGGAGGAACTACCTGTAAAGCAAACAAGACCACCAAAAGGAAATAAACAATATGGGTAGTGAAATGCCTAGCGTATACTAGATGCGGGAATTTTGATACTTCCTAGATGGTTGTCGATTCACTATTTTAAACAATTTAATGTTGTAAACAAAGTAAACCCTATTGTAGTTTGAAATGATTTACGTGTCTCACTTAAAAACAATAAGAAATGGATCTAATCTAACATGCTAAGCTAGAATAGAATCCAAAGGTCAAATTGTTGGTTCTAGGTTTTGCAGGTTTTTGAGGTCTCGGGTAGATTGCAGTGAATGAGGGTAAGATGAAATTTGGTGGGTAGGTCTCTATTCTAGGCTATGTGGGAAAATATAGAGACCGGTGTTGGTCAGGGGTGACCGATGGTGGTTAGGTGTAACTAGTCTGTTATTCTTGTGAGATCTCGGAAATGTCACTGAAAAATTTGTGGTCTCCTTTGTGATTGCACAAATGAATTTAGTTGGTCAAGGTGAAATATTGGGTTACTTTGGAGTAGGCTTTGGCAAGGTTTTAATGAGTATATAAACAATGGATGATAGAATGATGAAGAAATGAAATAAACCAGAAAGTATGATGTTATACTTACTTGGATTCCATTCATGAATTCTTGTGTCAGGGATGGGGGTGCTGATGAGGGGTTTGAAGGCTACAAGTGATCGCTAGCTGAAAGAAAGGTTCTACATGGGCTGCATGTACACTCCTCTTTGCTTGGATAGATCAAATCATGGCTGGGATGGTTGTGGCAGAGAAGATGCTCAATCTCCTTCCTTGCATGCGGGTTTTCACCGGAATTTTCTCTCGAAGATGTGTTATCTCTTTCGAGATGTGTCCTTGCTCGTCGCCCTTCTCTCAATGTTTTCCAACTTGCTTCCAACCTTTAGAATAAGGTTTTTTTGGGGTACCGATGGTAAGTGTGGCTTAACCAAATGACGGTTGGGGGTAACCGACGTCGGTCAAGGCGGGATTTCCTAGGTTTACTAAACTAGGGAAATCCTCCTAATTTCATTGGATCTCATGTTGTTATCCCGTGGATTATACCGGGAGCTTCTTGTGAGCAGACAGGGATGTGGTTAGAGGGAATGTAGGCATTGATTTTTAGGGTTTGGGAGTTAGTAATGGCAACTTTTTAAGAATAGGTATTAGGTTGAGTTGGCTTGGTGAGGTGTCTAAGTGAATCAGTATGTGTGGATATTATTTAAATAAGATATTTAAATAATAAATATAGTGATGATAATGAATTAATTTAATTAAATTAATTAAATTAATATTAGTTAGGTGAAGAGGGTCATGGTTAGGTAAATGTAAAAAAGGGTGCCTATTGGTGGAGTTATGAAAGGGGAGTGTGACCTAATTTTAGTGTCTACAAGGATGTCTAGGATACAAATATACACTATGAATGGGTTTAGGAACTCAAACACCTTCTCAAAAAACATGTATCATCATTGGGGAATTTTGTATCTATTTTTCGACAATGTAGCACATGTAATTTTGCATGCATACATATTGCCCCCTAGAAGAAGATCCTAGCCATGAAAAGGCATAAAACGTCGAGTCCAAGTATGGCGTTCCGAAATGGGGAGTTAGAAGCTATACTGATACACCCATGTGTCAAAATTTCATCATCCAAAATCTCGCTACCTATAAACACATGCACTCAAAACGAGGTCCAAACATCATATATATATCAAAACAAACTCACTTTTCAATTCATTTTTACATATCGACTTGTTGATTTTTGAGATTTGGGACCACGTTGACTATTTTTCATTTTTAGCATGGTTGAATTGGAATATATTTGGGAATCATATTTTGCGTTAGGCTTTGCCATTTGCTGTTTGAATTCTTTTGAGAAGAATTCCTAAGAAATTTATAGCTAGAGTGGTCTTAAGGGGCCTCAAGAAGGCAGATAGGAAGAGTGAATTTATTTCTTAGTCTCCATTTTGTGTGGCATATATGATGCTTTGGTATTTTGTGCTTATTGCATGAGTGTTTTGAATGCACCTAGTGTGCGATGGAATTGTACAAGATTATGACACACCATGATATGTACACATATCTCTTTTGGTTTGGTTATTCCTTGATTAGAGTTGAATTCCATTTATGATTTTATTCACGTGTGTACTCTAGATGTTTAGAATTTCCATTTTTCAATGCTTTTCAAAATGTATGCAGTGGATATGAATGATAACAAAATGATTTCTTTTTGTACTTTACGATGCTGATATGTGATGAATCAAACACAATGTGACATTAAACTTTAGTTTCTTTTAGCAATCTTTGGTACTTTATATTGTCTTGAAAAAATGTGGTGATATAATGATATGATAATTAAATGTACTTGCCACACTCCTAACTCCATTCAATGAGTAATATGTGAGGGTTCAACACCAAGAGTCAGAAAGGGCACAAGCTATAAAAACTTGTTGAATGGAAGTGATGAGAGAAAGACAAATTTTGGAAGAACCAAACCGAGATGCTACAACATTACCCTACTCAAGATACTTCATAGTTTAGAATGTGAATTGATTTCCAATTTATCTAGACATAGATCTCGTAGATGGCTACTTGGTTGACAAAATCTGGTTTTGGGGTTTAAATTTTTTTGGAATTTTGGACATCTAACTCACTTTGTTTTGATTTATGATTTCACAAAGATTTGACGGAATTATTAGTAACTTTCAAGTTTATCAAAGGTACCCCCAACACCTTACCCCATGCTACTAGTAGGAAACATCGGCTTATCACCATGGACAATGAATAAGTGAGTAAGGGAATTTATCTCCTTTCCCAATCCTACATCACCAATAAGAGACACAGCTCAATTTTTTGTGGATTTGAATTTGACTTACTCATATAGGAAAAAAATTTAGTATGTTATTGTTTCCAAAGAGATTTTTATGGGATAGATGTGACACCATGAATCTTATAGAATAGACTATAGGCAAAGACACATAATCTAGAAAGAGACTATAAGTAGAATCAAGTATGCAATCCTTGGTATGGTTACTATCAAAACTTTGTCTTATCCAGTTTGGATTGATGAAATGATTCATAAAAAATTGATGATACTATGAAGATTTTAATAGATATGATTTGAATGTTTTTCCAATATTTCTAGAAGTTTTTAGTGATTGCTTATAAGAATAAGTCCCTCGATCACAAATTTTACAAAATTAACTAGTAGATGAAAATGCAATGCGGATGCAATAATTTACATATGAAAATGTAGGTGAAACTACATGCCATGATGTCTAAGGTGAATAAATTTGACGAATATCAAATTATTCACCCCTAAAAGTACACAGTGAAGATGCATGATCCTCAAAATTTCTATTTTCTTGACAAGGGCCTAACATTCTGGGTTTAAACTTGCAACCCTTTCCTAGAAGTGTATATATCCAATCATTAAAATCATTTATCTTAAAGAGGTGTTCATGAAACTCTTTGTCATGTTCTTGAGACCTAGTGTGTGGGTGAGCATGACTATGTTCTCACCTTACTTCCTATGTAGAGTGTGATGTTTACTCGTGACACTTGGTGAATGATGAGGCCTTGCCCCATAGATATGCACATGGGTTGAAATTGGGGTTTAGAATAGAAAAACCCTCAGAGATGGTTTTGATGGGATGAATGAAGCTTAGTTCATATGCACATGGGTTGAAACTGGGTTTTAGAATAGAAAAACCCTCAGAGATGGTTTTTATGGGAATCATTTCAATCTCAAATTTCTCTTCTCTGTTTGATAATTCTATCATGTTTATACCTAGACACTGGGTCATCGGAGGGAAGAGATGCTAAACCAAGAATACTACCCATCCCCCATGGTTCAAATAGAAGGAAAATTAGATCATCACTCTATAAGAGTTCATACTTCCTGTTATGGTTTTAGCGGACATTGTTTCTAGAGATATTGATTTACCCTTATCTATTTTTTCCACCTCAAATGTTTGTGGGTCAACGACTTCAACCTTCGGCATACCCGAGGTGATCAAGGATAACTCTTTTGATGGAGGTAGTTTATTCAATTGTTTCATGGGAATTTCATAATCTATATGGACTCCTTTATTCTTCTTGAGGTTTTCTAAATTTATATAAAAGGGCTTAGGATCCCCTTGAGTGATGAAGACCTTCCCCAAATGGAGGAATCTAATCTCCTGGGACAGGGTGGAAGGGATAGCCTTCATTTGATGAATCCAAGGTCTCCCAAGGATCATGTTATAACTTGTTTCCCTGTCGATAATGTAAAACTTTGTCAAGATGGTTTTTGGACCAAGTGTGACTGGAAGAACTATGGTTCCAATTGAGGTTGCCTTAAGACTTTCATACCCGCGTAATGTGTTTATTGTAGAGGATCCTTTTGTTTCTCCATATCCCAACTTCTACAAGAAAGAGAAGGGAACCATATTTACAGCAGCCCCATTGTCAATCATGGCTCTATTAATGTAATTGTTATAAACCCAGACTTGTATAAATAAGGCGGGATCACCTCTTCAGAAATTTCAATGTTAGATGGCATCTTTTCTATATTGAAAACAAACCCCGAGATCCCTATCATTATGTCCAGAGGATGTATGTCAAATTCAATATGATTTATTTAAGCACTAGGAGGTGGCATAACATGGATTAGATGACCAAGAACTAGTGCATTGAGAAATGTAGAGCAATGCGCAGTGAATTCTTCAAGATAAATCTAGAAATGAAAAGAGAGAAAAGGTCTTGTTTAAATCTGATATCAAATTGTAGGCTCCTACTCATTTAGAGATTGTATACGGACATCATCCTATGGGAAGGAAAGAGTAGGTAAGGGTTGTGAAACATACTCCTTCATCCAAGTTGTTGCATTAATTTCTAGTTCAAATTCTAGCTTGACTAACCCCAAGATTTTTGTGTTATCATTTGAACCAAGGTTAAGAGTGACCCGAGAGTTATTGGAAGTTGAAACTTCATGGTCATTATTTCCTATATGAATGCCTTTATTTGTGTTTTGTGAATTCAATTTGAAATTTTTAGGATGTGTAGGGAGTGGATCTCGAAATAAGCTCACATTAGCGTTCTGAGGAGCTACAAGTCCTGTATAGTCAGATTGTGAGTTTCTTTTAGGATTTTCTAGGAACATGTCTATAAAGAGGTTCCTTTGGTTTTCAGGAATTCTTTGCAGAAAATTTTTGTAATCACGAAACAGTCCTACCATCATGACCTCGAACCTTTGGGAAACCACAGTACAAATTAGGGTCATAATCTCTTGGCCTTTGATAAGCATCTTTCTGTTGTTGATTATAACCTCGGTTGTACTTTTGAAATTGATTGTTATAAACATGATTTTTCCCCTTGGCCAAAGTTTTGATACTGGTTTGGGCCTTGGGTTTTATTTTTCTTTTGAGAGGGATGTTTACGTCAACCGTGTTTGTGAAGATATAGTGTTAGGGCCTCTTTGATTTCGAGTTGTTTTCATTGTTCGTGTTTTTGTTGTTTGGAAAACCAATGTTCTTGGATTGATCATTAGAACTATTCATGGTAGTACCATGATTGCGATTCACACATTTAGGTCCCTGGTTGTTAGCACCATTTTTTTATTTACATTACTTTAATTTGGGGATACCAATTTCCCAATGAGACCATAGATATTATGCCCACTATGTAAACACCTGAACTGTTGTTACTTTCTCCTAAGCATACAAGTGTTGATATGTGATTTCTTGTAAAAGGATGTGTTCCTCGATTCAGAAATCATGCTTGATATGTATTGAATTTCTTGCAGATTGCAGATCTTGACTGAGTCAAAATATGAATAGACTCTTTTATTTATTTTGTGTCTGAATATTAATCTAATCACGGAATGAATTATAGAGATATTCATCTATAGTATGTAGACTTGGATCGAGTGGAATTGATCCAAGTAATGCTTTAAATCTGTTTGTGATGAATTAGATCACAGACCTTGAACAGGTCGCAAGGTATGGAAGCATTGATTAAGCTGGTCAGGAGTATGACTCAGGCTGATCTTGGGAAATGAAATGGTTCCCGATATCAAAGTATATATGGAAGGTCTCGATTGTAGACCATGTAATAATTCGTTTACATACAATTCTGCAATAAGAACAGGAGCTAACTCGCTCTACAGAAGGTATGATACTGAGTCTTTCCGAGTTTGTAGGACAAGGACCAAACTGGAATTATTAAGGGTTAGTAACCTAAAACTAAAACCTAACCTAGGGGTTAGATTATTGTTAGTCTAACCTAGACCTAGGCTATGTGTTAATATCCTAAGTTAGTATCTATGTGTAAATTTGTTAGTGTGGGTATTACCCTAAACTCTAACCTAAGATACTAACCTAACTAATGAGGAGATTATGAAGGGGCCTATGGAGGGTGGCGAACCATGGGCGGTGTTTTCTATGGCAATAAATGTAAGGGATAAGGATGAAGGACGAGTCATGGCGGAGGCTTAGGCGCGACAAACTAACCGGTGAGGACGTGGCAGGTCGCTAAGTTTGGAAATGAACATGAGTTTTAGATGGAGTGTCACCAAATCTAGCGGTCGGTGGAAGTTGAGTTTAAGCGGGAAAATTGGTTTAATGGCATTTAATTTTCTCGGAAAGCGAGCTCGAAACTCACGAGAAGAAGGCATGCAACGGGAAGTTTGTGGGTTTGTTTGGCTTATCGCGATTTTCGGTTTTTACTCTGCTTGTTTACTGGTTCTTCGCACCAGTTCTCCTTGAGTTGCATGGCAAGAATGAATTTCTCTGGCTCTTTTCTCTATCTTGGAAGATATATATGTGATGGAGACAGCGAAATTTTGTTGGTCGCTTTATCGAGGAAAAGAAAAGGAAGTTTGAGCTCTTCCTGTGGTCTGCTTCGGAAATTTTATCAAAATACAGGCATGTTAGGCCCTAACCTTTAAATATCTTGCTGTCTTTCAAGTGCTTTCATTAGAACAACTCTGTTCAAATGTTTTGTGAAAATTAGATGAATTTTCTATGGAGATCTTGTTTGATTTTTGGCACTGTATCTCTTCTGGTTCGATTTTTTCAATTTCCTCTTGATGGGTGTTTATTGAAATCGAATTTCGGCTCTATTTGCTTTGAGTATTCATTCTGGCTTATACATGCGAGGTATTTAATTATAAAAGTTTGAGTGTTCGGCCTGTTTGGCGTGAGCCCTTAGAATATACCTGTGTGTAGTATAAGACCACTGTATGTTTTTGATTAGTGGTCGCTGTTTCTTGTTATGGAAACTGTATGGAATGATTCTGATGAATACTGTAAGATTGATCAGTATTATTGCTTCTTTGGGAACTCTGTCGTGGGATTTGTTGACAGTGACTAATGATACTTTCGGGTTTCATTTGTTTTCAAATTTTTGGCTTGGAACAGGCAACTGTTGTGTTACCGTAGTCTTTACGACCCAGCGGAAGTGTTTTCCTTGTTATTGTGGAAACGGGATTATTGTTGACTGTGTATAACATTGTTACATCTATACTTTATTATAACGACTCAGTGGAGTCCTTGATTGAATCATATATATAGCTATCTACTGTTGTGGATGTAGATTCATCCTTGTGTTTTGTTATTTGATTTCGTGGTAGCCTTATAGAGAATGGAACAGGCCTTCTGACCACGGTTATTTGTAATAAATAATGAGTATAGATTTCCTGGGTATGTATTGCATTTCTTTGTGAAAGCTGTTTGAAAGTTTCGAGGCGGCTCAGTTGATTTCCTTGCTTGAAATGGGTATTCGATTTGCTTCACTTGTTTCATTCTGAATGTTTTCCATGAATGGCATATATGGATTTATCAACCAATTTCATAGTACGTTGCTGTAGGGTTCAGTGGTTATGAGTACAAAACCATTAACAGTTTACAGTATGAATTCATATGCATTTGCTTGAATTGTTACCTCCGTTTGAATCAATTGGAATTCTGGAAAGGTAGCTGGTACTTCTGTCTCTTTCTGAACTTGACTTTGGACATTGTCTTTGTCACTGTTGAGATCCTTGAGTATGGATGACTGTTTCGTGTTCCGACCTTGTTTGGGTAAGTCGCGAATATCACACTAAGACTTGCATGCGCCAAGGTAAGGATCGATTGGTTGTATTCATTTCTTTTACTTCAGTCCGATTTTGACTGAGCAAGAATAAGTATGCTATGTTCCTTTCCATTTATTCAGTCCGATTTGACTGAGCATGATTTGGAAATACTGTGTGGTCAACATAGCATAGTTCCTTGGAAACCTTAAATTGCTTGATGCAATAAGGTTGTTGTTTTCAGCGATACGCTTGTAGTTTCTTGTTTTCAACTTGTGTCAAAGCCTTACTGTGTAAAAGGAACTAGCATTGGGCTTAGGGTTGATACATGAATTGTTGATGTGTTAGTTGCTGTACAGGAGTTTTGCTGTGTTTCTATTTCTTGATTTAGAACAGCGATCTTGCTTGTGGCTTGTTTAACCTGTTCATTTATATGCTGGTTGAATGTTTTTATATCTAAGGACGGTACAGTGATGAACTTATGTGAAAGGAAGTATGAATGGATAGGTTCTTTCTCTTCCTTTATTTAATACTTGTTGATATTTATCTAACAGTGGGAAATTGTTTTGTAACATATTGGTGGAATTCCGAATTGTTATGTTGTTCCCTTTTGGAAGAATGAAACGATCTGACCAATGTTGTGATTTTGGATTCAATGATTGTTGTGTACATTCGTTCCTTGATTCTTTTAATATTTGATGAAATATTAGAAAGTGAATAAGACTATTTGTAACAATGATAGAGTTACATATTTGTAATCATTCTGTATTACAAGGACATAGTCTGAATATGTTTACTTATTTGGATATTTGATCTCATTTAAACAGGGTGTTTAATGAAAACAATTGATGGATTGCAATTGTTTTAAAAGTTAGTGCTTATCATGCTCAGTTCATTGAACTGACTCATGTTGACTATTTTTGCAGATGGTTGCCGTAAGAGGTAAAAGCAATGCAGATCTGACAGGCTGATCAGATTGTTTATTTGATTTATAATAAATTGCATCTTGATTTTATAGATGGACTATATGAGAAAAGATGTTTCTTTTCCGTTAAGCATTGTATCAAGTATGTTGTTGCATAAAATGTAATTGTATAGTTTTGAAAGGAATGGAAATAAGTGTTTGATACACATATGTTGTATTCTATTTCTGAAAGTTGACCTTCTTCGGTTTATGTAACGAAGGGGCATTGTTATCATTGTATAATATGGATGCTTTTGTGATTGACAATGGAAGCTTGCAAGAAAATGAGATTGAATTCTTATGAGTATTTAGAAGTTCTAATCTGTTCTAGCGAAAGCAATATTGGAATTAAATATTTGTCTTTCTAGAAGATAGGTTAAAAGTGAGCCTAAAAGTGAACGATAAACAAACTGGATTAAATTACTAATCCCTAGTCCTAAGTATGACAGGGCAATATTAAATTGGATTCTTAATCATTTATATCTTTATACTAAAAAGTATGATATAAATTCAGTTAAGAGAACTGATATGCAAACAAATGGAGTTCAGAAGGCAATCTCAAGCAAAGGTTATGAGATATTGTCCGATTCTGTTGCTTTAGAAACAAGTGTATTCTAATGACTCCTTGATGAGAACTGACCGTAATACCTCTACCATGTAATGGGTTTTTATAGAGGAGGGTCGTCTTAAGACGAAGAATCCAGGGATTTGGAAAGGCTAACCTTAGGGAAAAGTCTTTAAAAGTAATTTAAACCCTAGTGCGTAACGCTGGATACTGAGTAGATCTTTTCGAGGCAGATTTAAAGGTTGACGACATAAGTCAAAGCTGAGTTAGAGTTGTACCGAGAGGATTAGGATCTTCTGAAGTTACAATAATACAAATGACTTATGGCGACACCCTTTGCATTGATCGCTAAGATTTACACTTGATTTCGCACGAGTTACCCTGGGACCGATTAAGAACGTGGTCATGATATAAGGCTGCCTAGGAGATTTGGGGTATCATGACACACTGGTTGAACTGCAAGGTTGAACCAGTATGTCATCATATCCCTAATCCTCGTGGGCATCCATATAGCATTATCACCTTGTTAATCTGCCTCCGAGTGATTCAGTTGTGAAAGGAAGGACGATAGAGTCAGTATAAGACATTCTATATAACATATGAATGGGGTGAAGGACGTATTCCTAATTGACGAGTATGCCGTTAAGGAATACGAGACATTAAATATGTTTAAAATCTTTAGCCAAAGTATCGCAAGAGCGCTGATTGCGTTGTCCTAATTCACCTAGTCTAAGGGATGATGCCGATGAATAATGGTAACAATTATTCAGTTAGATTCCTTGGATAGAGCATTCGAATCCCGGATTAGGGAAGAGAACAACGATAATGTGTTAAAAAAAAACACCGACTCTTATTACTCATGAATAGATCGGTAGATTCCGAGTCATGGAATGAATAGATCGGAGGTACTCAGAGTCATTACAACTGCATATGGGTCTCTGTTATATAAATGGTTATTTGAATTGTGAGTTCTAAATTATGTATTTAGAACCAAAGATATGTAATTATCAAAAAAAAAAAAAAAAAAATTGACTTGTTCTATTGTCTAAAATGAGGATGTTACACACTATCTATAGAGGCTTGGTCAATCCAAACTGCACCTTCCAAAAATTCCTCATAACTATGGGAAGGAAAGCTGTTAGACCTCTTCCTTGGTCTTTTGATTGAGTGAGTGAAGGAATAGATAAAAAAGTTACATCCGGTCCATAATGGGTGCACTTTAAGAGGAATAGAGAACTTGGCACCATCTCGGATGAAATGGGTGACAGATTAATTTTTCTCTTTTCTAATATACAAGAACTCCTAATCCTTGTATGAAAAAACTTGTTCGTGTCAAATGCTTTGATGAACTTGGAAACAAGTTATTTGAAGCAATGTCTAGAAGCTTCTAGTATCCTATAGTACCAATCTAATGCGACTCCTTCACTATTTAGAAATATCTTAGCCACTATAGCATTTGAAGGAAGTAATTCCATGATAGCAATAGTGTAAGCCTCGATATGAGCATTTGGGTCTCCTTCTCCCTTAAATTTTGGAAGATTTGGAAATGGGCATGGAATCATGACATGACGTATGGTAAAGTCAAGAGGCTCCTTTAAGTACTTAACATATGTACCCATTGCGTAAGATTCCACCATTGAAGATCCTTGATGAGGAGGAGGAGGGGGAGGAGTTGGATATGTTGCATTATAAGCATTAATGGGAACATATGCGGTCCCTTGATATGCCATGTAGGGAGCAAGAATGTTATATGGGTCCATCTGGGGATTTTGAATACATATATGCATATAAGATGGGATAGTACTAGGATATGGACTAGTGGGCATAAAACCAGGGCGTTGCATTTCTGTTATGGAAGCATTCAAGAACACACTTCCGGCCAGCCCTTATGTAGGATAAGCTTGGGAAGGATGAGGAATAATCCCTAGTGTGTCTAACCTTGTGAGAAGATCACCTAGATTTTAATGAGCCAAATAACCTTGTTGTACATGATATTGTATTGGTTTCTCATTGGAAGGGATGTATCCTTTTATATCAATAGGATAACCTATGTTCTATCCTACTGCATGTGTTGGTTGTGAAATCTAGGAAATTCCTAGCTCTCTAATCCTCCCTACTAAATTAGAAATGAGATCATTGGGAGAGGATTGAGTGCCTTATTTGGGTGCTTGTGGCATAGGGTTTGATTGAGAAAGCTCATGATACCCTATTATGAATTGTTGATTGTTATAATTCTTGTCTTCTTCAGAAGTAATAATCTTAGGATAGGAATTCAAAATTTCAAAGGATGTAGACTTCATTCTATCCAAATATTCATCTATCTAACGAAGAGGATTAGCTATTCATGCAAATAGATCATCTTCTGTTGATTACATGACAATGTGAGGTCTTGACAAGACTCTATGGTAAGAACCCATTCCATTTGTGATAATAAAGTGGTTTGCATTGGGTTGACTGTATTGCATGTTTAACGGTTGATATACCTCCTCCATCCCTACATAGCTAATGGGGTTTGAAGTGTAACTAGGGGAGGTTTTAATGTTGCTTGTGTAATTGTTACCCCACCTTGAAAGAGAAGGGGACTGTTGTGGTTGAAAATTGGTGTAATATCTATTAGAGCCTTATGGCCCACCAAACTCTCTTCCGAAATATTGTAGAAAGTATAAACTACCTACTAAAATAGGGAAGAAATGGAGAGGTGAGGTAATAAAAATGAAAGAGAAGGAAATAATAAGGAATTAATCCTTCATATTGGGTTCACCAATTTGTACGGATGAAAATTGACATACAACCTTCAACCACACTTGAACCCCCGAGGACATGCCGGAGAATCCGATGTTGAATGTGTGTGGCTAACTATAGGAGGATTAGTGACTAAGATCTGGTAGTGGGATCTCCTAGTAACTAAGTTGGTAAAGGGGAGATTTTGAGGCTATGAATGGGTAGTGTAAATTCCTTATGGTTTGCTTGCCTAACTTCTATCTAAGTGTTGATTTAGTTTGAAGTATCAAAATACATTAAGATGAAATTAACAATCTATGCTACTACTGAAAAGAAACTAATCTAAACAAATCACAAAACTGAAATATTACAATCACAAAAAATAATTTGCTTCTATTCTAAATAATTAAAATAATTCTACACTAAAACTAAACAACAAAAATAACCTGGTGTGGTTATTCACCTATGTTGAGTTTATTGAAATTAAAATAACTTAAAATAATAACTTTTCCAAATGATCTATGTTATGTAGAGAACCTCCTAAAGATATTCTCTCCTTCAGATCCATAGGGATTGGAAGAAGAGGATATCTCACCGAGAGCTTCTATTAATGATTTAAAACCTCTTGGAAATTAACTAATTACTTGTAAATGAAAGGAAATTGATTTCTACTCTATTTGATATGATGCAACAAAAAGAAATTTCAAGAATGAAGGAAATCAAACAGCAAATCCAACCTGGAATTCACATAACAGAGGTAAATCTAGCTGTGTAGTAATTTGTCACCTTAGTTTGTCCTTTATTTTACCGAGTGTTCATATGATTCCAAGGGATTGGGAATGCTAGAAAAATAGTAGGAGGATGGCACTCAAGAAATGGCGGTTTGAAGGAATTTGAATTCAATGTAAATAGAAGACATATAACACAAGAGATCAGAGCTCTTCTATGCAATTCCTATCAAGATCGTAGCAGCAATACAATGCAAGATACATAAAATTCTCAGGCCATTTTCTTGAATACAAGCATGGAATATATAGGAATTGGGGCTGGGATGTGCCTTCATGCACAAGGAAAGAAGAGGTAGTTCAAACTAATTAAATCTATTTAAAAATAGAAGAGGGAAGGAAAAATAAGCCATCAAGACTATTTTAGGAAATTTGGTTCACAAACGCACCCTAAAAAACACATGAAGATTTTTGGAAAAAATGTTTAGGACCACTGCCTTGTGTAGGGAGGAGGTCTTAGGACCACTACCCAAGCTTTGGAGGTGGTACCAGGACCGCTGCATAAGCCTGGGAGGCGGTCCCAAGACTACTGCCTGGCCTAGGAGGAAGTCCTAACACTAAAGGCCAAAACATGCACAAAATGAAGCGAGAAGCTGGAAGAAAGCATGGAAAAGCTAAGTAAGGATGTATAGGATACAAATATACACTACGAATGGGTTTAGGAACTTGAACACCTTCTAAAAGGACATGAATCATCATTAGGGACTTTTGTAACCATTTTTCGACAATGTAGCACATACAATTTTGGGTGCATACAAGAACCTTATTGTTGTTTTTGTTGTACAATATTTTGTAGGAATAGTCTCTTCCCACCTTGTCAAGTAGTCCATACACGTGATAATAGAGATTTCTCTTGTCCTACACACGGGTGGTGCGGTAGGTCCTAGAAAATCAATTTCCCATTTTTCAAAAGGTTTGGGATTGCTATAGGTATCAAAGGAATTTTGTCTCTATTTCTAGGCTTTCTAATTCGTTGTGATAATCACATGCTTTGAAAAAGGCCTTAGTATATGTTATCTAATTTTTACATCTAGGACAAAATTGGACAACAGGGTCCTATTTCATCTTGGGATAAAAAATAGTCATCCATAATTATTCTAGGTCATTTCGAGTAAATTTTGTTTTTAAGGATCATTATAGTATTCTAGGAGGTTGTGGACTCATATTTTTAATTTTCCCTTTTCTAGGTTTTGGAAAATTGTGGTCTAATCAAAATCGGAAATTGGGCTTGGAAAGCCATATTCATTGATTCAAGTAGAAATGATCGAAATTAGTAAATCAAGCTTAAAGGGTATTATTGTGCTTACATTTCCCTCTAGTTTCAAGAAAGATGATAAGAAATTCATTTATCAAGGATCCTCATTAGGGGGCCGAGTCAAGGGATGACTCATTGAGTATCTTGACAAGCTACTTGGCAAGTGATCTCGAGGAAAAAGGACATTGTATAATTTAGAACGCTTGAGTGGCTCCACGAAGGAATGCTTGCATTAAGAAAACTAAACCATGAGATCGTGCATGGTAAATAATGGTATCTCGATAATATGTGGAATGACTTGGTAGTTGAAAAGGAGCTTACAAATTTGATATGGCAAAGATCATTAGTTCTAGCCAAACTCGGGGGCATTATAAAGTCAAGCAGGGGAGCAAATGAACTAACCAAAATCATAGCAGAGAAGGTTAAGCTCACACAATAAGAGGATCTGAGTTTGAGATGTAGTCAAGTCACGTGGAGGGAGCTCGGATGATGATGTTTGGAGCTCAAACATGAATGATTCAGTGAGATAACTTGTGGTCTTGTTAAGGATATAACGTATACAAAGGGGCTTAAAATGAAATGGCTCAAAACCAATCTTATTAGTTTGGAGTGAGTAGGAAAAACTTGATGTCCTAATGGGTTGGTGTCAACGATATGTTGGGAAACTCAGCTGAACATATCAGGTAAGGGAGGAGGAGTGTAGGTGGTGATGTCTACCTTCATGCATGAGTCAAATAGGGTGAAACGAGATTATCAAGGTCAAGCTCGACATAGCGAGGGAGAATTGGTATGCAACCTGACTCGATGGGAGAACTCAACAAGAATTAGCTCACTCAACCAAAATGAGATGAGGTGTAGGACAGTGGGAGTTCATGGAATTTTTGGTTCATTTCCTGGTCGCATGGGAAAAATGGCACCGACATCCCGTACTTCGGTCATTGATGTGGAAAATTTGGAAGAGTGGAGATTGAGAGACAATTTTTGAATTGTTATGTGGGTAAAATGACATCCTAAGACCAGAGTCACCATTTTGGATAGGATGGTTTCTAAGTTGAGTGGGCACGCCACTCAAATTAAGTGCCAAACCGAGTTTCCTAATAAGTTCTACAGACATATGAACTAGGTGACTTGGAGTTGAGTGAAGAATGATTTTATGAGAAATGCAATGGTTTGGATTGAGCTAAGAAGATATACACAATTATGATGAAGGATTAGTCATAGTTCTCAAGGTGATTTCCTATGGGCTTGAAAGTGAGACTCATTAATCTCGGCTTAGTTGTTGAGCTAGGGTGATAACGTGTAGAAGTTTTAAGGATCCTGATAGTAAGCTCGGGAGAATAAATGGCCTCGGTGTCACAAAGCTGAGTCAACACAAAAAATGTGGATTAGCTCGATGATGAGGTTTCGGTGAATAATGAATGAGATTATTGAGTGAGTATTTTTAGTGAAGCAACTCAACGCTTAGTCGCGATTGAGAAAGAGATGATGAGCAAGATCAAGTTTGTTAGGGGTATAAAATTTGAGAGATGGCTTGACTCATGGCTCGGGTGAGTCATCACGGGATAAATACAATAAGCTCTCATCCTATGGGGATACATGTACAAATGGTGTAGGTCAAGCTCATTCTAGTGATCTTGTGGTCAAAATGGATTGCGAAAGCTTGTGAGTAGGTTTAATGGAAGTTTGGCTTGACATGGTTTACAAAAGAGTCATTTCATGAAGAGCTTAGTCGAGGAGGTCAATTTATCGAAGTAAAGGACTGGAGTTCATGAAGAATCTTTCATGATAAGCTAAGTCATTGGTTTGAGGAGATTACTCACAGAAAGAACAAGACAACTTTTCCTTAGCACAAATGGAGAATGATCAATCTTGGGTAAGAAGGCCATTGTAAGAGAGTTTGAACGAACCATAACCATAGCTCGAATCATAGGATGAGGAGCCAACTCGGCTCAATGGCTCGATGATTGAGTTACTCACCTAGTGAAGTACTCGTGAAGAGGAAAAGAAGAGTCTCGAAAGGTTGAGTCAGAGCCCAATTTCATGTTTGTGTTGGGTAGACATGACTTGGTGGATAATAGGTCAAGTGACATAGCTCAATTGGATCATCCAGCCTAGGAAAGATGCTCGATCTCGAGAGAGCTAGTTTAATCTCTAGCTTGGATTGCAATCATGCTTAATGATCAGGTCACTTGGATGGTGAGCTAGGTTATAAGAATTCTCACTAGGACATGGGGTGTCAACCAAGCCATTGAGATCTTGTCACATGGGCTTGTACACATGACTCAATGATTACATGGTGGAGACGAGGTTTTCATAGTGTATTATGCATAACTTAGCTCTGAGTAGGTAATAAGGTAGCTCGAGGGGAGCTCACAACAAAGATCCAATTTGGCTCAGACTTGACACCAACATGCTCACCGTGAGCTCGGGTCCACCGAGAAATGATGATAACAATGTGTGACACACATGGAGAAGTGGGCATTAGGAACCAATTTTCTAAGGTAGCATATGGGAAAAATGGCTTGAAAGTTTTGGATTCCCACTCCTATCTTGTGGAATTTCCTAATAAAAATTCCATGTCAAGCTTGGAAAAATGATGTTTGGGCTCCCGAGCCAAGAAATCCAACAAGGAGGATGTGGCAAAAATGACGTGTATTATGAGTGAAATGAGGCAGGTCACATATGCATGGTTGAGTTATTGGAAAGTGGTCGTGTTGGAGTAAAGTGTAGGAGTGTGCTCATAAAGTTAAGCCTAAGTCTTTTTGTTGAGAAATCGGGAGACCGGTTGAGGCGTTGAGCCCTCAATGCAATGCATGATGGGAAGGTTAGAGGTTATATTATGGAGAGATCGACATGATGGACAAGGAGACCCGGTCAAAGTGGGTTATCATTACACAAAAACCAAGCTACGTGTCAACTCAACTCGATGGGTCGAGCTAGTGGTGGAGACCGAGTTAACATATGACATGTGAGAGACCAACCTAATGGCTTGATGGAGGATACAAGGGGTCCCACCGAATGTAAATTTTATTTTTATTAAAATATTTTGAAAATATTATTTTAAATTAAATAAGGATAATTTCAATTTTTTAATTTATTGTGCATAATGGGTAAATGCAATTAGTGATGTAATTAAACATGGTGGCCATCATATGCCATTATTGATGCCCTATAATTTAGGCTTTCTCCATCCTTTCTCTTCAACTAGATTTTCTATAAATGTGAATTGGAAGCTCATTTCAAAGGGTTGGACAATTAAAAAAGTGCACATTTTTCAAGAATCCTCTCTCTTTCTACTAGTTTTGTGGATTGGGGAACTTTCAAGCCTCTCTTCTAGTATTGTAATGGAAAATGTTTTCTCTTCCTAAATGTATTGATGCATTGTGCACATGATTGAAGTAATAAAATCATGATTTGTGACTATTATTGGTCCTTTCATCATTCTATCTACTTTTTTGTGCCTTTCTCATGCTTCCAGGTACACTATACAAATTCAAGTTTCCATTGCAGTTTTTTTGGAGGTTTTGTGCTTATCTAGTAGTGGAGTTTTGTATGTGGTTGGGTTGTGATGCTTGTTCATCCTTCTTAGTTTCATCCTTCTTCACTGGAAGACTGAAAACTTATTTTTTTGATTGAGATTAACAAAGGAAATGCTTGCTTCATAGTCTATGGTGTCTTGTTTACCCTCTCTAAGTTGCAATAGGTGAAATTGGACTGTGGTGTATTTTCTCACCCTCTTCAAATCAACCCTTCTCTGTTTGAAGATCAAAAATTTGTCTAGCAACAAATTTTCTTGGTGCAACACCACTTATAGAATAGGTTTTACTTCTTGAAAATATCTCACCCTAATCCCATGAAAATGTTAACATAGGTCTAGCTAGTTGTTTTATTACATTAGAAGTATTGTGATTTTAGTTTAGGAAGAGGAATTTGGCCTTCTCTCGGAGGTTCACCTCGAGCCCAATTCCCAAATCTTGAGAGTTGATACCATGTTACCCAATCAAATAAAATGTCCTATTCACTTTCTAACCATTAAGGGGGTGCAGTGTTTTTTTGATAACATTATCATTTTAAAATGTTTCCCACCATACGCCAACTTAAAGGATCTTACACGTAATCGGATATCCTACATAATGTCCTTTGACAATGCCTCCATGATCTTTATCTATAATTGTTTCATGCTCATGCTCTAGAACACACCGACATAATACCTCATCTGTACCCATCTTATATAAATCTACTCCAATAATATGATAGGGTGCGAGATCGAATAAAATGATTCTTCTTTTCCAATATCTTCATCCCCTCTAGTGCAAGTCTAGTGCGTAAAATACTACAATGTCCTCTAAATAATATGGTTTTATATTCAACCTAAGTAACTATGCATCGGGGATAGTGTCCTCAATACTTTGTGTGTCTTCTCCATAATTTATCCTATATAGGTGCTCCAGTCCTAGGTGCTCTTTCCTAGATTTACTACAATAGTGAAATAAAATTCTGAAAAGGAGTATCCACCAGTAGATGCACCCTTGTAAAAGATTTTTTTACCTAAGTACTTCAATGCCATATGTTCTATATAGAAGATGAACTAGGTGGCCAATTGGTACACAAAAACTTGTGAAGTGCCTAAATCATATATAATGCCTCACACTTTGTCATTATATAATTATGCTACACTAGTGTCAACTTCCTACTTATAAAGCATAAAGGATGATCCACAGTACCCTCTCTTGGTTGCACCAAGAATGCACCAATAGCCATGCTAGAGGCATAAACATGTACATGAAAAGGATTTTCCATGAAGGGAAGAACAATATTGGTGGATTGGTAAACTTCTCCTTTGATGTTTCAAACGCATGTTGTTGTGTGTCACCCCCAAAAAAAATTCCTTTATCTTTGATAGATTCCTCGAGGGCATGGCAATGTTTGCATATCCTTTGAAAAAATTCCTATAATAGCATGTATGACCGAAGAAACTATGCACTTCACTCTAGTTGGTAGGTTATTCTAATCCCAAAATCAATGTAATCTTAGTTGGATCCACCAAAAATCCATCCTTACAAATAATGTTCCCAAGTAAAGTTCCAAAGGGTTTAGAAAAGATATACTTCTTGATATTGATGGAGATGCTTAGTTAAATTCATCTCTCGAACACCAGCCTTAAATTATCACGGTGATCCTTCACAAGCCCATACAAAGTCCAGTCATATAAATAAAACTATAAAAACTTATGAGTCAAATTATGAAAATCGGGTACCACAATGTCCGAGAACACTACCGGCACAATCTTTAATCCAATCACACCCTACAACACCTTCAAGGATTTCCATTGTGAATGATGTAGGAAAAGGATCTATAAAACATGAAGCATTGAGGTCCCTGTAATCAATAGAGATCCTAATCCCCCCATCCTTATTGATGCTAATCACCATGGGACTGACCCATTCAAATTCCTTAATTGGTTTAATGATTCTAGACTTAAGAATTTTTTCAATTTCCTCTTTCACCTTCATGCATAGTTTTGGGTTCATCCAATAAGGCCTCTTTCAAAGTAGATAGGAACCTTATTTTAACTTAATATTCATCTCTCCTAATGAGGGATACACACCTTTTAACTCATGGTAACCTCTTAGAAATAAATCCTAGAAGTCATGAAATATTTCAATGATATTTTATGTCTCTTGTTATGACTAGTAATCTCTAATGATAGCCTCCTTATGCACATCCTCGGTGCCAATATTCACCTATTTAGTCTTCATAGGATCATGATACACACATGATTTTTCATCTATAGAGTCCATTATCTCGTGTTCTACCTCTGTATGGTGATATCCAAGTTATCTCGCTTCTTCATCATCAATGAGGTATCCGGATTTCCCCTTTTATTTCTCTTTCAAGGTGCGTCCCAAAATTATCTCCTCTGTTTCTAATATATCTTTACATGCCTTAGGATGAGGTTCCTCAAGTAACTAAAGCGTGATATCCTCTTATTTTGTACTATCTCCCAAGGTGATGCACTTCATGATCTATAAGGCCTTCGTGATCTTGATGAATTAGTAGAAAAATAATCAAAAGCATGAGCCATAACTTAAGTCATCTCTCACCAACTTGCAGTCTCTTGCTTGAGCTTAGCATGCACATCCGTAAAAAGTGGAATAGAGCTTATGTTCCCAAATATATAGTGTTAAATCCTCACGGCCTTGTGTCCATTGTCTCTCAAAGTTATGGATGTGTACCAAAATAGGATTATTTCCATCATAATCATGTATAAGGGAGGGTACATTACTCTAAGTAAAAATTCTCATAAAGGATACCCTCAATTCCCACCATCCCAAAAATACTATCTGTTGTGTTTCCCACTAGGACACCTCTATTATCACGCAAGGTATAAACCATCATATTACTTCTATCTCTTTCATTTTTCCATTGTTCCTCCATGACACACAATAAATAATAATTTTTTTCCTCTCCAATATACCATGGTAAGCGAGTTCTACGCAAACAACTAATCATGCATGACTTGATCATATTAGTGACTCTTCCCTTGACCTCATGTCCAATCATATCATATGTACCATGAGCCCAATTATCTTAAGAAAAATTAGTGGTGTTTCGATAGAATACGTGTCTTCCCCCTAAATTACTCCTTCCTTAGATGGTTCCACATTCTCAGGGTCACGCACTATGCATGACTAAATTCTATTAATCTCTTCTTCACTCACAAGCTCAATATAAGGTGTAACCTTTACATCATCAAGGGGTATTATCATGTGCTCATCCCTATTCTAAAAAATCATATATATTTTATTGAAATACAAGTCTTGATTGTTCACATAACACCAAGGATGTCCAAGTAGGGATGGGAAGTTGTCTACCTCATCCAATTCCAAAACTTCAAAATCTTGTGTGAACTTGTCTCCTTGAATAATAATAGAAGCATCCTTCAACACCCTAATAGGCATGTCCCTTCTCTTATTTTCGATATAAAAGACATTGGAAGATGGCTACAATGGTAGTCTCCTATCCGATTCCAGGCATCCAAATTTAGAATATTGACCTCCACACCTATGTTAATTACAATATTTGTCACCGGCCAACCATAAATCACTTCATCTAATGTGATATCCTTATCATACTCATGGTTTTGTTGTAGCAAGTTTGCATGTAGTATCTAACTCTCAATCGAACTTCGTGCATGATACCTTTTTATGCATAAATTCTCTTATTAGTGGGATGATATTCCCTATCCGAACATCCTACATACCTCCTTCAAATTATCTACATATTTATGTGGGATATAAATGTTCTTTATGATTTCCCTTTTGTGTACCTACTCCTTAAAATAATTAATCTCCCCTTAAAAATAACTAATCACCCCCATGGTCTCCTAATAGACCTTTTTCTGATGAGAAACATCTGGATACTTGACATGTATAATTTCCTCTCTTGATGAGTGGTTTGGATTTAAGGGGCATGCATACATGCATTATTTCTTCACACGTAATAAACAACATAGGATGTAATTATGGATCAAGAATCTTATTAGGTGTTCATTGATCATTCTTCATGCACGCTACCTTGATCATCCCTGCACCTTTTTCCTTCATTTTTTTCTTACACATATGCTCATAAAAATTAGGGTAGTCATCAATCTTATGATGCTTTCCACAATATGCACATACCTAATTATTGGGACACTCACGTTGGTAATGATTTAGGGACCCTTAAGTAAAGAAAGTATCTCACATGAATCTTCCTCTACCACCATGGTCTTAGATCCTATATCCACCTTGGAATCCACTATCCCCATTGTTGTGTTCTTCATTAGGCTAGGATTCCTGTATCGAGAGCTATTTTCCGTAGTGGTCCATGGTCTAGTCTAGTCTCTCGATGCCTCATGAATTTGTTCTATCAAATGCTAATATTTTGTATCATGGGTGTGCACATTGTAAATTTTAAAGTACATAGAGACATTCTTCGTCATGTCTCACTACAAGAGGGGTAAATTCTATAAATCTTAATTCTTGTGGTAAATTTCACAAGATTGTAACAATGCACACACAATATTGCACATACATCTATCCTTCGTATTCCCTTATACTTCACAATCAGTGCTCCATAACCCACTTCACATCTCATGTGAAGATCTCATCAAAAATATTCTCTAATTTTTTATCCATAGATGATATTTTTCCTCAATAAAAAAGGCTTACTCTAGTGTTTTAACTCATAACTACTTCAGCACGTAGATTAGATTCCAAAGCCTCACATGGATCTATCTATGCATTATGTGATAATTCCCTTCGAAATGGAGTTAACAAGCCTCCAACGAACCACTATGCATGTTAGATCTGGTGAATATCATAAGATAGTTTGGACAAGAGAGTTTTAAACCACGCATCATACTCCCTCACATTTTAAGAAAATTCTGCTTGATATCCTTGAGTGTGCTAATACTCTATTACTAAAACTTTAGAATGTGAAATTTAGATAAAATTTTAGTGTGTGCACGCACAATAATCCACTGCAATATATTGTGGATCATACTTCCTATACCAACTATGTGCACGACCTTGAAATGAGGTGGAAAATTGATTTTTCTTTCTATCAAGGGTTGTAATGTCCTTGGATCTCCATAGTAATTCACACTTGTGGAAATTCTCATCATCCTCTACACCTCTATATTTTGGCAAGTGAAGATACATTTAAAAGAAGACTTGAGGTGTGTGTTGTTATGGTTATTGAGGTGGTGCATGTTGAGGTTGAATTGGCGGTGGTTATTGGGGAGGTTTCGTGATGGTGGACCCTACCCTAGGTTAGGACCAAACCCAGATCCTAAACCTCCACCAGGATTTCCTCCACACGGTGGCTAACCTAAATATCCTAAGCCTCCCACAATGACCTATGGTCATGTAAATGAACTTCCCTATGTCATAGTTATTGCACTAAATTGGATACTCATTGTCATTCGTATTGTAACAACACCTATATGATTTATTCTAATGGTATTTACACTAGCACTCTTTCATGATGATGCACCTATTAAAATTCCCCAAAAGTACTTACAAACACTAGCCCCTACTATGTTGCCATGTATATATCCCTAATATGTTGCTCTTCCTAAGATGAAACTAGAATATTCCTACCTATATCTCCTTCCCAATGTGGAGACTCTGATTTCTCACCTTCACTTTGGTGCTCTTCAACAACTACTTCTGGATTTGGAACACCTTGGACAAGAACTAGATAACTAGGTTGGGTCAAATGCACACTTGTGGTCCTCTTTCTCTCCTTTGATGTGCTCTCATCAAAAGATGATGGGATCTTTCTACTGTTCTTTCCCAATTTTGGGAGGACATAATAATATATCTCCTCATCTTCCACAGGGAACTCTTATCTTCCGATAGTCATCTTTATTCTCAAAAACAATGCTACATCAACTTCCCTTTGTCACACCTCATTATAGTTGATCCATGTTTCCTCTCTCTTCCTTTCTTCCACTAGGGCCACTCCCATCCTTTCAAAATCTTCTCCTATCCTTATGTGTGGTAAGGATTTAGCTAGCCATAGGTAAGTTCTCCATTCCTAGTTCTACCATCAAGATATTGATAGCTAAGGGTATCACGCGCAAATAGGATCCTCTTAGTTTATGCAAAAATGAAAAATCTTCTTTCCTTAGACAAGAGTATGTTGAAATATCATACTCCAAAGTATATCCATGCAGTACAACTTCACACAAATGATCTATAAATTTATTCCACTTCTCATTTGAATCGAAGAGAGTTTGATAGTATTCCTATGTCCAATATCTCTTTCCTGGTCAGAGAACTCTATTTTCCATGTAAGCTGCTGCCAACCACCGGTACAAATATACTAGGAAAACATTGAATAACATCACATTAAAGCAGTCATATAGACTTTCTTCCACCCAATTTTGTTCATTAAAATTAGGTCAGGTACTATATCTTTGTATAAAAGCATCTTGGCCATCTTCTATCCATCTCTCAATAGTGTACAAAGATAGTCGATATGCCATCTACATGCAAACATATTGGTAGGTAATTTGAAAAGAGGTCCTAACAACATAACCAAAATTTATCTTTTATTTACCCAAAACATAGCTAGGCATGTTGAAACTTCATATATAAAACCTTGGAAGCTCACTCAAAGCACGCAAAGCTACTAGGTCCCTCCTTTTCTTTTGTTATCTGCACATTAGTATGTATGTTCATTATACTCATAGTCAAACATCAAATAAGTAACATAACTATGAAAATTCAAAAGCACATATAATATGTAAACTTAATGAACATAAATAATTATTAGAGAAAATGTGAATCCCCATTACTCCATACTTAGGCATAGTCAATTTAGCAACACAAATACAATTATCCAATAAATACATACTAAGGTGTTTGATTACATCATACTCCAATGCATCCATGCACTATACCAAGTGCACTCTCAAATAGACTCTAAACCCTAGACCATTGAATCCTCTATTCACATTCTTCTCTAATACATCATAAGCTCTATTTTCAATAAGGACTCACTACCTATATATAAGTTTGGGGACTTTCCCTTCACCGCTTCATGAACTTACCTAGTAATAAGCATGTGTACAAAAATAGCTTGCATACTTTTAACACTTTGTGATAATAATAGAATAAGATAAATATACAACATGCTTTTATTTTTATATTTATAATGATTTATGCATTTGTTTGATCCTACTCTGCATGTGCTTATTATTTCCTTTATTAGCTGCTAAGTCTTCATTATTTTCTCTATTTTTGGATCTTTACTTGAGCGACACTTTAGCTGTACTTTTTTATTTTTAGCCATTCCTCGGGAAAATTATCTAAGCCCTAGATCTCATGTCTAGATGCACACAACCCCAAACACTCACCTATTCCACCATTGTGCACCCCCCCTTACACGCTACTCTTATCTCCTATAATGCACATTCCCTTGTGTGTAATCCTATGTTCTTCATTGATACTTAGTCAATATCAAAATGAAAATCAATGACCATAAATGAAAACATAATAAAGTTACCTAGACCACCTAGACTCCCTTTGGCATCAATGTTACTTGAAATTAATGAATACAAAAATGCCTCATTGTCAAGAAATATCCTCCTTTTTCATTGATGACAACCATCTTTAGAAACATTGATGGCAACAAAGCATGAAAGTATTACCAGGATTTAAAATTCATGTTTATGAACACACTCTCCCCCTTTGACATCTATGACAAAGGAATCTATACCATCTTGACATAAAAATAACAATCAATGCTTAAATTCATACTTACTTGCTCCCCCTTTGCTTATACTCACTCTTCTTGAATTCAACTATTGTAGATGATCCATAAACCTATTTTTAACTTGATTTAATTCTCCCTTGATAAATTATAGAAATTTTTGATCTTCATTCTTTCTTATATACAACATTTTCAATCTTCAAGACTAATAGGTAGTCAACCATTCTTACCTTACTAACACCTTCTTAATACTTTATATATTGTAATTTTAGACTTATAGGGATATGAGAAACAAGTAAAAGAGAGTATACCTTATGTTAACCTATCTTTTACATCATCATAACACCATCGTCTTGCTAAAAACAATCTAACCCTTCTTGAACCATAACCTCTTTTGTCTTTTCATCATTGTAGAATTTTCTATGCAATCTTAGGAGCTCAAGACTTTTCAAAACATATTAAGAAAAGAAACTCCTAATTTATAGAACCAAAACCTTATTCATGGGCTAAAATAAGTTTCTTCAAAACCAATAGCTCCCCTTGAATAAATACTCACCACTTTGGTCTTCAAAATTGTAACTTGGACTTAGAACCACCTAGCTCCCGATCTTAATACATCTTATTCAAAGAGAAAAAAACACTAACACATATTTACTTTCCTTCAAATTGACTTGATTCATACTTTCTTGTTTATAATTTCCCCCTTGTAAACAAAATTAGTTTCCCAAAGGATCATCTGCATATCAAACACTTCTTATGTCTTCTTGAATCAAAGAGTTTTCATGATGAAATTAAACTTTGTTACACCTTCAAACTTAAAAATAGGGATCAAGCTAGATCCACATACTAGCATTTGAAAAATATTTATATTTCCCAAATTTCTATCTTCTAGGACTGGAAAGACACATACTATGGTCTGTCATCACCAATCCGGAACTATGATAATTCTCCACTAGGAAATCCTCATGCTATGATTATTTACTAATGCACAACTTTTATTTTGGTGGATGTAATCTGGAAACACAACAACAAACATAACACAAGAATACCATAGACTATGATATGAAGGAATGATGACAAATCTGAAATATAAGTGTAAATTATAATATCAACATGAAATTGTTACAATCTCACCCATGAGGTACTTCAAGTGTTACTAACTTCACTTGCCTTCCAACAATAACTATGGGAGAAACTTCACAATTACACCTCTTAATGGATTCTTTAACACACTTACTCATACAATATTTCTCACTACTTCCTTCTATGCTAAATGAGGGGGTGGCCTCTCTATTTATAGAACTTTCAGGCTTATCCACCTTATCTCTAAGATAGGATAAGAAATCTACTTTGATGAATCATATTCCATACCTTAACTCTTATCTTTACATGTAAGCTTATCTTTTAAGATAAGATAAACCTTATCATTTCACATGGGTTCCACATTTTTAGAATTTTTACAAATAAAATACACAAAATATTTATGACCTCACTCCTTGTCCTTATTACCAATATAATATTTTTAATTCCTAATCATGTAGACCCTACTTCTCTACTTACCCTAACTTTGACATTTTAACATTACCGAACCACTTACGAAAAATATTTACTTTTTACCACAACATTCCTATTGTACTTTGATTGTTATTGTACTATACATTATTGGCGCGTCACCTGGCATCACCATTATCTTCTATCGGACGCTACTACTAATTATTCTTAACAACATCCTATTCCTAATACATACATTAATGAAATAGAAATTACGAAGGAAATTTTTATTGTTGACATGCCCAATCCTGAATATGCCATCAAATGCTAATGAATTTTACAAGAAACCATAATTATTCATCAAGTTGATCTTGATCTAAGGATTTCTTCACAACAATTTGAATAAGTCTTAATGATACAACAATTTAGCTCTAAATAGTACAAGCCTTATCAAACTCCTTCATGGAAAGAAAATATAATATAAAATGTCTTGAATATTAAACTCATGACACAACTTGTGTCAATGAAAAACATTACCTTTTTTACTCAATAATCATCATATCCCCAACTTGTCTTGTCATCAATAATCCATGCTTAACATAGTCACTTTGCTTTCTCTGCTAAACTAGATAAGTAAATTATCATCACATTATGAACCTATTGATGAAATGTATATTGAACTACCATAAAAAATAGTGCTATATCTTCACTCACTCTTGTTCACTTGTAATGCACTACCACCTGAATGTGATAACATGAAGAAATATAAAATATAGAGAACTCTACCCAAATTTCATTGTGTACACACAAAATTCTCATCCTATTTTGTAAATACCTCAAAGAGATAATAAATTAACATATGTTCTAAATATATCCTTGAATTTTTGACCTTCACGGAAAAACTTAACAATATATTGATCATATACCTATATACTCTGCCTCTAAATACTTAAGGCATATATAACTTAGAGAACTTTGAGATTTTAACCATAAACTTACCTCTTCATTGGGTCTCTTTAATAGTCTCCATGTTTTATATTTTCATACTTCTCATGAATGAGTTTTCAATTTTAGTAGGGAAACATCAAACCAAAACTAGCATATTTTCTTGTGACCTCATAAAATGCTCAAAATATATTCATAAATCTTACAAGAATTAACATCTTAGTTCTAATTATTTACATAACTTGTATCAACACTTATTCATATCCATCTCATGACTCCATAAACTTTACAAACTTTCATGACTACAACTCGAACAATTATCCCAAAAATTTGTCTTCTAGTCTCTTGATACTAGTCAAACCTCTCAAAACAGTCCTTGACATGAATCATGACACTATCATAAAAATGTTAACACTCCTTCAAGTTCCTTTGACCATCAACACACATTTCTTTAATATTTAATACCTATTAATTCTTCACAAAAAAATAATCCCATAAATCTATTTCTTAACTTGAACATTCATATCTTCAAACTTCACAACAATGATCAAGTTAACTTCTTCAAGATATTTCATCTTTTGTAGTTATGCCAACCTATAATCCTTCTTGGTACCTTAGACCCCACATGTCTTGATTAATCTACACAATATTCATATACCTTCATCAAGGTTCAATCCTTTATTCCAGACAGTATAGATTTATAGAGATTTCTTGACATTCTAAACTCCTAATAATACTAACACAATCATCCACATATAGATATGAACAATGTTCATCAACTAAGGAACTCACCTTTTGACTTTTACAAGCTTGTTAGAGCTTAATATTATAAATACTACCTCCATGATACATGGTCACACTTGATACTTCTTATAACATGAATTAGGGAATGAGGCACAACCTATAGACCTAGTCAAGACAAAACCATACATGGTATTATTTCATCTTCTCTAGATCATGAAAATCAAACATGTATCTTACAAGTTTTTCATTAGTCTATAGATCATAAAATAACTTTAGATGTATTAGGGAACATCATATAAAATTTGAAGCAACCATTTGCATTTTCATAAGTGATGATATACGGGTTTTGATACTCTTAGTCCGAGAACTTCAAGAAAAATCTTCTTAGTGAACAATTCCAAACTACTTTGCAACACTTTATCCATTAAAGATATATCTTTCATACCTGATATACTTTCTCATTTAATTTCAACCTTTCTTTCAAAACTTGCAACCTTATAGATCAAGGTATTTTGCATATATATAACTCGACTGAAACCATCTTCACTTTGAATCATGTTTTTGATTATTTTTAAGACCTTCAAGACTGTTCCCTACATATTCAAACTAACTTCCCCATGCTAATAAGCTTCAATTTGTTAAATCAAAATACAATCCTTATCAATTGACATGTAATGCTTAGAACCACTTTACACTTCACACCTTGACTTCAAATTAAAACCATCTAGACCAATACTCCATGATAGCTGAATTTACTTTTCATATGCAGAATATGCAAGACAATCCTTAATACATCAGAATTCTCATGAATGACATAGGATGAAACAATAACTTCTTGATGTGTGCACACACAAACACACAACTAATGATACCTTATATACTTGATACAAAATTCAAAGAAAAATGACACACTCTATATCCTAGGACTAACTCTAGGATCCTTATTATCAAATGAGATAGATATGAAAAATATATCTCTTTTATTGACTTAGGACATACATAATGTACAAAGACATTTTGAAACAATTATTCGTAGCTTAGACCAATAACCAAACATCTCACTAACCAACATGACTCTTGAAACTCAGACCTTATGAACAATCATAGATCACAACTTATAACTTTTGAAGTATTCCAAAGCATATCTAGACTTCTTAATTTCTCAAGTACAAGTGAATGGATGGAAGTTGAACCCATATGATTTTATTCAACTTTTGATTTTGATTCAATCATAGAAAAAATTCCATTTTCTCTTGATGATAGATCAAGCTTCATGCTTTTCACTTCTATCTTTGAATCATCCTTCTTAGCTTTATCTTCATGATTAGATACATTGTTTGTTTTAAGCTCTTCATTTGATGTCTTTGGATCCTTAAATCCATTCACGAGGTTTAGAAATTTTGGTGTACACCCTTTTTCTTGACTTCTTCCATAAACCTTATGGTTATATCTAGATGCCTTACTAAGACAAAACCTTGTAATGTGACCAACATTCTGATAATTATAGTAAACACCATTCTTCTTACCACTTGGTGATGAAAGATGATTTTCCATTTGCACTCCTTGGCTTTATGACCAAATTCATAGCATGAATAAAAATTTCCTATGTAAAGGCTTTCATGATCCTTAAAGGGTGTTCTCTTGAAATATCTATCCCTATGACTAAATTAATGATAATCATAACAATAACCATTGAAGGAACCATACCTTATTGCATTTGGTTGTTTAACAGGGTTAGAAATCTTGGAATATTTCTTCTTGGTCTCCTTCATGTCTTCACAAACACTTGAACTGTCAAATTGTCAACAAAACTCTTCTCCAACCTAACTCTTAGGGTTTCTACTTCAAACTTAATCTTGCAACATTATTTTTCTTTTATGTTGAGAGATTTTATCACTAACCTATTTTTATATTCAAATATTTTGATGGATTGATCATTATCTTTCTCCATATTAATGATTTGTGATCAAGGATTATGAAATTTCATGATTCCTTCTTAAAACATTAGATGATTTTCCCATTTTGGTTAAAGGATATCCTCCAAGTTGTTAGACTTGATTCACAAGGACCTTTATTTGTCACCAATTGTTAGAAGAAAAAATAATGAGGGGGTAGGTGAATCAATCTTAGAAAACTTTAAACTCATTTTCCATATCTTACAACATCATCCAAACCAACCATTCAATATACATATGCGTTATGAGCTTATTAAGTGTGAAACATCCAATCATAAGTATATGAAACAAATAGAGAACACATGAACAGTAGATGTAAGTGGGAAAACCTCAAGCAAAAAGAAAACTCACTAAATTTTTTCGATATATTACTCAATCAAAATACTTGCATGAAATATTACACATCATAAAAGATTTTTAGTGACTCATGACTTCATAAGGAGAAAACACCCCTACTTAGTATAAAAATCATTATACAAGGAGGATACCACCTCCTAATATGACTAAGCACCAACCTGGCCAATTGATGATGAAGATCACTGATTTATTGTTTCTCCTACAACATATTGTGATCACAAATTCAACTCCATGTACATCAAAACCCTCTCAAACACACCTTATTCTTCTTTTATCGATTTCGGACTTTCCCTAGCTCACCATCACATTCTCTCTCTATAACATAGGATCACATACTCATTTACCTCTCAAAAAGGTCACAAAGACCTTCATCACATTCCTCAATAAGCCTTATAGGTTACACTTTTCATCCACACACTCAATAAAAAAATGAACCTTCTAATTTTCCTTTATACCTGTTTCTTTTCCTCAAAACACATGTTGCAGCCTTCATATAGTAAAAAAACTTAAATAATAATTAGTACATATTAGAAAAATCATCCAAAGGACCAAGTAGGTTGCCACTATCACCGAGGACATTTTAGACCAATATTGGGACAAAATAAGTCCCCAAACCCTTCAAGAATCGACTCACCAAATATAAGAGTGAAAGACAAAAACAAATTCACCAAGGCATGAAACACACTTAGAAATGTTGTCTAATCCCTAAAAAATCTATAGAAATCAAGAAAAACACTCAGAATAATCATTACACTATGAAACCCTCATTACAACATGCACAACCAAGCACCCTCAAAATTGACCTTTAAAGAACATGTCATAACTTCCTCAATTATTAGAAAAACCTCCAATGTGATATATAATTTAAAATACCTTTAAGTTAGGACAATGAAAAAATTCAATCAAGCCATAACTCCACATGTAGTACGTTCAAACCTACTTTGTTCCAAGAATGTTAAAAATACCTCAAAAATGCTTAAAAACTAGTCCTCATAAATAGAAAAAATGTCACAAAAATGACCTGAAACCATCATAAAAATGTATTACAACTCCCATGCTTTAATAAATGGTAATTTAGTCAATAGTTTTAATCGAAACTTTTGTACAAACTGAAAATTTCTAAAAACTTACCTTTTGAGTGGGGCCCACATACAACCAAAACTTCTAAATAAATCTTGGATAAATATGGAGTATTATACAACCTCAATCATAAATTTTACTAAAGGAATCAATTTTGGAGTCACAACTAGCAATTTGCTTCAAGTTACTCCAAAGCTAGGGTTTTAAGAGGGTTAAAAAGATGTTTGGCTTCTTAATGATTGTTCATAAAAATGTGACGATAAAACAACCTCATTATTATTGGAAAATTTTCATTCTTGTCCTACTCAACTATCCCCGGGAGCTTGTGTCGTCGATGCAAATAAAACACTTCCCAAAAGCATATGAAAGTAAAACTTTAGCCTTGGTTTCACATCTTCACAACCTAGTTTTAGTAAAAAAATCAATAAGTTGCACATAACCTCAATCCAGATCCTAAAATTTGGACCACATTTCTAACTAAACCTTAAAAACACACTCTATGTCTCAATTTTCCACCACCATGTTGGAAATAGTACATCACACTTCTCTAGGGAATGCTTTCTTAAGAATTAGGTCTAGAATAGACCTAGAAACCATATCAAACACCTATACCTACCCTTTCGAGATACTTGTGAGATTTTCTAAACCTCATCTACATGATTATCATGCTCACATAGCTGCTACATGTTTCACTTAAGTTTTCTATTCTGATTATTTTCTATAATTCTCACAAAAAAACACATGAAACATGCTCATTTCATCAATTCGACATCAACTTATCTTGGTCAAATATGTACACATGTTAGGAATTTTAACATACCTAATGACATCATAAAAACACTATCCATACCTTTACTAGTCATCATCACACTCCAATATGTCACTATACTTTTATTCCAAAGTGCATGCTGACACCATGCAATCTCAACAAGACAAGGAATGATCATCAATGAAAGCATAATGAACTTACTGCTGGTGTGTGGAATTTACTTGTCATCTTATGGCATTGTCCACATAACATACTAAGTCATATCACTAAGGTGAGATCATAGGTATTGGGTATTGTACGATGGAAAAGTGACAAGCGAGCGTGGGAATCTACAAGTAACTCTCTTCTCGCACACGACCTCCCGAGGTCATCTTTGAGAAAACCGATGCGGATGGAATATACGTGGGGTGCAGAAAAACTAGTTAGGAAATATTATGTCTTCGACGCACACTAATGGAATCTGTGAATCTAAGGTAAAGAAGGCCCTCCTAACTTGAACTGACATGATAGATCGTTCGGTGAGGAAGAATACTCAAAGGCTCCAATCGGTATTGAGCTCTGGCATGATCGATCTATAGGTTGTGGGATATGTGGAAGATAACTTTTGTGGGTGATTCGTAGATATCTCTTGACAAGGTCATGAAAAATGGATGATGGATGTACGGTGGATTCTATGGGCAATTCTTTGGTCTAGTCCAGAAATCCACTAATATCTAATAGTCATATGCCTTTTCGGCCTCCATGTTTAGAACTAAAAGTTGTGCAATCTTCTCAGAGTACCTTATAGGTGTTATGGCAACTTGAATTCTTAAGCTAGTGTCTATGTCAATGAGGATGTCTCCTGCATCTGGCTATGGGACCAAAGGATCACAACCGAATGTTTTCTCTCTTTCAAGCCCTTCTATAGTCATGCAGATATTTACTAGGGCAATCTATAGTTTGACTAGTTTGACCAAAACGTATGTGCTTTGTCGTCTTCTATGTTTAATCCTCTTAACTGTGAGATAATTTCTTGTAGGTCTGTTTCTATTCAAAAGATTTGGGTTACGATATTTTGGTCTATGTCAGTTATTGTTGCAACAAGATTGGGTTGAGGCACGATTGGCTCGAATACGTATTCTCTGGGCTCCCTAGGTCTCATGATTGTCATACAAAAGAAACAATACGAATATAACTAAAGAAAAATAAACTAATTATGTAAAGTATATCCACAACATATATCTAAATTCTCTATTTTGTATTTTTGACAGAATATTTAACAGAATTAAGACAACAACTTTTTAATAGAATTGAAAGAGAAATTATTTAATATCTAGAAAATGACAACTAAGCTAATAACAGGATGTAAAACAAACAAAGTAGCCGAGTATAGCTACCTTCTGTGAAATTGTGAATTTATTCTGAATAACCAAATAATTGATCTAATCTATTTGAAAGACCCCGATCTTACCTTAGAAGTGAGGAATGAATCATAGTTTATCAGAAACTATCAATCCCCATGACTTCCCGGAAATATCGAAAGTGAGATTAACTTAAATGAAATGATTCACTATTCTATTTGATATTTTTAACTATAACTTTGATAGCTTGAACCTGGATTTTGCGAGCGTGGCGAGTCTCGATTGTGTATGGCTTTGTCCCTCAATGTGGTCTCCTCATTCCTTCATGCTCACGTGAATCTAGAAAAGCATGTAATGCTAGCATCAAGCAGTAGGTATTGGAACAATGGCAGCCTTAGATGTAGACTGAATACAATGCGAGTAGGAGAGTGATAGCGTAAGAGAACGAGCTTGGATTATGTAATTCCTAGCGGGATTTATTGCGAGTCATACAACACAAACCATCCAAAACCTGAAACTATCCTTCTTGACGAACAAAACTTGCAACTCTAATGCCTTCGGAATGAAAATGAAACTATCCTATCTCAATTGATTGTATGAAACAATAATAACAGTAGAACAAGAAGATCATGTGGCTTCTAAACATCAAAATAAGACTAACTATGCATGCAACAAATGAAAACTATTGAATTCCTAAACAAGAATTTAAAGACTAAACTAATGAAATGAGAAGATGAGAGGGAATTTTGAGGGGACATTTGCTTGTAATCAAACCAGCTATTTATAGAATTCCCATTCACCCAAAGGTAACTCTAACTAGGAACATTTACCATTAAACAATGGAGAAACACTATTCTAGGGAACCAAAATCATAAATACAAGCAAAAATGGATGAAAAAGTTGGTAAAAGTTGAAAATTTACATGAGTCGCGTTAAAAGAAGTATGATGGAAAATGCGTGAAGGACCACTACACTGAGCGGGGCAGCGATTATAGGATTTTTTTCCCTTCACAGGCGGCAGTCACGAGACCGCCGCCCAAGTAGGGTGGCATTTTCATCACTGAAGACCAAAATGCAAAGGAAAAGAGGGGGAAAGATCAAAACAAAGCATGCAGAGGGTAAGTGGGACATGCGGGATGTTAACGCACACTTGGAGAGCTTTTCCAGATCCCGAACACCTTGCGAGGAGACATGTATCATCATTGGGGCATGTGTAACATCGTTCTGGCAGTACTGTACCCTACAATTTTGGTTACGTACATATTGCCCTCTTAGAGAAGTTTTTTAGCCATGAAGAGGAAAAAAATGGTGGGTCCGATTATGGCAGTTCTGAAATGGGAAATTAGAAATTATACCTGACACATCCATGTGTCGAAATGACGCCTTGACAAAATTCCGCACTACTGCAAGATGAAAAGAAGACTCAAGTGCGAGATAGATAAAATAAGCGAGAAAATAAATACTAAAATAATAGTAAGTGAGGACTTACCATTTGTGCGGGGATAAGAACTTACCTCCATCGGTGCTCCAAACCTATGAAAAGGGGCATCAAGACGAGTCAAAATGATATATATATATATATGTAAAAATGGGCCCATTTTCCTATTCATTTACGCGTGTTGATTTGATTGATTTTGAGCTCTGGGACCCATGGTGACAGTTTTTGATGAGAGTATAGTCAAAAGGTTCATGACGAGATAGTGATCATGCCTCGCGAAAGCGGAACATCTACCCACGAGATCTCAGGTTAGTTCTTCTCAATTTACCGTTTTTATACCTAAAATGTAAAAATGATGAAATCTTCGCCATGGGGGGGTAATTTTTGAAATTTTTAGTTTTAAATGTGTCCTTAGGGGGGACGCCTAATGGGTAGGCTCTCATTTTAGTCAAAATGGTCTTTTTTACATTTTTGAGTGTTTTTAGGCACGTGACCCATTTGAAAATGTGGGACACGACCGCTGCCACTGAGTAGGGTGGCGATTATAGGAACGCCACCCTTTAAAGAGGTGGTTCGGAACCATTTGCCCACTCGGGGTGGCGGTCCTTTACAGAACACTAAAATAACCTTGTTTTGAACTTATTTTTGCATTTTTAGTATTCTCATATGTTCTAATGATTTTTCCCAATGTGATTTTGGTACTTACTCTTTTTTGCATGTTTTTGTGTGTTTTACGAGAAGAAGGAAGAGTACATCGAGATAGAGCCATGAGAGAGAGTGTAATTGGCTTCTAGTATTGTTGGATGCACTTTCTCGGGCCGAGTAGGATATTCTTTAGAGGTCGACATATTACGTATATCACGGGTTCCTCATGTCGCACCTTCTAGTCACATACTATGTGACCTGTTTTCATATTGGGATCTTGATCAAAACACTTTCCGATTTCCAGGAGTCAGGGGTGAGTGGACCATCACCCTAGAGGATGTCTACCATATTTTGGAGTCCTGATCATTGGGAGATGGCTTACACTTGAGATAGTGGGGTCGCGGGATCGAGATAGCACGGTGGGCTACATATATGGGAGACGCGATTGTCTCCACTAGTTCGAAGAAGGGGTGAGGGTTTGTTCCATTCCTAGCTTGCCTACCCCTTTGATTCATCAAGCCATTGTGGGGATCCTTGCCTCGATATTGATTGGGGACAAGGAAGGGACACCTTACTCTATTGTTGGTCCCCTATTATTACACAGATTGAGGATGGCCGGATTTATGCAGGAGCTGATATACTTAGGACCACCTACCACGACCTATACAGGTGGTCCACTTATAGGGACAGTCCTTGAGTCATCGAACCTAGTTATGAGCTGGGTCTATGAGCACATCATCCCTTATGGAGAGGCGTAGAGGTGGCGGATCCCAGAGCCATGAAGGTAGCCAGATGGATAGAGATATTGGTGCTTAGAGCACCCCACCAGCCAGTTTCCTCCCTGATCACTGATGATATGGAGGCCACACCTTATCAAGCCATGGCAAGGTTGTGGGGTGAGGATACCCTAACTTTTATTTCCTAATCTACTACGGGGCAGCTTATGGACGGGATGAGGAAGGTAGAGACACACCCTTTTGATCAAGTGTCTCGGTAGTTTGGCCTTGCCTATGTTGGTATGCTTCCCCTAGTGGTGCTAGTGTTCATATCAGTTTGGGAAGCTAGGGGAGGTCTAGAGGTGGGATTGAACTGTTGTTACTCTGGTGTCCCTATTACAGCTAGGCGGGTGGTATGTGCCCAAGAGAGAGTCAATGCTCCTCATGCACCTTTACTTCAGATCGCGCCGGTCTGCCCATAGCAGCGATGACCCTATTGATATAGACTCGAGTCCGAGGAGTTCACGGGGGGAGAGACGGAGGAGGATACCGAGGACATGGAGGTCAGCAAGTCGGTGGAGAGGATGATAGCGATCCCAAGTGGTATGAAACTTAGGATATCTTACGGGAAGAGAGGGTAGAGTAGAGTGCAGGAGAGGGTGACTCTATTCTCGGAGGAGTTTCCCTCTCGGGACCTAGGCGGGAGGATGGGTCTGTAGTAGGGACGCTATGTTTCCCTAGACATAGGAGGAGGACATCGATCGGTGAAAACATTTTTGGCAGGAGCTAATCCTAGGGATCCCTCTTGGAGGCCCGAAGATCTGAGTGAGTTGTCACTCTTCTTTTAATATTTGTTCTCGCTAGGATTGCCTTAGTTGCTATCTCTCCTTTTATTCATTTTTGTTTTTATCTTTTGATTATTTATAACTTGTCTTCTCATTTTCTTGTAGATAATTTTGATGAGTGGCGAGACTTGATTCGTCGGGTATGTACTGATACCCTGATGTTCCCCATGGAGAAGACTCGCGTCGAGTTATCAGTGGATGCGGGGATCCTTTAGCGGTTAGCGAGGCATAGTGATGTCTTTGCCCCTGTCTATAACGTGGCCATGATGGTGACTTCCCTCCATACCAAGTTAGCTTGGTATAGGACTGCAGAGCACCTGATGAGGATCCACTCTCATAGCGAGGCTACAACTCTTGTCGGGGCTGTGAGCCTTGGTGCACTCGAGCACCGGCATAGTTGGAGTCCTAGACATGGTCGTGCACCTTCAGAGGGATCTCATAGGGGTTGAGAGGCCACTTGGCTCTTTTTGTAGTGACTTTTGTTAGATTGTTTATATGATCATTTTGTATTTTCTAGGCTCATTGAGCATTTTGACCATGCCTAGTGCATGATGGCATTATACATAAAAATTGATTATATATATATATATACTTCTCTTTTTGGACCAGACTCTTAGTGTCTAGGATTTTTGATTCATTTCCACATGTATATTAGATGTTTATTAGAATTCTTGTTTTTATATGCTTTTAGAATGTATGTAATGGAGAACAAATGATACAAATACTTTCTTTCTTTTGTATTTCGTGATCTTTGATGTATGATAATGTAGACACAATGTGATTTTGAACTTTAGTTTCTATAAGTGATTTTCGGTACTTCATATTTGTTTTGACAAAATGTGATGATAAATTTATATGATGATTAGATGAACTTGCCCCACTTCTAACTCTAAGCAACTAGTAAGATGCTAGGGCTCACCACCGAGAGCTAGAAAGGGCACAAAGCGTGAGGAGTGTAGAAATGATAATGATGAGAGATAGACAAAGAGTTGGTGGAACCAAATTAGGATGATACAAACTTACCCTACTCAAGTGACTCCATAGTTTAGAATGTGACTTTCTTTGCGGTTTATCTAGACTTAGATCCATAGATGGACGGTTGGTTGACAAAATCTAGTTTTCAAGGTTTTGGAATCTCTTGGAATTTTGGAAATCTGATTCATTTGTTTTTGACTCAAGATTTCAAAGGTTTATTTGAACTATTTTCTCATGACTTTTAGCATTCTTGTTAAGAGGACCCCTACACCTTGCCCCATGCTACTCTTTGGTATGAAGCATGGGATTATCACCATGGACAAGGTATAGGTGAGTAAGGGCATTCCCATCTTTTCCCAACCCTACATCACTAGTAAGAGACGTAAGCTCATCACCAAAGGTTCGTAGGGCAAGGAAATGTGTAAAAGTAAAATTTTCTGTTTGATCTATATTTGACTTATTTACTTGAGCAAAACTTCAGTATGTTCTTATTTCCAAAGAGATCTATATATGGGATAGATGTGACACCATGAAGCTTCTAGAATAGACCATAGGCAAGACACCTATCCTATGAAGAAAAAAAAGTGGGAACAAGCATGTAGTCCTTGGTATGGCTACCATTAAGACTTTGTCATATCTAGCTTTAATTGATGACATGATTTTGAAACAGTTGATGATGTTATGAAAATGAAGAAGTATGATTTGAATGCTTCTACCAATATCATTAGAAGTTTGTAATGAATTGCTTAAGAATAAGTCCCTTGATTACCAAATTTTACAAAAGCGAGTGAAAAAAATGAACCTATCTAAATGAAGATGCAATGTAGATATAATTATACAAATGGTGTCGGCGTTTCTTGTGTAAAACCGTTTAAGGTGCAAGGAATTAACGGTTTCGTTGAATTCCTTGTCTTCCGAGTGTACATAAGAGATACGCACAATTTCCTTACTCTTTCATCACTCGGTATGGGCCTAACCATTTGGGCGGAATTTCCTTCCTTCACCGATCTTCTTATCGATCTGGTTGTCTAGTCTTAAAACTAGATCTCCTTCATATATTTATCGTTTATAGACCATTTTCTTATATTGTCGACACATCCGGTCAGCATAGACTCTATGTCGCTATTCAACATTTAACCTAGCCTCATCTAGACTTTCTAGTTGTGAGAGTTATGCCTCTCTATAGGGTTCCTCATCCAAAATCCCTTGTAGTGAGATGTGGAGACTGGGTATTTCAACCTCAAGTGGGAGAATTACTTCTACTCCGAATACCAATGAGAAAGGAGTTACTCCTGTTGGAGTTCTTATTGAGGTTTGGTGAGCCCACAAGGCTAGATATAACTTTAAATTCCAATCTCATTTGTTTTCTTTTACCATTTTGAGTAGAATAGATTTCAATGTCTTGTTTGTTGCTTCAGCCTACCCATTGGCTTGAGGGTAATACATGGAGGCCGTATGATGGTTTATTTTAAATTTATTGCATAGCTCACGAACCTCGTCATTCTTAAAGGACATGCCATTGTCTGAGATAATGATTTGTGGGACACCATACCTGCAAATGATCTAGTTCAAAATGAACTTGACGATCACGGCACTTGGTACAGTGCTAAGAGGCATAGCCTCTACCCATTTGGTAAAATATTTGGTGGCCATGATTATGAAGTTATGGCCATCTGATGATGAGGGAGAGAATTTCCCTATCAAATCTAGGCCCCACGTAGAAAAGGGGCATGGAGTCATGATTGGTTGTAGAGCTTGTGCCAACATATGAATCTCATGGTAAAATTCTTTGCATTTATGGAATTTTTGAACAAAATCTACTACGTCATGTTCAAGAGTGGGCCAAAAATATCCCATTTGATGTATTTTACGAGTGGTGGTGTGACCACAGAAGTGGCCTCCACATATTCCGAGTATGAGATTCGTAGAGAATCTTCTTAGATTCTTCCGTGTCAACACACCTTAGAAGCATTCCATCGAAAGCCTTATGACAGAGTACTTGTTCTATAATAACGTATTTAGCTACGATAATGCGTAAACACCTTCTTTTTTATGGTGTAGCACCCTCTAGATATGTATGGTCCATGATAAAATTGATAATATCAGTATACCAAGGACATTCAGAGATGGGAGGTCTGGTTTCGATGTAATATATGTATTCATCGGGAAAGTCCAGATCTACTAGATCACTTCTATCTAACGGGTTGTCGGCTAACCAATCTGTAATGATTTTTCCCTTAATGGACTTCTAGTTTACAAAAGTTAATTGAATTCACCCATTAAGGTTATAAAGCGTCAAAACTTTTAAGACAAAGACCCTTGCATTCGTAAATGGTCTATTTTTACAATGACCCTTGTTTCTTGATTTAGCATGTAATGTCTTAAGCATTTGGTTACAAAGACTATGGCAAGGCATTCTCATTCTGCTTGCGTATAACGTGTTTCATAATCAAGCAATGTTCGGATAATAAAATAGACTGCAGGTTCTCATTTATCATCATCTTCTTGAGCCAACATGTAGGCTAGCTAGACATCCATAGCCCATGAATATAATATCAAAGGATGATCTGGTCTAGGTGGTATTAATGTAGGCAGAGACGGTAAGAAGTGTTTAAGCGCTTGAAGGCCTCATGGCATTCCTTGGTCCAAATAATGTATCAATAATTTTTCAACAAATTGTTGATCGGATGTATAGCAAAACTTAATTCCGAATGAATCTCTGGATTATTTGAGCTTTCCAAGCGATCTAATGCCGATTAAATCGATGGTGGAATCATCTCAAGAACAACCTAGATTTTGGTTGGGTCTACATCGATCCTCGTGATGATATAATATAACCTAGGAGTTTCCCTCTGTCACACCAAACAGGCATTTTTATGGGTTTAGTGTGACTCCTTATTTGATGAAACGTGAAAGAATGATGCGGAGCACTTAGGTGATCACAACACTTCTTGGCCTTGGCCAACAAGTCGTCTACGTAGGATTCCACAATTTTATGAATAAGATCGTGAAATATGTATGTCATTGCCCCTTGCGGTATGTAGCGCGGTGTTCTTGAGACCGAATTGCATAATAGCGTAGCAATAAGTTCCCCAAGGAGTTATAAACATGGTTTTGGCTTGGTCTTGTTCAAATATTCTGATTTGATTGTATCCCGAGAACCCATCCATGAGAGATAAAAGCTCAAATACAGATGTTGCATCAATGATGATGTCAATGGATGGTAATGGGAAGTCATCCTTGGGGCATGCCTTGTTAATGTCTCAAAAGTCTATGTAGATGTGTATCTTCCCATTCTTTTTGAGAATGGGGACGATATTAGATACCCATTGAGAATAGTCAACTGGTTTGATGAACCCTACCTAGAGAAGCTTCATTACTTCTTCCTTTACCATGAGAGCTACCTTGGGTTTCATTGGTCTCGATTTTTGTTTAATTGGATTTGCATCTGATTTGGTGATGAGGTTGTGTACCACGATGTGTGGTGCAATTCCTATCATTTCTTTATAATTAAATGCAAAATCCTTTTGATGTTCTCTGAGGATTTGAGTGTGTACTTCTATTTCCTCTAGAGTTAACGAAGATCCTAGTTTCAAGATCTTTGGTTCTTCCTATGTTCCGATGTTAATATCAATCATTTCTTTGATTAAAGAAGCATTACCTTCTTCAAACTCGGACGGGGTTGGAGGTAGTTCCAGATCTTCTCCATCCTACGGCGTATATGTCAAGTTCCTTTTATGGGGAAGCTCTACCATGGGATTTCCAAAGTAAGAAGACGAATGTGGGATTAAGGAAAAATCTACCATGTGGTGGGTGAGATGTAACTCTGTATAGGTGTTTAGGTAATCAAGAGTGGTTTTTTCACTTTCAACATGACCTAAGATAGTAGGTGTATTCTCAACTATGTGTATTAGAAGAGGGTTTGTTGATGTTTTCTTTACTAATGGTTCAACATGAAGGGATACCATGAAACGGGTGTCTTCCAACTCACTGTTTGGAGTGAAACATGAAGCTGAGGTTGCTATTGAATTTGTAAGAAGATTTTGTTCTTGCAGGATTGCTTCAATTGATATGAAATTAAATCCTTTACTCAAATCTAATACTGCTGTTTTGTAGAGCTGTAAATGTTCAGCTCTAGTCTCATACACCTCATAGACTTGGTTTGCTACTAATTGAGAGTCTCCTAATACTCTGATGTCATTAATACCAAGCCTTTTAGCTATGATGAGACCAAGGAGGAGGGCTTCGTACTCAGCGCCATTGTTTGTACATTCAAAATTTAATTTAAAGGAAAATGGTAGGATCTTTCCCTCGGGAGAAGTAAAGATCACACCTGCCCTAGCCCCATAATGACATCTAGCTCCATCAAAGTGGAGAGTCCAATGTTTATTTGGGAAGATGAATGTTGGGACGTTCATTACGTCTATTTCTTCTACTTCGATTACTTCTACCATGCAGAGTTCCTCTGCTGGAAGAGAACCAACTCCTAGGGTACATCCCATACCCGTGGAATCAAATGGTAGGAAAATTGGTAGATCTTGTTGTAGAAAATCAAAAAAAAATTGCAGTAGTTCTTAATGATACTATTTCTACAACGTTAGCTTCATCCTTGAGGGTTGGGATGCTCTTTACCAGGTTCATAATCTCTAGTTCTGTTGTAGGTATTAATTTTTCTTCTGGTTTTGAGTTGGTTGGTTTGTCAAGTTGGTTTGTTGAGAGTTCAAACTCAGAGTGAACGCCTAGCCTTTTCTTTAGGTCTGCTAGGTGTATATCAAATGGTTTCGGATCACCTTTTTGCTACAAATATATTTCCTAAGTGCAAGAATCTTATTTCCTGAAATAACGTAGAAGGGATTGCCTTCATTCGGTGTATCCATGGTCGGTAGAGGGTCATATTATAGTTGGTTTCTGATCTATAATATAAAACTTAGTGAGGATTGTTTTCGGTCCTAAGGTGACTGGTAGTATTATAGTTCCAATCGAAGTGGCTTTAAGGCTATCATAGCCTCTTAGTGTATTCTGAGTCGTGGAACAATTTGTCTCTCCATACCCTAGCTTTTGAAGGAAAGAGAAGGTCACTATGCTAACTATCGCCCCATCGTCAACCATTGCGTGTTTAATGTAATTGTTATAAACTCACACTTGTAAATATAAGGTGGATCACCTCTACGTGTAATCTCGGTGTCTATTGGCATTTTCTTATGTTGAATATGAATTCGGTATCCCTATCCGGATTCCGAGAGGGTGGATATCAAAGTCTATATGGTTTACCTGTGTTTCGGAGGAGGAGTGATGTTAATTAAATGACCTAAACCTAATGCTTCTAAAAGAGCAGCCCTATGGGCGGGTGAGTTCTTCAGTAAGTCCAAAAAGGAGATGTGAGAAAAGGTCTTTGTTAAGTCATTAATTAAATCATAGGCACCTACGGGTTTTACTAGTGTTTGTTGAATGTTATCTGGCTCTAGTGGGTAACTTGGATTTGGCTGAGAGGAATACTCTCGTGTCCTTGTTAGGGCTTCCACGTGTAGCTCAATGTCTAATTCCACTAAACTGACTATCTTGGTTCATGGCTGACTTCCTAATTGTGGTGTGATAGGTGGATTTAGTGAAGTTGAGGCTTCATGATCATTGTTTCTGTCATTATACCCTTGTTCGTCCCATTTGGATTTAATTTTTATTGTGATTTGGGAGCAGATCATTGAAAATCTTGAGGGGTGTGTTTTGAGGGGAGACTGCCCCTATGAAAGTACTTGGTGTAGGTGACGCAGGATTAGCTAAGAACATATCTATGAAAAGTTGTCTTTGTTCCTCTGGAAAACATTGCATGAATTTATTGTAGTCACAGCAAGTCCTAGTGTCATGGCCTTGAATTTTTTGGAAACCACAATATGATTTGGGATTATAATTCGTAGGTTGTTGGTTTGGCACATGTTGTGGTCCAAAACTCGATTAAACCTTTGACTATTAAGACTAAATTTTTCATTTGTTGCCTTTGGTTTTGATATCCAGTTGACTTTTGACTTGGACCTTGTATGCGGATCATCGTTGTTATTGTTGTTGTTGTGGATGATTAAAATCCACCACGTTGATTGTTGGGGTAAAATTTTTGATTTGTTGATTGTTAACCGACGATGGAGCATTTACAACATTTACCTTTTTGCTTGGTCGATTACTCCATCTGTTGTGACCCGTGGTTCTTGTTAAGGATTTTAGGTCCTTGATTGGCATTTGTGGTAGTAGGGTAAGTCATAGTATTTTGGTTGGGGATGATTAACCCCATTTGTTCCATATGCCTTTGCAACCACTATTTATTGCGGTTTGATCTATTTGGAGGGTGCTCTCAAGCACTTCATCGTAAGTTCTTAGTGGGAACTTCTAGACTTCTTCCTTTATCTCTCTTTGAGAGAATGAAGGAATAAATCACATAGTTCCATCTCGATCCATGTTTGGGCGCTTGTTGAAGAATAGAGGACTATGTACACCATCTTTAGATGAAATGAGCAATGATTCATTGTATTCTTGTTTAATATGTAAGAATTCCCTTATTCTTGTTCTCAACAATTTGTTCATGTCGAACACCTTGATGAACTCTGAAATGAGTTGTTTAAATGAATGGATGGAGGCTTTAGGTATTTTGTAATACCAATCAAGGGAAATGCCCTCTAAATTTCGGGAATGTTTTAGCAACAACTCCATCCTAGGGGAGCAGATTCTTGAATGGTGTGGCATAGGCCTTAATATGTGCATTCGGTTCTCCCTCTCCTTTGTATTTGGGTAGATCGGGGAGAGGTATTGGAAGCATGACAATTCATATAGTGGAGTCTAAGGGCTCTTTCAAATATTCTGAATAAGTTCCTATCGCATAGGTTTCAACCATAGATGATGCCTGCTGAGGGGGTGGAGGTCGAATGGGTTGTTGATATGGTGTAGCATATGTATTTGTAGGGGCATAAGGAAATCCCCGTGGTTGAGTGAACATTCCAGGAGAAGAGAACATATCTCCCTGTGGTGACTTGGAATATATGTTTAAGTATGGAGGAGCATTGCTTAAAAATGGATTGTTTTGTACTAAACTAAGAGGTATCATATTTTCCACTGGAGCGGCATTAGAGAATGTAGTTCTAATTGGCGTTTGTTGTGAATACTGAGGAGGCATGCCTAACATTCCTGTTCCTATGAGGAGGTCTATTTGGCTAGGATGATGTAGAGGATTGGAATTTCCTGCCTACGTGAATTGTAAATTTTGACTTGCTTGAGCAAGTTCCAACCCTCTAACTTTCTCAACTAAGGTTGAGATGACCTCGTTTGGTGAAGATACGGTATTTTTCCTTAGTGGTGTTTGTTGAGGTTGTATAGGCATATGGTACCCATCTATAAATTGATTGGTGCCCTGCCAAGTTTCATCGAGGACATTTCTATAGGTAGAGGAATGGAGGTGTTTTCTTGAAAAGAGACCTTGGGTTGTGTTTGCAAACCTCCTATAGGTGGGTACATAATTTGAGAGCGTTGTTCACTCCTAGCATAACGTGCTAAATGTCCATCATCTAAAAATAGATATGGATCGATTGTCTACTAATTTTCATTCTAAGCAACACCTAAGGAGATGAACTAGATTCTCCAAGTGGTGGCGTCATGTTATTCGAGCTTTGAAGGCTCTAGTCGTTGTGTTTGAGTGAGTTGATCCAACTCCTCTATTTGGAAAGGAGAACTATATCTAGTCCTTTGAGGTAGAGTTTGTGTTGAAAACTGGTTGATTGAATAGTTGTCACCCCATTCTGAGAGTGAGGGTGATGGTTGTTTATTCAATTGATCGTAGTATGCCTCAAGACCTAGGAGAGGTCTGCCATATGCATCGAATCCCGACATATTCGGGGGGTATATGAATACCCATAGAATAATGGGAAGAAGCGAAGATGGATGAAAGAAAATGAAACACTAAAAGGGGAAAGGTAAAAGTGAAACAACTGTTCCTTTCACATCGGGTTCACCAATTTTTTTGGTAAAGTTGATGTGAAAGGCTAATGAGGCGGAAAAGATGAAAAGTATTAATTGGAAGAATAAGTAGAAATGTGACTCCAAACCAGAAAGTAGGAAGTTCACGTTGGGTTCACCAATTTTGTACGATGGAAAAGTGACAAGCGAGCATGGGAATCTACAAGTAACTCTTCCTCACACCCGACCTCCCGAGGTCGTGCTGAGACAGCCAATGGGGATGGAATATATGTGGGGTGCAGACAAACTAGTTAGGAAATCTTATGTCTTCAACATGCACTAATGGAATCTATGAATCTAAGGCAAAGAAGGCCCTCCTAACTTGAACTAGCATGATAGATCATTTAGCGAGGATGACTGCTCAAAGGCTCTAATCAATATCGAGCTCTAGCGTGATCTGATCTATAGGTTGTGGGATATGTGGAAGATAACCTGCGGGTGCTTCGTAGATATCTCCCGACGGGGTCATGAAAAATGGATGATGGATGTACAGTGGATTCTATGGGCGATTCTATGGTCTAGTCCAGAAATCCACTAATATCCAATAGTCGTATGCCTTTTCAACCTCTATGTTTAGAACTAAAAGTTGTGCAATATTCTCAGAGTACCTTACAGGCGTTTTGGCAACTAGAATTCTTAAGCTAGTGTCTATGTCAATGAGGATGTCTCCTACGTCTAGCTGTGGGACCAAAGGATCACAACCAAATGTTTTCTCTCTTTCAAGCCCTTCTATAGTCATGCGGATATTTACTAGGGAAATCTATAGTTTGAATGGTTTGACCAAAACGTATGTGCTTTGTCATCTTCTATGTTTAATCCTCTTAAGTATGAGATAATTTCTTGTAGGTTTGTTGTTGTTCGAAAGACCTAAATTCTGAGATTTTGGTCTATGTCAGTTATTGCTACAACAAGATTGGGTTGAGGCATGATTGGCTCAAATACGTATTCTTTGGGCTCCCTAGGTCCTGTGATTGTCATGCAAAAGAAACAATACAAATCTAACTAAAGCAAAGTAAACTAATTATGTAAAGTATATCCACAACATATATCTAAATTCTCTATTTTGTATTTTTGATAGAATATTTAACAGAATTAAGATAACAACTATTTAATAGAATTGAAAGAGCAATTATTTAATATCTAGAAAATGACGAATAAGCTAATAACATGATGTAAAACAAAAAAAGTGGCTGAGTATAGCTACCACGTGCGATTGTGAATCTATTCTGAATAACCAAATAACTGATCTAATCTATTTGAAAGACCCCGATCTTACCTCAGAAGTGAGGAATGAATCATAGTTTCTTAGAAACTATCAATCCCCACATCTTTCCGGTAATATCAAAAGCTAGATTAATTGAAATGAAATGATTCACTATTCTATTTGATATGTTTTAACTAGAACTTTGATAGCTTGAACCTGGATTTTGTAGAATAGTGGTGAATCCGATTGTGTGTGGCTTTTTCCCCTCAATGTGGTCTCCTTGTTCCTTCATGCTCACGTGAATACAAAAAGTTTGTAATTGTAGCATCAACAGAAGTAGGTATTGGAACAAAGGCAGCTTTGGATGTAGACTGAATACAATGCGAGTAGGAGAGGGATAGCGAAAGAGAACATATTTTGGCTTATGTAATTCCTAGCGGGATTTATTGTGAGTCATACAACACAAAACATCTAGAACCTGAAACTATCCTTCTTGATGAACAAAACATGCAATTCTAATGGCTTGATTGAAAATGAAACTATCCTATCTCAATTGATTGTATGAAATAGTAATAAGTCTAGAACAAGAAGATCATGTGGCTTCGAAATAGCAAAATAAGACTAACTATGAATGCAACAAATGAAAACTATTGAATTCCTAAACAAGAACTGAAAGACTAAACTACTTCGAAATGAGAGGATGAGAGGCATTTTTGAGGGGCCATTTGCTTGTAATCAAACCAGCTATTTATAGAATTTCCATTCACCCAAAGGTAACTCCAACTAGGAATCTTTACCATTAAACAATCGAGAAACACTATTCTAAGGAACCAAAATCATAAATACAAGCAAAAACAGATGAAAAAGCTTGATAAAAGTTGAAAATTTATGCGAGTCATGTTAAAAGAAGCATGCTAGAAAACACGTGAAGGACCTCCACGCTGAGCAGGGTGGTGGTTACAAGACCGCCACTCTACCTGGCGGCGGTCATGAGACCGCCGCCCAAGCAGGGCGGCGGTTTCTTCATTGAAGACCAAAATGCAAAGGAAAAGAGGGGAAAGAAAGAGAAAAAAAAGCACGTGGAGGATAAGCGAGGGCATGTGGGATGTTAACACACACTTGGAAAGATTTTTAGGATCTTGAACACCTTGCGAGGAGACCTGTATCATCATTGGGGCATGTGTAACATCGTTATGGTGGTACTGCATGCCCTACAATTTTGGGTACGTACAAGTATCTTAAATGGTATGACAAATTTTTTCATAGATTCAATCATATGTGTTAGCGTACGTTGGTGTATCATACATGAGTTATTTTCCATTTCAAGAATGTAAATCTTCTTCTCCACCTATAGAGGTATGATTGTCTTGTATTGGTAGTTACAAAACACTCCTATTTGTACTCATTTTTTTATCTATGAGAATGAGAATACCCTTTTCTTTTGCATGCACATTTCATGGTTGAATGCTTACTTCTTAATGGAAATTCAACACGCTATTATTTGAGTACAACTTGGTTGATGTGCGGGTTATTGCACATGATCCTTATTCTCAATTTATCCATCATGGCATTAGAGAAAATTGTTGGGATCTGCACTACTCTCCATTTTTTCTGCCTACTACTCTCAATTTTGTGTTCTTACTGGTTTATTATGCAAGATTCATAATCATTATTCTATTCATGTGTTATTTGCATTGATTTGGTTTTATTTGAGTTGACATATTATTCAGAGTTTGCTAGTTGTGCTTAGTTTGTGTTTTAATGGGTTTTGTAGGCTCTACATGCATGTTATGGAGTTCATTGCTGGGCTCGAGTGTGCCAAATTTAAGGTTATGTGCTTTCAAATTTCATGTGGTGAAAGTTATTTTTTGGCATAGCTTATCCCTAGCTTGCTGAGATAGGAATCGAGTCGGATAGGCATCTAGATTGACTTGTCATTTCCCTTTGTGGATCGCTTGACTCTATATGCTTATTTTGTTTTATCCTGCAATTCCTCACTTGTGTCTAGATATCTTCCATTCAGATTGGGTTGTTTTATGTATTGGTATTTGTGACGGAGGATTAGGCTTGTTGGTCGGGTTCATCACTAGATCGAGCCCTCTATGCTGTTGTATGTGCCTTACATAAAGATTAACCCTTTCCTTATGATGTCAAACTTTTCCCTGCTCCGTTTTAGGCTCACCCACAAACCTACTCGACCTCTATGTTTTTTTACTTATCATTTACCCTACAGAGCTTACTAGCTCCTTCCCTATGTCTTATCTCACCTTGCATTGGCTTTCACTCCCTTGGATCCTTGCACATCCCTGCTTGTGAGCTCACCCCTATGTCATCGCCTTGCATTGTTTAACACCGCATGGAATTTCTACTAACTCAATTAGCTTTCCTTAGCTCGCATTGTTTTCCATGACTCCTTTGTTGACCTTTCCTACTTTTTCCCTACATTTGCATTTTTGTTGTTAGGAAATAAGGGATAAAATATATGGAATAGTCCCACATAGAATTGTAATAGTAGTGATTTTGATGCGAAAAATATCACATATCTAAAATAAATGTTTAGAAAAATAAAAGAACATAACACATAGACAATATTTAACGTGGTTCACCCAATTTGGGCTACATCCACAAGGAATCACTTGATCATATTTTATTACGATCCACCTCTTTCTCTCAATACAATACCTTTTGGAGTTTTGCTCAACAAACTCTCTTGAATTCACACTTGAACTCACACACATCTATAATGTACAATACCCTACCATATGCACCAAAAGCACACCAATAGGCAACTACATAAGTAGTTTTACAATACCGTGGGTACAAGAATCACGGGCCAAATCCACCCCCTAAACCTATGAGTAAAAATATCACCCATATGAGAAGAGAACATCTCCCAAACCCACGACAAGAATTTTTTTGGAGAGTGTATAGTAATTTTAGTGTACAGTCTTCAACACTTCCACACATGAAAACATGCTCCACAACATAACAATTGTGTTGGATGCTTCCACACAATTTGGTTCCATTGAGTCTATACTACTACCTACACATGAATCTATGTGTTCTTACTCGTCATTGGCTTTCATATTGTTATTATCAATCTTCCCTATTATTCCATCCTTCCAGCCCCTTTGTCAACATTGAGCTCCTATGTTTTTGAATGCCATGCCTCGGCCTCATTACCTTGTGTGTTTTGTTGAGATTTCTCTTGGTTTATCCTGCCTTGACATAATACACTCTGCCTTGGGTACCAAGCTCATCAGTGGTTGACTCATGGATCGGTTCCATTTTTTTCTCATATCACATGTGAAATTCTCCTTTTTCACCTAACTCATTCATGTGATATTTCCAGCTCCAACCTCCTTTCTCCGCTCATTTGTCATGTGGAAACTCCAGCTCACCGCATGAATCTCTCCTGCTCTTTTGTGTAGCTCACTCCAACTTAGACATGCCCGGTTTAGTGTGCTTGTCAACTTGATAGACCCAATAGCTTTCTTGATCACTTGACCAACTCTCCCTCGAGCTTGCCTCATCTCACCTTTCAAGTATATCAACCACTCTAACCTAGCTTGTCAACCAGCTCTCTCCGAGATGAGTTATCTCCTTTGAGCCTAAGGTGCTTCTTTTACCCCTTCTTTGAATTTTAATCTTGTTTTTCCCTTTTAAAATAATTTTTAATTAGATTAAGCCTAATTAAGGGAATATTAATTAAAAATTCATCATTAAGGGAAGAGTACCCATTTTTGGCTTCATTATAGGGTTATTGGGATTTTATGGGCCATTTTTTTGGCTCATCATCATTGTAGTACTCTTCTTAACTTGCGGGACAATGGGCATGTCCGCAAAACCTTGTAGAAAGAGATCCCCTTCTACAACATGAGACACATTTTATCACACTGAGCAGTATTTTGTCCGCTTGTTCCTTACTTGAGCCCTTTTTGTGCTTTTTTATGTGTTGTTCCTCTTCTTCTGACTAAGACTTATTGTGGCCTCTACTCTTGCATGATTCATTTCCTACTACAAGGTGAGTGGTCAACTATTCCACGTCATATAAAGAAACCTTATTGTAATAAACCAACTACTTATAAAGTTATTCAAACAAGGGGATGAACATTGTTTTTGGGTGTTGTATTGTATGCGAAGAAATCTCAGTTGAGTCTAACATCTTGCAACCTTGTATGTTTTCTTTCACCCTTCTTTTCTTGTAATCTAGACACATTATCGGATGATTTTACATCTATTTGAGCATGTGTTTGTTGTTTTTGACTCTTCTACACTTCTTACTCTCTTTGTGGATGCACCATGGAGGATTGTTTTTCCATACTTGAGTTTCATAGGATTTCTTCTTAGCCACCGGTACTTATTCTTAGTAGAGATAATTAAGAATAATGAAATGCTTCCATGGAACGTTACCTTACTCATGAGGGTATTTATCCCTTTATGCATGGGCTAGTTCATGTACCAACTAATCCCTATCGTATTGAAGACTACCTCGAAAAGGTTGACAACATTCATGGTTATTTGTTGATACATGTTTCTAGTGCTCTCTATCTTCATGTGCACAGATCATATTTTCCTTGTACCATTTAGAGCATTCTTCAGTTCTTATTCAAAAACATTTAAGATACTCCCTCTAATACTTCTCTTAATGGAACAATTTTCTCATCTTCCTCTTCATGTGATGACAATTTTGCTAACATAGAATCACTTGTTTATATCCACGATGAAGAGGATTATTTTTCTAGTTTTGACAAGTATATTACATACGAGGAAATATTTCCTCCTTCTCCTGGCCACATTTTAGAGAATGTTGACACTCCTCCTTCCCATCAGAAATCAAATAGTCTTGTTCCCAACCTCATATCATTATTACATCTACCTCATATCCACTTCTAGTGTGTGTGGCCCTTTCTACTCATTCTCCTTTATACATTGATTATTCGTACATGTTAGACATTTCTATTCTATTTTTTGATCCACCCTTTTGGGATGAGTATCTATAAGACCTTCATCATCTCTTCACAGTGACTATTTGTGATGCATTATAGGGAGTTTGTCACCCTTCTATAGGTGGTTTGGAAGATTTTAGGAGTTCCCCTTCTAGGACTCTTATCACTTCTAATTTTTCAGATACCATCACTGATCTACCTCTTCTTATGGATCCTCTTTCTAATATTTTGGAGGTTTTTAATTTTCCTTCACTTCACTTCACTTGGGCATCCTTTTGGTGGATTTTCCCCTCTTACACTTTAACATTTCTACTCTCATGAAATTACCTTTATATCCCTTGCACTCATTTCCTATACCTATGTCACATTTGGTGGCCAGATTAAGAGTTATTCATACTACTTCCTTCGGTTTCCTTCATGGAGTGGGGGACTTCTAGTACTCCATTTCTATTCTTCCCAAGGGTAGGAACATTGTTTGATGTGGATGGATCTTCTTCAGTCTACATACTAAGGACCACATCATTGACACTCTTCTTGGAGACTTCCTAGAGTTGTAGAGTTTATATCTGCACGGATTTACGTCTTCGTCAGTATCTCTTGTCTCCTTCCTATATTCTCTTCTTCTTCTAGAGAGATTATAATTTTTACATGGGTACCTTATCGGGCTTTACTTTTAAGGACCCATTTGACATATATTTCTTAGTTTTTAGGGGATTCTTCCATCTCTTATAAGTGGACAATTTTTACCCTTTGTGTTTTCCTCTCGATATGTGAGATCCTTTTTGGGTGCCTCGTCGGACATAGCTTACGAGACCCATTCCTCATTTCTAAATTTCCACATCATTCTAAGTTATGATGAGGGGGTTTTGGCATGCGTACTTACCTTTTCATCTTGTAGAATTTTCCACATCTAATGGAGAGTTATCTCACTTAGGTGAGATCATAGGTATTAGGTGTCTTACAAGGTATGAAAAATTCTCTCATACACATCATTATGTCATATATGAGTTACTTTCCATTTCAGGAATGTAACTCCTCTTCTCCACTTGTGGAGGTGTGATTGTCTTGCATTAGGAGTTACACACAACTCCTATTTGTACTCATTTTTCAATCTATGAGAATGAGAAGACCCTTTTCTTTTGCATACACATTTCATGGTTGAATTCTTTCTTCCTCATTGAATTTCGTCATGTTACCGTTCAAGTGAAACTCTATTAATGTGCACATTATCATGCATAATCCTCATTCTCTCTTTCACCATCACTTCACTAGACCACTTAGACTCTCTTTGAAATCAATGACAACAACAATGCTTCATTGTCCAACACTTATCACTAGTTTTCTCTCTCTTCCTTTTCAATATTTACATTTTCTCCATCTAGTCTTTTCTTTTTGAATGATCCTCATAGTGTCTTTTCTCTTCAATTTATATACATCACCTGTTCTTATCTCTTTTATTCCTGTATCTACCTTTTACACTTCATCTACCTTTATAACTGATTGATTTACTCTTCACTTCTTATGAGTCATCTCTTCAAAGATCTATCATTCACTATCATCCTTTGGTATTTCATATTAATTCATAGCACACTTGCTACACTTTGGTTGCACTTTGGTGAGTTTTCCATTTTTTGAACTTAATAAGACCAAAAATGATATATATTGCAAAATTCTTCAAACCAAGACCTGAAAATTCATCAACATACATGAAATGACATAAATGACCTATGAAATCACTGATGAGACATATACAATGCATACCATCAAGCTTTGACATGAATGAAAACATTTAACAAATTGTTAAGAAGAAAACCCCAAAAGCCTTCAAATCATATTTGTTAGTGTAGAATCAAAATACCTCTGAATGGATTGATGTTGATTGGGAATTTGGTGTGATTGCACAACATGGTACCATATCTCAAGTGTGGGACTTACAAAACTTGAGATGGATCTCTGGAGAAAGCAAGTTCTTGCTTCCTAATCTACCTGCCACACGTTACTCCGGTCAAGAAGAACATATTCTAATCATAATCTAAACATTCCAAGGGGAAAGAGAGAGACTAAAGAGGGTGAAAGAGCCTACACTAAATGATGATACACCAGAAAAGGAAGTGGTTGAATCATAGATCGACTACTTGAAGTGGAGAGAGGTGAGTAGAGGAGAGGGTGGACAAAATGCACCACGGACCAGAGATAGATTTCACATAGAACACCACTTCAAAACCCATTAAGCACAACTCCCAGAACCTACAACAAACATCAAAGTATGCACAGTATACCTGCAATGATGAGAGGTAAGAAGAGACAACAAAATAAGCCAAGGATGGACAGATGCATCACAAAACAAATTTTATTGCTCCAAAATGTTACACAATACATCATTAGTGGGCAAGAGGTAAGAAAAGGCCATTACAGAGCCATGTGAGTAGGCTTAGACTCCGCATTCTACCCTAAGGAAGAAATAGAGAGAGGGGAAGAGGAGAAATAATGATCAACCCTCTGAATATGCACATTCGTTATAATATATAGGAAGAATGAGAGAGAGGAGGAAAAATTTGAATCCTACTTCAACCACCTTGAGATATGCATAAAATATTGCATTGAAATCTCAACCACTATCAATCAATTCCCCTCTACAATCCATCTACAATATGTTGATTTTGGTTCCTGGCGGATCAAATTAAATCTAGTTTGATAGTTGAAGAAATTGGATTACGCATTATTGTCTTGGAAGAAGTTTTCCCATTTTCACCTACTAAATCCTATTAAGAATGATATTTTATTTATCCATGGCATAGAAGGTGTTGAGACATTTCCAAAAATTATTTTCTGCCAAAATGTAAGTTTCTAGTCAAAATATATGGCCATCTAAAGATTAGGGTCATGGGCACGCAATATTTGAAAGAGTCATGCATGACAGGGTCCACGTGATGACCTCACGTACCATGGAGATTCGAGAACCTACCTTTCACTTCTAAATTTTTGTCAGATTGACATGTGGTGGCTTCTATGAGATCCTTAGGCTTCTTTGTATTTTTCCTAAATCTATTTGCTTGGTGGGGCCAAAAGTCTGACCCTAGACACATGGAGGCTTCACGCTCATTTGGAAACCTACCCCAAATTTTTACCTTTGAAGGAATGCCATGTTAACGCTTGGCTCTTTCTTCTAGCCAACTCTGCTTTGACTATTCAACCCCTGAATCTGTCCCTTTTCTTTGGACCTGGGACACATGGTGAGCCCACACTCGTTTGGGGACTGCCTCTAGACTTTCCTTTTGAAATTGTGTCATTGAGACATGTGGAGGCTTCCGCTGGTTCTCTATACTTAGTTGTTTTGGGCCCACTCTCACTTTTAAATTTGACCTTTTTTACCATTAGCCATGTGGAGGGATAGCGCAAGTTTGATTTTCTACCTTGGGCTCCCATCTTGAAATTACGTTGTGCCTACGACGGTTTGGCAACTTCCGTTGAGTCTTAGAATTTTTAACGGCCAGTGTAACTTTTGGGTTTTAGATACATTGAGCCTTGGCACTTGTTTGGGTATCTGATTTGGGATTTAATCTTTGGAGGTTCACTGTTTGGACACTTGGTAGATTCCCCTATCTCCTTCATACTTAGCCAATTTTGGGTCTCTTTCTGAACCATTTGTAGAGCCTAAAGTCTTTGAGCCTTCTCTCTTTCTTTTCCTTTGAGCCTATGGTATATTTGACACACATTTATCCTTATCCAACCCTACTACTCCAATTTAGAACCCGCCTGCAACCTATTTGTTATATTTTAAGTTTGGGTTCATTCAATGAAACCATTTCCATGAATTTCTTTCTACACATGGTTGTAGATTTTTCAAATTTTGTCGAGGGGCGAAAATTGAGATAGCAATTGGTGACTCACAGGGGCATCTTCTTGTGAAATGAAGAGAACAGTGGCCTTGAAGCATCCATCGGGCATGGAGTCAAGAATATCCTGATACTAATCCTTTTTCTTTGAAAATTTGATCCCGAGTCACTTTTCTCCGACTACTTATTTTAGTTTTATTTTGAAATTTTCAATCATTACAGTGCAACTATGGGTCTCCTACCATAAATACTAAAGGGCTTGATATTGATAGTTCTAGAGCAATGTGAACAAAAATTATGTACAAACAAAAAATCATACGTGCCTCAAATGAGACATGTAGAGTGTGCTCAAGCACTTCTTCTGCTGAAAACAAAGTCTACTTATACTCCTACACTAACCTGAGAGAAAGAGGCTAAACAAATCTGTCATAAGTAGGGAGAAGTAACTTCCCTTTCTCAAAAGGGGAATCCATACAAATGATTTGACACTTAATACGGCTTCCTATATGAGTGAAAAACTAACAATAAGCCACTCCTCCACCCAAATCATCAAGGTATAAACTAGAAACTAGACAAATACCTCTTCATTTTGTTGCTTACTTGGTTCCCAAAGGTATTGTTTTTATCCTTGGCACTTTGAGGCTCTCCCTCATGCTTAGAATCAAGCATGAATTGATATGGCTTCTCTCTTAGCTCCAATGAATCCAAGTACTTGATTGGGCATGGTCTGATCCTTTGAATGTGCCCCTTGCTTTAAATTTCAACTCCAAGAATGGAGTCTTATTGTGGACCCTTTTGGATGGATGGTGTGAGAGAGATGATGAAATCCTCTTGCCTTTTCTCTTCCTTCTCAGTGCGGAACATGGAAGACTCATATCTTCTAACCTTGGTTCTAGAGGGCTGTCATGAAGTGTAGGCTGTTGCACTTGAATGTTATCCTCCATGGTAGAAGGCTCATCTTCTTATAATTTTGATGATGGAGGAGAAAATGATGTGATTTCCTCAGGATCCTCTCTATCAAAACAATCCTCCAAGTTAGACAGATAATTTTTCTCCTTGTTGTCTTATTGCATGTTCTCTACCTCCTCCATGTGTCCTCCTGATTTGCAACTAGCTCACCATGGTTCCCTTCATCCTCAAACATGAATTTTGAAAGATAAAACTTTTCTTAAACATCATATCTTGAAGGGGATGAAGTGGGATGAAGAAAAAAATGTTATTCTATGCATGATCCACACTTGGGGCCTCTGAAACTATATGGTCCTCCTCCAACATGGGTTAATCAATCAAATCAGGACCTTGAAATGAAAACAAAAAATATTCAATGATGCTTTCTTCATTGAGTGGCTTCAACTCTGATTTGATCTCTCCCAGATGCTCCTCTTCAATGGGACTTAGAGTTGATTGTTTCTCCTCCTTAACTAGTTGTGCAGCTTGGATTAGATCAACATCTTCTTCAGATAACATGCCATCATGGACATTGCATTTGGAGCAAACAAAGCGCTGATCTTCTTCTTCTTGATTTTGTCCCTCTTTTGCTACAAACTCAGCCTCAGCCACCACTGGTTCTTTAACTCTAACCTCCTCTATTGGCTTGACCATCAAGGGGATCTTTGTAAACAAAAATTTGGTAGCCCAAATCTTCAGATTATCTATCATCTCTTCTATGTTGGGCTCCACTTCTTGTTATTTTCCTTGCCTAGATTCTTGAGTCTCTTCCCAAGATGGACTTGGGAAAACAAGAGGAGTGACAGGTTGAGGTTCAACTAGCTTTGAAATTTTTTGAGTGGGGAAGGAAATGGAAATTCTTGTATGTTTGGAGGGAATTCTTTGCTTGGGAAGGAATAGGGAGAAGAATTCAAATAAGATGGAAGACTAGGAGATAGAGAAATTAAATCAACACTTGGGGCAGATGAGATGCTTGGAAATTATATCTTGCGTTGAGATGGTTTTTCTGGAGAAAGAGAAAAAGAAAAACTATGAGATGTTGTACTTACCCATTGAAAAGGTTGTCTTGCACTTCGCTCATAAGCCTCAATGTCCTCAATCCACTATGTAGGTTGAGGTAGAACTTCAACCATGAAATAAAGATTCTCTTAAGGGTTGTAGTGTATTATAAAAGGGCCTTCCCATGGAAAAGGTGCCCTATAACCAATCTTGAATTCCTTCATTTGTGCTATCGCCCTTGACTGAACCATGCCAGCCTCCATTTTTTGAATCTTCTCCAACAAACCAGCATTCTCCACATAGTTGTCACCATTGTATGTGTCTCCTTGTTCTTGATAAGCTCCATGGCCAAACTAACTTTGACCCTACTCATATGGGTAAGCATAATGTTCCTGGATCTGATTATAATGGTGCTTTGTAGAAGTTGGGAAATGTATTGGAGGTGAACTTCATTTTTGTTGTAAGTGTGACTTCCATGAAGGGAATGAAGTCATGATTGGACAACTTCATGGAATGGGGGAAAATGAAAGATATGGAAGAAGAAAATGGGTGAAAATGAGTGGAAATGGATGGGAAAGGTCTATGAATCATAGGATGTGTTATTAACTAGATGGAGTCACTAGATGTGCTTGCATGTTTCTAATAGGTTGAATCTTAAAAGAAACACACCAACCTACTAAAATGAAGTGGTAAGGTACTTCAAACCTATCCCACCGGGTGTGCCCAAAATGTTAGTGCATAATCACATCACCCCCTGAATGGCCTAATGTGGAGTGGGGAATTTGGGGTTATTTCACAACATGGGACCATATCTCAAGATGTGGGACTTACAAAACTTGAGATGGACCTTCAAAGAAACTCAGTTCTTACTTCCTATTCTCCCCGCCACAAGCTACTCCGGTGCGAGGAAGAACCTATTATAATCCTAATCTAACCATTACAAGGGGACAGAGAGAGAGAGAGAGAGAGAGAGAGGTAGGGTGAAAGAGCTCGCACTAAGCGGTGATACACTAGAAAAGGAAGTGGTTGAATCACGGATCCGAATACTTGAAGTGAGAGAGAGGTGAGTGGAGGAGAGGGTGGACAGAATAAAACACAGACAAGAGATAGATTTCACAAGGAACACCACTTGAAAATCCATTAAAAAAATCTCCCAGAACCTGCAATAAACATAAAATTATGCATAGTATACCCTTCTGTAGACACCTAAAATTGGTTACCCAATTTAGTGTCCCCTGGGTTCGTTTATCCTCTTGGGTAACTTGGGGAACTTTTATATCACCACTTCTCCCTTAGGGTATTACTTAAATATTTAATTTAAATGCCCATCCTAAGTTTTCTCCACCCCATTATATTTCATCCATGGTTAATTAAACATTAACCATGTAATTCTATCTTCTACATTTATTTCAACTACTTATCTACCCCATATACATTCCCAACCTCCCATATCATTATTATCCATCTATCCCACCGATTTCTCCTCTCCTAGAACCATACAGTGGGATTATTTGCATATTTGAGTAGGAGGGATATGTTTATTATCCCCACAATTCATTTTTGCCACTTTGGGAGTCTGTTTCTGATTGGCACCGACCGTTTCTCGATCAACGCCAATTTTTCTTAGTGGCGCCAATTTTTGGAATAGCGCCAATTTTATATCGGTTGGTTCAAATTATAAATTTACGACTGAGATCCTCTTTGGTTAGATTCAGAGCTAGTTTAATATAGATTTCTTTTATTTAAGCAATTAAAGAGATTATCAGAGGAAGAGAGTGAGTTTTGTGTAGTTTAATCCCTGAGAGGTGCATTATTACTCTGTCTGTGGATCTACAGCTCTTGCGGGTCTCCATAGCTACCCTGGTCATCAATCATCAATCAAGCATTTTTAGGTATTCTTCTTTGTTAGTTTCTATAATCTCCTTTCGATCAACACCGATCTAGCCCAGTCGAATCTGATTAGTCTTTAATCAATGCCGGTTTATCCAAATCGGCACTAATTGGGTCTTTCTTCGGTTTTGGGTTAGAATCCATCAATTTCTACCTCGGATCCTCTTTTTCCATCTTCAATCTCTATTTTTTTATCAATCTTCAGTAATCTAGTCTTACGTCCAATCCATTTTGCTTAGTTTGTTTTCTTCTTTTACTTTCTAGCCTTTCATCCGCATACTGCGTCTAATCGACACCAATCCCTTCACGATCAATCTTGACTCGAACAATCAATGCCGATCACTATCGATTGATGCCGACTAAAAAAATGATTACGACGATCGATCAGTCTGTGAAAGATACTGAAATTTAGGTAACACAATTTCAGCTTTGTTTTTATAGTTTCTGCTTTCTTTTGAGAATCGCCGTGGTTTTTACATTTTGTCTTTTTTTATTAGAAAACCTAAATATTTGCTTACATATTTTATCATGTATGTCTTTATTCTTGATTAAAAACGTGAATTGACATCCGCTAAGGAATCTCATTGCTTCCCAAACCCGCTTTTCGGGTAGTTCACCCATATATCGTCTAACGTCATATTTTTCTGCCAAGGATTTTTGCATCGCAGGTTTATTGGATCTAATTTGTGGGATTGTTCATGTGTTCCTATCTTGTCTCCATCAGAATTCTTTCCATCTACGTCTTTAGATCTTATCCAATCTATCAGGTATCGATTTCATTTGAGTTTTTAGGGTTTTTGTGTTTAGTTTGGTGCATTAACTTGGACAGGTAACAAGCACAAAAATTCTTGATCTACATTCTAGCACGCCCGGTGGGACTTGAACCAAAGTCCCCTATTGGTAAGTTCATTTATTTTCTAGTTTTGAGCTTTTGTTCTTTTTCTTCATTGATTTTCATCAGTTTTCCTTAAGCATTTCCTTTCTTTATTTTGGTCTTGTTTCTTTTTTAATCAAAATCAAAATCAAAATTATTTCTTTCTTGCATATCTAGATTCCCATTTCTATTTCTAAGATTAGTAAACCTTTCATTTGATTTCAAAGCTGCACTTTTTGATTGATCTCTGGGTGTAAAATTTTCATTTTCTTGAAAGTTTTCTAGTTTCTTAAATAGAAATTTCTCTTCTACTAGTATCTAGTTATCTAGATATATCTTTCTAGATTTGTTTACGTGTTTGCTTAACCTTGTCTTGCGGAGCACTTTTATTGTTCACGGGATTTTTTTGGGGAAGAGCTCAACAACACGCTTTTTGAAGTCTACACACCTTGGAGAGCTAAATCTACGAGGTATTTCTCTTTACGGTGTTTTCTTTTTTTTTAGGAACTTAAAAAGAATTTGTTTGTTTGTTTTTATTACGCTCAAACACTTTGGTTTTGGTTCTTAAAAAGAATTAATCACATTGGGAAAGAACTTGTTTGACTTGTCTTCATCGAAATCAAACACTTCATTTTTAGTGCTTAAGAAGAACTTTTTCTTTGTCATTTACATTGTATGTTCTTCATCGAGTTTTCTAAATAGGTTTGAAAATTGATCAAAATCGGTAGTGATACTATTTGTTTTTTTTTTTCACCCTTGCGCATAAAACCAAAATCGCTAGGTATAAAGCATTTAAACAAAAACTCCTTCTCTGGCCTCGCCTACTTGGAAGCGACATCCAAGAGCAAGAGCCTATGTGGTAATCGAGATGCACTATAAATTCACGGAAGTTCTGGTATATATTGGCAAAGCACCCGACTCCCTCATCGCAGTGGTGTGTGAAGTGTGGAGGTAGGCCCCTATATCAAGCCACGTACAAATCTTTTACTGAAGTGCCTTTGGGACTCCTCAACAAAACATTCCCCAAACCATCCTTAGTTTGGCCAATTGAGTAGTCCCCGTTCTAAAAAGCCTTCCCAAAAATTTTCTTTCTTAAAAAGCATGAAAATTTAAAAGAGATAATCACCTACACTACTTGAATTTTCTGTGCATCAGTTAGGTTATCAATCCTTTTCTATGTTTGTGCTTGTTTATGATGGTCATCACCTAGTCACAATCTAGAAAAATGGCTCAACAGGCCTCTTCTTCATCTGAGACCACCACTAATGTGGATGTTTCGGTACCCCTTGGGTCTTCTTCGGGACCAATATTAGTTGGTTCCCCATCTTGGTCATATAATCCTTTCTATCATCCTAAAGTGATCCCATCATGACTAGCTTCCCAGTCCTTTAGAGGTGTCATCTGCTTCTGATATAGAGTATGTTCCTTGTGGAGATCCTAAATTTCAGGAACTCCTTGACCACAACCCAGTAGCCCTTATGGACTACCTAGTGCATAAGTCTATTCAAATATTTGATTAGGGACCACCAATCCAGCAAGTTTATGATTATTCTCATGAGCCATCCCAGGCTTTTATAGAGCAGTTAGCATGCTTTTTCTTGCCTCAAACCATGAAATAAGGTGGCACATCTATGCCTCCTTTTTCTCTTCCACCGACCATGTTGACTAGTTCTCAAATGACCCTACCTATCCCTAGTTCCAAAGCTACCTCGGCTACACCACAACCTACTTTCGAAAGGCCCTTTTCTTCAGCGATGATCAGTGCATCGATGCTCCCAAAAATTGTTGTTAATTCTTCTATGTCATCTATTGTGTCTCAGGGTCAGTATCTCTCTATGAACCAACCCCCTCCTACGAGTCAGTCGGTTCCTCCTCATCCTCTAGCTAGTATTTCTTCTAATTCTCTAGCAACAATGACCTTTACCCATCCTTTGGCATCGGAACCCCTAATAACCAATCTAGTAGTCAAAATCTTCATTCAGAGTTTGTTTCCCACCATATTAAAACAAATCAACACCCACATTCCTCAATCCATTCCGATTCAGTCGACAAGTGTAGGAACCCACCAATCATAGGCTCTGTCTTTCATTCAACCACCTTTATTTCGACCACTTATCATCTCACATCCTATTTATATGTAGGCTCCTTCACAACAAATACCTCGCCAGGTGTCACCCAGAATGCTGGTTATTCCTCTTATCATCCTGTTAATCAGCAGATGAATCCCCCATTAATGCCTCAACAAAACATACCATTTGCTTCTTATATGGGACATTATAACATGCCCCCTCACCAATCTGACATCATCCAACTTATTTTTAAGAAAATCATAGACCTAGAAGCATCCACCAAAGGGGCTCGCCCATCATACTCTTTTGAAGAAGTATGTAATGAACCGATTCATCCATCCATGGATTTTAAGCCTTATCCTCCCCAATCGGAACCTCCTAAGTTCTCAAAATTTCATAGTGGGAGGATCCTCAACAACACCTGTGAGCATTCAAGCATGCTTGCCACCTTATAGTCTAGGATCAGGAGCTTATGCTCCATACCTTTCCTATGTCTTTAGCAGGGCCCACTTTAGACTGGTACAATAACATACCCCAACACTCCCTATTTTCTTTCTCTCAATTACCTTAGATGTTTGTTGAAAAATTCTCAATAAACATCACACATAAGATCTCGATTACAGATCTTTATAACCTTCATCAATTCGATGATGAGTCTATTACAGACTTTGTTGCTCGTTGGAGAGGGATAATAAATCAATTGTCTTTCTCCCTCCCTCAATCTCAATAGATCAAGTTGTTTACTCGATCTTGTGATAATCATATTTATTCCACTTTAAGGATTCAAACCTTTCATACATTTGAAGAAGCCTTTACGATGGCATGTAAAATTGAGTCTCATGCCGTTGAACAAGGGAAGCTAAAAATTCATTCTAAGTCTAAACCAGATTTTTCTCGGTTTACAAAATCAAACCCTTCCACTTCTAACAAAGATAAGAATCAGGGGTCCACCAATGCTCTCATATTAAAAACATCACGAACTGATAACACTTCTAATCAAACACCATGGAGAGACTCTTCATCCTCTCGAAAATGACCCTCGTCATCTCAATATTTTACTTTGTTGTGGGAATCATATACTTCTATCTTAGAAAAAATGTTGGAAGTTCACATGATCTAACTTCCCCCTATTAGAAATTTTGATGAGAGACAAGAACAACCATTCTGGTATCATGAAAATGACTTCTTTCCTTATCATAGAAGCAAAGGCCATGATATTGAATGATGCCAGACCTTCAAAAATCTTGTCCAAAAATTCATTGATAAAGGCGAGCTCATTTTGGATAACCCAAATGCTCCCCCAAATCAGGTGCTTGATGTTTTTAAACAGCCTTTTCCAAATCATTCCCCAAACAATAACGCTTCAAGATGTCAAAAACCAAACACTCATACTATCAACTTGATTTCTACTAATGATTCTTCTTCTAACTCGGAATCATCCACAAACGTGTTCACTGAATTAGGACTCTCCCCCGCTCCTTCAAATTCGAGATTCCAGCATCCTCAGATGGTCCATCTTCGAGTCTTCCTTTATTAAAAATAGAGTCATCTCCCTCTACCTCACCATCTGATCTTCCACCTATACCTAAGATAGTGTCATCTTCATCTATCTTGGCATCAGATATTCTTTCGATGCTTGAGTCATTTACATCCCTTCAAATTTCCACTACAAATACTTCTACTTCTATCACTCCCATTTTCACCGTGACCATGCCTTTGGTTAATGTACCCATAGTTATACCAACTTCTATTCCTTCAGAAGCATCCTTGATCTTAACCCTTCCTATCACTTTTCCTATAGTAATTACACCCACAATTACTGCATCTGAAGTACCTTCCTCACAAGAGGCTGCCTCTTCGCACCTATCTCTTCCCCCATCAGTGCTTCCTTGCCTATTATGGAAACATCTAAAGAGACAACATCAACACCTATACTTCTAACTCATGAGCTTAGACATAAACAATTGGAGTTTAAACCTAAGGTTACATCATCGTATCATCTCCTTTACTTCCTCCAAAATGGTTACAATTACTTTATGCGTCGAAGTTGTCACTATCCACGAAAAAGGAAAACAAATATTTTAGACCATTAAAAATCTTGGTGCTTTCCTCAAAAATATCTCTCTGCACCTCATAAAAGATTGGATTAATCCCTGGAAAGGCATCTTCTTCTCAACACCATCTTCACCGATGCCTCATAAAGGGGATTTACCCTTTGGAAAGGTGTCACCTCTTTTATCAGAACTATCATCTTTGTCACCAAAATCCAAGGCACTCTTTGTGCCTCCTATCAAATCTATTTTAGGATCTCCTCCCCCATCTAAATGAATCTTATCTAAATCATGGTTTGTTTTATCCAAGTAGCCTTATTCATCTCCAGAAGACCAAAACACTTGTCACATATTCATCATCTTCAAAATATATCTTAGGAGCTCCTCCTCAACTAAAATCAATCTTGCCTCACTTGCTTCCATTTCAAGCACCTAAGGCTTCTTCTCCCAATGTCCAGAATAGTAAAATAGTCTCTAAAAAGATTTTCAAACCAGATATGTAGGTTATTTTACCTTGGTATTCTATTAAGGCTAAAGAGGTGTCTTCATCATCTCTGTCCTCATCTTCATCTACCGGATTATATACTGAAATCCTTCGCCAACTTATCCAATCTTCATCTATATCTCTTCCTCTAATCAAACCCTATAATCCCAAAGGAGTAAAACCTTCATGGTTCAACTCTGATTTTATTTGTGCTTACCATCGCACTCTAGGTCATGACACCAAGGGATGTAAAGCCCTTCGATCTATCGTTAACAACCTCTTGGAAGAAAGTGATCTTCTATTGGAAGAAGAGGAGGAACAAGTGTCTCTTATCATCCCAACTACATCTGATCCTGAATGGTCTACTCAAGCCTCTAATTCTATTGATACCACTCCGGATAATCTTCCACCTTCTCAAATCGACACAATTCTGTATCACCACTAGAGCACTGAGTATGATAATCCATCATCTTCTACAGCCTCTCGACCATGGGTCATCATTTCTCGCCCCGAAGGAGTTCCTCCTTCCTCATCAGCCTAAGACCTCAGGTCTCTATTCATGCTTCACCTCGGGCTTAGATTCCCGTGTCAGTTGAGGAGAGTGTTATGAAACAACTCACCCATGCTCCAGTCAAAATGTCTCTTTTTGACCTCATTCAGTCATCTCCCTAACATCTCCGAGGATCGATTGATAATCGTATCCTGTGTCATATCACAGTGAATTGAGATGAGGCTGACCTTTCAAGATGGTTTTTGGATTGAATAGACCATCAACCACCATTTCCTTCGAGGATTCTAAAATTCCTCCCCTTTCTTCTAAGGATTTAAAGGCTCCTCTTTTTATCATAGTTCAAATCAATAACACTACGTTAAAATGCACTATGATCGAAAGTGGTGCTGCACTCAATGTCATTTCCTCCCACATATTTGAGAAACTTAAGTTACCAAATAATGTAGTGTCACCACCATCTTTTGCCCTTCGATCATTTAAGGATCAATGGTAGTTACTTTAGGAACCATGGTCCTATCCATCCGGGTAGGAAATAAACTTCTTTATGATATTTTTACATTGTTGAAGGGAAATTACACTACAATATGATCCTTGCACGCTCTGGATTTGTACAATGCACTGCGTCCCATCAACCCTCCATCGATGCATAAAATATTAGTATGAGGGAAAAATCTATACTCATCTAGGAGACCCTTTCCCATCCACACAATGTGACATGACCACAGGGTCTGTCCCTCCAAAGGAGAACACTTGTTCTCCTAACAAGGCTCCATCCTCTTCCATACCTACAAAAAAACTACTAGATTTACAAAATTTGGAAGAAATGTTGCTGCGTTTTTCATTAGGAGAGCTTCCTCTTCTCTCTTTTGATGCCCATCTCAAACCTAATGAGTATGGTAGGCCAGATAAACAACTTGAATATCAACCAGATCTTGGCCGCATTATCACAAATTGTTTTCCCAATCAACAAACTAACTTCATCTACGGTGGTCTTGATACACCTCACTATCATCTGGATTCTCCTCCTAGGGCCAAACCCTATTCGGCAAGGTTTGATTGTCTACAAAATCCACGTTCGCAAAAACTTATCTATATCGATGTGCGTGGAAGGGCTTTGGCCTGAGAAAGTAGGAATAGGGTGTGCATGACCTCACATCCATTCCAACTCTTAAACCACATCAAAACATTTGTTTAGGGTTCAAACCTCTCTCGAAATCCACCATCACCATTCTCAATGAGCCTCTTTCCATTGAGGAACCATCTTCTCCCATTAGGTCGGAAGCATCACTTGATGTGGATGACACCATTTCCATCCCACCTAACATTTTTTTAGTCAATACCATTTCCTTAGGTCCACTGACCTATAAGACTAATGGAAAATCCACTTCCATACCATTAGTCTTCCCTGAAATAGTCAGAGATGATTCTCCTACTATCAATACTATCCACTATTTGGATGATGATTATGTCCTTACCTATCTAGGGGTAGAGGATTCTTATCTTCCTAAAACCATTCCTTCTAACACATCTACGCTTCTTAACGAAGCCACTGTTGACCTTAATATAGGGACTTCTGAAGACCCTCGCATCATTAAGGTCAGCCAATCTCTTAACCCATAGGAGTTAGGAGACTTCACCACCTTTCTTTCCCATCATTGCCAAGAATTTTCTTGGTCATACAAAGATATGCTAGGCCTTGATTCTAATATTGTGGTCCAAATATTGTTACTCTTCCAGACATCAAACCAGTTAAACAAAAACTACGTAAGATGCATCCTCGTATAGCTCTACTTGTCAAAGAAGAGTTGCAACGCTTGCTTTCCACCAACTTCATCCAACCCATTAACTATCCATAATGGGTTTCAAATGTAGTACCGATGTAACCAAAGCTACTAGGAAAATTTGAACTTGCACCGACTTTTGGGATCTTAATCTCACTTTCCCAAAATATGATTTTCCTCTACCTAATATCAATCAACTCATGGATTTAACTGCAGGTCACGAGATGCTTTCTCTTATGGATGGTTTCTCTAGGTATAATAAAATTCTCATCGCACCAAAGGATTAGCATAAGACTTCCTTCATAACCCCTTGGGGTACTTTTTGTTATGCATCATGCCCTTCGGTCTTAAGAACATAGGAGCAACTTATCAATGTGCAATGACCTACATCTTCCATGACCTCTTACACAAAATTATAGAAGATTACATTGACGACCTCCTTGGTAAGTCCAAACACCATCAGGATCACATTTTCATTCTTGCACCTCTCTTTGAGAGACTCATTCATTTTTTTCTTCACCTAAATCCATCTAAATGTGTGTTTAGCATTCTCACTGGTAAACTCTTAGGCTTTATCATTTCTATTAGGGGCATTGAATTTGATCCCACAAAAATAAAGGATATCATTGAGATGCCTCCCCCTTCCAACTTAAAGCAGCTTCATGGTCTTCAAGGATGCCTTCAATCAATGCGTCAATTTATCTCATAGCTTTTGGACCATTGTCAACCTTTTCATCATCTCCTCCGTAAAAATGTTCATTTTGAATGGGATGAGCATTGCCAAAAAGCCTTTGAGGATCTTAAAGCTTATCTTATTTCTCCACCTGTGCTTACACCCCCACGCGAGGGAGAGCCATTCTATATTTATATTTCTATGATTGACCATGCTCTGGGAGCCATGATCTACAATCAGGAAGCTAATGGTAAAGAACAAGTTTTCTATTATATCGGTCACACTCTTCATGAGTATGAGACACGTTATTACGAAGCTGAAAGGCTGTGTTGTGCTCTCTTCTTCGCAACTTCTAAACTTCGTCACTACCTCCTTAATCATAAAACCTACATTGTTACAAGTGTCAATCCACTCAAGACAATGCATGTGAAACCTTATCACAATGATTGTATCACTCATTAGCTCATGCTCATGATAGATTTTGACCTCAAGTTCATCTCACAAAAATCTATCAAGGGTCAGGTCATTGTAGATCAATTAGCTGATACTCCTCTTCCAGACACTCAAGTCCCCCTCACTCAATTCCCAGATGAGTACATCCAACAAATCGATTTCAGTCTATCTCCCATTTAAATTCAAACTCTTCTTTGATGGATTCAAGTGTCGAGTAAGGGGGAGGTGCAGGTTTCATCATGATTCCTCCTTGGGGTGCACCTATCCCCGTCACATACAAGCTTAACTTTGAATGTACCAATAATATGGCTGAATATGAAGCTCTCATTTTAGGTCTTCAAAATTCCATTAATGTCAGCGCTCACCATATTGACATCTTTGGTGACTCGAACTCATCTTTAATCAAGTCTTGGTGTCTATCGGTGTAAAATGGTATCCTTAAAAATATCATGATATCATTCTCTTTCAACTTCAATATTTTTATAAGTTTACTATCCAGGACTATTCCTTGCCTGACCATGTAAAACCAATTTGTAGATATAATGGCTTATTTATCCTCACTTATTCCTCCATTCAATGAAGACTCATGAATTTATGTGGTTGTTCAACATTTAGACCAACCATCTTATCTTAGGTGGTTGATTTCAATAAACACTGTCACAACCGACACTCAAGATGAGTGGTATCAACAATTTTTTGATTATTTATCCCGTTCAGTGCTTCCTCCAGATCTAACTTCCAATGGTAGAAGATCTTTCATCCAACGCACAAACTACTATACTATTCTGGGTAGAATCCTTTACAAATGTGGCTTTGATGGTATTTTTTGCGGTGCCTCAAAGCCCCCTGAATCATCTAAATTCATTCAAGAGGTCCATGATGGTATCTATAGTGGGAACTTTGGTGGTTTGGCCATGGGTAAGTGAATCCTATGTTTAGGCTATTATTGGCCTTCTCTTAATCAAGACTGCTGTAACTATGTCAAGAAATGTGTCAAGTGTCAACACCACACTAATATCACACATATCCCTAGCCGAGGCGTTACAACTGTAGCAAATTTTTGGCCTTTTTCACAATGGGGTCTTGATCTCATTGGTCTCATCAATCCATGCTCTTCACAGTGACATCACTCAATCATTACTACCATAGAATAATTCACTAAATGTGTGGAGGCTATTCCTCTTTCATTGACCAAAGCTAAACCTATTGTTGATTTTTTCTTTCAGCACATCATTTATCACTTTGGTGTTCCTCACAAACTTGTTACAGAAAATGGAAATTCCTTCAAAAAAAAATTTATAGAACCTTTGCGACACTTTCAATATTAAACTCAGATTTTCTTCTCCATACTATCCACAATCTAATGGCCAAGCTGAGGCTTCTAATAAAACTTTGCATAATATCCTCGCAAAGGTAACTAGTCGAGCTGGTAGGGATTGGCACTTACACATCCCTTTTTCTCTTTGGGCTTATCAAACTAGCATTCATACCCCTACTGGTGCTACTCCCTTCTCTCTCGTCTATGGGTCTGAGGTTGTCCTTCCTTTGGAAGTCTAGATTCCCTCTCTTCGCATCTCTCTTAGAGAGTTTGTCTCTGATGAGGACTATCATCAAAACCATCTAGCACAACTTGAGTTGTTAGATGAACATCATCTCAATGCTCTTGAGCATCATCAAGTCTATCTTGAGCATGTCAAGTGTGCTTATAACAAGCATTTGCAGTAGTGTGACTTCAAGTTGGTGATCTTGTTCTTAAAGAAAACCAAAATGTCACTACTCTGGAATGGAGTCAACGTGGTAAGTTTGCTCCTAAGCTGGATGGTACCATACATTATCACTCATAAACGTGGTCAGGGCTTATCGCCTATCTTACATGGATGGTATACCTGAAATGGAACCTCTTAATGCTTTGCATCTAAGGCCCTTTCTTGTTAAAATCTGTCTTACATGATCTTAGTTGCAAAAAGATATTTCATCCATCTGCATGACCAATCATGCATTTCATAGTGATTCGAACTATGTTGTTCTCCACGTTATGTTTTTTATACCTTAAATATGAGTACCGCAGCTCTATTCATGGAATTTTCCTTACGAGTTTGTTCCTTCTCATTGTAGGAATACCTTAATCACTACTTCATCCACCCTAAATGTTCATCTTGATCAAAACAACTTTGGGGCATGAGTATGTGCTTATATACATTTTCTTCCCCTCTATCTAATCTATCTGGTCTAAAATCAGCTTCTTCCAAAGCTCAAAAAAAAAAAAAAAGATGTTATCCTGGTCCCAAAAGATAGACTGACCCCTCAAAGGACAGCTATCCATGATTTATCAACTAAAATAAAAATATGGAAATTCCTCGAAGGATGGCTATCATCAAAATCAAAATACAGACCACTCCCTTGAAGGACGACTATTTTTTTATATGGTATTTTCAGCCTTTTCAGTAACAAAATTCCTTTATTGGCCAGTTTGTTCACTTTCTAGCATCTCTAAAATACTTCGTATTGATCGGTCTTTCTATATCTAGCAAACTTCCCGCATCGATTAGTTTTCTTTTCTATCAAAAGAAAAAAATCATCATGAAGATGTGATATGAGACCTTTTCGATCATGTGGAGATCCTGTTTTCCCCATATGGGTACGTATTTAAATCATTCATGTGTTCTGATGAGATTTATACTTATCTCTCATCCTTATCTACCTCCTAGATTTGGTTTGCGACTAACTAGTGTCGGGTTTATTTTAACCTCATCTATGGCCTTGTGTGCATCATTTTTCGATTTTCCATCGAGGTCTCTATTTATGGTCAGTTAGGGGCCTAACTCATCATTCTTTTTTCCTATCTAGGTGTAGTGCTTTTTATTTCTAAAAGATAATATCATTACATCACTTTCTTTCACAAAGGACATTTTCCATGATTATTTGTTGTTCATCTAGTTAAATTGACATTCAACATGTTAATTTACTCAATCAAATCTATCATCTATCTATGCTCATCTTATCTACTTCATCTAAAAAACATCAAAGCATGTATTAAAAACACATGTGAATCCATCTATCTATCTCATTTAATTGAATTAACATCTTAAACATGTTTATTTAATCAACCATGACAAATCAATCAAATCACATCTATTCATCTATCCTCTATAAACATGCATCTATATCCATCAAAATTACATAACATCTATCTATATCTATCAAAATTAAATGCATGAATCCAATCACATAACACAAAATGATGAATATATATACATATATATGTCTATACAAAAGAATGTGTGGCTTCCAATCAAGCCGTATACATCGTATCCATAAGAAAACTGCCTTCAACTCGAGGCTACATCAGTATATATCTACAAAATATCACATCTATATGGTAAAGTCAGATAGGTGGAAGACACTATCTCCTCCTCCCTCCTCAGGTCCAGGTTGTCTCTCCTGACCACCTCCTATAGAGCTGGAGATGCCCGCTGCCATGGCCCTACCACCTCCTCGATCTCCTCTAGTGCTCGCACCCTCGAGGCACCACCAGCAGTAGTTGTCATTGTCCTCCTCCTCACTCCATACCAAGGCACATCCGGGGCATGTTGTGTTAGGGCGTCCTCATAATATCTCACCTCAGCAAGGAGAGCCTAATAGGTACTTAGAATCACCATGCGCGGTTCTCGCAATGGCATTACTGCTGCTAGTGGTCCTCCTGCTACCGCACCCTCTACTCTTGACTCGAGGTGGTGCCTGTATCACCATATTTGGCCCTGAGGGCCTCCCTATGCCTGTGATAGCGATCTCTCTATTGGATCACTGTATCCCGCACTCCTGATGAGTGGTGTCTCTCTCCTGTATCAGGCTGTCCCTCTCCTCTGTCAAAGCCCTAATCTCCTCGAGGGTAGCTTGGTGTGTCTGTGTCAAGGTAGCATGCTCTCCCTCAAGTCACTCTAGTGCTGCTACTAGATCCTCCTCACTGTCTCTGTAACTACTGGGAGATGTCGTGGTAGCTCCGTGTGGTACCATGCCTCGTAGCCCTCATCTACTCTTGCATCATCATCATCATCTATGGGAGGTGGTGCCTCCCTGAGTGGATCTGCATGGGAATCAGTATAGGTAGATCTATCTCTCTGTTATCCCATCTGTATGGTGTGTATATGGTCAGGATGATCTAAACCAAACCAAACTACCTCATCACCTCGTATAAATGGGACTCGCTCTAAGAGCTCTAGCCTATGGCCCCTGACTACCCTACTACGTCTCAACTCCACCAGATGGGCATCCTATCGGCCCATATTGGATAGACCCTGTATGGTCTCCATATCACCTGTGTTGGTGTCAGAGTCCTGAATCTCTTTGAGTACCACTCTGCGGATCTCCCTGTATCTCCTGGGGCCATGTCTACCCACCATCGTCGAGAATCCATACTCAAGGACTCCCCCTACTCCTGGCATCCATGGAAGCCCAGATGGCCTGATCACTGATATATGCTCATATGCCCAGCAATGGAGCACAAAACTCACGTCTATCCCAGTCCACCTCCCTATGGTATACATCCACAACTCATGATATATCTGTGCTAGTAAGGCATCAGAAAATGCAAACACCTACATGAACTCTAGAATGTCATAGACACAGTCAAGAAGGAGTAGTGGGAACCGTCCACCTCTAGAATCTGGTAATGCATAGTATGAGATAGCCATCTGGATCAGGGCTATCAATCTACTCTTGGGGTCATCCTACCGGTACTGTGAGGCTATCCTCACAGCCCCGGACACTATCTCTGCATCATCTACCCTATCCCCATATAATCATACTAGGGCCCTCCTCTACTACTCTCGTGGGGTGATCTCTATCAGGTCCCCTATAATTAGTAACCTGAGGATCCTGTAGATGTCCTCATGGGTGATGGTCATCTCACCCATCTGAAACCAAAATGTGTCTGGCTATCCCATCGCTGCACCAATGCTCGCATGAGCTCCACATCTTGAGGTACCCGCCTATAATAACAGAAACCCCCTAGTCTGGATAACTCTAGATGATGCCACTCAGCATCTGTCACATCTAGCAAGTATGGTCTCCAATAGCTCGGGAATAGCATCCCACATGTGTAGGACCTCTTGTGCCTGCATGATATCAAACATCATCATTAGTTTCATATTTATCAAAATCCACATCATTAAATTTTCATCAAAATCTTTCTCAAAAAATAAAAAAATGTCACTTTTTTCCAATCAGCGCCGACTCATGCCAATCGGCGCCATTTACTTGACGGTCGACGCCGATTGTGTTTTAATCGGTACCGATCACTTCCTAATCGGTGCTGATTTTTTCAATCGACACCGATTATGAGGCAGAGTGCCAAAAAAGCCCTCTTGCCTCCTACTACAAAAAAACATGAAAAATAATAATAAAACGCTAAATGTATGAAGCTCAGGAAGGTTCACTTACCCCTGGTCATGTCCTCTTCCTCTTCTGACCACTTCCGGAGGCTTCCATGTTGCTCAAATTCAATTTTTGACTTTTTCTAAATCAATTGTCGTGAAGTGCAAATGAATCGTTACCATTCACCTTTTCTATACTTATAGATTTTTGGAGCGGTCGGTGCCGCTTATTTTGATCAGCACCAATTTTTTTGGTCGACGTCGATTAGGGGTAATCAACGCCGATTGGATCCAATCGGTGCCGATCAAGGATATTTTGATATTTTCATCCCTGGTCCCACCAGGACGCACTTCATCCTCATTTGTTCTCTCTCTTACACATGGGTCACCCGTAACACATTGCCACCATCTTTACATCTTTCTTTTTGGTCATTATACTTGGGCACCTTGTATAGCCTCACGTGCATCTTGCTCATGGCTCAGCTTTGCTTGTTATTCCCCACCTAGGGCATTTCATCATTATATCTTTTGCATGTGCCACCCATAGCACACATGTTCTACCTCGTCTAGCAGTGGTTCTATTACAAATTCCACTATAGTGGCCATATGTTGATTTCATGGTGGCTATCCTCTCGAGGCCGTCACTTCATCCTTCTTTCTAAGCATTGATGCTTGGCTTGTTTATTTGATCATTATTATGACCTTATTTTCACCTTTTGGCACATATTTTTGGTGTTATCACCCATTTTGAGTTCTTCCCTGTACATGGGTAACTCATGTTTTTTGCAACCTAAAGATAGCAGGTCTGTAGGCACTAACATCATCTCATTCGAAGGCCATCTAGTTGTCCCTACCAATGTGTCACTCTTTAGTTGTTGCTTTATATTACGATCACCTTTAAATGACTAGTTTGTAGCCACTTATGTCATCTCATATGAAGATCGTCTAGTACCTGCCCTACCAATGTGAGTTCCTTAGGTCTCTTCCTTTTTTTTTTTTTTTTTTGCGTCATCAATGATTAAATCTAACCCGGACATATCACCGGGGCATCCTTCTTTCTCATCTACCTTTTTCAAACTCAGGATTGGGTGGCCTATTTTGGGCCATCCCATCACTAGTTTGAGGGGGATCACATCCTTATTGTTCTTCATTTCTTCCAACTCCTTGTTTTTGTCTCGTGGCATTGTTTATCACAAGTTACTTGATAAAAAGGGCCAAATGTAGACACCTAAAATTGGTTACCCAATTTAGTGTCCCCTAGGTTTGTTTATCCTCTCGGGTAACCTGGGGCACTTTTATATCACCACTTCTCCCTTAGGGTATTACTTAAATATTTAATTTAAATGCCTATCCTAAGTTTTCTCCACCCCATTATATTTCATCCATGGTTAATTAAACATTAACCATGTAATTATATCTTCTACATTTATTTCAACTACTTATCTACCCCATATAATTTCCCAACCTCCCGTGTTATTATTATCCATCTATCCCACCTATTTCTCCTCTCCTGGAACCGTGTAGTGGGATTCTTCCCATATTTGAGTAGGAGGGATATGTTTATTATCCCCATAATTCATTTTTGCCACTTTGGGAGTCTGTTCTCGATCGGCACTAACCGCGTTTCTTGATTGACACTAATTTTTCTGAACGGCACCGATTATAAATTTACAACCTAAGATCCTCTTTGGTTAGATTCAGGAGCTGGTTTCCTAGAGATTGCTTTTGTCTAAGTGATTAAAGAGATTATCAGAGGAAGAGAGTGAGTTTTGTGCTAGTTTAATCCCTGAGAGGTGCATTGTTACTCTGTCCGTGGATCTACAGCTCTTGTGGGTCTCCACAGCTACCCTGGTCATCAATCATCAATCAAGCATTTTTCAGGTATTCTTCTTTGTTAGTTTCTGTAATCTCCTTTTGATCAACAATGATCCAGTCTGGTTGAATCTAATTAGTCTTTAATCAACGCTGATTTATCCAAATCGACACTAATTGGGTCTTTCTTGGTTTCGGGTTAGAATCCATCAATTTCTACCTCGGATCCTCTTTTTCCATCTTCAATCTCTGTTTTCTAATCAATCTTCAATAATCTGGTCTTACATCCAATCCATTTTGCTTAGTTTGCTTTCTTCTTTTACTTTTTGGCCTTCTATCTGCCTGTGCATCCAATCGATGCTGATCCCTTCTTGATCGATGCCGACCCAAACCAATCAATGTCGATCACTGTCTGATCGATGCCAACAAAAACAAATGACACCGATCACTATCTGATTGACGCGATTAGTCTGTAAAAAGATACAGAATTTAGGTAACACAATTTCAGCTTTGTTTTTACAGTTTCCTACTTTCTTTCAGTTTTTGTCATGGTTTTTACATTTTGTCTGTTGTTTTTAATCAGAAAACCTAAATATTTGCTTACATATTTTATCATGTATGTCTTTATTCTTGATTGAAAATATGAACTGACATCCGCCAAGGAAGCTCATTACTTCTCGGACCCACTTTCTCGGGTAGTTCACCCATATATCATCTAATGTCATCTTTTTCTACCAAGGATTTGTGCATCGTAGGTTTCTTGGATCTACTTTGTGGGATTGTTCATGTGCACCCGTCTTGTCTCCATCGGCATTCTTTCCATCTACGTCTTCGGATCTTATCCAATCTATCAGGTATCAATTTCATTTTCATTTTTATGGTTTTTTGTGTTTAGTTTGGTGCATTAACGTGGACGGGTAACAAGTGCAGAAATTATTGATCTACACCTTCAACGATGAGAGGTAAGAGACAACAAAATAAGCCAAGGATGGAAAATGCATCGCAAAACAAATTTTATTTCTCCAAAATATTACATGGTACATCATCGGTGGGAAAGAGGAAAGAAAATGCCATTATAGATCCACGAGAGGAGGCTTATAATCTGCATTCTACCCTAAGGAAGAAATAGAGATGGGGTAGATGAGAAACAATGACCAACCCTTTGAATATGCCCCTTCATTACAATATATATGTAGAATGAGAGAGGAGGGAAAAATTGAATCCTATTTCAACCACCTTGAGATATGCATTGAATCCTTCTTTGAAAGCTCAACTTCTATCAATCATTGCCCCTCTCAAATCTTCCTACAATCTATTAATTTTGATTCCCGACAAATCAAATTAAATCTAGTCCAGTAGTTGAAGAAATTAGATTCTGCATTAATGGCACGGAAGAAGTTTTCTCATTTTCACCTACTAAATCCTGTTAAGAATGATATTTTATGTTTTCATGGCATAGAGGGTGTTGATTCATTTCCAAAAAGTATTTTCCCACCCAAATCTGAGTTTCCAGTCAAAAGATATGGCAATCTAAAGATTACGGTTGCGAGCGTGTAATATTTGAAAGAGTTTGTCTTTACCTTAAGTCGATGTGGTAGCCTTGCGCACCTTGGAGATTCGGCCCCTACATTTTTCTTCTAAAATTGTACCAAATTGACATGTGGTGGCTTAAGTGAGCTCCTTGGGATTCTTTTATTTTCCCGAGACTCTTTGTTTGGCGGGGCCAAAATTCTTACCCTAGACACGTGGAGGCTTCACGCTCATTCAGAACCCACCCCAAATTTTTAACTTTGAAGGAGCGTCATGCTAAAAATTGGCTCCTTTCATTGCCCTGCCTCTACTTTGACTATTCAACCCCCAATTCTATCCCTTTTCTTTGGACCTAAGACATGTAGCAAGCTCGTGCTTGTTTGGGGACTGCCTCCAGACTTTTCTTTTGAAATTACGTTGTTGAGACACGTGGAGGCTTCCGTTGGTTCTCTATTCTTAGTCATTTTTGGCCCGCTCTCACTTTTGAATTTGACCTCTATTGACCATTGGCCACATGGAGGGCTGGCACAAGTTTGAGTTTCTACCTTGGGCTCCCATCTTGAAATTACACTGAGCCGACACTTGGCACCTTCCGTTGAGTCGAAGACTTTTCAATGGCTAGTGCAACTTTTGGGGTTCTAGATACGTGGAAGCCTGATGCTTGTTTGGGTATATATTTTGGGATTTAATATTCGTAGGTATGCCATTTGGACACTTGGAAGCTTCCATTGTCTCCTCCATACTTAGCCAATTTTGGGGCTCATTCTAAACCATTTGCAAAGCCCAAAGACTTTGAGCCTTCTCTGTTTCTTTTCCTTTGAGCCTCTAGTTTCTTTGACACTTTGTTTTCTCCTTAGCTAACCTCGCTACTCCAATTTAGAACCCTCCTATAATCTATTTGTGGATTCAAGCATGGTTTCATTCAATGAAACCATTTCTTTGAATTTCTTTTTGCATGGGGTCATGGGTGATCCAATTTTTCCGGGGGTGAAAATTGAGATAACAATATTTTTAAATGTGTTCAACAAGTGCCAAACCTTGACAAGTGTGATAATTTTTAGAGGTTTCAAGTAAAGTATGAAATTATTATTGAGTGTGTTAAGGTTTTGAGGGGTTGAATAAGGAGAAAACCTACCCAGGAGTTTTCTAGGTTTCTAGGTTTCTTTGAGAACATGGACATTTCCGATTTGGTTTTAGAATCTCTTAAGAGAATTTCTTGGAAAAATATAGAAATTTTTCTAATGCCAATTTCATAATTATCTAAGGGCGGGGATACGGACATGAAATACAACTACCAAGGGTGGTTTCCCATTTTAACATTAATTCTAATATAGATCAAATAAGAGACACTAAATTTGGGAATATTGACCTTCTTGAATTTTGGAGAAAAGTAAACAATCCATCTAGGTCACCTTGGATTCAAGCTATCTATGATAGTAGATTGACACTTGCAACAACATTCACACCCTCAACAAAATGTTTATATTTCATGCTCATAGCTGCAAGTGACTATGATAGTGGCACTATGACAATGAAGAACTAAGGTGGGGAGGTTGTGATCAAATTGGATAATGATTAGTTTGAGTAGTTATTCAAGATCCTTGACCTGAATTAGTATGTTAACACAAATCAAGAAAAAAATCAAAAGGATTAGAATGATAAATATATTTTTCTCTAAACACTTAATTTTTTTAAGAAGCCAAATCATTTAATCAAACAATTTCCTAAGAAGTTTACTTAGAGTAAATTCATTCTAAATAAAATGATATTATTACCTTGTTAAGTAAATTTGTATATCTTCTCATATCAACGGATTTATAATAGTGGATGTATCAAGTACATATATATCATAAGGAATAATCAATAGTTTATCATATGGGGAGAAAAATAAGTTTCTCTTTACACAAGTAACTCAAGGAGGTGAATGCGATTTGAAGTTTCTATATGACATCTTACCTTGTCTATGTTACAACTAGAATGATAATATACCCAAGATTGTCAATAGAGGGATCTAGAAATCAAGCTCGAGTATATGATTTTTATCCTTAATTGACTTAGGAAGGCATTCATAGACATTTAGATAGGGTGAATGATGCCTTCTTATACAACATCATATGTAAATTTGATAAATATGTCATCAAATATACGTGTATTGATGGTATTTGGATCACACTTTCATAATGGGGATGTATTCTCCTTCAATTCCCAACCTTCACTTAGATTCAAGTGGGAGGATTTTAGGGATCCAAATATTTATTTCGAGGTAACCCGAGTGTAAAATGGATTTTCATTGAACTATTAAGGTAGCTAATGGATATGTATAGGTTCCAATATAGAAAACACAAGGCCATAATTCATTACCCTATTTCTATTTTCCATTACACATGCTCGTATACCCTGAAAAGTAAGAATGTCGTGGTGGAAATGTAAATTTTGACTAAAATATTTTCACCCAAGACATATTTTTTATTATATATGGGTACTAAAGAGCCTTAGAACCTTTTATTTACATCTACCCAAGCTATAATACATATGGATTAACTGCATGGATGAAATTTATTTGAGAAGGAAAGATTATTATAGATTTAGTCTTGAAGATTTTGAGAAGTATGGAATTTATGATAATCCCAAGGGAATGTGTGATGATGGAAAAGTATAGCATTGTATATATGATCAACTAAAGGTTAAATCCCTATGATTTCCTCCAATCAACTAGTTAAGAAAATAATAAAACTTTATCAAATAACGTGCGACCACTATTATCAATGAAACCAATCATTGGGTCATGTCCTTAAGAATTATTTGAAAAATAATTTTTTACAAGGGAAATTAGGGATTTCACTACTGCACTTTGAGACTAGGTTCCTTTGATTAGGAATGGGGTAGATCCATTTATTGAAAATAAGGAAATATTTATACTACTCTAACCATCATGGGTGGCCTTTCGACCCAAGATAACACATGAATACTCCACTAAACCCATGTGCCAAAAAAGGTGGATGAAAGGTGTGTGTATGAAGAGAGAGGAAAAATTAAGAAGGGGTTTTACTCAATAAATATCAAGTTGAGCTTATTGACATAAAACCAAATTATTTCCAAGTTAACAATGAGAAGACACTATATATATATATATATCCAAAGCTAGCATCTCTTTGAATTCCCATGTTAATTTTCAACTTAAAGTGCAATCCTTAATGAAGAAATAGAAAATTTAAGTCACTTAAGTAACTTTTTACAAAAAAATTCCTCAACGAAGAAATAGAATTTTGGAGAGATAAAAAGAAGGTAGAGATAGAGGAGAATGCCTAAGCTTGAACAAAGAAGTATAAAGAAGCTCCAATCATGAATAAGTAAAATATTGATCCTAATGCCCTATGTAATGATGCTCTAGTGATGGACTCTAGAGTAAGAACTATGACCCCTCTGCTGTATGTGTATGAATCCTCCTCTTGAATGATCAACCATTATAACCCATCAGGTTCTACGAGAGGAGAGATGAGATACAGTTGATGAATGGACCACTAAGATCAATGAAGAATTCAATTTTTCACTCAAAACAATCCTTCCAATACATGAAATATTTCCATGAATTTCTATCCCTCTTACACATGATGAGATCTTGAAACAGATTACCTAAAAATGAAAACATGATGATCCTTGATTCTGTCACCTTACAAACATTGATGACTAAAGAGATGCAACAACAGATCCTTATGATGCAGAGGTGGACAAAGGAGAGATAGATTGAAATAAATTTCATTAACTTTATGATAAAACACCCCATAGGGCCATATGAGATGAATTGAAATGTCCTCTAGGACTAAAATGCACTCTAAGACTAAAATTGGGAACCAAGAGGGCTTCCCTTCAACTTGAGTCAAAAATCAAGCTGTCAACACTTTTGCAAGCTTGAATATTTCATTATCACTAATATTAGGAAATATCCTAAGATATTTTCACCACATAGTGACAGGTGGATATTTTCCAATGTTGATAAGGACCTCTCGAGCGAAGACATTGAAAAATATACCATCAGATACTGGGGGTCTTAAAACTTGGTCATAATATGGTGCACATGCTAAAGATAACCCGTGATTTGAAATAATGTACTACTTAATTTGAGTGAAATAATTTGAGAAGATCCCTTTTATAACACCTTCATGAGGTTCATTCCACATCATGTTTCTAAATTTAGTAGATTCACTCTGAGACACCATATGCTTACCATATCCAGAAATGTGGGGATTTACTTACAAACTGAGAAATTAATGAGACATGTAGGATAGGAACATGTGTGACTATTTTGAGCACATCCTGAATAATTAATATTTATAGTAAGTCATACACAGGGGGTCTATCTTTAGCAATTTTACCAATTTTTCATTTTTAAGTGTTTTGATCTTGGAGGAATGAACTCAGGTACTAAAAACCAAATGTTTCTCAGAATTAATATTTTTAGTAGGATACCTGGTAGATACTACTAAAAATATCAATTTTTCTTCGGATGTCATATCGAATGAAATTCATCTCAATGATTCTATTTTACACAAGGATGCTTTGCTCCAATTTTCAAGCAATTTGGCTTGTTGAGTTTCCGTAGATATGAGAAAACATTATTTAGAGTTAGAAATTGAATGAAACTATAAAAATATAAAATAATAAATATAATCCATATTACATTCTTCTAAAAAAATTTAAAGAGGAAAGGATGGTAAAAATTTGGAGGACAACGAAGCATGGGATCAAAAGTTATGAAGAAAACAATATTTTGACATCTAGGTCACAAAGGTGAGTTTAATTTGTGTTTGAACATGGTGAAGCAGATTATAATAACATTAATGGCTTACAAAGAGTTACATTATGTTTTAGGTGTTTAGTGAGAAAGCATGAGTGAATTTCTATGGTGGAAGTTGAAGTGGGGGATCTACATAGGAAAGTGTGAGGGTGGAGAAGTGTAAGGTGGGAGAATGGAAGCCTCTTTTCATGTGAGCACACATTTGGGGTTCAATTTCTCCTCAAAAGTGCACCTTGGGTGCAAGGTGGGGAGAATAATGCTCCATGAGGATGTGGACTGAGGAATGAATGACATGCACATGCCCATGTTGATGCTTTCCTCTTGTTTGTCTCATGACTTGATATGCACCCATCAAATATTACCACCAATAGGAAGATGACACAATTTTGGGGTGAAATTATACCTCATAAATATGCCAAATGTGTAAAGGAATTTTGAATATTTTCATTGGAGGGAAATGTGGGGCCTAGTTCAAGTTATAACATTTACTTAAGTCATTTCATTCACTTTCTAGCTTTCTTTTATGATTATAACTTGCAAAATTTGAACCAATAGGAGAGGGAAAAATTTTGGGGTGAAATTACACCTCATAAGTGCACCAAGGGTGCAAAGGGACACCAAAAGTGTGCCCAAACACTAAATTTTTATTTTGGAGAATGGTTTGCATCTCTATCTTATGTCCCCGAATGTTTTTTTCCTCGAGTCAAAAATTAATGAATTTTTTCCATACAATATATGAATTTCTATGAAAATAGGACAATGAATCCAAGGAGACTATTTAGAAGGCCTGAAAATGAGTTATTTTAAAAATCTACATGTACCTCTAAGTTTTCCTAGAGTGGTGTCTTTGATGAGTGAGCGACAAGAAGATTTTTCAATGAGAATGAGCCAAAAGAACTTTTGTGTCAAGAGGAACATTGAAAATAACCCCATTTGACTTTTTTAGGCCTCCAAGTCCTCATGGGTTGTTTCATATGTTTTGATCAAGTTCCACCTTTTAAAAGGACTTTTGGGCTGCATCGATGAATAATTTTGTACATTTTTATACTCTCATATATAATCTTTGATTATTACACGGTTGGTGAAAAAATTTATCATGTGGAAAATTATTAGGTTTTCACGAAAAGTGCAGGCTAAGCCCCTACTTCTTATGTATGGGGAGGCTCCCATTATTTAATGTAACTATCCTAATTATCTATTGTGGGAAAATAGGTTGGGGATCACACAAGAAAAATTCACTGAACTTATGGTAAAGTGATTGTATGGGGTACAAGGGAGGAATTTACAGTGATGAGGGATAAAGGAGAGAAATTAGAGAGAGATGGTTATTGTTGTGAGTAGGAACTAATAGAGTTCACACAAAATAACTAGAGTAAGTCCACATTTAATTAGAATAACTCAACAATGAAAACTATGATAAGAGAAAAAAAATATAGACATATAATTCCATTGATTCATTCATCAAAGGCACATACATCTTTATTGGTTTTAAGATATTATCACATGTGAAAAGTTGGAAAGATAGAGTAGAGGAACATAAGACAAGAACTAGAAGAATTGTAACTCTTATTGCTTGATATAGAAGTGGAAATCTAAAAAACATACATTGTTAGGAAAACTATGGTTAGTGCTTCACATTATGATTTATATTTACTTATGGTAAATATATGTGAAGGTTAGTAAGTTAGTAAAATTTAATTAGTTGTTTATGAAGTTGTTACATAAACAACTTAGGTTTGTTTTATTGTTTATTATTTGAGGAGTGGTTGAAACCATCCATATGGTTTCAACATAAAGAAAAATATTTTGTTACACCTATTTTGGTGTGTTTTCTTCCTATATATGGGAGAATTTTTGTAATCAACTAGTAAAATTTTAATAAAAGATAATTATCTCTTTGAATTTTGGTGTTGACATTACTCTACTCTGCATCCCCAAAACTCATATGTCCATTTCATCTAGTATTAAAGAGAACATTTAAGGAGTTTCGGAAGTAATTTTCATGCACAATAATTGTTGACGATCACTACAATTCTTCACACAAGGATCACCAATCATTCTAACTTGAGTCGCAATCATCACCCATTGAGGAAAATCATCAACATTTTGGTTTAATTGCCAATGATTCATGAGAAATATCCAATTATTCTCTGCAACATTGACCAAGTTTCCAACGTATTTTATGGTTTACAAAATGGAGCTCTGGTTCTCAAGTTATTTTCAATCATTAGAAGAGGGTATTTTTTTTAGATTAAGAGCTTCGTCATCTAGATGAACAATGTTTGCATCCCGATTCTCAAAGATAAATCAAGATGATTTAGCAACATAAAACTGGAGGATGGAGGTACAAAATGTTAGAGGTAAATCAACTACCTCTCGTCATTCACCTACAATGGGGCCGCATTAAGGTTTGGTTGAAATTTTTGTGTGTGTTTGATTTAAGTGTTCCTATTTTGTAAGGTTTTGGATGCTGGAAAAGAGTTGTGTTGGAGTGAAAATGACTTTCAGTGATCCTATGAATGATGTGATATTTCGAATGGCATGATCCTCTAACTATCATACTTCATTGGAAGATGGTCCACTTGTGAATATGTTCACTTACAATGCCGACCATGTGCAGAAAAATCTAACTAGCAAGATCCAATCAGTAGTATGTCTTTGATACAATTTACTTCTTAGTGTTCATTTGTGTAAATTTAACATTGTGGGGGGAACATGGCATCAATGTTCCATTTCCATTTTACACCTACAATGGATAATATATAAGGAAAATTCTAGTGGTAGTTGTAGTTTCCTTTTTTTTTTGAGATTATGTGGAAACGATTGATAATAGTGGCTACAACTAAGAACATTGTGATTCTTAGAGGTGGTAATTTGAAATATTTCCAGTTTCTTTAAGTTTGTGTAGTTTATTTTTCCGATTTCTTTTCTAAGTTCCTATTTCTATACAGGTTGGAGTGTTCATTTTTGTGTTGTAAAGATATGCTAGTTTTCCTATTTCATATCCTGAGGAAATATGTGATGAGAGATTATGGATGTAATTGGAACATGTTAATGTGGTTTTGGTAAACCAATCGAAAACAATCACTTTTTGGTTTTGGTAAACCACTTGAAAACCACCATAATCTTGCTTTTTGGCTACCCAAAAGAAAACCATTTCTGTCTTGGTTTGTGATTAGCCAATTTAAAATCACCTTACTCTTTTTTTTAGTTATAAAAAGAATACCATTTTGTCTTAGTTTGTGATCACCCAATCGAAAATCAACGAATCACAATAACAGTGCATGTATAATTTTTATGTTTTCCACATGTTTTCCTAAGGGGGAATGTTAGGAAAACTATGATTAGTGATTTACATTATTATTTATATTTACTTATGGTAAATATATGTGAAGGTTAGTAAGTTAGTAAAATGTAAAAAACATAAATGTAATTAGTTTTTATGAAGTTGTTACATAAAAAACTTAGGTTTGTTTTATTGTTTGTTATTTAAGGAGTGGTTGAAACCATCCGTATGGTTTCAACATAAGGACACATATTTTTTTATGCCTAATAATATATGGGAGAATTTTTGTAAACAAATAATGATATTTTAATAGAAGATCATTCTCTCTTCGAATTCTGGTGTTGCTTTTACACTGCTCTTCATCCACAAAACTCACCAAACCTTTGGAATGGAGAATCCATTACAATTTATATCTTTACAACCTATCCTTTCATCTACCCCAACATGAATCCTCACCTATCCCCATCACTTATGACCATTCATATTCCTAGGAAGTGAGTATTTTCCTGATTATTGGAAAAAGGACTCTTATAATGTTTAAGTAATGGTTACTTAAGTGAATAGGATGAAACAACAGAAATTTCATTCTAAATTAAAAATTATAATACGGAGAGAGAGAGAGAGAGAAGAGAGAAAGGGAAGAAATTGATTGATCTATTACTGATGAAGAACTTGTTGATCATGATCCCTTAGAAAGAGTTTCGGAATGTGTTCTTGTCCTTTGAATTCCTTACTTAATAAAGACATCGAAGGTGCTACCTTATCCACTTATACATTGCATCTCATCACTTTGATCCATGCCCAGGGAACATTATTGATCTTCTTACATTGAATGATCCATGTGATCCTTTACAATTTCAAAAATGGAGTCTCTGATGTTGGCCAGGGACTCTAAATTATCTTTATTGAAGGAGAGAGAGTCATCTTCCTCTTTCTTGACAAAATATTAGAAGAAGAAAATGAGTTATTATTATGATGAATTATCATTGAGTGGAGGGAATTCAAGTCTCTGAACATAGTTTCATACTTCATTAAAAATATCACAATCCTCTTGTCCGCCATTTTCAAGTTTGGAGATGACATCACTTTTCATACCATATCTTTCATCCATGATGTGGACCCAAACTGGATATAATTTTTCAACAGCTAATGGAAACACATTTTTACTCACGAGGATGTTAGATTCAAAATATATCATCTCCGACTCAAGTTGGAACACCTCATCCCATTGAATATTCTCTTTTAGAATATCCTCCCTTGTTATCTTTACTTCTCACAAAGTGGAAATAACATAATTGATTAGAGAGATGACCTTGTGAAACAATGTCTTACCTTTCTTAATTATCTTCTCGATCCATCTCTCGATAAACTTATCTTACTTCATATAATTTATTGATTTCTTAATCACCTTAGGATAAAAACTACGATTAGAGGAATGTCTTTTACAGAAGAGAAGATGTTTAATTGGTCTCCAAGAAAGGCTTAATGTAATAACTGAGAGTTTTCACTTGTTCCTCTAATTACTCAATTATTTTCTTGTAATATTTATTTTGAAAGATAAGGTGAGAAGAGGATTCCTTTAAAATATTAAAAATACCTCATATGTAGCTTAACCCAATGAGATGCGGATGAGCTCATAATGTAGTGGAGTCATCTCTTCAACATGATTTACATTCTTATTCTGGACAATTATACATACTAGTTTCTTGAAACACCGGTGAAGAAGAGGGAATTTGTATAAGCCTTCTTCCTCCACTTATATTTAAAGTTTTTTTATATCTCCAAGGTTAGGCATTATATCATGTTGCATTGTCCTTGGTTCACTTTCAAGAACTTCTTGAATACATGGGAATGGCTCTTTAGGAGTTGACATGATGTTCATTTCCAAAGTACTTTTAGGATCTTGATGCATGATTGGATCTTGTTCATTTTGGGAAATTTCTTCCATTTCAGATAACATACTTGGATTATCTCTAAGAGAATGATGATCTATTAAAGAGGAGTCTACAATAAATCACCTTTGTTTGTCTCGCGATGTTGTTGGGAATTATGTTTGTGTTGTTGTCATTGATTTCAAATCAAATTGATGTCAAAGGGTATCAAGATGTTAATTATGTCATCATGAGGTGTTTAGTGGCATGGAGAGTGTTCATTGAGTCATTATGAGGTGTCATGTTGAGTTGCATTGTTGTAGAGGCATGATGAATAGGTGAGATTACATGATCTGGGTGCATGGTCAAATAAGTTTGTGACATGTATGGGATTCAGGAGTTACTTGAAATTTTGTACAGTGTCTAACATTTCCAAGAAGGTGTGTTAAATGTGTATAAGTGTCTACAAGGTGATATTAAGTCAAGTTTCAGTAAATTCATATGTTGAAGAGGTCATTTTGTTGATAATGTTCTTTATCGATTTTGGATAAGCCATGGAAAACAAGAGGAAGTCGCCAAAGATTAGAAGAATCCATGGAGGAATAATCAAATCCACGCATAAAATAATGAAGCCACATATAAAATAGAAATCTTCATTAAACTAGATAAAGCCACAAGATCTTGGAAAAGTTGTGTTACTTTGTAAAGAACTAAGGAAGCGACATAAACTCATATATTGAAGACAAATCGAGATCGTATGTGATAGAAGATGAAAGAGGCACAAATCCAAATAAGTAACTTTTGGATATTTTAATTTTGTATATTTATTGTAATTAATCTATTGTACATGGGTGCATCACAAGAAATGAACATGTGAGTGCCATATTGAGAGAATATTACTAGTAATGAATTTTATGAGATAGAGTGAGATGAATATGAACGTAATTGAGAATAATGTAATTATTTCTAAGAAATAAATAAAGATTGAAGTTTGAAATGAAATATGTTAAGTATTTTCTATTTCTATGAATATTTTAGATCCATTTACTTTTCTCGTGTACATACTTAATAGAAGGTTTAATGTCCTAAATCCTACACTTCTATCGGGGTTTTAGGTCAACATTTAGTGTCTAAGCCCAGGTATCCTGTTATTAAGCAGATGTCAAGAAAAATATCACCACTAGGATATTGGAAACCTTCTTTGATAGAAATTGAAGATTGGTGGGAAGTGCAAATTCAAAATTTCTTTAAAGGAGAAGCCAAAATATTGAAGATATCTTATAAAGAAGTGGAATCAGAAGTTCTTGGAGAATACTGAGAAGATTTTTAGTCACAGTTTCCTCACCTTCTATGGCCTTTCTTATTATCACACGCTAAGAGAACAAAGTAGTAAAGATTACATCTGAGAGGACCCTTTGAGTGGAATACATTGAGACTAACAATACTAAACCATATTGAAAATCCTTGGAAAAGAGATATTGAATATTGGTATGAGACTACTCAGATTCACACATATTTACTTGGGCTATAAAATGTCAAAAAATTGTTGATCATAAGAAAGGGGAAGTACTAAGTTGAGAAAAGGGACAATTTCTTAAAATAGTTCATTTTTAATTAAGGTTTTGATGGTGGAGAAGGGATTAATCAAAAGTGCAGAAAAGTTCCTTTAGGGGAAAGGAACCCCGGGATGTGTATGTGAAGGGGGTGATCCAAGAGACATTATTGATAAGAAATAATGTGGTTTTGTTTGGGGTGGCAGTAATAGGATGACATGAGGGAAAAGGTAGAAAAATTAGATAGTTAGCAAAGATAAGATTAAGAGAATTAAGGAGGGTTAGAAATTTAATAAAATATAACTAAAATGAGGATGATGAAAGAGATAGAAAGGTTATCCATAGAAAAGGAGTTATAAAATAAGGTAGAGAAACAAATATTGGAAAGAGAGGAAAGAGAAAAGAAGATGAAGGAGAGAAAGGATAAGTTGAATAAACCTTAGAAGATAGGAAAGAAAGAAACACCCACTTCAAGTGGAGGCCAACAATTGGATACCATGGAAAGGGAGGAAAATGTAAAAATTCTAGCCATAATACCCATTCCAAATGGAGACCAAATTTATTTAGTTACCCCATAGAATCCAATAAGAAGAATATCTATAGATAATCCTATTCAACAATCAATATCTAGAACAACTATTTTGATGAATGAGTTATAATAGTTTGTAATAATTCTAGATCCGGCATTCAAGAAAGTAGTAGGAGAAGAGAATTGGGAAGAAGGAATGACAGAAGGTCATTTACTAATCAAAGAAAAGGGAGAGGAAGAAGAAATAGTTAATGAGATAGAAGAGTTAGTTGAATAATTTAGAGAAAAGATAAGTATAATAGAGGAGGAAGGAAAATTTGATGAGAAAGAAGAATTAGAGAAGAGAGATGAAGAAATAGAGAAGCAAGAGAAATAAGAAAAATAAGATGAGAAGAAAAATAAGAAAAGAAGAAGTGATGAAGGGTTAGAGGATAATCTTAGATTTAGAAATAATAAAGGAAGGAAGATATGTGTAGAAAAGAATAGTTATGAAGAGTCACCAATTATAAACGCTCCCCTAACCACCACATGAGCCCAAAGGATATGATCCCCTAGAATAGAAGCCATTCCAAGTGTCACTTGAAACATTGATTAGAAAGATAGAAAAGGGAGAAATCTTGGAAGAAAGATATCATAAATTACAAGAAGAGAGTCAGAAGAGACATGAAATTGTGAGAGAATTTAGAGAACTTCTAGGAGAATTATATTTTGATATTGTGTTATCCAAAGACATAGGATGAAAGAATAAATTGGTAAAATCCCAGATCCAATCAAGGAAGGTCAAATTAGTGAAACAATAGACAGTTAATCAACCCTAGAGATATTCTCAACTAGTAGGAAGGATGACACAAAAGATCAAATTGTCATTGTTTGACTCAAACACAAGTGATGTCATAGAAAATTTATTCTTGTTAGTTACTCAATACAAGAACAACAACATCACAGATAACATAGTCAAATTGAAAGAATTCATTGGCACTCGAGGGAGGACAGATTGAGATGGTACATGAAAAAAATGCCCAAGGAAATAAGGATCGGGATGCAATTGAAAAGGAATTCAGGATAGACTTCCATTTCTGGAGGCACCATCAAAAGGAGTGAACAAAATGACAGACCTCATGCATGGAGAAAAGGAAATAATCATGGAATTTAGCCACAAATTTAAAACTAATACCAAGCAGTTAGAAGATCCTCTTATAGAAAAATAAAGGATTGAATGGATCACTTTATTGCTTCTTCCCTACATTAGAGTAACACTAGATGGAATGCAGTTCAAAACACTAACAGAAGTAATAAAAATGGCTATTAGATTAGAGTCCCAACCATGGCAGAGATAAGGAGAAACATCCCTAAAAACAAAACTAGAGAGAGTAAAACTAGAACTAAAAAAATTAAAAATCAAACAAGAAATCCAGAAGAATGAAGGACTTAAGAATATTTCACCACCAAGGAGTCACTTAAAACCCAAGATTTGGTGTACATTATGTTGCACTTAAGGGCGTAGTAGAATTAAGTGCCCTCGTTTAGAAAGTGCGAGAAAGAGTAGTCGCGGTTAGAAATCATTCCTCATATAAATCATCTTCCAACACCACATTAGCATATAAAATAATATGGTGTTGTATTTGTATAATTTAGGACCAACCCACACAAGATACATGTCTCTTATTAGAAGTGACACCTCCAACTAGTCAATTAATGTATTGACCGAATGCAGATCATACAACCATTACCATGACACTTGCCCCTATGTAGAGGCAATGGAATATTTAAAATATTATAATACTATAAGAGCTATGGCTGTGAAACAAACTACAACACTTAAACCCCCTATAATGTATGAGATGATTATAGAACCCCGCCGCCTACACAACCAACAATAAATGCACCTCATTACCCAAACCAAAAATGATTTTTGGAGACTTATGCCATATTTATCATGAATTAAATGAGTAGTTTCAGATTCTTGATCATGAGATATTTCCATTGACATGATGCATGAGCCTTGGTGAAGAGTTTAAAGGTGTGAACCAACTTGTTTTTAAGACCTAATTTTGAGCAAAGTGTTAGTATGCTTAAACAAGGGAATATAAAATCAAGGTTTTATGTATTATGTGTTTTTTAATGGCATATTATAGATATTGAGAGTGAGAGAGGTTCATGTTTCTTTAGTACAGGTAACCAATAAGTCTTGAAAATATGTTTTTCTACGAGAATTTTCTTGGTATTGTGAAGTGATTTTTGGGTTCTTGAGACCCAATGAAGATTGATTGCCTCTTGGATTGTGTCATGGGGAAGATTGATGTTGTAGAGTATCTTAAGAATAATAATGGTGCTGAGAGGATTTTAATGACTTTTTTCATCTTGAGAAGTCATGGTGAATTTTCTTGTGCCCTTGGTATTCAAATTTGTGACTATTGAAGGAGAAATCTTGTGTTTTCAGACTTGTGAGCTAGTTTGGATTGTTTAAGGTGATGCCGACCTATTGGGTCCCTTTTGGTGATTTATGGGAGATTTTATATTGTATTTTTAATGTTAACATGACTTACCTTAATGCTTTTAGCTGAAATATGGTCACTTTTATGGTGTGTCAAGTATAAGAGTGAATTGTGTGTGCTCATTTGAGCTAGTGGATATGAGAGAGATGTGAGCGAGCTAGAGAGAAGTATTTGGAGTGTTGTGAGAGGTAAAAATAATTTTAGAGAAGAGGATTAAAATATGAGGAGGGAATATAAGAAGGGCTTAAAGGTCATTAGATGCAATCAACATGATATGATGCAATTTTGAGCAAAGTAGGAGAAGAGTTTGTGTGAGAGGGTTTTGAGTGGATGGAGTTGATCTAGTGATCAAAATCTATTGTTAGAGCAATAATTTATAAATTTATCTTCATCTTCAGGTGGTTGATTTGATGCTTCATCATAATAGGGGTTTTATCCTCCTTGTAGGTTTGGTTTCCTACTAAACTAGGGGTTGATGTTCCTTATAGGATTGGTGTCAAACTAAACTAAGGATTAGTGCTTCTTGTGGGATTGGTTTCTCACTAAAGGAGTATCTTATGATGAGTAATATTCATAGGATTCCATTGTTTTGAGAAATATACACATAGGTTTAGTGGAATCTCTTCCCTTGATATTTTCCCACACACATCTTGTGATATTATGTCTCTTTCTCATGTGTATGATTTGTTTGTGCATGGTTAAATCATTTTAATGCTTAAAGGTATATAATTATGAATGAAAATAAATGATGAATGAAATGGAATAAATTTTTAAAAAGTACTGATTCATCCCCCTATCATTCCCATGTTTCTAATAGATACGACTTGATTTACTTTTCAAAGAGAGGATGATGGATTCAAACACAATGTTTCCAAATTTATGGATGAGTCATAATGAACTCCTTTAATGAATTGAATATTCTATCAGGTGTTTGATTGAGTGTTTAATAACACTATGACATCAAGTGAAATTAGGAATTTTATATTTTATTGCATTCACATGAAGATCACCTTTTAGCCTTATTTACTTTAGAGTGCATGAATGAAATCAGCCATGGGATTCTTGCATACCATCATGATCAGATGTTTCCAATGAGTTATGGATTCACTTATGAATATGATGAAATCCTTTACTAAACTTGGATTTCAATGGAGCTCTTGACACCTTTCAAATCCTTTCCAACTTTAAAATGTACTTGACTTTCACATGATATGCCTCAATATGTTCTATGTCACTCCTTGATACAATTTTGATCATAGCAATGCCTCAAGATCCTTGTGAAAGGTTAATTATATTATTTGAGATATGATAAAAACTTAAAACCATGTGAGGATGGAAAATCAGAAAGATTAGTGAAAACAAATCCAACTTATTAAACTAAAATAGAAATATAGTATTCAAATTTCATGTTATAGAAGTAAGTAAATAAATAAATGCAATACTAAATATACCTAAGAAACTAAGTAAATGAAATATTAAACCCTAATGTGAAAAGAGGGTTAGAAATGTATTAGCTGATTCATAGATGTCATGGGACTATGTCACATAGAAGAATGACTTAATACGAGGAGGAAACCACCGCACAAGAGCGTTAGAAAATGTAGATCCAAGTTGTCTAGCCATACTAGGGTGCCTAGAGAAGGATAGGGGCACCGGGGTGCCCAGTCCCGAGATTTGGGTGCTCGGTCTATGAAAATGACCAAGGACCTTCTCTTAGGTATCTCTTAATATTCACCTATGTTTTCTTCTTGACGTGTGAATGCCGTTATGTGATTGCCAAAGCACCTTTGGTAAATCTACAATAAATAATCACTTGCAAAACCCTAAGTAAAACCACAAAACCCTAAAAAGAAAGATGCATATGAAGGGTTTGACTGTCCTCACCTTTGGCCAAAATGGTGGAATTACTAAGTGATCATTGCAATACTCTAAGAACCAATGTAGTTCTATGTTTTTGAATGGAAATCCTTCCCTAGGTGCTCTTTGCCAGTCATACTTTGTAAGTAGAGAGAAATAACTAGATGTAGAATGTAAATCTATGGTACATGGAATAGAATAACTCTCATCCTATGACGTATGATGAAAATGAACCAACCTTTTTCTCTTGTGATGGATTTATATGGATGCAAATTGAGATCTATATACCTTGGATAGATGAAACCTTAGGTGGTGATAGTAAGTGATTAGTGCTTGGTCCCTCATCATGGTATCATAACTTTATATTTATATGGTTCTCTTTTTCTAATTTTGTAATTAACCTCAAAAAGGTTGACAACCAAAAATATAGAAATATCAAATGTATAGAAATTTCCCAAAAGATGAGAGTGAAGTGGAAAGAGGATTAGGGCACCTCAAATGGGACCTAGGTGCTTGGGGAGCCCCATTCCTAGTTGATCTCCTATTCAGAAATAAGGAAAACTCAAGTATGAAAATATGGACTAGGAAAGTGTGGGTACAAGATCGAAAGTAACAACAAAAAGAAAATAAAAATGGCCAAATACATGGGTTAATTATTACTCATTTTCACTCAAGAACCATATGAATAGTAGTATGAAATTGAGACTAAATAATTACCTAGAGTGCATGATTTAGTGTCTACATTTTCCCCCACTTTATGTTAGTGAGTAGAAAGATCGATAACATACATTATTTAGAGATGCGTAAATCGATATCCATGTATATTGATGTATAAATCATTTCAAGGGAATAGGAAAAGTATGGAATGAAAAAATAGTGGAAAGTGGAGACCAAAGATACAAAAGTGTAAAAAGTGATGAGAGTGAACCTAGGGAAGAAACACATGTGTATATTCCAATGTGTGTGATGTACTTACATGTTAGTATCAGTGTGTGTGATGTAGAGTATTGTTTTTGTTGTTGTTGTTGACTGATTGCTTCCCATACAGATGGACCTACAAAAGAGAAGATGATTAAGTACTCAAATACACATGTATATGTGTAAAAATATATGTAAAGAAACATGTATATATGTAAAAATAATGTAATGAAAGTATGAAAATTAAAAAGGAACATGTGCACCTAATTTTTGATGAGAAAAAGGGTGTAGAAAGGATCTTGTAAATGTTGATAATGTGTTAGTTTTTAGGTGATCTAATGTGATTGGATGAAGAAGTGTAGGGAGGAAATTCCATTGTTCCCCTAACATGTAACTCGATTCTCGAGAGTGTGAAGAGATCTCTATACTATCTAGTTTTTATGGTGATCTCGATGCCACTAAATGAATAAGTGTAAGGAAGAAATTTTGATGTTACTCCACCTGTAACTACTCCCCATTATGATAGATATAATCTACCTCAGTAAAATCTATTGTGTATGGAGTTATATAGACTAGTCCGAACATGATCACAATATAACCCACCGTGTCATGGACAAAAGCGAAAACTAAATTTTACCGATACTTTTCGTGTAGTTTTTATAAACCCATAAAATGATGCCCCGCTTTGGGGAACATGCGCCGTCACAAATAGGATAATACAGTTCAAATATAGGAGAATGCAGTCCAAAAAGAGGACCAAATGCAAAAATGAAATGCTTCCCTATAGGGGAGAAGGGAATGTTCTTGGTAGAAACCAAGGCACATGCAAACAATTGGCTAGAAACAAGTGTTAGTACAAATAAAGACAATCATGCATGTAAAGAATAGCTAAAAGCTATACGAGATAATGTAAGCTAGAATGTAAGTAAACATGCAAGAAACCAATCATAGATCGTGAAAAGTGGAATGCAAACATGGGACATCACTCACGATGTCACAAGACACGTAAGGCCATAGTTTTCACGTACCAAAAACAAGTGTGAAAACCTAAAAATGAGTAAGACTCGCATACGATAGAAAATAGTGATAAACAAGAACAAACAAACAAATATATAGCCATAAACGTAAGTAATCTTGTAAAACAAAGGTTACACATGAAGCACTCATTAGCATGTTAGAAAGATAAAAATTATGTCAAAGCATGTATAACCAATAGAGTAGTTCTATGAACCAAAATAAAACAATATCACCTATAGTGTACGAAAGTGGATGCCTAGGCAGAGCTGATGTGGGATTGGTAGTGTGCCAAACATCTATGCCGCATGTAGAATATTTTTATCTACGATCACAATTAGAAAAGGAAATGAACGTTCATGTGTGTATGGTAAAGATAATGACATTTAAGAGATATATCTAGCATGTGTAATAATACTAACATGTATAAGAAAATGTAAGAAAAAGTAAATGTGACCAAGATATGCAACATGTTGTGGATGGATGGAATGGAATGCATAATGGATGATAGGAGATGTGTGCCTCCCGAGTGAATGGAATTTTATGTAGTGAGGTTCATTTATTTATGCCCCCTCATCACCAACAATGAACCATAAACAAAAGTGCGTCATCGAGAAATGGTTAAACTATGTGTTGTGAGTGTTAGCACATAATATTAAGTGCACATAATATTTAGTTTATAATTAAATAATATAGAATATAGTTTATATTATTTATTATTTAATATAAAATTTATATTAGGTTTATTAGTTATTTAATAACTAATTATTTATTAAATCAGGTGTACCCCATCACTTAATAGTTATAACCCTTTGGGTTATTTAAATATGGTTGGTCAATACTTGGTTGTATTGTATTTTACAATGGGTTAAAAACATGGAGCAGAAGTGATTAACGTAATTATTGGAATGGTTAATAGTTTCTCGTTCATGGAAAATTCTTCGTAGTTTTTACCCCATTAGGTTTTCCATAATATATCTAGTGTCACTGTGTAAATGTGTTATTTCATTTTTATTTGTTAAATGTTTAATGTTTGGTTGATTTAATAAATATGTTATATAGTTAATTAATATCACAATCTTTATATGGTTAGTTTGTTAGGAATATTTATTTAACCCCTTCTCCCCTCTTCGAGACATGTTTTTTTGGATATTGGTGTGTGCACAGGTGAAAAGGGACTCAGGATACTTACCTTTACATGTGAAATATTGTGTGAAAGTATTACCAAGAACATGTAAGGGTTATTTAAATATTTCATATTTTTTCTATAGTTTCAAATGTGTACACATAAATATTTTTAAGGATAAATTCAAGTAAAAAGAAAGGTTATCCGCTATCCCTTGACTTTGATTTCCCAATACTCTTACTCTTGGATCTCTCCTTCTACCTACCCCCGATTTCTTTAATTTAACCTAAGATCTATCTTTAAGAAGTTTAAATATATAGTTTTTAGAACTATATAAAACTATACAATAAAAAACATTATCTTATAGTTTATATTATATATAAAATATACTTTGAAAATTATAGAGTTCAAAATATTTATTAAACTATAAATGAAAATTTTATATTATAGTTTATGAAATATAAACTATACACTAAATATTTTATATTGTTTAAAATATCCTAAAAACTATAAACCTATGCGGTTTATTCTTAATGTTATTATAACTATATCCTATAGTTTAAATTAAAATACTATAGTTTAAATAGTATATAGTTGAAAACTATATATTTTAAACCAAATGCCACCCGTAAATGTGGCGTAAATTAAACTATATTAAAAAATTAAAAGTTCAAATATTAAAAATAGAGCAAGGATTAATTGGTTTGGTGAAATACTTCTCCTCGGGCACTCTCTAATAAGATATGGGTAAATAAGGTTGATTTTTTAAAATTTAATTTAAGGTAAAAGTAAATTTGTGGGGTAAATCCAAGTTAAATTCAAGGTCTCCCAAGTGGAGACAACCCTCCACAGAAATAGGGTTTTGAATTTTCCTATTGGCCATGTGAAAATTTATGACAATTATTTTGGTTTTTAAAACCTATGTCTAACATGGCCCCCTTCATTGTTAAATTACCTAAGTTTAAATAAACTTATGTTTCAATTTATATTATATATTTTATATAATATAACCTAAATGTAGTTGCTTAGTAAAAATAAAAAAAAAAATTACCTATGCTAACACATGCTTGGTGGAGGCCTCATTTATGTTTGGTAAAATGCTATGAATTATAGTTTATATTATAAATTTTATTAAATTTATATTATAACCCCACTTAAGCACTCCACACTAAATATAGCATTTAGTTGGTTTTTATTTACGTTAACATATGCACATAATTTTTATATAGATTTTATTTTTAAAAAACAATAGTTTATAAACCTAATTTATTTGAACATAGTTTATTCAACATCAAAGTCTTATCTTATTATATCATTGAGGCTTGAGCCATTATTGGTTGGCTAGTATGGTTGAGTCTTGCATATGTGTTTAAGATAGTATATTTAAACAACCCCCATAAAAATGTGCATGGTGTATAAAACAATTTTTAAAAACAAAATCCTTATAATAGGCACTTAAGGTGGCTTGTTGACCGGTCAAGTGGACCCCTTAAACACATATGGCATAGTAAATTGGTGTATTATGTGGCTTATATTTATTTCATTTTATTTATTTTTAGTTTAAACTTTGTAAACATTTAATATAATACATTATTAAATTTATTTGTATAATGTTGTTTAGATCAAATGGTTTACATATTTTTTATAAGAACATTGACTTAAAGAGGTCAAAGGTTCAAAACACATACATTTGTTAAATGAAGAATTTTTTGTTATCAAATAAAAATTTTCCATAAAATTTATAAATATCAATTTTTCTAATTTAGGAGATTTGTTTCTCTAAGTATTATAAAAATGTATTTTTGAAAATTGTTGTTACAATAAGTTGTGGCTTCGGTCATGCCCTTTGTTTTTTTCTCACTTGTGGCTTATCCGATCCACATGATGTGTGGTAGTTGGTTGTTGTGTGCCAAGTTGTGTTGACCTCGATGAATTCGTTAGATTGTTTGGCGAGCTAGTTGTTCCTATGAAAACTTGTCGCTTAGCAATATAGATGGTCTCAACCACTTTAAAATAAGAAACCATGAAACTTAAAAGTTAGTTTTAATGGTAAATGTCATAATCGTGGGAAATTTTTCCATTGTAAATTGAAATGCAATTCAAATTTCAAAAAATAAAAATGGAATAAATCATATCAAAATCAAGATGAAGATGATGAGGATAATCATAAAGCTAATATAATAGCTTTATAAATTACTTTATTACTTATAAATGAAAAAGTATATGATATATGAAAAGGAGTTCTTTTTCATTCATAATTAACTTAGATGGGTTAGTGAAAATGAACTAGAAGTAACTACAATTGAAAACATACACAAAATGGATTATATGTGCTTTAAAAATTTGCTTCATTTTTTGGTAGTTTTTTCAAGAATGGAATTGTTATACATATTTTTCCATGAAAAACTAATCATATATGACATGTCTAGGCTTAAATTTTCCACCTATAAAATGTATTGAAGGGTGCTTACATGATCATTTTTGAAAAAAACTTCACTTAAATCCATGGGAAGTGTCCATAGTTAGTGGATCATGTTTTCAATGAATATTTTGATTATTCTTGTATGATTTGATTATCTGTTTAGATCTGTTATCTATCAAGTCTTATCTCATTATTTAAAAGGCTTAGAATAAGATAATGAAGATATATATGTTTTTGATAAAACATTTCTAAAATTTCTTAGTATGTGATTACTAAAATATTATTATATGCATATCAAATGACACTTGGGGACGCCTTTGTGTTTGTATTGGAGACGTCCAATACGATTGCATCTAATATATATTTTACAAGATTAATATGTTGAAATTATTCAACATATTGGTAATATAACATGGTTAGTTCTTAAGAATATTGTTATGTTAGTTGTTTTACAAATTATGTTTAACTTTTACAGATGGTTAAAAGTGAAATCGGTAAATATTTATATTCTTATTATGATATGGTTATTATGACTCTAACCATACTTATGTTGTATAAGATATAAAATATACTAGATATGTGTTCAATTTTATTTGGTGTAGGTGCCAATAATTGGAATACCAAAAACAACCATCTCCATTTTTCCCGAGTCGGAGTAGATAAGTTCAATGGAAGCAAAAAAATCCATGTGGCTGTTGGAAGAGATACACATGGAAGTTAAAGGTAGAATTCATATTCTATGTGATGGTAAAAGTTTTATTGCTCTTACTAAAGATTCTAATTCAACATCATAGAATGAAGCATATTGAAGTTCATATGCATGTTATTTGAGAGAAGGTTCTCTCTGCAGTGATAGAGATCTCCAAAGATTACTGAATGAATATTATATTGTAGATATGTTTACGAGACATTGTATGCTATAAAATATTGTAAGTTTTATGCAATGCTTAACCTTTCAGAGTTGTCATTTAGGGGATTTTTCATGGCAATGTCACCTCCTAATGGTCAACCATTTGATGACTCCTCTAAACTTATGATCTAGTATAAAGCATTGTAAAAATATATTTTCCGATCTATGTAAACCGAGAGAGTTTACAATATAAAATCCAATGTGTTACATCTATTTGTAAAGGATTTCCTTGTGTTAGTAAAGTCTCCTAGAGATGTGGTTTTAAGAAAAATTCCACGATAAATGGTGGGATGTAGTCTCAAAATAATTCTTATCCTAAATCATACTTTTGATTTATAGATTGTAAATCCTTTTTGTAATAAAAGGTAATTTGAGCATGATGAAGGTGCTATAATTCCTTCAAAAATGATATGCTAGCCTAAACCTTCACTAATGGTTTATGGATTTTTAAATCTGTTGTATAAATAGGTAATGTTTGCATATGGATCCCTAATTAATATTAAGGGGAGTGTTAGAACATAATATTAAGTGTGCATAATATTTCGTTTATAATTAAATAATATAGACTATATTTTATATTTGATTTATTAGTTATTTAATAGCTAATTATTTATTAAATCAGGGTGTACCCAATCACTTAATAGTTATAACCCTTCGAGTTATTTAGATATGGTCATGGACCATAATCAGCTGTATTGTATTTTAAATCGGGTTAAAAACATGAAGTAAGAAGTGAGGAATGAAGTTATTTGGGTGATTAATAGTTTCTCGTTAATGGAAAATTCTTCGTGGTTTTTTACCCCATTGGGTTTTCCACGTTATATTTGGTGTCACTATGTAAATGTGTTATTTCATTTTGATTTATTAAATATTTAATGTTTGGTTGATTTAATAAATATGTTATATAGTTAACTAATATCTCGATCCCAATAGTGTGTAGCACGTTGTGTTGAATGTGTAGTGATTGTTATCCAAAATTCACCCCTCAAGGTAATTTTGATAACATGCATTAAATTCTCAAGTCCCAGGGAAATAGATTGAGTCAGGGGAAAAAGTCATGTTTTTGGGTCCCCTCAGAAATTTCTAACTCCCATGTCCAAGAAGGAGGGAGCAAGTTCCGAGAAAATGTAAGAAAAATTGCAAAAAACAGGCTCGGGCCAGGAAAAATCACGAAAAATGGCTAAGTCCTAGTCCTCGCAACGGTTTGGGACATCTGGGACAAAAAGGCGCGGATCGGCCGAAATGAGCACAGGCGGCCCCGGAAGCAATTGGGACATCTGGGACAAAAGTACGCGGCGGGCGCGAAAAGCCGATCTGGCCAAAAAATTAAAAAAAAAAATCGACTAACTGCTGAGAGGGACAGTCTGGGACGTTTGGGTCAATAGGTTCGAACCGCCGTTCGGCCGAAATCAGCACAAAGAGCACTGTACCAAATGGGACAAAGGGACGCGTGGGACGCGAAAATCCGAAGGAGCCGAGAGCCAATCAAATCTTGCCACGTGTCCAACGCAAAGAGGGACAAGGAAGCCCATTTCGGGCGGATCGGAGGTTTTTGTCCCAAACGGTTTGGGACATCCGGGACAAAAAGACGTGAAGGGCACGAAAGAGCCGGCAGACCCGTCGACCAATCAAATCATGACACGTGTCACAGGAAGAAAAGTCAACGTTTGGTCCGGAAACTTCAAACGGCCATAACTTTTGACTCCGAGCTCCGATTTTCATAAAATTGGACTTTCTGGAATGAGCACGACGCCCTCTATGCCACAAAAACTAGATTTCTTAATTTTAATGAGGGTAAATATATTTAAATTAAGGAAACGTGTTTGGCTCCGTCGATGAATGCTCTTTCCGTCGGCCGATGACAAAACGCCTGTCGTGCCCAAAATAGCTGCCCGCACTCAGAAGGCCATAACTTTTGTATTCCTCAACGAAATTGCACAAAATTGGTACCGTTGGAATCGTGGTTCTGAGCCCGATGCACAGCAATCAAGAAATTCCAGATGTGATCAGAAATTGATTGATTTTTTTAAGAAAACGTGGCCGGGTTCAGAAACGGTGTTTTATTTGGTATTCTGGAGTGCAATTAAGAGGCATGGTCATCATTCCTCTCTCTGCTGCAGCACATGGGATAGTATGGGGAGCCTTTTGGAAGTAATGTGTACCCATTCCACTCAATTTAATGTCTCTTATAGGTAGTTGGAGGACAGATTTCGGGATTTCCATTTTCCCTTCTCTTCTCCTTCTCATTTTTCTATAAATCGGAGTGTTGGGCTCATGGTAAAGGGGAGAGTTTTTGGGTAACAAAGCTCTGTCAAAATTGCTTTGTGAAGCCAGTGTGTTGCAGGCCCTTGTAGTGGACTCCTTGCATGGTGATCCAGGCCCTTATCTTGTAATAGACTGAACTGTGCATACCAGGAAGCAATAAAATACAAGTTTGTGGATGTATCTTCCCCTGCTATGTTTTCTTGCATTCTTCTTGCCCCTTTTATCTTTCTACAAGAATATTGTGTCTATTATTATGTTCTTGCAGGAATTCATTATCATTGTGTATGCTTGGAATATTATTGTGAATGCATTTTGCTAGATTATGGTGAACTGTCATCACCTCTTCTAGTGTGCACTTTGCCTCTGTATTTCACACATTTGGAGACTACTCTCCCACCCTCCTTTTCTGGTGTATCACCGCTTTAGTGTAGGATTTCATTTTATGTATTCTCTTTCCCTGGTCCCTTGGAAATTTAGATTAGAACAGTTAGCTTACCCTGCATTAGAGTAGATTGTGGCAGGTAGTTTAGGAGCAAGAACCAGCTTTCTCTGGAGGTCTATCTCAAGTAGCAAGTCCCACAACTTGGAGATAGTACCCATGTTATCCAATCACACTGGATGCTTAGAGTGATCAAACTAGAAATCTGATCAACATCCAGGGGTGCTGTGATTCGGTGATAACAAAGTGATGAAATTCGACATATGAATGAAGTGTGCATGAGCGTGTAGCCTAAGAGTATATCATGAAAAGATGAGTGAAGGATTGCTGATTTATCCTAAATCTTATATCATTAAATGATGATTATAATAAGTAATAATGATGGTAGATTACATGATGATGTAGCCTACGATGTATATCACTACAAAATGAGGAGAAGAAGTGACAATGTAGTGTAAAGCGTATACCACTAAGTGATGTAAGCAGAAGTGAAAATGTAACCTATGGCGTATATCACTAAACTAGGAATGTCACATGATAGAAGGTTGAATGATGAATGCACGAATGTGATGAGGTCCATTTGTGATGTATACCCTCAACAATCTAGTATGGACCATGAGACTAGAGTGTGCCATAGGGTAATGAGTGTAACGCGTGTAGTTAGATGTGTAAAAAGTGTAGTATGTGTAGTGGTGATAAAATGTAGTGTGAGATGCCTATTGTGCAAAGTGTGTGAGGTTCATGTGTGTACGGAATCCCTCAAAAGTCAATTGTGAATCAAAGCACAAGAGTGCGTCATTGGGTAATGATGATACAAATGTATCAAGAGGTTTGTAATAATTCTTAGATAAGATTATTAATTTAGCATGATGCATCAAGTGCATGATATGTGATCAAAATTTTATAGAAATTCAAGGGGGAGGAGTTATGATGCCCCCAAGTATGTAAGCAAAGTGGAGGTATAGTCAAAAGACACTAAGTGAATCAATATAAGGTGTATTTTCCTTAACAAAATTTATGTAATGCTTTGAGGTGGTAAATATGTGTGACCATCATTAGAATAATATTTAACCACATTACTAGTATTGAAATTAAATGGTTCATCTTCATCGTAAACTTCATCTCGAGTCCCAGTCATCGACATAGACATTGTTTATAGTAGACGATGGAATTACAAGTTTAAATATAGAGGGTGTTTTTCGAGCATGACCTAGTGATGTTGTAGATACCTTTAATAGAGGAGGAGGGAGCTCATCCTTAATAGGATTTTACTTAATTTTACTTAGTAGCATTGTAGATGACTGAGGAGAAGGAGGTGATGGAAGACAGATCTTGAGAGGTGATTGTGTAATTTGAGGGGATTGAATAGGAAGTTCTTGACTGACTAAATAAGACATATAAGAACTGGTAGCGTGATGTTCATTAGAAATAGAAGGAGAATACTTATGATCATATTTCGTTACAATATTTGTAGGTAGGCATGGACCAAAATGTTGTTTAGTGAATGATATAAATCCTTGACATGCAAGATGTTTGATTCATTGTTGTAAAACATATAAACCATTGTCATTATGTCCACCGATCGATGATAATTGAAATAAGGATGCCCTTGATATTTTTCTAGTCGATAAGGAGGATAGTAATGAGTAGAGGTAATGTGATCAAGTGACATCTAAGGATATTAGTAAGAAGGTCATGTTGCGTAATATTGCGATCAAATATTAAAGGCTTTGATAATGGTATGAATTAAGGCTCATTGATATGAGTACATATAGTGGACATGGAATGAGGATGAGATGGATAGGAGAAAAAAATGAGCCTAATAAGCATTCTTAAGATGTTGGATTTCAGATTTGAGAGATGTAATCATGGATTCCATAGCCTTAAATTTGTCTTGAAATAAAGAATGTAAATCTTGAATTGACTCCAACATGGGTTAATTAGATGGAGGATCACAAAGATTAGGGTCATCAAATAGATGATCAAAAATAACACTCAATTGATGCGGTGATGTATCACTAGGGAGATACATTATATTTAGGGATTTATTAAGAACAACTTGGTAATTAGGATGCATCTTAAGCAAATCAGACAAATAAATTTGAGGATTTTTAGAGCCATGATAGAGGAAAAATGAGGATCTCCTAAGCGTGAAGATCGAGTTTGGGTTCACCAATATTATTATGCTAAAATGGAATATATTAGCCTAATCGATGCTATAGAAGCAAGTAAATAAATAAATAAATGCAATACTAAAAATACCCAAGCAACTAAGTAAATGAAATATGAAACCCTAATGTGTAAAGAGGGTTAGAAAGGTCTTAGCTGATTCTCATCTATCACATAACTACATCAAAGAGGAGAAATACTGAACAGGAGGAGGAAACCACCACATAGGAGTCTTAAAAAATGAAGATCTAAGATGTCTAGCTAGACCGGGGTTCTTAGAGAAGGATAGGGGTGCCTGGGGCACCTTTGTCTAATATTTGGGCACTCTGGTCTACGGAAATGACTAAAGGACCTCCTTTAAGGTGTCATTGAATGTTCTCTTGTGTTTTCCTCCTATTGTGTGAATTTCATTGTGTGATCATCAAAGTTTTGGTAAACCTACAATATGCATAAAAACCCCAAAACCCCAAGAAAAGCATCAAAACCCTTAAAAATAAAGATGCATATGAAGGGGTTAGACTATCCTTAGTGGCCAAAATGGTGGAATTACTAACTAAGCACTACACTACATCTCAGACCCAATGTAGTTCTAGGTGTGTGTGTGTGGAAATCATGCCCTAGGTGCTCTTGTGTCAGTCACACTTTGTGAGTAGCGAGAAATAACTAGATGTAGAATGTAAATAGATGGTTCATGGAATAGAATAAACTCCCTCATATGAAGTGTGATGCAGATGAACCAACATTTGTTCATTTTGTTGGAGCTATATGGATAAAAATGGAGCTGTAGATGTCTTGGATGGATGCAACCTTAGGTGGTGATAGTAAGTGCTTAGTGCTTGGTCCCTCATTATGGTCTCATAAATTAATATTTATATGGCTCTCTTGTTCTAATTTTGTAATTAACCCCCAAAAGGTCGACCACCAAAAATATAAAGCTCAAATAATTAGAAAGTGCCCAAAATATGAGAGTAAAGTGAAAAGAGGATTAGGGAACCCTATAGGGGACCAGGGCACTAGGGGCGCCACAGTCCTGGCTAGATGCCCAAGTAAAAATAAGGAAAATCAAGATGAAAATACGGACTAGAAAAGTGTGTGTACAAGATTGAAATTAGGAATAGAAAGAAAAAAGCAAAAACATGGGTTTATTTAGTACTCTTTTACACATAAGAACCATATGAATAGTAGTATGAAATTGGGACTAAATAATTACCCAAAGTGTGTGATTTAGTGTCTACACCAACTGTAACTTTCTACACCGAAAACCTAAACTTTTTATTTTTGGAAGGTGGGATCAGGACTGCTATTTTGGGATAGTTTTCTTGTTTTGATAAAATTTTATGTTATAATCTCTTGGAACACTCAATTCTACTCCATTCATGATGCTTTATTATTTTTAGCAATTTTATAAATTTAGTAAGTTATTTTTTGTAGTCTTTTATTTCCACTTAAGCATTATGTGTGTTAGCACTTCATTAAGTCAACACTTGAATGATCACCTAAAGCATGTGAAAATACCATGTCCCTCATTTTTATTTGCTTATCAAGGTGATAGCTGGAAATTCCATACTGATATTTATCCAAGTAATCAATCAAGTATAAAACCATTACATACATATCATCTTGGAAACACATATAATAAGGTGACAATGTTTAAACAATCAACAAGATTAACTGGACCATCAAACCACAATACCCATTCATCTCGACAATCATAATCCATCCACAATTTTCCATCATAAAAAAAATCATTACTTAAGAGAAGCGGAGTACATAGTATTCATTACACTAGTACACTGGACCATGTGTGCAAGTATGAAATCCTAAACAACATAAATCTGCTAGACATCAAGAACTAAGAAATTCATTATGTTTCTGAAACAATGAATTTCATCAGGTATATATATAGGGGTTGGGACTTTCCCTTCACCACCCATGCACTCTCCTATTAATAGGTGTTCCCAAATATAGTCTACATGCATGTTCTTAAAAATATCTAATAATAGATCATCCAATAAATAAGACTTGATTTAATCCTAATATTAATCAAATGCATGTGTTTAATTTAATCGAGATCTACACGTGCTTTTCCCTAAAATAGAATTTACTTAACCACTAATTCAACACGATTTTCTTATTTGCGTGATTAGAACTTTGAGTATATTTTTAGCCTAACCTCGAGAAAATGGCTAAGTCCTTAACCTTGATGTTTTTGTTTCACCTGATTCTTATACATTTCTTTGAAGTATTGACAAAACAGATAGGGTAACGGGCATAAGAGGAATACTTGTTTTAATGTTGGTTGATGGGTTGTTGCACATGTATGAATTCCAAATCCATAGCTGATTGTGAGAGCTTCCTTTTGGCTAGGAGGAACTACCTGTAATGAAAAGCAAGACCACCATAAAGAGTTAAACAATATGTGCAGTGAACTGCCTAGTGTGTGCTAGATCCGGGAAGTGTGATACTTCCTAGACGGCTATCAGTCCACTATTTTAAACAATTTAATGCAAATAATAAAGTAAATCCTATTGTAATTTGAAATGATTTAGGTATCTCACTTAAAACACAATAATAAATATCTAATCTAACAGGCTAGGCTAGAGTAGGATCCGAAGGTCAAATAGTTAGTTTTGGGTCTCTGTAGGTCTGACAAAAGTCTCAGGTAGGTCACATGTGATTAAGGGGATGTAAAATTAGGTGGATAGGTCCCTGTTCTAGGTTGTATGAGCACATACAGTAACCGATGCGATTAAGGATGATCGACGGTGGTTAGGTGTAACCGGTGCCAGTTACTTTGGAAAACTGGAAATGCCACAGAATGAGTTTTAAGGCCTCCTTTGTGATTACACAAAGGACTTGGGTTGGTCAAGATGAGGTGTTAGATGATTTGGGTAGGATTTGGCAAGGTTTTAATGGGTATATGGAGGGGGAATGTTGAAGGAGGTCAATGGGTGGCTAGGTAAACAATAGGTGATAATATAATGACAAAATGAAGTGAACCAGAGAAGTAGAATGTTTTACTTACTTGGATTCTGGTCCTGGATGCATGTGAGTGAGGGATGGGGTGCTAGTAAGAGGTTGAAGGCTGTAAGTGATCACCAATCATAGGAGAGCTTCTGCATGGGCTGCATGTGCATTCCTCTTTGCTTGGTTAGATCAGATCATTGTTGGGGTGGGCAGGAGAAAATACTTGATCTCCTTCCTTGCATGTGTGTTCTCGCTGGAATTTGATCTCAGAAGATGTGATATCTCTCAGGAAGATCTCAATGTTTTCCAACTTTTTCCAATATTTTCCAACCTTGAAAATAAGGTTGTTTTGGGGGTTAAAAGGAAACTGATAGCGATTCCGACCTAACCAAAGAATGAAGTTTAGGGCTAACCGGCATCGATCAAGGTGGGATTTCCTAGGTTTACTAAACTAGGGAGATCCTCTTGATTTTCTCGGATCTCATGTTGTTAACCCATGGATTAAACTAGAAGCTTCTTGTAAGCATGCGGGAATGTGGTTAGAGAGAATGTAGGCATTGATTTTTAGGGTTTGGGTAAGTCTTAGTTAGTTATGACAACTTACTAAGAATAGGTCTTAGGGTGAGTTGGCTTGATGAAGTGTCTAGGTGAAGTGTATGTGTGGATATTATTTAAATTAATATATTTAAATAATAAATATGGTGAGGATAATGAATTAATTTAATTAAATTAATATTAGTGAGGTGAAGGGGGCCATGGCTAGGTGAATGTGATGAAGGGTGCTTATTTGTCGAGGGACCAAAGGGGAGTGTGACCTAATTTTAGTGTCTACAATTTGTATGTGTAGTCTCGTGCACAACCCTGTTTCCATCTGTGTGCACCCATCTCGCACGCCATCCTAAACTCTACGCATGTGATTTCTTACATATTACTAATCTACTCCTTAACATTTTCCTGAAAACCATTACCCCATACTAGGCATGTTGTCCATCCTCAAGAATAACCAGAAATTGTTGCTCTAAAAATAATAGTATATTATCCACCATGAATCAAAGAATAAAGAATGAAGAATATGGCTTGTGCTAAAGAACCAAAAATCAATCTTCTTTAGGTGGAAGGAGTACAGAAATTCCTTGACCAATATTTTCTCTAACTCCCTCCACCCTTCTAATTCCTTAGTTTCCTTAATCGACATGATATTAACAATGTTAGGGACTTCTCTGAAGTTACTTAATCAATCTTTCCTTCATACGCTCAATCAAATTCTCCATTTGCATTGTCCAGCGCATCCATCATGCGCATAATCTAAGGAAAAATATCCTTCACTCTATATTTTAGTGAGGTCTTCATAAGGTTTATCAATTCCATTTTATTCTCCACCTCACCAACAACTTCTCCCACTCTACCTTACTATTCTTATTCTTGTCCTAGAACTCCCTCAATTCTTCTTCATCTCCAACAAGAAAACTTACAACATGATCAAATTCTGACAGTTATCATACACATATTCTGCCATCCGTGAAACCTCCTTATCTTCTATAACCAAATTGCATCATACTACGTAAGATATTTCGTATCTTTATCTATCATCCTTATTTTGTCAGGACACTTATTCTTCTGTGGTACCTGTTGTTATACTCTTTTTTCTTGTGCGTGAGCATACATTCCAAGTATTCTAAATAATGTAGTGTTATATCATACGTGGCTTATTATTTCTCAACTAGATTAGAGAACATGATTATAATAACATCCGTAATGCATTCCACCTTGTTATATGTTACATGTTTCCACCCTTTCTCCTCTCAGTTCTTATTTTAGTCATGGAATGGTTTCATCTCTCTCCTATACATCGGTGCACAATTTCTTTATCATACAAGCCTTGTCAAAATTCATACCCCCAATTCTACTAATATCTTGTTAAGTGTGTTACATGCCTGCTCATTTGTAAGTATCTGAGCATCAACCATTGGAAAAAATTCTCTTGGGACCAACTTGATCCTGCTCTCTAAAAATTATTTTGTACAGACCTCAAAATATGGATCCTCCATGTGTGATTGGTATGCCCACGAGAGCATATTTATGGTACATGGAAGGGCTTCATTCTTGTCAAATAATTATAGAAAAAAGATATCTTATGTGGCTCGAACTCGATATCATACATGAAAACCTTAAAAAGATAATCCTTGTATTGCATTATAGGAACCTAGGGGTATGCTTCATTTTCCTTCCTTCCTCCTCCGGGAATTATTGGTATCTCAACCACAAGGACAATCCTGTACATATTTCTCCATATTTCATCTTTTCTTCCTTTTCATTGCACTCAACTTGATTCTTAGTAATGCGCTTAACATCACGCTCTCCTTCCCCATGCTCTCCTTTTGTGCCTTCTATAATAGGATAATCATGGCCTTCATCCCTGTTCTCTGGACTTCTAATTCTTCATTCAAATCTGGATCCTTCTCAAAGTGTATTTCGCCCTTCTCCTCTTCCGAATCCTTTAGGTTATGAATCATTGGAGATATTTAGGAATCTCTTCCCCTCCTAACCTTTTGCTTTCTATCTCCTCACTCAACACTACCTTAGGATTCTTTGTCACGTGCTTCTTTTTATTAAGGAATTTATTCTACAATGACTTGATGACCATCCCATATGTATTTGATCCTTTACCAATTTCCTTGGGTCGCTCCTCCTCATCACTATATTCTTTTTCTTCTTGGGAAAGAGTCACTTAATAGGTTCTATTAGTTCCCATAATTTTTTTCCCTTAGGTTTTGTTAGTGCGAAATCACAAGCACTCGGACACACATCGGGCTTCTAGGTTGATGTTCGGGCATCCATTGTGATTGCACAACATGACAACATGGAAACCTCTCTCCAAGCGTGGGACTTGTAAAACCGAGAGAGGAATCTCCAGAGAAGGCTGGCTTCCTGCTCCTAAACTACACCCGCCACAAGCTATTCTAGTGCGGTGCAAGCTAATCTAATCCTAATCTAACCATGAGAGAGAGAGAGAGAGAGAAAGGAAAAACAGCAAAAGCCTACACTAAAATGGTGATACACCGAGAGAAGGAGAATGTTGGACATCTATCAAAAGCGCCATGGGACAAAAAGAGGTGAGCAATGGGAAGGATGGACGGATGCATCACAGCCCAAGGATAGATTTCACCTGAGAAAATGTCCCAAAACTCCATGAACACGGCTCCGGACACTGCAATGAACATTCAAACATGCACAAATACTGCATGATGAAGAGAGGCAAGAAGAGAACAAGCAAAAACGAGGAAGGATGGACAGATGCATCACAAAACACGTTTTGTTGCTCCAGAAGTTTGCACAGAACATCATTCCATTAGTAAAAGGCAAAAACGCCATTACAGAGCAGGGAGGAGGTTCGAACTCCATTTTCAACCCTAGAGAAGAAAAAGAAGGAGAGGCGAGTAGAAAGAATGAACAACCTTTTTTTTTTTTAAATGAGCCAAATCTGGCTTTTACATTGCATGGGTCGAGCCAGGGGACAGAAACGTGGGAAAACGTGCAAGCCCATTCCTCATTGACTGCAGATGCATTAAATCAGCATGGAGGATCTTACCAACCCATACCCTGTCACTTTGAGCAATTTTGGAGGAGAATGCGACCCATTTGTATTAATTTGGCCGCTAAAATGTCACTTCTGGCCGTGCAGAAGAAGAATGCGACCCATTAGCATTAAAACGGGTTGTTGAAAGGTCACTTCTGGCCATTACCACACGTCAGAGCCGTTTCTCGATTTTCTCTCTTCAGACTACACCAAAACTCGAGATTGATCCCAGAATCATGTAGAGCATCTCAACAGCTTTCCGTTGATATAAAGAACGTGGAAATCCGAGCTCTGGATCAAAAGATATGGCGATCTGAAGATTTAGGGCACGGAACAGATCAAAACGAATTTTAAAATGTTTTCCCGCTCTTCGCCATCTGGACGACACGTGGCACGTGCTGATTGGACGAGCAATTCTCTCTCCTCCATCTTTCGCGGGCTTTCCTTTTGAAATTTCTTGTGGGCCCCTTAAACTTGGACACGTGGCGCCATTTCATTGGTTCGGTTCAGCGCTCGATAACTCGCCCCTTTGACCTTTTGACTTTTTCTCCTGTGAGGACACGTGGCAGTTTCTGATTGGTCCTCGGCTCCTTGGCTCCTTCGCGTACTTCGCCTCCATTTGTCCCGGATGTCCCATTTGATTTTGGGCCCTTTGTGCTCATTTCGGCCGGTTCGGGCATTTCGCGTCCATTTGTCCCAGATGTCCCATTTGATTTTGGACCCTCTGGACTCATTTCGGCCGATTCGCCAGTCGATTCGGCCGGTTCGGGCATTTTTACGCCCATTTCGGCCCGCTAATCCATTTGATTTTTGCTTTCGACTGACTTGACTCTTTTTGGCCGGTTCGCCTTTTTGCCCGATTGTCCCATTTGCCCGATTGTCCCATTTGCGTCCCTCTCGGTGATTAGCCAATTTTTTCTCGGTCGAACCGGCATTTCGCGCCTGCCGCGTACTTTTGTCCCAGATGTCCCTGTTGCTTTGCGGGCTGTTTGTGCTTACTTCGGCCGAGCCGGCCGGTTCGGGCCTTTTTGTCCCAAATGTCCCGACTGCCCCTAGGACTAGGACTTAGTCATTTTTATGATTTTTTCCTGGATCAACCTACTTGCCTTTGCTGACCTTTTTCGCATTTTCTCGAGCTTGCTCTTTTCCTCTCAGAGACAGGGAACTTAGAAAATATTTGAGGGGACTCTGAAACATGATTTTGGCCCCGAATCAATCAATTTTCCTGGGACTTGAATATTCTGATGCATGTTATCAAAATTACCCTGGGGGGGTGAATTTTGGATAACAATTTGGTGACTCAGCGGGGTCATCTGCCTGCTAGATGAATGATCAGTAGCCTGAAGCATCCATTGGGCATGGAGTCATGAGTTGTAACCTGCAACTGATCTGAACTTTGAAAACCTCCCTCTGAGCCACTTGAAACCCACCGGACATGGAGTTGTTCTCACCAAAAACCACTGAAAATAACTGTGCAAGAGCAAAACCAGCAACACCAAAACTATGTACAAAACTGAAAATCATACATGCCCCAAATGGAACATGCAGAGTGTGCACAAGCACTTCTTCTGCTGAAAGCAAACCTAGCTACTCTACTCTAACTGGAAGCAAAGGCAAGCTAAACAAATCCTGCAACTGGTTGTGAGAAATAGCTTCCTTTCTTCAAAATTGGCAGCCATGCAATTGATTTGGCACTGATCATGGCTGTTTGGATGGATGGAAAATCAACAAGAAGCTGGTCTTCTATCCAAATCATCAAGGTATCAACTGAAAAATCCAATACCTCTTTTAGTTGCTCTGCATTTGGATTGGAGAGGTATGGCAGCTGATCCTTGGTACTTTGTAGCTCATCCTCATGCTCAGAAGCAAGCATGACTGGTTGTGGCTTCTCCTTTGGCTCAATGAAGCCAAATACGATTGGGCAAGGTCGATCCGTTTGATATGCCCATAGCTCGATTTTCAACTCCAAGAATGGAGTCTTCTTGTAGACCCACTGAATGGATGATGTGGAAGAAATGGTGGAATCTTGTCCTTTCTCTTCCTCCGATGAAGAACATGGAAAATCTTCCAATCTTGATCCCAAAAAGAGCTCTTTATAAGATGCAGGATGCTGCAAATGAAATCTCTCCTTCATGGCAGCGAGGCTCTTGGTGTTTGGAATGTGGATGATGAAAGAGAGAAGGTGAAAACTCAACCGGCTCTTCTCCATCAAAAGCAGTCCTCCAAATCGGCAGAGTAAACCGCCTCATTGCTGTCTTGCTGCTCGTGTTCAACTTCCTCCATGGTGTCCTCTTGATCTGCAACTTGACCACCATGGTTTCCTTCACTCTCCAATATTGAGTTTGAGAGATCAAACTCCTCTTCAGTAATAGAACTTGAGAGAGGTGAAGTAGAAAGAAGAACTGAAGGTTCTTCTATGTGCCTGCTTTGTGCTCAAAGCCCTTGGATCTGCACTTTTCTCCTCCACAGCTAGATTGTGCTCCTCTTCTTTTGGATTTGGAGCAGCTTCTCCTTCCTCCAATGTTTGAAGAGAATCTTGCTCTTGATTGAACTCCTCCTCCAGCATGAAGTTTGTCAAGTCAAACTCTTCAATTTGTTGCTCTAGAGGACAAGTTGGGACTGCAAGATCTTCTTCTCCAACAAAATCAGTCCTCACCACCATTTGTTCAACCTAGCCTCTTACGTAGGCTTAACCATCAAGGGATCTTTATCATCCCAAATCTAAGAGCCCAACTCTTGAGTCTTTCTGTCACTTCTTTTTTCTTTTTGGCTCTTCCTCTTGTTGTCCTCGATGGTGATTTTTCAATTTCTTCTTTCCCACATGGAATTGGGGATGCAAGAGGAGGGATAGGTTGAAACTCAACTGATTTGACAATTTTGTGTGGTGGTGGAGGCGGTGAAACCTCTTGTTTCTTTGGAGGAGGGGTATTTCTGTTAGCTCTTGTGGAGGGGATGTTGTTTGGAAGGGAAAAGGAAAGAAGAATCGAGATGGGGTGGAAGACTAGGGGATGGAGGGATGGATTCAACACATGGGACAGCAGATGGGGAGTTTAAATGAGATGGTGCTGCTTGAGTAATGGAAAGAGAAAAACCAGATGATGGTGTAGAACTTACCCATTGACAAGGTTGTTCAACAACAACTCAAGGCCTCTATCTCTTTGTCCATTGTGCAAGTTGGGGCAGCATCTTTATCATGAAGTCAAGCTTCTCCTGAGGGCTGTAGTGCCTTGGAAAAGGTCCCACCCATGGACAGGGTGCTCCATAACCGATTCCAAAAGCTTTCATTTGTGCTTGAGCCCTGGACTGCACCATCCCCACCTCCATCTTTTGGATTTTCTCCAACAGACCAGCATCTTGGATCTGATGGTCTTCATTGTATGCACACTCTTGCTCTTGGAAAGCTCCATTGCCAAACTGACTTTGGCACTGCTGTTCATATGAGTATGCATGCTGATCTGGAGGATTTGTAAAACATGTTGGAGGTGGAATATACTGCTGTTGTTGATGTGAAATCCATGATGGAAATGAAGTCATGATTGCACAACTTCATGGAATGGAAAAGAATGAAAGGGATGGAAAGAAGGATGAATGAAAAATGGATGGAAATGAATGGAAAGGAAGGTCTGCAACTTCAGAGATGGGTTGTTGACCAGATGGAGTCGCCAGATGTGTTTGCAAGTGCCTCCAAAGGCTGAAATCTTCACAGGAACACATCAACCTGCAAAAGATGAAGTGAAAGACCTCTAAGGTCCCACCGGGCATGCCAAAACTGTTAGTGCAAAATCACAGCACCCCTGGACGCACATCAGGCTTCTAGGTTGATGTTCAGGCATCCAGTGTGATTGCACAACATGGAAACCTCTCTCCAAGCGTGGGACTTGTAAAACCGAGAGAGGAATCTCCAGAGAAGGCTGGTTCCTGCTCCTAAACTACCTGCCTACAAGCTATTCCGGTGCGGCAAGCTAATCTAATCCTAATCTAACCATGCCGAGAGAGAGAGAGAGAGAAGAAAGGAAAAACAGTAAAAGCCTACACTAAAATGGTGATACACCGAGAGAAGGAGAATGTTGGACATCTATCAAAGCGCCATGGGACAAAAGAGAGGTGAGCGATGGGAAGGATGGATAGATGCATCACGAGGCCCAAGGATAGATTTCACACGAGAAAATGTCCCAAAACTCCATGAACACGGCTCGGACCTGCAATGAACATTCAAACATGCACAAATACCTGCAATGAAGAGAGGCAAGAAGAGAACAAGCAAAAATGAGGAAGGATGGACAGATGCATCACAAAACACGTTTTGTTGCTCTAGAAGTTTGCACAGAACATCATTCCATTAGTAAAAGGCAAAAAACGCCATTACAGAGAAGGGAGGAGGTTCGAACTCCATTTTCAACCCTAGAGAAGAAAAGAAGGGAGGGCAGAGCAGAAAGAATGAACAACTTTTTTTTTTTTTTAAAAAAATGAGCCAAATCGGCTTTTACATTGCATGGGTCGAGCCTGAGGGAGACGAAACGTGGGAAACGTGCAAGCCCATTCCTCATTGACTGCAGATGCATTAAATCAGCATGGAGGATCTTACCAACCCATACCCTGTCACTTTGAGTGATTTTGGAGGAGAATGCGACCCATTTGTATTAATTTGGCCGCTAAAATGTCACTTCTGGCCGTGCAGAAGAAGAATGCGACCCATTAGCATTAAAATGGGTTGTTGAAAGGTCGCTTCTGGCCATTACCACACGTCAGAGCCGTTTCTTGATTTTCTCTCTTCAGACTACACCAAAACTCGAGATTGATCCCAGAATCATGTAGATCATCTCAACATCTTTCCGTTGATATAAAGAACGTGGAAATCTGAGCTCTGGATCAAAAGATATGGCGATCTGAAGATTTAGGGCACGGAACAGATCAAAATGAATTTTAAAATGTTTTCCCGCTCTTCGCCATCTGGACGACACGTGGCACGTGCTGATTGGACGAGCAATTCTCTCTCCTCCATCTTTCGCGGGCTTTCCTTTTGAAATTGCTTGTGGGCCCCTTAAACTTGGACACGTGGCGCCATTTCATTGGTTCGGTTCAGCGCTCGATAACTCACCCCTTTGACCTTTTGACTTTTCTCTGTGAGGACACGTGGCAATTTTTGATTGGTCCTCGGCTCCTTCGGCTCCTTCGCGTACTTCGCCTCCATTTGTCCCGGATGTCCCATTTGATTTTGGGCCCTTTGTGCTCATTTCGGCCGGTTCGGGCATTTCGCGTCCATTTGTCCCAGATGTCCCATTTGATTTTGGACCCTCTGGACTCATTTCGGCCGATTCGGCCGGTTCGGGCATTTTTGGCCCGCTAATCCCACTTTGCTTCGGACTGACTTGACTCTTTTCGGCCGGTTCGCGCCTTTTTGGCCCGATTGTCCCATTTGAGTCCCTCTTGGCGCTTAAGATTAGCGCAATTTTTTCGATGTCCCGTTGTCGAACGGCATTTCGCGCGGCATTTCGCGCCCGCCGCGTACTTTTGTCCCAGATGTCCCTGTTGCTTTGCGGGCTGTTTGTGCTTACTTCGGCCGAGCCGGCCGGTTCGGGCCTTTTTGTCCCAAATGTCCCGACTGCCCCTAGGACTAGGACTTAGTCATTTTTATGATTTTTTCCTGGATCAACCTACTTGCCTTCTGCAACCTTTTTTCGCATTTTCTCAGAGCTTGCTCTTTTCCTCTCAGACAGGGAACTTAGAAAATATTTGAGGGGACTCTAGCAACATGATTTTTGGCCCCGAATCAATCAATTTTCCTGGGACTTGAATATTCTGATGCATGTTATCAAAATTACCCAGGGTGAATTTTGGATAACAGTTTTTCAGAGGATCTTTAATTCATTATTAACATACTTCCCATCAACCATTCTCAACTTCAAATAGATACTGACCTTGGCATCCTCCTAATTTCCAACTACCAAAGTAAAGGAGTCATTGTTGATATCATCTCGATATCATCATTTCCACATACACCCTTTCCAAGAAAGATGCATGTCTTATACAACATATGATATTCATATTCTACCTTATCTCGCATCAAAATTTAAGTTTCATACCTCTCGAGAATATGTTCAATGATTCTTGGAAGTATCACATAGTAAAAGTAAATGAAAGTTTATACCGGGGACTCTTTTTCCATCCTTCTAATAAAATATATCAACAAGTAAATGTTGATACATGGAGAAATTTTCCTTCCCATCCAAAGAATGTGGGTAGTTCATTTATAATGCACAACTCCTAGCTAAATGCTTCACACATGAATTTTTACTATATGTCCACCCTTAGATTATATACATTATTGATCCTATTACACGTGTAATTGGTGAACCTCTCTATAGGGACTTTTCTTCCGGGGAACTTGCACATTTTCTCATTTGACCCATCTTATACCCTAATCTATCAAAATACAATCAATAGTAGGATGGCTCCAAAAGTTATCTTCTCTCCCACGTGTGCTTCCTCTATAATTTCTTTAGTGATAAATCCAACATGGTTATAAGCAATACCCTCAACTATCTTCTTCATGATATGAAGCCAACTCTTATTTACCTATGTCCAATGTTCTTGTGCTCCTAATTTTGTAATTAGACACGTGAAAATTTAGATAACATGGTTAGTAAGTTTGGTTATATCCATCATGCACCCTCCACGATTAATAATTCAAGGTGGTAGCATGTTATATTCACCCCATCATCATCCTCCAATCCAATAGTGATTTCCACACTGAGCTTTGGAGGCCAAGATCTTCCAATCGTTACATGGTAAGGAGTATCCTTCTTCCTAAAAAATATAAATAATCATCATGGATGATCCAAAATGGATCAGAATATCCCAATTCTATGTATTATCTATATTTAATACTTCCTCTTCAAGATATTCACTCATTATGTCTTCATAAAATGGTCTAGTTAATGGGGGTGATCCGGACCCATTTTTATGATGTTTTATTTCAATGGGTTTTAGTTGAGTGTTACACAAACGCCCTAGCGGTTACGTAACTACTACTTACTGTGTAGACAAAGTTGATTGTAGAACTATTGTGGTAGTTACACAACCACCAATCTACATTCAGCGGTTGTCCTTTCACCGACAAGTACATAACTCAGAACTCAATAGTTGTAAATTTTTTAGCTTCCCAATACATTCATTTTTCCTCTCCGTGCCTCCCAGGAGTGAGCCTCTATAAATACAAGAATTTTCAAGGACTCTAGCATGTGATTTTTTGGGTGAATTATATTGTGAGAAAAGTTGGAGAGTTGGATTATTTTCTTGTTTGTTCAATGTGAAGAGTTCTTAATTGTTTGAGATATTATGAGAAAGTAGATACAATTAGGAGTATTCATCTTTCTTGAATGATAATTTGGTAGTAAGTTGTATCATTTGAGATTACAAATTGAAGGGGAGCTAATTTTCTCACCCACTGGATTTTTTCCCACCTTGGGTTTCTCCATGATAAATATTATCTAATTCTTGTCTCTCTCTTTTCAATTTGTAGTTAATTGTGTCTATATTATTTTACTTTAACTTGGTTAGAAAATAACTCGAGATAATTCTTTCATGATTCACATGCATAGTTATCTGTTTATTTTTAAGTTAGGCGAGCTTTACTGGATTAAATCGGTATACGAGAAGTTAAGATTTCAGTTTTTGTATGGTTAACTTGTGTTGAGATTGTAGTTAGATGCCCCTTACCTGAAAGGGAAAAGAAAGTGGTGAAGGTAGCCTTATTCCTTTTGAAGCAGATATTTCTACAAGGAAGTGGAAGCAAGGAATTCAGAGATGGCTTGAAGAGATGATGTAGAGGATAGATGAGAATATAATGTATATATGTTGGACGTAAATGTGTAAAATATGTCTAAATATGTGGGAAATATTTCCTTTTCCATAAGGAAATTGGATTCCATCATGGGATGATTCATGAAGACACTTGGTGTTACAAATTAGACACCAGAGCCTATGAAGAATATGCTCGTAAGTATGAAGAAGAGTGACCACGTGCCATTCCCACACCTCCAACTTTTGAAGTAGATGCCAAGATATAAATTCAACCTTATTATAGAGACGTGGATGATGAGAATCTTGACCATTGGCTAATTCAACTCAAGGTATATTTCAATTTGCATCAAAATAATGAGAGTCAATGATTTTTTTCTTAGGTAAAATTGACCTATCATGCTTTAACTTGGTTTGAAATTTATGTTCATTCTTTATTTATTAAGAAGATTCATTGTATTACTAAGTGGGGTGAATTTTAAAATCTAATCAAGAAGAAATTTTATCCTATTTTTATGAGGAAGAGAGGTCGATGTATGGGCAAAGATTATCATAGGTGGAAACAAGACCGAGTAATGTGCAAGAATATACCGGTGAGTTTAGGAAAAAAATCTATTCATATGGGTAAATATGTAGCATATCGGGACCTATTGATGAAGTATATTGGGGGATTCCATAGCTACATAAGGAGACCAATTCTCTTTTCCAAGCTGGAAGATGTAGACAAGACTTTTTCTCAAGCCCACTATTTAGAGATGGATAAGAAAAAGAGTTCATCTACCTCTCAACATGCTTTAGACAAAGAAGTCGACATCAAGCCCAAGGGAAAGGAAAAAGGGAAAGGTAATAAGAATGATACTTCCATTAAGGATACTAAATTTTATTGTTCTCATTGTAATGTTAACACTCATTCCGAGGGAAAATGTTGGAAGCTCCACCCAGAATTACATCCCTTGAAAAATAAGAAAAATAAGAAGAAGGAAATGCCTACCCTTGAGGGAGAGGAAGTATTTTTAATGAAGAGGTAGATGATACTATGTGTTTTGCCTCCGTACATACGAGAGGTATGTTTGGGTAATAGTAGTAATTCTCAAGATAATTAGCTTACTATGATCTTTCATATAAAAATTAAGTTGAAGAAAACCAAAGTGGATGCTCTTTTTGATACTTGTTCGTAAGTGTTAACACCGAATCACAGCACCCTTATGTTTATACAAGCGCATATACTTGAACTCACGGTGTGATTGGATAACATGGGTACTATCTCCAAGTTGTGGGACTTGCTACTTGAGATAGACCTCCAGAGAAAGCTGGTTCTTACTCCTAAACTACCTGCCACAATCTACTCTAATGCAGGGTAAGCTAACTGTTCTAATCTAAATTTCCAAGGGACCAGGGAGAGAGAATGCATAAAATGAAAGCCTACACTAAAGCGGTGATACACCGTAAAAGGAGGGTGTGAGAGTGGTTCTCCAAATGTGTGAAATACTGACAGCAAAGTGCACACTAGAAGAGCGATGACAGCTTCTCCATAATCTAGCAAAATGCATTCACAACAATATTCCTAGCATACACAATGATAATGGATCCTGCAAGAACATAATAATAGACACAATATTCTTGTAAATAAGGTTAAAGGGGCAAGAAGAATGCAAGAAAACACAAAGACGGAAGATACATCCACAAACTTGTATTTTATTGCTTCCTGGTATGCACAGTTCAGTCTATTACAAGATAAGGGCCTGGATCACCATGCAAGGAGTCCAAAACAAGGGCCTGCAACACATTGGCTTCACAAAGCAATTTTGGTAGAGCTTTGCTACAAAAACTACTCCCTTACAATGAGCCCAACACTCCAATTTATAGAAAAATGAGAAGGGAAAATGGAAATCCCGAAATCTATCCTTCAACCACCTATAAGAGGCATTAAATGGAGTAAAATGATTATACATTACTTGCAAAAGGCTCCCCATACTGTCCCATGTGCTGCAATAGAGAAAGAATGATGACCACGCCTCTTAATTGCACTCCCAACCACCAAATAAAACACTGCTGTTGTGAACCCAACCACCTTTTCTAAAAATATTGACCAATTTCTAATCAAATCCATAATTTCTTGATTTTTTTGCATTGGGCTCGGAGCCACAATTACAATGGTACCAATTTTGTGTGATTTCGTTGAGAAATGCAAAATTTATGGCCTTCTGAGTGCGGGAAGCTATTTTGGGCCTTCAGGCGTTTTTCTGTCATTTGACGGGAATGAGCATTAACTGACTGGAGCCGAATATGTTTCTCTTAATTAAATATATCTACCCTTATTAAAAATAAGAAATCCAATTTTTTTGGCATAGAGGACGTCATGCTCGTTCAGTAAAGTCCAATTTTATGAAAATCGGAGCTCGGAGTCAAAAATTATAGCCGTTTGAAGTTTCACGGGTCAAATATTGACTTTTCTTCTCTACCTTCGGCCGCTTTGGCTTTTCACGCCCTTTGCGTACCTTTATCCCAATTGTCCCGGATGAAAATCTCTTGCTTCGCTCTCAATCGGGCTTCCTTGTTCCTGTTTGCGGTGAAAACACGTGGTGAGATTCCATTCGCTCTCGGCTCTTTCGGCTTTTCGCATCCCCCGTGTACTTTTGGCCCGGATGTCCCAAACTATCTCGGACGAAAGTCTCCTATTTCGGCCGAATCGGCCGGTTCACGTCCTTTGTGTCCTTTCAGCCCAACTGTCCCAAAGCTTCCTTAAGTATTTTGGCTGACTCGCGTCCTCCGCGTACTAATCGCCTGAGATGTCCCAAACTCGCTTAGTTCAACAGATTAGTCAATTTTTTCACTTTTCACCTGGGATTCAGATTTCTGCGTCCCTCGCGTCCCGGCGTCTCGGATGTCCCTTTTCTCTGCAGACCGCCTAGTGGCCTTTCGGTCGATTCGCACCCAGATGTCCCTCATGTCCCGACTGTTGCGAGGACTAGGACTTAGCCATTTTTCATGATTTTTTTGGCCCGAGCTTGTTTTCTGCAATTTTTTCACCTTTTCTCAGAACTTGCTCTCTTCTTCTTGGATAGGGGAGTTAGAAAAAATCTGAGGGGACCCTAGAAACATGACTTTTTGCCCTGACTCAATCTATTTGCCTGGGACTTGAGAATTTAATGCATGTTATCAAATTTACCCTGGGGGGTGAATTTTGGATAACAAGAAGATAATTTGATTAGTAAAGAGATAGTTTATAGGTTGATGCTTTGAAACTCACAATCACCCAAGTCCATATCCTTTGGTTTGGGTAAAGAAAGGTGTAGATATCAAGGATACTAAGTAGTGTAAGATCAATCTTGGTATTGAAAATGGTTTATTGATGAAGTTCTTTGTGAATGTTGTTCCCCTTGATGTGTTTGGTGTATTATTTGTTAGCCCATATTTGTATATTAGGGATGATATCTTCACAAGGAGAGCCAACAAGTACAACTTGGTAAGGGATGATAAGAGCTACATTAATTTATCCTATTCAAGAGATTCTAAGATGTATTTGGTAAGTGTCACTTTGAAGCCTAAAAACTTAATGATAGTGGGAGATATTTTGTACTTATTCTAATGGTTAGACATGATAAGGAAGTTATCTCTAAGACCACTCATAGTATAGTTACCAAAAAAAAATCAAAATCATATGGGAGAGTTTATTCAACATTCAGGGAAGATCCTATGGGGCTGTCCTCATATAGGCCAATTGAGTAGATGATGTAGTTGTTACAAGATGGCCCACTTCCGGACATGGGATTCCATAGGAAGTCTATGTAATATTCTTGTGAGAAGAATCAACAATTACAACCTTTTTTGAGAAATAATACACTTCGAGAGGTGGTTGGTGACTCTGGTGTGACATAGAATGTTGTGCACTTACACGGTGTATGATTTTTCACCAAACATGTAGATAAGATTTGTTAACTTTGTCATGAGTTTTGTAACATGTATTAGAGAGGAGTTGGGGTTATCATCAATTTCTTCTTGATTAAGGGTAATTTTTACTTGGATTTTATGGATAATTTATCTACGTCTAAAGAATGGTGCGATATTTTGGTGGTAATAGATTAGTTTTGTAACATGGGTATTCAAATTCCTTCCAAGATGACCAATGATAAAACGGATTTGTTTATTACTAATGTGTGGGTTCATTTTGGTTTTCTTAAGTTTGTTATGATAGATAGGGAATACAAATTCATTAGTATTTTTATGTCTATATTGGGGGATAAGATGGATACTATGAAGGCTACCGCATGTCATCTAGATCTAGATGATAAGATAGAGGTGGTAAGTCATACCATGGTATTATTTATGAGAGATCCTAGGATTTGGGATGAGAATTTGACATATATCCCGCAGTCTTATGACAGGGTAGTTCTTACTTCTCCAAGTAAAACTATTTTTGAGACATGTTTTGGTGATCTTCCTAAGAGTGCAATTCATGTTGTTTTGATATTACCATACACAGAAGACATGAAAGTGGGGCTAGAATTCCACACAAATTATATATTTATTGACACAATCCAATAGATACACCTCCAAGTGCAGGAGTGGTATTCCATAGAAGATGTGGGGAAGAAATTTCCTCACCTCATCAGTTGTTTAAGATTTTAGGGACTTAAATTCCTCAAATTGGGGAGGTATGATCCAAAAATGGATCAGGAATAGCTCAATTCTATGTATTCTCTTTATTAGATAATTTATCTTAAGGATATTAACTCATTATGTCTTCACAAGATGGTCTAGTCAGGCGGGAGGTAATCTAGACACCTTTGAATGATGTTCTTAGGTAATTTCATGTTTTGTTTCAAGGGTTTCAATCGATGGTTATGTGACTTCCTTGATGGTTATGTAAACACCATTTTGTGTAGAGTGGTTGTTGTACAACTTTTGGTTTGTGTTCAGGGGTAGTTCTATCACCGATCGGTCCATAACTTGGGAACTCAATAGTTGTAAATGTTTAATCTTCCCAATTGGTTTGTTTCACATCTCTGCACCTCCCTGAGCTAAGCCTCTATAAATACAAGCATTTCCAAGGATTCTGGTAAGTGATTTTTGGTTAATTCAATTGTGAGGAAAGTTGGAGAGTTGGATTCTTTTCTTTTTTATTTATTGTTAAGAGTTCATAATTGTTTGAGAGATTTTGAGCAAGTAGATACAATTAGAAGAATATTCATATTTATTGAATGAAAATTTGGTAATAAGTTGTATCATTCGAGATTACATAGTGAAGGGGAGTTAATTTTCTCACCCACTAGAGTTTTTCCCACCTTGGGTTTCTCTAAGATAAAGCTTGTCTCATTCTTGTCTCTCTATTTTCAATTTAGTTAATTGTGTGTGGATTATTACACTTTAACTTGGTTTGTAAGGAACTCAAATACTTCATTCATATTTCATGTGCATAGTGATATGTTTATTGTTAAGTTAGGTAGGTTACAGATCAATGGACTCACGACATAAACCACTGATAAAGACATTTTGACTTACCAAGATAGGGTATCTCATAGAGTTTAAGGGCTCCCAAGATTCTCAACACTTGGTGTACCTTATCATCATAGATTTTATTTTAATCCATGGTCCTGTCACTTGTTCTAAAAATCAACTCAATTTCTATTTCATGCTTATTTGATTCTAAGTAATGGTTGTATTTGCTCCCAGTCATTTTCCTTACATGGGACACCTAATCGCACCCCATAATGAATCCTAGGTATTTCATCTCTAAATACCATTCTTCCGTAACATCCTCGATTATGGACTTCACCTTTCCATTTCTCTTTACCTTGGGTGACACGGTTGTTGTTTTCCTAGGTGCTATGTCACACAAAAATTTCGACTTATGAATTGTTCCATGTACATGCCTTAGGTTCCTATAATTCCTTGTCTCCGACTATCCATACCAAATATCCTTCTTACCTTGTTCTCTTTAATCAAATGTGTTCCCTAACTATGTAAACCCTATAAAAATAACACTACAAACCCATCTGTTGTCACAAATACATGTGTAAGCCATCCTCAAGCTTCAAAATTCCTTCAGAAGGACCTTTCCTACTTGGTTGTGTCCTTAATTTTATATAGTTCAATCGATTCTTTATGCTCACATGTAAATTCTCATAAAAATGCACCAATTTTCTCTTCGTAAATTCCTAAGTTATTCACAAGGTAAGGTGAGAATGAAATATTTTATATGCTCCTTTTATAGATTTCTGAATTTTTATCGCATTAAATTATCAACACCTACCACCGTATAGTTACTTTAATTATATTTTTCTTCTTTTTTCATGCTTTTCTATGATTTCTTCTATACCACCGCAATCATAACCTTTTGGCACATGCACTACTTCCAAGCCACACACATCCTCACACACACTTTCCTTCACCATCAAACACCTTTCCTCCATGCTTTCCACCTAGTATTCCATCCCGTCGCTACCTACCTTGTGTTACAATGCATAACCTCTTCCTTGCGTGGTCTCCATCTTGAGTAGTTATTCATGAGAAACATCATTCTTAGCACCTGTGACACTTCATTCCTTTTCTTACACTCAACTTTCTAACAACATTCCACTTTTATACCATCACGCGCTCAACTCACCCAAAATCCCAAAGTATCAACAAGATCTCTTTCTCACGCACACTTGACTGGTTCCACCCCACATTAAAAGAATGTGTGGTCCTTTACACATGAAATCAATAGATAGTAATCAACTTACTATGCGTAAGCACACTTATTAAAAACAAGAAATTAAAAACAAAAAAAAATGTAAAGAAAAACATGAAAGGGAAATCTAATCTAAGTGGAAATACTTCCTTATTAAAAATAGTAAGAGACTTTTTTATAGTAGGGATTCATCCTACTCCCATTGAAGTAACCAGGAAACATGTTGTCATCCAATGCATACAATCGACATGTGATTGATTCAAGTATCTTGGTTACCACAAAATGTCCCAACTAATGCACCTTCAGATTTCCTAAGTGGCACACAAACTTGGAGTTATAGAGAAGGATGATATTGCTAATCGCACATATCTTATTGTTAATTTTTCTATCATGTCATGTCTTCTATTACATCTTCTCTATCCTCTGGATCTAAAATGCAATTAAACATTGCTCATCCAATTACATTAGTTTTTTTATGCACTCCTTAACAAATTTCTCAAAGATATAATCTACCTAAGCGTGAAATACGTAGGGATGGTAATAAGAACTCCTTTGGTAATCTTGCCTCTGTACTCAAACACCAATTGAAAGGGTTTGGCCTTGTTCAATCTTTTATATGTGGTCATGTAAGCCCAAAGTATAGCTAACACTTTATCATCCCAGTCCTTTCTTCCAACATCACAAATCTTTGTTAAAGTATGGCTCAAGATCTTGTTGAAATCTTCTATAATACCATTAACTTGAGGGTGATAAGGAGTATTTTTATGGTGTGCCACCATAAACTCTACCAATAGAATTCTGATTGTCTCATTTAAGAAATGAGTCCTCTATCACTAGTCAAGCTTAATGGAAAACCATACCTACTAATGATGTTTTCCCAAAGGAACCTTGATGTTGTGGCTATAGTAAAATTATTGGTAGGTGTCACCTCTACCCACCTAGTTAAATAAGCTATGTAAGTGATGATGTAGGACATGCCAGTCCTACCCGTGGGTGGTATAATAGGCTCTAGCAATTCAAAACCCACTTCTTGAAAGGTTTCATGATTACTATAGGTCGCAATAGCATCTCATCTATTTGTCTAGGCTTCCCAAGGAACTAAAAATGATCACATGCTTTAATGTATTCCTTTATATCTTTTAATAAGATCTCCTATTATAAGCCAACTAGAAGGATCTTACACATGGTTACATCACCTGCATAATGTCCTCCTACAATTCCAACATGAGATTCCTCCATAATGGCCTCATGCTCATGCTCTTGAACATAGATGCACAAGAATTCATCTTTTCCCATATTATACAAGTCTCCTCTAATCAACTCGATATGGTGTTACCTCACGTTCATGCTTATTTTTCTACAAAGTCCTCATCCCTTTGGGCACCAATCCAGTGTGTAAGAAGACAACTATATCTTCCAAATTTGTAGGCACACGGTTCAACCTGAATAGCTATGCATCAGGCATAATGTCTTTAATAATGTGTGCATCCTTTCCAGAATTGATCTTTGATATATGATCATGCCTTGAATTTCTCTTACCTAGCTTGACAACAACTGTGAAATCAAACTCCTGAAATAGAAGTATCCATCGTAGATGCGCCCTTGCAAGACAACATTATTGACCAAATATTTTAGTTCCATGTGATTTGCATAAGAGAAAAGAAAAGTGACTAGAAAGTATTTTGAGAACTTATGAAGCACATAGATTGTAGACAATGCCTCACACTTATTTGTATAATTCTACTCTACTAGTGTCAACCTCCTACTTGTAAATCATATAGGATGATCAAAATTACCTTCTCTAGGTTACACAAAGACTACGCAAATGGCCATACAAGAGTCATCAACATGTGCATGAATATATTTTTCCAAGATGGAAAGTGCAAGATAGGCATAATAGTTAATATTTCCTTCAAATTATCAAATTCATGTTGTTGCACATCACCCCAATGAAACTTTCCCTTAGCCTTGAGAAATTCCTATAGTGGTGCCTCAATCTTCACATACCCTTTGATGAATTTTCAGTCATAACTCATATGCCCCAAGAATCCACATACCTCACTCTGATTGGTAGGCTCTTATAAACCCAAGATCACAGTTATCTTGGATGGGTCTACCAACAATCCTTCCTTACAAATGATGTAATGAAGTAAAATTGTAAAAGGTGTAGAAAATATGTACTTTTTAATGTCAAGGGAGATTATTAACTATCTACACCTCTCAAACATGAGCCACATATTATCATAGTGATCCTTAACCAACCCATACATAGTATAATCATCCATGTACACTTACAAAATTTGTGAATAAAATCATGAAAGACATGTACAATGATCTGCAAAAATACTACTAGAGCATTCTTCAACATAAAAGGCATGATAGTACCCCACTCAATGGTAGCGGTGGTATTTTACTGGTCTTCGGCACATTGCACAACCGATGATAGCCTAAAAATACATCTGTAAAAGAATGAATCTCACCACTGTAACTCCTTATATGATTTCCTCGGTGAATGGGGTGGGAAAATGATGAAGGACACATGCATCATTGAGTTCCTGTAATCCACAAAAATATTGATCCTCCCATCCTTCTTGATGCTTATAACCATAGGCATAACCCACTAAGACTCCTTAATGGCCTCTATAATTATAGAATTGATCATGTTATAAATTTCCTCCTTCACCTTCACGTGAAAATTAAGATTCATCATGTAATGCCTCTTCCTAATTGGTTCCACACCTTCCTTGAGATTAATCTTCATCTATCCTAATGAGGGGTGTAACCATTTTAATTCATGGTAACCCCATGGAAATAAGTCTTGGAATTCACACAAGAGCTCAATAATCTTCAAAACTTCTTGTTCGACCATTAGTCTCCAATTATGCCTCCTTAGGAGTATCTTGATGCCAATGTTAACTTTCTTAGTCTTCATCGATTGTATGCTACGTGCGTTCCTTTTCATCCGTAATATTCATTACCTCACGTGGACCATTTTTATGACTAAATTATAGGTTACGAACATCTTCATCATCAACAAGGTATAACATTTTTTCTTTTTCCTTCCCCTTCTAGGAACAACCCAATTGTATCTCATCTATCTCTTTTGTATCCGGCATGCCTAGGAATCGATTCACCAAGTAGCTCTAGCATGAGATCTTTTTCTTTTTTGTTATTCCCAATGTGACGTGCTTCATTATATGAAAAGATTCATGGAGTGGAGGATCACTAGAAAAATAATAAAATGTATGAACCATACCTTCAATTATGTCTTATTAGCTTACAATATCTTTCCTAAGCTCAACATATACACACAATGCATGTGAGAAGTCGCGCAAAGTGGAATATAAATTAGGCACCCAAAAATATGGCGGTAAATCCTTTAGGACTTTGTCCCTATTATCTCACAATTATAAATGTGCGCCAAAGAAGGAATTTTTCCATGATATTCAAAAATATTTTTAGGTGCATTGCTCCAAGTGTGTTTTGTTGAAAAGGTGATTCTCACCTCTCGTCAACCCAACAAGTTATCCTTATGTGTGCCACACAATGTATAAAACAAAAATTTCATGTAGTCACCCTAATTTTTCTAGTGTTCCTCCATGGCACACAAGAAAGATTCATGATTCTCTTCACCCATGTATCTAGGTAGATAAACTCTTCCCATGCACCTAACCATGCATGGTTGGATCATCTTGGTTACTCTCCCATTGATCTCACTCCCAAAAATTCATACGTGCCATGGGCCCACTTATCACAAGAAAAAAAAATTGTAGTGTTGCTGACTAACTAAGCATATTTGCACCTTTGGAGTAATCCTTACTTGGAGGGTTTGCCACTCTGTAGATCTCACATGATGCATGCATAAATTTTTGTAGATATTATTAACTCAAGAGCTTGATGTATGGTGTATCTCTTACCTCATCTAGAGGTATAATCATACACACTTCTTTATTCTCGAAGCTTATGTATCCCTTATTCAAGTACGTGTATGCATTATTTACATAACACTAAGGGCACCCAAGTAATGGTAGGAATTTTTCTACTTTAGAAAGCTCCAATACCTTAAAGTCCCTAGTTAAATTGGATCCACTGAATAGTAATGGATGCATCCTTCAACACCCTAATAGGAATAGCCCTAGTCTTGTTCACCTTATAAATTTTTTTGAAGACAACTTCAATGTTAGTCTCCCCATTTGATTCCATGCATCCAAAGTCAATACATTCACTTCAACACCCGTATCTATCGAATGTTTCTCACAAAACAACCATCAATCACTATATCTAAAGTGATTTCTTTTTCAAACTCATGGTTTTGTGGTAGAAAATTAGCATGAAGGATCTTCCACTTGCGATCCACTCCAAAGTGCATGGTAATTTCTTGTGCAACCATTCCCTTATAATTGGAATGCTAGTATCCTATCACAACATCTAATAAACCTCTTTCAAATCATCCAAATACTTCAGAAATATCTTAGTGTTCTTTACACACTCCCATTCTTTGCACGTACTCTTTCAAGAACTATATCTCACCCTAAAACTCTCTGATCATTCCCATAGTCTCTTGATAGACCTGATTTTTGTGCACAATGTATGAATACATAGAATGTATTACTCATTATCTTATAATGAGGGGTTTAGCCTTCATAGTTTTGTGATCATGTGCTTCCGCTATGTGTGTAGTCAAAAACATGGGATGTAACTATGGATCAAACATCTTATTTGACATATATTGATCATCCTTATCACATTGTACTTTAATCATCCCCATGAATTTTTCCTTCTTCTTGTTCTTACTCATGTGTTTGCACAGGTCTAAATAATCCTCTAACTTATTTTACTTTCCACACCATGTGTAGACTATATTCTGTGGACACTCATGTTGGTAATGATCAAGAGACCTAAAAGTGTAAAAAGTTCCATGTGTGAATCTTCCTCTATCACCACTATGACCTTGGCCTTGATATCCTCCTCAAAATTCTCCGTTACTATTATCCCCATCATAGCACTCTTCATTATTTTATCCTCCTGGATCCTTTTATCTACTCGCCACTTTGGTTTGACACAATCTTATTTCAATGACTTCATGGATATGGTCAATTAGCTTGCAATCGGTTGTATCATGGGTATGAGCATAAAATTTTTGACAATAAATGGACACATTCTTGAATCATGCATTGCAAGAGCGGGAGATTCCACACATCATGATTCTTACGAAAAATTTCACAATACTATAATAATGTGTGTTCTATCCTACACGGGAAGCTATACTTACTATGTCCCTCTATCTTAAAATCAATGCACCATATACCACTCTTAGTCTCATGCATGGAGTTGGACTAGACATTCTCCAACTACTTCGCCATAGATGTTATATGTGCTTTTAGGAAAGGGATAACTATGGTTTCTAAACTTCTGACCACTTCAGCATGTAAGGATACTTCCAATGCCTCGTGTGGATAAATATACATCTTATGAGATAATGCACTTCAAAATGGATTTAAAAACCCCCAATAAAACACTATGTGTGCTGACTTGGATGGATGTCATAAGACAATTTAGATAATAATTTCTTAAAGTGAGTGTCGTACTCTCTTACACTTTCTGATAGACCCTACTTGATATCCTTGAGCACAATGATGCTTTTCTACTTAAACTCTGATATGTGAAACTCAGCCAAAAACATAGTGTGAAAAGCATTATAGTCTACCACATTATGATGTGGATCATATTTTCTATACCAACTATATGTGTTCCCTTGTAGTGTAGTGGAAAATTGGCTAGCCTTCCTATCTGATTATGTAATTCCATTAGCGCACCATAGCAATTCAAAATTATGCACATGCTCTACTACATATTATATATATACGTATTCTAGAAAATGGAGAGAGATATCAAAATAGACTTGAGGTGTATGTTGTGGTAGCTGAGGTGGTGTCTCCTGAGGCTGATGTGGTGGCTTCTCTAGTGGTGTAACTTTCTCACAAGACCCATATCCTAAACCTCTACTAGGATTTCCCTGTGGCTCTGTACTAACCCTCTTGATCCTCCCATGCCCCCTGATGTGGGTTACAGTCCCAATGGTGAACTTTCTTGTGTCCCAATTGTAGTATTGAACTAGACATCCATTGTTTGAACTGCCGCAAAACCTACAAAAATGATTCCATCTATACGTGTGCTAATAATATTCCCGTTGATGCTATTGAAAAAAATCCTCCAAAGGACTCCCAAACACTAGCACTTGTTGTCTTTTGCCATACAGCGCCTTACTAGTCTAATGTACTTCTTGATTCAAAAAAACATATCTACCCGTATCTACCTAATTACCTTCACTACTATCTCTTTCAACTACCTCTCGATCTTCAATACCAAGTGAAATGGATAGGTGGCAAGGATGAGTCAGTGCGTGCCGCAGATTATCATTTTCTCCTCTAAGGTGACCTCATATGAAGCTTATGGGGACTCTCTACTTCGCTTGCCCAAAGTTGGGATGACTGATGTTGTTTATCCTTGACTTCTATGAGAGCTTCAAAAACTTCATGAGACATCATTCTCCTTGACTACAATGTTGCCTCAATTTCACTCTCTCACGCTTCATTATACTTGAGTTGTCTCTCTTCCCTTTGTCTATCTTCTTATAGGTTTGTTGTCCTTCCCCACACCTTCTCCTTCCTTGCATGCAAAGTGGAGATTTAGCAAGCTATAGGAAATATCTCCAAATCAAGTTTTATGATCAAGATCTTGATTGATAAAGGAATAACATACAAATCATATCCTCTAAGCTTGCATACAAAATTTAAATAGCTTCTCCAAGAACTAATATGTGGAAATAACATATTTCAATGTATAATTGCGTAAAGCACACCAGCCCACCCATGATCTATATCTAGACACAAATTTGGGTCTTACGACGCCCTTTACCCCGTATGCCATCCCATGCAACCTAACCCTACCTCACCACCTAAAACCTTACACACCTAATGATTTATTAATTACCTTATAATTAATAAATCCACATCTCCAAACCTGCCACCTCATCTCACCACCTCACCATGACCTAGCCCTAACCCTAAACCAACCTAATTAAGACCTATGACTTGGTCAGACCCACATCCATGACTCATCACCCCTCACCCGCACCAAAACGAGCCAAATAATGACTTGACCAAGCCCACAACTGATCCCTTGGGAGAAAAGGAGGGAAAGATGGTTGTTTTACTAAAAATAGCCACTTTGACCTAACCGACATCGGTTCCTACTCGACCGCCGTCGGTTACGTAACCGCCATCGGTTCCCTATTAATGACCTCCCCCAACCAAAAATAAAGGATCCGAAATTCATTTGGGTAGGAGAAAGAGAAGTGAAACAAGTAGAAGAGGTTACAGAGAAGAGCATCGAGCCGAAGACTACAACTGAGCAACTGGATCATTGTCACCCTCGTTCAAGCATTAGAAAAGACTGAGGATAGCTTCATCATCTCGCTTTCCAATACCAGATCATCCCAACTAAGCCTTACTGTCACCACCACATTCCTTGGACCTGTATCTTCATCAGGAACCAGTAAGTATTATCTTGTAGTTCTTTGTTATCATTTTTCTTTAATTCATATCAAATGGGAACCGAAAACCTTCAAAGGAAGTCTAATATTTCTTGGGCCTAAGGTAGTTCCCCACCTATTGTGTCTAAGATCTGGTGGTCTTGTATTCTTACTTACAGGTAGTCCTTCCCAAAAAAAAAGGAGTTCTTCACAATCGATCTGATCTCTCTACGGTACGCGCACACCTTCCCAACATTCAACAGGTATTCCTCCTAGCCCTAACCCTTATCTGTTTCTCAAGAGAATGAAAGGATAGAAGTAACTCTATTCTGGAAAGAAATTCTATGTGAAACATTTTGGCACGCCGGTGGGACAACCGATACCGGTTGACCTCTCAGTACCCATTGATACGGTGCCTCATCATCTACCCCTGTATCACACCCATAGTGGACCGGAATCACAACCCATCTCTCTTCCATACCAAAGTTCCTGTTTACATGTGAAGAGTGTCATCCCTCAGAAGATAGACAAGCCTTATGGGAGCGCTTGAGTACACCCTGCTCTACTCAAATGCAGATGACTAATCCAGACACCTCTACCATATACCCGAGGTGTTTACAAAAGCTCAAAATGCCTATGTCCTCACCTTCACCCCCCTCATCTCTATCAAATCCCTCAGCCATCTCTATCAACCTAACCAAGCCTTCCCTTACACTTGGGACTTCACCAATTCCTAGCCTGACACACCCACCTAAACGTTTAGATTTATCCAAAAATACTGCCATCAATCCACCTAGGAGACAGACCCAATCTCCTCGAGTCCAATCTATACCTCTTCCACAACTAAAACCCTTGCCCCCGATCACACCGATACAACAGGCTCGGCTTCAGCCTTCACCATCACACCTACCTTCTATATTAGGGCCTCACCCCTCCACCTTGCCACAATACACCTTGCCTCCCACATCTTCTTTAACATGACCTATACCTTTTGCACCCCTACAGACACTCACGGGTGTATCAACACCGTCGCCCCAAGTATCTGGCCTACCTACCAACCCTAAGAAAACTCGATCATTGAAGGACTTGTTTGTTGTCGCTCCTCTTTCCCCGTGGTTGTTTCCTGCCACCACGTCAGCTGGGGCCTCATCATCTAACCAGCTAAACATAACTTCTGTAGAAGAAACCATGCCTAGTTAAAACCACTCATCAAAATCCCTTGCCTAAATCACCACCTGTACAAACCACTCGCACCCAACCCTTACCAAAACAATCAAAAATCTCACCCACTCAATCAACAGCCTCATCCTCATCTGAATTTGACCCACTCAAAGGATCTTACTCCAAGATCCTTGATATGTTGGTAGGGGATGCGACCATTTCCCTACCCCCGCTCAGACTCTATGATCCATCTAAACCTCGACCTATAGGTTATGATGAATCTAAAATTTGTGCTTACCATCGCACACCAGGACACGATGTAGAAGGATGCAAATCTTTGAAAGCCATCCTTCGCCAGTCACCTATCTCGGATAGACAGCCTAAGAAAGACAATTTATGGAGAGAGAAGCCCTTAGCTTCAATTCCTTCTCCTATACCACCTATCCCCACCTCGCCAAAATCTATCATCATTGCAACCCCACCTCTTGAGAACAATGACTTATCCCCGCCATCCTCCTCTCATATTCATGAGATCAACATGATTAACATTGCTACTCGAGGTCAGAAAAATAATGGAAAATCTAAAGAAAGCACACCTGTGGCCTCTCTTTCTCCTTCTGCCATCCCGATCGTACCACCACCAAAAGTGGTCATTCGTGGCCCTGCCTATCCCATCTCTGATGGAGTTTCCCACCGCACCATGATCAAACAACTTCACCAATCTCCTGTCAAAATGACACTCTATGATCTCATTCAAACATCTGAATCGCATCGACAAGCTTTAATTGAGATCCTTCAAGGGATAGAGGTCCTACCTAACGAAACCTTTCCCGTCACTTCCATTTTAACACCCAACCACGTCACTTCTCTCACCAAACAACCTACCTCCACAACCACTTCTGTCCCTGTACAGCAAGCCGCTGCTGTCATTTTTTCGAAGAAGAAATTGTCATCTTTGGTGCAGAAGATCCTGATCCCACTCTTTTCATCTCAGCTTACGTCTGGGACATCCGGGTACGTCATGTTATGATCGATCGGGGGTGCTAGCCTAAACATCGTCTCTTCCAAAGCCTTCCAACAGATGAATATCCCTCCTAGCTGCATGTGTGCCAACCCCACCATGTTGCATTCATTCAATGATGCTATTACTTCTACCTTAGGCACCGTGATCCTTAACATTCGTGTAGGGCCACGTACCTTACCCGAACTCTTCTATGTCCTTGAGGGAGAATTCCAATACAACATATTGTTAGGCCACCCTTGGATCCAGGCTATGGGATGCGTTCCCTCCACCTTACATAGATGCATCAAATTCGAGTATGAGGGGAAGTCATACACCGTCAAAGCTGACACTTCCCCTTCAAAACCTACAATATGTTATATCACCCTAATGATGTGCTTGTACCAGTCAAGGCACCCATTGATCCAGCCCAACCATCTACTTCAACCACGTCTCCACCATCCACCTTAACCACACTCACACCTTCAACCAATGAACCCACCGCGAATACCACTTCCTTCCCCGTGGACAACATCCCAACTTCAGACCCCTTGGTAGATGTTTTTCAACACCTTACGCTAGGGGAATACTACCTATACAACGTTAGCACCTTTCATACCCCACAGGAGTATGGACAGTTACATGCACATCCTACCTACGACCGTCGTGTGGGGGAGGTGATCTCCTATGGACCACCTAATTGCCGCACCAACCTAACATATGGGGGTGTTGACACATCCTCTGTCACCCCTGAACCTCCCCTTGGTGTGGTTCCCTTCCAATCTAATTTTTGATATCTAACCAACCGTCGTTTTTCCCTCACCTTCCTGACACGCATGTGCTTGGAAGGGTTTTGGTTTTGGTCTTTATGAACAAGGCCGACACATGATCATTCCCGTAACTACCCACAAACACAAAGATCGTTGTGGTCTTGGATTTTTTGAACCACCTACACCGAAGAAACCTCATGTTAATTGTATCTAGGAAAACAACGACGTCACCCCTTCCAAACCATCATCGCCCATTTTTCCATCTTCACCCACAGAGTCGATAGACCCGGAAGCTATCCCTCCTAACTTTTTTTTTTTCGTGAATGCTATCTTCCTAGGTCCTCTCACTTATCAACGCGATAGTGAAGACCCATCTTCTCTCCCCCTTTTGTATCTAGATATGATTGAAGAAGATTCACCTTCAATTAATGTTGTGGAGTGCCAGGATGATGACTCCATCCTCACCTACCTTGGTGCGAGATGACTCTTATATTCAACGTGCCTTACCATCTGACACCCAAACTATGTTAAATGAATCAACTATAGAAATCAACATCCACATGGAGGACGATCCTCACATTGTAAAGATCGGACAATCTCTTGACGCATTAGAACAAGCCACCTTCACTACCTTCCTCCGTGCCCGCAATCAAGCTTTTTCTTGGTCCTACGCCGACATGCCAGGAATTGATCCTGACATTGCTGTCCATAACATCACTCTGAAACCAGACTCTAAACCAGTTAAATAGAAACTGAGAAAAATGCATCCACGCATTGCCCTCTTGGTGAAAGAAGAGCTTCAACACCTTCTTTCTATTTCTTTCATCTTACCTATTGACTATCCGCAATGGATTTCTAATGTCGTACCTATCACTAAAGTGATGGGGGACTTCGGATATGCATGGATTTTGGGACCTTAACCTCGCTTGCCCAAAGGATGACTTCCCCTTACCTAGCATTGATCAACTTTTTGATCTCACTGCAGGCCATGAGATGCTTTCTCTCATGGATGGCTTCTCGAGATACAATCAAATTTTGGTAGCCCGACCGATCAACATAAAACCACCTTCATTACCCCCTGGGGGACCTTCTGCTATCGTGTCATGCCATTCGGCCTTAAGAATGCTGGTGTGACCTATCAGTGAGCTATGACTTATATTTTCCATGACATTATGCACACTATCCTCGAGGATTATGTCGATGATCTTCTTGGAAAATCCAAACATCGCAGTGAACATCTCGATGTTTTAACCATTATTTTCGATCACCTGTTACAATATTGTGTTCGTCTTCAACCAAAGAAATGTGTCTTTGGTGTTCTTTTGGGAAAACTCCTTGGCTTTATCATCTCTTTGCATGGCATTGAGGTCGACCCAGCTAAATTCAAAGCAATCCTAGAAATGCCCCCACCCACTAACCTCAAACAATTGTGTAGTTTGCAAGGAAAACTCCAATCTATCTGGCGTTTCATTTCACAACTCTCGGACCAATGTCAACCTTTCCATCATCTCCTTAAAAAAGACATTGTCTTTCAATGGAGCGAGGAATGCCACCAAGCCTTTGAGGCTCTTAAATCTTATCTCTTATAGCCACCCGTGCTTATCCCACCTCAGGACGATCGCCCTTTCTACCTTTACCTTTCTGCCACCAACCATGTTGTAGGAGCCATTCTCGCACATCGTGACTCTGAGCATCGAGAACAAGCTAGTTTATTACATAATTCGTACTCTTGTGGATTATGAGACTAGGTATACACACGTAGAAAAGTTGTGCCTAGCCCTATCATTTGTGGCCACCAAACTCCGACATTACCTCCTGAATCACAAAACTTTTGTCATCACCAACGCTGACCCCATACATTATATGTATGCCAAACCTCATCTAAACCAACACATCACCCGATGGCTTATGCTACTCACCGACCTCGACCTTGAGTTTGTACACCAAAAATCAGTCAAAGGACAAACTATCGCAGACCAACTCGCGGAAGCCCCTTTACCTGGGGAACAATTTACCAATTTTACTTTCCCTGATGAGCTCATCGCAACTCTTTCACTCAGTGATGTGTCATATCCAATGACCCTCTTCTTCGATGGATCTAAATGTCAGCGTGGTGGAGGGGCAGGCGGTGTTCTCATTCCTCTTAAAGGTGAACCTATGCCTATTTCATTCAAAGTTCAATTTCCCCTGCACTAACAACACAACGGAATATGAGGCCCTCGTTTTGGGTCTCCATGTTGCGTTACACTTAGGTGTGAAGTCTATTAATATTTTTGGTGACTCTCAATTGGTAGTAAATCAAGTTACTGGCATCTACCAATGTAAAAATGAGGAACTTCAAAAGTACAAACATTACGTGGATTCACTTTTGACCTTATTTTCTCATTATTCTATTCAAACCATTCCCCGCTCAACTAATAAATTTGCAGATACTATGGCTTGCTTGGCCTCGCAAATTCCGGCCTCACTAATTGACTCGGACATATTTGTCTTGGTCCAACAACTCTTTTCCCCATCTTACTTAGTTCTAGATGTTTGTATGGTAAATAATGTATCTACTGATTCGTAGGATACCTGGTATAACCAATTTCACGACTATCTTACAACCTCTATTCTACCACCTAACCTTACTAGTAATGGTAAACGTGCTTTTCTTAAAAGTGTTTCTCGTTATGTCGTCATGGGGGGACTCCTCTATAAACGTGGCTTCGATGGTATCCTCCTTCGCTGTCTAACCGGTGCTGAAGTCACTCATACCACCCAACAAATCCACGACGGACTTTGTGGCGGGCACTTTAGTGGCCTCACCATGGCCAAGCAGATCCTTCGCCTAGGATATTATTGGCCTACTCTCAATAAATATTGTTGCGAATATGTTAAGTGTTGTGTTATGTGTCAACAACATGCCAACCTTCAACATACTCCTAGCCACCCATTACAGGTCGCACGAGATCTTTGGCCTTTCTCACAATGGGGTTTAGACCTTATTGGTGAGATTCACCCGCCTTCTTTGCAGCATCACCGTTGGATCATCACGGCAACCAAATATTACACTAAATGGGTGGAGGCCATTCCACTCATTTCAACCAAAAAAGAAAAAATTGTTGAGTTCATCAATCATCACATCATCTGTTGTTTTGGTGTTCCTCATCGCCTAATAACAGATAATGGAAAATATTTCAAAAATAAGTTATTACAAGACCTTTGTGACAAATTTGGTATCAAACTTAGCTTCTCATCACCCTACTATCCACAAGCAAATGGACAAGCCGAATCTTCTAACAAAACCTTAATCAAAATTCTCATGAAAGTCGTTAACAATTCTGGAAAAAACTGGCATGATCACATCCCCTTTGCCCTTTGGGCTTATCGTACCAGCATTCATACTTCTACTAATGCCACACCATTCTCTCTAGTGTATGGTACCGAGGCTATCTTGCCTCTCGAAATACAAATCCCTTCTCTCAGAATATCTCTTCAGGATATTCTCGCCAATGATGACTTCCCAAGAGCGGTTAGCCCAATTAGAGCTTCTTGATGAGCATCGTCTTACAACTCTTGACCACCTGCAAATTTATCAAAAGCACATTAAGCATGCTTATGATAAGAAAATTCATGAGCGTACCTTTAAGATTGGTGATCTTGTCCTCAAAGAGAATCAACATGTAACAAAACTAGAAAAGAGAAAATGTGGAAAATTTGCTCCTAATTGGATTGGGCCTTACATTATCACTCACACCTACGGATCAGGTACTTATCGTTTAGCTTTGCTTAATGGTAAACCTAAGCCTGAACCCCTTAATGCCTTACATCTCTGACCATTCTACTATTGAATTTAGTGTTACATCACTTCTTATCTACCTTGTGCTCGTCCCTTGAGCTCATTTACCACCTCATACACCTTGTTTCGTGCATCTCAAAATGGAATCAAGCTCACATGGTCTGATCATCACCTCTTCTTAAAGATGCCTTCCCCTTTTTAGTCTGGTCCATGACTTAAAAGTATCAAAATAACAAGTTCTCAATTATATAATTCTGGGATATTCTTGAGTCAAACTTCCTGCAAAACTAGATGCTTCATGTCAAACAGACATCTAGACCTCTAAGCTATAAACTAGACTGTTCCCTCGAAGGATAGCTATGTGCAAAGCCGCATCTGTTATTATACACTAGACTGCTCCCTCGAAGGACAGCTATGTGCAAAGCTACATCATGCTACTATAAGTAGACTGCTCCCTTGAAGGACAGCTATACAAAGTCAGCCTCTATCAGAAGCTTCTCACATTGATCAGCTTCGTGAAGACCTCAAGAAACAACAAAATGTATATCCCATATAGACTTCCCGCATCGATCAGTCTATATCCAGAAAAATAAAAGTAGTATTCAAAAGCACTTTTGAGTCATGGACTCGTCTATCTAGGTTTGGATCTATTTCGTCAGAATAATCACCTTATAACAAGTCCTCTACGCCCCAGTTATACCATCCACCTCACCTCACCATTCTTCACAATAACAAAACTCAAGGGATGTGACGTATATCCGATATATTGTGATTATACAACTCTTTTCACCTATCGACTTCTCGCCTATGCAAGGTACCTAGAGATTCAAGCTCATCCTATGATAATACGTGATTTGTTTAGCTCTTTCCAACTATGGGACATTTTTGCCTCTTTTACCCGAATCTGGGATTATATGTTGACCTTAATCAGGACACGGTTCCCTAATGCTTGGGTAAGCTAACCCTCACTTCACCTATACCTTACCAACTCCAACAACATTACCCTACCAACATCAAACTTTTACCAACCAACAAATTGCCTAAACACAACCAAATTGCCTAAATTCATCTCTCCCTGGTCCTAAGGGAGAACTACATCGGTCTGAGGCCCCTCCTTGCTTTATGCAATGGGCTATGTAGGTAGCACTTAGGAGACATGGGGTCTCCCAAGGTTAGCTCGACCATCCCCTACCATAACCTATCATGTGTTGTGTTTTTCTTAAAAATATAAATGTTTTCACATATTTATATTGATAACACTCACTTTTGTCCTTTATTAATCCAAACATTCAAAACACAACCATTTCTTATTATTATCATCAACTCAAAATCAACATACATATTCAGTTTTATTTAGATGTTAAACAAATACACCTTCTCTATCATCGACACTGCAGGTCGGTTTCCTCATTTATTCTTCTACCCCTATAAAATTCACGTCGGCCCCCGCGCCTCATCCCGAACTAGGTAGTGATGGTGATCGTCGACGCCACTCACCTGGCCTCTCCACCCTCAAAGGGGCCACTGCTATTGGATCCTCCCACTGATCCACCAATCTCTCCTGTAACATATAAATACGCCCTCTCACGTGGAGGAATCTTGCCTCTAGCCTCTCCACTCGTGACTGCGAAACCTCTAACAATCCCGTTGTCTCATTCACCTATGTTTGAAGCTGGTGAACTAAACCCTACAGGTGGTCTCTCTCCTTGCTATAATCATAGCTATGTCAGGATGATCGGCCCTCTCACGTGTACCTCACAGCTCTGCTACCCACCATAATCTATAAGACTCTGTCACTCCTGCATCCATTACCCTATGATCGGCTGCTGTCTCCTCTGGTCCTTCTGGAAGTGTCGGTCGTGGTGGTGAGAGGGGTGCCTTAGCATCGATCCTCCTATATGGTCTATGAGCCATGGGTATATCCTGAACAAATCCAAATTGTCACCGCACGCGATCTAGAGGAATCCTCTCGTACTCACCTGGCCTGTGTCCCGCAATCCACCTTAATCACTCTACACCCCTCAAATCCTCGGCTATGTTCGCCATCACCATGTAGTTCCCGTACGGTCTCCAATGAATATCCGCAATCGTCACCATCTCCCACATCTACCTATAATACTCGGCGTCATCTATCATGGTTTCGGCTCTTGCCTCTTGCTCTGTCTAGACCCATCGTCTGAATCCCAACCTCTGCATTCCTGTCTCTTCTCCCTGGATTGGTCGGCCTATTGGTCGCACACACACAATGTGCTCATAGGCCCAACAATGTAATAAGTATGCACAATCCAGTGTAGTCCTATGATTTTACCTGCATGCCCATAAACCCCTGTATAGCTCCGCAAGATATGCAGGTGCCCATGTGAAAGTAACGCTACCTTCTATCATCTCGAATAATACACATCAATGATTTCGAAATCTTCCCCGTCCACTCTAGGTAATGCATAATACCCCACCGCTATCATTAATACCACTGCCAACCTTGTTGCCTCAGGGTGTGCTGCAAACATTATACCATAAGTGAATGTCAAACCTCGCTGTGTCAAATCTCGTATGGTGGACCAAATATCGCCGTTATCACGCCCCGCACCACGTTAGGCCCCCGCCCGATACACTGGTCTTCCTGTAATTGGGAGTCTCAGAATTTGGAACACATCTTCTAACATCATTGTCATCTCCCCTGTTGGCAGATAAAGGTATTCTTTTCAGGATTCCATCTCTCAATCAACGCCTGCAACATAGCATGATTACGTGCGATCCGTGAATAATAGCGGATTCCGCTTAACCCCACATGGTTTATTAATGCCCACTCAGTTGGTGTTACATCCGCTCGGACCCGTGACAACAAAGCTGGCACCCTATCATTCATCCTCAACCCTACCTGTGCCTGCACACATTAAACCAACAAACAACAAATCAACAAATAACTTCCCACGTGTTTTTTATCGCAATCCACAACTTTACACAGTAACTGATATCGGTTATAGACAACCGATACCGGTTACCTAACCGATACCGGTTATTCCTAAACGATATCGGTCACTGTCAATTCCAACCACCCCGCTCAAAAACACCACCTATGATAACTTATGCACTCGTTTTCCCCTCTCTGTCCCTACGCACATATCTCCAACACCTGATTACCTACCCTACAACACTCACCCCATCCCAAGCTCTTTCCTATCACCTTTCTACCCATTTACCTTACCACATTCTATTTATAACCATGCAAAATTTAACTCCAACCAAAATCATATATACCTCCTGGGATGCAGCAGTTTGAGGTGGAACCTGTCTTCCCTCTCCTCTCTGCCCATGGATGCTTCTCCTTGTTCAGCCATGTTCACCACCCTCTTCACTATTACTTGCCTTTACGCCTTCTTACTCCAAGCTCATGATCACTGTAGCTATCTCTTTCCTCCTTATCACTCAATTCTCCCATGCAACTACCCTGTATGGATGACAACAACCTCGCATCTTCCTATTTAACATGTTGCATGACTCTAAAAATAAGAATCTAAAATTACCTCCCCAACTTTTCTATTTTTAGAAAAGCTTGTTTTAACATAACCGATGTCGGTTATATAACCGTATCGGTCAAACGTAACCGACATTAGTTATCTAACTGATATCGGTCAACCTATACCTATTTTGATTATATCCAGGCCTTCTATTTTTTTTTTACAAAACTTTGGTGGCGCCCACCTCTTTTCCCTGCATAATGACATCACTATCAACATCCATCATCATACTAAACATCAATATTTCAAAACATATGCATATCATTAAAACATCATCCACATCATTTATATATACATCACAAACATTCCAATACCATCAACACAAAAACATAAAGCATTATAATATATGCACCAAATCCACAATTACACACACCATATGGATCAACCTCATCATCTATATATATCATCAAAACAATGTTACAATATACAAATTTCCCTACATGGGGCCTCTATCATACAAACCAAAAATACAAAGTCGGCACGCAGCTGTCTCTGTCAAAATCTTGACTCGGCTCACAGGCCGGCCTCTCATGTCAAAAATATACTCGGCAGGCCGGTATCAACTATACAACATGTACTCGGCTCGCAGGCCGGTATATATAACAAACATGAATACATCAAATGAGGGCACGCAGGCCTCTATATACACACTCGGTTCACGCAGACCGGTGTCTCTATCAAATCAGAAAAACCCAGCTCTACTCCTGGGGTGACTCAGCTCTCTCCCCCTCCCTCGGCTTCTCTCTCTCAGCTGGCCCCTATGCCGGATCTCGCCTCCTACCCATCACTGACCCACCGGCTATGGCTGCGGCCCCTGTGACCTGTGACTCTGGGATGTCTCAGCTCTGTGAGCTGCATATGGCTGATAGTCGGCCCCGGTACCATCTAGTACATCCTGATAATATCGGGCCTCGCTCTCGCCTCCATGTAGCAGGCCCATGCCACCATGGCTGGTGGGGCTGCTCCCCCGACTCCTAATATCACTTGGGCCCTGTCCTGCCTGTACACCTGACCCTACGCCTGTACCTGTGGTGGTGGTGGAGCTGCCATCGAGCTCGAACAGGACTTGTGCTATGCTCGAACAAGGATCTCGGCCTCGTGGCTGCATGTACATGTGCACTGCCTGCCTCCTATCCCTGCTCAAAGGCAACCGCCCATGTAGCACTCCGATTTGTGCCTGTGCAGCAGCAAGCTGCCCCTGTAATAACTACACCTAGCCCAAGAGATGGTCCCTCTCCACTATAACAGCCACCAAATCTGGCTGTGCGGGCTGTGCTCTCATGGCTGCCCTCTGCCCTGCCCACCAAACCAAAAATGCACCTGTAACACCGGCGTCGCATCCACCGTATCATCCACCGGTCTCTCTCGCGACCCAGACTGGATCCCATGGCTATGGAAGAGGCAGTGGTGCCTCTACATCCTCCCTCCGATACTGTGGGAAGGGAGGTGGCTCGTCCTATCATAGACCCAACTGTCGGTGTACCCTCTCTAGGGGAATCTACTCATGCTCCCGGGTCTCCGTCCAGCTATCCAGAAGATATACTGGATCCATCATAGCTATGCTCGGGCTCCTCCTCGGGGCTGATGGCCTCTGTATGGCCTCCATATAATATCTAGTGCGGTCAGGCCCTCTAACATATGCCTGTAGTACGTGACATCTCACCCTACAATAACCACTCATGGCTGGCCCATGACCCCCAACCACCTCTGGAACCCATACCTATACACTGCCTGCGGCCCTGGCTGCTGGGGTAGCCCTACAAGTCGTAAACACACAATGTGCTCGTAGGCCCAACAATGTAGCAAGAATGTCGAGCATATCCCAAATCACCTCATACGGCGATAGCCCCAGAGCTCTCTGTATAGCTGCACCAAATACACCGGTGCCCATGCATAGCAGGTGTGCTCCTCCACCATCTCATGTAATACTCCCATCAAGTGCCTCATGGGAAGTGACCTCCCTCTGAGTCCGGGAGGGTGAAGCAGGTGATACCAATCATCATCAGCACGAAAGCCATGTCTCCTGTCGATGTGTGCGATACATATCGCCATAGCAGATGCTCGCGCTATGATATGTAATCAATGGGGCTGCATCCCCAAATACCTGCAGGATGCTATCCATCACTGTCTCAGCATCCACCTGGGAACACCTCTCGCCTATGATCGGCAGTCTCGGATGGGATGGATACACATCCTCTAGTGTGACCGTCATCTCTCCAGTAGGGAGATGGAAGACATTGGTTACCGGATCCCATCTCTCGATGAGGGAAACCATCAGGATGTGGTCCCTATCCACAGCCCTATATCTCTAGACTTTCGCCGAGTCCAACCTCCCGATGACTGACCACTGCGCTACAGTCACATGTGGCCACATCCGCCCCAGTAGAGGTGGCATCCGATCCCGCATCGTCAGCTGCTGGCATGCCTACAAAAACAACCCACTACATCAGGCCTACTCTTTCCAAAACAACTACCCAATAACCCCAATATCACTAACCCCACCCAACAAAACACCTACAATATCCCCTTTACCTATCCCACAACCTACCACCTACCCCACTCATACACCACCCGATTACCCCCACCCCAATAACCTTTCCTACCAACTCTACCTTTTCCCCTTTCACCCCACAATTCTATCCTACCTGCCTACAACAAACCAACACAACAAATTTCACACCCTTTCCCCCTACCCATGATAACCGGTACCGGTCACCCTCGACCGCCATCGGTCCCCCACCCCTTATCTATACCCTATTTTTATGCACCAACGTCGGTCGGCACATGACCGACGCCGGTCTCTGAACCCACAACATCTTAACAGCTTGCGTGGTGACCGATGCCGGTCGCTTAGTGACCGACATCGGTCACTGTGGGATTTCGGGGCCGGATCGAAAACGGCCCCCAAATCCCCTTTTTTCTATTTTTAACCTATCTACCCAACCCAATTGCCTAAAAACTTACCCACCCTACCGTGTTGACTTACCTAACATATCTACCCACTCCATTTTATGATTTACCTTCATTTATTCATTATTTTATCACATTTTAGATTCCTACCCCAAAACCCACATCCTAGCTAAATTCATCAACTTCACACAGATAGGGATTTAGAACCTACGGAGCACGACTACACACGTGTCGCCGTGGTGGGATAGATGGTGGTGGTCCAGCTCCTCCAAGACCTCGCTCCTCCAGTGTGCCATAGCTCCAAATCTCCTCAGCAGGGTCCTCAACCAATCAAACTCTGCCTCCTGATCACTGGGGCCTACCAATAACTCCCTCCTCCACTCAACTAGTGCCAACTCAGCCCACAAACTCAACAAAATCAATTCAACACTCAGAAAAGCAAACGGTTGGCACTCAAATTGACAATGTGAAAATGACACGCCGTATTTTTTCTTTTTATAGGTTTTGACCTCTAACCGATATCGGTTATGGCGCCCTAGAAAACCGATATCGGTCGTCTAACCGATAGCGGTCATAACTAACCGATATCGGTTACCTGCCTAGTTTACCCTAACTCCTGTCCTTCTCCACCGAACTCTATTTTTCACCACATCGCCTACCCCCGGCCTTTGCTAAATAGCCTTATTTTGAATTCATGGGCCCAACCCAAGGCCGCAACAAACCAATCGGCCCGACCCAAGGCCGCAATAAACCAACCGGCCCAACCCAAGGCTGCAACCAATCACTTAGCTTGACCCAAGGCCGCAACAAACCAATCGGCCCGACCCAAGGCCGCAACAAACCAACCGGCCCGACCCAAGGCCGTAACCAATCACTTGGCCCGACCAAGGCCACAAAAACCAACCGCCCGACCCAAGCTACATCAAACAATCAATCGGCCCGACCCAAGGCCACAACAAACCAATCGGCCCGACCCAAGGCCGCAACCAATCACTTGGCCCAACCCAAGGCCGCAACAAACCAATCGGCCCGACCCAAGGCCGCAACAAACCAACCGGCCCGACCCAAGGCCGCACCCCATCACTTGGCCCGACCCAAGGCCACAACCAACCAATCGGCCTGACCCACGGCCGCACCAATTAAGTACCTCGACCGAAGCCCACAAATTACGATTCTATCCACCCATAATGTAGTTGTTTGTTCAATCGAGCTCACCTATTCATGTTTTAGCATGACTAGGATACTTGAATTGATCAACCAACCAACTTTGCTTAGACCGAGACCGTGACGTTTATCTCAACCAAACCAACCATTTGGTACTGCCGAACATGCCTAAATGTTCCAGTACCTTACCCATTATATCCCCTGGAGCTACTTCCTATGCCTTGGATACCAGGATTATATCAACCTTGTTTGGATAAACTATCGACCTTTGCCTATGAATTACTTTTTTGCTCTTCAATTCGTGTACCCTGGTCACACTACTGCATTTCAATGTGCGTCTGCCTCCTTGAACTTACCCCACCATCTTACCATCATCTCATCATAATTCACCCTTTATCAACCCTATCCCTGATTTCACGTCACCTCAATCTGTGATAGATTTGAGGGGGATTACCTATACCCTTAACTGGGGCAACCACTTTTTATTTTTGTCAGTGCAGCTTTAAAATACAAGCTACACGACAACAAGGGGCAAATGTAGACACCAAATTTGGGTCTTACGATGCCCTTTACCCCGTATCTCGTCCCGCAACCTAACCCTACCTCACCACCTAAAACCTTACACACCTAATGATTTATTAATTACCTTATAATTAATAAATCCACATCTCCAAACCTACCACCTCATCTCGCCACCTCACCATGACCTAGCCCTAACCCTAAACCAACCTAATTAAGACCTATGACTTGGTCCAGACCCACATCCATGACTCATCACCCCTCACCCACACCAAAATGAGCCAAATAATGACTTGACCAAGCCCACAACTGATCCCTCAGGAGAAAAGGAGGGAAAGATGGCTATTTTACTAAAAATAGCCACTTTGACCTAACCGACATCGGTTCCTACTCGACCGCCATCGGTTACGTAACCGCCATCGGTTCCCTGTTAATGACCTCCCCCAACCAAAAAGAAAGGATCCGAATTCATTTGGGTAGGAGAAAGAGAAGTGAAACAAGTAGAAGAGGTTGCAGAGAAGAGCATCGAGCCGAAGACTGCAACTGAGCAACTGGATCACTGTCACCCTCGTTCAAGCATTGGAAAAGACTGAGGATAGCTTCATCAGCTCACTTTCCAATACCGGATCATCCCAACTAAGCCTTACTGTCGCCACCACATTCCTTGGACCTGTATCTTCATCAGGAACTAGTAAGTATTATCTTGTAGTTCTTTGTTATCATTTTGCTTTAATTCATATCAAATGGGGAACTGACCACCTTCGAAAGGAAGTCTAATATTTCCTGGGCCTAAGGCAGTTCCCTCACCTATTGTCTAACTAAGATCTGGTGGTCTTGTATTCTTACTTACAGGTAGTCCTTCCCAGACAAAAAGGAGTTCTTCACAATCGATCTGATCTCTCTACGGTACGTGCACACCTTCCCAACATTCAATAGGTATTCCTCCTAGCCCTAACCCTTATCTGTTTCTCAAGAGAATGAAAGGATAGAAGCAACTCTATTCTGGAAAGAAATTTTGTATGAAACACTATAAATTTGGCCCACTCATATGCATCAAAGAGATTATGATAATATTCATACATCCAAATCCTCGGTCTAGGATGCCAAGATTTTTGGATGCATATGTTTCCAATCACTAATATGACTCTACTAGGAAATAAATAAAGAACATATCATACAAATCATGATAAAGATTATCTTCCACCCACCTGCATGTATTGAGATCAGGTATAGTGTTTTATCTCTCGTGAAAACTTATCTTTTCCATCTTCTACCCAAGTTTCAATGCTCTCTAGAGATAATTAATAAGTCATCTCGCATGCAACATCCTAGTATAAAATTTGAAAAGAGGTCCCGACAATGCAACCAAAATGTAGTATTTTATTTCCACTTAGGCACTATACACACGGCACTTCATTCAATTACTATTAAATGCTCACTCATAGACACACATGTACCAGTCCCTCCTTTGTATTTTCTTGTCAAGATGTTAGCATGCAAGTCCATACTAATATTTAACCAAGTAATCATTCAAGTATAAAACCATTGCATACATATCATCTTAGAAACACATATAATAAGGAAACAATATTTAAGAAACCACCAAGATTAACAAAACCATGAGACCACCATACCCATTCATGTCAAAAATATTAATCCATCCACATTTTTCCATCATAAACAAGCATTCATTACTTAATATAATTTTAGTATATATTATTCATTACACCATTAAGTTGGACCATGCACGTAAGTATCGGACCTGACAACATAAATTTTCTATACATCAAAGAAAGATTATCTTCTAACATGTTGTTTAACATACACGTTACCTACCATAATTAGGAGTTTAACATGTGTCTAAAATAATGAATTTCATTAGGTATATATAGGTGTGGGGACTTTCCTTTCAACGCTCATGCACTCTCCTAATAATAGGCATGCCCAAAAATAGAGTACATACACGTTCTTACAAAGCAGATAATAATAGATCATACTATAAATAAGACTTGATTTAATCCTAATATTATCCAAATTGATGCATTTTATTTTATACAAGATTTACATTTGTTTTTCCCCAAAATATACTTTACTTAACCACCAATTCAACATGCTTTTCTTCTTTGTGTGATCAACACTCCAAGTCTAGTTTTAGCCTATCCTCGGAAAATGGATAATTCCTTAACCTCATTGTCCGTATGCAAAGTATGACATGTAACACCATTTCGATCCATGTGCCATCCTTAACTCTATGCATGCACTTTCTTGCATTTTCCCAATTTTTTCCTTAGCATTTCCCTGACCAACACTTTTTGATTTTTTGGGAATACTGTTTTTTGCTGAAATTGCCTTTTTGCCAAGTTTGTCATTTTCACTTTTTTCGGATGTGCAAAGTAGAGAGACCATACTCTTTTTGAGAGTTTATTTTTTAGTAAGTGTAAGCATCAGATACTTTCTATTTTTGTAACTAGTAAAAAAGGTGTCTGTTTGTAACAAAAATACCATCATCGATTCAACTCTCCTTTGTAATCTTGTGCTCTAGTTTTCATCGTGTTTCACCCACTAGAATTCTAGAAAATAAAAAAGGAAAATTATAGGAATTTTTTTTAGGTTTTTATCATAATAAAAACTATTAATGGAGGCTTGGAGCTTTAGTTATAACATGGAATGTTCAGAGGAGAAAAATCAGTTTAAAACATAGTGTAATTAGTTTTTGTGGATGAAGAATCATGGAAAAACTTCTTTGAAGTAGTCATGAATCATCTAAAATGATTAAGGAAACATAGCTTCTATTTTTTGATTATTTTTTAGGTTTCATGACTTCGTCACTAGATGCAAGGTCGATATTTGATGAAGAAATGGAGTTAAAACAAGCTATTTCATGTTTACAAGTCACCCAACAGTTACTTTTCGTTAACAAGAGAAGTAACAATAGATATTTTGAAGTTAGTGTTTTTTTATAGCTGAGTGTTGGGAATTATTCATGTCCCCTATATCCCCTTGGGAATGGGAATAATAGAACACAAAATTTTACCTCGAGGAGATGCTACCACTTGTCTTTGTGAGGTGAGACGAGAGGGAGATGAGGAAAAGGTGCCCTAGATCTTAGGAGTTGTCATCTGGTCACATGATGAACCTGAAAAGGGGATAGAGAGGGAAAAATTTTCATAAACATTTTTAACCCTTTGGAATTTGGATAATAGGTAAAATAAAATTCACCCTAAGGAGATGATGTCAAGTGTCCTTCACAAGATGCAATATGGGGGAGGTGAACTAAGCCTACTAAGCCCTTCGTTGGGTTGGACGTAGGTAACATGGAGGACCAGAGGGAAGGGATCAAGTGGGATTAATTTTTCTATCCCATTTTTCCCCTCGAGAAAGGGAAAAGAGGGACACAAAATTGCACTCTCACTAGATGGTAACATGTGTCACTTAAAAAAATGGCTAAGTACAAACAACCCGCTTCACAAGAAACAACTTAACGAAACAATTTCTACGAAGCTCTAGAAGGTCTTTTCTCATGAACTTGTATATGATTTTGAATCCTAAGACCATTTTAAGAGGGGATTCAGACCTAGAATATTTATTCAGTTCCAAAGACTGGCCCCTTTTTCTTCAGGACAATAAAGTGTGTCTGCACAAATTAAGTTACCTTGAGAAACAAACATGTCTTGTGAAAAATATGAAGCTTACGAGATGTAAAAATTAATGTATATGTAAAATGAAAATTTTCTTGACTCTTAACTCCTTACATAGTTCCTAGAATCATATGTTCAAGTCCAAGTTCTAAATTTATCTCTACACTCCTTACACCTTAGAACCCCATTATTGCACAATCTATCCATAAACCTCTAAATATTTCCTAAATATTCATAAATCATTTTAAAACCTTCACAAATTTCCAACACAAACTCGGATGATTTTAAGATCTTGAAACCCTCATGGAGGATGCATAATTACCTTGAAAAGGCCAAAATTGACCTTTTGAGCCTGTTGGAGAGCTAGTCTTAAGTTGTTCTTCACTGAATGAATTTTTAACCTTGAAACATAAATTTAATAATTTTAACATTCTTACTTAGTGTATTGGGATTAAATTAAATTCTAGGGTGAGTATGACACAAGAGACAAATTTACAAAGAGAGGGGTTCAGGAAGATTCAGGAGTAAATTTTGCACTATGGGCTAAGTTGTCATGATTCAAGTTTAAAATTTTTGGGCATGAAAATACATGAAAATAGACCCCTTTAGCTCAAGGACATTAAAATGTAAAGGGAAATAGAGAACCTCAACACTTTTGGGTGAGAAGACCAGTTCCCTTTTCAATTTGGACAATAGAGTCATTGCATTGGTATTAACACAAGTGTAGTAAAAAAATCATGCACTTACTATTACATTTATACCACCAGGTATGTTATTTTATATATGGATCTTTTGTAATAAAATTATTCACTAATGACCCATCATTTAGTCTTATTGTTAGTTATTTTTTCATTATTGTTATTTGTTGCTTCATCAAACATTCATCCGTGTCTCGATCTGGAAGAAATGAGTTGTTTAAGTCAAAAAGGGATTGTCTCTAAGCATGGGATCTTGTGTGCTTGAGACAGGACCTTCGTAAAAGTCTCGATTCCTCTATCTATTTCTACCGCTACTATAACTCCTAATTATGGAAGGGAAAAACTAAGATAATAATTCCAAGGGACCAGAGATAGAAGGATAACATGAAAATGGAATACTAAACTAAGGAAGGTGATATTAACATAAAAAGAGGGATGAACACTATCTTTTCTAAGTGAAAATGAAGGAGAAAGCACAAGGGAAGGCTAGGCACGTGTAACATAAACCAAAAAATATTTAGACCATCAATTTTATGAAACAGAACCAAGTAAATGGAGATACAAAGAACTTAAAGTAACAAAACAAAGAAATAATGCAATGAGCGAGGCAAGAAAGAAGAATAGAGACATGTCAAGGTAGAGAATAACCACAAAATGAAGCTTTTATTATTCACCGGTATGCACATGATTAATTAGTTACAATGGCATCTGGAGGCCGATATTCACCTAAAAACTAGATTTGGAGGTATGTGACTCAGAATGTAGAGATATAGGATCCTTAGCAAACACTAAAGGATGTAAAATGTCCAACCCTTTACAATGAGCCAAGCTCTTACATTTATAGATGAATAATGAGAGAAGGAGAAGAGAAAGAGGGAAAACTTAAATTTGAAACACAACCACCGAAAACAAGCATTGAATGCCTACAAATCCACCTACAAATATGAAAATATGCTTCCCCATATATATTTAGCGTGTAGGAGAAGGAAGGAGGCGAGATCCATATCAAATCAGGTGGTTAGAGCAATCAGATTTGCTCATTAATGGCATGAAAGACATTTTTCAGACTTCTCACCTACCAAATCCTACTAAAATTTGAATTTGAATGGTCTAGCATGTATCCCACATTAGCATATTTATGAAATGTCTGGGCATTCAAGGATATGAGCACCTTTGGAATAGAAGTTATGACCATGAGAAGATCCGCAGTGTGAACTAGGCATGCACGAGACATGGCGTGCACTAATTGATGAAAGGTTGACCAACTGTACATCTTCTTTGTCATTTCTACCATGTGTCACCTAGTGGTTTTTTGCAAAGATTCAATTCCCTATTAGCGCACTTTTATATGTTATGTGTAGCACACTCAAGGTTTGAAACATGCCACGTGGAAAAAATGAGCACGTAAGAAGACGCAAAGGTAGGCACATGAAAGAATAAGGTGCGAAGGAAAACAGAGGGAAGTAATGCACCAAGGAAATACACATGGAATGAAATAGGAGAAATACCTGAATAAGGGACGTATGGGAGAGGTGTAATTATTGCAAACTAATTTGCAAGGCCGCGTGAGATTACCGGGCACTTAGCTAATCTTTTAAGCAAGACCCAGGCATGCGTGATGGGTGAATGAAATTCAGAGAAGAATGAAAATATGAAGAGGGTACATGCAATGGGAAAAAGAAAAAGAGGAAAAGGAAAAGGAAAGGTTAAGAAATTAAGGAGAGTGCAAGGGAACACGAGGAATCTACAATCAAGGGAATGTGCCGAAAGAGAAAATGTGGTGTGCATAAGCTGCAATGTATATTCTTAGAGACATATTGGAAGGTAAGTTGTCCAAATAAAAGGGGAGTTATTTTGATAATGCTTACTTGTATGCAGTAGTCATCAATTGTCTATACAATTTTGGGCATCTTTTAGGGAGTCTCAAGTGTCATAATTTGCATAATTGTCATCTCCAGTCCTATATTGGGGTGCCCCGATCTATGATTTTAGGTGCCCTTATTTTCATGATTGGCGGTCCTATTTTTTTGTTTGAGGTTTGTCTTTGTTGTTACCATGTGCATTCCCTAGGTTTTAGTTGAGGTTTTGGGTCATTAGTGTTGAAATTTGAACAAGATATCCCTATATAAACATAACATACTCACTACATTATGGGAGGACATCTTACTATCAAGGGAAGCTATCTACTAAGGAAAGGGAATACATTTGGGCATCTTCTACATCTACATCACACAAGCATAGGGGAAAGGGTTGCATTCTTTCTATTCCATCCACCATTTTCATTTTTACATTTAGTTATTACCCCCTAATTTTACGTCATTGGCACTAGGGAATCCTAGGCACAAAATTACACACACATGCATATAGAACTACATAGGGTCTTGAAAGTAGTTAAAACTTACTCGTAAGTCCACCATTATGGAAGGTAAGGCCAATCCAATCTATTCATATGAATTTTTATTTTTAGAATTTGATGCTTTGAATAGGGTTTTATAGGTGGATCTTCACATTACATTTACAACGACATAAGTGAAGGAATTGTGATATTGTAGATATCTCGCGTTGCTCCCAAACTGAAATCCTTATTTTTTTGTAGACTATAGTGTCCAGATAATAGAACAAGGCACCTTAGGGTGCCCTATTATCCCTCAAGGTGCCTAAGTTTAGTCAAATTCTTAACTTCGCCATTCTCGAAGCCATCCAGTTAGAGCTTTCCCATTCCGCACATCATCCTACTTGATCCAAAGACACAATGAGGTAAGTCAAATTTAGGTTAGTACCATATCCCTCTTATTTTCATTATTTCAATATATTCAAACAATAAAGTAAAATATCTAGTTTTCGCATTTTAATATTGCATTTTGTTTCTATTTAGATTAACTTATAAAAATAAAATATTCTATATTTTTAGTTAATCATTTTAGTGAATCTTTGCTTTCGAATAATTTTCCTTTGGATCATTTTTGATACCTTAGTGGTGAAAAAGTTCTTCTTTTTTAGTTTTCATGTCCTTTTTAGTGTCAATATTATCTATGATGAGGATTCCTAGTTGAGATCAAAGCTTTATATAGTACCCTAATGGCTACACCCGATGATACTCAACAAGCCCTCTTGGAGTGTCAAAAAATGTGCCGACTAGTATTGCCAATTCTCCTATATGTGTTTGCCTTGTTGATGACCTTATTGCATTCAATCATTGTACACTTGTCATTCAATTGCATTTCATCCGTCTTCTGATATGCCACCCAATGCTTTAGATGACTCTATCATTGATTACTTATTAGGCATTGATACACAGTCAAGTATACATCATGAATACTCCTCTTCTACTCCACCTACTACTATAGTTACTCCTATGTCTTCTACTACTTCTGATAGTCCTCCTTCCACATCTCATTCTAGCTTACATTCTCCTTCATATTATATTGATGATCCTATTGATAGTCTTGTTAGCAACAACATTGTTCTTGGACCTCCATCTCCTACTAATGATTATCATGAGTCTCCTTCTTTCTATACCACTAAGTGTGACTCTCCTACTCCATTTTTGTCTTCTCCGAGGGTGCATCTACTATTGTGCATGAGTCACCACCATTTGTTGCTTCTTATCCTTCTATTCCAACATCCTCTATGGCTCCTACTTCATCTTCTCCTATAGAATTTTCATCCGTGATCATTGCACCTATTAGGGATTGTGTCAATACTAGTCATACTATTGCTCTTGATATTCCTTCACCATCATCTACTATAGCTCCTTTGGCACATACTACTAATGTGCCTTTAGCATTAGACTCCATTGTATCACCTTTTGACATCCCTATGATCACTCATAATGGAAAAATTCAACCACTTAATACATTGTTGCCATCTCCTACCATCCCCTCACAGGACATTCTCTCTCTCATGCATGTTGTAGGTCAGCTCCAATCTCAAGTTCATACTCTCACTTTAGAAAGTAAAGCCTATTATGCCTCTATCGACAACAATTATTTGCATGGAAATCTCATTCCTAAAAAGATTCATAATTCCACCTTCCCTAAAGACTTTACCATGCCCACTTTCACATGTTTTGATGGTATTAGTGACCCTCATGCTCATCTCCTGCATTACCGTATGCTTATGGCCTCTTACTCTAATGATTGATTGTTACTTAAGGCCTTTTGCTATAGTCTTGTTGATGAGGCACTACAATGGTACACCCATTTACCCTTTGGGTCCATTAGCACTTTCTATGACATGGAGGATGCTTTCCTTCGTCATTTCATTATCAATAATGGCCCTAGAGTTACTTATGACCACATACCTACTTTATATTAGGGCTCATCTAAACCTATCTAGTATTACAATTGTAGTTTAATACTTGTATACATTAACTCATAGTCGAATTGAGTGAATTAGAGAAGCAATTTTTTTGTCGTGGCCTCATTTCTCCACTTAAGCAAAGGTTACAATATGATACTTGTGAGTCATTCATCCTTTTATGCTATAAAGTTATTGACCTAGAAAAATATCTTTTATCCTCACATCCCATCATGCCTACACATGTTTCTCTGTCCATTCCATCCTCTAGTCTCCCACTCACACCTCTAGTGGAGCATCCTAAACAATCACCACCTTTTTCTAAAGTACATCTCCAATAAACTCAACCTACCCCTCCACCACCAACCCATCCTTCTCTCGATTCCATAGAAAGTTCCTACCTCCACCACTCCACCTCCATCATGAGATCCTTTATATTTCTCCCCTCACACTCAACCACATGATGTGCTGCATATATTAATTAATGAGTGGTTAATTTGGATACCCTCCAACCAACGTCATCCCCCACACCGATTAAGATGTATGCATGATGAACACTATTGTAATTATCATCGCATCAATGGCCATCAGACAATGATTGTCTCACCCTATGTGAGAGGATACTTATGTCATATCCTTCACATCTCGTGAGTGGTCATTATCTCCCTTAACCCATCAATGTAGGCATACCCCACTTAATTATTCTCTCCAGTAATCAATTCATTTTGTCGCTCACCACCATCTCATGCATGTTCTCCACCTCATCCATCATTTATGCCATCACATTCATCACATCAGCTCCATCCAAGCTATCCACCACTTCATGTTGTTACATCCCATGGGTTTCCACTAGCCTCTACATATCCCATGTTACTCCACATGACATTTCATTCAATCGATACACTCACACCACGTCCATTAAAAACACTTCCACCACAACACGTTGTCTTGGTCTTTGGTAGGTGATTATTATCACCTTACCCCGATGATGCACTTGTGTTCTTATGGTTCTTACATGAATGTTGAGGGATTAGTTCTAAGAACCTTTCATCACACACTTTGTCATTTCATCTAGCACACTCAATCATTTCCCGATGATGCACTCTTGCTTACGTGGCTCATACTTGACTGTTGAGGGGTCTTAATTACATGAGCCTATTCATTCACATGTTGGGGGTATCGTTAATCTTACCCCCTCCTATTTTCATCACCCTATCTTACTACGACTATATCACATTCTCATGCATCCATTACGGTACATTCATCTCACTATCATACATTTTTCTATTTTCATATCTATTCTACTATAATAATTACATTACCTATGTGCTACACATTTTATTCAATAAAAATTCATCAATCACATTACATTGGTTATATATATTGTCATCATTCACCATACACATTTTGTCTACCACTACTAACATCATCATGCAAATTTATATTCATCACATACAAACAATACACATGCTAGGAAAATAACCATAAAATCATACAACATCCATTACATCGCAATGGAAAAACATTCCAACATAGATTTAACATATATCAAAAATAGGTGTCCATACATATATATCACTAATACAATCATCATTCTAAAAATTTATCACATTGGGGGAAAGTCCCCACATCCTATACAATAATCCCCATTAGACCTCATCATTGCTATCACTCTCATGTACTATGAGAGCCCTAGAACTAGATGTCTCTCCACCAGGACATCACATTTTGTAGCCTTGGAACTTCTACACCTTCCTCCATAGCATAGTAATCTATGTAGTCTACTCTAAAAAATGATGCTGCAAGTCCACATACCATGCAAGCATGTTTTGGGAAAAGGGACCACCACCTTCCACCTCTCAGGAACAATTAGTCTCTTCATGTGCCTCATCCCTCTAACATAGAATCACCCTACATGTCATCGGTGCTATAGCCACTTGGTCAAAGATATGGGCATGCTCACTGTAATTTCATCAACACGCTCTAGCATCCCTCCACTAGGCACATCATTCGACACATTTCATGTCAAAGTACAAACATAGGTGTCTACTATCAATGACCAATACACATCCCCTGTAAACATAACATAAATCCACATGTTAACTAAACACATATAAAAAAACATAGAAAATTATTTAAACACCACATAAGCATGGAAAAATACTTATGCTCTACCACCATTGTTGTTACATGATTGGGGACACCTCCTTCCAGTTCTCCTCTATGTGCTAGATCCATAGCACTGCGAATACTAGGTATAATAATACCCACTGATGCACTTCCCACCATGCCCGATACTCCTCAATACACCCCACATCATCTCCATCCACAACTCGCTATCACTAGATCTACCTCATCTCGGCCCTAGTGGTATTAACTACTCTGTTGTGGGTCTGGTTTAATATAGACCCTCCTAGGTGCTCTAATAGATATCAACCATATATATGGCTTTAGGGGCACATCATGAGCAATCCAAAACTACTCTGAAACCCTCTCAACTTGAAAAATATCCACCACACTTGGGAAGCAGCCTCCTCTAGCCACATAGTCCTCCGGATACATCACTACTTTCTAGCATCCTTGGGCCATCCCCCATAATCACAATATGGCCTTCATATATACGACTTGTGCCCCATCCGATCTATGAGTTCCTTGAAGGTATTAATGTCCATCTTCCTACTATGAATGTCCACCAAACATCACGCTTATATCTTAGGCCGACATCACTCTCCTCATGGGCCTATAATTGGTCTCAATACAACTATGTGCTCATATGCCCACACATGCATCAGTGTGGTAGCTCATATACCTCCACCATGCTCATCTTCTATAAATTGATACAAGTTTGTGTATAAATTGGAAAACACACACCATGCCCACACGTATGTTGACACCTCCTCCCTCCATGGCTATATATGAAGCAATCACCACTACAATTAATTTTTATAAGCATGAAACCCTCAACTGTAATATAACATCCAAACTGATATGGGCCTCGGTAGGTACTCGAGTCCCTAAAAATAATCACCTTTCCGAGTGCATATGTCACTCCATATCCTCAATTTCCATCACTCGTACCCTCTCCCCCACAACTAAAAAACTACAATATGTGATATACATCCTCCAATGTGACAGTCATCTCCCCCAAAGGAAACCAAATTGTGCATGTGATCGCACACCATTTCACGCACAATGCAATCAACATAGGAATATTATGGGGCACATCCCCCATCTGCGATATATAATGTAGTCTCGACACGAGTCCATCAAATCCCACTCATCACCTGATAAACCCAATCCAAGTAATGTGCTCAAATGATGACCACCATGGAACTCCCGTGAATGGATATCCCTCTACACACCACTAAACGACAAACAAACGCAGTGTTAGAACACATTACACAACCAAGCACACTTATTCAACATACTAGAAACAAGTATTTCCCTATTTTCCACTAAATGCACACATTCTAGACTAGGGTTCTCGGATGCAGCCCTGGTGTGCCTGTGAGTAGGACACTAGCACCCAATTTTGGGTGCTCCAATCCCAAGGGTCACTAGCGCCCTCAATGCTCTTGTCTAGGTCAAAAATGCCAAGAAAATAAAAAATCTCAAAATTCAAAAATTTAACAAAATGACTACTATACCACACATTTTGTGAAAATTAATGCACTTACCAACTCCGCGGTCATACGCGACGCTACACCACCACTCTCTCAAACCATCTAGGACACAATGCTCTTTCTTGAGGCATATTCACTCACTTCATGCACACTCTCACACTCATGCAAAAGACAAATGAAGTAACAAAATACCTTTTCCCTTTACTATTTATAGTTACTTTTCATCACTACCTTTACTATGGTCCTTATTTTGCACTTATTACCACAACTAATACACATTATGTCATTGTTTCACTCATATCTTGAGTGTTATTACTCGATTTACACCCCATTTATGGAATTATTTTTAGAATTCCACCTATCATCTGTATTGTATACATTTGGTGTATATTATATCTCCTCATCATTGTCTCCCATTAACTACCTACATGTTTTCACCTCTTGTCATTAATTTTAGGTTAGCATTCATTCTTTTCATCACTCCCCTTCGCCAAAAGGGGGGCATTTTATTAGGAGGGCCCCTATAATCCCCCTCAAATCACCATGAATCTAAACATCGTGAATCCGAGCACTTACTGATACATTACATGATATTTCACCATTAATTCCCCCTAATAACCTAATATTGGGGCAATAAACATTTAAAAATCTTCCAAATACAGTCATTTTCACCAATGTCTATTGATTCCCCTAAACACCTAACTTGGGGGTAACAAGAAATTAAAAATATCCTTTATAATAAAATTGTTCATCATTTCATATCAACTATGTTTAATTGTCATCTCCAGTCCCTATACTTGGGTGCCTAGGGTAGATCTGAGCCACCCCAAGGTTCCCAAATCTGTGATTTTAGGTTCCCTTGTTATTGTGATATGTGGTCCTATTTTTAATTGAGGTCATTATTTTTTGTTACCTCGTGCATTACCCTAAGTTGTAGTCAGTGTTTCAGGTCATTAGTGTCGAAATTTGAACAAGAGATCCCTATATAAACATAACATACTCACTACATTATGGGCGGACATCTTACTATCAAAGGAAGCTATCTACTAAGGCAAGGGACTGCATTTGGGAATCTTCTACATCTACATCACACAATCATAGGGGGAAAGGGTTGTATTCTTTCTATTCCATCCACAATTTTCATTTTTACATTTAGTTATTGCCCCCTATACGCTTCATTGGTGCTATGGAATCCTAGGCACAAAATTGTACACACTCACACACATAGAACTACATGGGGTCCTGGAATTTAGTATAGTGCTTAGTTGTAACTCCACCATTGTGGTAGATAAGTTCAGTATGACCCACTCTTATTTTTATAATTTGATTCTTTTAATAGGGTTTTTCATGTGGGTCTTCGCATTACATTTACAATGGCATAGTAAAAGGAATTGTGACAATCATGTGACAAAGGAAAAGATATTGCGAAGATCTTGTGACACTTTGTTAGATTTAGATCATGGTTTTATTTGTAGACTACAACACCTAGATCACAGACTTGGGCACCCTAGTATCCTTACAGGTTCCTGAGTCTAGTCAGATACTCAACTTATGCAATTCCCAAGGCCATCCGGTCACATCTTTCCTAGTCTGCACATCAGCCTATTTCATTCCAACACATTATGAGGTAAGTAGAACTCAGGTTAGTACTATATCCCTCTTAATTTCATTATTTCAATATATTAAAACAATAAAGTAAAATATCTAGTTTCAACATTTTAATATTGCATTCTATTTCTATTTAGATTAATTCATAAAAAAAAAAGTTCTATATTTTTGGTTAATCAACAAGAAAAAAAATGCAAAGGGGAAAAACCAAACAACACACTAACAAAAGGGAAACACACCAAAGATCAAATTAAACACATAATGGAAAGGGAAAATATCCTACTGAGGATGGAAATTAATTGATGTGGGGAAATAATATAAAAGAACCTAGTAATGGGTTGGGAGAATTATGTACCATCATGGAACAATGGGTTGAATTCAGACCTCTAAGACTCAAAGATCATTATCCAATTGTGTCATGCTCTAGTGAACATGAGAATCCATTCAAAGCATGTTCTCAAAAAAATGAATCATGAGTTTTTTCATGTAGGAATTACCCATCCTTGAATGAAGGTTTCAACACGAAATCATTCATTGAATCAATGAGGAGTCTAGAAGTGGCGAGAGAAATTTGATCATGGCTCCATTTGTAAGACTCTTACATATTTTTACTTTTTTACGAACCATTGTTTTCTACACATATTAGCCCAATATTATCCATGACATAATTTCAAAAACTTCTATCATTTATTTTTTCATGGAAGCATTCATCATCCTTGAGTGAATTTTGCACCATAAACTCTTTTTCAAAGTCAATGGGGTTTTAGAAACATTCAAAGCAATCTGATTCTAAATCCATTCACAATACTTTTACACATATTTACTTTGTTTTGAAAAATTACCTTCAATATAAACCAAATCAACATTATCCTTGATATAATTTTCCATGGAAAAGATGATCTCTTCATGATTTAAAATATTCATAAAATATTCCATACTTTCATTCCTCTTGGGTTTATCATAGATGCATTGTTCTTCACAAAATGGGAAAGAAAAAATATTTCCTTCACATTCATGCTCATATGTAGAGGCCTCAAGAAGGACATTAAGCTCATCCATTTGATCCATCTCATTATTGATCATTTTTGCATTAAAAGGAGAATCAAATCTAAACTCACATTTTCTTGTAAATTCATGACATGTGTTAATATCTCAAGATTGAGTTGAGAGTATTCAATTTATTCGCAATCGTTAATATGTCTTGAATGATTGCTCCTTAAAATATGCCATATACTCATTTTCAGCTTCTTTGGAAAATTCGTCGCATTGGGCCTCAAATAACTAATTTCAAATATGATCTTCATATGGTCGGGACTCTTGTTATGTCAAAAATTTATCACCCTAGAATATGTGCATTATAGATCCCTAATTTTGACTAACATGGGATTGTCTCAAGGTGTTCGACCCTTATAGATGAGACAAACCTCTAGAGAAGGTTGGTTCTTCTACCTATTCATAACACTAAAACCACCTAGAAAGGAAAAAAATGTAATTACTTAATCATTAACCTAAAATTCCAAGGGGGTAGGTAGAGAAAGACATGCAAATAATGTAAATCCTAAGATACGGGAGGTGATAAAACCAATCACAATGGGGGGTGGAGATATTCCAAGGGAGTGAAAACAAAGAGAAAATGAGGCAAGAGAGGACAAACCCAAGTGCCACAATCCAAATAACATTCAAACCTGTAATTAAATGGAGCACAATAAATTTGGGTCATGCAAGAAAAACAAAGCATACACAATGTACTTGAAGTTGCAATAGAAGGAAAGAAACACAATACAACCAAATTTAGGGTGGAAACAACAACATAACATGAATTCTATTGCTAAGAAAGATTCACAATCCATTACAAAGCTGATAAAATGCAAGAAACCTTTATAGAATGCCAAAATTTGAGGTTTACAATTCAAAAAACATATAGATCAATTTTTTAGAGTTCCTTTACATTATATAATGTCTCCTCAAAATGAGGCTAATTTTACAATATATAGATAAAGGAGCCTTGGAATTGTTTCAAAAATGACATCCTTCATTAAAGAGTTATTGTAAGCCATAAAAATTGGTACTTTTCTTTCATGGGTGGACATGGGTGCCATACCTAATTAAACTGTTAGTTGAACAATTTTTTTACCACTTCCATTAATGTTCGGTTCATCCTCGATGTTCCTATATTCAATTGGTTGCATGTATTTTTTCCCAGGACATTAGCATTTTCTTTCTTGTCATTGGCTACATTAATCCTTTGGTTTGACCAAGATAATTTTTCTCCCATCATCTGGTTGCATCTCATTGTATTACCGACCGATAACACTCTTTGATCTTTATCGACCGATAGCTTCCATCGTACACTCAGCACCACCCAAATACTTTTTCTACCCACCGACAGCATGTAAACCTGCTACCAACCGATATCACAAAATTTTATACCATCTAGTAGCATGTTTACATGCTACGGATGCCTTACATATACCACCAATGCCACCAGGCCAAGCTTCTATCCTGTTACCATGCTACTTCTGGCGGTAGCACTTGATATGCTACCGAACGGTAGCATTCTTACATACTATCAGCTAGTACCACATAAAATGTTACTAACCGCTAGTATTTAAAGATGCTACTGGGTCCTTTGCGTCATTTCTTACCTATGCCCTCAACCACTTTGTTTTTCCAAACTATCGCATCTATGACCGACTAATAGCATCCAAACATGATAACAGGCGGGAGCATAAAAATGCTCTTGAATGGTAATATCCATTAATACTACCAATGGGGTTAAAACATGTGTCCTACACAAATTCCTGAGTTATTTTCATTACAATATGCTAAAATTTCTAAGAAAAAATCTCCCATAGAAACAACTTGTCCCCGATTGATCCACAACTTGACTGAGATACATGATTTGCCCATGTTTTATAAAATACATCCACCTTGCATAATGATATCATCTAGATCTAATGAGTTGATCCATTTTTATGGGTGTAGAAAATGAACAAAAATTTGGTGACTCACCGGGTGATTCACAAATAATAGCGGCCTTGAAGTATCAATTGGGCATGGAGTCAACCTAAAATTCAGAATGATTTAATGACTAACATTTCACCCATGAATTCTCAAGCATTGTTGGGACCTGATGTGGCATTGAAACCTTATGATAGAAACAAGCATTCCCATTATAAGATCTTGCCTAAAAATAGAAAGTGTAATAGAAAATAATGACACAACCATGTACAAAAAATAAAAGAATACACATCCTAAATGGAACATGTAGAGAGTGCACAAACACTTATTACAAAACAAACCTAAAATAATAACGGGAGAATGTGTTGTAAGTACTTAGGGGAGTTATAAATCTAATCTAATATATTTAAGGAATATACTTTACTTTAGTAAAAATGCTTGATATATATTTCATTGAATAGAATATGTAATTCCTCTCTATCAAATTTTGACAATTGGAAAGCATTATTTTTCTTGAATCCTTAAATTATGTAAGGGTCATTCCATATTACATCAAACTTGGCGTGTCTTCCTAGTTTGGCTTTTTATGCATCCCATTTTAGGACCAAGCGTCCTTCTGAAAATTCTTTTTCGGCCTTTCTATTAAAGGACATCTTGAATTGAGCTTGGTCCTTCTCCATTGCTTCCATAGCTTGATTTCTCAACTCCTATAGCTCCATGAGCTATGCGTACTGAAATCCTTGGGTTCAAACTCAAACAAATTCATCTACTTGATAAATCCAAATATGGTAATTCCAAATACACTGACAACCTTGCTTTCCTATAGTAGACTAACCTGAAACAAGAGTGACTAGTTGACTTCTTGGGAGTGATTCTATCGGTCGACAAGGAAAATTTCAGTTTGGTATGCCAAGTCCTCTAGTTCTCATCTAGAGTTCTCCTTATGATTCTTATAATATTTTGGTTGGTGGAATCAACTTGGCCATTACCCGAGGCTAATGATTGGAAGATGTGCTCAAATAAATTCCATTTTCACATCCCAACCAAATATTTTTATTCTAAGAAAATCTAAGGAATTATTTGATATTATAGTGGAAAGGATACCAAACCTTGTCACAATACCTTCATAAAAGTCTAGAATGTTGGATTCATTTGCCTCTTTGAGTACAACTTATTCTTTCCATTTGGTGAAGTGATATGTGGTTGTAAGAATCCATTTTTGGCCCATGATAGAACTTGGATTAATCTCACCGATGAAATTCAATCCCCACTACATGAATGAATCGTTTATAGAAATAGGGTGGAGTGGAAGAGTTGTCAAATTTTATTTTCTCGTAAAAATACACATTTCTTGCACTTCCTAATCCATGCATAACAATCATTAAACAAATTAGGAAAATAATAACCAACCTTCATAATTTAGAGATTTGTCACTCTTGGGGTAAAGTGACCACCTATATCTCCATCATGAAATTTAGATAATACCCTCTCTATTTGATTTAGTTTCATACATCTTAGGAGGACACCATTCACATGCCTTATACATATGGAATATATTGTAGCCTAAAATACCTTATTTTTTCCTTACTTAATCCTTGAGGGTATTGACCTATTTGGATAAAGTGCACTATATCCCAAGTCACGATAAGAATCATGTAAAGCATCGAGTTTTTGTTCTTGATCATTCTAGAGCAATAAAATAACCTCCTCTTCATCTTTTACTTGTTGCATGCTGATTTTTTGAAGCTAGCTGCTCACACAAGCCCTTGCCTCTAACCAATTTTTTCACCTTGATATCAATATCATATTCCATGACATGGGTAATCCAACTAGCTCTTTTTTCATTCAAATACTTGTTGAGGAGGAAATCTTTCACTTTGGTGTGATAAAATAACAAGTGGATTTTTTATTAGATACCAAGTGTCTTAATTTCTTTATGACAACAAGAACGTGCTTATCAATTAATGAATACCTTACCTCATAGTACTCTAAGATTTGTGAAGAATACAACGAGCTACTCATATCCTTCCTTGTTCACTTGTATCAAAATTGTATATATTTTATCGAGCCACCTTTGAAATCATAGAGAATGAAGTCCTTTGGAAGTTGGGATTAATAAGGGTCGGAGCTTGTGATATTTCTTACTTGATGGCCTCAAATTTGTATTTTCCCTCGGGTTTCCAATTAAAATCCATGCTATTTTTTAGTATTATTCTCGGTGGTCTAAAAAGTTGGAAAATGTAGGCACAAACCTTCTGAAAAAATTAATCCTCCCTAAAAATATTGGGAGATCTTTATTGTGGCTTGGTAAAGGAAGTTTCGGCATGATTTCAAATCTCTCGGATCAATAAACAATCATTCTTTAGACACAATGTGTTCTAGGAGCTTACCTTCATGAGCCAAGAATATACATTTTTTAGATTCAAACACTATAAACTCCATGTAGCTCTGAAATAATTTGAGTCGATGGGAGATATTGTCAACGACATTCTTGGAAAATACCGTAATGTCATCAAGGTAAAAAAAAACCATCTTGTTAATCGACCCCTTGAATTGCATATCCATATCCCTTTGAAGTGTTTCTCTTGTATGTGATAACCTAAATGGCATATTATTGTAAGCATAAGGGCCCAATTTTGTGGTGAAGGTTGTTTTGAATTGATCTTCCTCTTTCACTATGATCTGGTTATGGCTCGAGTAGCCATCTATGAGTGAGAACCTCTCTCGATCTAGCTACTACTTGTAAGATATACTCCATGAAGGGAATTGGATAGTGATCCTTGAGAGAAGATATATTAAAGTCTTGGAAATCCACACACAATCTGATTTCCCCATTTCTTTTCCTAACTAACACAAAATTTTGTACCCATGATGAGTGCTTGATTGGAAAAAAATACTTGCCTCAATGAGCTTGTATAATTCCTTCTTAATGAGAGGTTCAATATGATAATTTACCGGCCTTTTATTTTGTCTTATGGGGTTATATTCTAGATCCAACACAATAGTATGTTATGCCAATCTTGGGTCAAAGCCTCTACAATCTTAATAACTTCAAGTAAAGATATCTGAAAATTCTTGACAAATTTAAATGAAATCAGATTTTTCTTGATGATTACTTACTTTTCCAATTTTAAGCACCTTTCCTTCACCCACTGAAATGGACTCTGAATCTTCTACTTTGACCGTAATGTTTTCTTTCACTTTCTGGAACTGATTGTTGGGATTGAATATTGATTCAAGAGTAACTAGACCTTTAGGTAGCTTATTTGTCTTGAGATGGACTACTTGATTCCCATCTCGCCTCTCCAATTTGTCATGGTTTCTCAAAAATAACTCAACCTCTTCTTGAAGGAAATTGATGATTTTTGGTCACTTTAAAACACTTTCCAACAAGTTTTGTTGTTTGGAACAACTTTCCTTACCACTACTTTTATAACAAGATATGCTTTTTCCTTTTTTATACTTTCAACCACATCAAATGATGCCCCAATTACTGCAAGCATGTCCATAGCCTAATTTTTTTCCTTATTATGGAACTTATGTTAAATTACTAAAAATCCTCTATGAGATCCCATATACCAGTCCTATAGCTCTTGAGAATATAATTTTTAGCAAGCAGCATTCTCGTCATCTAATTTGGTTGACAACTATCTCACTAAATCTAAAGGATTGTGATTTCTTGATATTTCTCTTTCTTTCCAATTGTAATCCATTCATTAATTCCTCATACTCATATATGTTATTTAAAAAAATGAATTGAAATCTGAAAGCCAAGTATGATTTAATACCTTTGTAAGACATGAGAATTACTCCTCCTCCTAAACCTTGCACGATCCTTAAACCATCAAATAACATTAGTCAAAATTTGTTCTTATCTCCATCATCTAATTTAGTGACACTAGGAAGAGGTTTGTTTTATTCATGCAGATAATAGATACCTAACTCAACTTCCTCCATTTCTCTATAAGGATCATAGCCATGGTTCTTGCTTGCCCATTCATCTAGCGTATAAGCTGGAATGTTCCCAATTTTAGTATCTACTTCCTGAGTGCTAGGGTAATATTCTTGTTCAAAGGTTGAGAAATTGGAATTGATGGGACTTAGTACATAAGGCTCAATGTGGAATGCAACAATTGGTTCTGACCTAATAGTATCCTTAGCCCCATACCTGGTCTTAAATAGCATGTGAGACTAATCAACTCATAAGTACCCACCAATCTTAGTAGTGAAATCTCGAGACAAGCACAAGGTAAAGAGTGGGGGTAGATAAATCATTGATACATCTTGTGGAACTGTGACATTTGGGCATGCATGTAATGTAAGGTTCAATCCTTTGATCACTCAAACATTTGTTACTACTTTCCCATCAAATTGCATGACGCCTTTAGAAATAGTTTCATATTTTAAACCCAGCTGATCTGTAATTTTATTTGGTATCACTGAGCTACTTGTACTGATTCTATCATGTAGTTATGTACAAGATTGTTCCCAAAGATTAAATATATGTAAAATGGTGGAGGTTTCATATTTCCCTTTGGATGAACTCTCTCTTGTTCTATTGCATTAGTGAGTACCTTGTCTTGATCCTTAAATGCTTGATGTGGTATCGATAAATTTACCATACCTTCCTGTAATAAATTCCTCTATCCTAGGATGGTCAATGACTCCCACATTGAGATACTTACATTTGTTTTCTTCATTTGATCAATGATATTGAATGGATATGGACTATATTTTTTCTTCCCTTTGTTTGTCACAACTTTTTCTTGAACATGAGTTGATACAACAAGTTCTCTAGGATGATTTATTGAATGTGGTACTACATTTTAGTTGTTAACTCCTTGAAGTGTTATATAATGTCGAGAAGCACTTGCATTTGATGAATGTAATTCATATATATATATTTTCTTAGACCTTGTGTTCCCTTCCACACCCTGAGAAGGAGACTTATTTATCCCACAGAAATCCTCTACTTGTCAATTCACCAATGAAGTATCACTTGGAGGTGCTTTTTGAGTGCTTGTTTGTTGTTGATTTCTTCTTGATTTGTTTCATGGAAAGAACAAATACTTTACACCATAAAATCCTGATTCAAAGAACCATTAAAGCATGTTTTTGATTATGGGGTTGAAAAGGGAAACACCATTCATATTCCTATACAAGGTTGTTCTAGATTGGAACCAAGGCTCTAGATGAAGAGGTGGTGTTAGGATTGTAAGGTTGAAATGGTGGAGAAGGAGGAATTTGTCCTTGGTTTTGATTTGTAGCTTGAGATGGAGGTCTAATTAGTTGATATGAGGGCTTATTTAGCTAGGATTGAGGATGATATAGTATAAAATTTTAGGATTTCTACCTCTTGATTGTCACCAACCCATTGCCTAGATTCTACAATTATTTCGTGTCTTCGTGAAGCTCAATTGAGGTGTTAGAAGAGGTATAAGATTCATTAGAATTCTGATTTTTTGTAGCTAGGATAGGACCTAATTCATGTGTTTGACTAGAACAAGGATTCCCAGGACCTGCGGATAAAAAGACATAGGTGGTCAAGTGTAATTTTACCATCTTGAATAAGGAAATTCTCATCTCTAATGGATATGTTATAGTCTCCCAGAAATGTTTTTCCTCTCATATATTGTACCATTATTCAAGTATCATAATTAAGAGATTTTAATAAATAGAGAAATGAACCTTCAATAGTTAGTCTCATAGTAATTATAATCCTATCCCACGACCTCTCGGAACCTAAATTCAAATTCTACCATTTGTTCTCTTGGAGCTCTCTTGATAGTGGTCAATTACTCCAATAGAAATAGATTATACCCCCTCTTTTGAACTGATCATAGAGAGCCATGCATAGCTCACTCAAGTTATGAATTGATGCTACTCCTAAGCTTCGAATCACTGTAGAGATTTTAATTTCAAAGAAGAAGAAATAATTTTTACTTCCATGTCCATATTAGAAATCGCGTATATAGCACGGACATTTGCAATGTTCTGGATATGATCAATTGGGGTTGTGTGATTTTCTCCATTGAAGAATGGAATTTTTTCAAGGCTGCCACTGGAATTGGATTATGTGCATTGAGGGAAAGTGGATTGCATCTTGTGAAATTAGAAAATAGATTTGCTAGTTGTGTAACCATTATGATTGGTCTAAGAACTCTAATAGATTGTAAAAATGTCCTACCAAGTGGAAGTATTGAGAGAATTCTGTTTGGTGGAGATGGAGATAATTGAAAATTTCTTCCTCTTCTTCCTCTACCTGGAGATAGTTACAAATATTCAACTATCCTCTCTTCTCTTTTTTTAGACCGGTTTTAGATCCTTCTCACGGATTTAAAACACTTGGGCTACTAAAAAAGGAAATTATGATATTGAGAGTTGCTAGATGTGATGATATATATCCTCTAAAGGCTATAATTTTACTAGGACACACATCCAATCCCGATAAAAATGGAAATATTGACTTCTGTGTTCCACCAAGCATGCCAAAACTATTATGTTAGAAAGTTATCACCCTAGGATATGCACATTACATGTCCCTACTTTTGACTAACATGGTATTGTCTTAAGGTGTGGGACCGTTGAAGTTGAGAAAACCTCCGAGAGAAGGCCAGTTCATCTACCTATTCCTAGCACTAAAACTATACCTAGAAAGGAAAAAATAGCTACTTAATCACTAACCTAAAATTCCAAGGGAGTAGGGAGAGAAAGAGATGCATAAAATGTAAATCCTAAGCTAAGGGAGGAGATAATACCAAGAAATAGGGAGGGGTAGAAATATTCCAAGTGAGTGAAAAAGAGAGAAAAAGAGGCATGAGAGGACAAACTAGAATGCCATAGTCCAAACAACATTTAAACCTCTAATTTCATGGGGCACAAAAATGTGGGTCCTACACGAAGATCAAAACATACACAATGTATTTGAAATTGCAATAGAAGGAAAGAAACACAATAAAACCCAACTTACGATAAAAAAACTAAAAAACACAAATTTTATTGCTTAGAAAGATGCACAATCCATTACATAGTTCATATAAGAAAATAAACCTTTACAGAATGCAAAAACCTGAGGTCTGCAACTCACAAAAGCTCTGGAACAATTTTGATAGAGTTCCTTTACATTATTGAATATCTACCTCAAAATGAGGTGAATTTTACAATATATAGAGAAAAGATCCTTTGAATTATTTCAACAATTGAAAACCTTCATTAAAAGGGTATGGGAAGCCATAAAAATTGGTACTTTTCTTACATGGGTGGTCATGAGTGCCATACCTCATTAAACTGGTAGTTGAAATTTTTTTTTACAAATTTTATTAATGATTTGTTTATCCTTTATGTTCATGTATTCAACTAGTTGAATGTATTTTTCCCTAGAGATGATAGCATTTTATTCGCTATCGACCTACTACATTATCCCTTTGGTGTCATTCAAGAACAAGTTTCTCTCATCACTGGTTATAACTCATTGTGCTACCGATGGTAACACTCTTTGATGTTGTTGGCTAGTAGCTCCCATTGTATTCCCATCAACCCAACTATTTTTTCCTACCCTACAACATCATGAAAACCTACTACCAACTTGTAACATAAAATTTTTCTACCTACTTGGTAGCATTTTTAGATGTTATTGGTGCCTTACATATACCACCAAGACTACTCAATTGGGCTTCTAACCTATCACCATACTATCGACAAGTAGAACTTGAAATGCTATCGTCTGGTAGCATGCGGAAATGCTACTATCGGTGGCACATAAAATGATACTAGCCAATATCATGTAAAGATGTTACTAGCACCTTTGTGTCATTTCTTACATGCACCCCCGACTACTTTGTTATGCCGACTGTCAAGTCCACTACCACCATTTGGTAACATATATATGCTATTGACCAAGTAGCATCAAATATGCTACCGAATGGTATCGGGAAAAATTATACTTCCGGTATCATCCATTGATGCTACCAACGGGGTTAGAACCCACGTCCTAAAAAAATCACCAAGTTATTTTCATTGCAATTTATCAAGATTTCCAAAAATACCTCACCCATAGAAACAACTCATCCTTGACTTGGTCACACTCAACCGAGATACACAAGTTTCCTCTATTTTCTAAAATACATCCTCCCGCATACCGATACCATCCATATCTAATAAGTTGCGTATTTTGCAGGGGTGTAAAAATGAACAACAATTCTCTTGAAAAATTATCCTCTTCATGATCCATACTTCCTTCCATCCATGGGCTGCCTTCTTATAAGCTATAACACACTCGTATTTCCTTACTTTCAAATAAAGATAATATATCCATCTTTGCATGGGAAGCATACACCTTTTAGTTAAAGATTCATCAAATCATCATCTCAAAAGGAGGAAGAACAAATTATTAAAGCTGAAACATGAGGATAATATTTTTCACCACCTTGAACATCTCTTGAAAAGTCTTGTTCTTTTCAAAGTGGTAGGAGAACTCCATACTAACCATGATGATCAACCTTACGCTCCTTTGGTTAGGATGGTGAAATTAGATCCTTAGAGAGATCATGTTCAATTTGATCACCCTCCTTTTTCCAAGAGGAAAATTGGATTCTTCCCTTTGTTCATCCATGATCGTATTGAGGAGGGAATTTGATTCTTCAAGTATGTAGTAATTTTTACCCTTATCAAAAATAAAGAAACCCCACGCACACTGGCGGCCTATCACCCGGCGGGTGCTTGGGCACTCACCCAAGACATGCACAGTTCCGAGTCTCTCTTTTATGTGATTTTAGGGGGAAACATCATCTATGATCCATTGTTTAAGATATTTGAAAGGAAGTAAAACATACAAGCACCATAGAGCTCATAATGACTTCTAGGTCCTTGTAGTCATTCTAGAAAGAAAGTTCTTTAACAGATTGTATAACTTATACCAAAATAGAAAGAAGTTGTATAGACATCCATACTTAATCATAAACATAATTGAAAGGAACTATGAGAAAGATGTATGCATTAGAATCATCAATGTTCATATTCATGTAAGTTGGTAACCTCATTACATTCATGGAGCCATTACAAAGTATTATAGAGAAGCAAACCACAGTCATGCATTATATCTAGACTCATATGGCTAGGATCTCAAAAGAAATTTATAAACCCCATACCCTTGATACATCCTTCCCTAAACACAATTACCCAAACTAATAGAGTTCTTGTAGTATTTATGTAGAGCTCCGCCTCATCTATCTCTCTATTTACTTACTGCAGCACTTGTATATATAGGATATACGGACTGCTAACTCATCCTCCAATGACCTCATATCGATGCCAAGTGTTTGAATTTGGTCCTCCATATGGACATGCTTCTCCAAGCCCGAGCTTTTCACTTTTTCCATGATGTGCTTTTAGAATATTCTACCATAGGAATGTTGCTTCTTGGGCCACCCCTGTTCTTGGTGGCACCTTATCCACTCTGCATGCACAATCGGGTCATGCTTTTCATGTGTTCTACAAAAACTACCTAAATGGCTAAGTCCAGAACCCTTGGTTCTGTCTGCATGTGCGCCATAGGTTTCCTTAAATCCCTCCTTAAATCCTACCTTACTCGCTTTATCCTTGTGCACTTTTTTTCAACTAGGCCTTGTGCACCTATGCGCCTTTTTATACTTAGCCAATATTTAAGGGGACCAGCATTACCCCACACTATGCTTGTTCTCCGTTTGTGGGAACACTTCTCTAGTGAAAATAAAGAATACAATACACTTACACCATGGTAAAATAATAATGGGATGAAATAATATATAAAGAAAGAATAGGAAGTGATTGAATCACTTGATGAGGCTAGGAAAATCCTTTTGTAAGTTGGCATCAAAGCTGTTTCAGGCATTTACTTCATTTTGCGCTCTCGATAGAGGTTGTCGACTAGGGTGCTCACCTCCACAAATCATATCCCATTTCCTTGTGTGCTTCTAGTGTTAGCAACTTTCTCTAACTCTTTGTTTACATCATCCAACACATCCATTCTCCGCGTAATCTATGGGTATAGTTCCTTTAACCGGTTTTTAATTGAACCGCTTAAGGATTCAATGGCTTCAGATTTTCTTTTGACCTCGGTAAGGATTTTTCCCTTTCCACCCTATTTCATTTATTCTCCTCTTGAAACTCCTTGAGTTCCACTTCATGAGTGGTGAGAAAGATGCCGCCACTTTTCCTCTGTCCATGCAATTGTCATATGTAGCTTCAACGGTCTCGGAAGAAAATTTAATATCAACAAGAACCTTGTTGTATTCAGCTATGAATGCCATGACCTTATATTTATCTTCTTTCTCCAAGCACATGACCACTTCTTCTACAGATTCCAAGGCTAACAACTACCTTTCCATGGTGAGGACTCTTGTTAAATCCTCCAGGAATCCTAAGGTAGATCCATACTTCTATGCGGGGGATGTTAGTGTCCTTCAACTCACACTGCAACTGGGAACTGATCAGTTTCTCTTGACTAAGCTCCTTTGCCCTTACAGCTATCTCTTCCTCTTTCTTCTTTAGGTCCTCCTCTAGATCTTTGATTCTATCATTCCACCCAAAATTCTAGCTTTGATTTCAATAGAAACCTTATTGAGTTCATTGCATAGTTGTTCATCCGAGAGCTACTAAGCGTTCACCACTGGATTGTCTTCTGTTGGCCCGGAAATGTTATTATTGCCCTGTGGCTCACTTCAAATTTTGGCTCATCAAGATGGGACTCAATTTCCCATGAGAGCATCTTCCTCATCCACGGGTATGCAACCTCCTTGTCAAAATATGACATTGCTATGAGCTCTTCTACTAGAATCATTCTTTGGAACCACGTGTGAAACACTTTGTTAGGGTCAATAGTATAACCCATCCTTGGCCTCTCCTCCCCGTGCGTGCCCTTAAGAATACTTACAATTAAAATGGGGCCTCCAGGTGCTTCCGTGTTCCTTTCCAAAGCACTCTCCTCCTTCTCTTTGTCCAACACTAGCTCGGGGTTCCATTCAAACTTCTCATCCTTGAGGTCTCGATGACCTTTGTTTCTTCTCTCTCTGCCACGTTGGTCATCTATTCCATCGTAAGGCTTGGAATCTTCTATGTCTATGCACCATCCTCCTCACTTCTCATATGATAGGTGCATCTTGCTTCCTATCTATCCTAGTGTTGCACAAAGAGGAACCCCTACTCCTCTTCTCCACCTTCTTCATCCAAATCATGTACGTTGAAAACAGGTAGCCCTTGTTCTTTTTGGGTTTGTTTTCCCCACTATCATCTTCTTAACCTATCTCGCTTTTCCAAACTTCCGGTTTATTCGATGTGGTCTCCTCTTCTAGCCTCTACTTCTTCCTAACCAGGTATACGGTGTAGGTGACTCTATTTCTTTTTCTCCTAAGGGCTCCTTGTCGATGGATTTTTGGCTCTAGATTCTTTTCCTTTACTATGGGCCTTTTCTTATGCAACTACATGCTTGTTCTAGCACTTGTCCCAAGGGAACCTATTACTTGTGTATCCACCACACTTGGTATACTTTTCTCTGGATTCTTTTCCACCTATTTTGGCATGAGTCTCTTCTTACCAGTTGGATTCTCGAGGCATAAACACCTCATTTTCTAGATATTTTCCCTTCTCATATTTGGTTCTTATGTGGAGGTATACGCGTGCCACAGATCCTCCTACAATGGGTAGAGTCATGGGATTTTTCATCTAAACTTCATGCAACACATACAACTCCATTTACGTGCACTTACCGAGGTAGACACACCCTTTGTACATTTCCCTATGTTCTGGTGTAGATTACAAGGTCCAATTTTAACTTCTTGGACTCTTTGAACTTGTTTACTTTTTCTTGGAAGTATTGAGCTATAAAGGAAAAGGGGAGCTTGCACCATGGGCTCCATGTCTCATGCATTAGTTTGAACCTACCCATGTAAAAATGTTGGTATACTATAAATTCAACTTCTCCTTTGGTGGCCACCTTGTGTCAGTTGTTCAAGTATTCTCCATTCTACCCCAAACGTGTTCCTTAGGTGTGTATACCATTTCTCTAGGTGCACCTTGTGCATAGTTGTCATGGAGTCACATGCGTATTTTTAAAAAAAAATTATGGGAAAATGGTCCTCAGTCAGGTACTCCCATACAATTTTTTTTGATGCACCAGGTACTCCAATTTCTAAAAACACAATTATTAGCATGTAATTACCAAATAGGATCCTGTCATCTTCCTTCACATAGCTAAAAATCTCATCCATGATAAATACATACAAGTTGTAGATGGTGCCCTCTGATATCTTCCTACAAACATGCAACCATGGCTTATTGACTTGGGTCCATCTCTCCTGGCCATTTAACTTTTTCACCAGATGCGTAGCCATCTTCATTACCGGGTCCTTGATGTTTGTGATATCATAGTACCTTGACCCCTTTTTGTATGCATAGGCAGCAATAGTCTCCTTAATTACCTCTTTATCACCTAGGTCGTCTTCCAAACCATCTCCTTCATAGATGAGGCCTGTGAAATGTGAGATGAGCTGAGGGGTAATGCACATCTTATGCCCTACGAAATGGAAGTAGTCTTCATGTATGCGTGACATCAGCCATTGATATAGGTACTCAGGCTTCCCAAAGTAGGGCAACTCAAAGAGTTGCAATAACCCTACCTTCTCCAACTTTACCTTCACATCATTGTTATAAATGGGAAAACCCTCTGGTGTCCTTTTATTCATTGGGCACACTAACTCTAGTGCCATCTCCTTCTTGATTATGCTCGTATGATGATTGTAGTCATTCACAGACATGTTTCTTAGGTGGGACTCCCACTCCTTCCCTAGCAACACTCCATCTAGGTACTACATTTTTGCATACCACTCTTCATTTTTATGTGTGTCAGTTTCTTGTTGTTTTCCCTTGCCTTTCCCTTGCCCTTCTTGGGTGTGCTAACTGGTTTCTTGGGTGCCATTGTCTAGGTTCACTTCTTACTTCAATCACTTCTTGTAACTCTGTTCTTCCACTCTTTCCCACCTTAGATCTCAAATTTGTGAAGAAAATTCCTTAAACCCATGCCCTAGTTCTTCAAACCCTAGTTGGGATAATCCCTTCACAAGATGGTGCCTTCTCACAACTCTCTTACACCCATGAGATCCCTTTTTTTCGGTTCGCAGATCCAAACTAGTCACTTACGCTCAATCTCTTCAAAATTTTCTTCACACGGATCAATTTTTGGAAGCCCTAGTTTGTGAAAATGTAAAAATCACTTCTTTCTCCTTATACACAAAGTGAATAATGAAATGCCTCTACCCTTTATTTATAAATTTTCCCTTTTTAAGCATTAAATGCTACTTCACCTACCACCATACTTTTCACATTTAATGTGGATTTTTCAAACAAAGTCCAACTTTAGCGCTTTAAATCATGCACCCGACCCAGTGTAGAAAATATTCCAACCTTCTGGAGTGTAACCAATCTATCTAGATAGGAGACTCTTACGCATGCGTCACTGGTGCCGAAGACACTTCTTGTCCTGATTTTTGCTCTCACCTACCTTGTGTTCCTTATGTACTTTTTCCTCCTTTGTACGTGGGATATGAAAGTAGCCTTATCTTGACACCAACCATCATTTTACATCTTTTATTTCCATGCACCTCTTTCAACAGGGCCATTCAACTAGGCTTTTCAATACAAACTTCCTTGGCACTTTACCCATGCTCTCCTTCACATTACTCCACCCCACACTAAAATGTTGTGCGGTCCTCTCTGCGGACTCAAAAATCCTCAAAGAGTAATAAGGTTCACTGGTGCCCAAGGCAATAAAAAAGCAACAACACAAAAAGGAAACACAAGAAAAGAAATGCATAAAGGAAATTCTAAACTAACTAGAAAAACTACCTTATTTACAAACACCAAGAAAACTTATTTATAGTAGGGCTTGACTAATCCCATTGAAGTGTCTAGAAATTTCATTCAATCCGCTTGTAGAATGGCTAGCATGCACCTGAATCAAGGATGTACGAGACTTTATAGGGACCTAACCAATGGACCTTCAACTTCCCAGGATGGCACAGAAACTTAGAATCATACAACAAGACCATCTAACCAACCTCAAAATTCTTGTTTCGATGTGGCAATTGTGCCATGCCTTTTTATTTTCTTTTCTCGTTGTTTGGATCCACCTGGTGAGTGATTGTCTTTCATGCAGCTTCATTATTTCATCAATTCTCTCTTCGGTGCTTTCTCATCAGCCAACCATCTTACGCGTGCTATTCACGAGAGAAGGTAACATGATTTCAATGGGCAAGAAAAGATTTCGCACCAAACACCAATTGAAATGGTGTGGCTTTGTTCATCCTTTTATAAGTTGTCCTCTAAGCCCATAATATGGATGATGCCTTGTCAACGCAATATTGTCTTCCGACATCACAAATCTTAGTCGGGTATGACTCAAGTATTTTGTTAAATTCTTCTATGGTTCCATTTTCTTATGGGTGATAGGGGTAGTCTTGTGATGAGCTGCCATAAACTCTGCTAATAGGATCCTCATGGTCTCTTTCAAGAAATGTGTACCCATATCGTTGGTTAAACTTAAAGAACATCCATACCTTGTGATAATGTTCTCCCACAAAAATCTTACCACTTTGTGGCTGTTGTGCGATCTTTAGTTGGACCAGCCTTTGCCCACCTTGTCAAATAGTCGGCAAGTGATTACATAATGTGATTCGGTCCCACGTGTTCTTGGTGCAATAGGTCCTATCAAGTCTATTGCCCATTTCTCAAAAGGTTCAGGCTAGCTAGGATAAGGTGTAAAGGAATTTCATCTCTCTTTCTGGCTTGCCAATGCACCGATAATGGTCACATGCTTTATAATAGTATTTGCGTAATCCTTATCTAGAGTTTCACACCACAATCCTGTAATTAAAGTCTTACCTGTGGTGTTGCAACCTACATAATGTCCACCCGCACTTCCTCCATGTGCTTCCTCTATGTTGGCAAGGCACTCATGCTCTAGTAAACATATGCACAAAACTTCATCACGCCCTAACTTGTATATGTCCCCATTGATCAACATGTAGGGAGTGGCACATATGGCTAGTTACTTTCTTTCTAATGCCTTCATCCCTTTCAGCGCCACACCTTCCTTTAGGAATACTACAATCTCCTCCAAATCTGAGGGTACACACCGCAACCTAAATAGTTACACACATCGACATAGTCTCTTCAATACTACTGTGCATCCTCCCTTGAATCAATGATTGATAGATGATCGGAGTTCACATTTACTCTTTCCAGGGCTTCATAAATACCGTAAACTCAAACTCTTGAAATAATAGTACCCACTGACATATGTGCCCTTGTAGAACGGGCTTGTTCACCAATTACTTAAACACCATGTGGTTGGTGTAAAATACAAAGGGTGTTAATAGTATATCTTGTCTAATCTTGAAAAGCACATAGATCATTGATAATGCTTTGCACTCGGTTGTGGTGTAATTCTACTCAACTAGTGTAAACTTCTTGCTTTCTGAAAACATAGAGGATGTGTTTCGCATAGAATTTTGTTCCAGAATAGATTTATTTCTATCTTTTCATTCTCTTGAGAAACAGATAAGGGTTAGGGCTAGGAGGAATACATGTTGAGTGTTTGGAAGGTGTGTGCGTACCGTAGAGAGATCAAACCGATTGTGAAGAGATCCTTTTTTCGGGAAGGACTACTCAGTAAATAAGAATGCAAGACCACTAGATTTTTGTTAAACAATAAGTGAGAGGCGCCTTGGGCCCGGGAAATATTAGACTTCCTTTCGATGGTGGTGAGTTCCCTTTTAATACAAGTTAATGCAAATGATAATAAAGAAGCTATTGCAAAATCACGATTTAGCTACCTCGTTATTAAAAGAAATAGAGACTAAACTACCAATAATAAAATGTCATGTTGTTTGTTTGGTCCTTTGGTTATTCATAACGTTCAAATCAAGTTATAGGGATAGACAAGGATGGATATGAGATTGTTTGGAGGTAAATAGGTGAAAGGTTCATGTTTGGTATAAGTCACGGTGACCGATATCTTGAGTCAGCTGGACCGAGCCACTGCGGTTATAAAACCGAGTACCCGGTAGGGGATAGCCCGATATCGGTAGGGGCGGTGATTTAGGGGTTTTTAAATGGAGGTTGGTTGCGTAAGGTGGTTACGGGGTTTAGAAAGTTGGTAGATGGTTGAGGGAGTAGTAGAGGTGATAGAGAAGACTCGAGAGAGTGAGAAAGATGTCTTTGGGCCCAATATAGAGATGGATGAATGAAGGTCGGGTGTAGGGTCTTTCGTAGGGTGGTAGATCTAGGAGTGAGCTTATAATCGGTATGAATCAAAAGTTCACAAAGTAGTGTCTAGAAGCATACAAGGTAATAAAATAGACTACTTACTAGTTTATGATGCGGATGTAGGTCGAGGAATGCGGTGGCGAAGGAAAGGATCTGTTGGGATGATTCAAAAATTGGAAGTGAGTGATGAAGCTATCTCCATGACTCTCCCAATGTTTGGATGAGTGTGAGCATGATCTAGCCTGCTCGATTCTGAGTCTTGGGCTCAATACTCTTCTCTACAACCTCTTCTCTCTCTCACTTGTCCCTCTTGCAAATGAATTCAGATTCCTTTATTTTGGTTAGGGGAGGTCATTTATAGGGAACCGATGGTGGTTACCTAACCAACGCCGGTCGCGTAGGGACCGATGTCGGTTAGGTCAAAGTTGGCTATTTTTAGTAAAATAGCCAAATTTCCCTCCTTTCTCTCGAGGGGTGGAGTTATGGGCTTGGTCAAGTCATTATTAGGTTCGTTTAGAGTCATGGGTGTGGGTCCTGGACCAAGTTATAGGTTTTAATTAGGTTAGTTTAGGGTTAGGGCTAGGTCATGGTGAGGTGGCGAGGTGAGGTGGCAAGGTTGGAGATGTGGATTTATTAATTATAAGGTAATTAATAAATAATTGTGTAAGGTTTAGGTGGTGAGGTAGGGTTAGGTTGCGAGACGAGATGCGGGGCACGGGGCATCATAAGACTTAAAAATTTCTACATCTTCCCCTTGTTGTCATGTAGCTTGTCTTATAAAGATGCACTGACAATAATAAGAAGTGGTTTCCCAATTAAGGGTATAGGTAATCCCCTCAAATCTATCACAGATTGAGGCAATGTGAAATTAGGGATTAGGTTGATAAAGGGTGAATGATGATGAGATGATGGTAATATGGTGGGGTAAGTTCAAGGAAGCAGACGCATGTTGAAATGTAGTATTGTGACCAAGGTACACGATTTAAAGAGAAAATAAATAATTCATAGGCAAAGGTCAATAGTTTATCCAAACAAGGTTGATATAATCCGGTATCCAAGGCATAGGAAGTAGCTCGGACGATATAATGGGTAGGTACAGAATGTTTAGGCATGTTCGGCAAAGTACAAATGGTTGGTTTGGTTGAGATAAACGTCACGGTCTCGGTCTAGGCAAAGTTAGTCGGCTAATCAATTTAAGTATCCTAGTCATGCTAAAAATGAACAGTGAGCTCGATTGAACAAAAACTACATGATGAGTACATAGAATCATAATTTGTGGTCCTCGATCGAGGTACTTAATTGGTGCAGTCTTGGGTCAGGCCAATTGGTTGGGTGCGGCCGTGGGTCAGGCCGATTGGTTGGTTGTGGCCTTGGGTTGGGCCGATTGGTTGGTTGTGGCTTTGGGTCGGGCCGATTGGTTGGTTGCGGCCTTGGGTCGGGCCGATTGGTTGGTTGCAGCCTTGGGTCGGGCCAATTGGTTGGTTGCGGCCTTAGGTTGGGCTGATTGATTGGTTGCGGCCTTGGGTCGGGCCGATTGATTGGTTGTGGCCTTGGGTCGGGCCGATTGGTGAGTTACGGCCTTAGGTCGGGCCGATGAATTCAAAATAAGGCTATTTAGCAAAGCCGGGGGTAGGCAATGTGGTGAAAAATGGAGATTGGTGGATAAGGGCAGGAGTTAGGTTAAAATAAGTAGGTAACCGATATCGGTTAGGGGTGACCGATATCGGTTAGAAGACCGATATCGGTCTTCTAGGGCATGACCTAACCGATATCAGTTAGAGGTCAAAACCTATAAAAGAAAAAAAAGTGGCATGTCATTTTCACATTGTGAATTTGAGTGCCAAAACATCTCTTGTTGAGTTTTGAATTGATTGTGTCAAGTGTTTGGGCTGAGTTGGCACTAGTTGAGTGGGTGAGTGAGTTATTGGTAGGCCCCAGAGATCGGGAGGTAGAGCTTGATTGGTTGAGAACCCTGCTAAGGAGATTTGGAGCTATGGCACAGGCTGGAGGAGCTGGACCACCACCACCTATCCCACCACGATGATGTGTAGTCATACCGGTAGGCTCGGAACCCCTATTTCTATCAATTTTATGAATTTAGCTGGGATTTGGGTATTGGGGTAGGAATCCAAAATTTGATAAAATAATGAATAAATGAAGGTAAACAGTAAAATGGATTGGGTAGATATGTTAGGTAGGCAAAAATGTTAGGGTGGGTAAGGTTTTAGGCAATTGTGCTAGGTAAATTGGGAGAAATAGGGAAAAAAGGGGGTTTGGGGCCATTTTCGGTTCGGCCCCTAAACCCCACAGTGACCGATGTCGGTCACTAGTCGACCGGCATCGGTCACAGTTTTCAGGTGTAGATTAGCAGGTGCAGAGACCGGCATCGGTCATGTGTCGACCGACGTCGGTTCATAAAATTTGGACATAGGGTGCGGGTGGGGGACCGATGGTGGTCGAGGGTGACCGATAGCGGTCACCATGGGTAGGAGGTAGGGTTGTAAAATTGCTTTGTTGGGTGTTGTTTTAGGTGGGTAGGATAGATTATAGGGTTGAGGGGGGAGAAGGTAGATTTGTTGGGTGAGGTGGGTGAATTGCTAGCGGGGATTAGGTGGGATAAGTTAATTGGGGTAGGATAGGTTATTGGGGTGGGGGGTAATTGGGTGGTTGGGGTCGGTTTGGGTAGGATAGGTTATGGGTTGTGTATGGATTGGGATGGGTTAAATTGGTTGGGGTATGGTTAAAGGGCTTAGAGTAGATCGGGTGTGTATTGTTGGGGCGGTTGGTAGGGTGTGGGATAGGTGAAGGGGATAGTTTATATTTTTTTGGGGTGGGGTTATTGATTCTGAGGGAGATTAGGTGAGATAGGTTTGATTGGAGTGGGTGGGATATTTAAAGATGGATTGTAGGAGTGAGAGGGATTTTGAGATGTATAGGGTAAGATAGGTGGGTGTAGATGTGTTTACAGAGTTGGGTTGTGATTGGGTGGGTGAGTAAGTATAGAGGGTTAGGTTATTTGTTTTGTTAAGGGTAGGCTTGATGGAGTGGTTTGTTTGTGCAGGCACGCCAGTAGTTGACCATGCGAGATCAGATGCTGCCCCTATGGAGCAGATGATGCCACATGTGACCGTAGAGAGCGGTGGGAATTTATACAAGAGGTTGGACTTGGCAGAGTCTAGAGGTATAGGGCTATGGATAGGGACCACATCCTGATGGTTTCCCTCATCGAGAGATGGGATCCTGAAACCAATGCCTTCCATCTGCCTAATAGAGAGATGACAGTCACCGTAGAGGATGTGTATCGCATCGTGCGACTGCCAATCATAAGTGAGGAGGTGTTCCAGGTGGATACCAAGATAATGATGGATAGCATCCTGTAGGTATTCGTGGATGCAGCCCCATTGGTTACGTATCATAGTGCGAGCATCTGCTACGGCGAGATGTATCGCGCTCATCGACAGGGAGACACGACTTGCCGTGCTGATGATGGTCGGTATCACCTACTTTTCCCTCCATAACTAAGAGGGAGGCCGCTTCCCATGGGCTCTGATGGGAGGTTTACAGGATATGGTAGATGAGCACACCTACTACGCATGGGCACTAATGTATCTGGTGTAGCTATAATGAGAGCTCTAGGGCTATCGCCGTATGAGGCGATTTGGTATATGTTTGACATTCTTGTTACACTGTTGGGCATATGAGCACATCATGTGTATACAACTAGTAGGGTTGCCCCAACAGCCAGGGCCACAGGAAGTCTACAGATATGGGTTTCAGAGGTGGTTGGGGGTCGTGGGCTAGCCACAAGTAGTGGTCACATGGTGGGATGTTTCCTTTTACAAGCATATGTTAGAGGGCCTGATGGAATTATATATTATATGGATTCCATACAGAGGCCATCAGCCCCATGGAGGAGCCCGAGAACAGCTGCTATGGATCCAGTACATCTTATGGATATCTAGATAGAGACCCAGGGAGTATGAGTAGATTCCCTTAGAGAGGGAACGACGACAGCTAAGACTACGATAGGATGTGCCACCTCCCCTCCCATAGTATTGGAGGGAGGATGTAGAGGCACCACTACCTCTACCATAGCCATTTGACCCAATCTGGGTAGCAGAGAGACCGATAGATGACACAGTGGACGATGCCGGGGTTACAGGCTCATTTTTGGTTTGGTGGGTAGGGTAGAGGGTGGCGTGAGAGCACAGCCAAGCACAACTAGATTTAGCGGCTGTTACAATGGAGAGGGACCATCTCTGGGTCAGTGCAAGATTACTACGGGGCTAGCTTGCTGCCGCTGAGCACAGATTGGGGTGTTACGAGCAATTAGCGGTGCACGAGGCACGAGGCATGAGCATAGGCACATGTGTGTAACCTCAGGTCCCTGTTTAGGCTCGATGGTAGCTCCACCACCACCATAGGTACCGGCTCAGGTTCAGGGCACACAGGCAGGGTAGGGCCCACTTCTATTAGGAGCCGGGGGACCAACCCCACTAGCCATGGTTGCACGGGCCCGTTACATGGAGGCTAGAGTGGAGGCCCATTACTATCAGGACCTACTAGATGGTACCGGTGTAGATTATCAGCCATATGTGGCTCATAGAGCCGAGACTTCCCAAAGTCATAGGTCATAGGTGGCCACAGCCACGGCCAATGGGTTGGTTACAGGTAGGAGGTGAGACCCGGCATAGGGGCTAGCTGAGGGATGGGCCAAGGGAGGGGGAGAGAGCTGAGTCGCCCTAGGAGCGGAGACATTTTTGGTCGAGTTGGATAGATGATTTTTGATAGAGACACTGGTCTGTGAACCGAGTGTGCATATAGGGGCCTGTGTGCCCACATAGGATTTATGTATTCATTTTTGTTGTATATACCGGCTTGCGAGCCGAGTACATTTTGTATAGTTGATACTGGCCTGCGAGTCGAGTATATTTTTGACATGAGAGACCACCTGTGAGCCGAGTCGAGATTTTGATAGAGACAATGGCCTACATGCGACTTTTTATTTTGGATTACAGAGGCCCCATGCAGGGCAATTTGTATATTTTGACATTGATTTGACGATATATAGATGATGAGTTTGATCCACATGGTGTGTATAATTTTTGATTTGATGCATATATTATAATGTTTCATGTGTTTTGTCGATGGTATTGGAATTTGATGTATATAGATGATGTTGATGATGTTTTGATGATATGCATATGTTTTGAAATGTTGATGTTATTATGATGATGGATGTTGATAGTGATGTTGTTATGTAGGGAAAAGAGGGTGTGTGCCAAAAATTTGTAAAAACAAAGAAAAGGCCTATGTATAAGCAAAAGGGAGACAGGTGACCGATATCGGTTAGCTAACCGATGTCGGTCACTATGTGACCAATATCGGTTATGCTAAAATGAGATTTTCTAAAAATAGAAAAGCTTGGGAGGCAACTTAAATTCTTATTTTTAGAGTCATGCAACATGTTAAATATGAGGATAAGAGGCTGTTAACGTCCATACAGGTTAGTTGCATGGGAGAATTGAGTGATAAGGAGGAAAGAGATAGGTAAAGTGATCATGGGATTGGATTAAGAAGGCGTAAAGGCAAGTTATAGTGAAGAGGGTGGTGAACATGGCTGAACAAGGAGAAGTATCTAGTGGGCAGAGAGGAGAAGGAAGACTGGTTCAACCTGAAGCTGCTGAATCCCAAGAGGTATAAGTTTTGGTTGGAATTAGATTTTGCATGCTTATGAATAGGATGTGGTAAGGTAAGTGGGTAGAGATGAAAAGAAAGGTGATAGGAAAGGGTTTGGGATGGGGTGAGTGTTATGGGGTAGGTAATCAGGTGTTTCAGATATGTTTTTAGGTATAGAGAGGGGAAAACAAGTGAATAAGTTATCATAGGTGGTGTTTTTGAGTAGGGTGGATAGAATTGACAGTGACCGATATCGGTTTATGCCTAACCGGTATTAGTTAGGTAACCGATATCGGTTACTGTGTAAAGTTGTAGATTTTGATAAAAAACACTTGGGGATTTATTTGTTGTTTGTTGGTTTGATGTGTGCAGGCAGAGGTAGGGTTGAGGATGAATGATAGGGTGCCAGCTTTGTTGTCACGGGTCCGAGCGGATGTAACACCAGCTGAGTGGGCATTAATAAACCGTGTGGGGTTAAGCGGAATCCGCTATTATTCACGAATCGCACGTAATCATGCTATGTTGCAGGCGCTGATTGAGAGATGGAATCCAGAAAAGAATACCTTCCATCTGCCAATAGGGGAGATGACAGTGACGTTAGAAGATGTGTTTTGAATTTTGAGACTTCTAATTACAGGAAGACCAGTGTATCAGGCAGGGCCCAATGTGGCACGGGCAGTGATAACGGCAGTATTTGGTCTAGCCGCACGAGATTTGACACAACGAGGCTTGACATTTACTTTTGGTATAATGTTTGTGGCACACCCTGAGGAAACAAGGTTGGCCAATGTGGTATTAATGATAGTGGTGGGGTATTATGCATTACCTAGAGCGGATGGGGGAAGATTTCCAAAATCATTGATGTGTATTATTCGTGAGATGATAGAAGGTAGCGTTACTTTTGCATGGGCACCCGCATATCTGGCGGAGCTATACAGGGGTTTATGGGCATGTAGGTGAAATCACAGGACTACACTGGATTATGCATACTTATTACATTGTTGGGCTTATGAGCACATTGTGTGTGTGTGACCAATAGGCTGACCAATCTAGGCAGGAGAGACAGGATTGCAGAGGTTGGGATTCAGGCGATGGGTCCAGATAGAGCAAGAGGCAAGAGCCGAGACCGTGACAGATGATACCGAGTATTATAGGTAGATATTGGAGATGGTGATGATTGTGGATATCTGTTGGAGGCCTTACGGGAACTACATGGTGATGGCGAACATAGCCGAGGATTTGAGGGGTGTAGAGCGATTGAGGTGGATCGCAGGACACAAGCTGTGAGTACGAGAGGATTCCTCTAGATCGCGTGGCAAGTGATAATTTGGATTTGTTTAGGATATACCCGTAGATCATAGACCATATAGGAGGATTGATGCCAAGGCACCATTCTCACCTCCACAACTGATACTTCCAGAAGGACCAGAAGAGATAGTAGCCGATCATAGGGTAATGGATGCAGGAGTGATAGTCTTATAGATTATGGTGGGTAGCAGAGCTGCGAGGTACACATGAGAGGGATGATCATCCTGACATAGCTGTGATTACAGTGGAGAGAGACCGCCTGTAGGGTTTAGTTCACCAGCTTCAAACACAGGTGAATGAGACCACGGGATTGTTAGAGGCTTCGCAGTCACGAGTGGAGAGACTAGAGGCAAGACTCCTCCATGCGAGAGGGCATATTCATATGTTACAGGAGAGATTGGTGGATCAGTGGGAGGAACCAATAGCAGTGGTACCTTTGAGGATGGAGAGGCCAGGTGAGCAAAGGTCGACAATCACTATCGCTACCTGGTTTAGGATGAGGCATGGGGCCTAAGTGAGTTTCATACATAGGGGTAGAAGAATAAATAAGGACTCTGACCTACACATCGATAATAGAGAAGATGTATTTGTTTAACATCTAAATAAAACTGAATATGTATGTTGATTTGAGTTATGATAATAATAAGACTATTTGTGTTTTGAATGTTTGGATTGATAAAGGACAAAGGTGAGTGTTATAAATACGTGAAAATATTTATATTTTTAAGGAAACACAACACATGATAGGTTATGGTAGGGGATGGTCGAGCTAACCTTGGGAGACCCCATGTCTCCTAAGTGCTGCCTACATAGCCCATTGCACAAAGCAAGGAGGGGCCTCAGACCGATGTAGTTCTCCCTTAGGACCAAGGAGAGGTGAATTCAGGCAATTTGGTTATGGTTAGGCAATTTGTTGGTTGGTAAAATTTTGATGTTGGTAGGGTAATGTTGTTGGTGTTGGTAAGGTATTGGCGGTGTTGGTGTGGGTATAGGTGAAGTGAGGGTTAGCTTACCCAAGCATAGGAAACCGTGTCCTGATTAAGGTCAACACATAATCCTAGATTCGGGTAAAAGAGGCAAAAGTGTCCCATAGTTGGAAAGAGCTAAACAAACCACGTATTATCGTAGGATGAGCTTGAATCCCTAGGTACCTTGCATATGCAAGAAGTCGATAGGTGAAAAGAGTTGTATAATCAAAATATATCAGATATACGTCACGTCCCTTGAGTTTTCTTGTTTTGAAGAAAGGGGAGGTGAGGTGGATGGTATAGCTGAGGCGCAGAGAACTTGTTATAAGGTGATTATTCTAATGAAAGAGAACCAAACAGATAAGTCCATGACTCAAAATTGCTTTTGAATACTTCTTTTATTTTTCTGGATATAGACTGATTGATGCGGGAAGTCTATATGGGATATGCATTTTGTTGTTCTTGAGGTCTTCACGAAGCTGATCAATGCAAGAAGCTTCTGATAGAGGCTGACTTTGTATAGCTATCCTTCAAGGGAGTAGTCTACTTATAGTAGCAGATGTGGCTTTACACATAGCTGTCCTTTGAGGGAGCAGTCTAGTTTATAGCTTAGAGGTCTAGATGTCCATTTGGCATGAAGCATCTAGTTTTGCAGGAAGTTTGACTCAAGAATATCCCAAAATTGTATAATTGAGAAATTTTTATTTTGATACTTTTCAGTCATGGACCGGACTAAAAGGGAAGGCATCGTAAGAGGAGGTGATGGTCACTTGGTTATTGATACGTTCAGATCAAGTTACAGGGATAGACAAGGTTGGATATGAGATTGTTTGGAGGTAAATAGGTGAAAGGTTGGTTTTGGTATAAGTCACAGTGACCGATGTCGAGTCACTAGATAACTAACCGTGGTTATAAAACCGGTACCGGTAGGGGATAACCGATATTGGTAGGGGCAGTGATTTAGGGGCTTTTAAATGGAGGTTGGTTGTAAGGTGGTTACGGGGTTTAGAAGGTTGGTAGATGGTTGAGGGGAGTAGTAGGGTGATAGAGAAGACTCAGAGAGTGAGAAAGTTGTCTTTGGGGCAATATAGAGATGGATGAATGAAGGTTAGGTGCAGGGTGCTTCCGGGTGGTAGATCCAGGAGTGAGCTTATAATCACTATGAATCAAAAGTTCACAAAGTAGTGTCTAGAAGCATACAAGGTAATAAAAGAGACTACTTACTAGTTTCTGATGCGGATGCAGGTCCAAGGAATGTAGTGGTGAAGGCAAGGCTTAGTTGGGATGATCCGGAAATTAGAAGTGAGCTGATGAAGCTATCCTCCGACTCTCCCAATGTTTGGATGAGTGTGACCATGATCTAGTTGCTCAGTTACAGTCTTGGGCTCAATACTCCTCTCTGCAACCTCTTCTCTCTCTCACTTGTCCCTCTTGCAAATGAATTCAGATCCCTTTGTTTTGGTTGGGGGAGGTCATTTACAGGGAACCGATGGCGGTTACCTAACCGACGCCGGTCACGTAGGGACCGATGTCGGTTAGGTCAAAGTTGGCTATTTTTAGTAAAATAGCCAACTTTCCCTCCTTTTCTCCCGAGGGGTCAGTTGTGGGCTTGGTCAAGTCATTATTAGGTTCGTTTTGGTGTGGGTGAGGGGTGATGAGTCATGGGTGTGGGTCTAGACCAAGTTATAGGTCTTAATTAGGTTAGTTTAGGGTTAGGGCTAGGTCATGGTGAGGTGGTGAGGTGAGGTGGCAGGGTTGGAGATGTGGATTTATTAATTATAAGGTAATTAATAAATAATTAAGTGTGTAAGGTTTAGGTGGTGAGGTAGGGTTAGGTTGCGAGACGAGATGCGGGGCACAGGGTGTCGTAAGACCCAAATTTGGTGTTTACAGGATTATCAAGAATTCCTTCTCCTAGTTGTGTAAGCACTGCTCCAATGGTAGTTCTGAGGAATCTACATGAACATAGAAGGGCTTGTCCCAAGAGGCATAACGTAATATAGGCGCAGTGACAAGACTATCCTTAATGTGTCAAACACCTTCTATTGTGCCTCTCCCCAATGGAAGGAACTTTTATGTCTAAGGAATTATTCTAGAGTGCGGCGATCTTGGCATACCCCTTGATGAATTTCTTGTAATAACCTGTATGCCCAAGAAATCCACACACTATGCTTTGGCTAGTAGGCTTCCCCCAATCCCACAATAACTACAACCTTGGTAGGATCTACTAGCAAGCCCTCCTTACATATGATATGCCCTAATAACATCCCAAAGGGGGTAGCAAAGACACTTTTTAATGTTGAGGGATATCCTTAACTTCCGACACCTCTCAAACATCAGCCTCAAATTATCACAATGGTCTTTCACTAGTCCATACACTATCCAATCATCTAGATAAACCTGAAGAAATTTGTGGATGAAGTCCTAGAAACGCCTGAACCACTATGCACAAAAAAATAGTAGGCACATTCTTAAACCCAAGGGCATGACCATGTATGCAAAACTTCCCCATTCAGTGGTGAAAGTTGTCTTCTCCTAGTCTTCCTTTGTAATCTAGACTTGGTGGTACCCCAAAAATCCATCCGTAAAGGAATAGATTTCATGCCCAAGTGAATCCCTCTAAAATTTCTTCCATGAAGGGGGTTGGAAAAGGATCGATGACACAAAATAAATTCAGCTCCCTATAATATACACAGATCCTAATCCGGCCATCCTTCTTGATGCTGATTATCATCTGACTTATCTATTATGATTCTTCCACAACTTTAATGATCCTAGAAGATATCATTTTTCTATCTCTTCATTTACCTTTACATGTAAATTGGAATTCATCTAGTAGGGTCTCTTCACGACTAGGCATGCACTTGTCCTTCAGACTTTATCCTCATCTCCCCAAGGAATGGTGGATGCCTCGAGCTCATGGGTACCTATGCGGGAATAAATCCTCAAATTTGCACAAAAGATCAATGATCTTAGAAACCTCCTTTTATGACTAGTAATCTCCAATAATATCTTCCTTAGGTTCTTCTTCTAAGCCGATGTTAACCTTCTTTGTCTTTAAAGGTTCATGGTAGGCACGCACGCGAGCATCAACATTGTCCACTACCTCGTACATCCCTACATAATGGTTAACATCCAAGCTCTTTAATTCCTCCCCATTAATAACATGTACTAATTTCCCTTTCTCCTTTTCCAAGCACATGCACTCAAGATGTATCTCTTTACTTCTTTTCCTCTTCTTCAAAGTGCGTCCCCAAACCTAGTCCACTTACCAATTCCAATAGCCTATCTTCTACCATGGCACTATCCCCCATGGTAAGGCACTTAATAACCTACAATTAATTATCAACTGATGGCTTGGTACTTCGATATTCAAATGTTTGAATGAGGTCATCTGCTAGTTCTTTCCAATTCCCTTTTGGTGGGTGGCGTGTCTCAGAATGTATGTACCATGTGTGCGCATAACCTTGCAATGTAGAATATAGCTTGTGCACCCAAAGGGACGGTGGTAAAGCTTCCGCGCCTTCTCTCTAGACCTTCTCACAAGCTTGGATGTGGAAAGAGGTGGGTTCCTTACCATTATAGTCCTTGATGGTGGTGGGCACATTACTTCTAGAAAACCTGACAGAGAGAGCAATTCTCACCTGGTGCCATTCCAAAAGGCTCTCCTGATGTGTAGCCAACACCATGCCATTATCTTTGAGCAGGACATAACTTAACATCCCCCTCCATTCCTTCTCATCCTTCCACTGAGCTTCCATCTCCTATAAAAATATCTCAAGGAAGGCCCCTCTTGAATACTTAGGCAGCTCTTTTCCTCCTAGGTGTTGGACTATATGTGCCTTTGTTACTTTTGTTACCAATCCTCTCATTTGTCATCTGATCAATTCATAAGTCCCATGCACCTAATTATCACATATTAGACTAGTGGTGTCACTTACTGACTGAGAATCCTCAAACTGGATAACTCCGTCGGTAGGATGGATTATCTCTGGATCCTTGATTGAGCACACATATATCTTATCCAGGACCTCTTCCCCCAAAGGTTCAGTATAGGGTGTCAACTTCCCATCAGCCAAGGGTATAATAACCCATTCCTCCTTATTTTCAAAGCTAATGTACCCCTTGTTGAACCGAAGGTCAGCATTGTTCTTGTAACACCATGGGCGCCCAAGAAGTGTTGGGAAATTTTTTGCCTCGGTGAGTGCCAAGACTTGAAGTCCCTAGTAAACTTAGCTCCCTGGATAGTGATAGTTGCATCCTTTAAGACACCAATGGGCATTTCCTTCATTTTATTTTCCATATACAACACATTTGAAGATGGCTATAATGCAGGTCTCCCCATCTGATGCCAAGCATCCAATGTGAGAACATTGACCTCTACACCTATGTCAATGAGGATATTACTAAGGAGCCATCCATCTACGACTGCATCAATGTGATCTCTTTGTCATAGTCAAGGCTATGAGGGGGAAGGTTTACATGTAGGATCTATCTCTCATACTCTTCTCCAACGTATGGTACCTTCTCCCTCAACCATGCTCCTAGCAAGGGAATAACATTCTCTTGCCTTAGCATTTTACATACTTCCTTGACCTCATCCAGGTCATCCTTTGGCACCTCGACCTTCCTCCTTTGCTCCTCCCTCCTAGACTTTTGCTCCTTTAGACAATGTATTTTCCTTGTAAACTCGAATTACATCCATGGTATCTTGATATACTTCCTTTTAATATGTAGGGTTTGGATACTTCCCATGAAATAATTCCTCTCTTGAAACCAGGTACTCTGCCTTGGTATTTATTTTGCGTGTGTGGCCTCTTCTCTCGTTGTTACTAAAACAGTTCAAAGCTCCGCATCAAGTTTCACCCGTGGCATCCATTGTGTGTCTGTCTTCTTAATTCTTATGATTGTAGTGCCCTTGTATTTCCATTACTCTTTTTGGTTCATGTGCTCAAACAACTCGGGCATTCCTCATACTTGTGCTTCTTTCCACACCATGAGCACTACAACAGGTCTGGGAACTCTCATTTATAATGTTTTTAGACCCACAATTAAAATAGGTTCCACATGGGAACTCACTCCTTCCTCCTCTGCAGTTACCACGACAATGGAATCCTCACGAAATCCCCTTCCGCGCATGCCACCATCTGTGTGCTCCTCATAGCAGTGATCATCTCCTTTAGAACTACTGGAAATGCTGGTTTGGCATACCCCATGATCAATGGATTCATGGATCTGATCGATGAGCCTATAGTCCTTAGTATCATGGGTTGTAGAGGTATAGATCTTATAGTAGCAAGACACATTCTTTTGAATTGCGCATTATAACAAGGGGCATCTACTTGCATCATGGTCCCCATGAAAAATTTCATAGTCTACTGTCATGACACGTACTTCCCTCTAGGGAAAACTACACTTGACATGCCCCTCTACATCACAATATGTACACCATAAACCATTATGAGTCTCGTGGGATGAGTTCATGGATAACTTCTTGACTACTTAGCCATAGCATAAATTTGAGCCTCTAGGAATGGGCTAACTCTAGTATCAACACTACCAACATCCTTGACACGTAGAGTAGCTTCTAACACCTAACACATGTCTGTGAAATATTTATGAGATAAGACCCTTATAAAAGGTGTGATCAATCCTCCAACAAACCACTGAGCATGTTGTGAAGGGTGAATATCATATGATAACTTAGACAAGAGATTTTTAAAGTGTGCATCATACTCCCACACATTCTCGGCCATTCCTTGTTGAATCTCTTTGAGGGTGATGATGATCTTTTGTTCAAACTCAGGGATGTGGAATTCTACCAAGAAGGTGTTATTTAAAGTACTATAATCCACCACCATTTGATGAGGTTCATATTTCCTATACCAGCTATGCACATGCCCCTGTAACATTGTTGTATATTGAGTAGCATTCCGCTCCGAGGTTGTGATCCCCTTTGCGTGCCATAGCAGCTCACACTTGTGAATATATTGTGCAAGCATCTTTAATCCCCCGTAATATAGCAAGTGTAAAGACATCTCAAAGAATACTTGAGGGGTTGGTGGCACCCTTGTCCTCATGAGCCAAAGCCTTGGTTTTCCCTGATGTTTCCTCCACCACCGGATCCACCAGGTCTTGTGCCTCCTGAGCCACCAGATCTACCAAAACCACTAGGTCGATAAGGTCCGTCCCTCTTGACCCACTAAATCCACTAGAACCACCAGGTCCTATAGTAGTTATGTCAAGTGCCCCCAAGGTTCCACTAAACTATGCATTGACGGTTTATTATAATGCCCAGTACCACTATTATACCATGCGCCACTTCTAGATGTGAGACCAAAGGCTTGTATACTTTCTCCTTATCTAAAGAATCCTCCAAATACTAGAATATGTGTAGCCATAGAAGTGGGAACTAAAAAATTGTACCTCCTAGGTGCAAATCTATCACCTCCGTTGATAGATGGCTATAATGGAGAGTCTCCCCATCTGATGCCAAACATCCAATGTGAGAACATTGACCTCTACACCTATGTCAATGAGGATATTACTAAGGAGCCATCCATCTACGACTGCATCCAATGTGATCTCTTTGTCATAGTCAAGGCTATGAGGGGGAAGGTTTACATGTAGGATCTATCTCTCATACTCTTCTCCAACGTATGGTACCTTCTCCCTCAACCATGCTCCTAGCAAGGGAATAACATTCTCTTGCCTTAGCATTTTACATACTTCCTTGACCTCATCCAGTCATCCATTGGCACCTCGACCTTGCTCCTTTGCTCCTCCCTCCTAGACTGCTCCTTTAGACAATGTATTTTTCCTTGTAAACTCTGAATTACATCCATGGTATCTTGATATACTTCCTTTTAATATGTAGGGTTTGGATACTTCCCATGAAATAATTCCTCTCTTGAAACCAGGGTGGTACTGCCTTGGTATTTATTTTGCGTGTGTGGCCTCTTCTCTCGTTGTTACTAAAACAGTTCAAAGCCCGCATCAAGTTTCACCCGTGGCATCCATTGTGTGTCTGTCTTCTTAATTCTTATGATTGTAGTGCCCTTGTATTTCCATTACTACTGGTTCATGTGCTCAAACAACTCCGGGTATTCCTCATACTTGTGCTTATTTCCACACCATGAGCACTACAACAGTCCTGGGAACTCTCATTTATAATGTTTTTAGTCCCACAATTAAAATAGGTTCCACATGGGAAATCACTCCTTCCTCCTCTGCAGTTACCACGACAATGGAATCCTCACGAAATCCCCTTCCGCGCATGCCACCATATGTGTGCTCCTCATAGCAGTGATCATCTCCTTTAGAACTACTCTGAAATTCTAGTTTGGCATACCCCATGATCTATGGATTCATGGATCTCGATCGATGAGCCTATAGTACATAGTATCATGGGTTGTAGAGGTATAGATCTTATAGTAGCAAGACACATTCTTTTGAATTGCGCATTATAACAAGGGCCATCTACTTGCATCATGGTCCCCATGAAAATTTCATAGTCATCTTGTCATGACACGTACTTCCCTCTAGGAAAACTACACTTGACATGCCCTCTACATCACAATATGTACACCATAAACCACTATGAGTCTCATGGGATGAGTTCATGGATAACTTCTTCAGCTGCTTAGCCATAGCAGTAATTTGAGCCTCTAGGAATGGGCTAACTCTAGTATCAACACTACCAACATCCTCGGCACGTAGAGTAGCTTCTAACACCTAACACATGTCTCGTGAAATTTTTATGAGATAAGGCCCTTCTAAAAGGTGTGATCAATCCTCCAACAAACCACTGAGCATGTTGTGAAGGGTGAATATCATATGATAACTTAGACAAGAGAGTTTTAAAGTGTGCATCATACTCCCACACATTCTCTGCCATTCCTTGTTGAATCTCTTTCAGGGTGCTGATGCTCTTTTGTTCAAACTCAGGGATGTGGAATTCTACCAAGAAGGTGTTCTTTAAAGTAGTATAATCCACCACCATTTGATGAGGGTCATATTTCCTATACCAGCTATGCACATGCCCCGTAACATTGTTGTATATGAGAAAGATTCTCGCCTCGAGGTTGTGATCCCCTTTGCGTGCCATGCATAGCAGCTCACACTTGTGAATATATTGTGCAAAGCATCTTTAATCCCCGTAATATAGCAAGTGTAAAGACATCTCAAAGAATACTTGAGGGGGTTGGTGGGACCCTTGTCCTCATGAGCCAAAGCCTTGGTTTTCCCCGATGTTTCCTCCACCACCGGATCCACTGTGTCTTGTGCCTCCCGAGCCACCGGATCTACCAAAACCACTAGGTCGATAAGGTCCCGTCCCTCTTGACCCACTAAATCCACTAGAACCACCTGTGTCCTATAGTAGTTATGTCAAGTGCCCCAAGGTTCCACTAAACTATGCATTGACGGTTTATTATAATGCCCCAAAGACCACTATTATACCATGCGCCACTTCTAGATGTGAGACCAAAGGCTTGTATACTTTCTCATTATCTAAAGAATCCTCCAAATACTATAATATGTGTAGCCATAGAAGTGGGAACTAAAAATTGTACCTCCTAGGTGCAAATCTATCACCTCCATTGATACCAATCAATCAATGATACTCCTTCCTTGTTCGAAAAGCAAGCGTCGGGGTTTGATCACCGGGTGGGTTCGGGATATGTGCCAACAACTCTTCTTTCTCCACTGATGAACTCTCATCAAAAGTTGAAGGGGTCTCTCTTATGTGCTTTCCAAGATGGGGTAGCACAGTTGCCTGAGTTCCACATCCTCCACGTTAACCTCAACCCCTTCCCGCAATGTCTACTTCCATAGATCCATCACACTTGTAGCCTTGCATCATTTAACAATATCCCTTTCACATGCTTCATTATACTTAATTTGTCTCTCCTCCATTTCCGTCTCCATCGTAATATTTTCCATCTTCCTCCACCCTAGCTCCCTCGCCCAATGCTCGATTGGTTTAGCTGACCATTGGAAATGCCTCTAAACTCAAAGTAACAACTAGGAATTTCATTTCCAAAGGGATAACAAGTAGAAATGATCCTCTGGGCTCCCGCAGAAATTAAAACTCAGCAACTTCCGGGAAAGAATATGTGGAAATAGCATACTCCAGAGTGTAACTAGCCAACACACCTTCCCACCAATGATCCACAACACAAGTCCATGTTAGATATACATCCTGCAGCCTCTAGTATTCTTCTTGGGTCCATGCATGTGATCTAGAATACTAGCTTGATCTAAACACATACGCTGAGATCCATTCATACAGATCTACTGGGAAACGATAGAAAAATGTTTCATATAAATCATGGTAGACGTTCTGTTTTACCCATCTCTATGCATCAAACTTAGGTCTAGTGCTGAATCTTTGAGAAAATTCATCCTCCGTGCTCTTGAACTATGACTCACCACTTTCCAGAGTTAAATGTTATGTCATTACTCATTACCTAGATCATGATATATTCCATTTCCCTCTAAAACTTTCAAAAGAGTTCCCAAAGAATGGAACCAATATGTAGTCATTTTTACCCTTATCACAAAATAAATGAACCCCATGTGCACCGACCTATCACCCAGTGGGTATTGGACGCTCACCCAAGGCATGCATGCGTGTTGAGTCTCTCTTTTATGTGATTTTAGGGGTGAAACATCATCTATAATCCATCTTTAAAGATATTTTAAAGGAAGTAAAACATACAAGCACCATAGAGCTCAGAACGGCTTCTAGGTCCTTGCAGTCATTCTAGATAGAAAGTGCTTTAACATATTGTATAACTTATACCAAAACAGAAAGAAGTTGTACAAACATCCATACTTAATCATAAACATAATTGAAAAGGAACTATGAGAAAGATGTATGCATTAGAATCATCAATGTTCATATTCATGTAAGTTGGTAACCTCATTACATTCATGGAGCCATTACAAAGTATTACAAAGAATTACACCACTGTCATGTATTATATCTGAAATCATATGGCTAGGCTCTCAAAAGAAATTTATAAACCTCATACCCCTGATAAATCCTTCCCTAAACATAATTACCCAAACTAACAGAGTTCTTGCATAGTATTTCTGCAGAGCTCCACCCTCTATCTATCTCTCTCTATTTACTTTTGTAGGAACTTGTACATATAGGATTTCGGACTTCCAACTCATCCTCCAGTGCCTCTCAGATCGATGTCAAGTGTCAAAATGTGATCCTCTATGAGAGAATGCTTCTCCAGTGCCCGAGCTTCCCATTTTTTCCATGATGTGCTTCTAGAATCTTCTACCATAGGCATACTCCTTGGCACTGGGCCACCATGTCGCCAAGTTGGCACCTTATCCACTCTACATGCACATTCGGGTCATGATTTTCACGTGTTCTACCAAAACACCCAATATGGATGTCTCAAAACATTGGTTCTATCCACACGCACACCACGGGTTTCCTTAAAGCCCTCCTTAAACCTTGCCATGCATGCTTTATCCTTGGGTGCTTTTCTTCAACTAGGCCTTGTATGCTTATGGGCCTTTTTATACTTAGCCAATATTTAAGGGGCCCAAGAAAGTATCTCTATTTCATTATTTAACATTCTTACATCAATTAAAGAGTCAATATTAGAAAGGAGACTATCCATGATTACCTCAAATTCATCATCTTGAGTCTAGAATGTAGGATTGATTTATCTTACTTATTCATTGTTGGTGGAGTCCTTAGATAGCACTGTACCATCTATCATACAACAAATATTCCTCTCTCAGATCCATTATTCCTCCAAATGATTGTACCTTAATCTAGAGTGAATTTATGAATGGAGGTTCAACTGTCATGCTTTCTCCATCATCCTCCAAGGTGTTGATTTGACTTTCATTGGAAGGTTCAAGGACCAAGTATTGATGAGATGTGCACAAGACCCTTTCATGAATAAAAACCTCATAATATGGGTAATCATTATAATATATTTCCAATAAATGAAACCCTTCTTCCTTATTGTTATAGAGTGTTTGAAGATGCTTATACCTTCTTGTCATAGCCAACACATAATTCAAAATATCAAAATTGGTTTGGGGATCATAATTTCTTTCTTACACATTCAAAAACTATCTTTTCAACGATGTTATTTATTCATCTCCTTATGCTAGAAAATCATCCATAGAAACAGATAAAAAAGACAAGGATTTGAATTTATTTTTCAGCTTCATGAAGTTGAACATACTACCTTCAGTAGATTTTTCACCATCATTCTCTTCATACAAAATTTTATACCTCTTCCGAATCTTCCTCATCAAGTTATTGGATTCTTGATCACTGAAAGGAGCAAGTCTCATTCTCTTTCCTTTACTAGAAGTCAACTTGAATTAGAGTCACCATGTTTTAATGATAGGATATTCACAAGCAATAATCTTATCCATTCTAGACATTCTTTTCATGGATTCTCAGTAGAAACTTGATTGACCTACTTTCCCTTCAGTGGTTGCATATTGTTGTTTGAAGAAAGAGATTTCTTCCGAGAAACAAAATATTTCTTGTACAAGAGATGGTACAAAATGATGGTTGATAAAAACTTTGTAGATCTGGGTGGTCATCATTTTCTTAATCATTTTTGTCACTCATTGATGCTAAACACCAATCTTGAATCTTCATCATTGTCATGTAGGAAATGAATGTGACATGGATTCGTTCCTTGGTAGAGTCACCTTCAAAATATACATTTTCTTTGAAATCTGATTTTTTGTTGTTTTGGAATATATAATATTTTGTATTTTTTAGAGATCTTAACAGGTGCACGAGGGAAAATCTCTCCCCAATGGGGTCACCAAAAACTATTGGTGAAATAATTTTTCTTATAGCAAACTATTGGGTTTTCACCAACAGTATTGGGCTAAGCCCCTCCTTATTGTGTATGGGGAGGCTTCCATTATTGAATGTAAACTATGATATTTTTTTGTGTGGCCAAATAGGTTGGTGATCACATAGGAAAAATTCACCTAAATTATGGAAAATTTACATGTATGGGGTATAAGGGAGTAATTTGGAGTGATGAGTGATAAAGGAGAGAAATTTGGAGAGAGAGGGTTATTGTTGTGAGTAGGCACTAGCAGAGTTCACAAACAATAACCAGAGTAAGTCCACATTAAATTATAAGAACACAAAAAGGTAAACCATGATAAGATAAAATAAACAATAGAAAAAATTTCCATTGATTCATTCATCAAAGGTAGAAAAAACTTTTTTGGTTTTACAAGATTGTTACATATGAATAGTTGGAAAGAGAATCTAGATACGTAAAATTATCACCACTAATTTCCCATATCCGCATCCACTAGCACACCTTCACTATCACATCACTATCATATTATACACTAAATCCTTATCCGGTATTATTCCTCCCCATTATGTTTTCTCCCGTAAATATCATTCTACAGCCTATAAAACCCTATTTTACCCTCTCCTAAATAACTCAAAGCACTTAAAAATAGAAATAAAATAAAAACAAAATAAACAACTTCACAACCATTTAACAACATTCCTAACCCACATAACCTATTTCCAACACACATCCTTCATTAAAACAAAAAAATGACTCGATTTGGGAAGTTGTTACAAACTTTTCCCATGTTTCCCATTGTTGGTGATTCTAACCACTCTCAAGATTATCCTTTATTGACATAAACATATATAAATGTGTTTTAGGACTTCATTTTTGGTTTGTTTCACAAAATAGACTTGGCTTATAACAGGGCATTGCTTAAGGCATTCATATTTCAATATTACTATATTATAGCCTTCTTCATCACAATAATATTAAACATATATCTTCTTCAGCCCTTAGAGGTCATTCATACATCCAGAATTCAACTCAGAATCTCCCGACATCTACAATCTTCCTTTCTCCGGTAATTTCATCCCCACAAGTTTATTGCTCAATTGGAAAAAAGGTAAGTTCCTTCCCTTTTGCATTACTATATCGTTTATTCATTATTTATAAGCATTAATCATATTTATCTTGTAACCTTTATATTTCACAACAATTTCCACTAATTTCCTAAATCGTCGGCGATCAGCCCGAATAACCCGCAATTCACCTTAATCACTTGTGATCCTTGTCTATCACATGATCTACCCTCAGTCTACTTTCAAACATCAAGATCTCTTCATATATTACTAATTTTCCTTTGTAGGTTCCCTGTTAAACCTTATCAAGCTCCTTTGAGCCATCTGTAGCACTTTATCAATTATCTAAATCAAATATATCACTTAACTTGGCTTTATAAGTACATATCTATCTACATCCTTGTTCTTTTGAGCCATATTGTAATTCCTAGACTCCATTTGAATAAAGTATAACCATCGGACCATAATATAATGGTGGACCGCATTAGTCCCCTTTCCTTTACATTATTGGTTATATATTTTGTTTTATCAATTTATCTTATCATTATCATATTGATTTCTTGCACATAGATTGACATCATTGTAAGGAATTCCATTGACTTCTAGGGACTGGTCTTTGTCAGGAAATCCTCCATATATTTATCTAATCCTATATTTTTTTGAGTATTTGTGTATTGCAGGTAGCTTATCCCATTAGAAAGAAGAAGTTGTGCACACGTTTGGATCTATCAACATCAATGACCCATCAAGATCAATATCATCATTCATCATCGCCAACATTGGTAAACCTTGCCATCTTCTAAGGTTGGTTTTTTTTTTGTTATTTCACTTCATTAATTCAAAGTAAGAAATAAAAAAACCTCTCTAAACATTCTGACATGCCTGGTGGGACCCTTAGTCCCTTTTAATTTCATTAATTTTATTTTTTCATACATTTTGGGTCTTCTACTCAGTAATTTACAGTGATCTAGTGAAATCACCAGTGATTTACATGAATCGCTAGATATTCCTGTCAATCACCGATGATCTCTAGGATCGCTTCGATTACTCAGTCATTCATCCTTTGACATCATTTTATTTTATTGTTTTATCCTCTACTAACCTATTTTACATGGTTTTTCTCTAGAGCTTTGGCTTGCTGTGCAATTTTTTTTCATGGACAAAAATCAAAAATGTAAAAACTTAAAAAGGAAGCATTTCACTGTGTGCATTTTCTCCTTCTATTTTTGTTTTCAAGCATTGTATTTTATTGTTTTCCTCATTGAAATAAATCATTCTTTCGGGTTTAAATGAACTTTGCATCCTTTTTTATCACATAGATTAATTAAGGGATTAATATATTACATTCACTTAATCTCCCTCACACACAACCAAATCCCATAAAACACTAATTTGAATCAAATATTTCTTCCCAAAGGAAATTATTTGGATTACATCACCTAATAGGGAAGTTTACTCGATATTATAGCCGAGTATAAATAGCTGGTTGTCGGTATATTGGCTAGGCACTCAACTCCCTTATTGCTTGGGGACCGTGAAGTGAGGTGGTAGGTCCTAATCGAGTTCATTTTAAGATCCCTCCTACAAAAAAATATTATAGAATTGGTGGTGAATGTCAAAAATTCTATTTGGATTGTTGATGAATATTAGAAATCGTGGTTTCGACATGTTAAAGAATCATATTTTTTAACTCGTTACCATACGGTAACACATATAAGTTACCAAAAGGTAAAAAATGTTGAATTAATGACCATTAATACTTACCATTTATGGATGGCTACATGTTTTATGTTATCAACCAAGAACATGTTTTTTATTTTTTTGCTAGTAACATAAACATGTTGTCATGCACCACGCTCATGCGCATTGCTACTCAGTAACACATTTTTATTACCATCTGATTTTTGTTCCTATACTTATTGGCATATGAGATATTTTACTCCTGAAGAACATCTACGCATTCACAATTCCATTCGTAACAAAGGGGTTACAAGTCATCATTTAGCAATGTTATTGTATGGTAACCTATGACTATATCTACCGTGATGAATTTTCTTATTATTGAATTTTCCCAACTACATGTTGTCATCCTCAACCAATAGGTCCCTTCTGTTCCTATATATATACCCATCCCCATTCATTTTGTCCCATTTGCACTTGCGGGTTTCTCCGGACTAAAGTTTTTAGAGCGCCCACCACTAATGCAAATGGTTTATTCTATGATCATGATTCCTTGTCCACTTCTAGTATTATCCACACATGACATGGCTACCTCTTCACATCATAAGTACATGTTAGGTGTAACAAAAAGTAATGAAGAGAAAAATTTAATATGCAAATATTAATTTACAGAATAAAGGAAATTTGGAATTACACAAAAATTTGAAATTATACAAAATAAAAAAAGTGAAACGAATTCAAAGTGGTTCATCATTTCCTAGGATACATCCACCGAAAACAATAGTCCCTTTTATATATTTATCCAGTGAAAATATAATTACAATAAACTTGCAGCAATACACTACAACACACAAAATTTATGCACAAATATGTATTTTCATATCTCGCAACAAAGCTTCCCTCCCTCTTTCTAATTGGCACTTTCTTCTCCTCACGTCACACTTATTTTCACACTTCTCTACACTTCCATATATTCAGCATAACCAACATATATATATATATATATATATATATATATATATATATATATTCACATGCCCCTTCCTCTTCCATCTATTCAATTTTCACAACAAGAGGAACTACTCAATTATGCAAAGATTCATAATATATTTTTTAAATTTTTTATCATGGAGAAACAAATAAAATGCCTTGATTTTAAAATCAACGAATACTTATGAGGAATATGCAGCAAATAATTAATATATTAAATTCATTTTGTTTTATTTCTCTCCACAACAAACAATCTCCCACTTGGAGATTGTTCAACACCAAACAAAATCATATCCGAAAATACATGTAAAAAAAAAAATTAATAAATTTATTTTTGATGACCTTCGGACCCCTATAGGATTATTAAAAATTACCATTAAAATTTACTCTGTTTTAAGTAAAACAATCCAAAATAATGCAAGAATATAAATGACACTACACACGGATTGATTACAGAGTTCAGCAATAGCCTATGTCTCCGGGTTCTTATCGAACCGTTCCACTAGTCAAAATTTGTAATTACAATGTTATTTCTTACAATAAAACCTAATGGAGCTTTACTTGCCTACCAAGTACTCCAGACCTTTGAATAACACCGATGCTTAATTTGGTCTTGTTCTCCACCTTCCTCATGCACAAGATTCCCAAAAAACTTGATCGGCCTTCCAGACGTTTGCAAGATGCCCTATGGCTCTCCAGTCAACAATTTTAGGCTTCATAAATAAAAGTATGTCCTGATGGGCCAATTGGTGAGTTTCCAATAACTCCCAATTTTATAATTTTCCTATTAAAATAATAGGACTTAGCTTCCACAATATTTACCTATTAAATATTAAATAGGACTTTATTTCAATTGGCCTTATCATTTTTAAAGGAAATATTTTGTAATAAAGTCCTATTTAATATTTAATAGGAAAATATTGTCAAAGTTAAGTCATATTATTTTAATAGAAAAATTGTCAAATTGGGAGTTATTGAAACTCACCAATTGGCCCATAGTGCTACACTTTTATTTGCGAAGCCTGGAATTTTTCGATGGAGAGCCATAGGGTGGCTTGCAAACTTCTTGAAGGCCGATCAAGTTCTATCAAAATCTTGTGCACTGGGAAGATGGAGGATAAGACCAAATTAAGCATCATCGTTGTTCAAGTTCTAAAGTACTGGTAGGAAAGTAAAGTTTAATTAGGTTTTATTGTAAGAAATAACATTGTACTTACAAATTTTGACTAGTGGAATAGTTTGATAAGAACCCAGAGACGTAGGCTATTTCCAAACTCCGTAATTAACTGGCTTGTAGTGTCATTTATATTCTTTCATTATTTTGGATTGTTTTACTTAAAATGGAATAAATTTTAACAGTATTATTTTAATAATCCTATGGGGTCCTAAAGGAATTATATTTTAATTTTTTATTATGGAGAAACAAATATAATGCCTTGCTTTTCAAATCAACGTATACTTATGAGGAATATGTAGCGAATAATTAAAATATAAAGTGCATTTGATTTGAATGATCTCCACAACTAACAATCTCACACTTGGAAATTGATCAACACAAAACAAAATCCCACCGACTTTAACGTCCGCAAACACTTTTGTTCTATTTTAATTATTTTAATCATGAAGGCCAATAGAATGAAGAGGAAATCATCTTCTCCCGAGTCACTACCTTCGTAAACATATCCACTAGATTTTCATATGTATCAATCTTCTCTAGCTTTACCTGTCCATCCTCCAATACTGACCATATGAAGTGATATCTTAGCTATATGTGTTTTTATTTGAATGCAAGGATATTTTTTTAGAAATATTAATGGCACTATGGTTTTCTCGTTAATAAGTAATTATCAACATGTTTATTTCCTAATTCTTCTAAGATAAAATTCAGCCAAATCATCTCGTTGCTCTATTATGATGCAACACAATGTATTCCTCCTCCATATTTTATAAAGCAACAACATTTTGCAGCCTTGAAATCCAACTAACTATTGTCCCACCAATAGTAAATACATAACATGTAGTGCTTTTCCTGGTATTGATATCACCTACCAAATCTGAGTCAACATAACCATGTAGAACAATATTAGATCCCCCAAAACATAAATTCTTATTGGATGTTCCTCTCAAGTACCTGAGAATCATTTAACCGCATTCCAATGCTCCATTCCAGGATTACTCATAAATCTTCTCACAACTCCAACGACATGTGCAATATCTAACCTCATACATACGATGACATATATTAAACTACCAACACCAAGTATATGGAATCTTGGAAAAAATTTCTTCCTCCCTTTGTCTATTTGGACACATCTCTTTAGTCATTTTTTCGGCAAAGAAAAAGTTTGCAAAAGATTATGAAATGGGGGTAAGAACTCAAAAGAAAACCCAAAAATCTTTGGAAAAAACAACCCAAATGACCATCACATTAGAGTAAGCAAGAGCTAACTATTTACATGTATATTATAAAGTTTGAAACAAAAAATCAACCTCTAAAAATGACTATATTAGTTCTCTACTCCATGAAATCTATCTATGCGAACCTATTAAAGCACTACCAATCCATTTTGTGTTTATCGATGTTTCAAAAGCTTAAGAATGGAAGCTCACTATTAATGGATTCTCCCATTTACCTAAATATTTGAAAGGATTTACCTAATAACAAGGAAATAGCTCGAATAAACTATGAAATTACTATAAAAGACCTAAGGATGACCTGAATTAGAAATGAGAGAGAGAGAGAGAGAGTTATTGAGAAAATGTGGGAGGCGTATCCCTCTATTTATAGTCTTTGGATTTTACAAAAGGATGTTTTGGATGCATCCGGGACTAAAAAGGAGTCAAAATTTTGATTTTTATAAAAAATATTTGGAGGTGTGAACAAGATTTTAGGAAGCTAAGTGGCTATTTGGAAAGGAAAGATATTTGTTTTAGAAAGTAAAATCCTTCCTAAAAATTCAATAAGAGGGTTAGTTAACCTAAACAAGGTTAATTAAAGGGAAACAAGTTTATTGAAGCTAGTTAGAGAGGTATTAGTAGGTTTATTGGGTTTAGAAGAGGTTAAAAAGGGTATTTTAATAGCATAGTATAGTAAATTAACACAATACTAGGATAGTTAGCATGATCTTAATAATAAGATCATGTAGAATAAATTATAGGTGTCTACATTTTCCCTCTTTGAGGTGACATATGCGACGTCACTTCAAAGAAAGTAGACAAATAAAAACAACCAAAAAATTTGAAGGGGTAGAAGAAAAGTTATTTGGAAGAAGGATGCCCCCTCGAGTGTTGATAAAGTGATAGAAGAACTCGACCAATGATAAAAAAGAGAACAAAAGAAATAATAGTGCAAAGAAAGGTGAGCTAGAAGAGAAAATAACAAGAAAAGTGATCTTGACCTATCTACAAAGCATTTCTATGTAAGCAATTCTATTAATCATATTTCTAGAAATCTTAATCATCGGTCTTGATTATTAAGATATGAGCATACAACAACAACGTAAAATGACATGAAAAGAAAAGATACAAAGAACTGTTCATTTCTTAAAAACATCTAGATCCATAAAACATACGCGAATGCAATGCAATACACAAAGAAAACAAACTCACCTAATAGGAAATAAATACAATCACACACACTCAATGAAAAAATGTTTAAGATAGTTGTACAAATAGTTTGTTATCAAGTTGCAATCCCAAATGTTCTGACAAATGAAAAGGGTTGAAAATGATGCCTGAAGAAATGTATATATCCAAGGTAAAGGATTGAGGACACTTAGGTTCGATGAAAAATAAGTGTGCACAGTGAAAAATACTACGCAACTCATGCCCCAGTATCGATGAAGTAAGAAGCATAGCTTATGTAAATGATTTGGAGATTTAGAGGATCCTCGAGTCAGTGTCTCAATCCACGTGGAAATGCCAACAAGATATGAGGTGAACACCATGCAAGAGACATTTATTTAATTTACAAATGAGTTTTTTTACCAATTTTAGTCCATTTTCAAAGTTTTTACAATTGGAATTTTTTTAAAAATACCCTAGGGTGAAGAAGAAAGCACTAGGTGGAAAATAGTGCCCGAACATAGCAAAAATTTAACTTGAAAATAATTATTTAATAAAAATGATCAGTTTGGTGAAGATAAGAAGTGTTAGGGTGATCACGATGGAGAAACATGCCACGGGGGGCACCATGAAAGAATAATATACCCACCTGTGGGGTGTAAATCAATCATTACCTAAAGGTTAAGTTGTAGCACAACTCTTACAAATTTTTCTTGTGAGCGAGTGTGAGAGCATTGGAGTGAGATGATGAGACTTCTAAGGAGGAGGAGATGAGTAGACAACATCCGGGAATATCTTCGACATGTAAAGCAGATGGGCCCTATATGAGTGTTCTATCCTTTCTTTGTCCTTTTTGCATTTCATTACGTTTCTTAGCATGTTTTAGGCTAGTTTAAGGTGAATTTGGTGTATGTGTATGCGCACATACATTGAAAATATGGATACTTGTAGGAATACCTATCAAAATATGGGTACGTGCACATGTATCGGTCGAAGGAGACATGTATGCGCTTTCGGGGAGGGGAATAGAGATGATTCATGGCATTATGAGAGCCATTGGTGAGGTCTTGTATTACAAGGCCGCCTACTATCATGTAGTTCCGTAAGGGGAGTGGGTTACACTATTTGATCATCTAGATGTGAGTAAGATAGGTTCTAGATCATAGAGGTCGGGATAGTCAGTGAGATCACTACAATAGCCAACCTGGACAATAGGGTGGTACACCTAGAGTTGGCCCATCACACCAGCTATCATTTCGTCCTCCAAGCCATAGACCAGGCAGCCCTGGAGAGGGCGAGAGTCATGGTTGACTCTCTCCTTTTTTACTAAAATATGTATGTATACATGCCTGTTATAAAGGCTGATTTTGATTGATGTATGTACCGATGTATCATTTTTTATTATATATGTTGATGAAGGATTGGATTTGATTCATGCCCTTTAGATGGTGGATTTTTTATCGATGATGCATATATTATTTTGAGATAGATATTTACATATGTATATATGGATATTTGATAGTTTATATTGTCATGTTTTTATATATGCTCTATGATAATGATTCACGTTTATAGATGTATTATGAGTGTATCATGGTGATGTATGATTCTCATTTCCTATGTATATTTCATGCTAGAAATTGATGATGTACCACATTCTTGTATGTTGATGATATATCTTCAAATAATATCATATGTTTTGGGCATGATATATTTTAATAGATGTTAGCATTTTGGATGATATTAGATGATATTGGTGCAGGGGGATAGATTTGTGATTATAAGTAACTCCTCTTGTCCCCATTGATTATATGACATGCGATGATTAGATTAGTATAAATGCATGATGTAAAACGTAGTGCTTGATTTTTGTATATATGATGTGTTTTGATGGTGATTTAGATGTTATGATAGATGATAGATGTTAGATGTGATATATGTGATGAAAATAATTTTGTACAATTGATTTACAAACACAACCTAATACAAATAAAAACTACAAATAATCACAAGCATGCAAAGTGAATCTAATGCAAAGAATTAAGTAAACACTCAACTAAAGTAAGCATTTTATCACAATCTTGTAAGTATATCATACAATGTAATGTAAAAAAATAGAATAAAAAAGGTATAAGATAAACCAAACTAAAGAAAACATTGAAGTGGAACTTAACCGAAGAAAATGAATCTAATGTACAAGATGCAACCACCACTAAAAATGACAACTAAAGCAAGAAAACTAAAACAAATAAAAAAAAAAACTAAAAATCTATTTTTGCAGGACAATTTTGACATGTTTTCCATTGTTTTTGGTGTCATCGTGAAAGACAACTTTTCAAGGATACCATTCACATTGTTTTCACGATTTCCTAAAGATAATGTTATGCCAACAGATGTAGCATCATCCCTAGAAGATATTTTGAATGTTTAGATTTTTTTCCTTCTTTTCTAAATGTTTTTGTGTTTTCTAAGGTCTATTTTGAAAGCAATGTACAATGACAAAGAAGTGTGGATGCCCCCAGTGTGATGTGGGAATATACAAAAGTTATAATGACATGTCCGTATGTTCAAGAATGTGAAATGTGAAGGTTCCCCCAACATTAGATGGTAATATACAAAGGTAATTCCTTCACATATAAATTAGAACAAACAAGTCAGATTACAACTTGGCAAAGTAGATTCATGGGAAAGGTTCCTAGACCTGACAAGGGGAACCATCCTTATACATAAGTAATAAATATTTGTCCAAATGTAAGAATAACTTGTGAATAGGGAACCCTCCTTAAGCATTGGAAAAAATAATTCACCCAAGGAAAAATCCAATGTGCAATAATTGCATGGTTTTCACACTTGGATGACTTGTTTTTTCTTTATTGTTTTCTTTATTTTCTAATTTTTTTCTTTTCTTTTCTTTGTTTTTATAATTTTTAGGTATTTTATGATATCTACGCCATTCTTTAATGTATAACTTCTTGAGGTGCATGGCATTCATAGGTTCTTCAATCTCTTCACCATCCGAGTATGCCAGTTTATAAGCTCATGATCCATATTTAGCAACCACTGCATAAGGCCCTAACTAGTTATACTCAAATTTACCTTTCTTTTCTCTTTCCTTTACAAAGTGTTCTTTGGATTTAATTTTATAAAAATATCACCTACATTGAATTCATGATTAATGATCTTATTTTTATATCTTCTTGATACTGCTCATTACAGTAAACCTTTAGGTGATTAAGTGCTCTCATACGCTTTTCATCTAAGAGCTCTAGCTCTACTAACCGTGAAACTCTATAGTTTTTGTCCTTATCAAGATAGTCTTGGAGTGATATTCTTATGGAGGGAAGCTCAACTTCTAAGGGTATGATGGCTTCAATGCCATACAATAGTGAATATGGGGACGTACTAGTAGGAGTGCGGATGGAGGTTCGATAGGCCCAAAGGGTAGGATGTATCTATAAATTCCAATTACAACCAGTCCTACTTACCATTTTCTCCATTATCCATACAAGAGTTTTATTGGTAGCTTTGGCTTACCCATTATCTTGAGAGTAATAGGGGGTGGACCACTTGAGTTGAATATGAAAGTGTTGGCATAACGTTTTGACTATTTTATTCTTGAAGGATTTACCATTATCAGATCTGATGGTGGAAGGAATTCCATAGTGGAAAATAAGTTGATTCATAATGAAATTTGAAATTTGTGCACCAATGACATAAGTAAGAGGCATAACCTCTACCCATTTAGTAAAATAATTGGTGGTGGTAATAATGTGGGTATGACCATCTGATGATTTGGGATGGAGCTTCCCTATGAGATCTAAGCCCCACCTAGAAAATGGCCAAGGTGTTGTGATAGGATGCAAATCCTATGCTGGTGCATGTATTAAGTTTCCATATTTTTGATATAGATCACATTTGTTTATAAAATCACAATATTCTTCTTTCATGGTGGGCCAATAGTAACCCACCCTCAAGAATTTATTAGCCAAGACCATATCTCTAGTGTGCGCTTCACAAATACCTCTTTGTACTTATTTAATAGTGTGGATTGATTCGAAACATCCAAACAACAAAGTATATTCTTTTCATAGCCACAACGATAAAGGGTGCCTCCCAAGAGGGTTTTATGGTCTATACAGTGGATAAGAGATTTCTTCTCAGAATGGGTAATGTTTAGGGGAAGTGTGCCATATTTTAGGTATCTAAATATAGGGTCATACCAAGGGGAGAATGGACCAACAACAACAAATTCCAAACATTACTCTAGCATATCATATGTAGGTACTCATAAATGCTCTAAAAGAATGATATTTTACTTACTTGAGGTAGAATGTGCAATAGCAATTCAATAGTAGCCATGGCATCTACCGATCTATTTTGTGGCCTTTTTTTGTTCAAACATAATATGTATAAAATATTCATTCAAGGTTTCATTTAATTTATTTTAAGGAATAATATTTTCATCTTTAACTTCAATGACTCATAGCTGTCTCGATATTCCAAGTGATAGCTAACTTGAGGCCAACAATGAGTTCTTCATATTTTGCAATGTTATTAGTGCAGGAAAATCCCAACTAAAATTCCCTTAGAATGACCTCACTTGTGAGAGTGATGAGTATGACCCTTGCTCCCGATCTCGTGGAAGGTGAATGATCCATCGAAATGAACTGCCACTCCAAAGACTCTTTAAAATACATCATGGATGCATCCACAGATCAAGACACAAAGGTTCCATCTATGTTAGAGAATCTTCTACTAACCGATCAGCTAATGCATGTCATTTCAATGACTTATGGTTAACAAATTCAATATCAAATTCACTTAGGAGAATGATACAATAAGCCATTTGTCTCGTAAGGGCACATTTTGATAAAAGATACTTGAGAGGGTCAACTTTGGATATCAAAATCCAAACATGACTCTAGAATATCATATGTAGTTTCTGAAAGGAAAAGACAACTACCAGGTAAGCCTTTTCAATCTGTGGGTAATTCAGTTCATAGGAAATCAAGGTGTGACTAAGGTAATAAACGCCCTTTCTTTATGGTTTAGGTCATATTGGGCAAGCAATGTACCAATAAAAATTAGGTAGCTAAGATGTATAATAGGAGAGGTTTTTCCGGGAAGAAGGCATGAGTATGAGTGGGTTGATAAGGTATTGTTTAAGTAGTGCAAATTCCTTTTGATAATATGGTCCCCAGTTGAATGTAACATCCTTCTTGAGGAGATGTGTAAATGGATGACACTTATCCATAAGTGTGAAATGAAATGATGGGTTGTATGAATCTTTCCTTGTAAACTTCTTAGTTTTTTGAGATTTTGGAGTCATTTCGGTGATAGATATAAATTTTTGCAGATCCACCTCTATTCCTCTATGTGAAACGATGAAACTTAGGAGTTTCCCTAACAAAACACTTGAGAGACACACTTCTTAGGATTTAAACATACTTTGTAATATGGAAGACACTAGAAAATATATCTCAAAGCATTTTTGGGTGCTCTCCTCTATTTTTTGATTTTTCTAAGATATCATCAACTTAATTCTCCATGATGTCATTCATCATGTCATGGAAGATGACTATCATTGTGCGTTGATAGGTGGCCCCAAAATTCTTGTGTCGAAAGGCATGACCTTGCAACAAAATTTTCCCCAAGGGGTAATGAAAATTTTCTTATGTTGATCTTCCTCTACAACTCAAATCTGGTTATAACCTTAAAAACCATCCATAAAGGATAATATTTCATAACCAAATGATAGAATCGACAATCATATCTATATTATACAACGGAAGTTATCTTTGGGACATGTTTTATTGATGTCGTGGAATTTAGTGTAGATCATTATACCAATTGACTTATTTTGAACTAGAACTAAGTTGGATATCTAATGCAAATAGTCAATGGGTATAATGAAATCAACAGCTAACAACTTTTCATATTCTTCTTTGATAAGTAGAGCAACTTTAGGGTGCATCTTTCTCAATTTCTGCTTGATGGGTTTGGCTTCGGGTGCACAACGAGGTTGTGCATGAACAAGTATGAGTCTAAACTAGGAATATCTGTGTATGGACATGAAAATATATCCACATATTCTCTCAATATATCCAAAAAGTATTGTGCTCTTGAGTGGGAGTGAAGATACCAACTTTATCATTTTAGGATCCTCTTCGAGCCAATTTTGACACCGATCATTTCTTCAACAAGAATTTTATAAGTATCCTCCATCCATTTAGGATCGAGGGAAGAACAAGATCAACCTCAATAGGAGGTGTGAGATCATCTTTATAAGGATATTCTACCTTTTTATGATTTCCTCATTCTACCTATCTACTAGGGTCTCAAAAAGTTTGTCACTATGAGACTTGCACTTGTTCTTCCCACAAGGATTCTTTCATATATCCTTAATCTTTATTACAACCTTCTTACTCAAGCATCCACACATATCTGCTTCTTCTCCAAAGTATGCAGATGTATCTAGTTTGACCAAAAATCCTTTCTTGTGATCTCTAGTTGGAATAGAATCCCTAAGTCCCATGAATTTCATGAATGCCTCATTATTTTAAAATAAATTGAGTTACACATGAAATTTTTGATTCAAATATATAAGTTCTAGATATATAAGGGCTACTTGATAATTGGTTTGGGAATTTGATCCGGATAAGGTAAAAATATCTCGAATCATGAAATCATGGAGGAAAGATCCTCGTAGAAGCTACATTGGGAATCTGCGTTGCTATCTAAATGAGATGAGTCATCCTCACGTTAAGAGGTGGAATTGATCTTAAATGGTGGATTATCGTGAGGTATAATTATAATACCATGTTTTTAGATTTGAAACGAGGAATAGGAATGGGTTTTAACTATCCTTGTGCATTTATACTACATCAAAACCCATTGTAACCCATGACATACATCATGCAGTGGATTTTGATATATTGTGGGGCCTGATGGCATGATGCCATGGTACCTTCAAGTATTCTTCTAGTGGAATCTTCTAACATATTTCCCTTATACAAGATACCACTAGGGATGGATCTCTCAAAGGGTTCAGGGCATCTATCTCTAGGTCCTTTGAATTGAAAGTAAGGTTTTCCCTATGTCTTGGGTGATACTAAACGATCTTGATATCAGTAAGGCCTACTGAAGAGTAAACTGCTCACCTGGGCCATAATTTGTCATATTTTCCTCCCATGATGAGAAAGGTTTGACTAACGAAGGAGAGTTATGATTACAAGGAGTGAGTGTATTTGGATCCACACAAGCCCTTATGGTCTCTATTTGTATGGGAATGACAATATCTATAGAACAAAATTCATAGGCTATATAAGAAAAATTGTGTAATGCCCTACAATTTGTGAATGGTTCTGGTTCACCCTGAATGGATATTATTTTTCCTCCATAACACATCTTGATAAATTTATGGAAGGTGGAGGGAATAACGTACATGGCATGAATCCATGAGTGTCTAAATTTCATGTTATAGGGAAGATCTAGGTCAAGGACATGGAAATTCATATTGTGATATGTCAACCCCACTTCCATAAGAACTACTATATTAACTATTGAATCACATTCCTCACTATCATAAGATGTGATTGTAATAGTTTTAGCCCCTTGATCATTTTTTGAATGTCCCAACTTTTTAACTAGCTTCAAAGTAAAAATATTTAAACCAGATCCACTATCCACAAGTACTCTCTTGATCTTACGACGAGTAACAACTACTTCTACATATAGGGGTAAGGTGTGCTCTAGGTCATTCTTCAGGATTGCAGTGTGATCAAAATTGATATGATAATTGGAATCAAGGTGTGTAATCATCGCTTGAAGGTGCACAAGATCTACATATGTGGAGACTCCTGAACTCTACAATGTTTTATACAATATGTTTTTATGAGAAGTAGAGATTTTGAGGAGATCTAAAATCGATATCCTAGCGGGTGTCTTCTCTAACTATTCTATTAAATTATATTTAACTTCCCGAGGGACAGTATGGGATCTAGTAGGATCAAACAAGTGCCTTGTGTCCCTACTACATAACTTTTTATAAGATCCTAATATTATTACCATGTTCATCGATGAATGAATACAATCTATAAGGTAATCAAAGGGACTATCATTAGTTGGATAGACATAAGTAGTAGTCCCATGGAAGGTGGAGGGAATAGCCTACATGGCATGAATCCACGAGTGTCCCAATTTCATGTTATAGGAAGATCTAGGTCAAGGACATGGAAATTCGTATTGTGATATGTCAGCCCCACTTCCATAGGAACTACTATATTAATTGTTGACTCACGTTCCTCACTATCATAAGATGTGATTGTAATAGTTTTAGTCCCTAGATCTGTTTTTGAATCTCCCAACTTCTTAACTAGCTTCAAAGTACAAATATATAAACTAGATCCACCATGCACAAGTACTCTCTTGATCTTATGACAAGTAACAACTACTTCTACATATATTTCACAATTAATTCCCCCTAATTACCTAATATTGGGGCAACAAACATTTAAAAATATTCCAAATACAATCGTTCACCACTATCTATTGATTCCCCTAACAACCTAACTTGGGGGGGTAAGAAGTTAAAAATATCTATTATAATAAAAGTGTTCATCATTTTATATCGACTAACCCTAATGAGCTAACCCGGGGAAACTAGCATAAAATCTCTCCACAAATAACTAATGAAAAAATAATCAATCAATAAAAATCAATACGTTTAGGTCAAAAATCATATCATTGAAATATAAAAGTGGTCTCCTAAATTACGTAACTTGGGAGTTACATTCACCACTCTTTCCCAAATGACATAAATTGGGAATTTGTTCTATATTCCATGTTTTATTCGAGATGACATAACTTGGAAGCTATCATGCATGTTTGTGCTTGCATTTATATGACCTAACTTGGAAGCCACCTCTTTCATCTCATGCTTTCTTCCATACGACCTAACTTAGGAGCCACCTCTTTCATATCGTGTTTTATTCCATAACACCTAACTTGGAAGCCACCTCTTTGATATTGTGTTTTCTTCTAGATGACCCAACTTGGAACCTTTCACATTGCAGTGACACCTATGGAATGGGGGTAAGAGTTACTTTCCTCTATTGCTCATATATGGGTCAACTATTTTATTGAAATAATTTGGATCCAAAAATTAGAAAATTTGATCTGAGTTTGTATTCAATGGCTATATCTTGAGGATGTAGTTAAATATTGGAGAATAAATTTTTTTTCTCACTACACTCTTCCTCTAGTTGTAGGATGTCTAAATCCTCTGATTATTAAATTGTACACAAGCATTTGTGTCGGGGAATGATCACTCCTTACCCACCTATTCAGCATTACACCATGTTTGAAACCATCTTACACCTTAGTCATCACTTTAACAAATTTCATGACTAAATTTAACAATTTTTCATTACGTTACATGGATCAACCCGTTGATCCATGGTTGGACATAGTTTTATAGTCTTGTTGGCACGTTTCTACTACACATCTACACATTCTTCTATAGTAGGGGATTTTCGACTTTTTCTCGTGTACTCATCTCTATCTACTTTATGTTACCCAACTTTCCACTCACCAACATAAAGTGGGGGAAAATATAGTCACAAAATCACACACTTTCTATTACATTTATACCACCGGGTATGTTATTTTATATATAGATCTTGCGTGATAAAATTATTCACTAATGATCCATCCTTTAGTCTTGTTATCGGTTAAATTTGGTCATTATTGTTACTTTTCTCGGTATAGTCATCAATTATTTATATAATTTTGGGAATATTTTTAGGATTCTCAAGTGTTATAATATGTTTAATTATCATCTCAAGTCCTATATTGTAGTGCCTAGGCTAGCACTGGCCGCCCTGCAGGTGCCCCAACTGTGATTTTAGGTTCTATGATTTTCTTGATTTATGGTCCTAATTTTTTTATTTGAGGTCAGTCTTTTTGTTACCCCGTGCATTACCCTAAGTTGTAGTTGGTGTTTCTGGTCATTAGTGTCAAAATTTGAACAAGAAATCCCTATATAAATATAGCATACTCACTACATTATGGGTGGACATCTTACTATCAAGGGAAGCTATCTACTAAGGCAAGGGACTACATTTGGGAATATTCTACATCTGCATCACACAAGCATAGGGGAAAGGGTTGTATTCTTTCCATTCCATCCACCATTTTTATTTTTACATTTATTTATTTCCCCCTACTTCTGTGTCATTGGTGCTAGGGCATCCTAGGCAAAAATTTCACACACTCACGTACATAGAACTACATGGGGTCTGTAATTTAGTATAGTTATCAATGTAAGTCCACCATTGTGTTAGATAAGGTAAATATGAGCCACTCATATGCATTTTTATTTTTATAATTTGATGTTTTCAATAGGGTTTTGTACATGGGTCTTAGCATTAAATTTACAATGACACAAGAAAAGGAATTGTGACAATCTTGTGACAAAGACAAAGATATTGTGGAGATCTTACAACACTGCTAGAATCAAATCCTAATTTTGTTTGTAGACTACAACACCCAGATCATAAAACAAGGTGCCCTAGGGCACCTAGTATCCTCACACAGTGCCTCGGTCTAGTCGGATACTCAACTTTTGCAATTCCCAAGGCCATCTAGTCACATATTTCCTAGTCCGCACATCACCTACTCCACCCAACACATTATGAGGTAAGTCAAACTCAGGTTAGTACCATATCCCTCTTATTTTCATTATTTCAATATATTCAAACAATAAAGTAAAATATCTAGTTTCAACATTTTAATATTGCATTCTATTTCTATTTAGATTAACTCATAAAAATAAAAATTCTATATTTTTGTTAATCAACAAGAAAAAACATGTAAAGGGTAAAACCAAACAACACACTAACAAAAGGGAAACACACCAAAGATGAAATTAAACACATAATGGAAAGGAAAATATCCTACGGTGGATGGAAATTCACCGATGTGGGGAAATAATATAAAAGAACACGGTAATGGGTTGGGAGAATTATGTACCATCATGGAACAATGGGTTGAATTTAGACCTCCAAGAATCGAAGATCATTATCCAATTGTGTCATGCTCTAGTGATGGCTCTGTATGGTTTGATAAAAAGGTGAACAACCAAGATTCCATCTACATACTAATAATGTATAGAGAAAACTCTTTCATCCAATGAACACTTTGTTACTTCTTTGCAATCCTTGCATCTTATAGCCTCAACTTGATGCTTTGTGAACATGAGAAGCCATTCCTCCATGTTCTCATAAATGGAATCATGATTTTTTTCGTGAAGGAATTATCCATCCTTGAATGAAGGTGTGACATGAAATCATTAATTGAATCAATGAGGAGTCTATAATTGGTGAGAGAAATTTGATCATGGCTCCATTTGTAAGACTCTTGCATATTCTTACTTTTTTTCTCGAACCATTTTTTCTACACATACTAGCCCAATATTATCCTTGACATAATTTTCAAAACTTATATCCTTTATTTTTTCATGGAAGCATTCATCACCCTTGAGTGAATTTTAAAACATAAACTCTTTTTCAAAGTCAACAGGGGTTTTAGAAACATTGAAAGAAGTCTAATTATAAATGCGTTCACAAGAATTTTACACATATTCACTTTGTTTTGAAAAATTACCTTCAATATAAACCAAATCAAAATTATCCTTGATATAATTTTCCATGGAAAATATGATCTCTTCATGATTATAAATATCCATAGAAGATTCCATACTTTCATTCCTCTTGGGTTTATCATAGATGCATTTTTCTTCACAAAATGGGAAAGGAAAAATATTTCCTTCACATTCATGCTCATATGCGAGAGGCCTCAAGAAGGACATTAAGCTCATCCATTTGATCCATCTCATTATTGATCATTTTTGCATTAAAAGGAGAATCAAATCTAAACTCACATTTTTCTTGTAAATTCATGGCATGTGTTAATACCTCAAGATTGAGTTGAGAGTATTCAATTTATTCCGCAATCGTTAAGATGTCTTGAATGATTGCTCCCTCAAATATTCCATATACTCATTTTCAACTTATTTTGAAAATTCATTGCACTAGGCCTCAAATAACTATTTTCAAATTTGATCTTCATATGGTCGGGATTCTTGTTATGTCAAAAATTTAGCACCCTAGGATATGTGCATTATAGATCCCTACTTTTGACTAACATGGGATTGTCTCAAGGTGTTCAACCCTTACATATGATACAAACCTCCAAATAATGCTAGTTACTCTACCTATTCGTAACACTAAAACCACTTAGAAAGGAAAAAATGTAGTTACTTAATCATAAACCTAAAATTCCAAGGGGGTAGGGAAAGAAAGACATGAAAAAATGTAAATCCTAAGATAAGGGAGGTGATAAAACCAAGCACAATGGGGGGTAGAGATATTCCAAGTGAGTGAAAACAAAGAGAAAATGAGGCAAGAGAGGAAAAACCCAAGTGTTATAGTTCAAATAACATTCAAACCTCTAATTACATGGATCATAATAAATTTAGGTCATGTAAGTAAAACAAAGCATACACAATGTACTGAAGTTGCAATAGAAGGCAAGAAACACAATACAACCAAATTTAGGGTAGAAACAACAACATAACATGAATTCTATTGCTTATAAACATTCACAATCCATTACAAAGGTGATACAATGCAAGAAAACTTTGTAGAATGCCAAAATTCGAGGTCTGCAAGTCAAAAACATCTAGATTATTTTCTTAGAATTCCTTTACATTATATAATGTCTCCCTCAAAATGAGGCTAATTTTACAATATATAGAGAAAGGATCCTTGGAATTGTTTCAAAAACTCGACATCCTTTATTAAAGAGTTATGGGAAGCCATACAAATTGGTAATTTTCTTTCATGGGTGGTCATGGGTGACATACCTAATTAAACTAGTAGTTAAACAATATTTGTACCGCTTACATGAATGTTTGGTTCATCCCGATGTTCCCGTATTAATTTGCTTGCATGCATTTTTAACCCGACCATTAGCATTTCGTTCCCTATCAATCGACTACATTATCCCTTTGGTGTCGGCCAGATCAAGTTTCTTCCATCTTCGGTTGCATCTCATTGTAATATTGACCTATAACACTCTTTTATGTTGTCGACCGGTAGCTTCCATCGTACACTAATTGACCCAAATACTTTTTTCTTCCCTACCAACAACATGTAAACTCGCTACCGACCGATATCACAAATTTTTTATACCATCTAGTAGTATGTTTACATGCTATTGATTCCTTACATATACCACCAATGCCACCCACCAAGCTTCTAACTCGTCACCATGCTACCGGCCAAGAAGACTTGATATGCCATCTTGAGCGGTAGCATTCGTACATACTATCGCCTAGTAGCACATAAAATGTTACCAACCGGTAGTATTTAAAGATGCTACCTGGGTCCTTTACATTATTTCTTACCTACGCCTCAACCACTTTGTTCTACCAAATTATCGCATCGACAACCGACCAATAGCATCCAAACATGCACGGCCGATAGCATAAAAATGCTACCGAATGGTAATATCCATTAATACTACCAGCGGGTTAAAACATGTGTCCCGCATAAATTACCGAGTTATTTTCATTACAATATGCTAAAATTTCCAAGAAAAAATATCCCATAGAAACAACTTGTCCCTTATTCAGTCATAACTTGACCAAGATACACGAGTTGCCTATGTTTTATAAAATACATCCACCTTGCATAATGATATCATCTAGATCTAATGAGTTTTCCATTTTGTAGGGGTGTAGAAAATGGAGAACAATTTTGTTATTCACAGGGTGATCTACCTGGTAGGTCACAAAGAATAGTGGCCTTGAAGTATTAATTGGGCATGGAGTCATCCTAATATTGAGACTGATTTGATGACTAAAATTTCACCCTTGAATTCTATCGCATTGTTGGGACCTGATGTGGCTTTGAAACATTGTGATAGAAACTGACATTCCCATTATAATATCTTACCTAAAACTTGAAAGTGCAAGAGAAAATAACGGCACAACCATGTACAAACAATAAAAGAATACACATACTAAATGGAACATGTAGAGAGTGCACAAGCACTTATTACAAAACAAACCTAAAATAATAATGGGAGAATGTGTTGCAAGTACTTAAAGGAGTTATAAATCTAATCTAATATATATAAGGAATATACTTTACTTCAGAAAAAATGCTTGAGATATATTTCATTGAATAGAATATGTAATTCCTCTCCATCCAACTTTGACAATTGGAAACCATTATTTTCTTGCATCCTGAAATTATGTAAGGGCCACTCCATATTGCATCAAAATTGGAGTGTCTTCCTAGTTTGGCTTTGTCTACATCCCATTTCAGGACCAAGTCTCCTTCTTGGAAGGTTCATTTTTGGCCTTTCTATCAAAGTTCATCTTGAATTGATCTTGGTCCTTCTCCATTGCTTCCATAGCTTGGTTTCTCAACTCCTCTAGCTCTATGAGCTCTCTGTACCTAACATCCTTGGGTTCAAACTCAAACAAATTTAGCTTCTTGATAAATTCCAAATATGGTAATTCCAAAGACACTAACAACCTTACTTTCATACCATAAAATAACCTGAAAGGAGAGTGACTAGTTGACTTTTTGGGAGTGATTCTATCACCCCACAAGGATGGTTTCAGTTTGGTATGCCAAGTCCTCTAGTTCTCATCTAGAGTTCTCCTTATGATTCTTATAATATTTTTGTTGGTGGAATCAGCTTGGCCATTACCCTGAGAGTAATAATTTGAAGATGTGCTCAAATAAATGCCATTTTTCACATCCCAACCAGATATTTTTGTTCCAAGAAAATATAAGACATTATCTGATATTATAGTGGAAAGGACCCCAAACCTTGTCAAAATACCTTCATAAAAGTCTAGAATGCTAGATTCATTTGCCTCTTTGAGTACAACTTATTCTTTCCATTTGGTGAAGTAATATGTGGTTATAAGAATCCATTTTTGGCCTAGGATGGAACTTGGATTAATCTCACCGATGAAATCCAATCTCGACTGCATGAATGAATCATTTATAGAAATGGGGTGGAGTGGAAGATTTGTCGCTTTTATTTTCCCATATAAATACACATTTCTTGCAATTCCTCATCCATGCATAACAAATATTAAATATATTAGGAAATAATAACCAAACTTCATAATTCCAAGGGCTATCCTGTAAAGTGACTACATGTATCTCCATCATGAAATTCGGATAATACCCTCTCTATTTGAATTAGTATCATGCATCTTAGGAGGACACCATTAACATGCCTTTTACATATGGAATATCTTATAGCTTGAAATACCTTATTTTTTCCTTACTTATGTTAGAGTAGGTATTTACATTATCTTATGTTCACCTAGGTACTTTAATTACCTTTATTGTATTTATACACCCATTAAAATCCTTAGCCCTTGGTCATATGGTATGGTCATATGAGGGCTTAAAGATTGTGATTCCTACTAGTAGGTGATTAGCTTAAGCCCCCTTTAATTTTATTTGTGAGGTGAAGGAAACAAAAATTTATTTATTTTAGTGGAAAATACGATAAATAATAGAGAAAAATAGTAAAAATCTTGTAACTTTTGATCGGTAACTTAGTTTTGAGTGCCTTTTTGCAAGAGTGCTTGTTTTTTCATGCTCTTTCCATTGGAGTTATTTATTTTTAGACTTGCACTATAATTATAAAGTACCAAATATGGATAGTTTTGTAATCAATTATGGATGCAATTTCGCTAAGCCCGACGTCCTAAATTTTGGGAGTTACAATTTGTACCTATCATGGATTATGATAATGATATGCTTTTCTCTCGAAGTATGTGGACTTTTGGAAGAAAATAGATCACTCAAGAAGTTAAATTCTCTTCTACAATCACGATAAGGATAAAATAATACACTTCTTTACGAACAACTTGCTATCCTACAACATCACCATCATATTGTGGACAACCATATCCATGCTCCTAGTCCACTTGCAGCTATTGCTCTTGTACCCACTGACATTGATCTACCAGTCTTTGAGCCTGAACCTGCTTTTGATGCTTCTAAACTTGTGAGGCTTGTTACTGCATGCTCTTCCACATCTGTGCCTATTACAATACCACATGTTGTGTAGCCTATTTCTACTTAGATGTATGGATTTTTTTAGAAGCATACCATTGCATTTAAATATCACATGCTCCATTATATGGGTCTCACTAGTGAGTCATTGGCTGAAATTCACGAGCTATTATTTCCTCTATTCCACATGTTAAGTGGAATTCTCATCATGACATTGGTTTTCAAGAATATACTTCATTAGGATCACACATTGACATAGCTCCTTTTTTGTTCACTTAACTCTTTATGAGGATCATGAGCAACACGAGTTACGTACCTTCACTCAGGCTTGAGAAACATGAGATTTCAGCTGTCATACATGATCAACATGACACAAATTTTGATGTTCTTTTCATACACCCATTGTGTATTTTACACCAATTCATATGTAGGCATCTTCTTCATCCATCTATTTTAATTTTGGGTGGATATCTGATCACTCGTGGTGGTGACATAGGAATTCGTTGAGAGGAATCTATAGGCGTGGCTCCTCCACCATTAGGACTCTTGCTCCACTTTATATACCTTATGCATTGTGATGCTTCTTGTTTTGAGCATTTTTCTTTAGCATGTGTAGTGTATCTCTCTTGTTTGTTGAGAGATTTTGTATCTGTATTTTTGACACTTTTGGCATGTTGACAGTATCTCTTATGGGGGATCTATTCTGGTGCATTCCAGTGTTAGTTTGTTAGTGTTCGAGTAGTTGTTTTGACAACTCATATAGATTTGTAGTGTCACTCCACCCATTCAGTAGTATGGGAGGGTGTGGTGTTGATCCTACTTCTTCGGGTTTCATGTCCTTGCCTTGTTACCTTGGCTTTTCTTGGATCGTGACACTCTGGAGTTTGTGTCCTTGCCTTGTTGCTTTGGTTATTGTTCTTGGATCGTGGCACACCTATTTGCAGCAGTTGATCGAATTATGTTTGGTGTTTTTTTTCACTTTTGACATCACTCCATTGACAGTCTCCTTGTATGGAGCTATTCTGGTGAAACCCAGTGTCAGTTGTTTTTGAGTTTTGTGATCGAGCAGTGGATTTAGACCACAATGCACACCAAAATTCTTTAGTATTGTATGAGTTTTTGAGCTGAGATTCTTGGGATGCCTTGGAGCGGGTCTTTACTCTCTTTACTTTGTTGTTACTAGTTTTGGGTACCTTGCGGTGTCCCTTTTTCCCAATTATTGTACATGAGTACCTCATCAGGCCTAGTTGTTGGGACTCATACTGTGGACATGCCACATCTATTTTGGCCCCTAGCTTCACTTGAGGGGGGGTGTTAGAGTAGGTATTTACCTTAGCTCATGTTCACCTAGGTACTTTATTTACCTTTATTGTATTTATCCTCACCCACTTATGTGTGTGAATATTGATTTTATCTTATTTAGATATCGGGAGATATTATATAGTTGTTAGGTATAGTTCTTTCCTTGATCCATGGTATTGACTAGTTCTTTCCTTGATCTATGGTATTGACTAGATCCTTGATGTTTAGTTCTCTCCTAAATCTATGGTCTTGACTAGTTCTTTGATGACTAGTTATTTCCTTGATTTATGGCTTGATCTATGACCTTGACTGGTTCTTAGATTTTTATTCCTTGCCTATTTAAGCAAGGCCCATTCTTAATGTATTGCATTGAGTTCCATAATAATATATGATATTGTTGCTCATTTTTTTGCAAAGGTTTTATGTAAAGCTATTCGGCTAATTGCTTTCATCTTATTGATCATGGTGTTTGATTATCATCTATGTTTTTGTCTTGGTATGATCTAGTTATCGTTCCTTTCAGAATCCTATCCTAAGTCCTTTGAAATCTGAATTTAAAGTCAGTCGACTACTCATTGGGAGCTCTCTTGATAGTTGTCAATTGTTCCAATAGAGACAAGTTATCTCCCTTTTCTCCAAACTACTCATGAAGAGATATGCACAACTGATTCCAATTTGGTCGACAACTAGCTCACTTTATCTAAATGATTGTAAGTTCTTGATATTTCTCTTTCTTGCCCATTGTAATCCATACATTAATTCCTCATACTCATCTATGTTATTTAAAAAATTGAGTTGAAATCTGAAATCAAAGTATGATTTAATACCTTTGAGAGATAATAGAATTACTCCTCCTCCTACACCTTGCATGCTCCTTGAACCATCAAAGAACATTAGTAAAAAAATTCTTATCTCCATCATCTGATTTAGTGACACTAGGAAGAGGTTTTTTTCTTCATGCAGACAATAGATACCTAACTCAACCTCCTCCATTTCCCTATAAGGATCATATCCATGGTTCTTGCTTTCCCATTCATCTAGTGTAAAATCTGGAATGCTCCCAATTGTAGTATCTACTTCCTGAGTGCTAGGGAAATCTTCTTGATCAAAGGTTGAGAAATTGGAATTGATGGGACTTACTACATAAGGCTCAATGTGGAATGCAACAATTGGTTTTGACTTGATAATAGCATTATCCCCATACCTATTCTTGAAGAGCATGTGATACTAATCAACTCATAAGTACCCACCAATCATAGAAGTGAAATCTCAAGTCAAGCACAAGGTAAAGAGTGGGGGTAGATCAACTATTGGTACATCTTGTGGGCTGCGACATTATGGCATGCATGTAATGTAAGGTTAAATACTTTGATTGCTCCAACAGTTGTTATTGGTTTCCCATCAAATTGCATGACTCCTTTAGAGATAGTTTCATATTTTAAACCCAATGGATTTGTAATTTTATTTGGTATCACTAAGTTGATTTTACCTAAGTCTATCATGTAGTTGTGTATAAGATTGTTCCCAATTATCAAAGATACGTAGAATGGTGGAGGTTTCATGTTTCCCTTTGGTTGACCTCTCTCTTGTTCCATTACATTAGTGAGTACCTTGTCTTGATCCTTGGATGCTTGATGTGGTATCGATAAATTTACCATAGCTTCCTCGTAAGAAATCCCTCTTCCATGAGATTGTCAATGACTCCCACATTGAGATACTTACATTCGTTTTCTTCATTTGATCAATGATATTGAATGGATATGTATTATATTTTTATTCCCTTTGTTTATCACAACTTTCTCCTGAACATGCGATGATACAACAAGTCCTCTAGGATGATTTATTGAATTTGGGACTGTATTTGAGTTGTTAACTTTGTGAAGTGTTATATAAGGTTGAGAAGCACTTACATTTGATTACTTGTACTTCCTTTATATTTCTTTTCTTAGACCTTGTGTTCACTTCCACACCCTGAGAAGGAGACTTATTTATCCCACAGAAATCCTCTGCTTTTCAATTCACAAGTGAAGTATCACTTGGAGATGCTTGTTGCATTCTTGTTTGTTGTTTATTTTCTACTTGATTTGTTTTTTGGAAAGAAAAAATGCTTTACACAATAAAATCCTGATTCAGAGCACCATTGAAGCATGTTTCTTGATTGTGGGGTTGAACAGAAGGGAAACATCATTCATAGTCTTATACAAGACTGTTATGGATTGGAACCAAGGCTCTGGATTTAGAGCCAGTGTTAGGATTGTAAGGTTGAAATGGTGGAGGAGGAATTTAACCTTGGTTTCGATTTGTAGCTTGAGATGGAGGTATAATTAGTTGATATGAGGGATTATTTAGCTGGGATTGAGGATGATATGGTCTAAAATTTTATGCTTTCTACCTCTTGATTTTCACCAACCCATTGCCTAGATTCTCGCAATTATTTCATGTCTTCCGAAGCTCAACTAAGGTGTTATAAGAGGTAGAAGATTCATTATAATTCTAATTATTTGGAGCTAGGATAGGACCTAATTAAGGTGTTTGACTAGAAATAGGATTCCCCTATGGATGGATAGCGGACATATAGGTGGTCTAAGTGCAAGTTTACCATCTTAAATAAGAAAATTCTCACTCTAATGGCTATGTTATAAGAACTTGAAAATGTTGTTCTCTCATAAATTGTACCATTATTGCGGTATCATAAATAAGATATTTTAATAAATAGAGAAATGAACCTTCAACATCTAGGCTTATAGCAATTATAATCCTATCCCACAACCCTCTGGAACCTAAATTTGAAGTATGTCATTTGTTCACTTGGAGCTCTCTTGATAGTGGTAAATTACTCCAACAAAGATAGATTATACCCCCTCTTTTCGAAATGATCACGAGAGAGCCATGCATAGCTCATTCAAGTTGTGAATTGATGGTATTGGTAAGCTTCGAATCACTGTATAGATTTTCATTTGAAAGAATAAGAAAGAATTTTTACTTCCACGGCCATATCAAAATCGCATATATCGCATAGACATTTGCAATGTCCTAGATATGAGAAATTGGGGTTGTGTGATTTTCTCTATTAAAGAATGAAATTTTTTTCAAGGCTACTAGTGGAATTGGATTATGTGCATTGAGGGAAAGTGGATTGCAACTTATGAAATTGGAAAATAGATTTGGTGGTTGTGCAACCATTTTTATTGGTCTAAGAACTCTAATAGATTGTAAAAATGTCCTATAAGGTGGATGTATTGAGAGAGTTCTTTGGTGGAGATGGAGATATTTGAAATTTTTTCACTCTTTTTCCTCTACCTAGAGATAGCTACAAATATTAAAATATCCCCTCTTCTCTTGTTTTATACCATTTTTAGAACCTTCTTAAGGATTTGAAACACTTAGGATACTAAAAAGAAAATTATGATATTACAAGTTGCTAGATGTGCTAATACTGAGATCCTCTAAAAGCTATAATTTTACCACGACACACATCCAATCCAAAAAAATTGAAATATTGACTTAGTGTTCCACTTGAGCATGCCAAAAATGTTATGTCAAAAAGTTAGCCCCCTAGGATATGCACATTACAGATCCCTACTTTTGACCAAAATTGTATTTTCTCAAGGTGTGGGACCATTGCGGCTAAAAAGAAATTGAGAGAAGGCTAGTTTGTGTACCTATTACTAACACTAAAGCTATACCTAGAAAGGCAAAAATAGCTACTTAATCACTAACCTAGAATTCCAAGGAGCGGGGAGAGAAAGAGATGCATAAAATTTAAATCCTAAGCTAAGGGAGGAGATAATACCAAGAAATATGGAGGGGTAGAGATATTCACGGTGAGTGAAAAATAGAGAAAATGAGGCATGAGAGGACAAACCTGGAGTGCCATAGTCCAAACAACATTCAAACCCCTAATTTCATGGGGCATAACAAATTTGGGTCCTACAAGAAGATCAAAACATACACAATGTACTTGAAATTGCAATAGAAGGAAAGAAACACAATAAAACCCAAGTTAGGACATAAAAAACAAAAAAACACAAATTTTATTGCTTAGAAAGATGTATAATCCATTACAAAGTTCATATAAGACAATAAACCTTTCTTTGAATGCAAAAATTTGAGGTCCGTGATTCACAAAAGCTCTGGATCAATTTTGAGAGAGTTCCTTTACATTACAGAATGTCTCCCTAAAAATGAGGTGAATTTTACAATATATAGAGAAAGGAACCTTGGAATTACTTCAACAATTGAAAACCTTCATTAAAAAGGTATGGGAAGTCATAAAAATTGGTACTTTTCTTGCATGGGTGGTCATGGGCACCATACCTCATTAAACTGGTAGTTGAAAAAAATTGTACGAATTTTATTAATGATTCGTTCATCCTTGATGTTCATGTATTCACCTAGTTGCATGTATTTTTCCCCAAGATGATAGCATTTACTTCGTTGTCGACCGACTACATTATCCCTCTGGTGTCGGTTGGGAACAAGTTTCCCTCATTAGCTGGTTACATCTCATTGTGCTACCAACTGGTAACACTATTTTATTTTGTTGGCTAGTAGCTCCCATCATATTCCAATCGACTCCAACTATTTTTTCCTACCCTCTGGAAGCATAAAAACCTACTACCAACAGCTAACATAAAATTTTTCTATAGGATGGTAGCATGTTTAGATGTCATTGGTGCCTTACATATACCACCAAGGCTACTCGATCGAGATTCTAACCTATCACCATGCTACTGGAAAGTAGCACCTGATATGCTACCGTCTGGTAGCATCCAAACATGCTACTATCCGGTGGAACATAAAATGATACTTGCCAGTATCATGTAAAGATGTTACTAGCACCTTTGTGTCAATTGTTACATGCGCCCTTGATTTCTTTGTTACACCAACCTATCGAGTCCACTACCAGCTCGTAACATATATATGCTACTAGCCGGTAGCAAGCATCCAAACATGCTATCGGATGGTATCAAGAAAAATTATACTTTCCGATTATCATCCATTGATGCTACCTACAGGTTAAAATCCATGTCCTAAAAACACACCAAGCTATTTTCATTTCAATTCACCAAGCTTTCCAAAAATACCTTTCCCATAGAAAAATTTTGGTCATAACTTAGTCACAGCTTGACAGAGATACAATATTTTCCTTGTTTTCTAAAATACATCCTCCCCCTTCTTCGATATCGTCCATATCTAATGAGTTGTGTATTTTTTAGGGGGTGCAAAAAATGAACAATAATTCTCTTGAAAAATTATCCTCTTCAAGATCCATACTTCCTTCCATCTATGGGTTTCCTTCTTGTAAGTTATAACACACTCAGATTTCATCACTTTCAAATAAAGAGAATATATCCACACCGAATGGAAATGGTACACCTTTTAGTTCAAGATTCATCAAATCGTTATCTCATAAGGAGGAAGAACAAATTATTAGAGCCAAAACACAAGGATAATCTTCTTCACCACCTTGAATATCTCTTAAAAAGTCTTCTTCTTTGCAAATTAGTGGGATAACTCTATACTAACCACGATGATCAACCTTACGATCCTTTGGTGAGGATGGTGAAATCAGATCCTTGAAGAGATCATGTTCAATTTAATCACCCTCCTTTTTCCAATATGAAAATTGGATTCTTCACTTTGTTCATCCATGATCATATCGAGAAGGGAATTTGATTATTCAAGTATCTCTATTTCATTATTTAACATGTGTACATCAATTAAAGAGTCAATATTAGAAAGGAGACTATCCATGATTACCTAAAATTCATCATCTTGAGTCCGGAATGTAGAATTGATTTATCTTACTTATTCAATGTTGGTGGAGTCCTTGGATAGCACTCCACCATCTATCATACAACAAATATTCCTCTCTTAGATCCATTATTCCTCCCAAGGGTTGTACCTTAATCCGAATGAATTTATGAATGGAGGTTCAACTATCATGCTTTCTCCATCATCCTCCAAGGTGTGGATTTGATTTTCATTGGAAGGTTCAAGGACCAAGTATTACTGAGATGTGCACAAGATAATTTCATGAATAAAAACCTCATACTATGGGTAATCATTATAATATATTTCCAAAAATGAAACCCTTCTTCCTTATTGTTATAGAGTGTTTGAAGATTCTCATACCTTCTTTTCATAGCCAACACATAATTCAAAATATCAAAATTGGTTTGGGTATCATAATTTCCTTCTTCCAAACTCAAAATCCTTTGCAAAAACTCTCTTTTCAAAGATGCTATCTATTCATCTCCTTATGCTTGAAAATCATCCATAGGAAGAGAGAAAAAGACAGGATTTGAATTTATTATTCAAATTTGCATGAAGTTGAACATATTACCTTGAGTAGATTTTTCACAATCATTCCCTTCGTACAAAATTTCATACCTATTTTGAATCTTCCTCATCAAGTTATTAGATTCTTGATCACCAAAAGGATAAAGTCTCATTCTCTTTCTTTTAGTAGAAGTCTACTTGAATTGGAGCCACCATGTTTTAATGATAGGATCTTTAGAAGCAATAATCTTATCCATTCTATACAATCTTTTCATAAATTCTGTAGAAACTTTATTGACCTAATTTCCCTTCGCTGGTTTCATATTGTTATTTGAATAAATAGATTTCTTCCTAACAACATAATATTTCTTTTACAAGAGATGCTACAAAAATATAGTTGATAAAAAATTTGTAGATCTGGGTGGTCATCTTTTTCTTCATCGTTTTTGTCACTCATTGGTCCTAAACACCAATCTTGAATCTTCATCATTGTCATGCAGGAAATGAACGTGACATGGATTCGTTCCTTGATAGAGTCACCTTCAAAATATGTTTTTCTTTGAAATCTAATTTTTTTGTTTTGGAATATATACTATTTTTTATTTTTTAGAGATCTTTATGGATGCACGAGGGAAGATCTCTCCCCAATGGAGTCACCAAAAACTATTGGTGAAATAATTTTTCGTGTGGAAAATTATTGGGTTTTCACCAATAGTATGGGGCTAAGCCCCTCCTTATTGTGTATGGGGAGGCTCCCATTATTGAATGTAAAATATGCTATTTGTTTTGGTGTGGCCAAATAGGTAGGTGATCACACAGGAACACTTCGCTAAAATTATGGAAAATTTACTTGTATGGGGTATAAGGGAGGAATTTGGAGTGATGAGTGATAAAGGAGAGAAATTAGGAGACAAAGGGTTATTGTTGTGAGCAGAGGCACTAGTAGAGTTCACAAAAAAATAGCCAGAGTAAGTCCACATTAAATTATAAGAACATAAAAAGGTAAACCATGATAAGACAAAATAAACCATAGACACATAATTCCATTGATTCACTCATCAAAGGCACAAATAACTTTTTTGGTTTTACAATATTGTTACATATGCAAATTTTGAAAGAGAATCTAGATACCAAAAATTATCACCACTAATTTCCCATATCTGCATCCGCTAACACACCTTCACTATCATATTATACACTAAATCCTTATCCCAAGTCTTTTTCCTCCCCATTATATTTTCTCCTTATAAATATCATTCTATAGCTGTAAAACCCTATTTTACCCTCTCTAAACAACTCAAAGCACTTAAAAATAAAAATAAAATTAAAAAACAAAATAAACTTCAAAACCATTTAACAACATTACTAACCCACATAACCTATTTCCAAAGCACACATCCTTCATAAAATAAATGGCTCGATTTGGGAAGTTGTTACAATGATTTTCCCATGTTTCCCATATCACTGGTGATTCTAACCAATCTTCGAAGATTATCTTGTGTTGAAATAAACCTATATAAATGTGTTTTAGGACTTCATTTTGGGTTTGTTTCACAAAAGGGCTTGGATTATAATAGGGTGTTGCTTAAGGCATTCATATTTCAATCTTACTATACTATAGCCCTCTTCATCATAGTAATATTCAACATATATCTTCTTCATCCGTTGGAGGTCATTCACACATCCAAGAATTCAACTCAACAATCTTCGACATCTACAATCTTCCTTTCTCTCGGTAATGTCATCCCAAAAAGTTTATTGATCAATTGGAAAAAAGGTAAGTGCCTTCCCTTTTGCATTATTATCCCGTTTATTCATTATTTGCAAGCGTTAATCATATTCATCGATAAGCTATATATTTCACACAATTGCCACCGATTTCCTAAATCACCAGTGATTGGCCCCAATCACCTACAATTCACCTTAATCATTGGTGATCCCTGTCTATCACATGATCTTCCCTCAAGCCTTCTTTAGGACATCAAGATCTCTTCATATATCACTACTTTTCCTTGACAGTTCTGTTAAACCTTATCAAGCTCCTTTGATCCATTTATAGCACTGTATCAATCATCTAAATCAAATATATCACTTAACCTAGCTTTGTAAGTACATATCTATCTACATGCTTGTTCTTTTGATCCATACTATGATTCCTATACTCCTTTTGGATAAAGTATAACCATCGGACCATAATATAATTATGGACCGTGTTAGTCCCCTTTCCTTTACATTATTGGTTATATCATTTATTTTATCATTTTATCTTATCATTATCATATTGATTTCTTGAACGCAGATTGACATCCTTATAAGGAAGTCCATTGACTTCGGAGATTGACCTTTGTCAAGAAATCCTCCATATATCTATCAAATCCTATATTTTTCTCGAGTGGTTTTGTATTGCAAGTAGGTTATCCCACTAGAAAGAATTTGTCCACATGTTTGGATCTATCAACAACAATCAGCCATCAAGATCAATATCATCATTCATCATCGCCGGTATGGGTAAACCTCACCATCTTCTCGAGGCCGAGTTTTGTTTTTGTTATTTCACTCAATTAATTTAAAGTAAGAAATAAAAAACTTACGAACATTCGACATGCACTGGTGGGACCCTTAGTCCCTTTTAATTTAATTAAGTTCATTTTCTCATACATTTTGGGTCTTCTACTCTGTAATTTCTAGTGATCTAATGAAATCGCCGAGTGAATTACATGAATCGCTAGAGATTCCTATTAATCATTGATGATCTCAAGGATTCGCTTTGGATTAATCAACCATCGACCTCTCACATCATTTTATTTTGTTGTTCTATCCTATGCTAACCTATTTTTCAAGTTTTTACTCTAGAACTTTGGCTTGCTACACCTTTTCTTTACGGAAAAAAAAATCAAAAATTTAAAAACTTAAAAAAGAAGCATTTAACAGTGTGTTTTCTCCTTTTCTTTTTGTTTTCAAGCATTGTATTTTGTTGTTTTCCCTCATTGAAATAAATCATTCTTTGGGATTAAAATGAACTTTACATCCTTCTTGATCACATAGATTAATTAAGGGATTAATATATTACATTCGCTTAATCTCCCTCACACATAGCCAAATCACATAAAACACAAATTTGCATCAAACATTTCTTCCCAGTGAAACTATTGGGATTACATCACCCAATAGGGAAGCTTACTTGATGTTATGGTTGAGTATAAATAATTTTTTTCGGTATATTTTCTAGGCACCCAACTCCCTTATCACTTTAGGATTGTGAAGTGAGGGGGTAGTTCTAATAAGAGTTCATTTTAAGATCCCTCCTCTAAAAATTATTATATAATTAGTGGTGAATGTGTCAAAAATTCTATTTGTATTGTTGATGAATATTAGAAAGGAGGGTTTTAGATGACGAGAGAATCCAATATTTTAACTCTGTTACCATATGGTAACACATATCGCTTACTAAAAGGTAAAAAATGATGAATTATTGACCATTAATACTTACCGGTTATTGGATGGCTAAATGTTTTGTGTTATTGTTTGGTAACATGTTTTATTATTATCAACCATTAACATGTTTTTTGTTTTTGGCTAGTAACATAAACATGTTTTCATGCACCACATTCATGCATGTTGTTGCTCAGTAACACATTTCTATTACCATCTAATTTCTATTCCTAGACTTGTTGGCATACGAGATATTTTACTCCTGAAGGAAATCTATGCATTCACTATTCCATTCGCTAACAAAGGGGTTATGGGACATCATTTAGAAATGTTAATGCATGGTAGCCTATGACTATATCCACCCAGTTGAATGAGCTTATTAACGAATGTTCCCAACTCCATGTTGTCGTCCTCAACCAATGAGACCCTTCCATTCCTATATATATCCATCCCCATTCATTTTTTCCCATTTTCACTTATAGGTTTCTCCAAACTAAAGTATTTTAGATTTTCCACCACCACCGCAAATGGTTTATTCTACGATCATGATTCCTCATCCACTTCCAAAGTATTATCCACACATGACATGACTACCTCTTCACATCATAAGTAAATGTTAGGTGTAATCAAAAGTAATGAAGAGACAAATTTAATATCCAAATATTAATTTACAAAATAAAGAAAATTTGAAATTACACAAAAATATGAAATTATACAAAATGAAAACAACGAAACGAATTTAAAGTGGTTCATCCTTTCCTAGGCTACGTCAATGAAAACAACATTCCTTTATATATTTATCAAATGAAAATATAATTACCATAAACTTTTAGCAATACACTACAACACACAAAATTTATGCACAAATCTACATTTTCATATCTGCAACAAAGCTTCCCTCCATCTTTCTAATTGGCACTTTCTTCTCCTCATGTCACACTTATTTTCACACTTCTCTACACACCATTTATTCAGCATAACCAACAATGTTTATATACATTCCCATGCCCCGTCCTCTTCTATCTATTCATTTTTCACAACAAGAGGAACTACTCGATTATGCAAAGTGATTCTACAATATATATTTTTAATTTTTATTATGGAGAAAAAAATAGAATGCCTTGTTTTTAAAATCAACGCATACTTATGAGGAATATCTAGCAAATAATTTAAATATAAAATTCCTTTGGTTTTATTTCTATCCACAACCAACAATCTCCCCTTGGAGATTGATCAACACAAAAAAAAAAAATCAGATCCGAAAATCCGAGGTCAAAAAAATTTAATTAATTTATTTTTACGACCTTTGGGCCCCTATAGGCTTATTAAAAAATACCATTAAAATTTAATGTTTTAAGTAAAAAAATCCAAAATAATGTAAGAATATAAATGACACTACACATGGATTGATTACAGAGTTCAACAATAGCCTACATCTCCAGTGTTCTTATCGAACCATTCCACTAGTCAAAATTTGTAAGTACAATGTTATTTCTTACAATAAAACCTAATGGAACTTTACTTTCCTACCAAGTATCTGCAAACCTTCGAAGAACATTGATGCTTAATTAATTCTTATTCTGTACCTTCCTAGTGCACAAGATTCCCACGGAACTTGATCAGCCTTCAAGACGTTTGCAAGATGCCCTATGGCTCTCTGGTCAACAATTCCAGGCTTCACAAATAAAAGTGTGGCGCTATGAGACAATAGGTGAGTTTCCAATAACTCCTAATTTTATAATTTTCCTATTAAAATAATAAGACTTAGCTTCCAATATATTTACATATTAAATATTAAATAAGACTTTATTTTAATAGGCCTTATAATTTTTAAAGGAATTTTTTGTAATAAAGTCCTATTTAATATTTAATAGGAAAATATTGTGGAAGCTAAGTCCTATTATTTTAATAGGAAAATTGTAAAATTGGGAGTTATTGGAAACTCACCAATTGGCCCATAGTGCCACACTTTTATTTGTGAAGCCTGGAATTGTTCACTGGAGAGCCATAGGGCATCTTGCAAACTTCTTGAAGGCCGATCAAGTTCCATCAGAATCTTGTGTGCCGGGAAGGTGGAGGACAAAACCAAATTAAGCATCGTTTTTGTTCGAAGTTCTGAAGTACTTGGTAGGAAAGTAAAGTTCAATTAGGTTTTATTGTAAGAAATAACATTATACTTACAAATTTTGACTAGCGGAATAGTTTGATAGGAACCTAGAGATGTAGGCTATTTCTGAACTCCGTAATCAATCCGCTTGTAGTGCCATTTATATTCTTGCATTATTTTGGATTTCTTTACTTAAAATGGAATAAATTTTAAGGGTATTATTTTAATAAGCCTATAAGGGTCCTAAACGCATTATATTTTAATTTTTGATTATGGAGAAACAAATCTAATTCCTTGATTAGAAAATCAACGTATACTTATGAGGAATATGTAGCAAATAATTAAAATATAAAGTGGGTTTGATTTGAATTATCTCCATAACCAAAAATCTCCCACTTAGAAATCGATCAACCCAAAACAAAATCCCACTTGAATTTAACGTCCTCGACATTACACTATTGTTCTATTTTAATTATTTTAATCATGAAGGCCAATAGAATCAAGAGGAAATCAGCTTCTCCTGAGTCACTTCATTCATAAACATATCCACTAGATTTTAGTGTGTATCAATCTTCTCTAGCTTTACCTGTCCATCCTCTAATACTGATTTTATGAAGTGATATCTCAGTTGTATGTGTTTTGTCTTCGAATGCAAGGCTAAAATTTTAGCAAGATGAATGACACTCTGGTTTTCTGTAAATAAGTAATTTTCAGCATATTTTTTTTTTTTTATTAGGGGTAAATAGTTTTGAAGGGACTATACCCTGAATACAAAAGGGCTCAAAAGCCAGATAGAAAAGATAAAAGAAGAAGCCCAAAGAAGGGTAGAATAGACAACCAAGGAAGGCTCAACAGCCAAATATTACAATATAGGAGAAAAAAGGATCTAAACTCAGCGTGTTGATTTCCTAATTCTTCTAAGAAAAATGTCAGCCAAATCATCTCCTTTCTCACTTCGATGCAATAATGTATTCCTCCTCCATACATGATAAAGAAACAAAATTTTTCAGCCTTGAAATCCAGCTCATTATTGTCCCACCTATAGTAAATACATAACTTGTAGCGCTTTTCTTGGTATCGATATCACCTACCAAATATTAGTCAACATAACCATGTAGAACAATATTAGATCCCCAAAACATAAATTCTTATTGGATGTTCCTCTCAAGTACCTGAGAATCCATTTAACTACATTCCAAGATAACTCATAAATCTACTCACAACTCCAACGACATGTGCAATATCTAATCTCGTACATACCATGATGTATATGTTATCCAAAATTCACCCCTCAAGGTAATTTTGATAACATGCATCAAATTATTCAGTCCCGAGAAAGTAGATTGATTCAAGGCCTGAAATCATGTTTTTCGGGGTCCCCTTAGCCTTTTTCTAACTCTCCCATCCAAGAAGAAATCCCAACGAGTTAGAAAAAATGGAAAAAATGTAAAAAATAAGGTTACAGGATTGTTTTAAAGCATTTCGGGTCTGAAGGGTTCGGGTCGTACTGAGGTTCGTCATACCAAGCTTGGGGCCAAAAAAGCAAGAAAATCAGCTAAGTCTTTTGTCCCAGGTAGTCCGTGGGAAATATTGACGCGTTGGGACGCGAGGGACGTGAAAAAGCCGAAATAGCCAAAAGCAAGAAAAATCATCTAAGTCTTTGTTTCGCGCGGTTTGGGACAGCAGGAGGACAAAGGTATGCGTGGGACACGAATCAGCGGTTGCCAAAAAGACAGTCTATTTCGGGTGGTTCAGAGATATTTGTCCCATGCATTCTGGGATAGTTAGGACAAAGGTACGCGAGGGACGTGTGGGACGCGAAAAGGTGAAAAGGCCGCAAAAGAGACAAGGAGGCCCGCGGACGAATCAGAACGTGCCACGTGTTAGAAGGGGAAGAAAGTTGAAAAAATTGCTAAGTGTTTGGCACAAGGTAAAATTTTGAAAGGAGGCCCACGGACGAATCAAATCTCACCACGTGTCTTCACCATCGACCCAGCGGAGCGAGGCAAAAAATTAGAATTTTTGGCAAAATGTTTTGCCGAAAGTCCAAAAGGTGAGTTTTGGCCCATCTGCCCCCGCCACCGAATGGAAGCTCGTGGCCAATCGGGGCCGACAAGGTGTCATCAAGTGGTGATGCATGGGGATTTTGGAAATTTTCCAAAATGCAAAAAGAGGTAAAATTCAAAAAAATTCCGCCGATCCGATTTTGGCTTGTTTTTCCCTAAAATCTTCAGATCGCCATATCTTTCGATCTAGAGCTTGGATTTTCACGTTCTTTATATCAATGGAAAGCTGGTGAAATTCTCTACATGATTCCAGGGTCAATCTTGCATTTTGGTTCTATTTGAAGAGAGAAAATCAAGAAACTCCTCTGACACATGGTAATGGCCAGAAATGACGTTTCAACAACCAGTTTTAATGCAAAATACAGTTTGCCACTTTTAAGTTGCTAGGGTTCTCACCTACCACCATAATGAGATGAATTAAATGAAACCTAGAGGTGGTTGGGGTAGATTTGGATTTCCTCCCTCTTCCCTCTCTCATTCTTCCTATAAATTGTAAGGAGGGGCTTCTTTCTAAAGCGTTGGACATTCTTGTTTTGCCCCTCCCTTCTTCTCTTTGGCAGGTGAATTTGTGGAGTTCAAACCTCCCATTTAAAACTGTAATGAAACTTTTGCCTCTTGGAATTTTGTAGTGTATTGTATCAATCTTTGGAGCAAGTAATGCATGTCTGTGGATGATTCTCAACCCTCTCTGTGTTCATTTGCATCCTCCTAATCTTTCACTGCAAATTTTGTTATATGTGCATGATCTTGCATCACATTTTAATGGTTTGTGTTTATTGGCAAGATAGGTGTTCTTCATTCCTCGGTGCATCACCTTTGTTAGTTTAGGTTTATTTTTATGCATCTTCTTACCCTGTCTCCTTGGCAAGTTAGATTAGATTTTGAGTAAACCCTCTGCATTTTTTTTCGTGTGCATCTGAACAGAGGAATAGGAACCAGCCTTCATCGGAGATATTTTCCATTTTGCAAGTCCCACACTTGGGAAAAGCTCCATGTTATGCAATCGCTTTGAGAGTATCAACCCATCTAGAAAGTTGTAGACACTCGAAGTGAGTCTTGTGATTTGCACTAACAGTTTTGGCACATGCCGGTGGGACCTTAGAGGTCTTCACTTTTATTGCAACAAGATCGATGTGCACTTGTTGTAAGTTCCAACTTTGAAGGAGCTTAAAATCACACATCTGGTGACTCCAAAAGAAGCATAATCCGTTGGTTTCAGCAGTCCAAGCCTGGCAAATTTATGAGAAGAATACAGACTAGGTTAAGAACTAGGGAGGAAGGATTGTTTTTTCATCTACACCTATCTCCAGGAAGAGAGAAGGGGAAGAAGAGCTCAAAGATCTCCATCTCCACCTAATAGAACCTTGTCAACACCTCCACCTAGTAGGCCTTTCATCCAATCAACAAGGGTTCTCAGGCCCCAATCAGAATGGCACAACCACCAAATCCGTATGTCAATTTCACTAGCAACATCCCACTTGCTCTCAATGCACAACATCAATCCAGGTTGCAGCATTGAAGAACATTCCATACTTCTTTGGAGAGAACGGACTACTCACTGGTGATCATGTTAAAGACAGACATTTCCAACCTTTGTGCAATTCATGAAATCAATGAGATGCAAGTTGTTGTCAAATTGTTGGCATCCTCATTCAAGAGGAAAGCTTTACAATGGTTCAGGAGCCTTGCCTCAGGTTCTATTCAAAATTGGAATCAGCTATGTATAGCCCTCCATGAGCAAGTTTGGGGAAAAGGAGATAACTTGTCCCTTTTGGAGCGGTGACAACTATCAAAAAGAGCTCCCAATGAGTAGTGGTGATTTTAATTTCAGATTTCAAAGGACTTGGGAGAGAATTCCAGTGGCAGTCAGGCCAATAGTAGAAGGTGATTTTCTATATTACCTCAAAGCTCTAAATTCTGATATTTCTATGTTGATTGATCCATGGGAGGCATAACTATCCTATGGCTTATAGCATTGCCATTAGGGCTGAAAATTGTTTGATTCAAGCTAGAAAGCTAGCTCCTAGGCCTCCAATGCCATTATATCCAAGTTTAGAGAGCCCAAGTACTAGCCAAGTGCCTAATTTAGCTTCTATTCCCACTCCTAGAAATCGAGTTCAAATGAAGCTTCTACTTCATCTCTAGTGCCTCAAAGCGAACTTGAGAAGTCATGAAGCAATTGCAAAATCTAGGTAATGAGCTGGTTACACTCAAGAGGTAGCAAGCCCAAAGTTTTAGACCTTCTTATCAGCCTCAAGCTCGGCCTAACAGGCAGCCATATCAGCCTCAAAGACCACCCAATCTAGCTGCAAATCAAAATCAAGCAAGGCCTCCTGCCAACAGACCATTTCAGCCCGATAACCTCAATGTTGCATCCACATCTAGAGCTTTGGTACCGGTGCAAAATAACATGGCCCAAGAATATGATTGGTGTTTCCCATGCAATCAGCCACATAACCAATCAATGTGCTTTAACGGTGCATTAAATCAGGATCTTATGGTGCAAACCATTGGTGGGTAAGAAGTCAGCCATGAAGAGGATCAGTAGCAAGAAGCACCTCAGCAAGGAACATCTCCGAACGAAACTACTCTTGTCAATTGGCAGGCTAAAGATTTATGTGGTATGAATCAAATACCCTCTCAAGTGTTGCAGCCAACACAAGGTCAAAAAGGAGAAATTTGGGTGAAGGAAAGCCATTGGCTCCAAGTAATCCACAACCTTCTACCACTCCACAAGCTTTTGGCAAACAAAATGTAGTCCCAAACATGCAAGGAGCACCCAAACCAGCTCCTAAACCAACTCAAATACCAATTGTTGCTGCCCACATGCAAGGGATGAATATGCAAACCAAGGGACAACAAAGAGATCCTTCATCACCATTTAGTATCATTGATCAGATGAAGAAGACAAATGTAAATATATCAATGTGGGAATCCCTATCTATCCCAGGCCAGAGAGATTTTCTACAAGCTGCCATGAAGGACTGGCCAACTTCGAATCAGCAAGTCCAAATGCAAGAGAAGGTGCTCACAAATCTTTGCTCGGCTGAAGGGAATCATGGAGGACAACAAGGTAAAATGTTGAAGCCCCCTCCTTTTTATGTCTCATTAATCATTGGAAACCAATTGGTGCACAATTGCATGATTGATTCGGGGCAAGTAGCTCAGTGATGCCCAAGAAAATAGCTGATCGGCTAGGACTTCAATATGAAACCATATCAAAGGGGTAGTGCGGTTGGATGGGACAGTGTAATGAGTTGGGGTGATTAGAAACTTGAGTCTTACCTTGCATGCATGTCCAAATGTTGTTGTTTTACAAGATGTATCGAGTTATAGACCTTCCACCACTCTTTGCCCTATGTTTGTCAAGAGATTTCTGACCAAGATTGGAGGATATTTGTCTTGATTGGTCACACATTGTTAGAAAAGAGGTATGGAACCAAAGCTACAATCAGTCTGAACCTATTACAAACTTCCACATTGAGCCCTACACTCCAAGTCAGATCAATGCCAATTGTTTGGCATTTGATCAAGAAGATCACCCAAGCACTGATGAAGCTGACACCAAGGTTGGAAGCATCCCGGATCTAACTCTTGATGAATGGGCAAACAAGGTGCATGCTTTTTATCCTTATCAAGAAGTAGAAGAATGCGAGCTAGTAGTCTATGCATGCATACACGAAGAAGATCAGCCCATTCCTAGCATCACCAAGCCAGACCACAAGGATGACAATGAGGTATGGAAGCTATTTTTTGATGGATCAAGGAGTAGACAAGGTGTCGGAGGGGGAGCCATGTTGGTTTCACCTCAAGGAGTAAAGTACTATTCATCTTTTAGATTTCAGTTTGCATGCTCCAATAACACTGCTGAATATGAAGCCTTGGTGCAAGGGATGCATTGGGAAATAAAGAGAGGGATAAAGAACTTGCAAGTCTTTGGTGACAGTGAATTGATTGTAAATCAGGTCAAAGGGTAGCATGCTACCAAGAATGATCTACTCAAGTGCTACAAGAACAGGGTGTGGGACCTCATTGAATATTTTGAGGGCTTTGGCATCAAATCAGTTCCTAGGAAAGAGAACCAAGCTGCTGACAGGCTTGCAGCAGTTGGGGCAGCCTTTGATATTGTGGAAAGCATTCAAAAGGACAAGGTACAACCAAACATCCATGTGATTGTGAGGCCTTCAGTGCTGGATAACAATGTAAGTTGGCAAGTGTTTGAGAATGACCAACAAATCATCCATTTCTTGCAAGAAGAAGCTGAGTTCTCAGCTAAAAATCAAGAAAAATTGGAACAACAGTATGGTGACCAAGTGGTGCAGTTGAGAACTAACAAACTACCCAAGGGACTTATCACTTTGGAGTCCATTTTCAATCCCAATGATCAGTTTAGGAAAGAAAGCAAACATTCGAGTCAAGAGAGAAGATTTAGTATCCATCTTGGTGGAAGAGAACAAACCATTACAAATTGGAAAAGATGACAAGCTGAACAAGAAAAGTATGAGTTCATACGGTTTGTGTCAAGAGTTCCTGATGTGTTTTCTTGGAGCTACGAAGACTTGAAAGGTTTGATCCCGAGTTAGCTCAACACACCATTGAGTTGGATCAAATACTAAGCCCATCGGGCGAGAAACAAAGGCAGTCAATCCACACATGGAACCTCTCATGAGGAAGGAATTGAACAAGTTGATTGAGTCAAGAATCATATTCCCAATCAAGCATTCTAGTTGGGTTGCCAACTTAGTTCGATCGAGAAAGAAGAGTGGAGAGATCAGATTGTGTGTTGATTTTAGAGACTTGAATAGAGCATCTCTCGAGGACCATTACCCACTCCCTTCTATGGAGAAAATTTTGCAAGTGGTGGCTGGCTCGAGAGGTTTTTACTTGATGGCTACTCTCAGGCTACAATTAGATTATGGTGAAGGAAGAAGATCAGTTCAAGACAGCCTTCCTGACAAATGGGAACTTATGCATACGGGAAAATGCCATTTGGGCTGTCCAACGCTAGAGCTACCTTCAAAGAGCAATGGACATGGCGTTCAAAGGTTTGATTAACAACATGGTGTTGATATACCTTGATGATATCACTATTTTTCAAAGAATGCAGCGAGACCACCTCCTCTCATTTGAGACAAGTCTTCCAAGGTGCGGGAGATTTGGAGTGTCTTTGAATCCTAAGAAGTGTATCTTCTAGCCACATGAAGGAAAGCTCCTTGGCCATATTGTCTCTAAAGAAGGATTAGCAATTGATCTAGAGAGGGTTGAAGCCATAAGAGCACTACCATTGCCAAGCCACAAGAAGGCCCTTCCGAGTTTCTTGGGAGAATAAACTTTGTTCGGAGGTTTGTCCCAGATTTTGCAGCCCTTGTCAAACCTATCACCAAAATGTTGAAGAAAAGCATGGCTTTCAAGTGGACAACAGAAGGAAAGGAGGGTTTTGAAGCAATCAAAGAAGCCATCTCCCAAGCACCGACTCTCATCAACTGGATTTCTCAAGGATTTTCATCCTATGCATTTGGAGGTAATGATATTATTTACGCCATTTTTGTGCAGCGAGAACAAGGACAATGATGAGCAGCCAATTGCTTTCTTGACCAATCACGGAGGACTATGAGGTGAGATATTCTTTTATTGAGAAGCATGTACTTGCGTAATCGAAGCTTGAAGAAATTCAAGCATCTAGTCTCAAACAACAAAGTTCGGTTGTTGGTCTCTCATGCGGGAGTAAAGGACTTCCTCCTCAAAAAGGATTTGAATGAGAAAAGAGCAAGTTGGATCACTCGTGTCATGGAGTATGACATAGAGATCAAGGTCACCAAACTGGTAAGAGGAAAAGGATTGTGTGAGCAGCTAGTTCTGGGCAAGCAAAAGGAAGTATGCAATGAAGAAGAGCTTTTGTGATTCAAGACAACCATGTGCAAGGTAGCACTCAAGAAGAGGATAATGTTGTCCCCACTCCTTACTGGACCCAAGGTATAATGCACTTCCTAAGCATGGCCTATGCCCTCCAGAGATGAACAAGACCCAAAGAAGACACTTCAGATTGCAGGTTGTCCCATATGCCATAGTAGACGGTGTTTTGTTCAAGAAAGATGTGAATGGAGTACTGCTGAGATGCATTGGTACAAATCAGATTCATAGGGTGTTGGAAGAGTTCCATGGTGGACCAGCTGGTGGTCATTTTACACCAAGAGTGACAGCCCTAAAAATCATGAGGGCTGGTTATTATTGGCCCAAGATTTTTAGTGATTGCTTCGCGTGGATCAAAAGGTGCAAGAATTGTGCATTCTTCACGAGGTAAAGAGAGGCTTGCTGCCCTCCCATTGCATCAATTTCAGTTGACCAGCCATTCATGCAATGGGGTTTAGACTTCATTGGAGTCATTAATCCCAATTCAAGCCAAGGGCATAAGTGGATTTTGATAGCCACAGACTACTTCACCAAATGGACTGAAGCAGTAGCACTCAAGGAAGCAAATGAGTCTAGCATCTTAGACTTCTATGAGGGGATAGTAACCAGATTTGGCATACCTGCTACAATAATCTCAGATAATGCATTAGCATTCATTGGATCAAGGTGTGAGTGGGCTGTCAAGAACGGGATCTACCTAAGTACTTCATCAAACTACTACCCTCAGGGTAATGGCCAGGCTGAATCTACAAACAAGAACTTGTTGAGGATCATTAGGAGGACTCTTGATGAGAATCAGAGGTCTTGGCATACCAAACTGAAATCAGCCTTATGGGCTGATAGGATAACTCCCAAGAGATCCATAGGTAACTCTCCATTCAGGCTTGTTTATGGAAGAGAGGCAATCTTGCCCATGTCACTTGAGTTGCCAACATTGGAACTCATGAAGCAATTAGAGTTGTTAGAGTTTGGGCCCATGGAGGTGAGATATGCAGAGTTGATGGAGCTCAAGAGATCAGAGATCAGGCATCCCAAGCAATGGAGAAGGATCAAGCTTTGATCAAGAAGACCTTTGATAGGAAGGCCAAGAGTAGATCTTTCCAAGTTGGAGATCTAGTGTTAAAATGGGATGTAGATAGAGAAAAACCGGGAAGGCATTCAAAATTTGATGCCATTTGGAGTGGCCCATACATGGTCACAAAGTGTAAGGACAACAATTCATTCCAATTGTCTTCATTGGATGGTGAAGAACTATAGATTCAGTCAATGGAATCTATCTAAAGAATTGCTACTAAAGGAAATTCTCCATCTTGTAAATATTAGCCAAGGTTTTCATTCCTCTAAGTGCTTGTGCACATTGTTTTGCTGTAGATTAGTTTTTCTTTCCCTAAGTGCTTTGGCACAAGCTTGTTGTTCACAGGAGATGTGTTTGCAGGCCTTGCTCCATTGGGTGATATTCCATCTTCCTCCTTGTAACATTCTAAGTCAGTTGGGGTTCCGAATAGACAACTCATGACTCCATGCCCAATGGATGCTTCAGGAAACTAGTAACTTCATCCAGCAGGAAAATGACCCCGCTGAGTCGCCAAAATTGTTATCCAAAATTCACCCCTCAAGGTAATTTTGATAACATGCATCAAATTATTCAGTCGAGCAAGTAGATTGATTCGAGGCCCGAATCATGTTTTTGGGGTCCCCTCGGCCTTTTTCTAACTCTCCCATCCAAGAAGAAATCCCAACGAGTTAGAAAAAATGGAAAAAATGCAAAAAAAAGGTTGCAGGACTGTTTTAAAGCATTTCGGGTCTGAAGGGTTCGGGTCGTACTGAGGTTCATCATACCAAGCTTGGGGCTGAAAAATCAAGAAAATCAGCTAATTATTTTTTCCCAGGCAGTCCGCGGGATAGTTGGGATGTCAGGATGTGAGGGACGCGAAAAAGCCGAAACGGTCGAGAGCAAGAAAAATCATCTAAGTCTTTTGTTTCGTGCGGTTTGGGATAGCCGGGACAAAAGTACGCGTGGGACGCGAATTGGCTGGTTTGCCAAAAGATAGTCCATTTCGGGCGGTTCGGAGATATTTGTCCCAGGAAGTCCAGGAGCCGGGGCGTTGGGACAAAGGTACACGAGGGACACATGGGACGCGAAAAGGTGAAAAGGCCGCAAAAGAGACAAGGAGGCCCGTGGACGAATCAGAACGTGCCACGTGTCAGAAGGGGAGAAAGTTGAAAAAATTGCTAAGTGTTTGGCGCAAGGTAAAATTTTGAGAGGAGGTCCGCTGAGATGAATCAAATCTTGCCACGTGTCTTCACCATCGAACCCACCGGAGTGAGGCAAAAAATTAGAATTTTTGGCAAAATGTTTTTCCAAAAGTCAAAAGGCGAGTTTTGGCCCGTTGCCGAAGAAATTTTCAAATGAAGCTCGCATGCCAATCGGGGCTCGACACGTGTCATCAAGTGGTGATGCATGGAGAAATTTTGGAAAATTTTCCAAAATGCAAAAAGAGGTAAAATTCAAAATTTTTCCCTTGATCGTTTTTTCCTGTTTTGCCCTAAATCTTGAAACGCCATATCTTTCGATCGAGCTCAGATTTTCACGTTCTTTATATCAATGGAAATCTGGTGAAATTATCTACATGATTCTAGGGTAAATCTTGAATTTTGGTTTTGTTTGGAGAGAGAAAATCAAGAAACACCTCTGGCACATGGTAATGGCCAGAAATGACGTTTCAACAACCAGCTTTAATGCAAAATACAGTTCGTCACTTTTAAGTTTGCTAGGGTTCTCACCTACTGCCATAATGAGATGAATTAAATGCAACCTAGAGGTGGTTGGGGTAGATTTTTATTTCCTCCCTCTTCCCTCTCTCATTCTTCCTATAAATTGTAAGGAGGGGCTTCTTTCTAAATGTTGGACATTCTTGTTTTTCCCCTCCCTTCTTCTCTTTGGCAGGTGAATTTGTGGAGTTCAAACCTCCCATTTAAAACTGTAATGTGACTTTTCCTCTTGGCATTTTTAGTGTATTGTATCAATCTTTGGAGCAAGTAATGCATGTTTGTGGATGATTCTCAACCCTCTCTATGTTCATTTGCATCCTCCTGATCTTTCACTGCAAATTTTGTTATATGTGCATGATCTTGCATCACATTTTAATGGTTTGTGTTTATTGGCAAGATAGGTGTTCTTCATTCCTCGGTGCATCACCTTTGTTAGTTTAGGTTTATTTTTATGCATCTTCTTACCCTATCTCCTTGGCAAGTTAGATTAAATTTTGAGTAAACCCTCTGCATTTTATTTTTGTTTTCATCGAGCACGGAGGAATAGGAACCATCCTTCATCCAGAGAGATTTTCTGATTTTGTAAGGTCCACACTTGGGAAAAGCTCCATGTTATGCAATCGCACTTGAGAGTCTCAACTCATTGAGTTCTGAGACACTCGGGAAGTCTTTGTGATTCTACACTAACAATATATTAAACTACCAACACCAAGTATATGGAATCTTGGAAAAAATTTCTTCCTTCTCTTGTGTGTTTGGACACATCTCTTTAGTCAATTTTTTGTGCGGTAAAAAGTTTGCAAAAGATTATTAAATGGGGGTAAGAACTGAAAAGAAAACCCCAAAATATTTGGAACAAACAACCCAAATGACCATCACATTAGAGTAAGCAAGAGATACCTATTTAAATGTATATTATAGAGTTTGAAACAAAAAATCAACCTCTAAAAATGAGTATATTAGTTCTCTACTCCATAAAATCTATCTATAAGTGAACCTATTAAAGCACTAGGAATCAATTTTGTGTTTATTGATGTTTCAAAAGCTTAAGAATGGAAGCTAACCATTAGTGGATTCTCCCATTTACCTAATGCTTTGAAAGGATTTAGAAAATAACAAGCAAATAGCTCAAATAAAATATGAAATTACTCTAAAAGACCTAACCTTAACCTAAATTAGAAATGAGAGAGAGAGAGAGAGTTCTTGAGAAAAGGTGGGAGGTGTATCTCTCTATTTATAGTTTTGGATTTGAGAAAAGGATGTTTTGGATGCATGTGGGACTAAAAAGGAGTAAAAAGTTGACTTTTAGAAAAACATATTTGGAGGTGTGAAAAAGATTTTAGGAAGCTAAGTGGTTATTTGGAAAGGTAAGATTTTATTTTTCAAAAGTCAAATCCTTCCTAAAAATTCAATAAGAGGGTTAGTTAACCTAAACAAGGTTAATTAAAGGAAACAAGTTTATAGAAGGTTCTTTAGAGAGGTATTAGTAGGTTTAGGGGTTTATAAGAGGTTAAAAGGGTATTTTACTAGTCTAGTATAGTAAATTAACACGAGACTAGGATAATTAGTATGATCTTAATAATAAGATCATGTAGACTAAATTATAGGTGTCTACATTTTCCCCTTTTGAGGTGATGTATGCGACATCACTTCAAAGAAAGTAGACAAATAAAAATAGCCAAAAAATTGAAGGGGTAGAAAAAAATTACTTGGAAGAAGGATGTGTAGATTGAGAAACAGGGACGGAAGCCTGTGTAGATTTTATTAATCTCAATCAAGTAAACATTACAGTGAATAGGCTGCAATATTTATAGATATTGCACAGCCAAATACATCCGGAAGAATAAGTTGCACAGGTGCAACCAAATGCCAGAATAAACAAGCTTCCAATAACATCCGGGAAGCAGGAAATGAATAGATACAAATATATTGTTGAAAACAATATAACAGTATGAATAAAGACAAATATGGTTGATTAACCATATAACCAAATAACAATGATTATTTAATTAATAAAATTAAATAATCTAAACTATGCAGAATTAATATTAGGATAATAATATTTAATCCTAACATTCCCCCCCTTAATTGTGCATTGTCTGAAGAGATGAGGAGAGAAATGCTCTGAACAACTCGAACTTGTCACGTGCAAGTGACTTTGTGAAAATATCTGCTCGTTGTTCAGCCGTTGGACAAAACTGAAGCTGGATGTTGTGCTTCAACACATGTTCACGTATGAAATGAACCTGAACTTCAATGTGTTTTGTTCTCTCGTGAAAAACTGGATTGCGAACAAGTTTGAGAACACCTTCATTGTCAACATTCATGGTGGTCGGTTTGTCCTATGGTATTCCAAGTCCTTCCAGTATGCGACGTAGCCAAATCACTTCTGAGACATCTTCTCTGTAGAGACGATATAAACCTGTGGAAGAGTGAGAAACAAAGTGTTGTTTCTTACTTCCCCATGATATTGGTCCAGATCCCATAAAGAATACAAATCTAGAAGTGGATTTTCTATCATCAATATTACTGCATGATCTGAATCTGAATATCCAGTCAAGAAGAAGTTTTCGTTCTTCTTGTATTCTAGACCAAGATCCACTGATCCTTTGAGATATCTCAAAATGTGCTTTGCTGCTTTCCAATGACAAATTTTGGGTTCTGCATGAACCTGGATAGATAGCTCACTGCAAAGCTGATATTTGGTCTAGTGTAGGTCAGGTAAATGAGACTCCCAATCAGCTGCGATAGAGAGTAGCACTTACCTCAGGAGATGGATCTAAATGAGATAACTGTAATCTATTCTCCATAGGTGTAGCAATTGGTGTGCAATCCATCATCCTAAATTTCTCGAGCGTTGTCTTGGTATATTTCATCTGAGAAACAAAGATGTGATTCTCTTTCTGTCATACTTCTAGTCTAAGACAATAGTGCATAAGCCCGAGATCTGTCATGTCGAATGATCGCTCAAGATATTTCTTCATTTCATCAATCATCTTCACTGAAATGCCAGTGATGACTAGATCATCGACATAAACTACAACAATCACCATCTCCCCCCCTTGCTTTTTGAGGTAGAGATTGGGATCGTATGGATTTCTGACGAATCCATGTTGTACGAGATGCTCATCAATCTTGATGTACCATGCAGGGTGCTGTTTTAGGCCATACGGAGATTTCCTGAGTTTGCATACCTTTTCTTCTTGACTAGGTACTACATATCCCTCAGGTTGAGTCATGTAGACTTCTTCTTGTAAATCTCCATTCAGGAAGGCACTTTTTACATCCATTTGGTGAACTTTCCATCCAAACTGTGTAGCTAGAGCAAAGATCATCCTGATCATTTTGATCTTAGCTGTGGGAGAAAATGTCTCCTCATAGTCAATGCCTTCTTTCTGTGCGTACCCCTTTGCTACAAGTCTTTCTTTGTGCTTTTCCACTGTCCCATCTGCTTTGTACTTAGTTTTGAATATCCATCTGCATCCAATGGGTTTCTTCCCTGGTGGAAGATCAACAAGTTGCCAAGTGTTATTCTTCATCACTGATTGATATTCAGAATCCATGGCATCTTTCCAAGCCTTTGACCGTAGGGCTTCCCTGGGATGTAGAGGGCTCAAATCGATTCAATAACTCTACTCATCAAAGCAAAGTTAACTTCTTCTCTTGCTTTACTACGATTCTCAGTGGTCCGGGGGTGGATGAATCGGTGGAGCATCCAATCTTGCATCTCGTAATGTACTTGTACACCATTTAGGCATACGTTGAAGCTGTTCCCATGGGTTGTGGTTCTATCTCGATCAACACCATCATCCCCATCATCACTTTCATATTACGAGGAACATTAGCTTGACTTTTACGGTGAGGTGAAAAATCTACATCTTGCGAGTCCGAAGGAGGAGTCTCTACTTCCTTCTTCTCGAAAAATTCAACATCTCTACTTGTGTAGACTTTTCGGTCTTAGGATCCATCAATCTATACCCAAGAATCTCTTCTTGTATCCAATGAAGATGAGATTTTGTGACTTCATATCTAATTTCTTTCATTACTGTTTGGGTATGTTCATGCTTTGGCTTTGCACCCGAATACTCACGAGGTGTGCAATGGATGGTTTCCTTTTGACCATGCTTCTTGTGGTGTAATTCCATCAAGAGTAGTTGTGGGCGCTTTGTTTAACAAATACACTTGTTTTTGTTACGCCCAAAATGTCTTTGCAAGTCCGGAATCATCGATCATGCATCGCACCATTTCCATGATAGTACGATTTATTCTCTCGACAACACCATTTTTTGCGGTGTGTGTGGAGGAGGCATTTGTCGACGAATCCCATGAGTTTGTAGATAGTCTCACGAACTCATCTTTGGTGAATTCCCCCCTCAATCGAGTGGAGAGTTCGATGTGATGACCGAGTTTCTTTCTCAACCGCCACTTTGAACTTTTGAATGTTTCAAAGGCTTCACTTTCTTGTGAAGACAAAAAATCCACATTTTCCGTGAATAGTCGTCAACACAGAGCATGAAGTAATGGAACCCAGAATGACTTGGTTGCATTGGACCGCAAAGATCGGTATGAACCAGATCAAGTTTACCATGAGCTCGAAAAGTACTCTTTTGGAATGAAACTCTGTGTTGTTTTCTTGCTTAAGCAATGAGGACTCTTTTATGTATCCTTGAAGAGATGGTAGCCCATGTACCATATTACCCTGGTGAAGTGTTTGAGATATTTGAAACTTACATGACCAAATCTCGATGCCACAACCGAGTGAGGTGGAGTTTTTAGCCACAAGTGCTTGATCATTTTTGTGAATGAAATCAAGTTGAAACATTCATCCCACATTTGAGGCTTTTGCATGTAACATCCTCATTTTAGACAATAGAACAAGTCAATTTTTTTTTTTTTTTTTTTTTTTGATAATTGCATACTGGTTCCAAATACATAATTTGGAACTCACAATTCAAATAACCATTTATATAACAGACAACCATATGCAGCTGTAATGACTCGGAGTACCTCCGATCTATTCATTCCATGACTCGGTAATCTACCGATCTATTCATGAGTAATAAGAGTCGGTGTTTTTATTTAACACATTACTCTTGCGGTTCTCTTCCCTAATCGGGATTGAGAATGCTCTGTCGAGGAATCTAAGCTGAATAATTGTTACTATTATTCATCGGCATCTCATCCCTTAGACTAGGTGAATTAGGACAACGCAATCAGCGAAGACTTGCGATACTTTGGCCAAAGATTTGAAACATATTTCATGTCTCGTATTCCTTAACGGCATACTCATCAATCGGAATACGTCCTTCACCCCATTCATATGTTATATAGAATGTCTTATGCGACTCTTGTCGGTCCTTCCTTTCTGTTGAATCACTCGGAGGCAGATTAACAAGGTGATAATGTTATATGGATGACCACGAGGATTAGGGATATGATGACATCTTTGGTTCAACCTTTGCAATTCAACCAGGTGTGTCATGATACCCCGAATCTCTAGGCAGCCTTATAACATGACCACGTTCTTAATCGGTCGGGGGTAACTTGTGTGAAATCAAGTGTAAATCTTAGCGATCAATGCAAAGGGTGTCGCCATAAGTCATCTGCATTATTGTAACTTCGAGAAGATCCTAATCTTCTCGGAGGTACAACTCTGCAGTTGACTTATGTCGTCAACCTTTAAATCCGCCTCGAAAAGATCTACTCAGTAACAAGCGTTACGCACTTGAGTTTAAATTACTTTAAAGACTTTTCCCTAAGGTTTAGCCTTTCCGATCCCTGGATTCTTCGTCTTAGGACGACCCTCCTCTATAAAACCCATTACATGGTAGAGGTATTACGGTCAAGTTCTCATCAAGGAGTCATTAGAATACACCTGATTCTAAAGCAACAGAATCGGACAGTATCTCATAACCTTTGCTTGAGATTGCCAACTGAACTCCATTTGATTGTATATCAGTTCTCTTAACTGAATTTATATCATACTTTCTAGTATAAAGATATAAATGATTAAGAATCCAATTTAATATTGTCCTGTCATACTTAGGACTAGGGATTAGTAATTTAATCCAGTTTGTTTAGCGTTCTCTTTAGGCTCATTTTTAACCTAACTTCTAGAAAGACAAATATTTAAATCCAATATTGCTTTCGCTAGAACAGATTAGAACTTCTAAACACTCATAAGAATTCAATCTCATTTTCTTGTAAGATTTCATTGTCAATCACAAAAGCATCCATATTATACAATGATAACAATGCCTCTTCGTTACATAAACCGAAGAAGGTCAACTATCAGAAATAGAATACAACACATAAGTATCAAACACTTATTTCCATTCCTTTCAAAACTATACAATTACATTTTATGCAACAGCATACTTGATACAATGCTTAACGGAAAAGAAACATCTTTTCACATATAGTACATCTATAAAATCAAGTTGTAATTCATTATAAATCAAATAAACAATCTGATCGGCTGTCAGATCTGCATTGCTTTTACCTCTTACGGCAACCATCTGCAAAAATAGTCAACATGAGTCGGATTCAATGGCCCTGAGCATGATAAGCACTAACTTTTAAAACAATTGCAATCCATCAATTGTTTTCATTAAACACCCTGTTTAAATGAGATCAAATATCCAAATAAGTAAACATATTCAGACTATGTCCTTGTAATACAAAACGATTACAAATATGTAACTCTATCATTGTTACAAAATAGTCTTAATCACTTTCTAATATTTCATCAAATATTAAAAATCAAGGAATGAATGTATACAAACAATCATTGAATCCAAATCACAACATTGGTCAGATTCTTTCATTCTTCCAAAAGGAAATAACATAACAATTCGGGATTCTACCAAAACACTACAAAACAATTTCCCACTGTTAGACAAATATCAACAAATATGAAATAAAGGAAGAGAAAGAACCAATCAATTCATACTTCCTTTCACATAAATTCATCACTGTCACTCGTCTTCTCCTATGAAAACATTTATCCAAAGTATATAAATGAACAAGTTAGACAAGCCGCAAGCAAGATCGTTGTTCTAAATCACGAAATAGAAACACAGACAAAACTCATGTGTCTGACAACTAACACATCAACAATTCATGTATCAACCCTAAGCCCAATGCTAGTTCCTTTTACACAGTAAGGCTTTGACACAAGTTGAAAACAAGAAACTACAAGCGTATCGCTGAAAACAACAACCTTATTGCATCAAGCAATTTGAGGTTTCCTAGAGACTATGCTATGTTGACCACACAGTATTTCCAAATCATGCTCAGTCAAATCGGACTGAATAAATGGAAAGGAACATAGCATACTTGTTCTTGCTCAGTCAAAATCGGACTGAAGTAAAAGAAATGAATACAACCAATCGATCCTTACCTTGGCGCATGCAAGTCTTAGTGTGGTATTCGCGACTTACCCAAACAAGGTCAGAACACGAAACAGTCATCCATACTCAAGGATCTCAAAGCGGTGACAAAGCGGTGTCAATGTCAAGTTGAGAAGAGAGGCAGAAGTACAACTACCTTTCCAGAATTCAAATGATTCAAACGGAGGTAACAATTCAAGCAATTGCATATGAATTCATACTGATATTCATCAACGACGCATAATAAGAATCAGACAAACAATTAATCTCTGATTTCAAACCAAGAACCCGACTGAACTCTGTCAATATTTTTACACAAATTAGTACATGTTGAAGACATAAATGTTCACCTATAGAATCTGTACCACAAAATCCATGCAACACAAAAGTATTTCAAGAAAATAACAGAGGTCTTTAGTACATGTTATTCCTTCAAGTCGCAGGTTCAACAATCACCAACTATTTAAATATATTCAACTTGAATAAGATTCAAATATAAAACATACAATCGACTCCTCATAGTCGTTGATTACAATGATTGTAAATATATACATATATATGCACACGCCGTATCTTTTGTTAACGGGTTTATACCCATAACCGCTGAACCCTACAGCAACGTACTATGAAATTGGTGATAAATCCTTCTATGCCAGCTATGGCAAACATTCAGAATAAAAACAAGTGTAAGCAAATCGAATACCCCTTTCAAAGCAAAGAAATCAATGAGCCGCTTGAAACTTTGAGCAGTTTACACAAAGAAATGCAAATGCATACCTAGGAAGTCTATATCCTTTATTCATTCAAATAACGGTGATCAAAAGAGACTGTTTCTTCTTACGAGGCTTCCACGAAAATCAATTCACAAAACTTATGGATGAATCTACATTCTCAGCAATAGATAGCAATATACGATTCAATCATGGACTCCCTTTGAGTCGATAAAATAAAAATACTGGATGTATCTATATTATACAGTCAACAAGTAATCCGTTACCACAATAACAAGGAAAACAACTTCCGCTAGGTCGTATAAACTACGGTAACACAACGATTACTGTTCTAGCAAAATTAGAAGACAATGAAAACCCAAAAGTATCCTTATACCTTTGTCGGCAACAAAAACCACGACGAGTTTCCAAAGAAGCAATAATTCTGATCAATCTTATAGTATTCTTCAAAATCATTCCATACAGTTTCCACAACAAGAAACAGCGACCACAAATCAACAACATACAGTGGTCTATTCACAACACAAGTATATTCTTTGGGCTCACGCCAAACAGGCCGAGCTTTCATGCTCTTTACATATAAATATCTCATATATTTAAACCAGAAAGAATACACAAAGGAATAGAGCCACAATTCGAATTTAACAAACACCCATCAAGAGGAAATTGAAAAATCGAACCAGAAGAGATACAGTACCAAAATTTAAACAAGATCTCCATAGAAAATCCTTTATTTTCTCAAAACATTTGAACAGAGTTGTTCTAATGAAATCACTTGAAAGACAACAAGATATTTAAAGGTTAGGGCCTAACATGCCTGTATTTTGATCAAATTTCCGAAGCAGACCACAGGAAGAGCTCAAACTTCCTTTTCTTTTTCCACGATAAAGCGACCAACAAAATTTTGCTATCTCCATCACATATATATCCTCCAAGACAGAGAAAAGAGCCAGAGAAATTCATTCTTGCCATGCAACTCAAAGAGAACTGGTGCGAAGAACCAGTAAACAAGCAGAGAGAGAGAGAAGACCGAAAATCGCGACAAGCCAAACAAACCCACAAATTTCCCGTTTGCATGCCTTCTCGCGAGTTCCGAGCTCGACTTCGAGAATATTGAATGCCATTAAACCAACTTTCCCGCTTAAACTCAACTTCCACCGACCGCCAGAATTGGCGACAGTCCAATGAAACCTCATGTTCATTTCCAAATTCAGCGACCTGCCACGTCAGAACAAGTTAGCTGCTGCTAAACCTTCCGCCATGACCTGTCCCTCATCCTTATCCCCAGCATTAATTTCCATAGAAAACACCGCCCATGGTTCGCACCCCTCCATAGGCCCCTTCATAATCTCCTCATTAGTTAGGTTAGTATCTTAGGTTAGAATTTAGGGTAATACCCATACTAACCAATTTACACATAGATACTAACTTAGGATAATAACACATAGCCTAGGTCTAGGTTAGATTAACACTAATCTAACCCCTAGGTTAGGTTTTAGTTTTAGGTTACTAACCGTTAATAATTCCAGTAAGGTATAACATTTTATATGCCAAGAAAAGACCCAAAATCATGCATCTCCGAACAGGATTCACTCCTATACAGCCGTTAGGCTACAGGAATATACATGGCAGAATTATTACTTGGTCCACGTCCGAGACCTTCCAGATATACTTCGATATCGGGAACCAATTCATTTCTCAAGATCAGCCTGAGTCATACTCGACCGACTTAATAAATGCTTCCATACCTTGTAGAACTGTTCAAGGTCAGTGATCTAATTTATCACAAACAGATTTAAAGCATTACTTGGATCAATTCCAGTGATCCAAGTCTAGATATTATAGATGAATATCTCTATAATTCATTCCGTGATCAGATTAATATTCAGACACAAAATGAAATAAATAAAAGAGTCTAATCATATTCTGACTCAGTCAAGATCTGCAATCTGCAAGAAATTCAGTACATATCAAGCATGATTTCTGAATCGAGGAACACATCCTTTTACAAGAAATCACATATCAACACTTGTATGCTTAGGAGAAAGTAACAATAGTTCAGGGTGTTACATGCTTCCCTCCTAAAAAGATTCATCGTCCCGATGAATTACATATTAAATTAACCTTCAGGTCAATCAATTTATTAGTACACAAACAATGTGACTACTTCCATATTAAATAGTTTCAAAATCAATGTCACAACACATTTATTCAACTTTGAATAAAGTCACGCCTTAATCGGCTTTCATAAATACTTAAAAACAATCGGTTCATAAAAGTATATTTTTGTCAACAGATTTTCATTCATGTTGCAAAAGAGAAGGAAAAGTAATTTTCATCTCTTCGGGTTTTCCCAAGTTGCACTTTCTTCGCTAAAGCTGGTCCCACTTTGGACCTTACATTTCTTGTAAATCACGATTTCTTAAATGCAATTGGCGAGTTTCCAGCACTCGTGTGGGTTTAACCACGATTATTCTGGGTCTTGGACCTGCAAGGAATTCCAATTTAAAACATGTGACAGATATAAAACGTATTTCTTAAGCAAAGAAATATGGAAAACATCATGCATGCGAGATAAAGCGGTGGCAATGCTAAGCGATAAGCTACAGGATTGATTATTTCGACAATTTGAAAGGTCCCACATATCGTGGAGACAACTTGGCAGCCTTGCCAAAAGTTATAGAACTCTTCTACGGGTTTAACACGCAGAAAAACCTTATCACCAAGCTCAAACTTTCTATCAACCCGCTTAAGGTCAGCATAGCTCTCTCTGTCTATCCATTTGCTTCCTTTAATCGTTCACGAATCAGCTTAACTTCTTTGTTCCATTTACGTGAGAATCTCTGGTCCAATTACCACTCTATCCTCAACACTTTGTCCCAACTAACGGGGGTTACGCACTTTCTTCCATAAAGTGCTTCAAATGGTGCCATCTTTAGAGATGAGTGATAAGTGTTGTTGTATGCGAACTCAACTAATGGAAGATACTCTTCCCATTTATCTTTGTTGATCCATGTAATACATTCGCAACATGTCCTCCAACACTTGATTTACCCTCTCAGTTTGCCCATCCGTTTCTGGATGATATGCAGAACTGAAGTTTAGTTTTGTTCCTAGGGCTGCGTTAAGCGTTTGCCAAAACCTTGACGTCATTCTAGGATCCCTGTCAGATATAATCAGTTCTGGTACACCATGCAATCTGAAAATTTCGTGTACGAACCTCTTGGCCAAGCACTGGTGAATCATCCTTAGATTTCCAGCGATGAAATGAGCTACCTTAGTCGGTTTATCCACAACTACGGTAGGATAACATCATGCTTATTCCTGGACATAGGTAGTCCTTGTACAAAATCCATGGTTATTACTTGCCATTTGTACTGCGGTATGCTATGAGGATATAACAGTCCAGCAGGGTGCATATGCTCTGCCTTCACCCGTTGACATTCCAGGCAATGAGTCACAAAATTTATCACATCCTTTTTCATACCTTTCCAGAAGTATTGCTGTTTCAAATCAGCTAGCATTTTTGTGATACCTGGGTGTCCAGAGAAAGGTGAATTATGAAATTCAACTAACAACTTCTTTCTCAAATCATTCAGCACAGGTACATATACCCTATTTTCATAACGCAAGATTCCTTCATTATCAAAATGAAAACCTTCATACCTTTTATCCTTAGGTTCTGCAGCAAGCGCTGCTTTTACTTGCTGGAAGTATGCATCTGATTCTGAGGCACTTTTTACCTCGTCTTTAAACTGAGTTCTCAATGTTATAAGAGCAGAAATGTGCCTCCTACGACTTAGAGCATCAGCTACTCTATTCTCCTTCCCTTTGATATAGCTAATATCAAAGTCATATTGTGATAAAAATTCTAACCACCTTCTTTATCGGCATTGATTGGGTGAGTAAAAATATATTTCAGTCCCAAGTGATCGAGTTTCAACTCAAAAGGTTTTCCAAGTAAATAGTGTCTCCAGACTTGAAGCGCATGAACAATGGCAGCAAGTTCCAAATCATGAGGGGCATAATTCAGCTCATGTAACTTAAGTTTTCTACTTTCATAAGCTATGACCTGATCATTTTGTAACAAAACACCTCCAAGGCCTTCCCCAGAAGCATCCGTTACAACAGTAAAATTCCCATTAGGGTCTGGTACAGCCAATATAGGTGCAGAAGTCAACTGGTCTTTCAGACTTTTGAAAGCCGCTTCGCACTTGTCATTCCACATGAATTTCTTATCCTTCTTTTGCAATGAAGTTATTGGTGCAGCTACCTTAGAAAAATCCTTTACAAATTTTCTATAGTAACCTGCAAGACCCATGAAGCTTCTTACTTCGTGCACATTCTTTGGTGCAGGCCACTCAGTTATTGCCACTATTTTTGAAGGATCTACAGCGATTCCTTCTTTACTTATGACATGACCCAAATAGTGAACTTCTGAATCAAAGAAAGAACATTTGGATAACTTACCATACAACTTTCTCTTTCTCAAAATTCCCAAAACTATCTTCAAATGCTCATTGTGCTCTTCAACGCTCTTAGAATAAATGAGAATATCGTCCAAGAATACAAGCACAAACTTGTCCAGGTATTCTTGAAAAATATTGTTCATTAAATTCATAAAGGCTGCGGGTGCATTAGTTAATCCGAAGGGTAGAGCGTGAATTCATAATGTCCGTACCTTGTTCGGAAAGCTGTTTTATGAATATCTTCCTCTTTAATCCTTAACTGATGATAACCAGATCGAAGGTCTATCTTAGAATAAACCGCTGCTCCACGCATCTGATCAAACAGATCATCGATCCTAGGAAGTGGATATCGGTTCTTGATTGTTGCTTTGTTCAACATCCGATAATCAATACACAGCCTTAGTGTTCCATCCTTCTTTTTCACAAATATCACAGGTGCTCCCCAAGGTGAAACACTTGGTCTAATCAATCCTTTAGACAAAAGCTCTTGTAACTGTGCCTTAAGCTCGACTAACTCAGTAGTAGTCATCCGATAAGGCGCCTTGGAAATAGGTTCCGTCCCAGGCTTGATTTCAATGGTAAAATCAAATTCTCTCTTGGGTGGTAACCCTGGTAATTCCTCAGGAAAAACATCCCTGAAACTTTGTAACAGTGGAATTTGCTTCATGTAATCACCATCTTCTTAAAGGTTCAGATATCTTTACTTTGCATAAAGAGTACATCCTTTATTCTTAGCCTTTTAAGCTGCATAGCTGACAGTTTTCTAACTGAAATTTCCCGTTTCACACCTTGAATCTCTGCTGATTCCAGCTGATCATCTAAACATTTTATGTTCTTTTCATAGCAATCTACCTTTGCTTTATGGTCAGCTAACCAATTGACACCAATAATAATGTCATACGATCCCAAAGGTGTAACATAGAGATCAACTTCCGTGGAGAAATTAGGTAAATCAAGGACTGCTCCAAAGAGACACATACTCACTGTATGAACAGAATTATTACCATACTCTACAGTCCAAGATTTATCCATTTTCCCAGCTTTTCTTTTAAGTTTAGAAGCAAGTTTATTAGAAATAAAACATTCAGTAGCTCCTGTATCAAAAAGAATAGTGACAGGTATGCCGAATAACTTACCCGGAACTTCTATAGGTGTTGCTTGCTTTTCAGCTTGCTTGTCTGCTACTGCAGCATGTATCTTATGCTGCTGATTACGATCATCCTTCTTCAAAGGACATTGATTTGCGTAATGATCTTTACCACAAGTGTAGCAGCCTCCTACAGGTCCCTTCTTAGGCTCAGCATTACCTCCAGCCTTGTAATTGTCACGCTGTCCTCCATAGGACTTCTGTCCATTATTATAATTTTTAACAAAATTATCCCTTACATTTCCAGCAGGCTTATTTACTGCTGCTTTCTTATTGTTATCTCCTGGAAACTTACTCTTGTTTCCAAAATTTTCCACGGTCCTTTTCTGGGTGCAAGAGAGGTTGAAGAAGGGTTTGCAGTCTTCTTCCGCACTTCCTCCTTATGAGCAGAAATAGCCTTTAATTTCTGTTCTTGCCTTATGGCCTTTTCAACAACTCCTTCCATAGTGGTTGGACTGTGAACATCGACCTCTCCCCCTATCACAGGATTCAATCCCATGATGAATTTCCATATCCTGAACTTTTCGTCAGTTTGATACTGCGGTACATACTTGAGGAGTTTTGTAAACCGCTCCCAGAATTCAGTTACCGTTAGCTTCCCTTGAACTAAGTTCTGGAATTCTGTCATTTTCTGATCATAGAAAAGTTGTGGCAGCCACCGTTGCCTAAAATAGCCTTTAAATTGATCCCAAGTAATGTTGGTCTCATCAATGTTTAGCTCAGCTTTTCGGCTATCCCACCACGAAGACGCTTCGTGAGAAAGCTGATAGGCTCCCCAAATAGCTTTGGTTTCCTCTGAGAAGTTCCTTATAGCAAAGTACTTCTCCATTTCGCTGAGCCAGTTCTCAGCTCCATCTCCTAATGTGGTGCCATCATACTTAGGTGGACTTATCCTTTTTATATCATTAGTGAGTTCTGCTGCCAATCTGGCCTTTTTGTTTTCTGGTTGGACAGGTGCATTTCCAGCATTAACATCAACACCCATTTCGGGGTTGTCCTCAGGAGGTTGCTGATTATTATTATCAGCTTCTTCATCCTCCTCATTTCCCATCACCTGCTGTTCAAGTACAGCTAAGCGATCTCTTGTGTCCAACAGGGCAGCAAGGATCTCATCCAGTTTCTGGGTTGTTGCCGCTCCTCCTTCAGGTGGAGCATTACTCGCAACGTTCCCCTTGTTCTAACCATTTTTACATACAAGAAAATTGGGTTTTATCAGATTATGGACTCAATAGGTCCAAGAGCTGCAACCTTCAGCTCTGATACCAAGATGTAACATCCTCATTTTAGACAATAGAACAAGTCAATTTTTTTTTTTTTTTTTTTGATAATTGCATACTGGTTCTAAATACATAATTTAGAACTCACAATTCAAATAACCATTTATATAACAGACAACCATATGCAGCTGTAATGACTCGGAGTACCTCCGATCTATTCATTCCATGACTCGGTAATCTACCGATCTATTCATGAGTAATAAGAGTCGGTGTTTTTATTTAACACATTACTCTTGCGGTTCTCTTCCCTAATCTGGGATTCAGAATGCTCTGTCCAAGGAATCTAACTGAATAATTGTTACCATTATTCATCGGCATCTCATCCCTTAGACTAGGTGAATTAGGACAACGCAAATCAGCTTGCGATACTTTGGCCAAAGATTTGAAACATATCTTTTCATGTCTCGTATTCCTTAACGGCATACTCGTCAATCTGGAATACGTCCTTCACCCCATTCATATGTTATATAGAATGTCTTATACTGACTATTGTCAGTCCTTCCTTTCACAACTGAATCACTCGGAGGCAGATTAACAAGGTGATAATGTTATATGGATGACCACGAGGATTAGGGATATGATGACATACTGGTTCAACCTTGCAATTCAACCAGTGTGTCATGATACCCCGAATCTCCTAGGCAGCCTTATAACATGACCACGTTCTTAATCGGTCCCAGGGTAACTCGTGCGAAATCAAGTGTAAATCTTAGCGATCAATGCAAAGGGTGTCGCCATAAGTCATCTGCATTATTGTAACTTCGAGAAGATCCTAATCTTCTCGGAGGTACAACTCTGCAATTGACTTATGTCGTCAACCTTTAAATCCACCTCGAAAAGATCTACTCAGTAACAAGCGTTACGCACTTGAGTTTAAATTACTTTAAAGACTTTTCCCTAAGGTTTAGCCTTTCCGATCCCTGGATTCTTCGTCTTAAGACGACCCTCCTCTATAAAACCCATTACATGGTAGAGGTATTACGGTCAAGTTCTCATCAAGGAGTCATTAGAATACACCTGATTCTAAAGCAACAGAATCGGACAATATCTCATAACCTTTGCTTGAGATTGCCAACTGAACTCCATTTGATTGTATATCAGTTCTCTTAACTGAATTTATATCATACTTTCTAGTATAAAGATATAAATGATTAAGAATCCAATTTAATATTGTCCTGTCATACTTAGGACTAGGGATTAGTAATTTAATCCAGTTTGTTTAGCGTTCTCTTTAGGCTCATTTTTAACCTAACTTCTAGAAAGACAAATATTTAAATCCAATATTGCTTTCGCTAGAACAGATTAGAACTCTAAACACTCATAAGAATTCAATCTCATTTTCTTGTAAGATTTCATCGTCAATCACAAAAGCATCCATATTATACAATGATAATAATGCCTCTTCGTTACATAAACCGAAGAAGGTCAACTATCAGAAATAGAATACAACACATAAGTATCAAACACTTATTTCCATTCCTTTCAAAACTATACAATTACATTTTATGCAACAGCATACTTGATATAATGCTTAACGGAAAAGAAACATCTTTTCACATATAGTACATCTATAAAATCAAGCTGTAATTCATTATAAATCAAATAAACAATCTGATCAGCCTGTCAGATCTGCATTGCTTTTACCTCTTACGGAAACCATCTGCAAAAATAGTCAACATGAGTCAGTTCAATGAACTGAGCATGATAAGCACTAACTTTTAAAACAATTGCAATCCATCAATTGTTTTCATTAAACACCCTGTTTAAATGAGATCAAATATCCAAATAAGTAAACATATTCAGACTATGTCCTTGTAATACAAAATGATTACAAATATGTAACTCTATCATTGTTACAAAATAGTCTTAATCACTTTCTAATATTTCATCAAATATTAAAAATCAAGGAACGAATGTATACAAACAATCATTGAATCCAAATCACAACATTGGTCAGATTGTTTCATTCTTCCAAAAGGGAAATAACATAACAATTCGGGATTCTACCAAAACGCTACAAAACAATTTCCCACTGTTAGACAAATATCAACAAATATGAAATAAAGGAAGAGAAAGAACCAATCCATTCATACTTCCTTTCACATAAATTCATCACTGTACCGTCTTCTCCTATGAAAACATTTATCCAGTATATAAATGAACAAGTTAGACAAGCCGCAAGCAAGATCGCTGTTCTAAATCACGAAAATAGAAACACAGCAAAACTCTGTACTGACAACTAACACATCAACAATTCATGTATCAACCCTAAGCCCAATGCTAGTTCCTTTTTACGAGTAAGGCTTTGACACAAGTTGAAAACAAGAAACTACAAGCGTATCGCTGAAAACAACAACCTTATTGCATCAAGCAATTTGAGGTTTCCTAGAGACTATGCTATGTTGACCACACAGTATTTCCAAATCATGCTCAGTCAAATCAAATCGGATGAATAAATGGAAAGGAACATAGCATACTTATTCTTGCTCAGTCAAAATCGGACTGAAGTAAAAGAAATGAATACAACCAATCGATCCTTACCTTGGCGCATGCAAGTCTTAGTGTGGTATTCGCGACTTACCCAAACAAGGTCAGAACACGAAACAGTCATCCATACTCAAGGATCTCAAACAGTGACAAAGACAGTGTCCAATGTCAAGTTCAGAAAGAGACAGAAGTACCAGCTACCTTTCCAGAATTCCAAATGATTCAAACGGAGGTAACAATTCAAGCAAATGCATATGAATTCATACTGATATTCATCAACGAAGCATAATAAGAATCAGACAAACAAATTAATCTCTGATTTCACACCAAGAACCCGACTGAACTCTGCCAATCTTTTTACACAAATTTGTACAGGTCGAAGACGTAAATGTTCACCTAAGATTCTGTACCACAAAACCCATGCAACACAAGAGTAATTCCCGAAAATAACAGAGGTCTATTACGTGTTATTCCTTCAAGTCGCAGGTTCAACAATCACCAACTATTTAAATATATTCAACTTGAATAAGATTCAAATATAAAACATACAATCGACTCCTCATAGTCGTTCAGATTACAACGATTGTAAATATATACATATATATGCACACGCTGTATACTGTTAACGGGTTCATACCCATAACCGCTGAACCCTACAAGCGTACTTATGAAATTGGTGATGAATCCTTCTATGCCAGCTATGGCAAACATTCAGAATAAAAACAAGTGTAAGCAAATCGAATACCCTTTCAAAGCAAAGAAATCAATCGAGCCGCTTCAAAACTTTCGAACAGTTTACACAAAGAAATGCAAATGCATACCTAGGAAGTCTATATCCTTTATTCATTCAAATAACGGTGATCAAAAGACCTGTTTCTTCTTACCAGGCTTCCACGAAAATCAATTCACAAAACTTATGGATGAATCTACATTCTCAGCAATAGATAGCAATATACGATTCAATCATGGACTCCACTGAGTCGATAAAATAAAGTACAGATGTATCTATATTATACACAGTCAACAAGTAATCCCGTTACCACAATAACAAGGAAAACAACTTCCGCTAGGTCGTATAAACTACGGTAACACAACAGTTACCTGTTCCTAGCAAAATTAGAAGACAATGAAAACCCAAAAAGTATCCTTATAACACTGTCAACAAAAACCACGACAGAGTTTCCAAAGAAGCAATAATTCTGATCAATCTTACAGTATCCATCAAAATCATTCCATACAGTTTCCACAACAAGAAACAGCGACCACAAATCAACAACATACAGTGGTCTATTCTCAACACAAGTATATTCTTTGGGCTCACGCCAAACAGGCCGAGCATTCATGCTCTTTACATATAAATATCTCATATATTTAAACCAAAAAGAATACACAAAGGAATAGAGCCACAATTCGAATTTAACAACACCCATCAAGAGGAAATTGAAAAATCGAACCAGAAGAGATACAGTACCAAAATTTAAACAAGATCTCCATAGAAAATCCTTTATTTTCACAAAACATTTGAACAGAGTTGTTCTAATGAAATCACTTGAAAGACAGCAAGATATTTAAAGGTTAGGGCCTAACATGCCTGTATTTTGATCAAATTTCCGAAGCAGACCACAGGAAGAGCTCAAACTTCCTTTTCTTTTTCCACGATAAAGCGACCAACAAAATTTTGCTATCTCCATCACATATATATCCTCCAAGATAGAGAAAAGAGCCAGAGAAATTCATTCTTGCCATGCAACTCAAGGAGAACTGGTGCGAAGAACCAGTAAACAAGCAGAGAGAGAGAGAAGACCGAAAATCGCGACAAGCCAAACAAACCCACAAATTTCCCGTTTGCATGCCTTCTCGCGAGTTCCGAGCTCGACTTCCAAGAATATTGAATGCCATTAAACCAACTTTCCCGCTTAAACTCAACTTCCACCGACCGCCAGAATTGGCGACAGTCCAATGAAACCTCATGTTCATTTCCAAATTTAGCGACCTGCCACGTCAGAACAAGTTAGCTGCTGCTAAACCTTCCGCCATGACCTGTCCCTCATCCTTATCCCCAGCATTAATTGCCATAGAAAACGCCGCCCATGGTTCGCACCCCTCCATAGGCCCCTTCACAATCTCCTCATTAGTTAGGTTAGTATCTTAGGTTAGAATTTAGGGTAATACCCATACTAACCAATTTACACATAGATACTAACTTAGGATATTAACACATAGCCTAGGTCTAGGTTAGATTAACACTAATCTAACCCCTAGGTTAGGTTTTAGTTTTAGGTTACTAACCATTAATAATTCCGAGTAAGGTATAACATTTTATATGCCAAGAAAAGACCCAAAATCATGCATCTCGAGCAGATTCACTCCTATACAAATTTGTTAGGCTACGGGAATATACATGGCAGAATTATTACTTGGTCCACATCCGAGACCTTCCAGATATACTTCGATATCGGGAACCAATTCATTTCTCAAGATCACCGAGTCATACTCCCGACCAGCTTAATAAATGCTTCCATACCTTCGCAAACTGTTGTTCAAGGTGCGTGATCTAATTTATCACAAATAGATTTAAAGCATTACTTGGATCAATTCCACTTATCCAAGTCTAGATATTATAGATGAATATCTCTATAATTCATTCCGTGATCGATTAATATTCGGACACAAAATGAAATAAATAAAAGAGTCTAATCATATTCGACTCGGTCAAGATCTGCAATCTGCAAGAAATTCAAGACATATCAAGCATGATTTCTAAATCGAGGAACACATCCTTTTTCAAGAAATCACATATCAACACTTGTATGCTTAGGAGAAAGTAACAATGATTCGTGGTGTTACATTGCAATTATTTTCGAGCCTCGGATTTATCTCGAATCAAACACATTTTCTTGCCGGATTGACTATCAAAGTCAATTTTCAGGTTGTGATCTAGGAGTTGGTGACCGAAAGAAGGTTCTTTGTCAACCTGGGGACATATAGAACATCCGATAGTCTACGATTGCATGAACCAAGGGTAGAGAAATGTTTCCAATCCTCGAATCAGAGTATATGAAGAATCATCTCCCAACGAAACATGATTTTTCGATGGCGTGTCCCTCATTGAAATAAACCGGATCTCTTGGCCGGTCATGTGTCGAGTGGCTCCCGAATCAACATACCGTGACGCCACTAGATGACGTGGATGGTTCACTTGATTGAGTAGTGAACAAGAAGTCTTCATTGTCTGACTGTTCTTGTTGCTCAGCAATATTACCTTGCTGGTGGGGTCTTCTTTTCTAGTTCCCCTTTTTCTTCCCGTGATAGTTGTTTGAATGTCCCTTGTAAGATTGTTGTTGTTGTGGTCCAGAATTGCTTGATGAACCTTTCTTATAAGTGTTATACCAACAATCTTGTAAGTCATGTCCTCTTTTGCAAATTGGACATTGCTTCTTCTGTTGATTGTCCCCATGATACTGATTCTGATGTGGGGACTTCTGAAAGGATTTAGGTTTTCCTTTACCTTTTCCTTTCCATTTTTGATGTGAAGACAGTGCCTGCTCCTCTTCATCATCCTTGTTGTGCATTGCTTCCTCTTGTTGCAGTAGGTTTACTAGCTTGTCAAAACTAATTGTCGTATCTGACAAGTTTAGAGTTGTGACAAAAATTCGGTAAGAAGAAGGGAGAGCTCTCAGAACAATGGGAACGAGAGACTCATCTTTCACTTCTTCTCCTAGGGCTAGAAGTGAAGCCCTCAACTCGAAACTCTTCTTAGGAATGCTTCAATTTTCTCATTCTGTTTGAATTTCAATGTATGTAACTGAATCTGCAAATTGAGTATGACATTCTTGTTTTTGGCCTCATATATTGTGCTCAGCTTATCCCAAGCTTCTTTTGCTGATGTGGCATCTCAAATGTGGGCTTGCACATCGTCGGATACTCCAAACAAGATGATGAGTTTTGCTTTTCGATCTACTCTATCAAATTTTCGTTGTTGTGTTGCATCAGTTGGTGATCTGGTTAGAGTACCATCCACTGTGACAGCCGATTTCTTCAAACTCAAATATGTCTTGATTTTTGTCTTCCAAGCAGCATAGTTGCTTCCTCTGAGCAATTGTGAATCTGGAAGAAAAAATTTGGGGGCATTGGTGCCCATTTTTTAGAGATCACTGACAGGGTTTGGCTCTTATCACTCCAGGTATTAGGTCTCCCAATCTATATACCATCAGTCCGATATACCAAACCTTTCTATATACACACCCTTCCGATATACCCGTGTACGTGGAAGAAGCTCGCCCTTTCTATATACCCGGTGGTATGTGAAAGAGGTGTTAACATACGTGAAAGAATTCGATACTGTTATCCCGTAAAATTGACAAGGGCAATTTTACCGATAACCATACCGAAAATTTTGTTCCGATCCCTCGTTAGGGATCCCTTGTGTTCAAACGTTGTAAAATCCCTTCCCAGAAATCTAGTTTTCGAACTTAGTCTTTTTGAGTCTTTTTTGGCTGGGCACATGAAATTGCTTTGCAACACTAACTTTTGATGCGCCCCCTTAAAAGCCTTTGGCGCATGGTTTTCAATGTCAACACAACTTTTCACGCGCCAAAGAATGTTGAACCTTCCTCGCGTGCGCCATGGCGCATGCGCTTGTGTTGTAGTACACCTTTTGTTGCGCCACCACCTTTTTGTGTGCCGAAGGGCGCACATAATCTTAGTGCAACAAAAGGTTTTGGTGCGCCAAAGGGCGCACATAACTTCATGTCGACAATGCTTTTGGTGCACCAAAGGCACGCTTTGTCTCCTGTTGTCAAATACTTTCATGCGCCAAAGGACACACGCTTTCTCCCGTCGAAAACAGATTTTCATGTGCTTTTCAAAAGTGGGTGGCGCATTAATGACCATCTAACCTATATATATATGGTTTGCGCGCCCAAATGTCATTTTCATTATTCACTGAGCACGTGATTTTTCTGAGCCTGTCAGCCTTTGCCTCGTTGTTTTCATCGCCTTGTGGACCTGTTCCCGAGCTTTTGCTATTTATCCAGGTATGAGGTGTCTTTCTCTCTCGTGCATTTTGTGTTTTCAGTTCGTGGTGTGTTCTTGGTCCGGTTTTAGCTTGCTAGTTGGTTTTGAAATATAAATGTGTTGGCCTAGCCTCCTCCGCTTCATTCTGTCCCCCCCCATGTTATCCTTCCTCTTTCCAGATCTCTGCTAGAGAAGGACGTTTTCTTGAAATAGTGGTTGTGGCCCTCCTGATCTAGATCATTTTACCCCACTGAGCCTTTCAAATAGGAACGAAGGAGTAGAAGGAACCTACATCATGTAAAACCCCCTTTGAGAGCTTAGTTCTCTGTTTTCCTCCTTCGCGCATCATCTGTCACCCCCGCAACATCATGAACATTTGCACCCTTTCGCGCATCTCGACCACCTTGTAATCTGCAGACATCCTCGCGCGCAGAGGCGCACCCAGCCTGCTTGTTGCATCATTAACCTCTGCGCCCTTTGGCGCGCCTCTTTCACATGCTACAAAGTGTCAAATCTCGTGCCTTTGCGCGCCATCCTTTTGTGTTGCATCACGTTTCCATGCGCCCTTGGCACACCCAGCTTCCATGCAACACAAGCTTTATCTGCGCAAGTATGAAGCTATAAAGGCGCAGGCGCATCCCCGATTGCAATAATATTATGTTGTGTAAACTCTTTCGTGCGCGCCATATCCCTTTGGCGCATGAAAAGTCAATGTTACACGATCCATCCATGCACCGAAGGGCGCACCAAATCCCAATGCAACATGAAAATTCCATGCGCCCTTTATAAAATGCAATCTGCAACATCCATGCGCCATGCGCCTTATCTATTTGGCCTGCAAGTTGTAATTTTCATGCACCCTACGCCCTGAGCCTTTAAATCTCTAACTCTTTCTTCTTCGCTGCGACATTCCAATGGAAGATCAAATGGCTAATTCAACCTTTTTGGATTGGGTCTCGCTTCTTCTTCATGCAGATCAGCAACTGAGTTCGAAAGAACATATGTCTACATCCAGCAAGAGACCCACCAAACCAAGAGGAAAGGCTAAGCTTACAGAGGAAGAGATGAAGTACAAATATCAAAGGGTCAGGATGCCCGAATCACAGGCTGAATGCAGTATGGATGTCAGAGACTCAGAATTGGGTCACATTGACATGGAAGAATTCTGGGTTAGAACTCAGAAGGTTACAAGAAGTCCGTGGATGGACAAATTAATAGGCAGTGCCCTGCACTTCACCGGAGGAATCCCCGTCAGTGCCGTCAACAATGAATTCATGATGGTGATTGCACAATCTTACAACAAGGACACAAGATGTGTCAAAAACAACAAGGGTGAGGTAGTCATAAACCTCACTGCCCATCATTTTGAGATAATGCTAGGTATCCTCACCACGGGCACTTTGTGGCCGTCAGCCAAGAAGAGTGCATCAAGGCCTGGGAAGACGATGAAGACCAATGCATGCAACTGATGAATGAGGTATACTTGAAAAACAAGAAGGTGGTAACCCGGTGGCCCCAGATTATCCACCGCAGTGATTTCTCAGAAGAGCTCAGTGATACTATTACTTTCCTGAGCAGAGTCTTCGGGCTTTCTCGACGCCCACTACTTACATAAATGGATCTTTGAGGTACTGGAGACAATGAATAAAAATGTGCCCGAGCAACACTTTACTGGGGGAGATTATAAGCAAGCACCATTTTTGAGCAGATACAATAGTTCAAAGCACAACAAGAGTATTCCATATGAACTCCTACGTGGTCTACGCCGCAAAGATCGGAGAGAGATTATCCAGTGGCTAAACCGAAGTGGAATTTGGCCTCGTGTCAAGATATATGAATATTATCCGAATCGAGGTGGAGAATAGCATCCTCAATTCGCCAAAATTAATGATGCTTTCTTCTATCACATCATTTGCCTGTTGAGGCCAAATCTGACTCATGGTCGTACGACCAAAAACATTGTGTCAACCGTGGAGAAGTGGGGGGCCCTGTTCACCCAGTTTCCCACATTTACCTATCTGAGGGCGGTCAACTTCTTGGGCGAGCCAACCAGGCTACCGAGGTATGCTGGACCTAAGCTGATTCTGCTGGAGCTGTCAAGGCAGCTAATCACATATCACGAAAAGTGCCTGAAAAGAAAGAAGGGTGGAACTCCTTTCCCCCTCACAGTAGGCCGATACACATGCTCTTCTCACCACAAGGCGAAGGAAATGTTTGCAGAGCTGGAGTTACTCAATTTGAAGCATGACTTCCCAGCCAGGCCCACCTTCGACCCAAGGGGCTGCCTGCCAAGGGCTAAGCTTGATCCGATCCATGTCCCTCAAATTGAGGATATTTACATTGACGTCATCCACGAGGTGGAACTCAGAAGAAAGGATCATTCTCGCTTAGCATTGGCGGAAATTATCCAATACGGAGTGGCCATTGTCCCCAAAGGCTTCCAAACGACGGAAGATGAAGTAGACAAGGTGTATAATGACACGGAAGGGGATGATTGGCCCTTCCCGGCCATTGACAGAAGCAAGGCTCCTCAAACAATTGAGGAGAGGGTCAAGGAGACTATGCGCAGAACAGAGCACTGGTGCCGCATGAACGGGTTGATCTACCTCGGGGTAGATTTCACAACCTCCCCATTGGGCAATGCACCTCCAAGGTCCAAGAAGCAGCTAAAAGGAAAAGGTGTAGAAGGTGAATCTAGCACCATTCAGGAAGAAGCCCCTGGAAGTCCTCCTTCCACAGCGCCAGAACAGGTAATAACTCTGGATTCGCCAGAGAAAGAAGCAAGTGGAGGATAGTCCCATACGCCCATCCACTCGGGATGTCAAGCATTGCTACAACCACATAAGTCCCTTCTATCCCTTCTTCTTCTCTTCCTTCCTCCTCAGTGACTTACGCGACCACCCCTTTGGTCGCGTCCTCTGTCCCTTCTTCTACTCTTTCCCCCGCCTCTTCGTCTATCTTCTCCTCCCTCGCTGATTTATCTTCTTCCATTTCTTCCCTCATTTCCGGGCTCCCTTCCCTTCCTATGTCTTCTGCAGCTACGGTTTCCCTTCCTCTCGTGGACACTTCTTCGGCTATGCTTTCAATGCCACCGCCGCGTGTCTCCACGTTTTTCCCCTCTTCTACTGTTGCCCCCTCCTCCTCTGTCTCTGGTCCTTCTATGGGACCAGCCTGGATCTCTCAGCAGCTGGGCCAGCAAAAGAGGAAAGTTCCCATCGCTCCGATGGACTTTTCAGTAATTCCAGCCAAAGGGGCAAAGAAGCAAAAGCCTGTAACACGCTTCTCTCAAAGTGCTGCAGGTGAGAGAGTTATGGAAATAGCATACCCTGATCCCCTCAAGGAGAAAAAAGATCTGTCTCGACAGATTTTACTGTGACTCAAGTCACAATGGGGATGTCTTCTGAAAGTCTCCAGGGGGAAGCTCTTTCCGCAGTCGATGCCCTCTGCAAAAAGCTTCAAGAAATAAAAGAAGAGAAAAGGCTACTGAAGGAGCAGAACAAATATCTGCTTCAAGCCTTATAGAAGATGGGTAGTGCACCTCCCACGACTGCCGCCGAGACTTCTGAGCTTCTCAGCCAGGAGAAAATCAATGAATATTCAAAGATCGGCGAGCAGGGTATGGCCGTTTCTGCTTGGAGGAGCCAGATCCTCAAGGACAGTGAAAGAGTGATCGCCGAGTATGTCAATTCATATCTAAACATCAGAAAGGCGAACAAGGAACTCCAAGCATTAGCGGGTCCCATATCAGAAGAGCTAGAACATGCTAGACTCCAACATGAGACCTTTCAACAAATGTTCGACTGTTCAGTCGAAGATCTGGTCAAGTTCGGAGTTTTCGGCCATCCAAGGGCCCTCAACAAAACCATGTCCACTCTGGACTATCGGATAGATCAGCTGGAATTTGTTCTGGAAAAGATAGACAAGGTGAAGGAAGAGGCCCTGGATGCGATGCATCAAATGGAGTGAATTGTTCTTAACATGTCTCCAGGGCTGCTCACTCCTTCCTTTACCATGAGATCTGCTGATGAAACTATCCGGATCTTCAAGGAGATCACTTCTCAAGGCGGGCGCAGAGGTCACATTTGACATCGAATCTATCAACAACTCCTGGCTGTAGGGACTTCATCGGGTTCCTCATCGAGGCGGAGAAAGATTATTCTAAACTCCCGAAAAGCTCATAAGCGAGCGGGAGACTTGCGAAGCAATCAGCGAACAACATAAGGATCCATCACAGGATCAATTTGGGCTCATGATTAACAAGTTTTTGGAATACCGCGCTCGGTTCCACATATCATCTCTCGAGCAAAGATCGTAAGCTGTGAAACCCCCTTTCGGCCGCAGGATGATGATGATGAGTAGCCGCTTCTTCTTCTTCTCTATTCTCCTTCTTTCTATTTGTTGAAATGTCTAAAGTGTGTCAGCACAAATGATGACATCATCCATGTTGCATCATGGGATGATGTCATCCATCAAGTTGTCAAAAGTCAACATGACTTTTAGATATTTTGTAAATATCTTTGTAAATATTTGTTGGCTCCTTTTTTCTTTCCTTCTCCTCTCTTCTATAAATACTGGAATACTTGTTGTATTCGGGGTGAACATTTTTTAGATGAAAATAGAAGTGAGGAGAGAAAGACTTTGAGCTTTCTTGTAACAGAAGAAAACAGTAATACAAATATTAAGACTTTGTGCTCAATAGCTGTGTTATGCATTAGATCTTCCTTACGTTAGATCTCGTATGTGTTTAATCTGTTTTATTCATATCTACTTTTCTCGTCATTTCTCATCAAGATTGCTTTGTTTATTTATGCAAGTACGTTTGGCTCTGCTTACTACCAACCCAAAAACATAAATCTTCTGACCTTTCTGCTTTGGAATTCATTTCTTTTCTTCCTTCGGATCTGTTCTTTCTCTTTTCCCTCTTTCATTCCTTTCTTTTCGCAGCCTGAAACACTCTACTGGGATGAGATCCCAAACCCCCGAAGGCAGAATCTATGAGACTTGCATAGATTCCTGCTGGTAGAATAGCAATAAACCGGGCCACACTGCTCGACTCAAAGAGGGGCTAAGCCCTGCACACTGTTGGCTCATCTATCCATAGATCTGTCTAGGCGACAGATTTTCAGACCAACAGTTTTTGGCGACTCCTGGGATCAAATAGATCTGTCAGATCTACGATGGTAGTAAGATAAAAAATCAGAAAAATCAGCAGATTGCTGCCTGTTTGCAAATCTGAACTTTTTGTTAAAAATCCAAAAATTTGCAAAAGCGTTCAAATTGAAAAAATTTCTTCTGAGAGTCATAGATCTCTGGACCAGCTTAAAGATCTTTAGTTCACGAAGTTTTTGAAAAATCGTATTTTGCCATAGATCTCGAGTTTTGACTGTTTGCAAAAAGTTTGAAACCCTCGAAAAAGTTAAAATCAGATCAGAAAGTCAACTTACTAATCTTCCCTACCATCTTATCTCTTGTTGTAATTTGTCATTTAACCGCAATCGGTTTTCTGAAGAGGATAGTTTTAAATATTTAGAAAAGTATTTGCTGCTGGTTTTTGTCAGAAAAACCAGAAAATCAGCAAGTACAACCAAAAAGAAAGTTTGAATCTGCATCATAACATTGCAGATCTGGAAGGAACACTGGCAAGTGAACCTTTACGCGCAAAGCAGAGAGCCCGTGGAGAAGCTGATCCTACTTTCGATCTGCTTCAGAGGCACAATTTCAGCGTGACACCGGACAGTTTTTCAGCGCTAAGATCGGCTAGCCGGTCATCCAGGAGTGTCTCACCTTCACGAAGAAAAGTCTTTGCAGGGGGCATCCACATCCCTTTGTAGTGCCTTGTTACTCAGCGGAACCACACTTCCAGCTCGTGTTCTCTTTCCGGCTTTTTAGATGGCGGTTCCATGGGGAAACGCGATGGGTCCTTTGGCTTTACCACATCCAGTTCACGCGCTCCCTCACGGAAATCGAAAGAATTTTCCTAAATTCGACGGGAGCGGAAATCAAAGCATGGATTCCCACATATCTGCATTCATCATGTCATGCAATATTTTGGATGTGACCCACGAAGATGTGTCGGTTCACCTTTTTCTGGAAACCCTACAAGGACCTGCAGCTGAATGGTTTCAGCATTTGCCGGCCGGGTCTATTACCAGTTGGGCCACCTTACGGGATGCTTTCGAAGATAGATACAAGCCTTCAGAGGATGCATTTGCATTATTATCATGGATCACTCACCTAAAGAAGGAGGCGAATGAGACCATGCACGATTTTGTCACCCGGTTCAATGCACTAATCAACCGTGTCCCTGTTGCCATGCTTCCAACGCCGGAAAATCAAAAGTGTTTCTTCGTAAACGCTATGAGCTCGAAAGTTAGTTTCTTGCTCCTTCAGGAACGAGTTGCCACCTTGGTTCTCGCCAAGCCGCTGCCATTCGCATAGAAGATAATCTGATAATATCCGGTGAATTAAAAAAGGAATCAGCCAAGCCTAAATCTTTGGGCCCTTCGCCCACCACTTCGTCTGATCCAGCATTCCAAAAGATGGCAAACGATTTGCTCGCATTAAAGAAACAGTTGGCCCAGGCCTCTCCCAGTTCCTCATACCGGGATATTCCGCGGAGGAATTTCGTTCCTAACAATGTTTCACAAAGACCGCGCTTACCTACAGCTGCTCCGCGGTTGGCACTTGAGGCCCCTCCGGTCAATGCTCTGGCCGAGATTGAAGAAGAAGAGCAGTATTATGAAGAACCTTCGTCTCAAGGCGAAGATGATCAAGATGTCGGTGAACCGACTGGTGACTCTACTATCGGGTATATGGAATTTGATGAGGAAGAATCTGATGAAGAAGAGGGTACCCAGGGGTACGCAAGCGGGCAGTCATATGCTGTTTTTACTCACTCACAAGGAAAAGAAGCGGAAGTTGCTGCCCATGTCCAGCAGGAGAAGGCCATGTCAAACGTGCCTCCGATCATTGCTAAAAGAGGTAATCCTCTTCCTACTCAACTCCCTGGCAAATCTTTTACAAAGAAATCTTTTCCCCCTATCTCTCCTCCAAATCAATCCTCTCACATTCCTACTAAGACCACCAATCCTATTCCATCATCGCGAGGTGAGGGACTCATTCCTTTACCAACGCAACCCTTGGCCACGTTTGATATCATAGATCATGCAAAAAAGACCAAGATCCAAATGTCTGAAGCTGAGTATCTTCAGTCAAACCCCAAACAGCTTGTAAGATTGACTAAGTATATCCAAAATCAAGCTGTTATATCTAATCAGGTTTCCCCAAAAGGAATCCTTTCCACTCCCCCTGAATCCCATATAAATGTTGCTTCAACATCTGCGTCAGGCAAGATAGAACCTTTCTATCTCTCTCTGCTGATCAATGGTCACAAGCTGAGTAATTGCATAATTGATTCCGGGGCTTCTGACAACGTCATGCCGGCAAAAGTCGCCCATGCTTTGGGTCTCACCCTTACCAAGCCTTTTGGTAGGTGTTATTCCTTGGAAACCAAACAAGTGCCGTTGGTTGGCCAAATCAAGGACGCGCAATTTGCATTCGCGGCCTTCCCGGATAAAAGAGTAAAAATGATAGTCCTCGTTGCTGACATTCCGGCAGCATATGGAATATTGCTGGGAAGAAGTTTTTGCAGCGAAGTTGGTGGAGAAATTCATATGGACTGGTCCAAAGCTAGAATTCCAGTCAAAGGCATAATGCAAACTTTGGAGCCAGAATCACAAAAGAAATACTTGGTTACCAGCTCTGAAGACCCCAAAGCTCAAATCCTTTTTGAATCATCAGGGATGGGGAATTACTTCTTATCTACCGAGACGGATAAAACGGGTGTCCTCATTCAAGAAGGAGATCTTAATAAAATCTGGACATTGCAATTTGATGGGAGCTGTGCAACTAGTGGATGTGGTGCCGGGGCCGTGCTGATATCTCCTGAGGAAGAAGTCATTCCTCTCTCTTTCAAATTGCAGTTTTTCAACACTAACAATACTGCTGAGTATGAGTCTCTCTTACTCGGTATGCAAGCCGCAAAGGAAAGAGGAATAAAAAATCTAAAAGTGCAAGGTGATGCTGAGCTAGTTGTAAATCAGGTCAAAAGGATTTACCAAGTGAAGAATGAAAGGCTCAGACATTACCGTAATGCAGTATGGGACAGCATCGAAGAATTTGATGCTTTTTCAATAGAGGCGATTCCAAGAGCCCAAAATGACATGGCTGATTCATTGGCCGTTTCAGCATCTCTCATGCTCCCACACCCAGGTTTGAAAATGAACAAGTACACCATTGAGGTGGTTTTCCACCCGAGCGTGCCAGACAACTCTCAGCATTGGCAAGTATTCAACGATGATAATCAACTCATTGCCTTTCTGGAAAAATCAGAAAATTTTGACGAGTTGTATTTCGAAGGATCCACCTCTACATGCCGTGAATTAATCAACGGTCAAAACCACGAAACAAAGGAGAACGATGGCATATGTCAGCTCAAGGGAAATAAAATTCCAAAGGGCCTGGTTTCTCTGGAATGCCTGTTCGACAGGCATGACCATTTTGTGAAAAAGAAGAAGCGGGACGACCCTAGCTCGTCCCCAGAAACCGAACCGGTCAATATAGGTTCGATAGAACACCCGCAATTCGTGAACATTGGAAAATGTTGCACGCCTGAGGAGAAGTGAAAATTTGTCAAGTTGCTGAAAAAATATATGGATGTATTGGCATGGTCTTATGCCGATTTAAAGTCCTTCAAGCCGAAGGACGTTCAGCACGATATTCCGTTGAAAGACGATGTCAAAGCCTTCCACCAGAAGCAGAGGCACTATAATCCCAAGATTTCGGGTACCATCCAGGCCGAAATTTAGAAGATGCTGGACGCAAGAATCATCTTCCCTATCCATCACAGCACTTGGGTAGCAAATATTGTGCCAGTGCGCAAGAAAAACGGTGAAATACGCATCTGCGTAGACTTTCGAAATTTGAATCAAGCTTCGCTAAAGGACAACTACCCTCTTCCGATAATGGATCAAGTTCTGCAAGCAGTAACTGGATCAGATATGATGTCCATGCTTGACGGTTTTTCAGGTTACAATCGATTGAGGTTTCACCAAGATCGATTTAAAAAAAGCATTCACTACTCCTCGGGGTACATTTGCCTACAGCAGATGCCTTTCGGCCTAACTAATGTTGGTGCCACTTTTCAATGGGCCATGGACTTCACGTTCAAAACGTATGATGGGGAAATTCATTGTGGTTTATTTAGATGACTTAACCGTGTTCTCTAAGTAGCAAAATGATCATTGTGATCATTTGGAGCAAGTGTTGGCCAGGTGCCGAGAACATGGGATTTCCCTAAACCCAAAAAAGTCTATTTTTGGAGTCACGGAAGGGAAGTTGCTAGGCCATGTGGTTAGCAAAGAAGGAACAAAGATAGATGCCGAAAGAGTTAAGGCTATTCAAAGCCTTACTCTTCCTACAAGCAAGACTGGTGTTCATTCTTTCTTTGGAAAGGTGAACTTTCTCAGGCGTTTTGTTCCTGACTTTGCCGAGAAGACCCGTCACATATTAAACATGATGAAGGGGTCACCAAATTTCAGATGGAGTGAAGAGGGGAAAAGGTCATTTGAAGAAATAAAAGCTTCTGTTGCTCATGCACCAGTCCTGGTATGTCCCGATTTCTCCAAGGACTTCATCATGTATAGTTATGCATCTGAGCATACTGTGTCTGCAATCTTAATGCAAAAGAATTCAGAAGACATTGAGTCCCCGATTGCATTCATGAGTTCTCCCCTCAAGCTTCACGAACTAAAGATGACTCAATTGGAAAAGCACGCCTTTGCCATTGTCAAAGCAGTGAAGAATTTCAGGTATTACATTCTAAACTCGCATACGGTGGTGCTGGTCCCTGACACGGCGGTGAAATCAATTCTAACTCAGCAGGAGTTAGGAAGTTTGCGGGGAAATTGGATCGCAAAGGTCTAGGAGTATGACCTGGACATTAAACCAACCAAGCTGGTAAGGGGCAAGGGCCTGTGTCAGCTAATGGCTGAAAACAAAGATTCAGAAAACCCTGGTGAAAGGGGTGACTATACCGATGAAACACGGGACCGGCAGGAAGAGCCTGATTCTCTGCCTCTGGTTCTATTTGTTGCAACTAGTGATGAGTGGTACTCCGACATCACTTTCTTCCTTACCTACGGTGAATGCCTAATGCACCTAACTGCAAAGGAGAAGCGCACTATAAAGCTAAGGGCGGCTAAATATGTCATCTGGGATGACGGCTTATATAAGCGCAGGATAGATGGCATCTTCCTGCGATGTTTCGACAAGCCCCAGCAAGTAAAACTACTGGAAAGTTTTCACGATTCAGCCTATGGAGGGCATTTCTCTTCCTCCGTAACTGCACACAAGATCATTCGAGCTAGGTACTATTGGTCGACGCTCTTTCAAGATACAGCCATCTGGGTGGCGAAGTGTGAACCCTGCCAGCAATTCGTCGGCAAGCCCAAGTTGGCTGCCTTTCCCCTAAGGCCGGTCATTATCAATGAACCATTCAGGCAATGGGGAATTGATTTTATTGGTGCACTCAATCCTCAATCGAGTGCTGGACATAGCTATGTCCTTACAGCAACGGATTACTTCACCAAGTGGGTGGAAGCCATACCTGTCAAGCATGCCACTTCTGAGGTGGTTTGCAATTTCATTAAAGAAAATATCATTGTCAGGTTCGGCGTTCCAAACAAAATCGTTGCTGATAATGCTTCTAACTTCTCCTCACGAGAAGTTATTAGTTTTTGCTATGAATATGGGATAACCTTGGCTCACGCATCCGACTATTATCCTCAGGGAAATGGTCAGGAGGAATCCAGTAATAAGAACTTGGTGACCATCATACGGAAGTTAGTAGAGGAGAATCAGCGAATGTGGCACAAGTCTTTGTACGACGCTTTGTGGGCCGATCGTATTACTCCCAAGAGATCTCTTGGCATGTCACCTTTTCAAGTGTTATATGGCATTGATGCCGAGCTTCCCATTTCTGCGGAACTTCCTGCTCTGCGCTTGGCACGAGCCATAGAAGATGAAACTTTCCAAAATTCTCTAGAAAAGAGAATCATGTATTTGGCAGAACTTGAAGAAAAGAGGGTAAGAGTGGTCGATGTAATCACCGAACATCGAATCAAGTTAAAAGCTTTTGATAAGAAGGCCAAGCAAAGGGATTTTCAAGTGGGAGATCTCATCCTTTTATGGGACAAGCGAAGAGAACCAAAGGGCATGCATGGAAAGTTTGATTCCCTGTGGAGAGGGCCCTTCAAGATCAAGCAGCTCAACGGAGAGAATAGTTTCTATCTCTCGTATCTGGATGGAACCGAACTCTCGCTTCCTTATAGCGGGCAGCATCTGAAGATCTTCAGGAAGTAGAGCTTGCTCTCTTCTTTGTACAATTTTTGCTTTTGTTGTGTGTTTGCTTCCATTGTGTGTTTGCTTTTGTTTTGTTGTGTGTTTTCTTTCGTTCCCCCTCCGGTCGCCCTTGTTTTTGACTCTGTTACCCAATGGATAGGCACAAGTGATCTGGGCCTCTCTACCCCCGAGTTCGCTCAGGGATAGTCCCCAGAAAGAGCCAGCTGTTATCCCGTAAAATTGACAAGGGCAATTTTACCGATAACCATACCGAAAATTTTGTTCCGATCCCTCGTTAGGGATCCCTTGTGTTTGAAATGTTGTAAAATCCCTTCCCAGGAAATCTAGTTTTTGAACTTAGTCTTTTTGATTCTTTTATGGTGGGCGCATGAAATTGCTTTGCAACACTAACTTTTGATGCGCTCCCTTAAAAGCATTTGGTGCATGGTTTTCAATGTCAACACAACTTTTCACGCACCAAAGAATGTTGAACCTTCCCTGTGTGCGCCAAGGCGCATGCGCTTGTGTTGGTACACCTTTTGTTGCACCACCCTTTGGTGCGCCGAAGGGTGCACATAATCTTAGTGCAACAAAAGGTTTTGGTGCACCAAAGGGTGCACATAACTTCATGTCGACAATGCTTTTGGTGCGCCAAAGGCGCGCTTTGTCTCCTGTTGTCAAATACTTTCGTGCGCCAAAGGGCGCACGCTTTCTCCTGTCGACAGCAGTTTTCATGCACTTTTCAAAAGTGGGTGGCGCATTAATGACCAGCTAACCTATATATATATGGTTTGCGCGCCCAAATGTCATTTTCATTATTCGCTGAGCACGTGATTTTTTCGAGCTCTGTCGCCTCGCCTCATCGTTTTCATCGCCTTGTGGACCCGTTCCCGAGCTTTTGCTATTTATCCAGGTATGAGGTGTCTTTCTCTCTCGTGTGTTTTGTGTTTTCAGTTCTTGGTGTGTTCTTGGTCTGGTTTTAGCTTGCTAGTTGGTTTTGAAATATAAATGTGTTGGCCTAGCCTCCTCCATTTTCATTCTGCCTCGCCCCCATGCTATCCTTCCTCTTTCCAGATCTGCTGGAGAAGGACGTTTTTTGAAACAAAGTGGTTGTGGCCCTCCCGATCTAGATCATTTTACCCCCGAGCCTTTCAAATAGGAACGAAGGAGTAGAAGGAACCTACATCATGTAAAACCCCATTTGAGAGCTTAGTTCTTTATCTGCTTTTCCTCCTTGGCGCATCTGTCACCCCTGCAACATCATGAACATTTGCACCCCTTTGGCGCATCTGACCACCTTGTAATCTGCAACATCCCTACGCCAGAGGCGCACCCAGCGTGCTTGTTGCATCATTAACCTCTGCGCCCTTTGGCGCGCCTCTTTCACATGCTACAAAGTGTCAAATCTCGCGCCCCTTTGGCGCGCCATCCTTTTGTGCTGCATCACGTTTCCATGCGCCCTTGGCACACCCAGCTTCCATGCAACACAAGCATTATCTGCACAAGTATGAAGCTATAAAGGCGCAGGCGCATCCCCGATTGCAATAATATTATGTTGTGTAAACTCTTCGTGCGCCGCGCCATATCCCTTTGGCGCACGAAAAGTCAATGTTACACGATCCATCCATGCACCGAAGGGCGCACCAAATCCCAATGCAACATGAAAATTCCATGCGCCCTTTATAAAATGCAATCTGCAACATCCATGCGCCATGCGCCTTATCTATTTCTCGCAAGTTGTAATTTTCATGCACCCGCGCCCGAGCCTTTAAATCTCTAACTCTTTCTTCTCGCGACATTCCAATGGAAGATCAAATGGCTAATTCAACCTTTTTGGATTGGGTCTCACTTCTTCTTCATGCAGATCAGCAACTGAGTTCGAAAGAACATATGTCTACATCCAGAAGAGACCCACCAAACCAAGAGGAAAGGCTAAGCTTACAGAGGAAGAGATGAAGTACAAATATCAAAGGGTCAGGATGCCCGAATCACAGGCTGAATGCAGTATGGATGTCAGAGACTCAGAATTGGGTCACATTGACATGGAAGAATTCTGGGTTAGAACTCAGAAGGTTACAAGAAGTCCATGGATGGAAAAATTAATAGCGCAAAGTGCCCTCGCACTTCACGGAGGAATCCCCATCAGTGCCGTCAACAATGAATTCATGATGGTGATTGCACAATCTTACAACAAGGACACAAGATGTGTCGAAAACAACAAGGGCGAGGTAGTCATAAACCTCACTGCCCGTCATTTTGAGATAATGCTCGGCATCCCTCACCACCGGCACTTTGTGGCCGTCAGCCAAGAAGAGTGCATCAAGGCCTGGGAAGATGATGAAGACCAATGCATGAAACTTATGAACGAGGTATACTTGAAAAACAAGAAGGTGGTAACCCGGTGGCCCCAAATCATCCACCGCAGTGATTTCTCAGAAGAGCTCAGTGATACTATTACTTTCCTGAGCAGAGTCTTCGGGCTTTCTGACGCCCACTACTTCCATAAATGGATGCTGAGGTACTTGGAGACAATGAATAAAAATGTGCCTGAGCAACGCTTTTGCTGGGGAGATTATAAATGAAGCACCATTTCCGAGCGATTTACTAAACAATTCGAACAATGGGAGTATTCCATATGAACTCCTACGTGGTCTACGCCTGCAAAGATCGGAGAGAGATTATCCAGGGCTAAACCGAAGTGGAATTTCACCGTGTCAAGATATATGAATATTATCCAGAATCGAGGTCGAGAATAGCATCCTCAATTCACCAAAATTAATGATGCTTTCTTCTATCACATCATTTGCCTGTTGAGGCCAAATCTGACTCATGGTCGTATATACGACCAAAAGTATTGTGTCAACTGTGGAGAAGTGGAGGGCCCTGTTCACCTAGTTTCCCACATTTACTTATCTGAGGGTGGTCAACTTCTTGGGCGAGCCAACCAGGCTACCGAGGTATGCTGGACCTAAGCCGATTCTTTGGCCGTCAAGGCAAACTAATCACATATCACGAAAAGTGCCTGAAAAGAAAGAAGGATGGAACTCCTTTCCCCCTCACAAGAGGCCGATACACATGCTCTTCTCACCACAAGGCGAAGGAAATGTTTGCAGAGCTGGAGTTACTCAATTTGAAGCATGACTTCCCAGCCAGGCCCACCTTCGACCCAAGGGGCTGCCTGCTAAGGGCTAAGCTTGATCCGATCCATGTCCCTCAAATTGAGGATATTTACATTGACATCATCCACGAGGTGGAACTCAGAAGAAAGGATCATTCTCGCTTAGCATTGGTGGAAATTATCCAATACGGAGTGGCCATTGTCCCCAAAGGCTTCCAAACGATGGAAGATGAAGTAGACAAGGTGTATAATGACACAGAAGGGGATGATTGGCCCTTCCCGGCCATTGACAGAAGCAAGGCTCCTCAAACAATTGAGGAGAGGGTCAAGGAGACTATGCGCAGAACAAAGCACTGGTGCCGCATGAACGGACTGATCTACCTCGGGGTAGATTTCACAACCTCCCCATTGGGCAATGCACCTCCAAGGTCCAAGAAGCAGCTAAAAGGCAAAGGTGTAGAAGGTGAATCTAGCACCATTCAGGAAGAAGCCCCTGGAAGTCCTCCTTCCACAGTGCCAGAACAGGTAATAACTCTGGATTCGCCAGAGAAAGAAGCAGTGGAGGATAGTCCCATACGCCCATCCACTCAGGATGTCGGCATTGCTACAACCACAGAAGTCCCTTCTATCCCTTCTTCTTCTCTTCCTTCCCCTCCTCAAGTGACTCACGCGACCACCCCTTTGGTCACGTCCTCTGTCCCTTCTTCTACTCTTTCCCCCGCCTCTTCGTCTATCTTCTCCTCCCTCGCTGATTTATCTTCTTCCATTTCTTTCCTCATTTCCGGGCTCCCTTCCCTTCCTATGTCTTCTGCAGCTACGGTTTCCCTTCCTCTCGTGGACACTTCTTCGGCTATGCTTTCAATGCCGCCGCCGCGTGTCTCCACATTTTTCCCCTCTTCTACTATGCCCCCTCCTCCTCTATCTCTCGGTCCTTCTATGGGACCAACCTGGATCTCTCAAGGTATTTGGGCCTGGGCCAAGAAAAGAGGAAAGTTCCCATCGCTCCGATGGACTTTTCAAGTAATTCCACCAAAGGGGCAAAGAAGCAAAAGCCTCGTAACACGCTTCTCTCAAAGTGCTGCAGGTGAGAGAGTTATGGAAATAGCATACCCCGATCCCCTCAAGGAGAAAAAGATCCGTCTCCGACAGATTTTACTATGACTCAAGTCACAATGGGGATGTCTTCTGAAAGTCTCTCAGGGGAAGCTCTTTTCCAGCATCGATGCCCTCTCGCAAAAAGCTTCAAGAAATAAAAGAAGAGAAAAGGCTATCAAGGAGTAGAACAAATATCTCGCTTCAAGCCTTACGAGAAGATGGGTAGTGCACCTCCCACGATCGCCGCCGAGACTTATGAGCTTCTCACCAGAGAAAATCAATGAATATTCAAATATCGGCGAGTAGTGGTATGGTCGTTTTGCTTGGAGGAGCTAGATCCTCAAGGACAGTGTGAAAAGTGATCACCAAGTATGTCAATTCATATCTAAACATCAGAAAGGTGAACAAGGAACTCCAAGCATTAGCGGGTCCCATATCGAAGAGCTAGAACATGCTAGACTCCAACATGAGACCTTTCAACAAATGTTCGACTGCTCTACCAAGATCTGGTCAAGTTCGGAGTTTTTGGCCATCCAAGGGCCCTCAACAAAACCATGTCCACTCTGGACTATCGGATAGATCAGCTGGAATTTTTTCTGGAAAAGATAGACAAGGTGAAGGAAGAGGCCCTGGATGCGATGCATCAAATGGAGCGAATTGTTCTTAACATGTCTCCAGGGCTGCTCACTCCTTCCTTTACCATGAGATCAGCTGATGAAACTATCCGGATCTTCAAGGAGATCGCTTCTCAAGGAACGGGGCCAGAGGTCACATTTGACACTGAATCTATCAACAACCTGACGGGCTGTAGGGACTTCATCGGGTTCCTCATCGAGGCGGAGAAAGATTATTCTAAACTCCCAGAAAAGCTCATAAGCGAGCGGGAGACTTGCGAAGCAATCAGCGAACGGCACAAGGATCCATCACAGGATCAATTTGGGCCCATGATTAACAAGTTTTTGGAATACCGCGCTCAGTTCCACATATCATCTCTTGAGCAGCATCAGAAGCAGGCAACCCCCTTTCGGCCGCAGGATGATGATGATGAGTAGCCGTCTTCTTCTTCTTCTTCCTCTTCTTTTTCTTCTCTCTATTCTCCGACTTTCTTGTTGAAATGTCTAAAGTGTGTTGGCACAAATGATGACATCATCCATGTTGCATCATGGGATGATGTCATCCATCAAGTTGTCAAAAGTCAACATGACTTTTAGATATTTTGTAAATATCTTTGTAAATATTTGTTGGCTCCTTTTTGCTTTCCTTCTCCTCTCTTCTATAAATACTGGAATACTTGTTGTATTCGGGGTGAACATTTTTTAGATGAAAATAGAAGTGAGGAGAGAAAGACTTTGAGCTTTCTTGTAACTGAAGAAAACAGTAATACAAATATTAAGACTTTGTGCTCAATAGCTGTGTTATGCATTAGATCTTCCTTACGTTAGATCTCGTATGTGTTTAACTGCTGTTTTATTCATATCTACTTTTCTGTCATTTTCTCATCAAGTATTGTTTTTTTATTTATGCAAGTAGGTTTGGCTCTGTTTACTACCAACCCAAAAACATAAATCTTCGACCTTTCTCGCTTTGGAATTCATTTCTTTTCTTCCTTCGAATCTGTTCTTTCTCTTTTCCCTCTTTCATTCCTTTCTTTTCGCAGCACTGAAACACTCTACCGGGATGAGATCCCAAACCCCGAAGGCGAATCTATGAGACTTGCATAGATTCCTTCGGTAGAATAGCAATAAACCGGGCCATTTCTTTTGACTCAAAGAGGGCTAAGCCCTACACACCGTTGGTTCTGCCTATCCATAGATCTGTCCAGTGACAAATTTTCGGACCAACAGATACATGTACCAAGACAAGATCGATGGGGTGCGTGCGATTATTGACACCGGCTCAAAGAAATATCCTCATACGCACGCGTAACTTCGCTATATACTCGGATAATTTCTTAGTCCGGATTTATGTCTTGCAATCGTTCACAGACGGATGAGATGGTTCATAGTGTGTGCACTGTGACCTTATTACTCCCGTCGATTTATAGGGACGATGCCAGATGATGTTGTTGCAGCTATATTAGGCATTAAGTGCAGTAGTAGTCATGACGGCTTTACCCGTAAGTGCTTCCCAGAGGCACTGTATATACCGAACGCTGCGAATGAGATCTAGGATCTTGTGAGTGTTACAGAACCAATTTTACTATTTTTATTACAATTCTGCCAGTTTCTGAGCAGTTACAAATTTTTGCAGTTGACTATGGCAACCTGCAAATTAGTACAATATATAGTACAATTTGAATAATAGGCAAAAAATTTCAGTTTCGGGGTCCTGGTGACCTCCTGAGCCCAAAATGCTAAAAATTGCAAAAAAATAGCTGAAAATGCAATTTTTAGGTGGGTCTCCTTTTGCAAAAAATGTCTGGAATGAGAAAACAGACCAGATGGGAGAAATTTTTATTCTTTTTACCCTAAATTAGGGATTTCTTCGCTAAATTTAGTTAGTTATAACTAAATTCAAAAAAGTCTGCTAAATTTAGTGATTCGCAAAAATCCGCCAGATGCAAAAGGAGAGTTTTTGAGTGTTTTTAGTGGGATTTTATCCTCAAACCTCTCACTCCCAAGGCGCATGCACTAACCAACTTGCCCACTTGGGGCGCTTGGACTATGAAAGGAAGCAATTTGTATTTATTGACAAATAAATGGACTTACCTCTTGTAAAATGGATGCCACGTGGCGCATGCTGGTGAAGGGGCGTTTTTAGGGTTGTAGGTGCTCAAAAATGGATCTGAAGCATTTCTTTTCACCTCCACACCTTTGTATTCTCCTTTGGCCGCGTTTTTCAGCTTCCCACGCACTGATATGCAAGTGCAGGCCACGTTTTTTTGTGTTTGGGCGCGTTTTTTGTCCGTGGGGCACTTTTTTTTCTTTACACGCACTGTAAGTCCAGATCGAGATTGGGAACTTTTTTTTACTTGCTTGGCCACATATTTTAATGCCTGGGTGCATGTTTTCTGTTGTTTTCCTTTGTATAGCCGTGGGAGACAAAAATGGCGTGTTTTTTTAGCTTTGCTACGTTTTTAATTGCCCTGGCCATGTTTTTTAATGCTGGGCCATATTTTTTTGTGTTTTCGCACGAGCCGCGGGGACAAAAAGGGCACGTATGCTCAAGAAAAACACTTTTTCTCCTTGACAGTTGTTGGATCAAGAAAACGCATGGAGGACTTATCTCACTGCTTTGGCCGCTTTTCCTCTTCTTTGGCCGCCTATTTTTTCCTTCATCTTTGTATATTTTCCAGCGTGGGCGCTTCCTTCCTTTTTTTTATTATTCTTTGCTCTGTTTGATTCTTGATCACTGCAGTACATATACAGACCTCCAAAACAATTCAAGCAAATTCCAAATACAGTAAAACAAAACCCTTATTGGGAAATTTTTTATTTTTATTTTCAATACTGTAGTAATTTTTACTACAGTCCTTGAGTGCACCAGTCTGTAAAAAAATTTTCCTTCCAAGTACCTGGAAGGAACAAGAGGATGTGGGGGAGGCAGGGATGGGGCTGGGAGTTTGCACGAGGCTACACAGGCTCTCAAATGCTGCAAACACGTCTCCAATCTCCTCTCTCTCTCTACTGCTCTCTCTTCCACACCTTCACAAGGCCAGAATTTCACTCTGGTATGAAATGTAGATTGAGAAACAGGGACGGAAGCCTGTGTAGATTTTATTAATCTCAATCAAGTAAACATTACAGTGAATAGGCTGCAATATTTATAGATATTTCATAGCCAAATACATCTGGAAGAATAAGTTGCATAGGTGCAACCAAATGCCAGAATAAACAAGCTTCCAATAACATCCGGGAAGCAGGAAATGAATAGATACAAATATATTGTTGAAAACAATATAACAGTATGAATAAAGACAAATATGGTTGATTAACCATATAACCAAATAACAATGATTATTTAATTAATAAAATTAAATAATCTAAACTATGCAGTAATTAATATTAGGATAATAATATTTAATCCTAACAGGATGCCCCCTCGAGTGTCAATAAAGTGATAGAAGAACTCGATTGATGATAAAAAAAAGAGAAAAAGAAAGAATAGTGCAAAAGAAATGGGAGATAAAAGAGAAAATAACAAGAAAAGGGATCTTGAGCTATCTCGCAAAGCATTGTTATGTAAGAAATTATATTAATCATATTTCTAGAAGTCTTAATCATTGGTCCTAATTATTAAGATATGAGCATACAACAACAGTGTAAAATGACATGAAAAGCCAAGATACAAAGAATCGTTTCGTTTCTTTAAAAATATAGATCCATGCAACATACACGATTGTTATATGCAATACACGAAGAAAACAAACTCACCTAACAGAAATAAGTATAATAACACACACTCAAAGAATAAATGTTTAAGATAGTTGTACAAATAGTTTATTATTGAGTTGTTATCCCAAATGTTACGATAAATGAAAAGGGTTGAAAATAATGCCCCAACAAATTTTAATATCCAATGGAAAGGATTGGGGACACTTAGGTCCAATGAAAATAAGTGTGCACATCAAAAATACCACGCAACTCATGCCCTAGAGTATCAACGAAGTAAGAAGTGTAGCTTTTGTAAATGATTTGGAGATTTAGAGGATCCGTGAGTCATTGTCTCAATGCACATGGAAATTCCAACAAGATATGAGATGAACACCATGCAAGAGACACATATTTCAGTTGGAAATGAGTTTTTACCAATTTTAGTCCATTTTCAATGTTTTTACAATTGGAAATATTGTAAAAATACCCCAAGGAAAATAAGAAAGCGCTAGGTGGAAAATAGTTCTTGAATGCAATGACAAAATAACTAGAAAATAAATATTTAATAAAAATGATCAGATTTGTGAAGAGAAGAAGTGTTAGGGTGATCACAATGGGTAAAACATGCCCCGAGGGCATCATGGAAGCATAATAGACCCATCCGGGTGGTGTAAATCAATCATTACTAGTTCAATTGTAGCATAGCTCTTACAAATTTTTTTGCGAGTGAGTGTGAGAGCATTGGAGTGAGATGACGAGAGTTCGAGAAGGAGGAGATGAGTAGACCACATCCAAGAGTATCTTTGGCATTCAGCAAATGGGCCCTACATGAGTGCTCTATCCTTTCTTTTTCCTTTTTGCATTTAATTATGTTTCTTAGCGTTGTTTTAGGCTATTTTAGAGTGAATTTGGCATATGCATGTGTGTGCATACATTAAAAATACGGGTACATGTAGGAATACCTATCGAAAGATGATTACATACACATGTATCCATTGAAGGAGACATGTATGCGTCGGGGGAGGGAACATAGATGATTCAGGACATTATGAGAGCCGGTGGTGAGGTCTCGTATTACAAGGCCTCCTATTATCATGCGCAGTTCTAGAAAGGGAGTAGGTTATACTATTTGATCATCTAGATGCTAGTAGGATAGGTTATAGATCACGAGAGGTTAGGATTGTTAGTGAGACCATTACAACAACTAACTAGAGTTGGCACATCACACACCGGCTATCATTTTTTCCTCTAGGCCATAGACTAGGCAGCCTTGGAGAGGCGAGAGTCATGGTTGAATCTCTCCTTTTTACTAACATATGTATGTATACATGCCTATTATAAAGGCTGATTTTTATTGATGCATGTAATGATGTATAATTTTGTGATTATATATGTTTATGAAGGCTTGGTTTTGATTCATGCCCTTTAGATGGAAGATTTTGTATCGATGATGTATATATTATTTTGAGATAGATATTTACATATGTATTTATGGACATTTGATGGTTTATATTGGCATGTTTTTATATATGCTCTATGATAATGATTCACGTTTATAGATGTATGATGAGTGTATCATGCTGATGTATGATTCTCATTTCTATGCATATTTCATTCTAGAAATTCATGATGTACCATATGCTTTTATGTTGATGATATATCTTCGAGATAATATCATATGTATTGGGCACGATATATTCTATTAGATGTTATGATTTTAGATGATATTAGATGATATTGGTGTGGGGGATATATTTTTGCTTATGCATAACCCCTCTTACCCCCATTCATGATATGACATGTGATGATTAGATTCAAATACATGCATGATGTAAAACGTATAATTTTCAAGTATATATGATGTGTTTTGATGGTGCTTTAGATGTGATGATAGATGATAGATGTTAGATGTGATATATGTGTTTCACCTTATTCTTAGATCATTTCTTTGAAGTGTTGACAAAACAGATAGGGTAATGGACGTAGGAGGAATACATGTTCAAATGTTGGTTGATTTGTTGTTGCACGCGTATGACTTCCAGATCCACAGCTGATTGTGAGAGCTTCCTTTTGGCTAGGAGTAACTACCTATAATAAAAACAACACCACAAGAAGGAATTAAACAATATGGGTAGTGAAATGCCTAGCATATGCTAGATTCGGGAAGTATGATACTTCCTAGATGGTTGTCAGTCCACTGTTTTAAACAATTTAATGTTGTAAACAAAGTAAATCATATTTTTATTTAAAATGATTTAGGTATCTCACTTAAAACACAATAAGAAAGAGATCTAATCTAATAGGCTAAGCTAAAATAGAATCCAAGGTCAAATTATTGGTTCTAGGTCTCTGCAGGTTTGATAGAGGCCTCGTGTAGATCACAGGTGAATGAGGGTGAGACAAAATTAGGTGGGTAGGTCTCTGTTCTAAGCTGTGTGGGAAAATATCGAGATCGGTGTCGGTTAGGGGTGAGTGATGGTGGTTTAGTGTAGGCTGGTGGTGTTGGTTCTTGTGAGATCTGGAAATGTCACAGAACAAGCTGTTGTCTCCTTTGTGATTATAAAAAGGAATTTGGTGAGTTGGGGTGAAATATTGAGTTACTCAAGTAGGATTTGGCGAGGTTTTAATGGGTATATGGAGGTGAAAATGTTAGAGAAGGTCAATAGGGGGAAAGATAAACAATGGATGATAAAATGATGATGAAATGAAATAAACCAAGAAAGTATGATGTTATATTTACTTGGATTCCATTCCTAAATGCTTGTGTGTGAGGGATGGAGGTGCTGATGAGGGGTTTGAAGGTTGCAAGTGATCACCAACTGAAAGAAATCTTCTGCATGGGCTGCATGTACAATCCTCTTTGCTTGGATAGATCAGATCATGGCTAGGATGAGCTGTGCAGGAGAAGATGCTCAGTCTCCTTCCTTGCATGCAAGTTTTCACTTTGGAAATTTCTCTCTAAAGATGTGTTATCTCTCCGAGATGTGTTATTTCTCATCAACCTTCTCCTAATGTTTTCCAACCTCGAGAATAAGGTATTTTATGGGTTAAAAGGGTAACCAATGGCGGTGCAGCTTAGTCGGTGATAGTTACGGGTAACCGGCATCCGTCAAGGTGGGATTTTATAGGTTTACTAAACTAGGGAGATCCTCTTGATTTCCTTAGATCTCATTCTGTTATCCCATGGATTAGACTGGGAGCTTCATGTGAGAGTGTTGGGATGTGGTTAGGGGAATACGGGTATAGATTTTTAGGGTTTGGGTAAGTCTTAGTTATGACAACTTACTAACAATAGGTCTTAGGTTGAGTTGGCTTGGTGAGGTGTCTAAGTGAACTATATGTGTGGATATTATTTAAATAAAATATTAAAATAATAAATATAGTGAGGATAATGCATTAATTTAATTTAATTAATTAAATTAATATTAGTGGGGTGAAGGGGGGTTATGGCTAGGTAAAGGGTGCTTATTGGTCACGGGAGAAAAGGGGAGTGTGACCTAATTTTAGTGTCTACATTTTCCCCCTGTTTGATGCGTAGCTTGTATTAGTAAGCAACGGTAACAAAAAAGAAGATGTGGTTGCCCCATGTGTGGGTAAAGGTGATCTCCCTCAAACCGAGAGGCAACGAGGCAACGGGTTGAAGCGATGAGTGTTTTGATAAAAGGAAAATGTGGGGAAAAGGAAAGTGGGTACATGGGAAAAGGGTGAAAGGTCTATTTGGGAAATCTAGGGAATGGGTCAAGGTAAAAGGTAGCAGTCAAATACAGGCACATGTATAAGCGCAAAGCATGCTACGGGGTTGAAGAGCAGGAAAACTCTACATCGTCTAAGGTCGATAGGTTTATCGAACAAGGTTAAAGTGAATCTAGTATCAAGGTATAGGATATGGTTAGGAAACACAACATAGGTTAGGTGTAGGAATGTTTAGGTATGTTCCGGTACACCAAAGGTAGGGTCAGGATAAATGGTCATAGCAATAGGCTAGGTAAGGTCATTAGGTCAATCAACATAGGTAACAGTGCCACAAGGTATAGTGAACACATGAGGTCAAAGGTCACTAGCGATGGTCCAGGTCCAAATATCTAGGTCACAACATGGGTAAGGCCAAGGTAGGGGTAAAAGAATAAGTCCCCAAAGGAGGAAAAATGCATGTAGGAAGTGATGAGGTCGGGAAAGGTAAGATAATGGGTTGGGTAAAGGTTTAATGGGGTAAAGGAGCAAGGTGAAGAGTGGGGTAAAAGAGAAAAGTAAGGGTAATGCGTAGGCGAGGGTGGACCGATGGCGGTCATGGATAACCGATGTCAAGTATAGGAAAACCAAGAACGGTTAGGTAGGGGAACGCAACCAATGCTGGTCAATTGTAACCGACATCATTTAGGTCAGGTTTGTTATAAAAAAATCCACTTTTTTAGTATTCATTTGTTATTTGAGAAGTGAAGAAATGATAAAAAAGAGAGAAAAGAGAGAAAAGCGTCCAAAAAAAATGGGATAGTGAGGTGGCAGTCTGATTTGATGATTGTTGGGTTGGTGAGTAGCGGGTCCATGGGATCATGGCGAGAGAGTTGATTAGTTAGAGGTTGCGAGTAGTTATTCGGTGATGGTAGAGGCTAGAGAGGGATCGGGTGGACCACAAAGACAACAGCATGCCGGACATGCAACCGAGATGGAGATAGTGTAACGAGGTAAACACCTAACTCTAGATTGGTGATTAGATAGATTAGAGGTTTTGAGGATTGTCATTTGTAGGGTTTTGTGGGTGGTTAAAAATAAAATGTGGGTATGGGGGAATAAAGGGCAAAAAAAGAGGGGGAGGGTAGTAAATTGTATAGGTGGGGTGGGTAGGGGTCCTGGGGTAGTGTAGGTCATTGTAGGTGGGGTAAAAGGGGCAGGTGGGAGAGGTTTAAAATAGGGGGTTTGGTAAGTCACGAATTGTCTGCGGCAGTGAGAGGCATCGATCAAGCTTAGCCGACATCAGATGGATAGAACTAGGATCGGTCACCAAATAGGTGACCAATGTTGGTTAAGTGGTAACTGTGGTCGGTAAATATGAACCGGTAGCGGTCACCAAATAGGTGACCAATGCCGGTTTAAAGGTGACCGAAGTCAGTTAGAATAAACCGTACCAGTCAGGATTTTAGGCACAAGGGTGTAAAAGTGATGTAGGTTAGGTATTTGAGATGGGTAGGGTAAAAATAGGGTGGAGGGTAATGATAATTAGTGAATATGGTCATGGTAAATAGGGATTAATGTTGTGCATGGATTGGATGTAGGGAGTGTAACATCCTCATTTTAGACAATAGAACAAGTCAATTTTTTTTTTTTTTTTTTTTTGATAATTGCATACTGGTTCTAAATACATAATTTAGAACTCACAATTCAAATAACCATTTATATAACAGACAACCATATGCAGCTGTAATGACTCGGAATACCTCCGATCTATTCATTCCATGACTCGGTAATCTACCGATCTATTCATGAGTAAAAAGAGTTAGTGTTTTTATTTAACACAATACTCTTGCGGTTCTCTTCCCTAATCTGGGATTCAGAATGCTCTGTCCAAGGAATCTAACTGAATAATTGTTACCATTATTCATCGGCATCTCATCCCTTAGACTAGGTGAATTAGGACAACGCAATCAGCAGCTTGCGATACTTTGGCCAAAGATTTGAAACATACTGTTCATGTCTCGTATTCCTTAACGGCATACTCGTCAATCTGGAATACGTCCTTCACCCCATTCATATGTTATATAGAATGTCTTATACTGACTACTGTCAGTCCTTCCTTTCACAACTGAATCACTCGGAGATAGATTAACAAGGTGATAATGTTATATGGATATCCAGAGGATTAGGGATACGGTGACATACTGGTTTAACCTTACAGTTAGACCAATGTGTCAAGATACCCCGAACCTCCTAGGCAGCCTTATAACCTGACCACATTCCTAATCAATCCCTGAGTAACTAATCCAGTCACAAATGTAAATCTTAGCGATCAATGCAAAGGGTGTCGTCATAAGTCACCTGCATTGTTGTAACTTCGAGAAGATCCTAATCTTCTCGGAGGTACAACCCTGCAGTTGTCTTGTGCCGTCATCCTTTAAATCCGCCTCGAAAAGATCTACTCGTCAATATGCGTTAAGCACTTGAGTACAAATTACTTTAAAGACGTTTACCCTAAGGTTAGCCTTTCCGATCCCTGGATTCTTCGTCTTAAGACGACCCTCCTCTAAAAGACTCATTACTTGGTAGAGGTATTACGGTCAAGCTCTCATCAAGGAGTCATTAGAATACACCTGATTCTAAAGCAACAGAATGGGACAATATCTCATAACCTTTACTTGAGATTGCCATCTGAACTCCATTTGATTGCCTATCAGTTCTCTTAACTGAATTTATATCATACTTTCAAGTATAAAGATATAGTTGATTAAGAATCCAATTTAATATTGTCCTGTCATATTTAGGACTAGGGATTAGTAATTTAATCCAATTTGTTTAGCGTTCTCTTTTAGGCTCAAATTTTAACCTATCTTCTAGAGAGACAATAATTTAATTCCAATATTGCTTTTGCTAGAACAAATTAGAACTACTAAACACTCATAAGAATTTAATCTTATTACTTACAAGCTTTCATTGTCAATCACAAAAGCATCCATATTATACAATGATAACAATGCCCCTTCGTTACATAAACCGAAGAAGGTCATCTTTCAGAAATAGAATACAACACATAAGTATCAAACACTTATTTCCATTCCTTTCAAAACTATACAATTACATTTTATGCAACAGCATACTTGATACAATGCTAACGGAAAAGAAAACATCTTTTCCCATTTAGTACATCTATAAAATCAAGCTGTAATTCTTTACAAATCAAATAAACAATCTGATCAGCTTGTCAGATCTGCATTACTTTTACCTCATACGGTAACCATCTGCAAAAATAGTCAACATGAGTCAGTTCAATGAACTGAGCATGATAAGCACTAACTTTTAAAACAATTGCAATCCATCAATTGTTTTCATTAAACACCCTGTTTAAATGAGATCAGATATTCACATAAGTAAACATAATCAGACTATGCCCTTGTAATACAAAATGATTACAAATATGTAACTCTATCATTATTACAAATAGTCTTATTCACTTTCTAATACTTCATCAAATATTAAAAGAATCAAGGAACGAATGTACACAACAATCATTGAATCCAAAATCACGACATTGGTCAGATCGTTTCATTCTTCCAAAAGGGAACAACATAACAATTCGGAATTCCACCAATATGTTACAAAACAATTTCCCACTGATAGATAAATATCAACAAGTATTAAATAAAGGAAGAGAAAGAACCAAACCATTCATACTTCCTTTCACATAAGTTCATCACTGTACCGTCTTCACATATGAAAACATTCAACCAGTATATAAATGAACAAGTTAGACAAGCCGCAAGCAAGATCACTGTTCTAAATCACGAAATAGAAACACAGCAAAACTCCTGTACAGCAACTAACACATTAACAATTCATGTAACAACCTTAAGCCCAATGCTAGTTCCTTTTACACAGTAAGGCTTGACATAAGTTGAAAACAAGAACTACAAGCGTATCGCTGAAAACAACAACCTTATTGCATCAAACAATCTAAGGTTTCCTGTGAGACTATGCTATGTTGACCACACAGTATTTCCAAATCATGCACAGTCAAATCGGACAGATTAATTGGAAAAGAACATAGCATACATATTCTTGCTCAGTCAAAATCGGACTGAAGTAAAAGAAAGGAATTCAACCAAACGATCCTTACCTTGCCGCATGCAAGTCTTAGTGTGATATTCGCGACTTACCCAAACAAGGTCAGAACACGAAACAGTCATCCATACTCAAGGATCTCAACAGCGACAAAAAAACAGTGTCCAAAGTCAAGTTCAGAAAGAAACAGAAGTACCAGCTACCTTTCCAGAATTCCTAATGATTCAAACGAAGGTAACAATTCAAGCAAATGCATATGAATTCATACTGTAAACTGTTAATGGTTTTGTACATATAATCACTGAACCCTACAGCAACGTACTATGAAGTCGGATGATAAATCCATCTATGCCATTCATGGCAAACATTCAGAATGAAACAAGTGAAGCAAATCGAATACCCATTTCAAGCAAGGAAATCAACTGAGCCGCTTCGAACTTTCGAACAGCTTTCACATAGAAATGAAAATGCATACCCAGGAAATCTATACTGATTATTTATTACAAATAACCGTGGTCAGAAGGACTGTTCCTTTCTCTATAAGGCTTCCACGAAAGCAAATAACAAAACACAAGGATGAATCTACATCCACAACAGTAGATAGCTTATATATGATTCAATCAAGGACTCCACTGAGTCGTTATAATAAAGTATAGATGTATTTATATTATACACAGTCCACAAGTAATCCCGCTAACACAATAACAAGGAAAACAACTTCCGCAAGGTCGTAAAGACTACGGTAACACAACAGTTGCCTGTTCCAAGCCAAAAATTGAAAACAAATGAAACCCGAAAGTATCATTAGTCGCTGTCAACAAATCCCACGATAGAGTACCCAAAGAAGCATTAATACTGATCAATCTTACAGTATTCATCAGAATCATTCCATACAGTTTCCATAACAAGAAACAGCGACCACAATCAAAAAAACATACAGTGGTCTTATACTACACACAGGTATATTCTAAGGGCTCATGCCAAACAGGCCGAACACTCAAACCTTTATAAATAAATACCTCACATGCATAAGCCAGAATGAATACTCAAAGCAAATAGAGTCGAAGTTCGATTTCAACAAACACCCATCAAGAGGAAATTGAAAAATCGAACCAGAAGAGATACAGTGCCAAAAATCAAACTAGATCTCATAGAAAATTCATCTAATCTTCACAAAACATTTGAACAGAGTTGTTTTAATGAAAGCACTTGAAAGACAGCAAGATATTTAAAGGTTAGGGCCTAGCATGCCTGTATTTTGATCAAATTTCAAGCGAGACACGGGAAGAGCTCAAACTTCCTTTTCTTTTTCCACGATAAAGCGACCAACAAAATTTCACTGTCTCCATCACATATATATCCTCCATGACAGAGAAAAGAGCCAGAGAAATTCATTCTTGCCATGCAACTCAAAGAGCAAAGTGCGAAGAACCGGTAAACAAGCGAGCAAAAACCGAAAATCGCGACAAGCCAAACAAACCCCCAAATTTCCGCTTGCATGCCTTCTCGCGAGTTCCGAGCTCGACTTCCGAGAGTATTGAATGCCATTAAACCAATTTTCCCGCTTAAACTCTACTCCCACCGACCGCCAGAATTGGCGACAGTCCAACTAAAACTCAAGTTCATTTCCAAACTTAGCAATTGCCAAGTCTGCACAGATTAGCCGCCGCTTAAGCCTCCGCCATGACCTGTCCCTCATCCTTATCCCTTACATTTATTGCCATAGAAAACACCGCCCATGGTTCGCCACCCTTCATAGGCCCCTTCATAATCTCCTCATAAGTTAGGTTAGTATCTTAGGTTAGAGTTTAGGGTAATACCCACACTAACAAATTTACACAAAGATACTAACTTAGGATATTAACAAATAGCCTAGGTCTAGGTTAGACTAACAATAATCTAACCCCTAGGTTAGGTTTTAGTTTTAGGTTACTAACCCTTAATAATTCAGTTTGGTCCTTGTCCTGAAAACTCGGAAAGACCTGTATCATACCTTCTAGAACAGAGTTAGCTCCTGTTCTTATTGCAGAATTGTATGTCAACGAATTATTACCTGGTCTAAAATCGAGACCTTCCAGATATACTTTGATATCGGGAACCATTTCATTTCCTAAGATCAGCCTGAGTCATACTCCTGACCTGCTTAATCAATGCTTCCATACCTTGCCACCTGTTCAAGGTCTGTGATCTAATTCATCACAAACAGATTTAAAGCATTACTTGGATCAATTCCACTGATCCAAGTCTAGATATTATAGATGAATACCTCTATAATTCATTCCGTGATCAGATTAATATTCAGACACAAAATGAAATAAATAAAAGAGTCTATTCATATTTTGACTCAGTCAAGATCTGCAATCTGCAAGAAATTCAATACATATCAAGCATGATTTCTGAATCGAGGATCACATCCTTTTACAAGAAATCACATATCAACACTTGTATGCTTAGGAGAAAGTAACAACATTCGGGGGTGTTACAGGAGAGCGTGATTACACATGCAAGACTCAGGTTCCACCTCTCACCGGTGACATTGTGTAGCTTAACGACCCCTTTGGAGCTACATCACATAGAGGCAGTGGGCTTGAGTGGGATTGGTGCTATCAACATGTTTTTTGGTAGCCCAACTTGATGGTCGTGATCATCGATAGATGGGACTCCACGACCAACACGTTCTACCTTCCGACATGTGAGATGACTATCACCCTAGATGACGTGTTCCATATTTTACGGTTACCCATATTGGGTTCCCATGTTAACTCTATCTCCTTCGAGGCCTTAGAGGAGATGATCGGGACATTTTTTGGTGAGGGGGTGCTGGATCTAAGATTCCATAGCGCCATTTTGAGATATAGCAAGATGTACCTAGCCCATCTGGATGAGACGAGGTTAGTGGTTCTATTGATGGAGGCAGTGTGGTGCTATGCATTACAAGATGTAGAGGGTGCACAATTTCCCCAATCAGCGATGGGGGTGCTCTATGATATGATGGTAGAGGAGACCTAGTTTTCCTAGGCACCAACATTCTTGTTGCAGCTATACCAAGAGTGTGGGCATATGGGTGGTTGCGTGGGTTTAACCTGTGTTGTACATTTATACTACACTACTGGGCCTATGAGCACATAGTCGTGTTCGACTTATAGGGATGCCCCAAGCAGATGCATTCCTAGCGAGATCTATGCGGGTGGGATATAGGAGATGGGTTCCATTGTAGGAGAGTGAAGATTGGATAGGCCGACATATGATGTGGCTCATTTTCGGTAGTTGTTGTAGGGGTTGTCCGGAGTGGACATTAGCTATAACCCATATGTGGGATTCCCCTCATATAGGAACATACATGAGGAGCTAATTGAGCTCAAGCTGAGAGGTGGATACAGTGGTCACCATGCCAAGGAGGATGATATGATCTGGTAGGCAGTGGTCTGTCAACAATTTAGGTTTGTACATGATATTCCTCCATCCTTCCCACAATATTGGAGAGATGATGTAGAGAGGCCTCTACTCTCTACCAGAGCCTACGGTTCCTACAAGGGAAGCGGAGGAGTCGGTGGATCGAAGAGATAGATGATGCCAGATGTAGAGATAGGTATAGACGGTGGTGGGTGGCTCGATTCTGAGCCATACCACCTAGACTAGGCAGTCATACTTAGCTACCATTATAGTGTAGCGAGACACCCTACGGGAGAGCGGTGGTAAAGAACAATGATTACCTAGATAGGTATATTGTAGAAACAACTAGAGGGTTGGAGGCAAGAGGTAGCATAACTACGAGTATAGGTGGCTAGTCTACATGCCCAGATGGCAGAGGGAGAGAATGAAGGAGATAGAAGAGATGGAGATAGAGATGGTCAGGCCGTAGCCTTACCGGCTCAGTGGAAGGTTTACTGAGGCTAGTTGGCCACAACCGGGAATAGATTGGGGCCTTACATGCCCAGATATAGGCACAGGGGTAGGGGGTACCACCATTGATACAGGGAACTGGTCCTAGTTCACATCTTTGCACTGAGGAAGGTTCTTCTGAGAAGCGAGGTTATTGCGGGTGGAGATACAAGGGCCGAGACCTCTGAGACCACCATATACCGTGCCTTTATCAAAGTTACGGGATGCCCTAGGTGAGGTGAGATATTATTAGGATCAGCTCATGGCAGCTGAGATAGACTTCCTATCCTACCAAGAGTACAGAGCACAATAGGCATCCAGTGAGAGGACGAGATCCCACACACATAGTGTGGAGAGAACAGGAGGTCAGCAAGCTTCAAGGCCCTATCAGGGAGAGGCCACCAACACATGGCAATTAGCCCTAGGTGAGGTGCTAGCAGGGACATATGAGGTCAAGGGTATAGGTGACACATAGATGGAGGACATTCGGCAAGATGCCTGATATGCGGTCACCTGACGTTTGATGTATACTAGTGATTTTGGTGATATAGATACCTACCTACGTACCAAAGGTAGTTGTATTTTTGATCACATATCATCTGCGCGTGCGAAGAAAGTGAGGATGTACAAGTGATTTTTGTATATTTTGATCATATACCTGCTGAGGTGTGAAGATATTTTGTATTGATTCATTTGTTCTTTTTGTATATATGAGACCGACCTATGCCGATGACATTTTATATTATATATATCGACTGTGTGCTTGACATTTTTGAGATGATAGACATGACAAGGTATACTCGTATATTGAGACACACATTTATTGATTTATATCATGAGATTCATGGTATTTCGTGATTTGTTGATGTGTGTATGATACATTGGTTTATGACTTGTGTTAGATGAGATATGGATTTTTACTTTAATGTGGTTTGAAATTAGGTGAGTTAGGCATGATGGAATTAGGTTGGTTTAGGAATGGATCAAGTCAAGTTATAGGCATGGATCAAGTTAGGTTATAGGCATGGTCGAGTTGAAAGTAGGTTTAGTTATGATTCATTATTTTGACAATGAATGATAATATGGGTCATATGTGAAATGTTGTATAATCTATGCATAGTGATGATAGAGAGATGGTAGGTATAATAAATGTATCTTTGTGGTAAGCAAATTGTTATGTATGTGGCTTAATTTTCAATTTTGTTATAAAATGGGAACTAAGTGAAATGTGATGTAAATGGTGAGTTAGGCATGGTTGATGAATTATTTTAGGGTAGAAAATGGCTAAGCTAACCTCCAAGGGCCACATGCCCTTGGAATGCTACCTACATAGTCCTAGTGAAAAGGGACCTCGAGTCGATGTAGTTCTCCCATGAGGTAGGGAAGAATATGAAAATAAGTTGGTAGGTTTTTGGGCATGTTATGGGTTTAGGTTAAATAGGTGTGGGTAGATTATAGGTAAAATGATGTAGGGGAAGGTGATTATGGAAAAAGGGGAGGAGTAGCCCAAAGGTAAGCGTTGAGACCAAGTCCTATATAAGGTAATCAAAATGTAAACAAAGATGGTTAAAATATAAGAGGGGGGGCAATAAATACACCTAATTGGGTAGGATCATACTTAGTAGATCATACCGTGGAGGGAGTGATGAACATAAGACCCTAAAGACATTGCATGATTGACTGTTCTATGATGAAAGTAGTCATATGATCACCAAAGGTCTAAATTCCAAGATTTCCCTTGAGGCACTAAGTAAATGAGAGTGGAAATGGTAAGGAGGGTGAAAGGTAGTTAATTTTATATGTTTTGAGTGACGAGGCTCTTGGGCAAGGGGTCCTAGGTCACATTGGGCAAGTCCATGATTAGAATTTTTTTTTGATAGACTAATTGATGTGGGAAGTCTATATGGGATAATTAATATGGTACTCCTTGAGGTTTTCATGAATTTGATTGATGCGGGAAGATTCGGTTTCTCTCATTTTGTTTTTTGTTTTTAAAGCTTCACATAGCTGTCCTTCGAGGGAGAAGTCTATTTATAGCAGAAATTTTGTTGAGAGGAAGATGTCCTTTTGAAGGAGTCATCTTTTTATTAGAAGTTTGACTGAAGGATTTTTATCCCATGTGAGGTCTTTGAAATCATGGACAAGACCAAGGTGGTGGATAGGAATCTTGTTCAAAAGGTAAGGTGGAAGGACCATGGGATATCATCTAAAGGTAGATGAAAAGTATCCATTAGAATCATGCTATGTGAAGTGTTGTGGTACACATATTCAAGAGAAGATAACAAGTGATGGGTACTCACATGATTCTTGTTTAATTGTTAGGGAGGTGTATGGAGTGGATAACACTCAAGGGACAAGCCTGTAAAGAGACAAAAGGTGAGGTAGGACAATGAGTCAACAATAGAATGGTCGAAGATGCAATGCGTTAAGGGGCTCGGAGTTTGGTTTTACCATCAAGTGAGGATAAGCGATAGGAACTAGATCCATAGGTATGAGTTACGATGTATGGTCCAAGCTAGTTAGGAGCAAATTTTCCCCGTTTACTCTTTTCTACTTTGGTTACATGTTGATTTTCTTTCAAGATAAGGTCACCGACTTGGAAGGTTTGTTCATGAACACGTTTTCATAAGCACATTTGATACGTTGTTGGTAAACTTGAAGGTGATCCAGAGCGTTAAGATGACATTCATCTAATAACTCTAGTTGTGCTAAGAGGTCCTGACAAAATTCATCATCAGTAAGCATGTCATGGAGAGAAATGTGGAGTGAGGGGATCTGGACTTCGAGAGGTAGAACAACCTCTATACCATAGACCAGCAAAAAGGGTGTGGCCATAGTGGAAGTGTGAATACTAGTGTGGTATGCCAATAGGGAAAAAGGAATGTGCATATGCTAATCCTTCCCGATATCATCAACCAATTTCATGAGAATAGGTGAGACTAGTACGAAGATGAGGAGGACCATAAAGGAGGTGTTCTCATATACGGTGATCATAGTGAGGGTGTTGGTGAAGGCTTCCGTACTCGTGTGGAGTAAGGAATGTGTTAACACTATATAGGTGGTTCTCCTCCGAGTAAGGCATTGAAAAACACCTTCAAAGGGCTCAGTGGTTGGTATGGAATTGATGATGTGTTGAAGTTCGATGCGCAGAGGTGGAGTTAATGGGTCATCATGGAGGTTATAGTATAGCGGTAGGAATGGAGGAGGTATGTGTAGTGAAAGAAACCATTGATCTTGGTAGGTGGAGGTGGAGGTGAATTGGTAGTGGTTATGGAGGTAGACGGTTTGACAGGTATGAACACATCATTGGTTCAAGAAAGTATGTTTCATGTTTTGAAAGGTGATGGGTCAGCTAGAATGGTATAAGTGTGTCCTTTGTGTTCCAAGTTTACACAACGATGCAAAGTGGAAGGAACGCAACCCATGACATGGATCTAGGGTCTACTAAGCAACAAGTTATATTGGAATTCCCCCTCCAAAATGTAAAACAATTCTAGAACAGTGTGGGGGCCCACATGAATGTGGAGGATGACAGTGCCTAGTGTGGAGGTGATAGCATCATTGAATGAACGCAACATGACCAAATGTTTATGCATGCAATTGTCAGGTATGCACATTTGAGAAAATGCATGGGATGAAATGATATTAATGCTAGCACCTCCATCAATCATCACATGGTGTACCCATATGTCATCAATGTGGACAGAGATGAAGAGGGCTGATCCAGGTCATCATTTTGGTGTGGCGTGATCTCTTCCTTTGAGAAGCTAAGGGAGGCCACTTGGTGAACAAGGTGGGGTAAATATGAAGGTGGTAATTTTGTGAGAGAGGCTACATGATGGGGTGTGATAATGGAGGCTACGGGTGTAGGGTCATTGGGTAAAACCTCAATAGATTGAAGAACCTCCATGAGGGCTTGACTATGGGATTCCAAGGTTTGGATGAGGTCATATAAGGACATTTTGAGGTGATATTGGTGTAATTGTTTTAGCATGGTGCGATGTGTGACACCATTAGAAATGGGGTATGTGGCACCGTAGATAGTTATTTTAGGTATGGGTGCATATGGTATGTTGGGTATAGGATTGGTTGCTAGGTCAGTTGCCTTTTCTTTTCCCTTTGTGCACATATAGTGATGTGTATCATGTTGATTTGAGGGGAGTTGGAAAATGGAGAAGGTGTAGGATGAGTGGTATAATGACATGAAGGGAAAAAACCTATTGGAGGAGAAAATCCTTGTGAGGTGAGTTGGGCGCAACGAAATTGGGGTGGTGGTGTGGCAAGTTATTTGATGGAAACCAAGTTAATTTCAAATCACGGGGTGGCTCTAAGGGTGTGAGCGTGGAGGTTGTGGTTGTTGAGTGGGCGGTGTGGGAATGGGTATCGGTGAAGCAAGATCCTCATTAATAAGTTCATCGTCATCAAAGTTGGTTTCAGTGGACACAATTGGATAAGGATGGTTTTAAGGCCTTATAATTCTCCACATGGTGCCTTGGCACATGATGGTATGCACAAATTTTAGTATCATCAAACCCTTTTAGCTTGGGTTTGTGGGGTCGTAAGGTTAGAGTGGCGGTAATGTGAAAACAAAATTCTCGAGGAGGTTGGTTAAAATTTTGGCATAGGACCCTACTAGTGGATCAAAATGGGAAGTGAATGTGGGTTTGGGTGTAGGCGTGGTTGAATTTTGAGGAAATATTTTTGGAAGAGTAGGAATGGGTCGAGCTAGGGGTTTAGGTGCCGGTGTGGTTTTGGGGACGGGTAGGAGGGTGTGTGGGTGTTTTGACTACCTTATTGTTGGGTAGTGGGGTTTTGTTTTAGGTTACACCTTCTTGGGTAAAGTTGATGTAGGTGTACGAGGTATAGAAGGAAAATCAGATGGAGGAAGAGGGTGAGTTACCCACGGGGATAATGAGGGTCTTTGTGAAGGTAGATGGCGTGGATCGTGCTTGGGGTGTGAGGGACAATGACTGAAGTGTGGTGGGTAGTGAAGCAATAGCTGAGGGTATTAGAGGTATTGGTGGTAAAAATATCTGCAGGTATGGATGTAATTCGTGTTGTGTGGCTTTGTAGTTTAGAGGTTTTGAGGAAGGAATGCATTGTGTTATTTGTTTATGGATGGGTGAAGGTTTCTTGACCATGTTGGGTAGCGAGGTCTTAAGAGATAGACGATACAAGTATGGGTGTGATTGGTGCGGTTGGGGTATGAGGTCGATGAGTTTTTTTATTTGGTTTGGGTGTCGAAGTAGGTGTGGTATTGATGCTAGAGGATTGAGCTAAATCTAGTTTAATAAGTGGATGAGTGAGGCTGGTGGTTGGGGTGACCCCTAAAGTGGTAATAGATTTAGTTGAGGCAAATGTTCAGACGTGTGGGTTATGGGTAACGGTGTGGTTTGAGTCTGCTAACAAGTATCATGGAAGGGGTTGTGATAGAGGTGGTTGTATTTGGTTTGATTGGTAGAAATGTGTTTGGGTAGATAGTGGAGCTATCGGTGAGGGATCTTTGCATCTATGTTGAGACATGGAGTAAGAGGCTCTCCCATTGTAAATCCCTATCCACATAATCTAAATGATCATCCAAACATGAGAACGACACGTCCGTAGGTGGAGTTGGTGAGGACCTAATGGAAAGTCCCATAAAATGTGTCTTAGAGATGGGGAATTAGCTAGCTTTAGCTTCCATGGATAAGAGAGCCGTAAGTAGCTCGGTAGAATTTTGGATATTTGATGGAGAACACTTGCCAAGAGGAAAAGATATCTCAACCTGGGTCTATGATAGGTGGAGAAGATGATGGGATCTCCTCTATAAGTGGAGGAACAAATGGGGGCTCCTCTCGTGGGTTGAGGAGGTAATGGGGGCTCCTCTGTGGGTGGAGGAGATAACGGGTGCTCCTTTATGGGTGAAGGATGTACTATAGGTAAAGGTTCTCTAAGTGGAAAAGCCGGGGATGAGATGGGTTTAATGTTAGCAGTAAGACCCTCCATAGGTAATGAAGGAGATGAAAGGTGTTCCTTTGTTGGTGAAGGAACAGGGAGGTTAGTTCTAACATGGAAGGAGGATTTCGGCTAGGATCTCCTCTATGGAAGGAATATGGGGTAATTGGGAGGTGACAAGTAACTCATTAAAGATAACGTGAACCTCACGGGTATGGGTATTGTGAGTTGATGTCTCGCTACTTTGATTGGATGAAGGGGCATGGTTGGGAAATGGTTTTTTGAATATTTGTAGATTTTGGTTGGGGGTGACATTAGGATTATCCATAGTTAACTCACCTTTCTCAAGCATTTCTTGGAAAATATTCTTGAAAGTGATGCGATTACCATCACTTTGACCCTTTACTCGATGATAGTTCTTTGTTATCCAAAATTCACCCCGTGGTAATTTTGATAACATGCATCAGAATATTCAAGTCCCATGCACATTGGTTAATTCAGAGCAAACATCATGTTTCTGAGGTTCTCTCACATATTTTTCTAACTCCCTGGCCGAAGAAGAAAGGAGCAAGCTCGAGAAAATGCGGAAAAAGTTGCAGGAAGGCATGTAGGTTGATCCAGAAAAAATCGTGAAAATTGGCTAAGTCCTAGTCCTAAGAGCAATTGGGACATCCGGGACAAAAGGCGCGGATCGGCCGAAAAACCTCTAGCGCCCAAATAGAGCCGGGACATCTCGGGACGAAAGTACGTGGCGGGCGCGAAAAGCCGATCCGGCCAAAAGAAAGAAAAATTGACTAACTGCTGAGAGGGTCGCCTTTGGGACATCTGGACGCGAACCGGCTGGTTCGCCCGAAATCAGCACAAGCAGTTCGAAACAAAGTGGGACAAGCGGGCCAAAAAGACGCGAACCGGCCGAACCAGGTGAAATGGGAACAAGCAGTCCGAAACAAACTGGGACATTTGGGACAAATGGGCGCGAACCGGCGGTTCATGCGAAATCAGCACAAGGAGCACTAAGCATTTGGGACATCCGGGATGAAAAGATGCGAAGGGCGCGAAGGAGCCGGCAGGGCCGAGAACCAACCAGATCACGCCACGTGTCTCAAGGAGAAAAGTCAAAAGTCAAAGGGCCCCATAAGAAAATTTCAAAGGAAAGCCCGCGAAAGACAGAGGAGAGAGAATTGCTCGTCCAATCAGCACGTGCCACATGTCATCCAGGTGGCAGAGCGCGGGAAAGATTTCAAAACACGCTTTCAGCCTGTTTTGTGCCCTAATTCTTCAGATCGCCATAACTTTCGATCCAGAGCTTGGATTTGCACGTTCTTTATATCAACGGAAAGATGGTAAAATTATCTACACGATTCGGGGTCAATCTTGCGTTTTGGAGCAGTCTGGAGGGAGAAAATCAAGATACGGATCTGACGCGTGTTCATGGCCAGAAATGACATTCCAGCGACCAGATTTAATGCAGAATGGGTCGCATTCTCCTGTAATCCGGTCAAAGTGATAGGGTATGGGTTTGTAAGGTCCCCATGCCGTTTTAATGCACCTGCAGTCAAGAAGAATGGGCTCCCATGCCTTTGTACGTTTTCTGTCTCCTAGGTTCGACCCATGCAATGTAGAAAAGGCCAGATTTGGCTCATTTTCAAGGGGGGAACATTTTTGGGCATAGCAGACTTCTTCTTTCACCTCCAGCAAGGGATTGATGAAGTATCAGACCTCTCCAAGGATTGTAACAGTTTTCTTTACCTCTCTGAGGGTGTAATGCGTATTTTGACATTAAAATGATAATGCAAGCTCTGTGAATGGGTTTCAATCCTCTGTTTGTATTATTTGCTATAATTCAGATACTAAATTATACATTATCAGTCTGTGTATGTCTTATGTTATGAACTTTGGTCTGTGTCTATTTGCATGACTAATATGTTTCACCACTCCTTTTGGTGCATCACCATCTTTAGTTAGTTTCAATTTTTGCACTTCTACCCCTGTCTCCTTGCAAGTTAGAATAGGATTAGGATCTAAACCTCTGTAGTTTTGCAAAATATAGATCTAAATCAGAGGAGTTTGAGGAACCAGCCTCTAATCTGGAGATTCCTCTCTCAGTTTTACAAGTCCCCACGCTTGGAGAGAGGTTTCCATGTTGTGCAATCACACTGGATGCTAGAGTGATCAACCTAGAAGCCTGATCTGCATCCAGGGGTGCTGTGATTTTGCACTAACAGTTTTGGCACGCCCGGTGGGACCTAGAGGTCTCATTTTTATTGTAGCAAAGTTGATGTGCATCTGCTGCAATTTTCTTGCTTGAAAAGAGCTATTATTTGCATATCTAGCGACTCAAGGGAAGAATCAACTGGTTTCAGAAGTGCAGGCCTAAAAGCTTATGAGAAGAATCACAAGGTCAAGAGTTGGAGAAGAAGAAGTGTTGTTTGAATACCTGCAATTATCTCCAAGAAGAAGGCAAAGAGGAAGAAGGATTCAAAGGTCTCCATCTCCACCAAACAGAACTCTCTCAACTCCTCCACCTGACAGGCCTTTCTTTCAATATACAAGGGTTTTAAGACCAATCAGAATGGCGCAACCAGTGAACCCCTATGTCAACTTCACAGGCAGCAGCCCACTTGCTCTCAATGCACAAAATCCAATCCCAGTTGCAGCATTGAAGAACATTCCGTACTTCACTGGAGAAAATCAGACCACTCCTGGTGATCATGTCAAGGACATTGCTAACATTTGTGCAATCCATGAGATTAATGAGATGCAAGTAGCTGTCAAATTGTTGGCGTCTTCATTCAAGGGGAAAGCATTGCAATGGTTTAGGAGCCTTGGAGTCGGGTGTATCACAAACCTGGAATGTTTGTGTATTGCACTTCATGATCAATTTGGAGAGAAGGGAGATAACTTGTCTCTTTGAGCAGCAATTGACAACCATCAAGAGAGCTTACAATGAGCAGCTAATCGACTTCAACTTCAGATTTCAAAGATCTTGGGATAGAATCAAAGTAGTTAAATCAAAGCCAACAAAGAAAAGGTGCTTTTCTATACTACCTTAAAGCTTTAAATTCTGATATTTCTATGTTGGTTCAATCTATGGGAGGCACAACTATCCCTGCTGCTTATAGTATTGCCATTAGAGCTGAAAATTGTCTCGATTCAAGCCGGTAAATTGGCTCCTAGACCTCCAATGCCATTATATCCAAGTTTAGAGAGCCCAAGTACTAGTCAAGCACTGCCTTAGCTCCTATTCCCACTCCTAGGAATCGAGTTCAAATGAAGCTTCCACTTCATCTCAAGTGCCCCAAATGAGCTTCAAGAGGTCATGAAGCAACTCGAGAATCTTGGGAATGAGCTTGTGACTATCAAAAGATAGCAAACTCAAAGTGCTAGACCGTATCAGCCTCAAGCACAATACCAGGCCAGCCCTCATACCAACAGAATAGACCACCACCACCTCAGGCTGCAAATCAAAACCAAAACCAAGGACACCTCAAGCTTCCAGGCTATTTCGGCCGTATGATCCAAATGCCATATCGCCTCTAAGGCATTAGTACCAGCACAAAATAACATGGCACAAGAATACGACTGGTGTTACCCTTGCAATCTACCTCACAATCAGTCAGCATGTTTCAATGGTGCACTAAATCAGGCCTTGATGGTGCAAACCATTGGTGTTCCTCAAGAACCAAGCAAGGAGGGGAATCAGCAGCAAGAAACTCAACAAGGACCTCCAACAGAAACCACATTGGCAAATTGGCAAACAGAAGACTTCTGTGGAGTTAACCAACAGCCTTTTCAAGGCATGGCTGCCAATACACGGTCAAAGAAGAGAGGCATAGTAGAGGAACCACCGCCCAATCCAGTTGTTTCTCAACCCACTCTTACACAACAAGGGGTCAGTAGACCAAACACAACTCCAAATGTGCAAAATCAACCCAAGGTCCCTGTTGTAGCAACACACGCACATGCTCAAGCTCCAGAAAAGGTTGTACCAAGTAAGGGGCAGCAAAAAGAGAGTGCACCCCCTTTCAACATCATCGATCAAATGAAGAAGACACATGTGAACATTTCCATGTGGGAATCATCGTGATCCCAGACAACGAGATTTATTGCAAGCGCAATGACTAATGGTCTCGCCACAAATATATCAAACCAGTGGACATGAGAAAGTTCTCACTAATGCAAAGGCAACATGATGGGGAAGATAAGAAAAAAATTTGAAGCCTCCACCATTCTATGTTTCGTTGATTGTTGGAAACCACTTGGTACACAACTGCATGATAGATTCAGGGGCCAGTAGTTCAGTGATGCTGAAGCAAATAGTGGATTAGCTGGGTTTGAAATATGAGCCAGTGTTGAAAGGAGTAGTACAGCTAGATGGAACAGCAGTAGGAACTATTGGAGTCATCAAGGGGTTAAGCCTAACACTACATTCATGTCCTAATGTTACAGTTCTACAAGATGTGTCTGTGATTGACCTTCCGCCACTCTTTGCGTTGTGTCTATCAAGGGACTTCACTGCAAAAATCGGTGGATATTTATCTGCAGATTGGTCACACATGATTTTCAGGACAAGGTATGGAGCTAAAGCAACAATCAGATCAGAATCAATTGCCAATTTCCATATTGAGCCTCATGTACCAGGTCCTATCAATGCAAATTGCTCAGCCTTTGATCAGGAGGAGTGTTCAAGTGATCTAGAAGCAGGTACTAAGGTCGAGGGAATTCCTGATTTAACTTTGGATGAATGGGCAAACAAAAGTCATGAATTTGACCCATACAAGGAAATTGAAGAATCTGAATTGGGCGTGTATTGTATACACGAGGAAAATTCACCCATTCCTGACATCATTCAGCCTGAACAAAAAGATGAAAACAAAATTTGGAGATTATTCTTCGATGGTTCGAGAAGCAGACAAGGTGCTGGAGGTGGTGCAATGTTAATTTCGCCACAAGACATCAAATATTTTTCAGCTTTTCGTTTCTAGTTTTCCTGTTCGAACAACACGGCTGAATACGAAGCATTGATTCATGGACTTCATTGGGCCAGGAAAAAGGGCATAAAGAACTTGTAGGTGTTTGGAGATAGCGAGCTAATCATCAACCAAGTTAGGGGGAAACATGCTACAAAGAACAACTTCACGAGGAGCTACAAGAATAGGGTATGGGACCTCGTTGAGGATTTCGAAGCTTTCAACATTGTGTCCATACCCAGGAAGAAAAATGAAGCCGCAGATAGACTCGCAGCAGCAGATTGGAGTGATGTTTGATGTGGTTGACAATATCGAAGAGAAAAAACGCAGCCACACATCCATGTGGTTGTAAGGCCAGCAGTTCCAGATAATAACACAAGCTGGCAAGTATTTGAGAACGATCAACAGATCATCAATTTCTTGCAAGAAGAGGCTGAATTCTCAGCTAGAAATCAGGATAGGCTAGAGCAGCAGTATGGGGATCAAGTAGTGCAACTGCGGACAAACAAGCTTCCTAAGGGTTTGGTAACATTGGAGTCTATCTTTAACCCTAACGACCAGTTTCGTAAGGAAAAGGCTAATATACAGGTCAAGAGAGAGGATTCAGGGCCAATTCTGGTTGGGGAAAGCAAGACACTTCAAATTGGTAAAGTGGCCACTGAGCGAGAGAAATCAGATTTCATACAACTTTGCCAAGAATTTCCAGATGTCTTCGCTTGGAGCTATGAAGACTTAAGAGGATTCGATCCAAATTTGGCGCAACATACCATAGAATTGGATCCAGATGCTAAGCCATCAGCAAAGCGAGAGACCGTTAACCCTCACATTGAGCCTCTAATGAAGAAAGAGCTTAACAAGCTAATCGAGGAAAGCATTATATTCCCTATCAAGCACTCAAGCTGGGTTGCAAACTTGGTTCCGGTCAGGAAGAGGAGCAGAGAAATCAGGCTATGTGTTGATTTCAGAGATTTCAATAGAGCCTCTCTCAAGGACCATTATCCACTCCCCTCCATGGAGCAAATATTACAAGTCGTAGCTGGTTCAGAAAGGTTTTCGCTACTTGATGGTTACTCAGGCTTCAATCAGATTATGGTAAAAGAGGAAGACCAGTTCAAGACAGCCTTCACAACCAAATGGGGCACATATGCTTACAAGAAGATGCCATTTGGGCTATCAAACGCCGGAAGCAACATTCCAAATGAGATATGGATATGGCATTCAAAGGCTTGATCAATAAAGCTAGTGCTTTGTATACCTAGATGATATCACCTTTGTCTTCTCAAAGAATGTTAAATGAGACCACCTCTTTCACCTCGAGACAAGTATTTCGAGGTGTAGAAAGTTTGAGTGTCCTTAAATCCCTAAGAAGTGCATCTTTCTTGCACATGAAGGGAAGCTCCTTGGCCATATTGTCTCCAAGGAAGGATTAGCAATTGATCCAGAGAGGGTTGAAGCCATAAGAGCTCTACCATTGCCAAGTCACAAGAAGGCTCTTCAAAGTTTCCTGGGAAGGATAAACTTTGTTCGGAGGTTTGTCCCAGATTTTGCAGCCCTTGTCAAGCCCATCACCAAAATGTTAAGAAAAAGCATGGCTTTCAAATGGACAAACAGAAGGCAAGGAGAGTTTTGAAGCAATCAAGGAAGCCATCTCCCAAGCACCCACTCTCATCAACCCAGACTTTTCCAAGGATTTCATCCTCTATGCATTTGGAGGTGATGACACTATTTTTGCCATTCTGGTATAGCAGAACAAAGATAATGATGAACAACCGATTGCCTTCTTCAGCCAGATCCTAGATGACTGCGAAGTAAGGTATTCTTTTATTGAAAAACATGTGCTTGCAGTAATCAAGAGCTTGAAGAAATTCAAGCATTTAGTCTCAAACAACAAGGTCCAGTTGATGGTCTCACATGCTGGGGTTAATGACTTCCTCCTCAACAAGGATTTGAATGAGAAAAGGGTAGGTTGGATCACCTGTTTCATGGAGTATGACATTGAGATCAAGATCACCAAGCTGGTAAGAGGCAAAGGTTTGTGTGAGCAGCTCGCTTCCAAACAACCAGACAACCCAAAAGATGAAGAAGATGTTGTCCTGCTATTACAAGATGATCAAAAATAGGAAAATGATGATGTGTCCACTCCTTGTTGGACTCAGAATATGATACATTTCCTACAGACGGGCATGTGCCCTCCAGAAATGAGCAAAGCAAAAAGAAGATACTTCAGGTAGCAGTGCTGTTATTCCGTACGCCATTATTGATGGAGTTTTGTTAAAGAAAGATGTGAATGGAGTGCTACTGAGATGCATTAGCACAGGTCAGATCCAAAGGGTATTAGAAGAATTTCATAATGGACCAGCTGGTGGCCATTTTGCACCAAGAGTGACAGCTCTAAAAATCATGAAGGCTGGTTATTATTGGCCTAAAATCTTCAGTGATTGCTATGCATGGATCAAGAGGTGTAAGAATTGTGCATTCTTCACAGGAAAAGAGAGACTTGCAGCCCTCCCATTACATCCAATCTCAGTTGACCAGCCATTCATGCAATGGGGTTTGGACTTCATTGGAGTCATCAATCCCAATTCGAGCCAAGGGCACAAATGGATTTTGACAGCCACAGACTACTTCACCAGATGGACAGAAGCAGTAGCACTCAAAGAGGCGAATGAGTCTAGCATCTTGGACTTTTACGAAGGGATAACTACCAGATTTGGTGTACCTGCTACAATAGTCTCTGATAATGCATTGGCATTCATTGGATCTAAAGTGACTGAGTGGGCTGTCAAGAACGGGATTTACCTAAGCACTTCATCAAACTATTACCCTCAAGGTAATGGCCAGGCCGAGTCTACAAACAAGAACTTGTTGAAGATCATTAGGAGGAATCTTGATGAGAATCAGAGGTCTTGGCATACCAAGCTGAAATCAACCTTATGGGCTGATAGGATAACTCCCAAAAGATCCACAGGTAACTCTCCATTTAGGCTTGTCTACGGAAGAGAGGCAATCTTGCCCATGTCACTTGAGTTGCCAACGTTGGAACTCATGAAACAGCTGGAGTTGCTTGAATTTGAGCCTATGGAGGTGAGATATGCAGAATTGATGGAGCTGCAAGAGATCAGAGATCAGGCATCCCAAGCAATGGAAAAGGATCAAGCTTTGATCAAGAAGACCTTTGATAGGAAGGCAAAAGATAGATCTTTTCAAGTAGGAGATCTAGTGTTGAAATGGGATGTGGACAGAGCAAAACCAGAAGGCATTCAAAATTTGATGCCATTTGGAGTGGCCCATACATGGTCACAAAGTGCAAGAACAACAATGCTTTCCAATTGGCCTCATTGGATGGTGAAGAACTGCAGATTCCAGTAAATGGAATCTATCTCAAGCATTGCTTCTAGAGGGAGGTTCACTACATCTGTAAATATTAGATTAGATTTTCTTTCCTCCAAGTGCTTGTGCACATTGTTTTGCTGTAGGTTAGTTTTGTTTTCCCTAAGTGCCTTGGCACAGCTTGCTGTCCGTGGAGATGTTTAGCATGTCTTTGCTTTCATCAGGTCACATTCCATCTTCCTCCTTGCACATTCTGAGTCAGTTTAGATTCTAACAGAATATTTGATGACTCCATGCCCAATGGATTGCTTCAGGCAACTGGTCTTTTCATCTAGCAGGCAGATGATCCCGCTGAGTCACCAAATTATTATCCAAAATTCACCCCCCAGGGTAATTTTGATAACATGCATCAGAATATTCAAGTCCAGGCACATTGGTTAATTCAGAGCAAACATCATGTTTCTGAGGTTCTCTCACATACTTTTCTAACTCCCCTGGCCGAAGAAGAAAGGAGAAAGCTCTGAGAAAATGCAAAAAAGTTGCAGGAAGGCATGTAGGTTGATCCAGAAAAAATCATGAAAATTGGCTAAGTCCTAGTCCTAGGAGCAATTGGGACATCTGGGACAAAAAGGCGCGGATCGGCCGAAAAACCTCTAGGCGGCCCAAATAAAGCAACTAAGACATCTCGGAAAAAAGTACGCGGCGGGCGCGAAAATCCGATCCGGCCAAAAGATAGAAAAATTGGCTAATCACTTTGAGAGGGTTGCCTTTGGGACATCGGGACATCGACGCGAACCGCCGGTTCGCCGAAATCAGCACAAGCGGTTCAAAAAAAAAAGTGGGACAAGCGGGCCAAAAAAGACACGAACCCTAATCGAACCAGGTGAAATGGGAACAAGCGATCCAAAAACAAACCGGGATATTTGGGACAAATGGGCGCGAACCGGCCGGTTCACGCGAAATCAAGCACAAGGACAACTAAGCATTTCGGACATCCGGACGAAAAGGCGCGAAGGGCGCGAAGAAGAGCGGCAGGCCGAGAACTAACCGAGATCACGCCACGTGTCTCAAGGAGAAAATTCAAAAGTCAAAGGGCCCCATAAGAAAATTTCAAAGGAAAGCCCGTGAAAGATGGAGGAGAGAGAATTGCTCGTCCAATCAAGCCACGTGCCACATGTCATCCAGTGACAGAGCGCGGAAAGATTTCAAAACATGCTTTCACTGCTTTGTGCCCTAATTCTTGGATCGCCATAACTTTCGATCCAGAGCGTGGATTTGCATTCTTTATATCAATGGAAAGATGGTAAAATTATCTACAGGATTCTCGGGGTCAATCTTGCGTTTTGGAGCAGTCTGGAGGGATAAAATCGAGATACGGATCTGATGCGTGTTCATGGCCAGAAATGACATTCCAAATGACAGATTTAATGCAGAATGGGTCGCATTCTCCTGTAATCCGGTCAAAGTGACAGGGTATGGGTTTGTAAGGTCCCCCATGCTGTTTTAATGCACCTGTAGTCAAGAAGAATGGGCTCCCATGCCTTTGTACGTTTTCTGTCTCCTAGGTTCGACCCATGCAATGTAGAAAAGGCCGATTTGGCTCATTTTCAAGGGGGAACATTTTTGGGCATAAGACTTCTTCCTTCACCTCCAAAGCAAGTGATTGATGCAAGGATCAGACCTCTCTAAGGATTGTAATAGTTTTCCTTACCTCTCTGAGGGTGTAATGCGTATTTTGACATTAAATGATAATGCAAGCTCTGTGAATGGGTTTCAATCCTCTGTTTGTATTATTTGCTATAATTCGATGATACTAAATTATACATTATCGGTCTTTGTATGTCTTATGTTATGAACTTTGGTCCGTGTCTATTTGCATGACTAATATGTTTCACCACTCCTTTTGGTGCATCACCATCTTTAGTTAGTTTCGATTTTGCACTTCTACCCCCGTCTCCTTGCAAGTTAGAATAGGATTAGGATCTAAACCTCTCGTAGTTTTGCAAAATATAGATCTAAATCGAGGAGTTTGAGGAACCAACCTCTAACTGGAGATTCCTCTCTCACTTTTACAAGTCCCCACACTTGGAGAGAGGTTTCCATGTTGTGCAATCATCTTGGATGCTAGAGTGATCAACCTAGAAGCCCGATCTCGCATCCAAGGGTGCTTTGTGATTTTGCACTAACAGCCATGAAATCATGTTATTTATACCATGCGGGCATGGGGCGAAAGCAGGGTCAAAACCAGTATGTGGTTTTATAGGTTGAAAGGTGATGGCTCTGGTTTTGATAAGCTTTTCTAGGACGGAAGAGTAAGGTTCCCAATTGGGGTATATATTTGTTGCTCAAATCTGAATTGAAAAGTCTAGATAGATGAGAGATTAGATGAGGGTGTAGCCTGGTTTGATGGATGAGCTAGGCCGGCCTTGAGTACCACTATATTAGTGGTGCCCTTAGCTTTTGAATAATTGGTTTGTGGTTTGGAAGAAGAAGAGGTATCATTCGACTTGAATGCCAAATTTTTATTACGTAATTGGATTTTCTTCTCTTTGATGGCCCGAATCTCTAACTTTCATGCCATAGTGAATGCCTCATCAAATGTTTAGAAGGTTTGGACCTGCAAGTTTGGGGAGATATGTCTAGTGCAAGCCCATGTGAAGAGCTCGATGATTTCTATTTTTGGCAGTTAGAAGGTAAGTTAATTGATCAAGCTATGCAAGCAAGTGACAAAATCTGCAATAGATTCATCCTCATACTGACATGTGGAATATAGATCGGTCATGGTAACCTTCTTAATGATATTGATAGAGAATTATCCAAGAAGGCTTGGGCTACCTGATTGAATGAGAATATAGATTATTTAGGTAACCCACTATACCAATCTAATGCAGTCCAGTGAAGGACATGGGAAAGGTTCTCAAAATTAGGGTATTATCATGAGCGATCGATAACACCCATGTTTGAATGACCACAAATGCTGTCATGGGTCTTATTTGCTATTGAAACAATTTAATTTAGGCATTTCCCAATGCATGGGGTATGAATGGATAGGAATGGATGGGTGAATAGGCTTGTTGCAAATCTCATCGTAGGTGAGAGTGTTACAGAGTGAGAAACCGATGCCTGCAATGTCTACATCTTGTCCAACATCAATTTAATTAGGTCGTTGGTGGGTTGTAATTACTAGATTCCTCATGTAGCATGAGGAGGTTGGTATTGGGCATAGAATAGGGTTGGCACTCCAGGTGTATGGGGCTGCCATGTAGGGTGGTGGAGAAGAAGGTATTAAAATAGGGGTATGTGCCGGAATGTATAATGGATGAAATGGGAGGTTGTTGATAGTATGTATATGGGGTGGAAGGGTTGTGGTAACCCTAGTGTAAATGGGGGCTAATGATTTTGGAATAGAAAGGACCACATTCGAAATGGGGTAGGGGTCACCAACACTCGGAGGTTTTAATGTAGCTATAGGTATATGTGAGACATTAGGGGTAGATGAGGTTATGTTTGGGGTATTCATTAAGGGTACGGTTGATGTAATGAGGGCCACAAAGGTAATAGATGTGACAGTCATAAGAGGTATTGGACCTAATCAGAAACGATGGGGGTAAGGTGGATGCGGGAAGCACGAAGCCAGTGGGGGCCGATGTGAGAGTGGGTGCGAGAGTCGCTGGGATAGATATGGGCATACCATATATAAGTCGACCAAGGCATCTCAAGTGGATGACTAGGAAAGGTAAACCGTAAGGTGGCAAGGTTCTAGTTAAGGATTCGTGTGAACTCCTCATCTCTAGCAATGATAGTAATAGGTTGGATGGTATCCATGGCTGGTGATAAAATAGAAGGTGGTGAAGGACTAGGTGAGAGTGGTTGAAAACTGGCATGAAATATGAGTGCACTTTCTTGTCTTTGGGTTAGCACCATGTGAACTAGTACTGATCAGGTAGGGCTGCTTCTCTATAAATGACATAGAGAATAATAGGAACAGGTGAATCTGGTGACAAAAAGTGGATTAAGGGCCAAATGGTGGCTGGAATGTAAAATAGGCTAACCGATGCCGGTTAGGGAAAATCGATTCTAGTCGGGGTAACCCCTGCCGATTCTTGTAGAAAATGACAGTGAGTAAACAATGAGGCGAAGGTAAAATATGACAAGTATGCCAAATCTGAAGATGTTTAAAATGTCAATGGGAATAATGATAGTGACAGGGACTGTGAAAAGTGGAAGAAATTAAAACAAAATTTCCTTTTGAGTAGGTTAGCAAAAGGACCTAGAACTGACATCATTGGGTATAACCGATGGCGGTCAAAGGTAACCGATGACGGTTACTATGAAATTGAAATAGTGATGAAAGAAAGTGGTTGTGAATTAAAATATGATGTAGAATCAGACCCAAAATTCTGAGAATGATGATGATATGGCCCATGCACACTCAGGTGAAGTTAGAATACACTAGCTATGATGAGGAGCATGTAAGGATGAACAAAAAAAATGAAGAACGTGATCTCTCACCTCAAAACGCAAGCCAAGCAGAAACACTAAGAAAATGCAATCCTAGGAGTGCCCTTTCTCTTATGTTTGTTTAGATTTTCTATTTAGGGATCGACACATGAATTTTCAAATAGTTATTTTTGGTGAGGATGGCTTCCTACAAAGAAGGATATCTAAAAGGTCATGAATTCGGGTATGTTATGGTGGGGTGGGCTTCGCTCACGAAGTATGAGTCGACAGAGTAGTGAGTTGGGTGCCCACTATGCCATGATCTTGTGATCACCTAAAACTTCTTCGGGTAGGATGTTGTTTAATAATGTATGTATTTTGAATTTTTGTGTGGTTTGGTAAGACTCAAAGAAAGAGAAAAGGATAGAAGTGCTTTTCTATGATTTGTTTTTCAACCATCAACCTGGGCATGATTTTGCAAAGTGTATAGGTTGTCCTCAATTTATGTGAGCTAATGCAATAAATGAGAATGGAATGCACTTATTTTAAAACCTAAATAAAAAATGTGAAATTGGATGACACAATAAGATGAAGAGGAAGAGGGATGCTCTTTCACTATAATGCAGAAAACATGAAGAAATGGTTCTTTTTAATTACACCAAAAGAAAAGTTTCCTTTAGAGAAAATAGAAAGAAGAGGTGGGTTACCAAGGAAGAAAATTAGTGTGTACGCTTTTCAGAAGGGAAAAAAACACATTTTTTTCCTAGGAATGAATGAAATGCAAGGAACCCCAGATGGGTCCCACCAGCATGCCAAAATGTTTCACCTGATTCTTAGATCATTTCTTTGAAGTGTTGACAAAATAGATAGGGTAACGGGCATAGGAGGAATACTTGTTCAAATGTTGGTTGATGGGTTGTTGTGCATGTATGATGTTCGAATCCACAAACTGATCGTGAGAGATTCCTTTTTCTAGGAGGAACTACCTATAATAAAAAGAAGACCCTTTGGAAGGAATTAAACAATATAGGTAGTGAAGCCCGCCTAGCGTATGCTAGATCCGGGAATTATAATACTTCCTAGATGGATGTTAGTCCACTATTTTAAACAATTTAATGCTTTAAACAAATTAAATCCTATTGTTATTTAAAATCATTTAGGTATCTCACTTAAAACAAAATAAGAAATAGATCTAATCTAACAGCTAAGCTAGAATAGAATCCAAAGGTCAAATGATTGGTTATGGATCTCTGCGCAGGTTTTGATAGAGGTCTTGGGTAGATCACATATGAATGAGGGTGAGATGAAACTAGGTGGGTAGGTCTGTTATAGGTTGTGTGAGAAAACACAGAGACCTAAAGTGTCGGTTAGGGGTGACCAACAATAGTTTAGTGTAACTAGTACTAATTCTTTGTGAGATTTGGAAATGTCACAGAACAAGTTGTGGTCTCCTTTGTGATTGCACAAAGGACTTTGGTGAGTTGGGGTGAAATATTGGGTTACTGGAGTAGGCTTTGGCAAGGTTTTAATGGGTATATGGAGGTGAAAATGTTGGAGAAGGTCAATAGGGGGCAAGATAAATAATGGATGATAAAATGATAATGAAATGAAATAAAACAGGAAAGTATGATGTTATACTTACTTGGATTCCATTCCCGAATGCCTGTGTGTGACGGATGGAGGTGTTGATAAGGGGTTTGAAGGTTACAAGTGATCACAAAATAAAAGAAAGCTTCTGTATGGGCTGTATGTACACTCCTCTTTGCTTGGATAGATCAGATCATGGTTGGGATGGATGTGCAGGAGAAGATGCTCAATCTCCTACCTTGCATGCAAGTTTTCACTGGAATTTTCTCTCTGAAGATGAGTTATCTCTCTTATATGTTTTCTTCCTCATCAAACTTCTCCCAATATTTTTCAACCTTGAGAAAAAGGTAGTTTAGGGGTTAAAATGGTAACCCACGGTTGTCCGGCTTAACGGTGACGGTTAGGGTAACAAAGATCCATGAAGGTGGGATTTTTAGGTTTACTAAACTAGGGAGATCCTCTTGATTTCCTTAGATCTGGTGTTGTTATCCCATGGATTATACTTTGGGAGCTTCCTGTGAGTGTGTAGGGATGTGGTTAGAGGGAATGTAGGCATTGATGTTTAGGGTTTGGGTAAGTCTTAGTTAGTTATGGACACTTACTAAGAATAGGTCTTAGCTTTAGTTGGATTGGTGAGGTGTCTATGTGAACTATATGTGTGGATATTATTTAAATAAAATATTCAAATAATAAATATAGTGAGTATAATGCATTAATTTAATTAAATTAATATTAGTGGGGTCAAGGGGGTCATGGCTAGGTAAATGTAATAAAGGGTGCTTATTGGTCACGAGACCAAAGGGGAGTGTGACCTAATTTTGGCGTCTACAATATGTGATGACAATAATTTTGTACAATTGATTTACAAACACAACCCGACACAAATAAAAACTACAAATAATCACAAGCATGTAAATGGAATCCAATGCAAATAATTAATTAGTCACTCAACTAAAGTAAGCATTTGAACACAATCTTTTTGGTATATCATACAATGCAATGGAAATAAAACAAAATAAAAAAGGTACAAGATAAACCAAAATAAACAAAACATTAAAGTAGAACATAACCAAAGTAAATGAATCCAATTTACAAGATGTAACCGACACTTGAAAAATGACAACTAAAGCAAGAAAACCAAAACAAATTAAAAAAACAAACTAAAAATCTATTTTTCTAGGATAGTTTTCCATTGTTTTTAGTGTCATCGTGAAAGACAAATTTTGAAGGCTACCATTCACATTGTTTTCGGGGTTTCCTAAAGAAAATGTTATGCCAATAGATGTAGCATCATCCCTAGAAGATATTTTGAATGTTTATATTTTTCTCTATCTTTTTGAATGTTTTTGTGTTTTTAAGGTCTGTTTTGAAAGTAATGCACAACTAAAAAGAAGCTTGAATGCCCCTAGTGTCATGTGGAAATATACAAAAGTCATAATGACATGTGTTTATGTTTAAGAAGGTGAAATGTGAAGGTTCCCCAACGTTAGATGGGAATATACAAAGGAAAATCCTTCATGTAGATATTATAACAAACAAGTCATATGACGGCTTGGCAAAGTAGATTCATGGGAAAGGTTCCTAGACCTGACAAGGGGAACCATCATTATACATAAGTAATAACTATTTATCGAAATGCAAGAGTAACTTGTGAACAACGAACCCTCATTGAGTGCTGGAAACTTTTTTCACCCAAGGAACAATCCAATGTGCCATAATTGTATGGTTTTCACACTTGGATGACTTGTTTTTTCTTTACCGTTTTCTTGATTTTCTAATTTTTTTCTTGTTTTTTCTTTGTTTTTCTACTTTTTAGGTATTTTATGATATATGCACCATTCTTCCATGTATAACTTCTTGAGGTGTATGGCATTCATAGGTTCTGGAATCTCTTCACCATATGAGTATGCCAGTTTATAAGCTCTTGATCCATATTTAACAACCACCACATAAGGCCCTAACTAGTTAGCCTCAAATTTACCTTTCTTTTCTCTGTGCTCGATAGTGTTCTTTGATTTTATTTTAGAAAAATATCGCCTACATTGAATTCACGATGAATGATCCATTTATTATATCCTCTTGATACTCTATTCTGGTAAACCTTTAGGTGATTAAGCGCTCTCATACGCTTTTCATCTAACAACTCTAGCTCCGCTAAGCGAGAAAATCTATAGTCTTTTTCCTTATCAAGATAGTCCCAAAGTGATATTCTTATGGAGGGAAGCTCAACTTCTAAGGGTATGATGGCTTCAATGCCATAGAGTAGTGAATATGGGGTCATACTAGTAGGAGTACGGATGGAGGTTTGATAGGCCTAGAGGGTAGGATGTATCTATAAATGCCAATTACATCCAGTCTTACTTACCATTTTCTCTATTATCTGTACAAGAGTTTTATTGGTAGCTTTGGCTTACCCATTACCTTGAGAGTAATAGAGGGTGGACCACTTGAGTTGAATCTGAAAGTGTTGGCATAACATTTTAACTGTTTTATTCTTGAAGGATTTACCATTATCGTAATGATGGTGGAAGGAGTGCCATAGAAGAAAATCAGTTCATTCATAATGAACTTTGAAATTTGTACACCAATGACATAAGTAAGATGAAAAAACTTCTACCCATTTAGTAAAATAATTGGTGGTGGTAATAATGTGGGTATGACCATCTAATGAGGTAGGATGGAGCTTCCTTACGAGATCTAGGCCCCACCTAGATAATGGCCAAGGTGTTGTGATGGGATGCAAATCTTGTGCAGGTGATTGTATTAAGTTTCCATATTTTTGCATAGCTCACATTTCTTTATAAAATCACAATATTCTTCTTTCATGGTGGGCCAATAGTAACCCAACCTCAAGAATTTATTTTCCAAGACCATATATCTAGTGTGCACTTCACAGATACCTCCGTGCACTTCTTTAATAGCGTGGATCGATTTAGAAACATCCAAACAACAAAGTATATTCTGTCATAGCCAAAATGATAAACGATGCCTCCTAGGAAGGTCTTATGGTCTATATGGTGGTTAAGAGATTTCTTCTCGGAATGGGTAATGTTTAGGGGATGCATGCCATCTTTTAAGTATCTAAATATAGGGTCATACTAAGGGGAGAATGGACCAACAACATCAAATTCCAAACATGACTCGGAATATCATATGTAGGTACTCATAAATTCTCTACAAAGAATGATATTTTATTTGCTTGAGGTTGAATGTGCAATAGCGATCCAATAGTAGCCATGGCATCTGCTGATCTATTTTTTGGCCTTGTTTTTTGTTCAAAGATAATATGCATAAAACATTCATTCCAGTTTGAACTAATTTATTTTATGGAATAAGATTTTCATCTTTAACCTTATACTCATCATTAACTTATTTAATAATAATTTGGGAGTCACCAATGACTCATAGCTGTCTGATTTTCTAAGTGATAGCTAACTTTAGGTCAACAATGAGTTCCTCATATTCTACAATGTTATTAGCGCAAGAAAATCCCAACCAAAATTCCTTTGGAATGACCTCACCTGTGGGAGTGATGAGTATGACCCCTTCTCCTAATTTGTGGAAGGTGAATGATCCATCAAAGTGGACCTACCACTCTAAAGGCTCTTCAACATACATCATGGATGCATCCAACGAGATCAAGACACAAAGGTTCCATCCATGTTAGAGGATCTTCTTCTAAGCCCGACCAGCTAATACATGTCATTTCAATGACTTATGGTTAACAAATTCATTATCAAATTCACTTAGGAGAATGATACAATAAGCCATTTATCTCATAAGGGCAGGTTTTGATAAGAGATAATTGAGAGGGTCAACTTTGGATATTAGTTTGGTCTTATTGTTAAGGAGGTAATGACATGGTTTACGAAAGGCAAAGATAACTACCATGCAATAATTTTCAATATGTGGGTAATTCAGTTCATAGGAAATCAAGGTGCGACTAAGGTAATAAAATTCCCATTCTCTATGGTTTAGGTCATATTGGGAAAGCAGTGCACCAATAAAAAATTGGGTAGCTAAAATGTATAATAGGAAAGGTTTGTCCTGGGAATAATGCATGAGTATGAGTGGGTTGATAAGGTACTTTTTATTTATTGAAAATGCCTTTTTACAATCTGGTTCCCAGGTGAATGTAACATCCTTCTTGAGGAGATGTGTAAATGGATGACACTTATCCAAAAGTTGTGAAATGAAACGAAGGATTATATGAATCTTTCCTTGTAAAATTCTTAGTTGTTTGAGATTTATAGGTGGATTCATTTCTGTGATAGCTATAAAATTTTTAGGATCCACCTCTATTCCTCTCTGTGAAATGATTAAACCTAGGAGTTTCCTTGGCAAAACCCCAAAGACACACTTATTAGGATGTAAACATAATTTATAATCTTGAAGACACTGGAAAATATATCTCAGAACTTTTGGGTGCTCTCCTCTAGTTTTGGATTTTTCTAAGATATCATCAACTTAATTCTCCGTGATGTCATTCATCATGTCATGGAAGATGACCATCATTGCATGTTGATAGGTGGCCCCGACATTCTTGAATCCGAAAGGCATGACCTTGTAACAAAATTTCCCCAAGGGGTGATGAAATTTTTCTTATGTTGATCTTCCTCTAAAACTTGAATTTGGTTATAACTTGAAAAACCATCAATTAAGGATAAAATTTCATAACCAGCAGTAGAATCAAGAATCGTATCAATATTAGGCAAGGGGAAGTAATCTTTGGGACATGTTTTATTGATGTCATGGAGAAGTCGGTGTAGATCGTTATACCAATTGAATTCTTCTAAAATAGAACTATGTTGGATATCCAATTTGAATAGTCAATGAGTTTAATGAAATCAACAGCTAATAACTTTTCATGTTCTTCTTTGACAAGTAGAAAAACTTTGGGGTGCATATTTCTCAATTTATGCTTGATGGGTTTAGCTTCCGGGTGCGTAACGAGGTTATGCCACGACCAATTTTTGGTCCAAACCAAGCATATCAGCATATGACCATGAAAATAGATCTACATATTATCTCAATAGCTCCACAAAAACTTTATGTTCTTGAGCTGAGAGTGAAGCTACCAACTTTATCATTTTAGGATCCTCTTCTGAGCCAATTTTGGCATCGATAATTTCTTCAACAATAATTTTAGAAGCATCCTCCATCCATTTAGGATCAGGGGGAAGAACAAGAACAACTTTAATAGGAGGTGTGAGATTATTTTTATAAGGATATTCTACCTTTTTATGATTTCTTCATTCTACCTATCTATTAGGGTATCAAAAAGTTTGTCACTATTATACTTGCACTTGTTCTTCCCACAAGGCTTTCTTGATGTATCCTTATTCTTTCTTACAACCTTCTTACTCAAGTGTCAACACATATCTTCTTCTTCTCAAAATTATGTACAGGTGTCTAGTTTGACTGCAAATCCTTTCTTGTGATCTCTAGTTGGAATAGAATCCCTGAGTCCCATGAATTTTACGAATGCCTCATCGTTTTCAAATAAATTGAGTGGCACATGAAATTGTTGATCCCAATCTACAAGTTATAGATATATAAGGGCTACTTGATAATTGGTTTGGGAATTTGATCTGGATAAGGTAAAAATAGTTGAATCATGAAATCGCGGAGGAAAGATCCTCGTAAAGGCTACATTGGGAACCCGCATTCCTATCGAATGAGATGAGTCATCCTCATGTTCAGAAGAGGTGGCATCGATCTCAAATGGTGGATTTTCATGAGGTATAATTCTAAGACCATGTTTTATAGATTTTAAATGAGGGATAGGATTTTTTTCTAACCATCTTTGTGAATTTATACTACATCAAAATCCATTGTAACCCATGACATACATCATGCGGTGGCTTTTGATATACTGCGGGGCTTGATGGCATGAGGCCATGGTACCTTTAGGTATTCTTCTGGTGGAATCTTTTAACATATTTTCCTCAAAAAAGAGACCACTAGGGATGGATATTTCAAAGGTTTCATGACATCTATCTCCAATTCCTTTGAATTAAAAGTAAGTTTTTCCCCACATCTTGGGTGATACTGAAAGATCTGATATCAGTAAGGCCTACTGAAGAGTAAACTGCTCACCCGGGCCATAATTTTTGGAGTTTCCTCCCATGATGAGAAAGGGTTGAAAAATGAAGGAGAGTTATGATTATAAGGAGTGAGTGTATCTAGATCCACACCAGCCCTTATGGTATCCATTTGTATGGGAACAACAATATCTGCAGAAGTACATTCATAGGCCACACAAGAAAAATTGTGCAATGCCCTACAATTTGTGAACGGTTCTAGATCACCCTAAATGGATATTATCTTTTCTCCATAACACATATGGATACATTGATGGAAGGTGGATGGAATATCCTACATGACATGAAACCATGAGTGTCCCAATTTCATGTTATAGGGAAGATCTAGGTCAAAGACATGGAAATTCATATTGTGACATGTCAATCCCACTTCATATGAACTACTATATTAATTGTTGAATCACGTTCCTCACTATCATAAGACATGATTGCAATAGTTTTAGACCCTAGATCTATTTCGAATGCCCCAACTTCTTAACTAGCTGCAAAGTACAAATATTTAAACTGGATCCATCATCCACAAGTACTCTCTTGATCTTACAACGATTAACAACTACTTCTACATATAGGGGTAAGTTGTGCTCTAGGTCATTCTACGGGATTGTAGTGCGATCAAAAGTGACATGATAATTGAAATCAAGGTTTCCAATCATCACTTTAAGGTGTGTGAGATCTACATATGTGGAGATTCCTTAACTCTACAATGTTTTATACAATATGTTTTTATGAGAAGTAGAGATTTTGAGGAGATCTAAAATCGATATCCTAGCAGGTGTCTTCTCTAACTATTCTATTAAATTGTATTGACCTTCCTGAGGGACATGTAGGGATCTGGTATGATCAAACAAGTGCATCGCGTCCCTACTACATAATTTTTTTCTAAGATCCTAATAGTATTAACTTGTTCATCAGATGAATAGATACAACCTATAAGGGAATCAAAGGGACTATCATTAGTTGGATAGACATAAGCAGTAGTCCTATAGTCATTGGAAGTTTTTCCATGATATGGCTTGTTGTTCTTCTTATTTACATCGTTAGGAAAGGGATCTTTGAAGATACCCATTTTCTCATTGGGACCCTATCTTGAGTCAGGGGTGAATCTACAACGATTTTTTCCTCTTCGATGAGGTCTTGTATATAATGTCGCAGTCTCAAGAACGTATCTATTTTGTGTCTTTTAACAAGATGGAAAACATAGTTCTCATTCTCTTTGAACCAATGAGTTTTGGACCATCCTCTGGATATGGTACTCTTTTGGTTGTGTACTATACCATGTTTACTACATCTAACTATTTAAGTATGACATATAGTGATTCCATCGATGTAGTATAAACGTACATTTTGTAGGTTCCTTTGGAAGAGAGGTCCTTGCAAGAGATTTAGAAGCATACTAGTTTGTATGGTTTGGATTCTATTGGAGTCTCTAATGCTGTCACTAATGACATGTTTGTTTTTGTTGAAGAATTTTTGTTTATCTAAGGGTTTTATTTCATGTTTTTCCTTGATGATTGGTTTAAGTGTACCCTTCACGATGAGAGAATTTTTGATTTGGATACCCTTCTCTATAACTTCTTCGAAGTTAGAGCTGTAGTGAATTTGTAAATGAAATGCTATCTCTAGGTTTAGGTTAGGAACGAATATGCTTACTAGTTATTTTTCTGGCAGGGCACAAGGAAAAAGCTTTCCAATCCATGCCATTGCTATAAGAATCACGTAAAGGTCATGTTAGGTTTATTTTTTTGTTACAAAGGTCATTCATTGTGATATCATTATCCATATAGAACGAATAATGTCACACAAATTTTTTCGCTAGTGTGATCCATATTTTAATGGATCCCTTGGGTATACTAATTTTTTTTTAATGTCAGCGCTCTAGGTGTGAGGGAATACTTGTATTAAGAAATTATTTTTGTATGTGACCTCTTAATAAGCCATGCAAAATTACTTGATGTGATCATGAGGATCACCTTTTCTCTTATATTTATCAAACTTAGGAATGGCATTTAGTTTTGGAAATGGTTATCACAACATGTCCTTATCAAATGGGTAAGGACATAGTTCATCATATAATTACTTCCTACTATGCCCCTGTGTTACTTCCCTATAGCATAGTACATGTGTTCTTCATTGATGGTAACTCTTGTTTAATGAGTTGGTCCTTTGTAGGTGATGCTACTCTATTTACCTTAGAAAATTTGAAAATTGTGTCATCATATGGATCAAAGTGAAACTCACTGGATTTCATCGTGAGTTTATCTTTATACAAGTTCCTACTCGAAGATCGTAAGTTTGCTAACTTTTGACTTAGTTTCAATTTTTTTGAAGAATCTCTTCTTCAACTAAGGGATCGTCTTCCTTGTCAAACTTAGGAGGTGGTGAGCCTTTACGTTCATGCTCAAATTTTACTTTATGTGAAGCCTTATAATAAGGTTTTTATGAATCACCAATTGGTTTTGATGGGTCTTCTTCAACATTTTTGTGATGTTGTCCGGAATTAGAAGCATATCCTATGTCAAAGGGATTATCCATGTCTAAGAGGGATGGTCGCTCTTCCATTTTATGATTAATGATTTTAGCCTCTATTTCGTGTTCCTGTGGAAGTTTAGCTCCTAACTCTAGGACTCTTATGAGTACTTGATCTTTGTTATAATAAAGGAGCTTATCAAATCAACTAGGTCTATCTTATGTTATTCCTTAGAAAAATAATATTATTCTCCTTTGTGATTGACCAAAGGTTCCATGTGTCGACATATGAAAGAGAGGTGCCAAGTTATTACCACTTGAATGGGAAGGATACAAAATGATTTTCCTCTAAGTCATGCTATTTTTATTTAGATTCCATTTTCATGATTCTTGGCATTACTAGTCAAATTTATACTAGGTTTTATCTAAATGCTTTCAAATTTGTATGAAACCTAGTCATATGTTGTGTAAGTCATGTGATGACCAAAATATCCTATTGTGTTCTAGATGTAATGTTATGCATCCATTATCGTTAAAATAATAACCATATGAACACTCTAGCAAATCAAACAATCACTCAAACTATCATTTAGCAAGACTATACCCTAAACTATGATTCCAATGAAGGGCTTAAGGAAGATAGTGAAAATACCCTATCAATACATAGGTCAAGTTAGAATACTAACAAGGCCTAAATACCAAAGTGATATTGACACGATCTCTCCACGAGATATACTAAGACCAGCTTAAATGCTGACAATAAGTATTTGAAAATGGAATATGCAAATGTGGATAGTGTAACAACACTATCTTGACATGTTAACCTAGCAAGAAAGGTGTTAGTATCAAGATGATGTTATTGCGGTATACACAAGGAAATATCGACACTCTCAAAAGACTTAGATGACGTTGGAACTGAAACTAGGTATAAGTATAGCAAGAAGTTCTTTAGTTGTGTGAGCAACGTAACAGTACAATAAAGGGACTTATACCAAGTTCTCAAAAAAATGAAAACATGATGTAAGTATCATAATTGTATAACTAGAATGAAAGAAAAATAAAAAATTAAGGATAAATAATGATGAACCAAAATCATATCAATGAAGATGGTCTTGAAATCAAGATTGAATGACTCACAAAAACACAAAAACATATTTACACACTTGAGAGGTTGAACAACCCAACCGCAAACATGGATGAGAATAAACAAACAAAAAAGTGGAGAATAATTTCCTTGATAATACTCGTGAGGTATGCCTCCTTCTCGTCCCAAATGGGCAACAAGAATACAAGGGTATAGATCAAAATATGAAAATAAAATAAGCACCACTTGGGTAGAGTTTCTCCTTATCGAAGGCAAGAAATAAACCAAGCTAAGTGATACATTGTTTAATTTCATTATGAAAGAAACTTAGATATAACTCAAGTGGACTCTTTTCCTTGTTCAAAAACAAGGTTCAGACTCCAATTAATTCGTCACTTCATGATGGATCAACAAGACGTGACAATGGACTAGTAAAGTGGGCTCAAAGACAAAATGGATTTCCTAATAAGATCACTCAAATAGGTTTCAATAGTTTGTCTAAATGTGAGCTTGATTTACCCAAAGAGTCGTCATTGACTAGTTTGGGAGTATCTTAGATTTACTTTACCCCCTTCTGATACAATGAGAAACTAGTGCATTAAATTATATCATTGTTGGGGTTACGATATGGAAAAATTTGACTCTAACTCACAAAGTAAAAATATTCAAGTGGGTAAGTGGTGCACTTCTGTTTCATCCATGAGGTTACTTAGTGGTGGATTACTTTAGGGTTCTTAGAAACACCCCCATTGTTTTAGCTTAAGGTGTTATGCCAAAGGGCTTACGTTCTAGTTGCACGGATAGGGACATACCATTTACGAATCTTACAATATAATGTGATGAAAATAGTGTATTTTTAATCTCTCTTAGCTTAATGTGGTTCTAAGTAGCACAAAGTTTTTAGAAAACAGTACAAAAATACGTATTTGTGGGTTTTATTTTTGCAACTCCTTTCTTTAACAAGTTTTTTTTGGTTCTATACTTAATCTGGTTAGTAATTTTCCACAAAATATCATAATACCAAAAGAAAGTTTGAGTGTTTCTTTTGATTCCTAAGATCAGCAAAATGTGTGAAGGAAAAGCAAACACAACGCGGAAACTCAATTAAAACAAGTTTTATGGAAAATAATTTAAGTTTTTATGAAAAAATTTGAGCTCATTTTAACCAATTTTAAAAGATCAATCCATTTAGGAATCATAAAGTAAGTGTTTTGAAATTAATTAGAAGGTTTTTTAGAAGTGTTTTGATTCCCAAAATCACCTAGAAGGTGCAAACAAAGAGAGACATACTTCAAAAATCTCTCTTTAACTAAGAAGGTGAAACACTTAAACTACATTAGTTAAAAAATAAAAAGGAAACCTGCAAACACTTGTTAGAACCTACGAATAACCATAAAAACCCAAAATTTTTGATCTTACAGCTCAAAGAGAAATTCCAATTTCTAATTCAGACACTCATGCGTGCCAGAACACACATGCACATCCCAACTAGCAGATACACACCTAGATTGATGTGTACAAATGACAACAATTGATGATAGTAAGGTCCAAAACCTACGTGGGCCGAGAGATAGGTATATTATGGTTTCAACAGAGATGCATCCTTCTCAATGGATACATTTGTAAGCTAAAAATTGAATCATCACAATATGTGAAAAATACACATGTACATTCGAGACATAAATACACGTGACATTTAATGGACATGTCAATAGTTCAATAGATACGGGGACTTTGTAAATGACCACGATAGTAAAACATATGAGAATACGTATGCATGCCTAGTTTGACAAGTACCCTAGGGTTTCAACAGAGATGCGCCGATCAAGGACACTGCACATACCCTTACAAAAACTTGAAAACTCAAGGAAATGATTTTTTTGAGAAGAAACTAGGTTATTTTTTTATCAAGGAAATCTATTTCTAACTTGAACCCATTAAATTTTTAACCAAAAGGGAGATTTAGCTTGTTTAAAACATGAAAACTATCAAAAGACAAGCCTTTTAACCCTAGAAATCTCTATAATGATTAAAAATGGACATACAAAGCTTAAAAATGATTTCAAAAGGACTATGGGGTAGTCCCACCGGCGTGCCAAATGTGTATAGTGAAAATTTTGCAAAATCTTATGAAATGGGGGTAAGAACTCAAAAGAAAACCCCATAAGCTTTGGAACAAACAACCCAAATGACCATCAGATTAGAGATAAGCAAGAGCTACCTATTTTCATGCATATTATAAATTTTGAAACAAATAATCAACCTCTAAACATGACTATAATATTTCTCTACTCAATGAAAGATATCTATAAGTGGATATATTTAAGCTCTAGTAATAAGTTTTGTTTTTATTGATGTTTCAAAAGCTTAAGAATGGAAGTTCACCATTAATGGATTCTTCCATTTACCTAAAGCTTTGAAAGGATTTAGCAAATAAACAGGAAATAACTCAAATAAACTATGAAATTACTCTAAAATACCTTAGAAACATGACCTAAATTAGAAATGAGAGAGAGAGAGAGAGAGAGAGAGTTATTGAGGAAAGGTGGGAGGAGTATTCCTCTATTTTTAGTTTTGGATTTGAGAAAATGATGTTTTGATGCATGTGGGACTAAAAAGAGTCAAAAAGTTGATTTTTAGAAAAACATATTTGGAGGTGTGAAATAGATTTTAGGAAGCTAAGTGGCTACTTGGAAAAGTAATATATTTGTTTTAGAAAGTCAAATCCTTCCTAAAAGGTCAATAAAATAGTAAATAAGATTGTAGAAGATGGTTAGATAGGGATTACCAAGTTTAGGGGTTTAGAAGAGGTTAAAAAGGATATTTTACCAAAGATGGTGTAGTAAATTAACACGAGACTAGGATATTTAGTATTATCTTAATAATAAGATCATGTAGACCAAATTATAGGTGTCTACAAATTTAAAATGACTAAGAAAAGGTGTGCTAACAAATTTAGTGTTTTCCATGTTAAATATTTTTAACACCTTCTCAATATACTCACTTTGAGATAGAGATAATTTTTTATTTTTCCTATCTCTAGAAATCCTCATACCAAGGATTTGTTTTGCTGCCCCCAAATCCTTCATAGCAAAAGACTTTGCTAACATTTTTTTAACTCATTAATATGATCCATGTTATATCCCGCAACACACATGTCATCAAAATATAAACATAGGATAATATAACTACCATTATTCAGCCTTTTAAAATAAACACAATGATTTTAATGACATTGTAAGCACGCTCAATGTAAAACTATCAAATTTTAAATACCATTTCCAAGGTGCTTGTTTCAAGCCATACAAACTCTTTTTCAATTTGCACACTAATTTCTCCTTACCTTTGACCTCAAATCCTTGTGGTTGTTGCATATATATTTCTTCTTCCAAATCCCCATGGAGAAACGTTGTTTTCACATCTAGTTGTTCAAGATGCAAGTCTTCTGCAACAACAAGACTTAGAATAGTATGAATAGAGGTCATTTTAACAACTAGAGAAAATATTTCATCAAAGTCAATACCCTTTTTCTATGAAAATCCTTTTACCACAAGTCCAACTTTATATATTATTTTACCTCCTCCTTCCTCTTTCAGATGTAAACCTATTTTACCTGTAGGTAGCTTGCATAAATCCCAAGTCTAATTTTGTAGTAGGGAGTCCATTTCTTCTCTCATATTTTTCTCCCATTGTTTATTTGTATTCACCCACATCACTTCTTCATACCCTTCTGGTTCACCAACATCAGTCTACAAAATAGAATATAAAGAAGGAGAAAATCTATCGGGAGGTATTCTTACCCTTGTAGAACGTCTAACATTTACAGGACTTTATTGTATTTCTTGTTGATGTTCAGCATGAGGAACCAGTTGAGTATTACAAACTGGAATATCATCTAGTGCTCCATATTCATTTCCTATCTTCTCATGCTTCTTTTCTTATATCTCATATTTATACAACAAATTATCATTGAAATCAACATACCTTCTTTAAATAACTTTCAGATATTCAAAATCTCATAATCTATAACCAAAGTCATCAATTCCATATCCAACGAAGGTAAAATTTTTAGATTTTATCGTCTTGTGTCTATCTTTAGGATCAACAAGTGCAAAAGCTTCACAATCAAATGTTTTAAGAAAATAATAATCTACCTTCTTACCGATCCAAGCTTCCTTTGGAATACCATAACCCAAAGGAATTGAAGGTCCTTTTTTGATTAGATAAACAACATTAGTAATATCCTCTTCTCATAAGTACAAGGGCATCCCCACATGTAATATCATACTCCTTTCATGAGACATTTTTTTCATCCACTTACGCACCATTTTCTACCTCTTGATTCCATTATGTGAACAATAGTTTTCAAGCTATTTTATTCAATATTCACCACCATTGTTAGACCTAAGACATTTTAATCTTTTACCTATCTCATTCTCAACCAATATTTTCCATTTCTTAAAAGTTTCAAACACATCTGATTTATTTTTAAGAAAATACATCCATGTCTTCCTAGTTACATCATCAATGAATGTAACATAATAACAAGAGCCACCATGATAATTTAATCAAGTTGTTCCCCATACATCTGTATGCACAAGATCTAATTTTTCATCTTTCTTTGTTCTCCCATGCTTGAGAAAACTCACTCTCTTTTATTTTCCATACACATATTTTTTTAGAATTCCATATTAATAAATTTCAGACCTAGTAATAAATTCTTAGAATGAAGTAATTTCATACCTTTTTAAATCATGTGTCCAAGCCTATGATGCCACAATATTTTATTAGAACCTGCAACAACCGTATTTGTGCTGCAATAACAGCTTGTTGTGCCTACAAATCCTAGAAAAACTAATTTTATGCCTAGAGTACCTACAAAATATACTATATTTATGATTGTAGTGCGTGCAACAACTACTATTGTGGACTAGTAAAGCAACTACTATATTTGTGCTTGTAGTGCATGTAACAACTAATGTTGTTCTGTAGTGCCTACAATAACTACTTTAGCATATTTTCCAATAATTTTTCTTGTTGTATTATTTCTGCAACTTGATTGAAAGAATAATATGACTTGTATAAAGATATAAATTCCAACCTTCATACATTTAGCTACTAATAAATCACCTTTTGTAACCTTCCAAATTTTATCTCAGTAAAATTAATTATGCAGCCTTCATCATCAATCTACCCCATTGAAATCAAATTTCTATTTAGCTTTGGAACATTCCTTACCTCTGTAGTAGTTGTTAGTGAAAATCACAACACCCACGAATGGAAAAAGATGTGAAGTGGTTAAAATGGGGCATTCGGTGTGATTTCATAACATTGGATCATCTCTCATGTTATGGGACTTGCAAACTTGAGATAATCATCTAGAGAAAGTTGGTTCTTATTCCTAAACTACCGCCATGAGCTACTCTAATGCGGGAAAAAATAAATTGTCCTAATCTAACCATTCCAAGGAACTAGAGAGAAACAAAGGGTGATAGAAAATCCTACACTAAAGAGGTGATACACCGAGAGAAGGAAAGGGGTGAGATGCTCTGTTGAGGGAGGATGAAAAAGGGAGAAAGGAAGATGGGAAGGTCGATAAAAGTGACACAAACCTGCACCTAATCCATGATCAAAAATCCATGAAACACAACTCCCTACACCTGCAAATGTGAAATACATGCACAAAAAATAGATTTGAAAGGGAGAGGCACAAAGAGACAACAAAACAATGCAAAGGGTTGAAGAAACGCCACAAAAACACATTTAATTTTCTCTATATGGGTGCATTGAGACCATTATGTTTACGCTTGCCGGGAATAGGAGAAGGTTTTCAACTCAAAATGGAGTTGAGAAACAAATTTGATAGAGTTTCCCTATGCCCAGAATAATATCCCCTTCTCAAATGAGAAGTGTTATAATATATAGAAAGAATAAGAGAGAGAAGAGGGAAAAGTCAAATCCTATTTCAAATACCATGGGATATGGATTGAATCCTACCTTGAAGACTCAACCACTATTAATCAATTCACCTTTCAAATACACAACAAATCTATCAATTATGGCTCCCCTCTCGTGTTTCCAAAGCATATTTAAGAAGATCAACGGATCGAATCGAATCAAATCTAGTAGTTGGAGAAATCAAGCTTTATGTTAATGTATTTGAAGAATTTTTCCCATTTTCTCCCACAAATTCCTGCAAAAATGATATTTTATGTTTCCAAGGCATAGAGGGCATCGATATGTTTCCAAAACTCTTCTCCCGCTCAAATCTGATTTCTCATTCAAAAGATATAGTCATTTGAAGTTTTGCAATCTTTGTGGGCACATAATGTTTAAATGAGTCTATTTCTCTTTGGTCCATGTGGCACTCTGTGCTCGTTTGAGATTTGAATCCTTCTTTCGCTCTTAGAATAGCAACTATGTGACACATGGAAACATTCACAAGTTTCCCTATTTCCTTTATATTCTTCCTGAGTCTTTTCTGCGGGTGAAGGCACTATATCCGACCAAAGACATGTGGAGACTTTGCGCATGTTTATAAACTGCCCCCAGACTTTACCTTTAGAGTAGTGTGGATATGACATGTGGAGACCTCCGTGGGCCTTCAGAATTTTCAACGGGTGCCCTCACCATTTCAGGTTTTGGGACATGTGGAAGGCTCGTGCTCATTTGACAACTTGCTCAAGGTCCCACTTTTGAATGTGCATTATTTGGACACCTGGCGCCTTCCACCTGCATTCATTACTTAGCCATTTTGGGCCCATTCTCCTTTTGAACTCTATTAACCATTGGTTACGTGGAGGGTTGGCACAATTTTGAGTCTCCTCCTTGGGCTCCCATTTTTTAATTATGTTGAGCCAAAACTTGGCCCCTTCCATCAAGTCGAAGAATTTTCAATAGCCGGTGCAATGTTTTGGAGCTCTGGATGCATGTAGGCTTGGCATTTGTTTGATCCTGCCCCTTCAGTTTTAAATTTTGAAGGTGTGCTGTTTGGAAACTTTGTAGCTTTCGTTGTCTCCTCCATACTTAGTTGATTTTGAGGTCTGTCCTCAACTATTTTAGAGCCTAAAGACTTTGAATCTTCACCATTTATTTTCCTTTAAGTCTCTAGTTCCTTTGACACTGCTCGACCTCCTTCCTCAACCCTGCTATTCCATTTATGAGTCCGCCTGTAATTTTTTTGTTGGATTTGAGGCATGTATTCGCTCAATAGAGCCATTTTTTGAAATTCTTTTGCGCAGGGTCATTTGATCTTTCGTAGACCCCGCCACTTCCAATGCAGAGTCTCCCTACAACCTGTTTGTAGGATTTGAACATGATTTATCTGGTTCTTTTTGTGCTAGGTCATGGATGATCCAATATTTTTTCAAGGGGAAAAAATATGGATAACATTTTTGGTGACTCACAAGGGTATCTTCCTGCTATATGAGAGGACCAGTTTCCTTGTTATGTCCATTGGGCATGAAGTCGAGAATGATGGCTTGGTACTGATCCTTCCTTCAAAATGGAATCCCTGATTTCTTGCACTTTATATGTTCTGCCTGTCCTTGAGCCTACCCGCATGTCTGCACTCTCAATTTTCATAAGAAAATATTGAAATGGAGTTTTTGAGAGTAGAAAATTGTATTGACATGGGGATTTCATTTTTCCCTGAATGGACTAACCTTAAAAAACATCCTTTGGTTGCTCTACATTTGTTTCATTTTTGGAACAAGCAATTGCTACTGAGACATCTATGAATCTAGCTAGGGTGAATATGAAGAGCCTTTCCTTGGTCTCTGTCCTGATAATGGATGTTACAATGTTTACCTAGGGCACATTGAACTTCACAATGACATAACCTTGGAGCAAAAAAACACAACAACAACACTATGTACAAAGAATCAAATCATACATGCCTCAAATGAGACATGCAGAGTGTGCACAAGCACTTCTTCTATTGAAAACAAAATCTACTCCTACTCTTATACTAACCAGAAAGAAAGAAAAGCTTAAATAAAGCCTGCTATAGGTAGGAAGAAATAGCTTCCCTTTCTCAAAAGGGGCATCCATGCAAATGATTTGACACTCAAAATGGATTCAGGACCCTTACAAGAGAGGGAAACTCTATCAAATTTGTTTCCGACCCCATTATTAATTGAAAACCTTGTTACACCTAGAAAGCATTTTTGTGCCTATAAGTAGAAACATAATGGTGTCATGTGTACCCATATAGAGAAATAAAATGTGTTTTTTGGTGTTTCTTCAACCCTTTGCATTATTTTGTTGTCTCTCCTTGCCTCTCCCTTTCAAATCTATTTTTTCTCCATGTATTTAACATTTTAAGGTGCAAGGTGTTGTGTTTCATGGATTTTTGATCATGGATTATTATGTGTCAAATAATTTGCATGCTTGCCCCTTTTGAGAAAGGGAAACTATTTCTCCCAACCTATAGCAAGATTTGTTTGAATTTTTCTTTATTTCGGTTAGTATAGGAGTAGGAGTAGATTTGTTTTTTCAGCGGAAGAAGTGCTTTTGCATAATCTGCATGTCTCATTTAAGGCATGTATGATTTTATTCTTTGTACATAGCGTTGTTGTTGTGTTTTTTTCTCCAAGGTTATGTCATTCGAAGTTCATTGTGCCCGGGTAAACATAAATCCATTCTCGGGGACAAACCAAGGCAAGGCTCTTTAGTATTCATGGCAGAAAGATCCATAGCTATCTGTAATAGTTGCTAGTTCCAAAAATGAAATAAATGTAGAGAAACCAAAGGACGTTTTTTAAGTCAATCCATTCAGGGACAAATGAAAGCCCCATGTTAATACAATTTTCTACTCTTAGAAACTCCATTTCAAGATTTTCTTATGAAAATGAGAGTAAAGATGCATGGGTATACTTAGGAATAGGCCTAACATAGAAAGTGCAGGTAGTCGGGGAGTCCATTTTGAAGGAAGGATTAGTACCAAGCCGTCATTCTCAACTTTGTGCCCAATGGACATAACAAGGTAACTAGTCCTCTCATCTCGCAGTAGATACCCTTGCGAGTCACTAAAAATGTTATCCATAGTTTACACCCAGAAAAATATAGGAATAGCCACAACTCCGCACAGAAAGAACCAGAGAAATCACATTTGAATCTTACAAATAGGTTGCAGGGAGACTCTGATAGAAGTGGTGGGGCTGTGAAAGATCAAATGACCCTTTGTAGGAGAATTTCAAAAAATGGATCTGTTGAGTGAATCCGTGCCTCAAATCCAACAAAAAAATTACAGGTGGACTCAGAAATGGAATAATAGGGTCAAGGAAGGAGGTCAAGAAGTGTCAAAGGAACTAGAGACTCAAAGGAAAAGAAGTGACAAAGATTCAAAGTCTTTGGGCTCTGAAATAGTTGACGGACCCGAAATCAACTAAGTATGGAGGAGACAACAGAAGCTACCAATTTTCCAAATGACACACCTCTAAAAGTTAAAACCAAAGGGGCGAGGATCAAATAAATGCCAAGTCTCCATGCATCCAGAGCTCCAAAAAGTTGCACCGACCATTAAAAAGTCTTCAACTCGGTGGAAGGGTGCAGTGTCGGCTCGGCAGTAATTCCAAAATGGGAGCCCAAGGTGGAGACTCAAAAATTTTCAATCCCTCCACGTAAAAATTATCAATAGATGTCAAAATGAGAATAGACCTAAAATGGCTAAGTAATGAATGTAGGTGGAAGGTGCTAGGTTTCCAAATAGTGCACATTCAAAAGTGGGACCCTAAGCAGGTTGTCAAATAAGTGTGGGCCTTCCCCATGTCCCCGAGCCCTGAAAAGATGAGGGTGAATGTTGAAAAGTAAAAAGGCCAATGAAGGTCTCCACATGTTGTATCCATGCTACTCCAAAGGTAAAGTCGATGGTAGTTTCTAAATATGTGCAAAGCCTCCACGTGTCTTGGGTCGATATAATGCCTCCTCCTACGAAAAAGACTCGGAAGAATACAAAGGAAATAGGAAACCTACAGACACCACCATGTGTCACATGGGAACTATTCAAATAAAAAAGGAAGGATTAAAATTTCAAATAAGCGTACAGCTGCAACATGGACCTGGTACAGATAGATTCATTTAAATAGTATACGCTCAGGACCCAAACATTGAAATGACCATATCTTTTAACTGAGAGCTCAGATTTTGGTGGGAGAATATTTTTTGGAAATGTCTCGATGCCCTCTATTCCTTGGAAACATAAAATATATTTTTTTGGAGGTGTTGATGGGTAGGAAATGCGAAAATGTCTTCTAGGCCATTAATATGAGCCCGATTTCTCCACTACAGATCCGATTCGATTCGATCTGCCATTCTTCTTCAATATGATAGATACAAAGAGGGAGTTAGAATCAACAAATTTGGGGCTGATTTGAAAGGGGCATTGATTGATAGTGGTTGAGTCATCTAGGTAGGATTTAATGCATATCTTTTGGTAGTTGACACAGGATTCAAATTTTCCTCTTCTCTCTCTTATTCTTTCTATATATTGTAACACTTCTCATTTGAGAAGGGGAGATTATTTGAGGCATAGGAAACTCATTCAAATTTGGTTTTGATTCCATTTTGAGTTGAAAACCTTATCCTATGCCTGGAAAGAATTTTTGTGCCTCTAAGTAGAAACGTAATGGTCTGTACAACCATATAGACAAATAAAATTTGTTTTTTGGTGTTTCTTTAACCCTTTGCATTGTTTTGTTGTCTCTTTGTGCCTCTCCCTTTCAAATCTATTTTTGTGCATATATTTCACATTTTTAGGTGCAGGGTGTTGTGTTTCATGAATTTTTGATCATGGATTAGGGTTTGGGTTTGTGTCACTTATGTCTGACCTTCTCATCTTCCTTTCTCCCCTATTTCATCCTCCCTCAACAGAGCATCTCACCCCTTTCCTTCTCTAGTGTATCACTACTTTAGTGTAGGATTTTATTTCACCCTCTCTTTCTCTTTGGTTCCTTGGAATTGTTAGATTAGGATAGTTTAGTTTTTTCCTACATTAGAGTATCTCGTGGCAAGTAGTTTAGGAATAAGAACCATCTTTCTCGGGACGATCTTCTCGAGGTTTGAAAGTCCCATAGCTTGAGAGATGATTCAATTTTATGCAATCACACCAAATGATACATTTTAACCACTTCAAATATTTGGCCATTCGAGGGTGCTATGATTTTGCACTAATAGTTTTGGCATGCTCGGTGGGACCTGTAGGTTAGATCTTCTATCTTTCTAAGGTGCCTCATTATAACAACAAATCATAAGCCACCATATGATGACAATAGAAGTATTGGCACGCTTGGTGGGACAAGAGGTATTCACTTTATTTCATCAAGTTGATGTGTTCTTGGTGGGATTCAGCCTTGTAAGGCACATGCAAGCACATCTGGCGACTCCATCTTGTCAAAAACCCATTCTTTGAGTTGTAAACCTTATCCATCCATTTACACTCATTTTCATCCATTTTATTCTTCAATCTCTTTCATTTTCTCCCATTCCATGAGGTTGTGCAATCATGAATTCATTCCCTTCATGGAACTCACACTTATAGCAATACAATCCACCTCTAATGTAATTCCTAGCTTCTCCAAATCAGCATTATAATCAAATCCAGGACCATTTTTCTTACCCATATAAGCAGGGCCAAAGTCAGTTTGACCATGGAGTTTATCAAGAACAAGGGGACGCATACAATGGTGATAACTATGTGGAGAATTTTGGTTTATTGGAAAAAATTCAAAAAATGGAGTTTGAAATGGTTTAGTCAAGTGGCATAGCACAAATGAAGGCATTCAAGATTGGTTATAGGGAACCTTGTACATGGGAAGGCCCTTTTCCAAGACATTACAGCCCTCAGGAGAAGCTAGAATTCATGGTTGAAATGTTGCCCCAACTTGCACAATGGACTAAGGAGATCAAGGCTTATGATTTGGAGTCAAGAAAACCTTGTCAATGGGTAAGTCCACCATCTCATAGCTTTTCTTTTTCTCTTTCTCAAGCAACACCATCTCAACCCAAGCTCCAATTTCCAAGCTTCCTAGTTGCTACCCCAAGTGTTGATTCCAATTCTCCATTCCCTAGTCTTCCACCCCATTTTAGTTCCTCTCCCCCTTTCCCTTCCAAACATTCATCCCCTCAAACAAATAAGAATCTCCACCTCCTTCCCCACCAAAAACAATTGCAAAGATTGTTGAACCTAAACCCATCACTCCTCTAGCTTTCCCAAGTCCATGTTGGGAAGAGACTCAAGAATATAGTCATGGAAAAAAACAAGAAGGGGATGCCAATAGAGAAGAAATGATAGATAATATGAAGAGTTGGGTTGCCAAATTTGGTTTTATAAAGATCCCCTTCATGGTCAGCTATTAGAGGAGGTCAAATTTTAAGAGCTAGTGGTGGTGAGACTTAGTTTGCAGCGGAAGAGCAACAAAAACAACAAGAAGAAGATCAATAGTTTGGTTGCTCTAGATGCGGTGTCTATGATGACACTTTTTTTGAAGAGGATGTTGAGCAGATCTAAGTTGGACAACCAGTTGAAGAGGAAGAACAACTAGCTCCAAGTCCCATTGAAAAGGAGCAACTAAGAGAGATCAAATCGAGTTGAGGCCACTTAGTGAAGAAGGTATCATTGAAGATTTTTACTCTCATTTCAAGGGCCTAATTTCATTGATGAACCCATGATGGAGGAGGACCATACAATTTTAGAGGTTCCAAGTGTGGAGAAGGCTATAGGAGAACTTTCAATTCTTCCTTCCATTTCCTCCCTTTCAAGATCGATGTTGAAGAAGAGTTCGAGCTTGCAAACATCATGTTTGAGGATGAAGGAGCCATGGCGATCAAGTTACAAATAAGAAGGACACCATGGAGGAGGTTGAGCACATGCAATAGCATAAAAATGAGGCAAATTATCTTTCGACTTGGAGGATTGCTTTGATTGAGAAAATCCCATGGATCTCACATCATCTACTCCTCCATCCATCTTCCATACACATGAGCCTGCTGCAATAAAGGAGGGCACTAAAAGATAACACTGTGTCTCAACAAAATCCCTCTTGAACCAGTCTTTGGAAGATTATGGTCTTCCATTTTCTTCAAAAGAGAAGGAAGAGAAAAAGCAAGGAGATGTCATCATCTCTCTCTCACCATCCATCTAAGAAGGTCCACAAAAAGACTCCATTTTTGGAGTTAGAGTTTAGAACCATGGGCATATTCAAATGACCATACCTTTTCCAATCAGATATTTGGCTTCATTAAAGCCAAGGAGAAGCCAAAACTAGTCGTGTCTACTTTAAGGAATGAGGATGAGCATCAAAGTAGCAAGGTTCATCATCAACATCTTCGGGAGTCCAATGCCAATCAGCTTGAGGAGGTATTTTTGGTTAATATAGATACCTTTATGATTTGGGTGAAGGACAAGCTTAAAGTCAATTTTTATTCATCCGAGATAGCCATATTCGGTGTCAAATAATTTTCATGGCTGTCCCTTTTGAGAAAGGGAAGCTATTTCTCCCTACCGTAGTGAGCTTTGTTTATATTTTTCTTTCTTTCGGTTAGTATAGGAGTAGGAGTAGATTTTAATTTTAGTAGAAGAAGTTCTTGTGCACATTTTGCATGTGTCATTTGAGGCATGCATGATTTGATTCTTTGTACATAGAATTTTTGTTGTGTTTTTTTGTTTCAAGTAGGATGAGCATGGGGATGAGCATCAAAGTAGCAAGGGTCATCATCAACATCTTCGAGAAGTCCAATGCCAATCAGCTTGAGGAGGTATTTTTGGTTAATATAGATACCTTTATGATTTGGGTGAAGGACAAGCTTAAAGTCAAATTTTTATTCATCCAGATAGCCATATTCAGTGTCAAATAATTTACATGGCTGTCCCTTTTGAGAAAGGGAAGCTATTTCTCCCTACCTGTAGCAGGCTTTTTTATGTTTTTTCTTTCTTTCTAGTTAGTATAGGAGTAGGAGTAGATTTTATTTTCAGCAGAAGAAGTTCTTGTGCACATTTTGCATGTCTCATTTGAGGCATGTATGATTTGATTCTTTGTACATAGCATTTTTGTTGTTTTTTTGTTTCAAGGTTATGTCATTGCAAAGTTCAATGTGCCCTAAGTAAACATTGTAACAGTCCATTCTCGGGATAGACCAAGGCCAGGCTCTTCAGTATTCATGATAGAAAGATCCATAGTTATCTGTAGTAGTTGTTAGTTCCAAAAATGAAACAAATGTAGAGCAAGAAAAATATTTTTTAAGTCACTCCATTCGGGGACAAATGAAATCCCTAGGTCAATACAATTTTCTACTCTCAGAAACTCCATTTCAATATTTTCTTATGAAAATTGAGAGTGCAGATGCATGGGTCAGGCTCAGGGACAAGTAGAACATAGAAAGAGTAGGCGGTTAGGGAGTCCATTTTGAAGGAAGGATCAGTACCAGGACATCATTCTTCACTCCATGCCTAATGGACATAACAAGGCAACTGGTCCTCTCATCTAGCGAGTAAATACCCTAGGGAGTCACAAAAGCTGTTATCTATATTTTACTCCCCCAAAAATATTGGATCAGCCACGACCCGCATAGAAAGAACTATAGAAATCACATTTGAATCCTGCAAACAGGTTGTAGGGAGACTCTACAATGGAAGTAGTGGGGCCTGTGATAGATCAAATGACCCCGATCGGGAGAATTTCAAAAAATGGCTGCATTGAGCGAAACCGTGCCTCAAATAAATAAATAAATTATAGGAGGACTCGAAATGGAATAGAAGGATCGGGGAAGGAGGTGAGAAGTGTCTAAGGAACTAGACATTCAAAGGATAAAAACAATGAAGATTCAAAGTCTTGGCCTCCGAAATAGTTAAGGACGGACCCCAAAATTGAATAAGTATGGAGGAGACAATGGAATCTACCAAGTGTCCAAAGAGCACACCTCAAAAACTTAAAAAAAAATGGGCAGGATCAAACAAGCACCAAGCCTCCACGTGTTTAGAGCTCCAAAAATTTATACCATCAATTGAAAAGTTTTCGACTCGGTGAAGGGACCAATTTCCGGCTCAACACAATTCCAAAATGGGAGTCCAAGGCAGAGACTCAAAATTTTGCTAGCCCTTCACATAACCAATGGTAAGAAGTCAAAAGGAGAATGGGCCCAAAACAACTAAGTAATGAATGTAAGTGGAAGGCACTAGGTGTCCAAACAACGCACATTCAAAAGTGGGACCCTGAGCAAGTTGTCAAATGAGCATGGGCCTTCCACGTGTCCCAAAGCTTGAAGAGGTGATGGAGACCATTGAAAATTCCAAAGGCCCATGGAGGTCTCCACGTGTTGTATCCATGCTACTCCAAAGGTAAAGTCTGGGGGTAGTTTCTAAACATGCACAAAGCCTCCACATGTCTTGGGTCGGATATAGTGCCTCCGCCCATGAAAAGACTCAGGAAGAATACAAAGGAAATAGGAAATCTGCAGATGCCACCACATCTCACATGGGTGCTATTCCAAGAGCAAAGGAAGGATTTAAATCTCAAACAAGTGCAAATCTTCCACATGGACCCGGTATAGACCGAATGATTTAAATAGTATGCACTCGTGATCCAAAATTCAAATGACCATATCTTTTGACCGAGAACTTAGATTTGGGTGGGAGATTTTGTTTTGGAAAGGTCTCAATGCCCTCTATGCCTTTGAAACATAAAATATCACTTTTTGCAAGATTTTTTGGGTGAAAATGGGAAAATGTCTTCGTAACATTAATACTGAGCCCAATTTCTCCAATTACCCAATCTGATTTGATTTAATCCACCGTTCTTCTTCAATACGCCAGACAGACAGAGGGAGACAAAATCGATAGATTTGGGGTGGATTTGAAAGGGGAATTGAGTGATAGTGGTTTAGTATTCAAGGTAAGATTAATTGCATATCCCATGGTAGTTGAAACAGGATTTGACTTTTCCCTCTTCTATCTCTTATTCTTTCTATATATTGTAACACTTCTCATTTGATAAGGGGATATTATTTTGGGCATAGGGAAACTTTGTCCTATTTGTTTCCCAAATCCATTTTGAGTTGAAAAATTTCACCTACTCCTAGAAAGAATTTTTGTGCCTCTAAGCAGAAATATAATGGTCTGTGTACCCATATAGAGGAATATAACATGGTTTTCGGTGTTTCTTCAACCCTTTGTATTGTTTTGTTGTCTCTCCATGCCTCTCCCTTTCAAATCTAATTTTTGTGCATGTATTTCACATTTATAGGTGTAGGGTATTCTGTTTCATGGATTTTTGACCATGGATTAGTGTTTGTGTTTGTTTCACTTATGTCCGACATTCCCATCTTCCTTTCTCCCATGTTTAATCCTCCCTTAACAGAGCATCTCACCACTTTCCTTCTCTTTGTATAACCACTTTAGTGTAGGATTTTCTTTCACCCTCTCTCTCTCTCTCTTTGGTTCCTTGGAATGTTTACATTAAAATAGTTTAGTTGTTTCTGCATTAGAGTAGCTTGTGGCAGGTAGTTTAGGAACAAGAACCATCTTTCTCTAGAGGATCATCTCAGGTTTGCAAGTCCCACAACTTGAGATATGATCCAATGTTATGCAATCACACCGAATGCCCCATTTTAACCACTTCACATCTTTGGCCATTTGGGGGTGCTGTGATTTTGTACTAATGATTTTGGCATGCACAGTGGGACATGAGGTTATATCTTCTATCTTTCTGAGGTGTCTCATTACAATAGAAAATGATAAGCCACTATGAAACCACACTAATATTTTTTGGCACACCTGGTGGGACAAGAGGTCTTCACTTTATTTCATCAAGTTGATGTGTTCTTGGTGGGATTCAACTTTTTGAGGCACATGCAAGCACATCTGGTGACTCCATCTGGTCAAAAACCCATTCTCTAAGTTGCATACCTTTTCTATCCATTTCCACTCATTTTCATCCATTTTATTCTTCCATCTCTTTCATTTTCTCCCATTCCATGTGGTTGTGAAATCATGAATTCATTCCCTTCATCGAACTCACACTTACAGCAATGCCATCCACCTCCAATGCATTTCCTAATTCCTCCAAATCAGCATTATAATAGATTCAGGACCATTATACTTACCCACATGAGAAGGGTCAAAGTTAGTTTGGCCATGGAGCTTATCAAGAACAAGGGGATGTATATAATGGTGAAAACTATGTGGATAATGCTATTTTATTGGAAAAAATTTAAAAAATGTAGGTTTGCATGGTTCAATCAAGGGGCATAGCAAAAATTAAGGGATTCAAGATTTTTTGTAGCGCACCTTGTCCATGGGAAGGCCCTTTTCCAAGACATTACAACCCTTAGGAGAAGCTAGACTTCATGGTTGAAATGTTGCCCCAACTTGCACAATGGACTGAGGAGATCAAGGCTTATGAGTTGGAGTCAAGACAACCTTGTCAATGGGTAAGTTCACCATCTCATAGGTTTTCTTTTTCTCTTTCTCAAGCAACACCATCTCAACCCAAGCTCTAATTTCCAAGCTTCCCAGTTGCTGCCCCAAGTGTAGATTCAATTTATCCATTCCATAGTTTTCCACCCCATTTCAGTTCCTCTCCCCCTTTCCATTCCAAATAGTCATCCCCTCCAAATAAACAAGAAGTTCCGACCTCCCTCCCCACCAAAAACAATTGCAAAGTTGGTTGAATCCCAATGTATCACTCCTCTAGCTTTCCCAAGTCCATGTTGGGAAGAGACTCAAGATTCTAGTCAAGTAAAATAGCAAGAAGGGGAGCCCAAAAAATAAGAAATGATAGAAAATATAAAGAGTTGGGATGCCAAATTTGGGTTTATAAAGATCCCCTTCATGGTCAATCCAATAGAGGAGATCAAATTTGAAGAGCCGGTGGTGGCTGAGACTAAGTTTGCAGCAGAGAAGGAACAAAAACAAGGAGAAGAAGATCGTAGTCCGGCTGATCTAGATGCAATGTCTATGATGGCACTTTGTCTCGAAGAGAATCCGAGCTGATCTAAGCTGCGAATGTATTGAAGAGGAGCATCCGAGAGATATTGAATCGAGTTGAGGCCACTCAATGAAGAAGGAATCATTGAATATTTTTACTTTCATTTCAAGGGCCCGATTTGATTGAAGAATCCATGATGGAGGAGGACCATACATTTTTAGAGGTTCTAAGTGTGGAGCAGGATACAAGAGAACCTTCAGTTATTCCTTCCATTTCATCCCCTTCATGCTCTTATGTTGAAAAAGAGTTTGAGCTTACAAACTTAATGTTTGAGGATGAAGGGAGCCATGGTGATCAAGTTACAGATCGGGAGGACACCATGGAGGAGGTTGAGCACATGCAACAGGACAACAATGAGTCAAATTATCTATCTCGATTTGGAGGATTTATTTGATGGAGAAAATCCCATGTAGTTCACATCATCAAATCCTCCTCCATACATCTTCCAAGGACATGCTCCTACCTCCCTAAAGGATCATACTCAAAGACAACAACCTATGTCTCACAATATGCCTCTGGAACTAGGGTTGGAAGATCATGGTCTTCCATTCTCTTCACAAGAGAAAGAAGAGAGAAAGCAAGGAGATGTCATCATCTCTCTCTCATCATCCATCCAAGGAGGTGCACAAAAAGACACCATTTTTGGAGTTAGAGTTCGAACCATGGGCAGATTCAAAGGAGCACACCTTGTCTAATAAGATATTTGGCTTCATTGGAGCCATGGGAGAAGAAAAACTAGTCATGTATACTTCAAGGCATGAGGATGAGCATCAAAGTACAAAGGGTTACCATTAACATCTTTAGGAGTCTAATGCCAATCAGCTTGAGGAGAAATTTTTGGTTAATATAGATAACTCTATGATTTGGGTGAAGGAAAAGCTTAAAGTTAGTTTTTATTCATCCAAGTAGCCATATTTAGTGTCAAATAATTTGCACGACTGCCCCTTTTGAGAAAGGGAGGCTATTTATACCTTCCTATAACTAGCTTTGTTTATGGTTTTCTTTCTTTTTCTAGTTAGTATATGAGTAGGAGTAGATTTGTTTTTCAGCGAGAAGAAGTGCTTGTGGACATTCCGCATGTGTCATTTGAGGCATGTATGATTTGATTCTTTGTACATAGCATTGTTGTTGTGTTTTGTTGCTCCAAGGTTATGTCATTGCAAAGTTCAATGTGCCCTGGGTAAACATTGTAACAGTCCATTCTCGGGATAGACCAAGGCTAGGATCTTCAGTATTCATGGTAGAAAGATCCATAACTATCTGTAGTAGTTACTAGTTTCAAAAAATGAAACAAATGCAGAGAAAGAAAAGGACATTTTTTAAGTCATTCCATTCAGTGACAAATGAAATCCCCCAGATCAATACAATTTTATACTCTCAGAAACTCCATTTCAAGATTTTCTTATGAAAATTGAGAGTATAGACACAAGGTGCGAGGCTCAAGGATAGGTAGAACATAGAAAGTGCAGGCACTCGGAGAATCCATTTTGAAGGAAGGGTCAGTACCAAGCCATTAATTATGACTCCATGCCCAATGGATGCTTCAAGGCTACTGGTCCTCTCATCTAACAGGTAAATACCCCTATGAGTCACCAAAATTGTTATCCATATTTTTTCCCCCAGAAAAATATTGGATCAGCCACAACCCCACATAGAAAGAACTAGAGAAATCACATTTGAATCCTACAAACAGGTTGAAGGAGACTCTATAATGGAAGTGGCGGGGCTTGCGAAAGATCAAACAACCTTGTGTAGGATAAATTCAAAAAAATGGCTCTGTCAAGCGAATTCATGCCTTAAATCCATTAAACATATCACAGACATGCTTGGAAATGGAACAACTATGTTGGGGAAGGAGGAGAAGTGTCAAAAGAGCCAGGATCAAGAAGGAAAATAAATAGCAAAGATTCGAAATCTTCGGGCATCGAAAATTGTTCATAATGAGCCCAAACATGATTAAGTATGGAGGAGACAACGGAAGCTACCAAGTGTCCAAATGGCACACCTCCAAATGTTAAAACTAAAGGGGAAGGCTAAAACAAGCACCAAGCCTCCATGCATCCAGAGCTCAAAAAATTTGCATTGACCATTGAAAAGTATTTGACTTGGCAAAAGGAACCAAGTGTCCAAACAACACACATTCAAAAACAAGACCCTAGGCAGAGAATCAAATGAGCACACACTCGTCGCGTGTCCCAGGATTTAAAAAAGGGGGATAGAGTCACGGTTTGAATAGTCAAAGCAGAGGTAAGCTAGTAGCGGAGGGTGCCAAGTGTCAACATGGCGCCATTTCAAAGGCGTAGTCTAAAAGAAAATCTCAAACGAGTGCCAGCTCGCCACATGTCCCAGAGCCCGAAAAGGTGAGGGCGACCGTTGAAAAGTCCAAAGGCCTGTGGAGGTCTCCACGTGTCATATCTACGCTACTCCAAAGGTAAAGTCTGGGGGCAGTTTCTAAACATGTGCAAAGCCTCCATGTGTCTTGGGTCGGATACAGTGCCTCCACCTATGGAAAAGACTCGGGAAGAATACAAAGGAAATAGGAAACTTGCGGACACCCCCATGTGTCCCATGGGTACTATTCTAAGAGTGAAGGAAAGATTCAATTCTCAAACGAGTGTAGAGCTTCCATGTAGACCCAATACAAATAGAATCATTTAAATATTTCACACCGCATGACCCAAAAAAATTCCAATGACCATATCTTTTGACTGAGAACTTAGATTTGGGTGGGAGAAGATTTTTTGGAAACATCTTGAGACCCTCTATGCCTTGGAAACATAAAATATCATTTTTTGGAAGAATTTGTGGGTGAAAATGGAAAAATTTCTTCCCAAAAATTAATATAGAGCCCAATTTTTCCAACTACCAAATATTATTCGATTCAATCCATCGTTCTTCTTCAATACGCCAGACAGAAAGAGGGATCCAAAATCAACAAATTTGGGGCATATTTGAAAGGGGAATTGATTGATAGTGGTTGAGTCTTCAAGGAAGGATTCAATGCATATCCCATGGTAGTTGAAACATGATTCAAATTTTCCCTCTTCTCTCTCTTATTCTTTCTATATATTGTAACACTTCTCATTTGAGAAGGGGAGATTATTCTAGGTGTAGGGAAACTTTGTCCTATTTGTTTCTTGACTCCATTTTGAGTTGAAAACCTTCTCCTACACCTGGAAAGCATTTTTATACCTCTAAGTAAACGCAATAGTCTATGCACCCATATAGAGGAATAAAACGTGGTTTTGTGGTGTTTCTTCAACCCTTTGTATTGTTTTGTTGTCTCGTCATGCCTCTCCCTTTCAAATCTATTTTCTATGCATGTATTTCACATTTTCAAGTGTAGGGAATTGTGTTTCATGGAGTTTTGATCATGGATTAGGGTCTGGGTTTGTTTCACTTCTGTCTGACCTTCCCATCTTCCTTTCTCCCATGTTTCATCCTCCCTCAACAGAGCATCTCACCCCTTTCCTTCTCTAGTGTATCACCGCTTTAGTGTAGGATTTTCTTTCACCCTCTCTTTCTCTCTAGTTCCTTGGAATGGTTAGATTAGGATAGTTTAGTTTTTTTGCATTAGAGTAGCTCGTGGCAAGTAGATTAGGAACAAGAACCAAATTTTGCGGAGGATCATCTCGGGTTTATAAGTTACACAACTTAAGAGATGATCCAATGTTATGTAATCACACTGAATGCCCCATTTTAACAACCTCACATCTTTGGCCATTTGGGGGTGCTTTGTGATTTTTAACTAATAGTAGCCATTGATTTCCATTCTGCAATTTAATCTTGATTCTTCCCTTTCTAACAATCTAACAAGGTTCATTATCTCCTAAATACACCAGTCCAAAATCTCCTTGGACATAATCAAGAAAATAATTTCTATGGGGTGTAGCATGAAATGAAGCCCCTGAATCTAATACCCATGAATCATCAACATTATCTAGGGAAATAATTAAAGCATCATCTTTAGATTTACTTACCACATTTTCTTCTTTTTTTCCTTCTTGTTTGTCTCCTTCTTTATTCTTGAGACCAACAATCCTTCTTTACATGACCCCATTTTCCACAGTACCAACAAAATTTCTTGTCCCGGGATTGAGACCTACCATTCTTGGATCTCCCTCATGATTTCCCATGACCTCCAAGATGTTTTCTCTCTCTTTTGATCTTCCCTTGTTTTCTACATTCAAAACATTACCCGATGTGGAAGTTTCACCAGTGCTTTTCCTTCAAATTTCCTCACTCAGAATCACACCAACAACATCATCAAATTTCAATGTATTTGAACTAGAAACAAAATTACTAACCACCATAACCAAGCTATTCTAGCTTTCAAGAAAAGAACATAAAATCAAGAGAGCTCTAACTTCTTCATCAAAATTAACACTTACAGAAGTTAATTGACTAGTAACCGTATTAAACTCATTTAAATGTTCGTAATAGAACCACCTTCTACCAATTTCATATTAAATAAGTGCTTCATCAAGAATACCTTATTTGAAGCAGAGGGATTTTCATATAGTTTTGCTAATGACTGCATCAATTCATCCATTGTCTTTTGCTTTCAAAATATTAAATGCCATTGATTGTGCTAGGCACAACCGAATACTTCCTAGTGCCTTTCTATCTAAAATTTCCCATTTCTCATCTATCATTTTTGAATATTTATTTCATTTCCCCTACAGTCACCACTAAAATTCCTTTTGATATAAATAAAATTCCATCTGCATCTTCCACAGATGATAATTTTGGCCATTAAATTTATCAACCTTTAATTTTCCCTCTTTTGACCTTTCTCCCACTCAACCGTGAGAATTTCCTGCTAATCAAATAAACACCAAAGCACTGATACCACTTGTTAGGTGTAAACAACAATAATGACAGAAAAATTTAATATGCATATATTAATTTACGAGAATAAAGGAAATCTAGAATTACACAAAAATATGAAATTACAAAGAATAAAAAATAGCGACACAAATTTAATGTGTTCACCCTTTCTTGGGCTGCGTGCACCAAAAAAAAAAAAACCTTTATAAATTTATCTAGTGAAAATATAATTACAATAAAAGCGCAACAATACACAAATTTTATACACAAATATGTATTTTCAAGTCTCAGAAACAAACCATCCCTCTTTCTACTTGGTGCTTTCTTCTCCTCACGCCACTTTTATTTTCACACTTCTCTACACTTCCATATCTTTAGCATAACCAAAAATTTATATATATATATATATATATATATATACATATATTCCCATGCCCCTTCCTCTTCCATCTATTCAGTTTTCACAACAAGAAGAACTAACTTGGGTATGCCACGGTTAATTTTTTTTTAAATTTTTTTACTATAGAGAAAGAAATATAATGCCTTGCTTGCAAAATCAATGCAAACTTATGAGGAATATGCAAAAATAATTAAAATATAAAATGTTTTTGGTTTGATTGGTCTTCACAAGCAATAGTACACAATAACCATACATGTATATGCCAACACCCATTTTTTTCAAAAGACCAAGATTCAAGAATCATCAATCATGACACCATGAATACAAATCAATTAACACTCCATCCATTGTTTACAAAAATCTATTGTATCTGTAGTTACTACAACTCTAGAAGATCCAAAACTAAGACTCAATCTAACTAGATTGGAAACTCATGGTTCTATGAACTTCTTTACATGCATCAATATGAGAGAGAAACCAAATTGTTAGAAAATTTAATGTAATTTTTTTATAGTTATGATGGATCTTTCACAGTTTCATCACCACCGCAATAATTTATCATTAGGATAACCCTTGATGACATTCATCGTCTAACAGAGATACCTAATCAAAATACATTGCTTGTATACACAAAATCCATTCTAATTGATGAGAAAAATATTTTTTTTCAACTTCTCATTACAATATTTCTATTGATGCTGAAGTTAATAATCCCTTCAAAAGAAGGATTATCACACAATGAATCAAAATATCCTTTTAAATAGCAATGGTGGAATTTTCCTAGGCCCGCATCATTTTACAGGGAAGATACACTAATTTTCCTCAGTGGGTAGTGTACTACCTTCTTGAAACCCTTTCTTGTGTTAGATTCAATTGGTGTACATATATTTCAACAAGGATTTACTCTGACCTTGAAAAAGCCATTTTGAATCCTAGTGCAATTATTTCTTCTTCTTGTTTTATTCTTGATTTCTATTATGAGGAATCAACAAGTATTCCAACTGCCATGCACGAGAAGATGGATAAATATGTAATTTATATGGACCGAAAGTTGGTTAGTATTTTGTATTAACATCATTCTATATTGATTATTTTCATAAAAATAATAATTTTAAAATCAATTCAGAAAAACATATAATCTTTTTTCAACAAGTCAAAGTAGGAAAAACAATGGTTTGGCGTGTTGCAGTAGTTCACACACATAACCCTACTGTGCCTGAGGGGTTTGGTGAGAATGCTACTTTTGATCTCATCATGACCGATGATTTTATTTCTATCACTAACAACCAACATCCCATAAGTATAAGAAAATGGATGCGTGGTTCTTTTAAATCATCCTACATTCAAGACAGAACACGTAATGAGGCCAATCCAAGTTTTAATTAATCCATAATTGGAAATTGTTTCGTTTTTGATAAAAACATTATATAGTAATGATAATCTTAGTCTTGACAATGAAATATTCCATTTTCCTAATGTGGAGCCGAGTTCGACACATCACCAAAACACATGGTGTCTACTCCTACGAACACAACTTACATTCATGAGAAACAAGAGATTCGGTTTACACAAGTTCTTCATCCTTCAAGTTCAGGTATGAATAAATCGTAGATTTAAATTTTATTTATATTAGTCTTTCTTTAATGTTTTTATCATTCAATTTAACTGGTTTTACTTAAATCATGGCTTGCAATGCCATGACTCCCTTTCATCCAATGCCATAAACTATTGATTATAGAAAACAAAATTCACAATGTAAGAAATCTACATTGATTTCATTATTTTTAAGTGCTTAGTGTTCTCTTGTTTGACTTCATAAATACAACTTAATGATATTTTTAAATTATAGATGCTCACAAATTTTTTACAACCTTAATCTCATTTTCGGAAGACACCCCCACTACTCACCTCGGTGCTTAAGGTGAATAATATGCCCACCCCAACCTTCCACCTCATAGGGGGAAAGAGGACATTATTCCATGGAGTGAGAAGGTTGAAAAAAATTATACATCGTTATGTTTCCCCAAATTTTCATTAGGTGACATGCAAAGTGCCATAGGATTTTTTTAAATAATATAGATATGGATGAGGAGTATCTTTGTTTTGATAACATTTACGACATAGAAGAACCAACAAAACATAGTAAAGATCTTGTTTATCCTACATGAAGGAGGATCTAGTGCCATAACATCAATCCACTCTAGATCCTCCTTCCTAAATTACGGAGGAAAATTTTGAAGATGACGAGAAAACAAGATTTGTTTTGACATTCTTGTGGCTGATAATACTACAAATCTTGTGATGAAAAGTGTTATTTATGATATTAAGGAACTAAGGATATGGGAGATCAAAGATAAATCTTTGATGAAAAAAATTAAGTAAATATATTATAATTTTTAAAAAAGGGAAAAACTATTTTCATTGATTAAAAGTGAACCGATCCACAATTGATGATTTACTTGGTCAAGCACAATCTAGAAATTCTATCATGAACAATATTTACAATAATGATAATGATAATTTTGTCACAGTGAGAATTGGATGGTGGTGGACAAGAGAAAGAAAGGACACACCAAACTAAAATCCACCATTGTTTCAAAAAAAAGATTGAGTTTTTTCATGTTATTTATTTTTATTGCTTTATCTAGGCTAGAGGTCTAATGTTTATGGGTTTCTTGTTTACTACGTTCATGCGCTGGTTGGTTGCGAGACCTACTTTGTTGCTATTTGTTTCTGTTGGGCAATTCAACTATTTTGTTTCTTGGTGCTTCGTTTCTTATATAGGTTCTTAGAGAATTTTCTTTCTGCACTCTTTTGTTGATCTGTTTTCACCCTTTTGATGCACTCGGGTGTGATACCCATTCTAAAACCATTTACCAATAATAAAAGAATGATGACAATGTTTTAACTACAATACTTAACAAATTATTGAATTTGAACACGAGAGGCATATTCTTATTACAATAAGTGGAATAGAGATAAAAAAATTATCACTATTGAAAATGCTAAGAAAGAATTGGCCTTGGTAAGTACTTAATATTTTGAAGATTATATTTTATGTTGTTATACTATATAGTTTTTTCTACTTTCTAACTATTAGTTTTTGATGTGTAGTCCAAATACTAGACATTGAAGACTCGAAGTACAGTGTATGTATGAGCTCCTGAAAAAAGAGAGAAAGTTTTGTAGTGTAATCTCCTTCAAAGAGAATCTTGTTTTGTTAAACAAGTAGAACAATACATTGCAAAATATTATAAAGGAGAATGGTGAATCCCAATATTCTACCAAAGAAAAAAATGAAGAGGATCCTAATCTCCTTTCATTAGGAGATGCTGACTAGCGAAGATAGATAAAATTTATAAAATATTAATGAAGATGTAAAAGAATCCGTTGAGTCCGGTTTTATAAAAAATAATTAGAATGTTGTTGATGTAATAAAATTTGTTCAAGGAAAATGGTCCAAATTAAGTAAAACTATTTATGTGAATCATTGTGTTTCACTCGGAATGTTTCGTTCCTTTTAGAAACAGATAAGGTTAGGGGCTAGGAGGAATACCGTAGAATGTCGAGATGGTGCGCGTACTGTTAGAGAAAGATTAGGCTGATTGCGAAGAACTCTTTTTGTCTTGGAAGGACTACTGCGAAATAAGAACACAAGACCACAAGATTTTGATTAGACAATAAATGAGGAAACTGCCTTGGGCCCAGGAAATATAAAACTTCCTTTCGAAGGTGGTCAGTTTCCCTGCTAATATGAATTAACACAAAAGACTGTAAAATATCAATTAAGTTGCTTCGTTGAACTGGGTAGGGGAAAGGCTGGTTTTCTAGTTTTGATCGAGGAGGGCGATGGCGGTTCATCGATAACCGATGCGGTTACTGATAACCGATACCGGTGGGTTCTAGGATCTGTAGGTTAGTTGCTTTGTGGGGTAGTTGTGTTGTTTGTAAGGCTGTATATAGGTGGTATTAGGAAATAAGGTGATGAGAGGTAAATGAATGATAGTTAGATGCAATGGCACGTTGGGTAGTGGATTCAGAAATGGATTTAGGAGGGCTGTGATTCAAAGAGGCATAAGAAATGTTATAACAGAGGACATGCAAGATGTGACTTACTGGTTTTGACGAAGATGCAAGCTGATCTCCTTTCTTTGTAAACACTTCCGGTATTTACACTCGTCTCGCTTTCGGTCAAGTGAAGGTCCTGGACTCTCTCGATCGCTCCCGATGCTCTTTCTTGATTCAAAGAATCCTTTCTCTAATCCAAAAATGAAATTTCGATCCTTTGTTTTTGGTTTGGGAGGCCATTTATAGGGAACCGATGGTGGTTACGTAACCGACATGGTCGAGTAGAACCGGCATTGGTAAGGAAAAAGTAGGCTATTTTTAGTAAAATGCCCACCTTCCACGCTTTTCCGAGAGATTAGTTGCGGGCTTGGTCAAGTGGCTAGAAGGTCGGTTTTTTGGGTGCGAGTAAGGAGGCATTAGTTATGGATGTGAGTCTAGACCAAGTCATAGGTCTTAATTAGGTTAGTTTAGGGTTAGGGCTAGGTCATGATGAGGTGGCAAAATGAGGTGGCAGGTAAGGTGATGTGGATTTATCAATTACAAGGTAATTAATAAATAATTGTGTAAGGTTTAGGTGATGAGGTTAAGTTGCGAGATGAGATGCGGGTCATAAGGGGTCATAAGACACAAATTTGGTGTCTACATTAGCCCCTTATTTTCGTGTAGCTTGTTTTGTAAGGCTACACGGACAATAATATGAAGTGGTTTCTCCTGTTAAGGATATAGGTAATCCCCCTCAAATCTATCACAGATTGAGTGAACGGGAAATCAGGGATAGGGTTGATAAAGGGTACATGTTGTAGAGAGGATGGTAAGGTGGTGGGGGAGGTCCAAGACAGCAGACGCATGTTGAAATGCAATAGGGCGACTAGGGTACATGATTTGGCGAGCAAACCAGCAGTGCATAGGCAAAGGTCGATAGTTTATCCAAACAAGGGTGATATAATCCTGGTATCCAAGGCATAGGAAGTAGCTCCAGGGTATATAACGGGTAAGGTACAGGAACGTTTAGGCATGTTCGGTAGTACCAAATGGTTGGTTTGGTTGAGATAAACATCACGGTCTAGGTCTAGGCAAAGTTGGTCGACAGATCAAGTCAAGGACCCTAATCATGCTAAAACACGAACAGGTGAGCGCGATTCAACAAAAGGTATAGGATGGATGGATTAAATAAAACATTGATTGTGGGTATGGTATTGAAGTGATACGGCCGTGGGTTGGGCCAAGTTGTTAGGGTGGACCTTGGGTCGGGCCGGATGGTTAGGGTGAGGCCTTGGGTCGGGCCAAGTTATTGGGTGGCGGCTTTAGGTCGGGTCGGATGGTTAGGGTGAGGCCTTGGGTCAGGTCGGATGGGTAGGGTGAGGCCTTGGGTCGGGCCAAATGGGTAGGTTGAGGCCTTGGGTCGGGCCAAATAGGTAGGTTGAGGATGAATGATAGTGTACCAGCGCTGTTGTCACGAATCCGAGCGGATGTAATGCCAGCTGAATGGACATTGATAAATCATTTGGGGTTAAGTGGAATCCGCTATTATTCATGAATCACACGTAACCATGCTATGTTACAGGCGTTGATTGAGAGATGGAATCCTGAGACAAATACCTTCTATCTGCCAACAGGGGAAATGACAGTAACATTGGAAGATGTGTTCCGTATTTTGAGACTCCCAATTACAGGAAAACCAGTATATCAGGCATTACCTAGCCATGGCACGGGGAGCGATAACAGCAGTATTTGGTCCATACGCACGAGATTTAACACAGCGAGGTTTGTCATTTACGTATGGGATAATGTATGCAGCACATCCTGAGGAGACAAGGTTAGCAGTAATATTAATGATAGCGGTAGGGTATTATGCATTACCGAGGGCAGAAGGGGGAAGATTTCCAAAGGCATTGATGTGTGTTATTTGGGAGATGATAGAAAGGAACGTGACGTTTGCATGGGCACCTGCATATTTGGCGGAGCTATACAGGGGTTTATGGGCTTGTAGGTGAAATCACAGAACGACACTGGATTGTTCATACTTATTACACTGTTGGGCCTATGAGCACATTGTTTGTGTGCGACCAATAGGCCGACCCATCCAGTCAGGAGAGACCGGAGTACAGAGGTTGGGATTCAGACGATGGGTCCAAACAGAACAAGAGGCAAGATCCCAGGCTGTGACGGGTGACATTGAGTATTATAGGCAGGTATGGGAGAGGGTGACGATTGCGGATATCTGTTGGCGGCCTTACGGGAACTATATGGTAACAGAGAATATAGCTGAGGAGTTGAGGGGTGTAGAGTGATTGAGGTGGATCGCAGGGCACAGGCCAGGTGAGTATGAGAGGATTCCTCTAGATCGCGTGTGGCGACAATTTGGATTTGTGCAGGATATACCCCAGGCTTATAGACCCTATATGAGGATCGATGCAGAGGTAGTATTCTCACCTCCCCAGCCAACACCTCCAGAAGGGCCTGAAGAGGTAGCAGCCGATCGCAGGGTAATGGATGCAGGAATGACAGAGGCCTATAGATTATGGTGGGTAGCAAAACTGCGAGGTGTACATGATCGTCCTGACATAGCGGTGATTACAGCAGAGAGGGATCGTCTGCAGCGTTTGGTTCAGCAGCTCCAAACGCAGGTGAATGAGACAAGAGGATTGTTAGTGGTTGCGGAGTCACGGGCGGAGAGACTAGAGGCTGGAGTCCTCCATGCGAGAGGGCGTATTCATATGTTACAGGAGAGGTTGGAAGATCAGTGGGCGGTACCAATAGCCGTGGTACCATTGAGGACGAGAGGCTGGCGAGAGGGTTGACGATCACGATCATCGCCTAGTTCGAGGATGAGGTGTGAGGGTCTAAATAAATGTTAGCAAGGTATAAGAATAAATAAGAGTACCGACCTGCGTGTCGATGATAGAGAAGATGTATTTGTTTAACATCTAAATAAAACGAGATATGTATGTTGATTTGAGTTATAATAATAAGAATGTTTTCGTTTTGACTTTCGGTGTTTTGAAAAAGGATAAAGAGGAATGTGATTAAATAGAAATACACAAAAAATATTTATATTTACCACACATGATAGGTTATGGGAGGGGATGGTCGAGCTAACCTTGGGAGACCCCATGTCTCCTAAGTGCTACCTACATAGCCCATTGCACAAAGCAAGGAAGGGCCTCAGACCAATGTAGTTCTCCTTAGGATAAATGAGAGGTGAATTTAGGCAATTTGGTACGGTTTAGGCAATTGGTTGGTTGGTAAGAATATTGATATTAATATTGGTAAGGTAAGGTTGTTGGTGTCGGTAATTAATTGGTGATGTTATAAAAGGTATAATGGAAGCGAAAGTTAGCCTACCCAAGTAGAAGGGAACCATGTCTGATTAAGATCAACACACAATCCTAGATGCGAGGCAAAGCGGAAAGAGTGCTCCGTAGGTGAAAAGAGATAAGCGAACCACACAACGTAGAACAAGCTTGAAGCCCTAGGTACCGTGCATAGCGAGAAGTCAATAGGTGAAAAGAGTTGTATGATCACACTATATCGGGTGTACGTAACGTCCCTTGAGTTGAAAAAAATGGTGGGGTGAGGTGGATGATATAGTTGAGGTACGAGAGAATTTATTACAAAGTGAGTGTTACGGCGAAAGAGAACCTACCCTAAATAGACAAGTCCATGACCCAAAAATTTCTTTTGAATGAGGCCTTTATTTTATGAATATAGACCGATCGATGTGGGAAGTCTATAAGGGATATTGATTGTGCTATTCTTGAGGTCTTCACGAAGCTGATAAATGCGAGAAGCTTCGATAAAGGTGATTTGTGTATAGCTGTCCTTCGAGGGAGCGATCTATTTATAGTAGCGAGTATATGATTTTAGTGCATAGTTGTCCTTCGGGGAGCGAGTCTATATAGAATAGCAGCAATAATTTGGCATATAGCTGTCCTTTGAGGAGCAGTCTATATATAATTTAGATATCTAGATGTTCTTTTGGCGTGAAGCATCTAGTTTGGTAGGAAGTTTGACTCAAGAAAATCCCATAAGAATACGGCTTATTTTAATACTTTGAAGTTATGGACTAGACTAAAAATGGGAAGGCATCGTTTAGGTGAGGTGAGAATCAAACTATGTGAGCTTGATTTTTATTATGAGGTGTAGGAAGCGGAAGTGCATGTGGTGGTATGTGAGCTCAAGGACGGGCGGCGGGTAGATAAGAAGTGATATAACACTAAATTCAACAAGTAGAATGGTCGAAGATGCAAGGCATTAAGGGGTTGAGCTCGGGCTTACCATTAAGTGAATCTAAAGCGATAAGTTCTTGATCCATAGGTGTGAGTGATTATGTAAGGCCCAATCCAATTGGGAGCAAATTTTCCACGTTTGCTCTTTTCTAGTTTGGTGACATGTTGATTCTCTTTGAGGACAAGATCACAAACCTTAAAGGTACGCTCATGAAGTCTCTTATCATAAGCACGTTTGATGTGTTTTTGATAGATTTGAAGGTGATCAAGAGTGTAAGGCGGCGTTCGTCAAGAAGCTCCAATTGGGCTAACCGCTCTTGGCGGAAATCATCGTTGGTGAGAATATCTGAAGAGATATTCTAAGGGAGGGTATTTGTATTTTGAGAGGCAAAACAGCCTCGGTTCCGTATACCAAAGAAAAATGTGTGGCATTAGTAGAGGTACGAATGCTAGTACGATAAGCCCAAAGGGCAAAGGGAATGTGATCATGCCAATTTCGTCCGGACTCATTTACAACTTTCATGAGGATTTTGGTTAGGGTTTTATTAGAGGATTCGGCTTGTCCATTTGCTTGTGGATAGTAGGGTGATGAGAAGCTGAGTTTGATACCAAAGTTGTCACAAAGGTCTTGCAACAACCTATTTTTGAAAGATTTTCCATTATCTGTAATCAGGCGATGAGGAACACCAAAACGATAGATAATGTGGTGGTTAATGAACTCTACAATTTTTTCTTTTTTAGTTGAAATGAGTGGAATAGCCTCCACCCATTTTGTGTAATATTCGGTTGCTGTGATAATCCATCGGTGACGTTGTGAAGAGGACGGGTGAATCTCACCAATAAGGTCTAAACCCCATTGTGAGAAGGGCCAAAGATCTCGAGCGACCTGGAGCGGGTGGCTAGGAGTATGTTGAAGGTTGGCATGTTGTTGACACATAACACAACGCTTAACATATTCGTAGCAGTCGTTATTGAGAGTAGGCCAATAATAACCAAGGCGAAGGATTCGTTTAGCCACGGCAAGGCCACTAAAATGTCCACCACAAATCCCATCATGGACTTGTTGGATGGTATAGGTGACCTCCGCGCCGGTTAGACAGCGAAGGAGGATACCATCAAAGCCACGTTTATAAAGGAGTCCCCCCATAACTACATAACGAGAAACGTGTTTAAGAAAAGCACGTTTACCAGTACTAGTAAGGTCAGAAGGGAGAACAGAGGTTGTAAGGTAGTCATGGAATTGGTGATACCAAGTATCCTGTGAGTTAGTAGACACAGTATTTATCGTACAAACAACTGGGGCTGAATAAGATGGGGCAAAGAGTTGTTGGACCAAGACAAAAATGTCAGAGTCAGTTGATGAGGCTGGAATTTGCGAGGCTAAGCAAGCCATAGTATCCACAAATTTGTTAGTAGAGCGTGGAATGGTTTGGATAGAATAGTGAGTAAATAAGGCTAGAAGCGAATCCACGTAGTGTTTGTATTTTTGAAGTTCCTCATTTTGCATTGGTAGATGCCCATAACTTGATTGACTACAAATTGAGAGTCACCAAAAATATTGATAGATTTGATACCTAAGTGCGGCAACACGGAGACCAGAACAAGGGCCTCGTATTCCACTATATTATTAGTGCAAGGGAAATCGAGTCGGAATGAAAGAGGCATAGGCTCGGCATCAAGAGGAATGAGAACAACGCCAGCTCCTCCACCACGTTGGCATTTGGATCCATCGAAGAAGAGATTCATTGGATATGACTCCTTGAGTGAAAGAGTGGCGATGAGTTTGTCGGGGAATGTAAAATTGGTAAATTGTTCTCCAGGTAAAGGGGCTTCCGCAAGTTGGTCTGCGATGGTTTGTCCTTTGATTGATTTCTGGTGGACGAACTCAAGGTCGAGGTCGGCGAGGAGCATGAGCCATCGGGTGATGCGTTGGTTTAGATGAGGTTTGGCATACATGTAATGGATGGGGTCTGTGTTGGTGATGACGAAAGTTTTGTGATTCAGAAGGTAGTGTCGGAGCTTGGTAGCCACAAATGATAGGGCTAGGCACAACTTTTCTACATGTGTATACCTAGTCTCATAGTCCACCAAAGTACGACTTATATAATAAACGACTTGTTCTCGATTCTCAGAGTCACGATGTGCAAGCATGGACCCTATAGCGTGGTCAGTGGCGGAAAGGTAAAGGTAGAAAGGGTGGTCGTCTTGAGGTGGGATAAGCACGGGTGGCCGCAAGAGATAAGTTTTGAGAGCTTCAAAGGCTTGGTGGCACTCTTCACTCCATTGAAATTCAATGTCCTTTTTAAGGAGGTGATGGAAAGGTTGACATCGATCCAAGAGTTGGGAGATGAAACGTCGGATAGATTGTAACTTACCTTGTAAGCTACACAATTGTTTGAGATTAGTAGGTGGGGGCATTTCTATGATAGCTTTGACTTTAGATGGATCGACCTCAATGCCACGCAAAGAGATGATAAAACCAAGAAGCTTTCCCGAAAGGACACCAAAGACACATTTCTTTGGTTGAAGATGGACAGAATATTGTAACAGGCGATCAAAAATAATGGTTAAAACATCGAGATGTTCACTGCGATGTTTAGACTTGCCAAGAAGATCATCGACGTAATCTTCAAGGATAGTGTGCATAATGTCATGAAAAATGTAGGTCATAGCCCGCTGATAGGTCGCACCAGCATTCTTAAGGCCAAATGGCATTACACGGTAACAGAAGGTTCCCCAAGGAGTTATGAAGGCAGTTTTGTGTTGATCGGCAGGGGCAACCAAAATTTGGTTGTATCCTGAAAAGCCATCCATGAGAGAAAGCATTTCATGACCCGCAGTGAGATCAACAAGTTGATCAATACTTGGGAGGGGGAAGTCATCCTTAGGGCAAGCGAGGTTAAGATCCGGAAATCCGTGCATATCCGAAGTCCCCCCGTCGCTTTAGTGACAGGTACGATGTTAGAAATCCATTGAGGATAGTCAATAGGCAGAATGAAGGAAACAGAAAGGAGTCGTTGGAGCTCCTCTTTGACCAAGAGGGCAATGCGTGGATGCATTTTTCTCAATTTCTATTTAATTGGCTTGGAATCGGGTTTCAGTGTAATGTTATGGACAGCAATGTCAGGATCAATTCCTGGCATGTCAGCGTAGGACCAAGCGAAAGCTTGGTTGCGAGCACGGAGGAAAGTAGTAAAGGTGACTTGTTCTGATGCGTTAAGGGATTGTCCGATCTTCACAATGTGAGGATCCTCCTCCGTGTGGATGTTGATTTCTATTGTAGATTCATTCAGCATGGTTTGGGTTTCAGATGGTAAGGCTCGTTGAATATAAGAATCATCCGCGCCAAGGTAAGTGAGGATGGAGTCGTCATCCTGACACTCAACAACATTAATCAAAGGCGAATCCTCTTCGATCATGTCTGGATACAGAAGGGGAAGAGAAGATGGGTCCTCATTATCACGTTGATAAGTGAGAGGACCTATGAAGATAGCATTTATGAAAAAAAAAAGTTAGGAGGGATAGATTCAGGGTCTATAGATTCTGTGGGTGATGATGGCAAAGTGGGTGATGATGGTTTGGTAGGGGTGACGTCGTCTTCTTCCAGAATACAGCTGACACGAGGTGTCTCCTGTGTAGGTGTTTCAGGAAAACCGAGACCACTGCGATCATTATGTTTGCGTGTGGTGATGGGGATGAGCGTATGTCGGCCTTGTTCATAAAGACCAAAACCAAAGCCTTTCCAAGCACAGCGAGTCAAGAAGGTGAGGGCGAAACGACGATTTGTCAAGTATTGAAAATCGGATTGGAAGGGAACCACACCAAGAGGAGGTTTAGGGGTAATGGAGGATGCGTCAACACCCCCATATGTTAGGTTGGTGCGGCAATGGGGTGGTCCGTAAGAGATTACCTCCCCCACACGACGGTCATAGTTAGGATGGGCATGTACCTGTCCGTACTCCTGTGGGGTATGGAAAGAACTAATGTTATATAGGCGATACTCCCCCAACGTAAGGCGCTGAAAAACATCTACTAAGGGGTCCGCGGTTGGGATGTTAGCTGCGGGAAGGGAAGTGGTTTTTGCGATGGTGGTTTCATCAGTTGAAGGCGTAGGTGCGATTGAGGTACATGGTTGAGGCATAGTTGAAGAAGATGGTTGGGTGGAATGAATGGGTGTCTTGATTGGTACCAGCACATCATTTGGGCAGTATAACATATTACAGGTTTTAAAGGGGGGAGGATCAGCTTTTACGGTGTAGGACTTCCCCTCGTACTCAAATTTTATGCATCTATGTAAGGTTGAGGGAACGCATCCCATGGCCCGGATCCAAGGACGACCTAGCAATATATTATATTGGAACTCTCCCTCAAGGACATAGAAGAGTTCGGGTAAAGTACGTGGTCCTACCCGAATGTTGAGGATCACGGTGCCTAAGGTAGAGGTAATAGCGTCATTGAATGACCGCAACATGATGGGGTTGGCACACATGTAGCTAGAAGGGATATTCATTTGTTGAAAAGATTTTGAAGAGATGATGTTTAGGCTAGCACCCCCGTCAATCATAACACGACGTACATGAATGTCCCGGACGTAAGCTGAGATGAACAGGGCAGGGTCAGGATCTTCTGTACCAAAATCGACAATTTCATCTTCAGAGAAACTGACTGCAGCAGCTTGTGGTACAGAGACAGAAGTGGTTGGGGCGGTGGGTTGTTTGGTGAGAGAGGCAACGTGATTGGGTGTTAGAATGGAGGCAACGGGCAGGGTTTCATTAGGTAAGACCTCGATCCCTTGAAGAATTTCAATGAGAGCTTGTCGATGAGATTCAGAAGTCTGAATGAGATCATATAGTGTCATTTTGACGGGTGATTGGTGAAGCTGTTTGATCATGGCTCGATGGGAAACTCCATTAGAGATGGGGTAAGCGAGGTCCACGAATAACCACTTTGGGTGGTGGTGCAATCGGGATCTTTGGACGGAGAAGGAGAGGACGCAGGTGTGCTTACTTTCGCTTTCTCATTGTTTTTCGCGCTCGTAGTAGCAACACTAATCATATTAATCTCATAGACCAGGAGATGAAGAAGATGATTGGGATAAATCATGGTCTTGAGGGGGGGTTGTAATAATGACAGATCTTAGTGAGGCGGGGACGGATGGTATAGGAGAGGGAATTGAAGCTAAAGGTCTCTCCTTCGTAAGTTGTCTTTCTTAACCTTTCTATCGGGGAGAGGTGACGACGAAGGATGGTTTTAAAGCTTTACATCCCTCCACATCATGTCTGGTGTGCGGTGATAAGCGCAGATTTTAGACTCATCGTAACCTATGGCCGAGGTTTAGACGGGTCATAAGGTCTAAGTGGGGGTAGGGAAATGGTCGCATTCTCTACCAACATGGCAAGGATTTTAGCGTAAGATCCTTTGAGTGGGTCAAAATCGGAGGAGGATGAGGGTATTGGTTGTGTGGGTTTCGGTAATGTTTGGGCGTGGCTGGTTCGTATGGGTGGTGGTTTAGCCAAGGGGTGTTGACACGTGGTTTTCACTAAACGTGGTTTCTTTGGCGCAGGAGCTACGTTCGGCTGGTTAGATGATGAGGCTACAGATGACATGGTAGCGGGAAACAACCACGGAGAAAGGGGAGTGACAGAAAATAAATCCTTTGATGATGGAGTTTGTTTAGGGTTGATGGGTGGACAGGATACGTGGGGTGATAATGTTGATATACCCTTAGATCTCGGTATAGGTGCAGAAGGCGTATGTCTTTTTAGAGAAAACGCAGGAGGTGTGATATATTGGTGCAAGGTGGAAGGATGAGGTCCCAATATGGAAGGTAGGTATGACGATGATGGTTTTGATTGTGATAGAGGCACGGGTTGAGTGTGTCTCCTAGGTGGCGGGGCGGCTTTATTCTTGGACAAATCTAGTCGCTTAGGCGGGTGTGTTAGGCCCAGGTATGGGTAAGGTCCCAAGCATAGGGGAAGATTTGGGTAAGTTAATAGAAGTGGACGAGGCATTTGGTAGAGGTGAGGGGGTGAAGGTGAGAACATGGGCATTTTAAGCACGCAAACACTTCGGGTATATGGTGGAGGTCTCAGGATCGGTCATTTGCATTTGAGTAGAATATGGCGTACTCAAACGTTCCCATAGGGCCTGTCTATCTTCTGTGGAATGACAGTCCTCACGTGTGAATGTGAACTTTTGTACGGAAGAAAGGTGGGTTGTGATTCCGGTCCACTGTGGGTGTGATACAGGGGGTAAACGAGGCACTGTATCAATAGATGTCAAGAGGTCAACCGGTCGTTGAAAAGATTTAGGCGATGAAGAACTAATAGGTAAGAGGGCATGTTCGAGAGGATCCGTCATGGTTAAAGAATTTGGAGATGTCGGTGCAAGAGATTCCTCGTCTAAGGATGTCAAAAGGAGTGGCGTACCTTCCTCTTGTGCAACAAGAGTGGTAGAAGGGGAAGTCTGGGAAATAGATAGATTAGATAACATCCGTTCGCAGTCTTGTAGGGATGTGGTATAAGCAGACTCATCGATGGGAAGAGGAGTCTGGGCAGTTAACTCCTTTATGGGTAAAGGAATGATTTCGCTTTGGTTTGATGGTGGTAAAGGAGGTTCGGGCTCCTGTGTTAGTGAAGAGGCTTGATTCAAAATTTTCTCGATAGAGGCTTTGGGCTGGGTATCAAAGACTGCATGGATCTCATGAACACTCTCTTCGGCTAAGATATCCTGGTTTGTGTTACTGTTGGAAGAGTGATTCGGGAATGGTTTGTTGAAGATTTTCAAATTTCGGTTGGCAGGGGCATTAGGATTATCGAGGGTTATATCCCCTGCGTCAACCATTTCCTGCACTATGTTTTTCAACATCTTGCAGTTCTCATGACTGTGTCCCTTCACGCGGTGGAAGTTACAGAAGTCATTTTCTTTGTACCAGGAAGGTATGGCGCGAGTGGAATCAAACCCAGAATGAGGTTTAACAGGAGGTAATGTAATGGCTCCTACTTTGAGCAATTTTTCCAATATCACACCATATGTTTCTCCCAAGGGAGTGTAGTTGATGGGCTCTGCTTTATACTTATAGGTGGTTTTGGTGGGGCATTAGACGGTGTTTGACATTTAACCATCACCGCGTGGGACAGATCCTTTTGATTTAGAAGAAGTGGACGCGTGAGGAGTGGTGGTATTTGGTTTATTGGTAGAATCGGGAGTTCGAAATTGGGGTTTTGTTGCTTGTGCAACCGCAATTTCTCTTCTTCTAAGGCTCGAATTTCTAGTTTCCGAGCCATGGTAAAGGCCTCATCAAATGTGCGGAAAGTTTGAATTTGAAGAGTAGGAGAAATGTGCTTAGCACATGCCCGTGTGAAAAGTTCGATAAGTTCAGCCTGAGGCAAGGCATATGTAAGTTGGTTGATAAGGCCACGCCATCGTCCAACGAAATCTGCGATAGATTCATCTTCGAATTGTCGGATGGCATAAAGGTCGGTGATGGATACTTTCTTAGCAATGTTAATGGAGAAGTGATTCAAGAAATATTGGGCTAGTTGGTTAAAAGAGAAGATTGAGTGCTGGGTTAAAGCACTGTACCACTCCAAGGCGGGTCCTGATAAGGACATGGGAAAGGTGCGGAGTAACAAGGCATCATCATGGGCAATCAAATAACAAGCATGTCTAAATGATCGCAAGTGTTGTTGAGGATCCTCTTTACTATTAAAACGAGTAAATTTCGGTAGTTCCCATTGAGGAGGATATGAGTGAAGGGGAACAGAAGGGTGAATGGGCTCCCGACAAACTTGCTCGTATGTCAAGGCGCTACGACTTCCCGACACAGAAGCCTCCAGATTTTGCATTTTGTCCATCATTTGTTTGATGAAATCTGTGGTTGGATGAGATGATGGTGCGGTTGTGGCAAACGGAGGCAAATTGGGCCAAGGGCCTCCACTGGACAATGGTGGGGTTAAGTGTTGATAAGGTATGGAGGATGAATATGTTGAGGCGACAGAATAGGGATGTCCCATATAAGGTGTTGAGGTTACTGGATACGTGTATGGGAATGAAAAGGTAGGCGGAGCTTGAGAAGGAAAGCTCGTGTGGATAGGTGGCAGAGAGTAAGTCATGAATGGAGTAGTCTACAAGAGAGATGAGGTAGGGGCAGTCGGTGGTAATGATATGTGGGGTCCAAGATTAGCCAAAGAAAAGCCAATCTGAGTCGTATGAACCTCTGAAGCTGTCGGATTGGGAGACGGGGCTAGAGATGCAGGAAGCAAGGCGGTATTATCAGGCAGAGTGGGAGCTAAATGAGCAGCTATACTAATAGGCATACCAACAAGGAGCTGACCATCAGGCGTACGGTCAGGGGTATGGGACAAATAGTATTGTACAGCGCTAGAATTAGCATCCAGAAACTTGGCAAAGTCCTTGTCTCCTACAGGAATTTGGGGATCTCACTGGTGTCTGTAGGATTCCCCACAGAATGTGAAGGGGGTGATTCAGGTAAAGAAACAGAGCAAGCATGTGAAACCATGGCGGTGGCTTGCTTTCGAGTGATAACAACCATGGACAGGTGTTCACAGTAGGGTTTCAATCTGTCAGGAATAGAAACAAACTCAGACTGGTAAAATTGGTAGGTTGCTGGTTTGTCAGGAATTGGAAAAGAGAGTAACCGATATCGGTCTAGTAACCGATGTCGGTTACACTATAGCCGACGTCGGTCAGGTAACCGATGTCGGTGTAAGAAGTCTGGGCTAACAAGATATAAAAAGGCTGCTAATTTGATTTTTAACAACGTTTAGTATACGTGTCCAATTATTGATCACAGAAGACAGAGTATGAGAAAGAAAACAGAACTAAAAACAAGCAAGATGCACACACAAATCCAGAGATTAACCCTAGGGTTAATTTTAATTATCGTGGGCTTATGCCTTTAGACATAGAATGATGTCAGAATCCTAAACAAGAGACTTAGGGGAAATGTCAAGTTGTTTTGGCTTATAAGGTTACCTCAATCGGGTGGAGGAATACCGCGGAAAAAAGGGGGATGTTTGAGCTGTTGTGTTAATTGTGAAGTGATTCGGTATGTGTTGTGCAGTGAATGTAAGATTAATTTCCTGTCAATACCGTGGATATCACCCCCACGTGTACGACCTGTTACTTAATCTACGTTCACTAGAATTGAAAAACAACAAGCAGGAATGCAATGCATGTGTTTTAAACCCAAATCGAAAATTATGTTCGATGAAGCAAGAGAGATGACTTTCACTAATGCGAAACTAGGAAAGCAAGACAAATTCTTTACGAAATATATAACAAAAGCAGCAACAACAAGTATGCTTCCTAAAATGAAAATAAGCAAGAGAAACAGAAACCCAAGATGGGTCCCACCGGGCATGCCAAAATGTTTCACTCGGAATGTTTCGTTCCTTTTAGAAACAGATAAGGGTAGGGGCTAGGAGGAATACCGTAGAATGTCGAGATGGTGTGCGCGCACTGTTAGAGAAAGATCGGCTGATTGCGAAGAACTCCTTTTTGTCTTGGAAGGACTACTGTAAATAAGAACACAAGACCACAAGATTTTGATTAGACAATAAATGAGAAAGCGCCTTGGGCCCGGGAAATATAAAACTTCCTTTCGAAGGTGGTCGGTTTCCTGCTAATATGAATTAACACAAAAGCGTAAAATATCAATTAAGTTGCTTCGTTGAACTGGGTAGGGGAAAGGCTGGTTTTCTGGTTTTGATCAGAGGAACCGATGCCGGTTACTGATAACCGATGCCGGTTACTGATAACCGATACCGGTGGGTTCTAGGATCTGTAGGTTAGTTGCTTTGTGGGGTAGTTGTGTTGTTTGTAAGGCTGTATATAGGTGGTATTAGGAAATAAGGTGATGAGAGGTAAATGAATGATAGTTAGATGCAATGGCACGTTGGGTAGTGGATTCAGAAATGGATTTAGGAGGGCTGTGATTCAAAGAGGCATAAGAAATGTTATAACAGAGGACATGCAAGATGTGACTTACTGGTTTTGACGAAGATGCAAGCTGATCTCCTTTGCTGTAAACACTTCTGGTATTTCCACTCGTCTCTGCTCGGTCAAGTGAAGGTCTGGACTCTCTCGATCGCTCCTGATGCTCTTTCTTGATTCAAAGAATCCTTTTCTCTGATCCAAAAATGAAATTCCGATCCTTTGTTTTTGGTTTGGGGAGGCCATTTACAGGGAACCGATGGCGGTTACGTAACCGACGGCGGTCGAGTAGGAACCGGCATCGGTAAGGAAAAAGTAGGCTATTTTTAGTAAAACAGCCCACCTTCCCTGCTTTTCTCCCGAGAGATTAGTTGCGGGCTTGGTCAAGTGGCTAGAAGGTCGGTTTTGGGTGCGAGTAAGGAGGCATTAGTTATGGATGTGAGTCTAGACCAAGTCATAGGTCTTAATTAGGTTAGTTTAGGGTTAGGGCTAGGTCATGATGAGGTGGCAAAATGAGGTGGCAGGTAAGGTGATGTGGATTTATCAATTACAAGGTAATTAATAAATAATTGTGTAAGGTTTAGGTGATGAGGTTAAGTTGCGAGATGAGATGTGGGTCACAAGGGGTCGTAAGACACAAATTTGGTGTCTACACATTGTATTTGTCAAATGAAATCATTATCTTGATGTCAATCACTTGTATTTGTTTCATGTTTGTTGTCTTAGGAAAACATTATCTTTCTTTCAAGCTTGAGTTGATTAATAGTAATAAATGTATTTACATCATACACTTTAGTTTTAAACATGTATGAACACAATATTGAAATCATGTCCATGTAAAATGTAAATTTTTATTTTTCTCTTGAATCTAGATAGTTGATTCTTCATGTATAGATAGATTATGATTATAATTATAGTGAATTTTCAAATCTATTGAATTAAATAAAGAAAACATAATCTCTAGAATATTATTTATTTAATTAATCCCTATAATCTTGATTGGATATATGGATTATAATATAGTTACACACACATGTGGATTTGATATTGAGAAATAATATTTTGCACATGCTTTCCTAGTAATGTAATTAAATTTAATTACATAATCTAGTTTGTTGTTTTCACAACTAGTTACTATATGTTATTTCCAAAAATTGTAAAAACATAGAAGTGATTCAAAATTTACAAGAATTATATACAAAATATATGGTAAGGAAAAATAACTAAATAAAAATTGTGAATCAAGATATATATATTTTAGAAAATGATAATGTTCATTTTTTTGGCAATGAAACAACCCTATATTGAATGGTCCTTCGTCACTTTTTTTTATCTTTTACACTTGATGGTATGTGAGAGTCCAAGTAAATTTCACCATAATATGACTCTCTATTAGTTTTTATTCGATTAACATCTCTCGACTCTGCAAGGATGTCTAACTAGCTAATGCTCTTTCATATGGAAATGTGTCCACTCCATATCTTGAAACATACAGTCTTAAACAAGTTTCCATATTTTTTCTAATCTATTGCAGAGTTTTTATTTAAGAATTTTTAACACGCTGAAAACCCTTTCATCTTCAACTTAACCCATAATCATTGTCTATATGATTATTCACTTATAGTTTCCCTCATAATGCTACTGTGATACAACTTTCTCCATAATAGTGTGATAAGTCCCTTTTTGTGTGTTCAATAAGAGTCTTATATTGATCACTAATTTTTAAGTCCAAATCCATTGAGTGTGATATGAGTAATTTTATATTCAATATACCATTCAATTCTACTCCATTAACATATGAAGATTTGCAAAACTGATCCATTAGTCTAGACATGTATTTTGTAAAAATTTGAGTTGTTTGTTCTTTACCAATCATTGGATTCTAAAAATTGGGATTTACAACTCCCATGGCCTCAAGAAGATCACTATTGTTAAATATTTCTTTGATCTCAAAATATAATGTTTTAAATATCTTCGTTACTTTTTTCCTTGTTTTTGGGACCCAAATCAGTTCTCCTTTTGAAGTCAAGAAGCTTCAACAAGATGAGCGGGATGCTTAGAGAAAGATAGATCACAATTTGAATCATTTTGTAGATGGGGAGGGATCTAACTATCTCTTTGTTACTCGAGCTTGGGAAACTTTGGATAACACCATGCTAAGGGTTTGACCTACCCTACTACTTTAGGTTTTAAATTCAACCAGGGTGAGAGGACCCATTTTATAACCTACATTTGTGAGGGAAAAGAATAGGCCAACACAATTTGAATCTCCTTTTGAGAGATTGAAAAAAACCTTGAGAAAACACGGTCAATGCAATATAATCTAACTCTCACAAGTTGTCACCCTAGAAAATGTAGATGTCTCCTAGACAAGGTTTAGGTTACTAAAGACAACAATAAAACCAAATCACTCTTACATATTTCGGGTAAAGGATGGGTAAATTCAACAAATATCCTTAGCATTTATGGATAAGTAGTGCAAGAAGAGGTGGTTCTTGTAGGATTTATTAGTTATGGATGTATTTTGTTGGGGAATTAAGCAGAATAAAGTTGATTATACCAAATATTTGAGAAATTTTAACAAATATTGGAAAATCTGCCAAATGAGAAGATAAAAACACTTCAAACAACTAACACTGAACCTTCAACAAGAAGATGTGCATCCATGGAAGCCATGGACTACAAGGTTTCACATAGTATTTGAGGATTTAAACATAAAATATCATGTAAAAATTCAATAAAACATAAAGGATCCTCAATATATCATGCATAAGATACACTCATAGACTTACAAATAACCTTCATCAACAAAATGGAAGCAAACTAAATTTAAAATTGTTTACTACATAATGAAATGGAAGTTATCCTCACAACGCAATTGCAATTACCATAGTGCTACTAGAAGAATGAGAACTTGTATGATTCAGAGGTATTCCTAACATAATATTGCAACAGAACATATATAACTACTTTGAAATATCTCAAATTAAAAGTAGACACACAATTCTCATGATTAAACATAATTAAATCACAAATCATCAAATTCATCAGCAAGGGAAAGTTTTATTTTGTAGTCTCAATGTTATTCAATGGCTATACACTTGCAACCATCTTGATATGATTCAATTTGAAAGCTAAATAAATTAACAAGTTTCTCAAATGAGTTCTTGGAAAATAGATTCTCTCGGTTTACCCTTTTTTTTTTATTTTTTTTATAGAAAAATTGAACCCCCCTTATGTGAGAGTATTCTCATTGCATTTATACAATTTCAATCAGCCCCTTTTAGGTTTCCTCCCCAAAAATATGAGTCTATAAGAGAATATTCCTCTTAAAAATATATCTTGTGTTGTCAGGGGGAAAAGATGTGAGCTAGTCATGTTTTTTACTCTCTTAGGTATGACTAGGGTTCCATGTCATCCCTTTTGACAGTTGTTTAATAATTTATTTCCATTTGGTTTGAAGGAAACTCCATTTTAATAATCCCTAGGTGCCTCCATATGGATTGATGTGACATGCAATCCTTTTTACCTTTTGAGAATCAACCTCGAGAAATACATACTTGTGTTCGTGTCTTTCAGAGATGAGTATACTCGCATGGATTATATCACATCAATCAAACATATATTTGTTACATAGTGCCACTCTCTTTAAAATTTATTTACTTCTTTTGAGTTGAGTGAAAATTATTCTTTCATCGATGGCAGTGATTCTACTTGACTCAACCTGTCTATGCCACCCTCATCATAAATTCAAATCTATTTTCTCACCAATATGCATCCCTTTTCAAACCTTATAAGTGAAGATCTATTGCAAATATTTTTACTAGCACAATGACGAGCGTGGTTATAGAGAAAAACTTGAAAGATATTTCATTATAAGATTTAAACCAAATGTTTGATCTGAATGGTCCAAATGAAGCCTTTGTCGGGAATTTTTTGACATTCCAACCCCTGGGGATAGTAAAGGGCCCCCGACATATCGACAAGTTATTCTCTCACTCCTTCTGAGATTGATCAAGATCAATCTTGTCTTCTTAGCCTTCTAGTCTATGTATTACCATATTTTTCGTTGGGAACATAAAAAATCTCCAGAATATTTGAAGAAATTCGGATCAAAAGGAGGCTTGCTATGACACGGGTAATCGATTATAATTCTCCCTTCTTGTGTGATGAAAAATTCGTGTTAATGGAGATTCCCAAGGAGTCCTTTGTGCTCTATGACAAGTCATCCATTTATATTGTGCTTGTCATTTATCATAAAATGGATGAACTAGAGTAGAGAATCATTTCTCTGGAAAAAGTTCAAGAAGGACCTATGTCATCCCAACCATCCACCACACCAGCACCATTCTCAAGAAAGAAGAGGGGGAATCAAGCTCCCAAACCCCAATTATAATTTTTGATTAGGAAGAAGTGGGACCTTCATCTCCTTGTCGTTCCAAAGCATCATTGTCTATAACTAGGGAGGGTAAGGGAAAGTTATCTTTTAACCTTCCATTCAGTTAGTGTGACAATATTCTTTGATGGAGCAAGCATTATAAGGACGTAAGCCTATTCCTCTACCAAGAAAGTGTCCTCTTTTCTTGAGGAGTCATTTGGGTGCATCTATTTCTAAATATTCTTCTCCATCAGTCCAAGGGACACAATACTTTCCCTTCCATCCACTTCATAGGATCCTCCTCAGTCTACTCCCAGTTAGTCCACCCCTTATAAGGAAAAAGGGAAAATATCATTTCTTACAAAGTGTGTATACCTTTTGACTGGGTATCTTATTATCAGAATAATATCAAGATGTGGAATATCATGGATGGTCTCAGAATGACCATTGAGTCATTGATGGATATGGGGATGTCTTATAATTTGGTAAGGTCAGTTGTATTTGTTCAAACAGCTTAGGGTTCAAATGAATTCATATCAAGGAAGAACATGCTATTGAACAAGATTCCTCCACTTGGAGGAGATTTAAAAGTAGGAGTAAAGGATAATTGATTTTTGTTTCTCTTCTTGTGTCCTTTATTCAAAATATGTATACAACTTTCTTCATCATGGGATGGGGCCCCTATAGAACCCCAATTTTTATTTATGTCTGAAATTACTTCATAATAATATTCATTTTTCATGAAACAAAGATAATATTTATACTGAGATAAAAGAATGATTGAGGAAAACAAGCATAGGATTTCTCTTCAGTCTTTATATGTGCATATTTATCTCTTTTCTCATGTAATTATCCACTATTTTTATATTCATAACTTCTTGGGATTTACATCAACAATGTTTACAAAAGAAAAACTCCACTGTGTATCCAATGGTGTCCTACCATGTTTTTGCTTCATCGTTTAGTGTATCACATATTTTCAAAAACATTTTGTGGCTTAACTGGTTGAGGTTACTTGTTTGATTGTGATTCACGACCCACCTCGCATTGTTACCTTAGTTTTTGCAACACTATTTAGATTAGCGAACCTATGAATATCCATCCATAGGGCCCCTTATTTATTCTACATAACTTTCCTTCCTTCCATGGACTTGTTCCCCCTTAAATTTTTTCTTGGGCAACACGTGGATGCTTGCGTGTTCTTTCCCTTTTTTACATTTTAGCCCATCGATGTTGCTCGCCACACTCAAGCCACGTGTTTGATACTCGCTATTTGAAGGTGCCTGATTTTATTGCAATTTCTTAGAGGTGCACTAGAGGGACACATGGAAAATCTTATTTCCTTCCATGGTGATGCTCTTTGCTTCCACTTTTTCTGAATTTTTTGTCTTTGAATACTTGCCAAGTCATAAAATCATTTTTAGTATGTAATTTACATTGCGGATAACTAGGGAAATATTCGAAAGGGAAAAATCATAGGGACTCTTCAATAATGACACACTCTCCGATCCTCGAATGAAAAGAGGATCAAATCCCTAAAAAAATTCATTCACATTCGACATGACTATATCTTTCAAGATTACATTTTTTATACAATAAAACCATTAGAGTAAATTTTTCAAGGCATACATTGAATAAAAGGGGTGAGATGAATTCAAGAACCAACACTAGCTTCAACTTGGGGATGGGAAACCCCGTGGGTGACACAAGAACCATACATAGCAGACATAAAGCAAACCAAGTGCCTAGATCCATTGGGTTATAGAGTTATTCAAAGTGCACACTAGGTCAAATAACATCAATGCACTTCTCAAAAACAAACCGAGAAACCGATGCAACTAGTCACTACAAATTAGGAAAGAAAAAGGGAAACATAAATATAAACATGGACCAAAAATAAATTAAAAAGACTATAAACTCTACAGAATGCACACCTTGTTTGTAATCAATCCAAGAAGTTCTTCATATGCTTTCCATTAACATGAAATTAAAAAAATCTCCATCCAAGCATTTTAATTAAAATTTATGCTCACCAATTCGTATGTCAATAGGATAAGGACCCATCCATATAACATAAAATTTTCCATGTTTCCCCTTATCCTCATGCATGTTATCCCATAGTAAAACAAGATCTCCAACATTGAAAGTCCGGGAGTCACCTTTTTATCAAACAATTTCTTGAGTTTCTCTCTGAATCTAAGGTGTCTTTGGTGAGACTCCCTTATCTCTTCATCCAACTCAACTATTTGATTAATCCTAGCTTCATAGGGGTTCACCTCTTCATCCTCAAGTTTTTGTAGGAATTGGTAAGAAGATAACTGCATATGCAAGCGTAGAAGAGCCTAAACTCAATAAACTAATTCAAATGGAATCTTTCCAGTGGATCTTTTGGCAATGATTCTATCTTCCCATAAAGAAAATTTCAACTACTCACCCCATTTCCTTTTATTAACCTCCAATGTTCTTCTAATTATCTTAAGAAAATTCTTATTGCTTGATTTAACTTGACCATTCCCTTGAGGATTGTAATTAGATGCATATGTCTGATTTATCCCATATTCTTGGCACATAAATACTAATGGATTAGCTCAAAATATCATGGCATTGTCAACAAGCTGTCTTTGTAGGTACTCCAAACCTACAAACTATATGATTTAGGATGAAATCCATGACAATATTATGAGTTTATTTTTTTGTGGGAAGAGCTTCTACTTATTTGGTAAAATAATCGGTGGCCACCAAGTATCCATTTGTGCCCTGAACTTGAGGGATATGAGATCTCTCCAATAAAATCCATTCCCCACTATTTAAAAGGAGCTTCTATTAACACTAGTTGTAGGGCTAGAACACCTAAAGCTTTCATTCTTCCTAAAAAGATCTGACAACTTTCACATTTTCTTACCAACAAGGTTGCATCTTTGAAAAGTTTGGGCCACTAGTAACCTGCCCTTATGATCTTGTGAGCAGTCACTCTTTGATCAAAGTGACCTCCACACACTCCCCCATGGAATTTTGCAATCAATTTGAGAGCTTCTTCCTCTTTGATGCATCTCAAAAGAACCCCTTCAAGAATTTTCCAAGCCAACCCCTAATCAGTTATGATATATTTTTGGGAGGCTAGTTTGAGTTTCTTTCTATGATTTTTATCTAAGTATCCTGGGAAATCCAAATTTATGAGGTAGAAACTTATGTCTTTATACCATGTGGAGTTTATTAATTTCTCATGGAAATCCATATTTCCTTCCTCAATATCTTTTACCATAGTGTGGGAACATAGGTAAAAACCTTAAAGCTCAAGATATAAGGCCTAAAATTCTTATTTGTTCTTACCAAAGAAAATATTTGCTTCTCCATGATGGTATAATTAAATTCAATGACTTGTAAGGCTTTACTAAAAATGCAATGGGCCTTTCAGTTCCCTTTTCATCCTTTTGCATCAATAAAAATGCAAAGGATAATATCTTTAAATCCTTCTTATAATTAGGGGATGCTAATACTGCAACATTTTTAATGTCTCTTTAATTCCAATGAAGGCTTGGAGAGCTCCTTCCTTCCATTTGATAATTTGATCCTTATTTAACATGCTTGTAATGGGGATAGTCATTTCAGTGAAATTAGAAATGAACCTCCTAATGAAATTTATCTGACCAAAGAAATACTAAATCCCTTTCTTCTTTTTTGGGACATGAACTTTACTATTGCTTCCACCCTTTTAGGATCAATCATGACCCTTGATTTTGACACAATGTGCTCTAATAATTTAGCCTTCTGAACCCCAAAGTGGCACTTCATAGGATTCAAAGAGATGTCATATTCTCTACATCTAATCAACAAATTTTCAACATGACTCAAGTGATCACTTCTATTTTTGGACAATATTGTCACATCATCTTGATAAACTACAATGAGATCATTTATGTAACTTGAGAACGCAAATCCATTAATGCTTATTTCACTAAATTGGGACGTATTCTAGTGAATTGGGACGTATTCTAGTGTATTTCAATTATTGGAAGAAATACATCTCCATTTTTTCTTATATTGGATTCCATTTTTGGCTATACTAGATTCCATTAGTAGTAATATTGGATTCCAATATTTTCATTATCAGACTTATTTGAGTTCCAATTTCTCTATTATTGGATTCCAATTTTTCTAATATTGGATTCCAATTTCCCTATTATTAGACTCAAATTTCTCTATTACTAGATTCCAATAATGCTATTATTGGATTCCACTTTACCACATAAAATTGACGACTTCCCACTTACATAAGCCTAGCGATTGTTATCTTATATAACCCAAGTAGTTACTAACTTACATAACCCAAGTAGTTGCAAACTTACATAAGCCAAGCATTTGCTAACTTACATATGCCAAGTGGCCACTAACTTACATATGCCAAGCAGCCGCTAACTTCAAGATAATGAGTAAGTGATTGTTGTCATTTATGCCACATATCAATCCTAATATCTTCATACATATATGACTATTCATGCATACCTTATTCAAATCAATAAACGTTGACATTGAAAATCCGTTCCCTGAAGTTCCTTGAATGGTGTTAAATTTGATGACTATTTAGACATTTTTCATTATTTTAGACGTAACATATTTGCAAATATTTTATAGAACTGACACATGTGACTCACATGTTTAAAAGCTAACCTTCAATATTTATATGCATTTATATAAATAATTTATTTGTATATATTAAGCATAGTTACAAAAATCCAGAATAGTCATTTATAAATTTTGTAAGTCTTGTGCAAGTGCGAGTGATCGCATTTCCAAGTGCAATTGGTCACACTTCTAAGTGTGTTTGGTCACATGTCCAAGTGTGATTGGTTGAATTTCTAAGTGCGATCCTCAAGTCGCATTGTCTTCTTCACTCACACTTTAAGTGTGAGTATCGATGACAATGTTAAGTACAAGTATTGAATCACACTTCTAGGTTCTAGCCTTGATTCCACGGGGTTCATTAGCTAGGCAATATCCTAAAGACGTGGGTTCATATTGAGGTAATTAAAATTAATAAAATTAAACTCAATATACCGGTAGACATGAGGGGGTGAAAGGGTTTAATTTATTAATGTTTTGAATCAGGTATTGGGGGTAGGTTAGAGAGATGGGCCAAAGGAAATAGAGGTTTACTTTTAATATAAAACTAAAACGTTTGAACCCTAGTTTTTAAACGTAAATACCTTAAAATTGCAAAAGGAGTGTGGTCATAAATTAAATTATAATCTCTTTTTAATAAATAAATCTAGATTCTTAACCAAGAAATAATAAGATGGTAGAAAACTAGAATTGAGTATGCTTTTCAACACAAGTGATATTATTTCACCATCTTAATTATTTGAAGAACTATTGATAAATGCATAAAGCTTAACATATATAAGGTGACTTGTAATATGTATTCAATGGCTTCGAACTATCTTTCGAAAGGAAATGCATATTAAAAAAATTGAGTGAGAAATATAATATATATTTTTCTAATATATTAGGGTAGAAATAAAAAGGGGTAAATAAAATTGTAATTGAAAAATGGGTAAGGTACATGGAAAAAATAGGGGGTATTTTCATTCTAATAATATAACAGGAGGGGGTATTATCAATTGAATAATTAGAGGTAGAAAATAGAATTAAGGGTATTCTTTAATACCCTTCAAACGCAGTCTATACCATACTTTTACTAAGTGAATCCCCGTGCTTGATTCACACCGCTAAGGGTGAGTCTTGATTTGCACATCTAAGTGTGATAACTCACTGTCAATTTTGTTTTGCGTGACAAGAATTTGTTAACACTTCCCTTTAAAAATACAAAAAAATGTTTAGTTATACCAATTATTCTGTATATTTTTCATTATTTGTAATATATATTGATGTAAATTTGGATAAGTTTTATAATTTATATATAAATCTATATTAATAATTGATGGTTAAATATTAAATATGCAATTCACATGTGACGTTTATTACAAAGATTTGCAAGTATTTACAATATTAATGATAACCATTTTGTAAGACAAAATGTTAATTAATTTTGTCATTTGCCTCAACATTTATTAGCCATTAATTCGAGCTATATAAAATTTTCCATTTAAAAGTACATGTGCCATTCGAAATATGTGCTCCTTTTGGAGCATGTAACTATTTTCATCCATTAATCATCCATTTAATGAAAAGAAATGTAAAATCATATGCGTGCCCTCTTAAATTCACGTGCCAATGAAATTGGTGGTTAGATTTGTTTACATATAACTATAAGTAGACAGTTTTTGAGTTTATATTTTTAACATTTTCCTTTCTATTCTCTTCGTCATTGCATAAGCTTATTCATCAATAGAAAAATCTCATCATCGTAAGCCTCGAAATGTATGTGCTCAAGTTCGGAAACATTTTGATTTCCTCTGCGTGCCCGAAATTGGTATTACTTCTCACCTTGGTCTCTCCAAAATTACAAAAAAAAAAAAATTATCTAAAATTTTCCATAGTTGGTTAGTGCTTATATCCATGTAAAATTTTCCATAGTTGATTAGGGCTTATATCCATGTAGAGATTTTGTAGATAATTAAATGAAAGTAAGTTTGTTATTCAATATTTTGTAGATGGTATTTTTTATCAAATAAATAATTTCGTAATATAGTAAATATTTGTTAGAGCAGTGAAAGAGGACGGAATGGAGCACATCTTGATAGAGAAATGACACAACTTAATACGTAATAACATGAGAGGAAGATTTGCAAAATTTGAAAAAATGAAAAAACACCGCCAAGAAATTGTTTTGTTGAGTCTTGAAATAGAAGCCTAGTGGTATGGATGATAGTTCAATTTGCACAATAAAAAATTGAATATCAGAATTAATTTATGAACATGGTGGTGTGTAGGAATAGAAGATAAGATGTATTTTATAAAATTGATATTATTTTGTTGGCTTATTGTTGTCCGAAAATAGTCCTTCGCTACACATACTCATCAAAATTCAATGGCTATGACATCTTAACATTGCCAATGAACATATTTTAGAAGATATTCATGTTAAGAATGATTTTCTATATAATGTGTTGGTGTTGGATTACGGTGACCTATTTGTGAAAAAAACATGGTAATGCAAAAGTGGAAGAACCAAACATATTTTGGAGAACAAAAGAATGAATACTGATTCGAGAAAGGAGAATTAGAGGAACAAAGATACTCTAAGATGCTTCTACTATGGAAACAATAACTATCCTCAAAACTTTTCACAAAATCTATTTTTTTTTGTTTGTGTCATGGCTATGTGGATTTTTGTCTTTTGTTTCCTACATGATTTCTCTCTTCTATGCTTCAATGTCATATTATGCCTTACGGAATTTTTGGAAAAGGATGCAGATCCTTTCAAAACCCCCATATTAACCATTATACAAAAAAATGGACATGGTTTTTGTACATCGAATATGTTGTTTTGGCATAACCTAGCAGACTATATGATGACAATATCTTACTTTATTTTGTTAATTCCTATCAATAAATAATATCCAATTAATATGGTGTCGCATAAGCTAGCAGATGCTCAGCTAAAAATAATATTCTTTGACTTGTTAAATGTTAGCAATCCATAAGCTCAAAATTTTATATTGTGGAAGTATTAGGTTACCTTAGTGGGCGCTAAGCTCAAAACATCTTACTTAAAATTTATCCTCAATCCACCACTAAAAATAAAAAAATTCTATTAAATTTTAAACTTTCTAATGTTTTTAATTTAATTAAATATTTTTTTACAATACGAAATTTTATTATATTATTCTTTATTTGCTAGTTAGTATTGATTTGACAAATATGAGGCCTTCAGAAGCAACATTGATTTATTCTATTTAATAAAAATCATAATTATAAGGAAATAATTGCACAACTAGCACATATAACATGATCGCACAACTCGCACATCTCCCATCCATGAGGCATGAACTTAATGCTTTGTCTTGTTTAATTTAAAATTTCATTAAAAAATTACTATAAACAAGGTTTATTAAATATACATGAATATAATGATTTCCTACTTTATACAAGGATTAAGGCACCCAAAAACCTTACAATATAATGCATTGTGAGCATCACCAAGAGTGACCAAATAAGAAACAAGACAATTGAGCAACGGGGTGGAAGGCTTTGATTAAATTTTATTAATCTCAATCAACCATTTACATATGAATGAGCTGCAATACTTATAGGTATTGAACAACTGAATACAAACAAGAAACAAAGTTACATATGTGCAACCATATTCCTAAATACATAAGCTTCCAATATTACATCCGGGAAGCATAAAAATACAATCAAACAATTATATTGTTAAAACAATATAACAACTCCCGTATTGTTCAAATACAAACAATAAGATGGTTATAATTAAATATAACCATATAAACAATAAATAATAAATTTATTAATATGCAATGCATAATTAATTAGGATAATAATAATATTTTATCCTAACATTCCCCCCCTTAATTGTGCATTGTCTCAAGGGATGAGGAGAGGAATTCTCTGAACAACTCGAACTTGTCATGTGCAAGTGACTTTGTGAAGATATATGCCCGTTATTCAACCTGTTGGACAAACTTGAAGTGGATGTTTTGCTTCAACACATGTTTGCGTATGAAATGAACTCCGTACCTCAATGTGCTTTGTTCTCTCATGAAAAACTAGATTGTGAACAAGTTTGAGAACATCTTCATTGTCAACATACATGGTGGTCGATTTGCCTGTTGTATTCCAAATCCTTCTAGTATGTGACGTAGCCAAATTTCTTCACAAAAAACTTATCTTACAGAATGATACTTGGATTTTGTGGAAGAGCGAGAAACAAAGTGTTATTTCTTTCTTCCCCATAATATTGGTCCAGATCCCATAAAGAATACAAATCCTGAAGTGGATTTTCTATCGTCAATATTACTTGCATGATCTAAATCTGAATATCCAATCAAGAAGAATTTTTCGTCCTTCTTGTATTCTAGACCAAGATCCACTGATCCTTTGAGATATCTAAAATGTGCCTTGCTACTTTCTAATGAAAAAATTTGGGTTCTTGCATGAACTTGGATAGATAGATCACTACAAAGCTGATATTTGGTCTAGGGTAGGTTAGGTAAATGAGACTCCCAATAAACTTCGAGAGAGTGGCATTTACCTCGGAAGATGGATCGAACGAGATAAATGTAATTTGTTCTCCATAGGTGTAGCAATTAGTGTGCAATCCATCATCCTGAATTTCTCAAGTGTTGTCTTGGTATATTTCATTTGAGAAAAAATATGTGATTCTCTTTCTACCATACTTCCAATCCAAAACAATAATGCATTAGCCCAAGATCTATCTTGTTGACGATCAATTAAGATCTTTCTTCGTTGAATAAATGATCTTCACCGAATCGCCAGTGATGACTAGATCGTCGAAATAGACAAAAACAATCACAATCTCCCCCCTTTATTTTTGAGGTAAATATTGGGATCATATGGATTTCGAACAAATCCATGTTATATGAGATGCTCATCAATCTTGATGTACCATACTTAGGGTTCCTATTTAAGGCCATACAAAGATTTTTTGAGTCTGCATACCTTTTCTTCTTGACTGTGTACTACATATCCCTCAAAGTTGAGTCATGTAGACTTATTCTTGTAAATATTTGTTTAGGAAGGCACTTTTTACGTCCATCTGATGGACTCTCCAACCAAACTGTGTAGCTAGAGAAAACATCATTTTGATTGTTTTGATCCTAGCTGTGGGAGAAAATGTCTCCTCATAGTCTATGCCTTATTTTTGTGCATACCCGTTTGCTACTAGACTCATTTTATACTTGTTCACGGTCCCATCTCGCTTTGTAGTTTGTTTTAAATATCCATTTTCATCCAATGGGTTTCTTTCCTGGTGGAAGATCGACAAGTTGCCAAGTGTTATTCTTCATCACTGATTGATATTAAGAATCCATGGCATCTTTCCAAGATTTTAACTATAGGGCTTCCTAGACTATAGAGGGCTCAATGCATTCAATAACTCTAGTCATCAAATAAAAGTTAACTTCTTCTCTTTCTATACTATGAGTTTGTGGTCTAGGGGTGGATGTATCCAATTGAGCATCCATTCTTTCATCTCATAATGTGCTAGTAAACCACTTGGACATACGCTAAATTGTTCCCGTGGGTCATGGTTCTATCTGATCAACACCATCATCCCCATAATCGCTTTCATCTTCCGAGGGAACATCAACTTCAATTTCTAAAACTAGAGAAAAATATGCATCCAAGCGAGTTTGGAGGAGGAGACTCTGCTTCCTTCTCAAAAAACTCAACATCTCTGCTGGTGTAGACTTTTCTCGGTCTTAGGATCCATTAATCTATACGAAGAGTCTCTTCACTGTACCGAATGAAGATGATTTTATGTGAATTCATGTCCAATTTATTTATGTTCTTCTTGGGTATGTGCATGCTTGCTTTACACCCGAATACTCTAAGGTGTGCAATAGATGGTTTCTGCTTTGACCATGCTTCTTGTGGTGTTACTCTGTCAAGAGCAACTGTGGGCACTCTATTCAACAAATACACTATTTGTCTTTGTTGCTTCTTCCCAAAATGTCTTTGCAAGTCTAGAATCATCGATCATGCATCACACCATTTCCATGATAGTATGATTTCTTCTCTCAACAACACCATTAAGCTACAAAGTATGTGTAGAGGAGGCATTTTTCAAAAAATCTCTAGGAGTTTTTAGGTAGTCTCTCAACACATTACCGCGAATTCCCCCTTCAACGAGTAGAGAGTTCGATGTGATGACCAGTTTTATTCTCAACTACTACTTTGAACTTCTTGAAAGTTTCAAAAGCTTCACTTTTCTTGCGAAGACAAAAAATCCACATTTTCTTGAATAGTCGTCAACACAAAGCATGAAGTATTAGAACCCAGAATGACTTGGTTGCATCGACCACAAATATTGGTATGAACTAGGTCAAGTTTTCCATGAGATTAAAATGTAATCTTCTGGAATGAATCTCTTTGTTGTTTTCCTGCTAGATAGTGAGGACACTTGTCTGTATCCTTTTGAAGAGATGGTAGCCCATGTACCATATTGCGCAGAGAAGTATGATGAGATACTTGAAACTTACATGACCAAGTCTCTAATGGCACAACTATGTTGAGGTGGATTTCTTAGCCATAAGTGCTTGATTATCTCTATGAACAAAATCAATTTGGAACATGTGTCCCACATTGGAGGCTTTTCCAAATATTTTTGAGCCTCATGAATTATCTCGAATTAAAGATGTTTTCTTTCCGAAATGACTATCAAAGTCAATTTTTAGGTTGTGATCTAGGGAGTTGACTGATTGAAAGAAAATTATTGGTCAACCTAGGGACATATAATAAATTTGATAGTATGTAGTTGCGTGAACCAAGGAGTAGAGAAATGTTCCCAATCCCCTAAACTATATATGAAGAATCATCTCCCAATGAAACATGATTTTTGATGGCGTGTCCCTCATTGAAATAAACTAGTCTCTATGGCTAGTCATGTGTAGAATGGCCCCCAAATAAACACACTAAACATCATTAGATGATGTGAATGGTTCACTTGATCGAGCAGTGAACAAGTGTTCTTCATTATCTGACTATTCTTATTGCTCGTCAAAGCAATATTTCCTTACTGATGGGGTCTTCTTTTCCAATTCCCCTTTTTCTGCCCTTGATTGTAGTTAGAATGTCCCTTGTGAGATTGTTGTGGAGGTCTAGAGTTGCTTGACGAACCTTTCTTGTAAGTATTATAACAATAATATTTTAGGTCATGTCCTCTTTTACAAATTGGACATTGCTTCTTTTGTTGTCTGTCCCCTTGATACTAATTTTGATTTTTGGAATTTTGATAGGAATTAGGTTTTCCTTTACCTTTTCCTTTCCATTTTTTATGTGAAGAGAGTGCCTCCTCCTCTTCATCGTCTTTATTATGTATGGATTCCTCTTGTTGTAGTAAGTTTACAAATTTGTCAAAACTAACGATCATATCTAACACATTTAGTGTTGTAACAAAAATGCGGTAAGAATAGGGGAGTGATCTCAAAACAATGGGAACAAGAGCATCCTCTGAGACCACTTCTCCCTGGGATATAAGTGAAGCCCTCAACTCTATAACTCTCCTTAAGAAATCTTTGATTTTCTCTGCATTTGTACTTCAATGTGTGTAATCGACTCAGTAAATTCAAGTATAACATTCTTGTTCTTGGCCTTCTATACTCGTGCTTAACTTATCCCATGCTTATTTGGCTATTTTGGCATCTCGAATGTGGGGTTGCACATTGTTGGACACTCCAAACAAGATGATGAGTTTGGCCTTCCGATATGATTTATAAAATTTTCATTCTTTGTGTTGTATCGTAGTTGATCTCATCGAGTACCATTCACAATGCACTGGATCTCTTCAAACTCAAGTTGTGTCTTGATTTTTTTCTTCCATGCAGCATATATGTTTCTCCGATTAGTTTTGAATTCATAAGATATAATTTGGGGGCATTGGTGCTTATTTTACAAAAATCACCGACAAGGTTTGGCTCTTATCACCGGTATAAGGTCTCCCAATCTATATACCGTTATTCTAATATACTAAAACATTCAATATACACACCCTTCCGATATACCTAAAGTGGTACGTGGAAGAAGCTTGCCATTTATATATACCCGGCGAGACGTTAAAGAGGTGTTAATGTACATGAAATAATTCAATAAGTGGTACTAAGGAAGTATTGAGAGTGGTCTGCAGTGTAATTATTGACATCAGCTCAAAGAAATATTCTCATACGTGCTCGTAACTTCGCTATATACTTGGATAATTTCTCAATCTAGATTTATGTCGTGCAATCATTCATAGACGGATGGGATGGCTCATAGTGTGTGCACTCGACCTTATTAATCACCATCCATTTGAAGATTCGATGCCCGGATGACGTTGTTGCAACTATATTAGGCGTTAAGTGTAGTAGTAGTCATGACGAATTTACCCGTAAGCACTTCCTAGAGGCACTGTATATACCAAATGCTGCAAATGAGATCTAGGATCTCATGAGTGTTAGAACCAAATTTTTACTATTTTTTATTACAATTCTACTAGTTTCTGAGTAGTTACAAAATTTGCAGTTGATGTATGGTAACCTGTAAATTAGTACAATATTCTGAAGTATACAAAGTGCATTCAAAAATTTAGAAAAATTGAATGGTAGGTAAATGTTTTTGTTTTGCGTGCCCTGGTGGCCTTCAGAGCCCAATATAGCTTGTTGAGCGAAAAATAGTAAAAAATAGTCTCAAAATGAATTTTTTAGGTATCCCTCCTTCGGAAAAAGTGCTCAGAATGCAAAAATATGCAGTGGAGGAATTTTTTTGGGCCCTAAAATAGGGGTTTTCTCGCTAAATTTAGTTAGTCATAACTATATTTGAATTTTCCACTAAAGTTAGCAGTTCCTCTAAATTTTCCACCAAATTAAAAAAGAAAAGTTGGGGGTGGGATTTGAACCCCACACCTCCCACTTTTGAGTCATTTGTTCTATCCACCTTGGCCGCTTGTGCACTTGTGAGATAAAATGAACAAACTTGTATTAAAAGAAGATGAATTTTGAACTCACCTTTTAAAATGGTGATTTGGCTGAAGTTCCACATGGTAATTGCTAGTTTGAGGTGGTTTTAGGTTTTTGAAGCTCAAAAAGGGATTTGAGATGACTTTATTTCCTTGTTCTTGGCTTTATTTTCCTTTGGCCACCATTTTTATTGCTCTTCCACTATTTTTTGTATTTTCCTTTGATTTTTTTATTCTTCTTTGTTTTTGAATGCAGATTGTTATGGAAGCTCTCACCATGTTGATTTTACTTCAAATGATTTTTCTAGTCTGTGTGAGGAATTAAAACCTCAGCCGCTATTTGTTTCTGTTGTAGGTTCGCTACTACAAATTCCTCAACCACTATATTTTTTTTGTTAATGTTGATGCTGCATGGAGAGTGGAATGACTCCCTTTATCTCCCTGGCATCTTCATTTTTGTATGCAGGTCATCATTTGAGAAGGATCTCAAAGGGAGCTAAGGTAATGGTGAATAGAGAAATGCAACCTGGTAGTGGAGAGCTTGGTCATAGGCAAATATTTAAGCAACCCGGTCAGAAGCTCCACATACACACAGGCCTCCAGATAAAAAATAATCTTCAATTTTTAGGACATTCCTCTAATTACAGTAGCTTTCTAGTTTTAATAAAGACTAAATATATCTCTAATATTAGAGACAAAACCCCTAACGAGGATTTTTTTTTCAATACATGCATTAAGTTTTTCCTAGTGTTAGGTGCACTAATGCAAAAACAATTGCGCTCCAAACACCTGGAACAAGTAGGAGGGTCTGAGGGAGGAAGGGATGGGGCTAGGAGGTTGCACGAGGCTGCACAAGATCTCAATTGCTGCAAACACATCTCCAATCTCCTCTTTCTACTGCTCTCTCTTCCACACCTTCACAACCTCACAGTCTACATTCTCGCTCCAGTACAAAATGTAGATTGAGCAAGGGCAGTAAGTCGATTAAATTTATTAATCTCAATCAACCATTTACATATGAATGAGCTACAATACTTATAGGTATTGAACAATTGAATACAAACAAGAAACAAATCTACACAGTGCAATCATATTCATTAAAACATAAGCTTCCAATATTACATCCAGAAGCATAAAAATACAATCAAACAATTATATTGTTAAAACAATATAACAGCTCCCGTATTATTCAAATACAAATAATAATATGGTTATAATTAAATTTAACCATAGAAACAATAAATAATAAATTTATTAATATACAATGCATAATTAATTACTTTTATCCTAATGAAAAAAATGGCTAAAAATGATTATCCCAAACTAGAGTCCAAAAGATCAATACAAGGAAAAATCACAAAACATGGAAGGGAAAACATCCCAAATGATATAGTCCATAAAAAGTCAAACAAAATCTCCAAGAGCCAACGAACTAGTTAGTCTTCAAACATTTTTACTCCTTCAGTTGACGCTCCTCCTATCCTTTCATATTATCATCCTACTTACTCATGATAGGGATGTGGTCTTCAACTTGATCTTCCTCATCAGAAATAATGAGGTGGAGATTATACCTGTGAACTTTGTGTCCCTACTCTAGCTTGACCACACACCCCTACAACTCCAAAACCAAAATTTTGATCTCTACCATATCATCCTTGATAGAGTTTTGGGTGATGAAAATTTTCTTAGAGGCGTCGATGCAATGCATGACACTGTTTCCCATATCCATTCTAACTTCACCTAAGGCCTCCATATCCATTTCCACCTGACTCACCCCGAGAGTAATTTTTATCAAAATCCACATTCAAAACCAATTGTGCTCTCTCTTTCCCTTTATACGACTCCCCTTTTGTATCAATCGATAACTGCAGCTTAAGACTAATATTTTAATTCCCCGAGGTTCCTTACTCTTATTTCTCCTAAGTTTTTTCATATGGTCTGCATGAACTTACAATTTTCATTTGAATCCCCGATTTGGGCTCTAATTCCTTTTCCACCACCGGTTTATGATTCTTAAAAATAAAAATAATTAGTCCATGATGTATCAAAGTTATCAATATTTCCTGTTGAAAATCATTCACCGACATAGAGAGCGACATACATAAAAAAAATAGAAGGCTTATAACAATCTTATTCCTAAACATATTAAGCATAGTGAGATGGTGAGTAACTATCTTTCTATAATTTTATTTAATATTAATGTACCTCATAAGGTGGAGGCAAACCGTATTGAAAATATTAGGGATGTAGAATCTAGCTATATTGTCTACCAAAGAGGTAAACTATTTCTTTACCGCGAGAAGAATGCCTCAATTTCGTGCATGCATCTAGTGCAAGATTTGAATATCTTTAATCCCTCCATCTCCATTCTAGAAACATGTGTTATCGAATCCTCCGAAACCTAAATTTCCATGTTGTGGATCACCATGTTGTCGTGTTCTATGCCCAACCAAATTCCAACGCAAGATAAGGATCAAACCCCGTGATTTTGAGATGAAATTATAAAACCCCCAATTTTTTAAAATTCACCACAAGGAGGGTTGTCCTTCAGTGGCACCATAACTTGTAGGATCAGTTCTCAAATGACCACCTCCCATGGTTTTATTTGACCGATATTGAAAATGGAAGAAACAATGGCCAAAATGTATTGTAAGAAAAATTAATACAAATCCTGCCATAAATCCTACATGTGGGAAGGGTCCTATAAACCATAAATACAGGTATGACATCCCAACGAGGGAAAAAACCACTGGAACATCAATACTTAATGTTATTAATGAGATTAATAACATTAGTGATATCATCTCCCTTCTCACACGCCTAAAAATTCCTACCTTTAGCCCCAAATTTGGTAAGATAATCAACACATTTATTACCCTTTCTCGGGGTGTGAATAATTAATTACATTTATCAAACTCTTTCGTAAAATTCTCTTTGTATCTTTAAGGATATTGTTCATGGTCTAATTATTAATTCTATCCTTTCTCACATTGTTTAGTGTTAAAGTCTTGTTTTGAACAACTAACGTAAAAACATGTTGACATTGGTGATTAAATCCTTAATCAAGTTTTTCCTCTACAAATCCTTTACAAGACAACATATGTTCAGAAAATGAATATGTTTGGTCCAAGAACATACATGTTAGGTGTTATACTTAAGCATTATAGTCATTGATCTCCATACACGTATGTAGGAAAAGCATTAATGTGAAAACAATTTATCTAAGACGTTTAAAAGACATCAATTTATTTTAAAAACACGTTCAATATTTTTCATTCAAACAACAACATATTATAAGTACAACATAAAACGTATTTTGTAGTAAGTAACAAATATTTCAAATAAATATATATTTTTTTCTCCAATCTTTACAATTCACTTCCACTTAAGGAAATTAGTATTGATGTTGTTGCCCTTGGGGAGTAAATCCTTAGTCTACTTTTTTCCTCAAGAAATCATTTTCATGACAACATCTATTTTGACAATGAATATGTTTTGTCCAATAATTAATATGTCACGTGTTATACTTAAGCATTCTAGTCATGTTATCCCGTAAAATTGACAAGGGCAATTTTACTGATAACCATACCAAAATTTTTGTTCCAATCCCTCGTTAGGGACCCCTTGCGTTCGGAACGTTACCAAATCCCTTTTCAGGAAAACTGGTTTTCCGAACTTAGTCATTTTTGGTCTTTTGGCTGGGCGCATGGAATTACTATGTAACACCAACTTTTGGTGCGCCCCTTTAAAACCTTTGGCGCATATTTTCCTGTGTCAACATGCCTTTTGGTGCACCTAAGTATGTTGAGTCTTCCCTGTGTGCGCCAAGGCGCATGCGCCTTCATGTTAGCAACCCTTTTGTTGCGCCACAGACGCACATAATCTCATGTCGACACCACTTTTGGTGTGCCAAAGGCGCACTTAATTCCATGCTGGAAAATGCTTTGGTGCGCCAAAGGGCACATGCTTTCATATGTCGACAGTAATTTTCATGCACCCTTTACAAAGTTGGTGGCGCATTTATTGCTGACTCACATATATATATATATATATATATATATATATATATATGTATTTGCGCGCCTACAAATGTCATTATCTCCAGAGCATCACGTTTTTATTTTCTCTGACCTGTCAGCTCACCTGCCCCGTCGTTTTCAACGCATAGTGGACCCGTTTGCACGATTTTCACTATTTATCCGGTAAGAGGTTCTTATCTCTTTCATGTGTTTGGCATTTTTGGTTCTTTGTATGCTTGTTGTTTTGGTTTTGGGATTGAAATATTGATCTGGCCCCACCCCGCCTTGCTGTCTTTCCATATTCTTCCTCCTCTTTCCAGATCTGCTGGTAGAGGAAGTTATTCTGAAAGCATGGTGTAAATCCTTTTGATTAAACCATTTTATTACCCAAATGACCTTGGAAAAGAAAAGAGAAAAGAAGCTAAACCATGTAAAAGACCCCTCTGAGAATAATCTAAGCTCTAAAAAGAGACTGTTTTTCTTTTCTCCTTGGCGCATCTGTCACCCCTGCAACATGATCAAAATCTGCGCCAATGGCACACCCATCATGCCTGTTGCATTAAGAACTTTCGCGCCCTCAAGGCGCGCCTCCTTCGCATGCTGCAAGCGCTAGCCTTGCACCCTCCTTAGGCACCTCAACCTTATTTGTTACATCACGTATACATGCGCCTCCTTGGCGCACCCTGCATCTGTGCAGCATCAGCTTAATCCGCGCTAAGTACAAAGTTTCGAAGGCGCAGGCACTCTCCTTGTTGCAGTAACATTATGTTGTGTAGACCCTCCGTGTGCCATGCCAAGTTGCCTTTGGCGCACATGAAGTTCCTGTTACACAAACCATACATGCGCCTCTGGCGCACCAAATATTCATGTAACATGAAAAGTCTATGCGCCTTTGGCACATCCTGTCCCTCTGTTACACCAAACCTCCATGCGCCCTTTGCAAAACGTATCTTGCAGTCTCTATGTACCATGCGCCCTGCAGCCGATTTAACCCTCACAACTTCTTTTTCTATGCGCCTTACCTATTTAGCCCTGTAAGCTGCAACTTTCATGCGCCCTGCGCCCTGAGCCTCAAAATCACTAACTCTTTCTTCTGTTAACATTTCAATGGAAGATCAAATGGCTAATACAACCTTTTTGCGTTGGGTCTCGCTTCTTCTTCGTGTAGATCAGCAACTAAGCTCGGAAGAACATATGTCTACATCAAGCAGGAGACCTACCAAATCCAAAGGCAAGGCCAAACTTACGAGTAAGAAGAGATGACATATAACTATCGAGAGTCTCGGATGCTCGATTCCCGTGCCGAATGTGACCTAGATATCAGGGACTCGAGTTGGGTCACATTGATATGGAGGAATTCTGGGTCAGAACTCAGAAGGTAACGAGAAGTCCATGGATGGACAAAATGATAGCAAAGTGCCTCTACACTTCGCCGGAGGAATCGGTCAAATGGCTGCCGACAATGAATTCATGATGGTGTTCGCCGGTGCTACAACAAGGACATGAGGTGTGTCGTAAATGACAAAGGCAAGGTAGTCATTAACCTCACTGCCCGCCACTTTAAGATAATACTCGGCATCCTCATCACCGGCACTTCGTGGCCGTTAGCCGAGAAGATTGCATTAAGTCCTGGGACAACAACGAAGATCAGTGTATGCAACTGATGAATGAGGTCTATTTGAAAAATAAAAAGGTGGTGACCCGATGGCCTCAAATCATCCACCGCAGTGACTTCTCAGAGGAGCTCAGTGACACCATCACATTCCTGAGTAGGGTCTTTGGGCTTCCTGACGCCCACTTTTTCCATAAATGGATGTTGCGGTACTTAGAGACTATGAACAAGAATGTACCCGATCGCGCTTTTTCTGGGAGAGATAATAAAAGACAATCTCTCGAACAGCCTTCAACAATTTCTTACAACGGGAAGATTCTATATGAACTCCTACATTGTCTATGCTGCAGCATCAAAGAGAGACTACCCAGGCCTGATACGAAGTGGGGTTTGGCCTCAGGTCAAAATATATGAGTACTACCTGAGGTGAGGTGGAGAATAGCATCTCTCGGTTCACAAAGATTAATGATATGTTTTTCTATCACATCATCTACCGTTGAGGCCAAATATGACTTACGGCCGCACAACCAAGAGCATAGTGGCAGCTCTTTACCGAGAAATGGGGGCCCTGTTCACCCAATTTCTCACATTCACCTATCTGAGGGTAGCCAACTTCTTGGGAGAGCCAACCAGACTGCTGAGGTATGCTGGGCCCAAGTTGATTTTGTTGGAGCTGTCAAGACAGCTGATTACATATCACGAGAAGTGCCTCAAAAGAAAAAAGGGTGGAAATCCTTTCCCACTCACAGTGGGCCGATATACATGCCTTACCCACCACAAGGCAAAGAACATGTTTGCAGAGCTGGAGTTGCTTAATTTGAGACATGATTTCCCGGCCAGGCCTACCTTCGACCCAAGGAATTGTCTGCCAAGGGCGAAACTCGATCCAATCCATGTCCCTCAAATTGAGGACATCTACATCGACGTCATTCATGAAGTGGAGCTCAGGAGAAAGGATCATTCTCGCTTAGCCTTGGCAGAAATCATCCAATATGGGGTAGCAATTGTCCCCAAAGGCTTCCAAACTATGGAAGATGAAATAGACCAAGTATATACTAACACAGATGGGGACAATTGGCCTTTTCCAGCCATTGATCGAACCAAGGCACCTCAGACAATTGAGGAGAGGATCAAGGAGACTTTGCGCAGGACAGAGCATTGGTGCCGAATGAATGGGTTAATCTACCTTGGGGTTGATTTCACAACCTCCCCATTGGGTAACACACCTCCCCGATCTAAACAATAGCCTAAAGGCAAGGGCAAAGGCATAGAGGGTGAATCCAGCACCACTCAGGAAGAAGCTCCAGCAAGTCCTCCTTCCGCCGCACCAGAACAGGTCATAACTCTTGTTACGCCAGAGAAAGAAGCAGAAGAGGATATTCCAATAGGCCCATCCACTCAGGATGTCGGCACAGCTACAACAACCGAGGTTCCTTTTGTCCCTTCTTCTTCTCTTCCTTCCCCTCCTCGAGTGACTCAAGCGACCATTCCTTTGGTCGTGTCCTCTTCCCCTTCTTCTACTCCTCCCCCCGCTTCTTCATCTATCTTCTCTTCCCTCGCAGATCTTTCCCCCTCCATTTCTTCCCTTATCTCTGAGTTCCCTTCCCTTCCTATGTCTTCCGTAGCTGCAATTTCCCTTCCTCCCCGAATACTTCTTCGGCTATTCTCTCCATGCCGCCTCCACGTGTCTCCACGTTTTTCCCCTCTACTACTACAGCTGCCCCCTTTTCCGTTTCCGGCCCTTCTCCCATAGGTCCAGCCTGGATCTCCCAGCAGCTAAGTCAGCAAAAGAGGAAAGTTCCCATCACTCCGATGGAATTTTCTGTAATCCCATCTAGAGGGGAAAATAAGCGTGGCTTACCAAACGATTCTCTCGAAGCACTGCGCGGAGAGAGGGTTATGGAGATCGTGTACCCCAATCCCCTCAAGGAGAAAGAGGATCTGTCTCCAACGGATTATACTATGACCCAAGTCACAATGGGGACATCTTCTGAAAGCCTTCAGGGGGAGGCCCTTTCTGTAGTTGACGCCCTCTGCAAGAAGCTTCAAGAGACAAAGGAAGAGAAAAGGCAATTGAAAGAGCAAAAAAAATATCTGCTCCAAGCCTTACAGAAGATGGATAGTGCGCCCCCCATGACTGCCACCCAGACTTCGAGCTTCTCAGCCAGGAGAAAATTAATGAGTACGCAAAGATCGGCGAGCAGGGTATGGCCGTTTCCGCTTGGAGGAGCCAAATCCTCAAAGACAGCGAAAAAGTAATCGCCGAGTTCTCTAACTTGTATTTGAATATCAATAAGGCGAATAAAGAGCTCCAAGCGTTAGCGGGACCCATATCGGAAGAGCTGGAACATGCTAGACTGCAGCACGAGACCTTCCAACAAATGTTCGACTGTTCAGTCGAAGATCTGGTCAAGTTCGGCGTCTTCGGCCATCCCAGGGCCCTCAACAAAATCATGTCCACTCTAGATTACCGGGTGGATCAGCTGGAATTTGTCCTAGAAAAGATTGACAAAGTAAAGGAAGAAGCCCTGGACACGATGCACCAAATGGAACGGATCGTTCTTAACATGTCACCAGGGTTACTTACTCCTTCCTTCACTTTAAGGAAAGCTGATGAAACCACCCAGATCTTCAAAGAGATCATTTCTCAAGGGATGGGGCCAGAGGTCACTTTTGACGTGGAGTCTATCAACAACCTGTTGGCCTCGCTCGGGACTTCATTGGATTACTCAAGTAGGCGGAAAAAATACTTTTCCAAGCTCCCGAGAAACTCATAGATGAGTGGGAGACTTGTGAGGCGATTAGTGATCGGCACAAGGATCCTTCCCAGGATCAGCTAGGGCCAATGATCAACAAGTTTATGAAACACCGCTCTCAATTCCATATCTCGTCACCTGAGCAACAACAAAAGCAGTCCACCCCCTTTCGGCCGCAGGATGACGATGATGAGTAGCTTCTTCTTCTTCTTCTTCTCCTCTCTCTCTCTTCTCGACTTTATTTTTGGGAATATCTGGAGTATGTTGATATAAATGATGACATCATCCATGTTGCATCATGGGATGATGTCATCCATGAAGTTGTCAAAAGTCAACATGACCTTTAGATATTTTGTAACTATCTTTGTAAATAAGTTGTTGGCTCCTTTTTGCCTTCTTTTCTCTCCTTCTTCTATAAATACCCCAATACTTGTTGTATTATGGATGAATATCTTTTAGATGAAAAATAGAAGTGAGGAGAAAAGACTTTGAGCTTTTTGTAACAGAAGGAAAATATTAATACAATATTTAGACTTTGTGCTGAATACATGTGTTATGTGCATTAGATCTTTCTTACGTCAGATCTGTGTGTTTATTATGTTGGATCTGCTTCTATTTTATTTTCATTTATTTATCATTAGTATTGCTTTGCTCATTTATGCAAGTAGGTTTGGCTCTGTTTACTACCAATCCCAAAACATAAACCTTCTGACCTTTCTGCTTTGGAATTCATTTCTTTTCTCCGTTCGGACCTGCTCTTTCTTCATCCCCTCTTCCTTTACTTTCTTTTCGCAGTCGGAAACACCCCTACTGGGATGAGATCCCAAACCCTCGAAGGCATAATTTTTGAGACTTGCACAGATTCCTGCTGGTAGAATAGCAATAAACCAGTTTCTCTTTGCTGACTCAAAGAGGGGCTATGCCCTGCACACTGTGATGACTGCGTTTATCCAGGTCCGCCTGCGATGATTTTTGGACCAACAATTTTTGGCGACTCTATCTGGGGATCGAATAGATCTATCAGATCTATGATGGTGGTAGGATAGAAAATAAGAAAAATAAGAAAATTGCTGCCTATTTGCAAATCTGCATATTTTGTCAAAAATCCAAAAATTTTGCAAAAGTGACTCAAATTGAAAAATTTTCTTCTGAGATCCATAGATCTGGTCTAGTTGGAGACCTTTAGTTCACTGAGTTTTTATAAAAATCAGTATTTTTCATAGATCTCGATTTTTTTTCTTGTTTGCCAAAAGTTTGAAACCCTTTGAAAAAGTCAAAATTAGATCCGAAAATCAGCTTGCTAATCTTCTCTGTCATTATCCTCGCTGTTATTAACCGCAATCGGTTTCCGAAAGAGGATAGTTTTTAATATTTAGAAAAGTACATGCTGCTGGTTTTTGCCAGAAAAGTCAGAAAATCAGCAAGTACAACCAAAAAGAAAGTTTGAAGCGGCGCTACAAAATCGCAGATCGGAAAGACACGCTGGCAGGTGAACCCTTTACGCGTAGCAGGAGAGCTCGTGGAGAAACTGATCCTATTTTCGATTTGCTTCAAAGGCACAATTTCAGCGTAACACCCATGACGTTTTCAACGCTAAGCTTGGCCGACTGGTCATCCAAGAGTGTCTCTCCTCCACGAAGAAAAAATATATCGCAAGGGGCATCCACATCCCTTTGTGGTACCTTACTACTCAGCGGAACCATACTTCTAGCTCGTGTTCTTTTTCCAGCTTTTCAAATGGCGGTACCATGGGGAAATGCTATGGGTCCTCTCGCATTACCGCATCCTATTCACACGCTCCTCATGGAAATTGAAATAATTTTCCCAAATTCGAGGGGAGTGGAAATCAAAGCATGGATTCCCACATATCTGCATTCATTATGTCATGCAGTATCCTAGATGTAACTCACGAAGATGTGTCGGTTCACCTTTTTCTGGAAACTCTACAAGGGCCCGCAGCTGAATGGTTTCAACATTTGCCGACCGGATCTATTACGAGTTGGGCCACCTTGCGGGATGCTTTTGAAGATAGGTATAAACCTTCAGAAGATGCATTTGCATTATTATCATGGATCAATCACCTGAAGAAGGAGGCAAACGAAACCATGCACGATTTTATCGCCAGGTTCAATGCATTAATCAATCGTGTCCCTGTTGCCATGCTTCCAATGCCGAGAAAATCAAAAGTGTTTCTTCGTAAATGCTATGAGCTCAAAAGTTAGTTTCTTGCTCCTTCAAGAGTGAGTGGCTACCTTGATTCTCACCCAGGCCACTGCCATTCGAATAGAAGATAATTTGATAATATCTGGAAAATTGAAAAAGGAATCATCCAAGCCTAAATCTTTGGGCCCTTCGCCCGCTACTTCGTCTGATCCGGCCTTTCAAAAGATGGCGAATGACTTGCTTGCATTAAAGAAGCAGTTGGCCCAGGCTTCCCCCAGTTCCTCATACCGGGATATTCCGTGGAGAAATTTCGTTCCTAACAATATTTCACAAAGGCCGCGCTTACCCACAATCGCTGCTCCGCTGGCTAGTGCTTGAGGCTCCTCGGTGAACGCCCGCCAAAATTGAAGAAGAAGAGCAAGATATGAAGAACCTTCGTCTCAAGGTGAAGAGGATCAAGATGTCGGCCAACCGACCGCGACTCTACCATCAGGTATATGGAATTTGATGAGGAAGAATCGATGAAGAAGAGGGTACCCAAGGATATGCAATCGGACAGTCATACGCTGTTTTTACCCGCTCACAAGGAAAAGAAGTAGAGGTCACTGCCCATGTACAGCAGGAGAAGGTTGTGTCAAACGTGCCTCCAATCATTGTTAAAAGAGGTAATCCTCTTTCTACTCAACTTCCCGGCAAGTCTTTTACAAGGAAATATTTTCCCCCATCTCTCCTCCAAATCATTCCTCTCATGTCCCTACCAAGACTAGTAACCCTATTCCACCATCGCGAAGTGAGGGACTCATTCCTTCACCAACGCAACCCTTGGCTGCATTTGATATCATAGATCATGCAAAAAAGACCAAGATCCAAATGTCTGAAGCTGAGTACCTTCAGTCAAATCCCGAATAACTTGTAAGATTGACCAAGTATATTCAAAGTCAAGTTGTTGTATCTAAGCGAGTTTCCCAAAAGTAATCCTTTCCACTCCTTCCGAATCCTACATAAATGTTTCCTCAACGTCCTCGCATCGAGACAAGATAGAGCCTTTCTATCTCTCCCTCCTAATCAATGGTCACAAATTGATTAACTGCATAATTGATTCTGGAGCTTCTGATAATGTCATGCCAGCAAAAGTCGCCCATGCTTTGGGCCTCACCCTTACCAAGCCTTTCGGTAGATTTTATTCCTTGGAAACCAAGCAGGTTCCGTTGATTGGCCAAATCAAAGACACGTAATTTGCATTTGCGGCATTCCCAGAGAAGAGAGTAAAGACGACAATCCTCATTGTTGACATTCTAGTAGCCTATGGAATTTTGCTGGGAAGAAGCTTTTACAAAGAAAGTTGGTGGGGAGATTCATATGGATTGGTCTAAAGCTATAATCCCCGTTAATGGTGTAATGCAGACTTTGGAGCCAGAATCACAAAAGAAGTACTTGGTTACTAGCTCCGAGGACCCCAAAGCTCAAATCCTTTTTGAATCATCAGGGATGGGGAACTATTTCTTGTCTACCGAGTCCGACAAAATGGTTGTTCTCATTCAAGAAGGAGATCTTAATAAGATCTGGACCTTGCAGTTCGATGGCAGATGCGCAACCAGTGGATGTGGTGCTAGGGCCATGCTAATATCTCCCGAAGGGGAAATTATTCCTCTCTCTTTCAAGTTGCAGTTTTTCAACACGAATAATACTACTGAGTATGAATCTTTGCTACTTGGCATGCAAGCCGCAAAGGAAAGAGGGATTAAAAATCTGAAAGTGCAAGGTGATGCGGAGCTAGTTGTGAATAAAGTTAAAAGGATTTGCCAAGTGAAGAATGAAAGGCTCAGGCATTACCGTAATGCGGTGTGGGATAGCATCGAAGAGTTTGATTCTTTTTCAATTGAATCCATTCCAAGAGCTAAAAATGACATGGCCGATTCATTGGTGTTTCAAAGATCCCTCATACTTCCTCACCTGTGTTTGAAAACAAACAAATACACCATCGAGGTGGTTTTCCGCCCGAGCATGCGAGATAATTCTTAGCATTGGTAGGTGTTTAACAATGATAATAAACTCATTGCCTTTCTAGAGAAGGCGGAAAATTTTAAAGAATTGCACTTTGAAGGATCTACTTCCACTTGCCATGAATCAGTCACCGATCAAGACGATGAATCCGAAGGGAACAACGACATATGTCAACTCAAAGGAAATAAAATTCCAAAGGGCCTGGTTTCTCTGGAGTGGCTGTTTGACAGGCATGACCGTTTTGTGAAAAAGAAGAGGCGAGATGATCCTGACTCATCCCCAGAAACCGAACCGGTCAATATAGGTTCGGTAGAGCACCCGCAATTTGTGAACATTGGAAAATGTTGCACGCCTGAAGAGAAGCGGAAATTTGTCAAGTTGCTGAAGAAATACATGGATGTATTGGCATGGTCCTATGCCGATCTAAAGTATTTTAAGCCAAAGGACGTTCAACATGACATCCTGTTGAAATAAGATGTCAAAGCCTTTCGCCAGAAGCAGAGGCATTATAATCCTAAGATCTCAGGCACCATCCAGGCCGAAATTCAGAAGATGCTGGATGCGAGAATCATCTTTCCTATCCATCACAGTACTTGGGTAGAAAATATTGTGCCAGTGCGCAAGAAAAATGGCGAGATACGCATATGCGTAGATTTTCACAATTTGAATCAGGCTTCCTTGAAAGACAACTACCCACTTCCTATAATGGATCAAGTTCTGCAAGCAGTAACTGGATCAGAGATGTTGTCCATGCTTGATGGTTTTTCAGGCTATAATCAAATTGAAGTTTCACCTGAAGATCAATTTAAAACAGCATTCACTACTCCCTGGGGTACATTTGCCTACAGCAGGATGCCTTTTGGCCTAACTAATCTTTGGCGCCACTTTTCAAGGAGGCCATGAACTTTGTATTCAAAGGTATGATGGGGAAGGTCATTGTGGTTTATCTATATGACTTAACCGTGTTCTCTAAACAACGAAATGATCATTGTGATCATTTGGAGCAAGTATTGGCAGTGTGCACCGAGAACATGGGATTTCCTAAACCCAAAAAAAGTTTGTTTTTTGAGTCACGGAAGGAAAGTTGCTAGGGCATGTGGTTAGCAAAGAAGGAACAAAGATAGATACCGAAAGAGTTAAGGCTATCCAAAGCCTTACTCGCCTACAAGCAAGACTCGGTGTTCATTCTTTCTTCGCAAAGGTGAACTTTCTCGGGTGTTTTGTTGCTGACTTGACTTCACGAGAAGACTCGTCACATATTGAACATGATGAAGGGGTCACCAACTTTCGGATGGAGCGAGGAAGGAAAAGGTCTTTTGAAGAAATAAAAACTTCCGTTTCTCACGCACCAGTCCTAGTATGTCCTGGATTTCTCTAAGGACTTTATCATGTATAGTTACGCATTTGAGCATACTGTGTCCGCAATCTTGATGCAAAATAATTCCGAGGATGTTGAATCTTTGATTGCGTTCATGAGCTCTCCCCTCAAGCCTCACGAACTAAAAATGTCTCAACTAGAAAAGCATGCCTTTTCCGTTGTCAAGGCAGTGAAAAATTTCAGGTATTACATTCTAAACTCTCACACGCTCGGTCTTTGGTCCCTGACACGGCGGTCAAATCAATTCTAACTCAACAGGAGTTAGGAAGCTTGCGAGGAAATTGGATCGCAAAGGTCCAGGAGTATGACCTGGATATTAAACCAACCAAGCTGGTAAGGGGCAAGGGCCTATGTCAGCTTATGGCTGAAAACAAAGATTCAGAAAACCTTGATGAAAGGGGTGACTACACCAATGAAGCACAGGACCGATGAAAAAACCCGATTCACTGCCTTTGGTCCTATTTGTTGCGACTAGTGATGAATGGTATTCCGATATCACTTTCTTCCTCACCTACGGAAAATGCCCAGTACACCTAACTACAAAGGAGAAGCGCACTATAAAGCTCAGAAAGAAAGCTAAATATATCATCTGGGATGATGGTTTATATAAACGTGGGATAGATGGCATCTTTTTGCGATGTGTTGACAAACCACAATAGGTAAAGTTACTCGAAAGTTTTCATAATTCAGCCTATGGAGGTCATTTCTCTTCCTCCGTGACAGCACATAAGATCATCCGAGCCAGGTACTATTGGCCGACGCTCTTCCAAGATACAGCCACCTGGGTGGCAAAGTGTGAACCTTGCCAGCAGTTCGTCGGCAAGCCCAAGTTGGCTGCTTTTCCCCTTAGGCCTGTCATTGTCAACGAACCATTCAGGAAATGGGGAATTGATTTTATTGGTGCACTCAATCCTCAATCGAGTGCTGGACATAGCTATGTCCTTATAGCAACGGATTACTTCACCAAGTGGGTGGAAGCCATACCTATCAAGCATGCCACTTCTGAGGTGGTTTGCAATTTCATTAAAGAAAATATCATTGTCAGGTTTGGCGTTCCAAACAAGATTATTGCTGATAATGCTTCTAACTTCTCCTCGCGAGAAGTTATTAGTTTTTTCTATGAATATGGGATAACTTTGGCTCACACCTCAGATTATTACCCTCAGGGAAATGGTCAAGTGGAATCCAGTAACAAGAACTTGGTGACCATCATACGAAAGTTAGTGAATGAGAATCAATGAATGTGGCACAAGTCTTTGTACGACGCTTTGTGGGCCGATCGTATTACTCCCAAGAGGTCTCTCGGCATGTCACCTTTTCAAGTGTTATATGGCACTGATGCCGAGCTTCCCATTTCTACGGAACTTCCTGCTCTGCGCTTGGCATGAGCTATCGAAGATGAAACTTTCCAAAATTCTCTTGAAAAGAGAATCATGTATTTGACAGAGCTCGAAGAAAAGAGAGTAAGAGTGGTCGACAGGATCACCGAACATCAGAATCAAGTCAAGAGATTATTCGATAAAAAAGCTAAGCAAAAGGATTTCCAAGTGGGAGACCTCGTCCTTCTGTGGGACAAGCGAAGAGAGCCAAAGGGCATGCACGGAAAGTTTGATTCCCTATGGAGAGGGCCCTTCAAGATCAAGCAGCTCAACGGAGAGAATAGTTTCTATCTCTCATATCTGGATGGAACCGAGCTCCCGCTTCCTTATAGCGGGCAACACCTGAAAATTTTCAAGAAGTAGAGCTTGCTCTCTTCTTTGTACAGTTTTCTTTGGTTGTGTGTTTGTTTTCGTCGTGTGTTTGCTTTCGGTTTGTTGTGTGTTTCCTTTGCTCTCCCTCCGGTCGCCCTTGTTTTTGACTCTGTTATGCAATGGATAGGCACATGAGATCGAGATTCTCTACCCCTGAGTTTGCTCAGGGATAGTCCCTAGAAAGAGCCAAGCTGTTATCCCATAAAATTGACAAGGGAAATTTTACTGATAACCATACCAAAAATTTTGTTCCGATCCCTTGTTAGGGACCCCTTGCGTTCGGAACGTTACAAATCCCTTTCCAGAAAACCGGTTTTCCGAACTTAGTCATTTTTGGTCTTTTGGTTGGGTGCATGGAATTGCTATGTAACACCAACTTTTGGTGCACCCCTTTAAAACCTTTGGCGCATATTTTCCTGTGTCAACACACCTTTTGGTGTGCCTTAATATGTTGAGTCTTCCCTGTGTGCGCCAAGGCACATGCACCTTCATGTTAGCAACCCTTTTGTTGCACCTCTTTTTGGTGCGCCACAGGTGCACATAATCTCATGTCGACACCACTTTTGGTATGCTAAAGGGCACACTTATTTCCATGCTGGCAAATGCTTTCATGCGCCAAAGGGTGCATGCTTTCATATGTCGACAGTAATTTTCATGCGCCCTTTACAAAGTTGGTGGCGCATTTATTGCTGACTCACATATATATATGTATTTGCACACCTGCAAATGTCATTATCTCCAGAGCATCACGTTTTTATTTTCTGACCTGTCAGCTCACCTGCCCCATCATTTTCAACATAGTGGACCCGTTTGCACGATTTTCACTATTTATCCGGTAAGAGGTTCTTATCTCTTTCATGTGTTTGGCATTTTTAGTTCTTTGTATGCTTGTTGTTTTGGTTTTGGGATTGAAATATTGATCTGTCCGCCCCCCGCCTTGTCTTTCCATATTCTTCCTCCTCTTTCCAGATCTGCTGGTAGAGGAAGTTATTCTGAAAGCATGGTGTAAATCCCTTTTGATTAAACCATTTTATTACCCAAATGACCTTGGAAAAGAAAAGAGAAAAGAAGCTAAACCATGTAAAAGACCCCTCTGAGAATAATCTAAGCTCTAAAAAGAAACTGTTTTTCTTTTCTCCTTGGTGCATCTGTCACCCCTGCAACATGATGAAAATCTGCACCAATGGTGCACCCATCATGCCTGTTGCATTAAGAACTTTCATGCCATCGAGGTGCGCCTCCTTCGCATGCTGCAAGCACTAGCCTTGCGCCCTCCTTAGGTGCCTCAAGCTTATTTGTTACATGACGTATACATGTGCCTCCTCGTACACCTCGCATCTCGTGTAGCATCGCCTTAATCTGTGCTAAGTACAAAGTTTCGAAGGCGCAGGCGCTCTCCTTGTTGTAGTAACATTATGTTGTGTAGAGCCTCTGTGTGCCGCGCCAAGTTACCTTTGGCGTACATGAAGTTCTGCTACACAAACCATACACATGCCTCGCGCACCAAATATTCATCCAACATGAAAAATCTATGCGCCTTTGGCGCATCCTGTCCCTCTGTTACACCAAACCTCCATGCGCCCTTTCCAAAATGTATCTTGCAGTCTCTATGCGCCATGCACCTTTGGCACTGATTTAACCCTTGCAACACCTTTTTTCTGTGCACCTTACCTATTTAGTCCTGTAAGCTGCAACTTTCATGCGCCCTGCGCTCTGAGCCTCAAAATCACTAACTCTTTCTTCTGTTAACATTTCAATGGAAGATCAAATGGCTAATACAACCTTTTTGCATTGGGTCTCGCTTCTTCTTCATGCAAATCAGCAACTAAGCACGAAAGAACATATGTCTACATCAAGCAGGAGACCTACCAAATCCAAAGGCAAGGCCAAACTTACAGAAGAAGAGATGAAATACAAGTATCAGAGAGTCCGGATGCCCGATTCCCAGGCCGAATGCGACCTAGATATCAGGGACTCAGAGTTGGGTCACATTGATATGGAGGAATTCTGGGTCAGAACTCAGAAGGTAACGAGAAGTCCATGGATGGACAAACTGATAGGCAGTGCCCTACACTTCGCCGGAGGAATCCCAGTCAGCGCTGTCGACAATGAATTCATGATGGTGGTCGCCCGGTGCTACAACAAGGACACAAGGTGTGTCGTAAATGACAAGGGCGAGGTAGTCATTAACCTCACTGCCCGCCACTTTGAGATAATACTCGGCATCCCTCATCACCGGCACTTCGTGGCCGTCAGCCGAGAGGATTGCATTAAGGCCTGGGACGACAACGAAGATCAGTGCATGCAACTGATGAACGAGGTCTATTTGAAAAATAAAAAGGTGGTGACCCGATGGCCTCAAATCATCCACCGCAGTGACTTCTCAGAGGAGCTCAGCGACACCATCACATTCCTGAGCAGGGTCTTTGGGCTTCCTGACGCCCACTTTTTCCATAAATGGATGCTGCGGTACTTAGAGACCATGAACAAGAATGTGCCCGATCAGCGCTTTTGCTGGGGAGAGATAATAAGCAGCACAATCTCTGAACAACTTCAACAATTTCTTACAACGGGAAGATTCTATATGAACTCCTATGTTGTCTATGCTGCAGCATCAGAGAGAGACTACCCAGGCCTGATACGAAGTGGGGTTTGGCCTCAGGTCAAAATATATGAGTACTACCCAGAATTGAGGCTGGAGAATAGCATCTCTCAGTTCACAAAGATTAATGATGTGTTTTTCTATCACATCATCTGCCTGTTGAGGCCAAATATGACTTACGGTCGCACGACCAAGAGCATAGTGGCAGCTACTGAGAAATGGGGGGCCCTGTTCACCCAATTTCCCACATTCACCTATCTGAGGGCAGCCAACTTCTTGGGAGAGCCGACCAGACTGCCGAGGTATGCTGGGCCCAAGCTGATTTTGTTGGAGCTGTCAAGACAGCTGATTACATATCACGAGAAGTGCCTCAAAAGAAAGAAGGGTGGAACTCCTTTCCCCCTCACAGTGGGCCGATATACATGCCTTACCCACCACAAGGCAAAGGACATGTTCGCAGAGCTGGAGCTGCTTAATTTGAGACATGATTTCCCGGCCAGGCCTACCTTCAACCCAAGGAATTGTCTACCAAGGGTGAAACTTAATCCAATCCACGTCCCTCAAATCGAGGACATCTACATCGACATCATTCATGAAGTGGAGCTCAGGAGAAAGGATCATTCTCGCTTAGCCTTGGCAGAAATCATCCAATATGGGGTAGCAATTGTGCCCAAAGGCTTCCAAACTACGGAAGATGAAATAGACCAAGTATATACTAACACGGATGGGGACAATTGGCCTTTTCCAGCCATTGATCGAACCAAGGCACCTCAGAAAATTGAGGAGAGGATCAAGGAGACTCGCATGCGGAGAGAGCATTAGTGCCGAATGAAGCGGGTTAATCTACCTTGGGGTTGATTTCACAACCTCCCAATTGGGTAACGCACCTCCCGATCCAAACAAAAACCTAAAGGAAAGGGAAAAGGCATAGAGGGTGAATCCAAAGCACCACTCGGGAATAAGCTCCAGTAAGTCCTCCTTCCGCCGCACCAGAATAGGTCATAACTCTTGTTACGCCGAGAAAGAAGCGAGAAGAGAACATTCCAATAGGCCCTTCCACTCAGGATGTCGGCACAGCTACAATAACCAAGGTTCCTTCGTCCCTTCTTCTTCTCTTCCTTCCCCTCCTCGAGTGACTCAAGTGACCATTCCTTTGGTCGTGTCCTCTTCCCCTTCTTCTACTCCTCCCCCCGCTTCTTCATCTATCTTCTTTTCCCTCGTGGATCTTTCCCCCTCCATTTCTTCCCTTATCTCGAATTCCCTTCCCTTCCTATGTCTTCCATAGCTGAAGTTTCCCTTCCTCCCGTGGACACTTCTTTGGTTATTCTCTCCATGCCGCCTCCACGTGTCTCCACGTTTTTCCCCTCTACTACTACAGCTGCCCCCTTTTCCGTTTCCGGCCCTTCTCCCATAGGTCTAGCCTGGATCTCCCAGCAGCTAAGTCAGCAAAAGAGGAAAGTAACCATCACTTGAAGGACTTATATGTAATCCCATCTAAAGGGGAAAAGAAGAAGAAGCAGTCACACGCTTCTCTCAAAGCACTGCGGAGAGAGTGTTATGGAGATCGCGTACCCCAATCCCCTCAAGGAGAAAGAGGATCTGTCTCAACGGGTTATACTTGTGACCCAAGTCACAATGGGGACATCTTCTAAAATCCTTCGTGGGGAGGCCCTTTCGCGGTTGACGCCTTTGCAAGAAGCTTCAGGAGACAAAGGAAGAGAAAATGAAATTGAAAGAGCAAAACAAATATCTGCTCCAAGCCTTACAGAAGATGGGTAGTGCGCCCCACGACTGCCGCCGAGACTTCTGAGCTTCTCAGCTAGGAGAAAATTAATGAGTATGCAAAGATCAGTGAGTAGGGTATGGCCGTTTCCGCTTAGAGGAGCCAAATCCTCAAAGACAGCGAAAAAGTAATCGCCGAGTTCTCTAACTTGTATTTGAATATCAATAAGGCGAATAAAGAACTTCAAGCGTTAGCGGGACCCATATCGGAAGAGCTGGAACATGCTAGACTACAGCACGAGACCTTCCAACAAATGTTTGACTGTTCAGTCGAAGATCTGGTCAAGTTCGGCATCTTCGGCCATCCCAGGGCCCTCAACAAAATCATGTCCACTCTAGATTACCGGGTGGATCAGCTGGAATTTGTCCTAGAAAAGATTGACAAAGTGAAGGAAGAAGCCCTGGACGCGATGCACCAAATGGAACGGATCATTCTTAACATGTCGCCAGGGTTACTTACTCCTTCCTTCACTTTAAGGAAAGCTGATGAAACCACCCAGATCTTCAAAGAGATCGTTTCTCAAGGGATGGGGCCAGAGGTCACTTTTGACGCAGAGTCTATCAACAACCTGCTGGCCTGCCGGGACTTCATTGGATTACTCAAGTAGGCGTAAAAGACTTTTCCAAGCTCCCCGAGAAACTCATAGATGAGCGGGAGACTTGTGAGGTGATTAGTGATCGGCACAAGGATCCTTCCCAGGATCAGCTAGGGCCAATGATCAACAAGTTTATGGAATACCGCTCTCAATTCCATATCTCGTCACCTGAGCAACAACAAAAGCAGTCCACCCCCTTTCGGCCGCAGGATGACGATGATGAGTAGCTTCTTCTTCTTCTTCTTCTCTCTCTCTCTCTTCTTCGACTTTCTTTTTGGGAATATCTGGAGTATGTTGATACAAATGATGACATCATCCATGTTGCATCATGGGATGATGTCATCCATCAAGTTGTCAAAAGTCAACATGACTTTTAGATATTTTGTAAATATCTTTGTAAATAAGTTGTTGGCTCCTTTTTGCCTTCTTTTCTCTCCTTCTTCTATAAATACCCCAATACTTGTTGTATTATGGATGAATATCTTTCAGATGAAAAATAGAAATGAGGAGAAAAGACTTTCAACTTTTGTAATGTGAAGGAAAATATTAATACAATATTTAGACTTTGTCTTTGAATACATGTGTTATGTGCATTCGATATTTCTTACGTTAGATATGTGTGTTTATTCTGTTGGATCTCGTCTGTTTTATTGTCATTTATTTATCATCAGTATTTCTTTGCTCGTTTATGCAAGTAGGTTTGGCTCTGTTTACTACCAATCCCAAAACATAAACCTTCTGACCTTTCTACTTTGGAATTCATTTCTTTTCTCCCTTTGGACCTGCTCTTTCTTCATCCCCTCTTCCTTTCCTTTCTTTTCGCAGTCGGAAACACCCCTACTAGGATGAGATCCCAAACCCCCGAAGGTAGAATTTGTGAGACTTGCAAGATTCCTGCTGGTAGAATAGCAATAAACCAGTTTCACTTTCTTTGACTCAAAGAGGGGCTATGCCCTACACACTGTTGACTCGTTTATCCATAGATCTGCCCAAGCGACTGATTTTCGGACCAACAAGTCATTGATCTCCATCAATACATATAAGCAAAGTGTGTTTTTGAAAGCAATTGATCTAGGACATTTAAAACACTCTAGACTATTTTAGAAACATGTTCAATATTTTTTCATTCAAACAACATTGTTTTTTATTAGAGGTAAAAGTTAGGGTTGAGGGGACCCTACCCCCTTACAAGGAGTTACATTATACTTCTATATTGGCCAAAGTATTAAACTTAAAAGGCCATACTTGTTCCAAAATTCAAAAAAAGATATTATAGTATATGATATCCATTATATATCATTTACATTATGTAGCAGTTTGAAGGATTAAACTAACAACATGAAGGTAAACTAACAAAAAAATCCAAACCATTGACATTCCTTAATCTTTGATCAAATCTTCCACTATCTCCTTGCAGTCGTTCCATTCTTTGACCAGAGTTGCTATAGTCTCCTTCCAATACTTGTAGTTAGGTTCTTTGATCACCACCTTCGGCCCTGTACCATCCTTTTCCTTTTCTTTTTTCAGTTCCATGGACTAGATCATTTCGAACAGCAATTTGAGATGGTAGATAGTATTTTTACATTGAGAGTATGTACATATCTAATTTGTATTATAATACCTTTCATTTTCAGAAACTCATTTTCACTTTCCATTCTTCTAGCATTGGTGTTATTGGATTTTTCTCTATGGATGAGGGTACATTTTATCCATTTTGAGATCAAAGCTAATTTTGTGCCTATTTATATCAATGTTCGGTTTGTAATTTTCAAAATCTCTCATGAAGGCATGGGTTTTAACAACCGATTCCTAGGCCGATAAAAGCTCCATCTAAGCCATTTTAAGATTATGCAAACTATGGATAAATTCCTCTGTGTTCTTGGAATTCTTGTCCTCTACCTCTCTTGCTCTCGGTTTCTCTTCGTCTTTGTCAAGAGAGAAATACAGGTCGGGTTTTCACCAGGGCATTAATCCCCAACATATGTTATGTTATCCTCCTCACTGTCCAAAGTATTAAAACAACATATTATAAGTACAACATAAAAGGAATTTTGTAGTAATTAACAAATATTTCAATCCTTTCAATAATAAGAACTTCTAACATCCACGACACTAGTCACACTTATGTTTGAGAAGTAAAAATTTAAAAAATAGGTTACAAATTTTACTTCAATCCCAAACTACTATACCTTTTTTGCTATATCAATTCAATCCTCCAACTAGGAGGAAGTTCACTATGATATTAACAATGGAGATACTGGTTGTAAACTAAACTCAATGTCTTTCTATACCTTATTAAATTGTAGTGACTCTTTAGCTCAAAATATTATATTCTTCAAATACATTCACCTGCTAAGCTCAAACTAGGTCGATTTAATTTGTTAAATCCCAGTGAACACTAAAATAATAATAATATATCACTTTATTTTGTCAAAACCCTGAGACCATGAAGATCTAAATATTATGTTGTGGCATAGGCTACAAGATGTTAAGTTCAAAATATCATTCATTAACTTTTTAAATGAAAGTGACCACTATGCTTGAAGTAATATAAACAACCAACTACCGACTATACCTATAGTAAAAAAATATTGATTCAAGTTAATATATATACCGACGTGTGAGTCGAATTCACGTAAGGGTTCAATATAAGAAGAAATTTTAACATCCATGAGGCTAGTTAAAAGATGAAAAAGTATATTATTCTTTTCATGTACCTGTAATTGTGAATGCAATTGTACCTGTAAGAGAACACAAACCCAATAAGGATATTATTCTTTCCACATACATGTAATTGTATCTACATTTAATTTTATCTTGGTTTGAACTAAACATGTTGCTCTTCATTGAAAAAATCAGACCCCAGGATGGAGAGGACTCGTGGGGATGCATTTTTTCCGACAACACCATCCCCATCTTATTCCATTCAAATAATGTTTTGTGAAATCACCTTACCAAATCTTGTAAAAAAATTCCCATCACAAGTGTTGTTTGTGCTCCCTGTAACATCTCTGTGCTTACCCACTTCATTTCCATGTGTAGAATGAACAACCTTCGAGAACCTAAACGCAACAAATACAAGTGTCCGTAAAGAAATTCTAATAAGATATTGCTGTATGATTTGTTGTCTGATAATCTATATAGTATGAAATCATGTCTAGCAATGTTATTTATTTAACCTTGCTTCATTTTGTTTGCACATTCTTCCTTTATTATATATATTAAATAAATACATCTAATATTACTAACATTCAAACCTTCACCTCCACTAAATGTAGTAATTACAAGAACATTAACTAATTCTTGTTGGGGTTAGATGAACCTTAAATAAGATTATAAGTGGTTAGGTTATGTTGAGGCATAACCTCTTTTCACGGCGGCAAGACGATACGGTATTTGTGGGGTTTTTGGCATTTATGACATTCATAGATTATGTTCGTGTGATGATGGGGAGAAAATTTAATGACTATTACTAATTATGTCATATTTTATTTAGAAATATTGGAGACACATGTTGAAGATTAGAATGAAGGTGCTCAACATCTCTATTTAAGCATCGTCTATATCGGGTCGTTGGAAATCACAGTAAAAAAATCCCCATTCATTATGGGTAGCACCAACAAATGCATAGATCCTTATTCCTGTGAAGAGGTCAAAGCCGACCCAGTAGTATGGAATATTTTTCATGATGGTGGCTTTACATCATTTATGGAAATACTATCTGGTCACTCTGTTTGAGTAACGTGTAGTGTCTTGTGCAACTTGGAAGAAAGTAAGAGTCAAAGTGGGAAAGAATAAATTTCTTATTTTGTGATTCCATCAAGTTGTTACTGGCTCCCCACCGGAGGGAGAAATTTATTTTCAACGATCACTTAAAAGGAGATGGATGATTTCTGTATCATGGTGAAAATCCAACAATGTATCACTCGGGATATGAACGGGACTCACTTCCGAACCTTGGGATAGGGTTTCTATGAAATTAAGGAGGTACTTCACGCTTCAACAATGCTAAAAAGTTATATATGGACCTCAAATTTTTATTCTTGTGCATATTTGACATGATTGGAAGGTAAAATTTGTGAATTTTTTGTTTCAATTACTTGAGAAGTCCCTTAAAATGGCTATAGAAGATTATGGTCATTTCCTATACCAAGGCCTTTTGTATTTTCTCTTTAAAATGGAAGGTTTCCAAAAATAAATATCGCACTTCCCCTATAAGCTAGGTGAGAAGTGTCGTGTCACCCATCCTCTTCCAAAACCATCTACCTATATCCTGTCTTCCTCGCCACCACCTTGGTCTCCCTTCCGAGCCTCGATTTAGACATCATGATCATTAGCCCCCATTATTTTTCTCTTAGGTATCCTTCATCTTCCCGGTGGCTTATAACCCTCCAAAATCCTTGGAGCATTCTACTAAGGTCTCTTAATTTTTTTAGATCCAACATCTAGTTCCTCTCCACCTCTTTCCGATGCTTCTCTAGCTTCTCCTCTCATCTCCAATAACATTGTAATGGCTACAACCATATCAACTCACCCGATCACTAAAGCATGTGCGAATTCCCTCCCACATTTTTCATGGAAGTTAGCATGGACTCAAAAATTTTAAATGTGTTATTGGATATCTTATTGATTTACCCTAATTATCCTCTATCGAGAAAATTGTCTCCCCATCTGCACTTTAGAACACAAGGAGCATTTAGAAAATATCTCTTCTAATCCACACAAGGCCATCAAAGATTATGTTTCACTCACTATCTTTTATCAAGGAATAAAAAATTCACATGGTAATGACTTGGATTAAAATCAACGAAGTCCTCCTAGAACAGATTAAGTTAGTGGACGTGCTAGTTCAAGTAAGGCCTCTTTGTTGATGCTAAGGGTGAAGCAAATACTCTCATGAATATCCATAAAATGTAATTTTGATTTTTCTAGTTCGGAATCTTTGGTTTTTATTTTTTTGTTGCATACAAGATTGTTCTCTTCTTGTTTAATCGTAATATCTAGCCATGAAGGCTTTATTGTGCAATTATGTGGGTCTTTTGGGAAAACCCCCTTTTACTCTAATTCCAAATAGTTTTATGTTTTGGCATATCATAGTCGCGGATAAACTCCTAATATGATAATAAGTTTTCTTTCATCCATAAGATTGTTATGCTCCAAATTTTATGTCTTGGTATAACCTAGTAGCTTGTCAGATGAGAGTATCCTACTTTATTTTGATAAAACCTAGTGACCACCAAGCTCCAAAAAAATATGATGTAGCATAACGTACCATTGTCTAATATCAAAATATAATTTTATTACTAGTTAGGTGGTAGCGAAAACTAAATTCACAATATTATATTGTGGGTTTAGCACCAAAAATTTATTAATATCGCCTTTAATTTGCTAGATGTTGTTAAATATCTTAATTATGAATTATTAAAACCTAGTGATGAAATCAAAAATAACATTTTTTTGAAAAACCTAGCGCCACGAAGATCCAAATAATATATTGTTTAAGTACCTAACAACCACTAAGCTCAAACTATGTTGATTCAAATTTTCTAAATCCTAGTCACCATTAAGATTCAAATATTATGTTTTGGCGTAACCCACTTGTGACTAAGCTAATAATATATTTTTTCTTTTGTTTGAACATAGTGAACGCTAAGCACCAAATATTATGTTATGTCATAATCTAGCAGACGCTAAGCTCAAAATATCATTCAGTAACATGTTAAATGATAACAACCACTATGCTTGAAATAATATATTTTGGAAGTACATAGTCTCTGCTTGGTTCAAAATATGTTAATGTAATTTTTTCAATCCTATCGATTGTAACCTCCATATATTATATAGCTATTTAAACTAGCATTAGATAAGTTATAAATATCTTCCTTCAATTTGGTAATCGCCATAAAATATCATAACTATAAAATATTGAACCCTAGTGAGTTCAATCTCCAAATAATATGTTGTTGAAAAGGATACCGACTAGTAAGTGAAAGTATCTAAGAAACCACCGGTAGTATCCAAATATTATGTGGTAGCATAACCTAGTGGGAGATAATCTCAAATATTCTTAATTTCAAATCTTAAAATGCATACCAAAAATTAATCTAATTTACACCGATCTTGATTACTATACGGATCTCCAAAGTCAATGTATTTCTTTTGTTTGTTAAATATTATTGATTTTTTAGCTCAAAATATTTATATTCTTAAGTTCTCTCTTTCTTTTGTTAAAACCTAGAGACTTATAAGGTCCTAATATTATGTTTTGGCATAACGTAATGGTCACTATGTTGAAAATAACTTAATTTAATTTATTAAATCCTAACCACCGATAGGCTACAAAGATTGTGTGATGGCAAACTAAGAAAGGTGCTATCCTAAAAATATCTTAATTTGAAATCTTAAAATCATACAATAAAGTCTTATTAATTTATACAGACCTCGATTTCTATACATTTCTCCCAACTTAACATGGTTTATTCACTTAGAGGTCGATAAGCTAAAAACAAATTACTTTAATTTGTAGAAACGTAGTGACTTATAAGAGGATATGGCATCTGTGGCTTTAATGGTCATGTATGAAATTGATAGTTTACATTCAAGTGATAGATGGAATCGATTAATGGTTATATGCACATGAAATTTAAGATGGAATTAAATATTTAAGAGTCTTAATGGGAAGCGTGATATTTATGATAAGGATATCTAATCGATGATATTTTTACTATCACACTTACCTCATGTTGTGTGTTGTGCACTTGTTGATTTATATCTCTGGGTCAGCTGGACATTTTACTACCCCTTTCCACTTTTCGTCTTCGTTGGTCATTGTGCTTCCTGTCTCTCGTGATGATGATAGGGGTTTTGGTAATTTCTTGGGTAGCATGGAGTGTTGTCCTAGTAGGAAGAGGTAGAGAAATATGATAGGAAAGGATGTTGGGGAATTGTTTACTTCTTGGATGGATGGGAAAATTTTGAACACAGTTATGTGAAATTGGCTTGAGAAAGTCAGTCGGTAAAAGAGTGATTCGAAGAATAAGATGATGGTGATATTTGTGAGAGCATGCAAAATTTAATGTTTTACCTAAACTGGTACAAATGATGAAGGAATGTTTTTGACATGGCTCAAGGGTTGAGCACGGAAAACATATTGTCCAACTCTTTGGTGAAATTTATCTTTCATAAGGAGAATGATAAGTTGGAAGAGCATCTATTCAGCCTTCAATATCATGTTCATGCCTTGACGTGGGGATTTAGGAGATTGTGCGTGGTGTGGAGGTCATTGCGGAAAATCAAGGTATAGAACTCCTTGCTTGCGCTAAAGTGAAAATGTCGGAATGTTATGTCAATTCGTCCTCCTCTTGTGATCAAATTAAATTAGACATGGATGTCGAGATAATTGAAGAGGTGAATTTGAGAGGCTCAATGGCTTAATATTTCTGGATGAATTTGTTTTTAGTTTTTGATGAAGGTTAGAATGTTTGTCTCAGTATAGTGAAGTGTATAGATATAAGAAGTATTTGTGGGTGAAATGAAGCTGATTACATCTCTTCCCCATAATTTGGAATATATTTAGTAAGATAACATGCTTGTAATCATCATGTGATTCCACTACTAGAAGAGTTATAGTGGACTGGTTCCTCATGTACTATATTTCAATATTTATCATCAAAATATCCTTGTTTAAAATATTAAAATCATAAAATGAATTCATTTAATTTATATATATCTTCTTTTGATATATATAATGTTTTGCGATACATAATCTAGCAAATTGAGTACCCAAATACTATGTTGTGACATAACCTAGTGACCGTTAAGCTCTTAATACCTCAATTTAGTTTTGAAATCCTAACTAGCTCTAGGTTCCAATGATTATGTGGTAGCATAAAATATCAGTGCTACGCTAAAAATATCTTCATTTAAAATAATATGTTGTAGAATAACCTAGTAGCCATTGAGCTCTTAATACCAGTATTCACTAAGATCGTATTATTATGTTGCATAACCTACCTGCCACTATGCTTGTAATATCTTACTTTATTTTACTGAAACCTAGAGACTTATAAGATCCAAATATTATGTTTTTCCATAAGTTAGTAAATGCAAAGCTCAAAATATAATTGGGTTATATTACGGCATAACCTAGCGGCTACTAAGGTCTTAATACATCAATTTCATTTTTAAATCCTTACTACCACTAGGTTGTAACGGTTATATGCTAGCATAACCTAGTGGGTGCTAAGCTCGAAATAACTTAATTTAAAATAACATATCATGTTTTGCGATACATAACCTAGCGAATTGAATAACCAAATAATATATTATATGCAATAACCAAAGCAGCTACTAAGATCTTTATACCAAAGTATTCACTAAGATCATGTTATTATGTTGCATAACCTATTCGTCACTATGCTTATAATATATTACTTTATTTTACCAAAACCTAGAGACTTCTAAGATCCGAATGTTATGTTGTGTCAAAAGCTAGTAGATGCTAAGCTAAAAACATAATTGGGAAACTGGATAGATTATAGTGCCCACTAAGCTTGAAATATTATACGTGGAAGTACCTAGTGCCCGCTTAGCTAAAACTAATTTAATTTAATTTTTGTAATCTAGCCTCTTGTAAGGTCTTAATGCTATACAACATGATATACTCGATGAAGCTTAACGGATGCTAAGCTATTATTAGTCATAAAGAAAATGATCTCTTGACCAAAAAATGTGTGTTTCCTATAACAAAATCCACCTATCCTCGAGTGCACAAAGGTAAACAAAGAATTCATCTAACTAAGAATTATAGCCTAGCGGTTGCTAGAGTAGGATTTTTTTCATTTAGATCATCTTCAAAAAGGAGTTTACATAAACAATAATAAAATAAATCTAGGATTTATGTAATAGTATACGTATAGACTTGGATTCATTGTACCTAAAAACCACTAAGCTATACTTAAGGTAGAATATTTTTACATTTAAGAAAATAAAATAAAATTAGAATAGCGACCAGGAAGTTAAACTATTTTTTTAAAAAATAGATGTGATTTACTCGTTCTACCCTAGCCGACGCTAAGCTATTCCTAAAGGTAAATATATCATGTTCATAAATGTTATACATCTAAATTCTTAATGTTTGTTAGAAATCATATTGAAAAGATATAAAAGATAACCAATAAATGTTGCATTTATATAATGTATACATCAATATATGCATAAAATCATATCTTTAATATGTTATACAAGTAAATGTATAATTTTATCTAGTTCTTACAAGATTCTGGTAGAATTATTTTATAGTTATGAAATCAGATGGAAACTCGAATCAGCCCGAGAATATATAAAACAATTTTTTTATATACGATGCCATGTACTCATTGCATCCTAGCGATCGCTAAACTATTCTTTAAGGTAAATATATCGTGTTCATAATGAAGTTGTTTTATAAATCTAAATTGTTAATCTTTACGAATAAAAAAGTCGACAAAGAACAAAACCGATCACTAAGACCAAAAATGTTGTGTTTCTTATATAAAAATAACTAATCCACAAGGGCCAAGGAATATGAATGCTTTTCCCAAATTAGAATTATAGCCTAAGCGGACACTAGGGTATAAAATTTTTCCTGTGGTAGAGTTTTTCATAGAAAAAAATCATATTGAAAAGATACAAATGACAACAAATAAATTTGGCATTTATATAATGTATATATAAATGTATGTGTAGAATCCTATATGTAATTCGAATTAGAATTGGGGTTTCGTAAATAGGTTGTGGGCTCATAAGGAAGAATATATTAATCATAAAATGCATATTGATTAAAATTATATTCAATAATATTATTGCATATATAATGTGTTTAACTTCCAATGTACATACAATAGAAATGATGAAGACATTACATTTGGTTAATTCTACATGGAAACACATATGTAATTGGAAATAATTATCATACAATTGAACTCTTAATATAGTGTTATAGTTTTGAATTAATTTTTTAACCTCGTATATTTTCCTAAAATATCAAGCGAGAAACCATGTAAAAATGTAATATGCATTAATTAGAGCGTTTCTTTGCATCATCTTGATATAAAAATTAAAATATTTTTGGTTTTCCTAACCAAAATAAAATTAAAAATAAAGTGACTATGCCAAAAGATATCATTATCCTAAAAAATAATAACGAGGAATGAGAACGAAAAATTTAAAATGAAAATAGCCAAAGAGAGACATAGAATGGAGGAAATGGGAAAGCGTTAAATAGAGATAAATACTAGAGTAGAAAAGTGATTAAGATTTCTTTCGTTAACACATTATAAAGTAAGTTTTCATGAATAACAAAGAAGTGTGGCACAAATATCAAAAGTAAGCTGGAAAGAAAGGATTGAGTGTGGAGCATAATTCAAGTAGGACAAAAGAGGGCTTATATGGATCATTATTGGACTTCCATGTAAAACAATGAAACCGATTGACTACTGAGAACAACTAATAGATCCCGTAATAAAAAAATAACACCTTTACTATAAATACATGGTTTAGTAATATCTTGAATTATTTCATGCTTTTATTTTTTCTATGAAACCTCCATCTTCTATCTCACCGAAACAATCATCGCGATTCTTTTCATAACCTCTCTTGATATCCTCATTAGCATGCATCATTTGTGTGCATCATTTCTATGCTTCTTTTGTGTTCCTTTCTCTATGAACAAGATTATAGGCACATGTATAAAATAGCTAGGATTCAAACACTCAACCCCGCATTCTATGGTCCGCGTGTATTTTTTTATTTTGTAGACATGCTTTTCTGATTGACCAAAAAAATATGAAACCCTACTCAATATTTCTTTGAGGTATTTAATAATTTGTTTAGTGCATTCCACAAAAGATATTTAAAAACTAGAAAAATAGCGGAATACGAAAAATTGAAATTTTCACTTTTCCCCTCTATAAGCAAAAGCACAAGCTATTGAAAGTTCAAATATCCAAAAACTTACCCCATCTAAAAGAAAAATGGAAGGCTATTGAAATTTGAAATATCTGAAAAATTTCCCCTCTATAACAAAAGGGCGGGCTATTGAAATTTCAGATTTGAAAAAACTTTCCCCCTCTAAAATTAAAAGAGCGTAATATTAAAATTAAAAATATCTGAAAATACGGGAATTCAAATTTCCCTATTTTTATTTTTCTATGGTTTAAAAATAAAAACTAAATATCTTTCATATTCTATAGCCTATAATAATATAAACATAATAACACATATATTTTATGACATATAATTTAACCAAGCATAGAAATTTTATTTTGTTTTCTAAAAGAGAAGAAATAAATCCTAAACATAGTTTTGAAGATTATTAGAATAATATAGAGACATTTATGTACCATTATTTATCAAAATAATTTTCCACATTTTTATATATAGTGTGTGCTTATGTGAATTAATTATCCAATGAAAATGTGCCACATGGAAAATTCGAACGAGATATTTCGGATACATAATAAGGCTAGCGATCCAAGACTTAGAATTAGTGTTAATGTACGGATTTTTTCAAAATAAGAAAGCGTTTGAGCCTAGGGTTTGATATGCCATTTTTGTCAATAATTAAAGGAACTTAGTGGGCGCTAAGCATTTTATTTGTTAAGAAATGATTTGAAATTTGTCTTAAAAACATTTTCCTTGCTAAGCATTTTCTTATGGAAACTACATACTAAGCCTAAAATCCACAACTTTACTGAGATAATGTTTAAAATAAAAAAGAGGTAAAGGTAGGATCTTAGCAGCCACTACGCTAAACCTTGGTTTATTATTTTATGTGTACTTTCGAAATAAGAAACTTTTGTGCCTAGGGTTTGATATTTCATTTCTATCAATAAGTAAAGGAGATTAACAAGTGCTATAAATTTTATTTTATAGGAAATGAAGTGAAGTATGAGTTGAAAACCATGTATCTCATTGGAACTACATACCAAGGCCAAGGATCCAAAACTGTAATGATAATGTTTAAAATGAGAAGAGGTAAAGGTAGGAGCCTAGTGGTCATTAAGCTAAACCATGATTTATTATTTTATGTCTACTTTCAAAATAATAAACTTTTGAGCCTAGGGTATGATATGTCGTTTCAATCAATAAGTAAAGGAGCTTAGTGGATGCTACACATTTTATTTGATACAAAATGAACTAAAGTATGTGTTGAAAACAATGTATCTCATTCGAACTACATACCAAGGCCAGGGATCCAAAATTGTAATGATAATGTTTAAAATGAGAAGAGGTAAAGGTAGGAGCCTAGTGGTCATTAAGCTAAACCATGATTTATTATTTTATGTCTACTTTTAAAATAAGAAAATTTTGAGCACGGGGTATGATATGTCATTTCAATCAATAAGTAGGATCTTAGTGGATGCTACACATTTTATTTGATATGAAATGAACTAAAGTATGAGTTGAAAACCATGTATCTCATTAGAACTACATACCAAGGTCGAGGGGATCCAATCTTGTAATGATAGTGTTTAAAATGAGAAGAGGTAAAGGTAAGATCCTAGCGGTGGCTAAGTTAAACTCTAATTTATTATTTTAAGTCTACTTTCAAAATAAGAAAGTTTTTATATTAGGGTCTGATATGTCATTTTGTTCAATAAGTAAAGGAGCTTAGCGGGCTGCTTACACATTTTCTTTAATAGGAAATGAAGAGAACTATGAGTTAAAAACCGGGTATCTCATTAGAACTACATACCAAGGCCATGGATCTAAAGCTGTAATGATAGTGTTTAAAGTGAGAAGAGGTAAAGGTAGGAGCCTAGTAGTTCTTTAAGGTAAGACGTGATTTATTATTTTATGTATACTTTCAAACTAAGAAATTGACGAGCCTAGGGTTTGATATGCCATTTAAATCAATAAGTAAAGGAGGTTAGCAGGCCCTACGCATTTTCTTTGATAGTAAATGATGTGAAGTATGAGTTGAAAACCATGTATCTAATGGGAACTCCATACAAAGGCCGTGGATCAAAAATTGTAATGATAGTAATTAAAATGAGAAGAGGTAAAGGTAGTAGCCTAAATATCATGCTAAGCTAAACCATGATTTATTATTTTATGTATACTTTAAAAATAATAAAAATTTGAGCATAGGGTATGATATGGCATTTCTATCAATAAGTAAAGGAGCTTAGCAAGCGCTACACATTTTCTTTGATAAGAAATGATGTGAAGTACGAGTTCAAAACCATGTATCTCATTGGAGCTACATACCAAGGTCGTGGATCCAAAGCGTAATTCTATTGTTTAAAATGTGAAGAGGTTTCTGTTAATAAGTAAATGAGCTTAGTGGGCACTAAACATTTTTTTATTGTAAACTAAATAAATATGAGTTGAAAAATATGTATCTTATGGGAACTACATATTAAGGCTAGCGACCCAAAATCTGTAAAGATAGTATTTACATTGGTAAGAGGTGAAGGTAGGATCTTAGCGACCATTAATCTATACCATTCAATTCAATAGGCTATGGTATTCTACTCAATATGTACAAAAGCTTAGTGGTCACTATCTATTTTCTCTCATAAAAACATATGTGAATTATATGTTACAAGTAATAAGTATTGTGATTACTACATAATAAATGACAACACAAAGTAGGTATGGTATTTATAATGACTTGTAGTAATGGTGGAATCCTAGTGACCACTAAACTAGAGCATGATATTTTTTTATCAATGTTTATAGCTTATTAAATTGTTGAACCTAGCATCCACTAGGCCCTTACTTTCAACAAGGAATAAATTCTTAGCATTCACTAAGAATTTTCTCCCACAAGATCCTATGTGAATTATGTGTTTCAAACAATATAGCTTATGGGAACTACATAAGTCTTGATCCCTCATGTACTTTAATAACTCTAAGAAATTTTGGTATTGTCATGGCCATTAATCGGGGGTAAGGTTCGGGGGAGGATAATGCTTTGGCACACAGAGTGAGGATCAAGAGGTCAAATGACCAAATAGAGTCATTATCAAAGTGGATGGTGGTTTGAGCTCTAAGAACCGAAGTAGGGATACCGAGAACTAATTGCAGGATTTTTTTAGCCCTTATATTTTCTATTTATTTTTCCTATTTCTGGTCTTCATTTAGATACTTACAAAAAACTATTGTTAATATGAAAATTGTCTAGTTTGGCTCTGTTATGTGGGGGCCTGGTTGGCAAGATTTTTTGACTCGCCTTCTTTGTTTTGTTGGTGTTTTTTTCTTTAAAATTTCCTATCTTTTATATAGGGTTTTTTTATCCCTAGATTTAAACCAAACCTTTTAATCTTATAAAAATCACTCTAAGAAATAACAACATAGGAAAAAAATAGAAAAAAACATTTCCTACCTTTTATAATGTAGGACCCAAACAAGAGGGAAAAATATTACCTACCTTTAATATTGTACCTTAATCACTCTAAGAAATAATAACATATATTACTTTACAAAAAAAAAAGATAACAACCCTAAGTCTAAGTCTAGATAAAGATGTAGGGTTTTCCTAGTCTTCCCTTTTAGCAAGAGGCTACGGAGTTATAGAGGATTTGTAGAAGAGGGATAGTTCAAAAGGTTGAGGAAAAATGCTGCCAAATTTGGACCCATCTCAGGTTGTGGATGCCTTTTTCCATGTGATAGGAGGAGAAGTTGGAGCGGCCTCTTCATTAGCCCCCGAAATTGGTCCTATGGGTCTTTCACTGAAAAAAATCAGAGAAGACATTACAAAGGAGAATGGAAGGGATTGGAAGGATTTAAGGGTTACCATGAAGCTCAATATACAAAATCATCAGGCCAAAGTTATAGTTGTTCCCAACATAGTTGCCTTGGTGATTAAATCCCTAAAGGAACCTAAACGTGATAGGAAAAATATGAAAAACATTAAACATACCAGAACATCTCGTTGGATGATGTTATTGAAATTTCAAAGGTCATGAAGCCCCTATCCATTGTTAAACATATTGAGAGAATTATGAAGGGGATTTTTAGTACGTGTGTTTCTATCGAGCGACTTTGTTGAGGGCAAGGATCCCAAGGATTTACAATCAGGGATTGATGAAGGAGAGGTCAAGATTCTAAAGGATTGATTATAAGTAAGTGATTTTTTTACGTTATGTTTTATTGAGTTTTAGTGTATTGGGTATTTTATTTTTCAAGGTTTGATTGGGGAATAATGGCTTAAAAATTTATGGGTCTATCATTGAATAAAAAAGAGCACTCCAAATTTTGTTGTAGTGGGTTTTTTTACTTATTTAATGTTTTGTATTTGCTTGTTCAATGTACTTTGTGTTTCTAGGCCTAATTTCCTTAATAACACTAAGTTATTTTGGTAATGTTACGTTGTAAATAGCATCTGGAAGCATTAAACCAAAATAAGGAGTAACTTTGTAGTAATATATTTATTGGAAAAGGTTTGTAATAATTTATTTTCACTTTACAAGACAAAGATTGTTTCCTATGAATTTGTGGCATGAGGCTTAACTCATTGACAAACAATCTCATAAGTGGTGGTGCAAAGGCTGCAACAAGGTTAGGTTTGGTAAGTTGGAGAATGGCCCGAATCTACGATGGCTATGTTGAGGGAAAGGAGATTCGCTAGTAATTGATGTAGAGGAGTCAACATAGATTACATAGTTTTGAGGTTTAAGGCTGATGTAAGACCATATACAATTCCATTCCAATGAGATTTCACTACAATCATATGAACTATAAACACAATATCGATGATGGGTTTTCAATTCTAGAGAAAGTATGATGGGAGCCTAACGACCACTACACTAGAGCATGATCTTTATTTTATCCTTGTTTTAAAATTATTAAACTCGTTGAACTAAGTGTCTACTATGCCCTTACTTTCGATAAGGGAAAAATGTTTAGTGTTCACTAAGAATTTTTCACACAAGATCTGATGTGAATTATGTGTTTCAAATAATATACTTAATGGGAACTATGTAAAGCTTGATCCCTCATGTACCTTAATCACTCTAAGAAATAACAACATATATTACTTAAAAACATTAAAAAAGAGAACAAAACTAAGTCTAAATACAAATAAATACGTAGGGTTTTTCCTAGTCTTCCCTTTTAACAAGAGGTCATGAATTTGTAGAGGAGTTGAAAGAGGCACGGTTCGAAGGGTTGAGGAAAAGTGCAGCCAAATTTTAACCCATCTCAGGTTTTGTAGGTTGACAGGAGGAGAAGTTTGAACAGCCTCTTCATTAGCCCCTAATATTGGTCATTTACATCTTTCACCGAAGAAAACCGGAGAAGACATTGCATAGGGATCTTGGAAGACATTGGAAGGGTTTGAGGGTTGTCATGAAGCTCACTTGTACAAAATCATCGGGCCAAAGTTACAGATTGTTCCCAGTGCAACTACCTTGGTGATTAAATCCTTGAAGGAACACGAATGTGACACAAATAAGATGAAAAATATTAAACATATTGGAAACATCCCAATAGAGAATTTTATTGAAATTATGAAGGTCATGATAACCCGATCCATGGAAAAACAACTTTTTAAGATCGTGAAGGAGATTCTAGTTACGTGTGTTTTTGTTGAGTGCACTGTCGATGGTAAGAATCCCAAGGATTTATAATTAGAGATCGATGAAGGAGAATTTGAGATTCCATAGGATTGATTGGAAGGAAGATATTTTATTTTGGGTATGTTTTATTGATTTTTAATGTATTGGGAATTTTTTTGTTTTTAAGGTTTGATTTTGGAACAATGTCTTAAAGATTTATGGCTATTTCATTCAATAAAAAGGAGCACACCAAATTTAGTTATAGTGGGTTTAGTTGCTTGTTTAATGTTTGTGTATTTTATTTTTAATCTACTTTGTATTGGTAGGCCTAATTTACTTAACAAAATTGAGTTATTTTGGTAATGTTATGCTATAAATATTAGTTAGAAGCATAAAACTAAAGTAAGAAGTAACTTCTAGTAAGATATTTGTTGGCTAAGGTTTGTAACAATTTATTTTCACTTTACAAGAAAAATCTCGTTTCCTATGAATTTGGGGCATGGGGCTTAATTCATTGAAAAGTATTCCCATTAGTGGTGGTGTAAAGGCTATAACAAGGTTGGGGTTTAGTAAGTTGGAAAATAGTTGGAATCTTTCATGGCTATGTTGAGGGAAAAGGGGGTTACGCTAGAAGTTGATGCAGAGGAAATAACTTGGATTATGTAGTTTTGAGGTTTAAGGTTGATGTAATACCATCTACAATTCCATTCCAGTGATATTTCACTACAATCAGATGAACACAATATCGATGATGGGTTTTAAGTACCGGAGAAAGCATGATGAGATTCTAGCAACCACTAAAATAGATAATGATATTTTATTTTATTGTTCTTTTCACATTATTAAACTATTTAACCTAGCATCCACTATGCCCTTACTTTCGAAAAGGAAAAAAATATTAGTATTCGCTAAGCATTTTCTCCCATAATATCCGAAGTGAAATCTATTTTTAAATAATATATCTTATGAGAACTACGTAAGGCTTGATCCCTCTATCTGGTATGTAGTGCAACTATTGTCTCAACAAGATTACATTTTATCCAACATGATATAATTATACTAAATGAAAAACACTAGCAATCCAAAGTTTGCACGAGATAGTGTTTACAATGACCATAACGGTAGGAGCCTCGCGGTCACTTAGCTAGGTCGTGATTTATTATTTTATCACAATATTCAATAAAAGAAACTCTTGAAAGTAGCATTTGATGTGTCGTTACTTTTGATAAGTAATGAAACTAAGTGTTAGGTAAACAATTTTTATGATATGAAATGTTGTGAAGATGGCCATACTTACATTTAGGAAAATTTTAATCCTTCCCCTTTATTTCTTATAGCTGGTTGTGGAATTTCTCACCAATATTTACGCTTAAAATATTGTACTTAGAGTATTTATATACATTTAGACATAACAAATAAAGTATGTCTGATATAAATAAATTTCATCTTGTCTTATAGAAAAAAAAATGATGAGCTCTCACAAACTCTGTTAATGTGATTTTTTTTTCAAATACTTTCCTCAAAATACCAAATTTTAGATCTTTTGACCATTATCCTTTAAACATGTTCATTAGTTTTCTTACATGCATCTAATCCTCACTACTATAGTATTCCCGATATACACATAAATCACATAGTCTTGTAATACAAAAATCCCAAGCTACCGCAAACTATCTTGAAATACCAAATATTATATCTTAATGTCCTCTACGGATTATCATTAAAAATGTGTAAATGGCTTATAAAATCTTTTAGGGTTTCTTTAATATGTTGAATAGAATTCTATCTGTCACTAAAGTGTGTATTTTTAACGTTCCTATCATGACATCTATATAATGTTATGGCTTGGCGGCTCATATGTAATACTTTAAAAATGTGCAAATGGTTTCGTATCTTTCAATGTACCATAATTAGATTTCAGAATTTTAGAATTTTTTTGTTATTATTGATTTGATCCAAAAATATGAATTATTGTAACTAGTTGAATGATACATAATATGTCCTATCGAATCCTACTACTTGCTAACCATTAAGTCAATTAGTTCGTTATGATGCATAGTAAATAAGCTGCTGAAGTTGTTGTCCACTAGGGTACTATTTAAATTCCTTAATGAGACAATGCGAGAAAAACACATTAAAGTTTGGAAATGACCTAATGTATTTTACTCTAAATATAGGTAAAATGTCTTCCATTGTTTGTGCTCCATTCAGAACAATTCCATTCATCGCAGGCGGTATTTTTGGAAGAAAAGAGATGAGGAATGGTTTGTGGAACTTAATTCCCCGAAAACTACCACGTCAACATGTGGTTGTTTTTTGTTATAGATGACAATGACAAGGAAGTTGGTATTGTTTTATCATTAGAAGTTATTGATTTGGGGACACTGCATGTCTAGGTGGAACAAATTGACTTTGAAAACAATAAGTGTCTTATTCTAGATACGGATTTGGACATTTATTTGTTCAGAAATGGGAAATGCATTTCACCATAAATAGTAGACCATATTCCTATTCAAAATATGGTTGAAATTTGGGGAATCTAAAAATTATGACAAAAATATCTATTCAAATGCGAAGTCATTCAAAATGGTATATTTACTATATTCGAGAAAATTGTATAGAAATGAGAAAACATATTCTTCTTGTAAATTTTTGCATTGAAAAGGTTTTCTTTCACCTCCAAAACATGCCAAGTTGTTTATAATGTTGAGGTGAACATATTTGAATAAATTGGAAATACACCCATCTAAATTAAAATTACATGGGTTGAAAAGGAATACTAAATAAATTGGGGCTTTTGAGGCTAGTGTAATAGTAGATACATTTGATTCCTACTATCGAATAATAAAAGGAGACAACAAAATGAGAGAAAGAGTACAAAGTTATTTGAGAAATAAGCATTTGGATAATATTATATTGAAATCCTACAAGTGAATCTAATGTAATAAAAAAATTTAAATTACGTGAATCACACTACCACCGATTGTATGTATTGTTAGGTTAAGAGAGAAATGGAAAAATAAAATTTGATTCCCATATTGGGGAAAAAATGGAAAAATGGAAAAAAGATCATGAGGTGGAAAAAGTTTTGTTGCATATATTCCCCCAAGGCAAATATAGATAAACCAAATGAATCGGGTCTGGCGTCGGAGGAACAAGTCGGGAAAACAAGTCGGAAAAGCATGGGGTGAAAGCATGTCGAGCCACCTCCCAAACCCGACACAAAGGGAAATGAATACATGTCGGAGGAAACAACAAACCCGATAAGAAGAATATGTCGCAAGGGTTGGAAAACCCGCCTCAAAGGCAAATCAGGTTTCGAGGTTTCGGGAAACATGAAACATAAAGCATGCGAGATCACAAAGGATATGTCGTGGGGTCGCCAAAACCCGACGTGCAAAGGAAATCGGGTTTCATAGTCAGGTTTGCACGTCGGAAACGCATGGCACAATGAATACATGTTTGGGGGTCTTCAAAACACGACAACAAAGGGAATTCAGGTTTCCGGATTGGGTTGACAAGTCAGAAAAACATGGGGTGAAAACATGTTGTGCCAACTCCCAAACCCGATGCATATGCGAGTCACACCCCCGAACCTGAAAACAAAGGAAATTTGGTAATAGCGGCGAATGTGGGTTTCAGGAAAGCACGAACATCAAACACATGCCGTGGTGTCCTCCAAGCCCGATGCAGATGTAGAGGAGACTCCCGAACCCGACTGAAATGGACCTGACGCGGGAAATATGACAGTTCACCATTTTGGGTGGTTGAGGTTCTTACCTACCGCCATGATGAATGGAGTTAGGCGCAATTTTGGAGGTGGTTGGGCAAATCTCGATTTTCTCACTTCTCCATCTCTTTTGCTTCTATAAATTGTAAGGAGAGGTTGTTTTTCAAAGGTTGGACATTTTTGTTTTGTGCCTCCTCCCTTCTTCTCCCTGGCAGGTGGATTTGTGGAGCAAAGGACCTTCCCATTTGAAATTGTAATGCAACCTTGCCTCTTGGCATTTTGTAGTGTTGTATCACCCCTTGGAGAAAATTAATGCATATCTGTGGATGTTTCTCAACCCTCTACGTGTTTATTTACGTCCCTCCGATCTTCACTGTGAATCTAGCTATCTGTGCATATCTTTTACATTACATTTTATTGGTTTGTGTTTATTGGCAAGACATATGTTCTTCATTCCTCGGTGCATCACCTCTTTAGCTTAGGTTTATTTTTATGCATTTCTCTCTCCCTGTCTCCTTGGTAGTTAGATTAGGTTTTTGGGTAAACCTTTGCATTTTATTGGTGCATCGAAGAGAGGAATAAGAGCCGGCCTTCATCCGGAGAGCTTTTCCGATTTTGCGAGGTCCCACACTTGGGAAAAGCTCCATGTTGTGCAGTCGCACTGAGACTTTCAACCCATCGCATTGCGGAGTCCCAGGGATGCTGTGATTTCGCAAGAATAGTTTTGGCACACCCGGTGGGACCAAGAGGTCATTCCATCAAGTTTGAAGGAGTTTTCGTGAGTTTTGGGCTAGAAATCGCGTTTTTACAAATTTCAGATTTTGCACCTCCTAGCCTGAACTCGAAATCAATTTTCAAGGGTTTATCTCGCTCAGAACAGGTCAAAAATTCACCAGTTGGTAGATCTGACGGTAATCTTCAAAAGGGTATTTTTAGTTTTTGGATATTTTGATTTCCAAAATTTAGGTTTTTAGTGATTTCGGGATTTCGGGATCCGAGAGCATCAAAGCAGAAGCAGTAGTGTTTCGGGTTTCGGGGGATGCATTGCATGGTCCTACCCCCGACAGCAGTGTTTTCAGGTTTTCGGGGTCCGAGAGCATCAAAGCAGCCTTTCGGGTTTTGAGGGATGTCGGACATGTTCCAAGTTCCGACACATAGCAATTCGGGTTTTGTGAGTTGCATCGCATGACCTAAATTCCTTTGTAGCTTTTCGGGATCTCAGTTTTGCTAAACAAAGGCCGAATTCTGGATTGAAGATTGTCTCCTCTGGGTCCTTCAAATTTTAAGTTATATTTTCAATACTATCAAGTTTGGTGTGTGACTTGGCAGAATCCGACCTCTTAGAGGCATATTCAAAAACACATCTGGCGACTCCATCTGATCAGCAACCCATTTCTCTGAGTTGTAGACCCGTTTCCATTCATTTCCATCCATCTTTCTTTCCATCTCTTTCATTCTTTTCCATTCCATGAAGTTGTGCAACCATGACTTCATTTCCATCATGGAACTCACATTTCCAACAACAGCAAAGTATATCACACCTCCAACATGTTTTACAAATCCTCCAGATCAGCATGCATACTCATATGAACAGCAGTGCCAAAGTCAGTTTGGCTATGGAGCTTTCCAAGAGCAGGAGTATGCATATAACGAAGACCATCAGATGCAAGATGCTGGTCTATTGGAGAAAATCCAAAAAATGGAGGTGGGGATGGTGCAGTCCAGGGCTCAAGCACAAATGAAAGCTTTTGGAATCGGTTGTGGAGCACCCTGTCCATGGGTGGGACCTTTTCCAAGGCATTACAGCCCTCAGGAGAAACTTGACTTCATGATTGCAACGCTGCCTTTGCTTGCAAAGTGGATCGAAGGAATAGAGGTGTATGAGAGAAGTATTCAAGAACCTCGACAACGGGTAAGCACACCATCTCATGCCTTTCTTTTTCCCTTTCCCCATCTGTTTTACCTCAGCAGTGTCAAGTTTTAAATTCTCCATCTGCTGTCCCAAATGTTGATCCCATGTCTCCACCTCTCAGTCTTCCACCTCACCTCAATTCTTCTTTCCTTTTTTCTTCCAAACAGTCATCCCCTCCACAAGAGCTAACGAAAACCCCCTCCTCCAAAGAAACAGGAGGTTTCACTGCCTCCACCACCACAAAAATTTTAAAATCAGTTGAGTTTCAACCCATTCCTCCTTTTGCATTCCCAATCCCATGTGGGGAAGAAGAAATTGAAAAAATCAGTCATCAAGGACAGCAAGAGGAAGAGCCAGGAAAAGAAGAAATGATTAAGAGCTTAGTAAGTTTGGCTCTTAAATTTGGAATTGAGAAGATCCCTCTGCTGGTAAAGCCTACGGAAGAGGCTAAGGTAGAAACCATGGTGGCCAGGACTGATTTTGTTGTGGCAGAAGAAGAGCAAAAGGAAGAAAGCTCGAAGAAGATCTTGCAGCCCCAACTTGTCCTCTAGAGCAGCAGATTGAAGAGTTTGACTTGACAAACTTCATGCTGGAGGAAGAGTTATATCAAGAGAAATATTTCCTTCGAGCAATAGAGGAGGGAGAAGCTGCTCCAAAGGCAAAAGAAGAGGAGCACATCCCAGTTGTGGAGGAGAAAAGTGGAGATCCAAGGGCTTTAAGCACAAAGCGAGGCTACTGGGAGAACCTTCGGTTCTTACGTCTACTTCACCTCTCCCAAGTTCTAGTACTGAAGAGGAGTTTGATCTCTCAAACTCAATATTGGAGAGTGAAGGAAACTATGGTGGTCAAGTTGCAGATCAAGAAGACACCGTGGAGGAAGTTGAGCATTTGCAGCAGGACAACAATGAGGCAGTCTATCTATCAGATTTGGAGGACTGTTTTGATGGAGAAGAGCCGGTTGAGTTTTCACCATTCTCTCTTTCATCATCCACATTCCAAACACAAAAGTCTGCTGTCATGAAGGAGAACATTCATTTGCAGCAGCTTGCATCTTATAACAACTCTTCGGAATCAAGATTGGAAGATTTAAGTCTTTCATGTTCTTCATTGGAGGAAGAGAAAGGACAGAAGAATCCCACCATTTCTTCCACGTCATCCATCTCGGAGGGTCTACGAGAAGACTCCATTTTTGGAGTTGAAAATCAGAGCTATGGGCATATCAAACGGATCAGACCTTGCCCAATCAGGTATTTGGCTTCATTGGAGCCAAAGGAGAAGCCACAACCGGCCATGCTTGCTTCTGAGCATGAGGGTGAGTTACAGAGTACCAAGGATCAGCTGCCATACCTTTTCAATCCAAATGCAGAGCAACTAAAAGAGGTATTGGATTTGTTTTCAGTTGATACCTTGATGATTTGGATAGAAGACCAGCTTCTTGTTGATTTTCCATATATCCAAACAGCCATGATCAGTGCCAAATCAATTGCATGGCTGCCCATTTTGAAGAAAGGAAGTTATTTTGCACAACTAGTTGCAGGGTTTGTTTAGCTTGCCTTTGCTTCCAGTTAGAGTAGAGTAGGTAGGTTTGCTTTCAGCAGAAGAAGTGCTTGTGCACACTCTGCATGTTCCATTTGGGACATGTATGATTTTCAGTTTTGTACATAGTTTTTGGTGTTGCTGGTTTTGCTCTGGCACGGTTCATTGCAGTGGCATTTTGGTGAGAACAACTCTAAGTTCAAAGGGTTTCAAGTGGTTCAGAGGGAAGTTCAAATTTTAGATCAGTTTCAGGCTTGCTTATGACTCCATGCCCAATGGATCGCTAAAAGGCCATTGATCTTCTACCTAGCAGGCAGGTAACCCCATGAGTCACCAAATTGTTGCATATATTCCCCCAAGGAAAATATAGATAAACCAAATGAATCGGGTCTCGGCGTCGGAGGAACAAGTCGGGAAAACAAGTCGGAAAAGCATGGGGCGAAAGCATGTCGAGCCACCTCCCAAACCCGACACAAAGGGAAATGAATACATGTCGGAGGAAACAGCAAACCCGACAGGAAGAATATGTCGCAAGGGTTGGAAAACCCGCCTCAAAGGCAAATCGGGTTTGGGTTTCGGGAAACACGAAACATAAAGCATGTAGATCGCAAAGGATATGTTGTCGGTCGCCAAAACCCGACGCGCAAAGGAAATCAGGTTCCATAGTCGGGTTTGCACGTCGGAAACGCATGGCGCAATGAATACATGTCGGGGGTCTTCAAAACCCGATAGCAAAGGGAATTCGGGTTTCGGATTGGGTCGACAAGTCGGAAAAACACCGGTGAAAACATGTTGCGCCAACTCCCAAACCCGATGCATATGCGAGTCACACCCCGAACCCGAAAACAAAGGAAATTTGGTAATAGCGGCGGATGTGGGTTTCGGGAAAGCACGAACATCAAACACATGCCGCGGTGTCCTTCAAGCCCGATGCGGTTGCAGAGGAGACTCCAGAACCCAATTGAAATGGACCTGATGCGGGAAATATGACAGTTCGCCATTTTGGGTGGTTGAGGTTCTTACCTACCGCCATGATGAATGGAGTTAGGCGCAGTTTTGGAGGTGGTTGGGAAAATCTCGATTTTCTCACTTCTCCATCTCTTTTCCTTCTATAAATTGTAAGGAGAGGTTGTTTTTCAAAGGTTGGACATTTTTGTTTTGTGCCTCCTCCCTTCTTCTCCCTGGCAGGTGGATTTGTGGAGCAAAGGACCTTCCCATTTGAAATTGTAATGCAACCTTGCCTCTTGGCATTTTGCAGTGTTGTATCCCCCTTGGAGCAAATTAATGCATATCTGTGGATGTTTCTCAACCCTCTACGTGTTTATTTGCGTCCTTCCGATCTTCATTGTAAATCTGGCTATCTATGCATATCTTTTGCATTACATTTTATTGGTTTGTGTTTATTGGCAAAACATATGTTCTTCATTCCTCGGTGCATCACCTCCTTAGCTTAGGTTTATTTTTATGCATTTCTCTCTCCCTATCTCCTTGGTAGTTAGATTAGGTTTTTGGGTAAACCTATGCGTTTTATTGGTGCATCTGAATAGAGGAATAGGAGCCACCTTCATCCAGGAGAGCTTTTCCGATTTCGCGAGGTCCCACACTTGGGAAAAGCTCCATGTCGTGCGTCGACCGAGACTTTCAACCCATCGCGTTGCGAAGTTCCAAGGGTGTTGTGATTTCGCACCAACAAGTTCTTCTGTCATGGCTCGGGAAATATTAGACAACTATTTGATGACACCGGAAGGAAATATGTCGGCAAGGGTGAAAGTCATAAACAATTTTTCTTGTAAATTTTTGTATCCATTCCATATTCCATCGACTTTATCAGCTATTCCTTCAAATTATCCTTTCAATGTTGAATGTGTAATCATTGATTTTTGTAATTTGACCAACAAATATTTCTTCCGATGTCATAATGGAGCTTCTAACAATTATCAGAACTAGTGTGCTAGATTGTATTATTATTGCTCTAATACTAAATAGTTATTCAAAAATGTTAAGCAAAAACTAAAAGGATGGGAAAAGGTTAAAGACTTTGGAGTATCAATTCTGAATGGATTCTACAGAATCTACGATAGCAACGAGATATTAAAATTTTTGTGTCTTATGTACAAAATATCTTGTGTGCAAAACCACAACAATAACGATGATTATAGAGAAGAGGTCACTATGGATTGGATGGAGAAACTGCCAAGAAAATTGGTAACTGAAGTGAAATTGGCCTACAAGGAATTATCCATCCTTTTCTTTGTGAAATATCATATGAGTTCTGGGATAATATTTTCACTCGATGTTGTTCCATAAATTCTCTAGTACTAGTTCTTTACAATGGAAGTGTCACACTCCATGCATTGGTGGATTCCAAACTATCTACCATTTTTATTGTTGAGACATATATACAAGAAATGTTTCTAAAACATTACTATTCTCATATGAAGCAAGGTTTGTCTCTAGAAAAAAATTCAACAAGTGATTTATTTTAATGGATTTTAACCTAAATATGCTACTTAAAAATTATTGTTTATAAAGACAACCACAAAGTTATAAAATTTGATGTACAATTGTTTCACCATGATGCTACACAACTAATTCAACATGGTGATTTACTTTGAATAATTTTATAAATATTATTAATGAGCCCTATCTTCAATTTCCATGGTTTTCAATTTTTTAATAAATTTATGTTTTTTACTGGTTTAGATTATAGATGTGGAGGATGCGGGAACAACATGCCATGAATATGCAATCGATCTAGGTATGTTAATCATGTGAATGTAAAAACAAATCCACTAATAAGCCCCAAAAATTTATAAGACAATAAATGATTATGCAAACAACCAATAAGGCCCACAAATTTATAGGAAACGATATGATATCCATCTATATTTTACAAAAACATTATTTATAAGGCCCATAAATTTATAGAACTGATAACTACTAGACATTAGTTTATATGCTTGGCTTAGGGTCAAAGAAAAGCTTAAGGAAATCCATTTGTAATCTATGATAACAATTTGAAACTAACTATATAGAGCTTAGTGGACTCAATGCATCCACATTCAATACACAAATAATTTGACTAAAAAATATTACATTCATCAATATATCACTAATTTATAAGCGCATATTGTCTACAATGTTTCAGCGATTCACTACTACATACCGACTCTACGACATTGAATTAACATTGTTTTGGCTTCAACATCATCATAAACAAAACTACATACGGCTTAATCGACTTGTTTGTATGTAAATCAACACTTGGCTAGCCTCATTAAAGGTTTTCCGATAAGTGTAGTTTGACCAACAATGGCATAGCAGCGTGCAAATCCTCATCAATAGCTAAGGAATTTTATCCGTCAAAGGGTGGTTTGAAAAATATAAGCATAATTTAACAACCATTAAATTTTAATTATAATACAAAGAATAATTGATATTGTACTTACCATATCACCATCTAAACTACTATGTTTATCCATTTATGTTTTCCACAACATGAAATCGATTATGAATTAATTAATGTTTATTTCAAATACATTATGCTATCATTTTCAATAGGAAAAAATAGATTATGAATTGATGATTGTTTATTTGAAATAACGCTTTCATCAATGATTCTAGTAGCATGTACAGATAGTGTAATCCAAGACACAATATCAATCGGTAACTATTATTCGTAAGCTAAAATCTTGTTCATTTTAATTGGTTGTAACTTATATGAGGATGATAAAAATATTTTTTTACTTCCCTATAGGTAACGATAAGATTTATTTACTCATTTTAGATATGGAGGACTTGTTATATGGGATAAAAAAACATACAATAGGAAGATGTCATTCAGGTTTGGTATGAAAGTTGTCAACCTATGAGGTGGCCTGTCAGAATTTATAAAATTACTATCACCATACTATGAACTTGGTTTTTAGTATGACACTCTCATTTCGCTGACGTTAAAAAGATATCAATGGGATTCAATTAAAAAAATATCGACCGTATTCAATACAAGACTCACTTGGGAAAGGAACATTGTAATATAGTCAAGGGAATAATAATAAAACACCAAGAAAAGATCGGGAGTAGAAACAATTTTTCATATAGTTCAAAAAACACTTCGTTTATTACATTAGGTGCAAAGGGAAACACTCCTAAAAAAATTATGGTGGGTATGAAAAGCAGATGCAAATATTGTACATATGATAAATGGTTAATGGCTGGTTTTTACAAAAAATATCACAAATAGTTTCTCAAGAAATGAATGTGGTAGAGGCATCAACTACTTGAGCATGGAAAATATAAATAACTATTTATCATTTCGTAATGTTGTTATGATTATCTTGCTTAACATTTCCAATAATATATACATTCATATGTTATAAATAAATGTACTACGTAACTCTATTCTACTATGTTGAGATTGTCGAAATATAAGTTTGGAGGATTTATATTTTCATTGATTATAAGATGACACTATGATTAAATAACTTATGTGGTGAATTATTGGAAAAAATTGCCTTTAAAAATTTGTAAAATAGTATTTTTCTTAAAATCTACATAAAATAAATATAAAATTACACTATATATACTTAATTGTTTTTTAATATAATATATATATAGATATATATAATCTAGAAAATTTATAGTCGTATCTAAAATATGCAAGTCATATGTGACGGTTACTCCAGATATTTGCAACTATTTTACGAGATAAAAAGGATTAAAAAAATGTCTAAACCAAGGCGTCAAATTTAACACCACATTGTGGCCTTTGTTGTAACCATTGAAGGGAAAGAGAAGATGTCTAGGATGATATTTGATCAAAAACCGAATTCAAGGGAACTTATTTTTAGAGCTTCACTAAGACAAAGCATAAATAATTCTTAGTTTGCTAGCCCATTTAACTCATAACAATTTTCGTATACAACATAACAAAAATAATGGCCAATGGTCGCTAGCTCTTTGTTTAAAACATAACCATTTTCTGTATATAACATAACATAAAATATGGCCAACGATCATCGCTAGCCCTCATATAATGTAAACATTTTATGTACGTAACATAGCATAAATAATGGCCAGCGGCTTCTAGCTGTATAATGGATTCCAATATTTGATTTTCTATATTCCAATATATTAGACTTTGGAGTACATATAATTATAATATAGATGATTTTGGATTCCAATATATGTGATTTTTATTCCAATATATGTGATATTGGAATCCAATATGTGCAATTTTGGAATAATATCAAGGTTTTAACAAATTATTCTAGATTGAATCCATTGCCTATACGAGGCTTCTTAGGATTAATAAATTTAGTACCCTCCCTCTTGGGAGGATTTCCTATGACCTTGCTATTATTCTTAATTTACACCGTCGTTATGAAGGCTTGCCTTAGATTTTCACAATCCTTGTCCCTTAGATAAAATGTTTCCTTCTTATCAAAGGCATCACAATATTTAATTAAGAAATACTCATCACTTGGTCTCAATGTTATAGGAAGCCTATATATAGTTTTATTGAATTTGGTGTTGAAGTCTTGAACAAGCTCATTAGGGGTTTTCTTAATATTCTTGAATTTAGATAGGAGAAATCTTGGATTAATTTTTTCACCATATTGTGCATCAAAAACATTTTTTAATGCTAGCCAAGAATTAATCGAACTATCCAAAAAATATTTATACCAATCCCGAGCATCTATTTATAAATTATGGATAAACATTTTTACATAGGGATCCTCATCCTTGATCTCAAAATCTTCCATGATGTTCACAAAAAGCCTAAGATTCGGTCACCACTAATAGCATTGTTTCCTTGAATGTTTAGTAACCTATTTCTTAGATCATTTGGTATTTTATTTGGATATCCCACCATCCCCTAAAAATTTATGGTTTGATATACATTTACAATAAAGGGGATCTAGGTGGAGGTTGAGCCATGTTATTGACGAGGATATTGACAAAACCGGGATTGACAATGTTGGTGGTAGTTGGATTTCAGAATAATGGAGTATGATTTTCCAAGGATAAATACCTAAATAACTCCCTCTCATAATGAACTTGACTATATTGAAACAACGAGAAAGGCATATTGAAAAAAACCTTGATTATTTTGCAGAGGAGGTACCCTTGCCAAATGAGTATGTAGGTCACTCCTTAGGATATTTATCCCAAAATGATCCGATGCACTAGAATAATCTTCAATTAATGGTTTATCCAAATCAAGAGTAGGGATTTCTTTTCTTTGTCTTCTCGATCGTGCAATGGTTTCTAGATTTTTATTCTTACTTGACTTGTTTTCCCAGATTCGGAAATAATTTTCTAGTTTTATCGACTTGAAAAAATACCTCCTTCCTTCAAGTTTTACAAAATTTACAAAAATTCTCGAAATAAGCACTTAAGGTCTTGGTATTTACCAAATTTATCGGGATAACATGATTCACCACTAATATATGTTAGGTTAATTATTTACCTAATATAATTAATTATGCATTATATAATAAATTATTTAATTAATGTTATTAATTAAATAATGTTGTTATATGGTTATATTCCTTCATAACCATCTAATTGTATTTATGTCTGCATACGGGTGTGGTTATATTGTTTTAACAATATAATTGTAATTATTCATTTATGCTTCCCAGATGTTATTGGAAGCTTATGTAATTTGGAATGTGGTTGCACCTGTGCAACTTAGTTTCTTGTTTGTATTCAGCTATACAATACCTATAAGTATTGCAGCTCCTTCCTGTGTAAATGGTTGATTTTGATTAATAAAATCTTCAAGGCTTCCGTCCTTGTTTACATATGGTATCAGAGTGAATTGAAGCTCCTGGAAAAGTTGGAGAAGGTTACAAAGGAAGAAGAATTCATGGAGAAGAAATATGATTCGTCGGAGAGAGCATGATCTACCTCCAACAAATTCCCACATCTCCCTGCAAACCCACAACCTCCTGTGTGAATTTTAGGTAAACGTAAAGAAAATATTTTTTTGCCTTGGGGCCCTCTGCACCAAGCAAATTTTCTATCTGGAAGTTGTTCATTTTCAGAATCTATATAAAAAAATTATTTTTCCCCATCCAAGGGTTTTACCTCTAATATTAGAGGATTTTTTTGGTTATTGCTACATTTGAAGAGCTCTAAGATATTCTTCATACAAAGGCTGAGTTGTGTTGGAGTCACAAGACCTGCACAAAATGCAATAACCGATTTTTATTGTTTGATTTGTTGTGTAAATGATTTGTTGTGTTTTAAATAAATCCAAGTTGTGTTTTATTAAAGAAGAGCCATAAATTTCATTAGCAAGTCTGGTCTACTGTGCATACGTGTCTTTAACGTGAGCCCAAGCCAAGAGCATGCCGTTTGCACCAGACTCCTCTCAAATAGCATCCTCATGAGATCTTCACAGTGACATAAATTTCCACATGATCCGTGCAAATATATATATATATATATATATATATATATATATATGCAAACCTTGTAAATCGGTTGAGTTTGTTTTTGCATGGTGGAAAGTTTTATTGGAGGTAGACCCATAGAGCAGTTGATGTCCACATCCTATAACCTACAATCACACGAAGGAAAAAAAATAAAAGAAGAAAAGGAAAATACAAATCAATATGAAGTGGCTAAAGCGAAGGCTCATATAAGATTTCTTTATAAAGAAAATAGCGGTTAAAGAAAAGAAAAAAGTAGGCTAAAGCAAATGCTGATTTCATATTAATAAAAATGCCTTAGATCCATTTTTTGGGAAAAAGAAACCCTAATCCACACATCCAACTTATGTGGAACTCCAAGTCGTCTCCAAAATTGCCATTTTCATGAGGTTAGTCACTTTTTGTATATATTAAATATAAATTGTTTCATTTAATCTCACAAGTGCACAAGTGGCCTAGTTGGATAAGTGGATGTCTTAGTAATGGGAGGTGTGGGGTTAAAATTCCACCCCTAACTTGACGTTTTTGAATTTGGCAAAAATTTAGCGTAACCGCTAACTTCAAAGCAGAAAATTTAATTTTAGTTATAACTAACTAAATTTAGCGTAGAAATCCCTAATTTAGGGTAATTTTTTCCCCCATTCAGTTTGTTTTTTCATTTCGGGCATTTTTTGGAAAAGGAAGTCCATTCAAAAGCTTCATCTTGGGCCTCTTTTTAACATTTTATGGAATTTTGGGTCATTTTGGGCTCTGAAGACCACCAGGGCCCGTAAAACAATTTTTTTTTGCTTACCTACCATTCAATTTTTCAAAAATTTTGAGTGTAATTTGTGTACTTCATTATATTGTACTAATTTACAAGTTGCCATAGTCAATCTGTAAACATTGTAATTGCTCGTAAATCGGCAGTAATTGTAATAAAAAATAGTGAAAATTGGTTCTGTAACACTCATGAGATCCTAGATCTCATTCACAACAATTGGTATATACGGTGCCTCTGGGAAGCACTTACGGGTAAATCCGTCACAACTACTATTGCACTTAATGCCTAATATAGCTGCAACAATGTTGTTTGGGCATCATCCCTATAAATTGACGGGGAGTAATAAGGTCATAGTGCACACACTATGAGCCATCCCATCCGTATGTGAATGATTGCACGACATAAATCCGGACTACAAAATTATCCGAGTATATAGCAAAGTTACACACGCGTATGAGGATATTTCTTTGATTCGGTGTCAATAATTGCATAGACCCCATCAGTACTATCTTGGTACCACGTATTGAATTCTTTCACATATGTTAACACCTCTTTCACGTACCGCTAGGTATATAGAAAGGGCGAGCTTCTTCCACGTACCGCTGGGTATATCGGAAGGGCGCGTATATAGAAAGGTTCGATATATCAGACTGAAGGTATATTGATTGGGAGACCTAATACCTAGAGTGATAAGAACCAAAACCTATCAGTGATCTCTGCAAAATGGGCATCAATTCCCCCAAATTTTTTTCTTCAGATTCACAATTACTCGGAGGAAACAACTATCCTGCATGGAAGAATAAAACCAAGACAGAGCTTGAGTTTGAAGAAATTTGGCCTACCGTGAATGGTACTCTGACCAGATCAACTACCGAATCAACACAACAATAGAAGTTTGATAAAGTAGATCAAAAGGCCAAACTCATCAATTTTGTTTGGAGTGTCGACGATGTGCAACCCCACATTTTAGATGCCAAAATAGCAAAACAAGCAAGGGATAAATTGAGCATAGTATACGAGGCCAAGAACAAAAATGTTATACTAAATTTACAGATTTAGTTACACACACTAAAGTTCAAATAGAATGAAAAAATTGAATCTTTCTTAAGAAGAGTTACAGAATTGAGGGCTTCACTTCTAGCCCTAGGAGAACTAGTCACAGATGATGCTCTCGTTCCCATTGTTCTAAGATCACTCCCCTCTTCTTACCGCATTTTTTTCACAAAACTAAATGTGTCAGATACGACAGTTGGTTTTGACAAACTAGTAAACCTACTGCAACATGAGGAAGTAATGCACAATAAGGATGATGAAGAGGAGCAGGCACTATCTTCACATGAAAAATGGAAAGGAAAAGGTAAAGGAAAACCTAATTCCTATCAAAAACCAAAAATCAAAATCAATATCAAGGGGATAGATGTAATGTCCAATCTGTAAAAGAGGACATAACCTATAAGATTGTTGGTATAATACCTACAAGAAAGGTTCATCCAAAGAACTCTGGACCTCAACAACAACAATCTTACAAGTTAAATTCTAACAAAAATCACGGGAAGAAAAAGGGGAATTGGAAAAGAAGACCCCATCAACAAGGTGATATTGTTGAGCATAAAAAACAATCAGACAATGAAGACTAGTTGTTCACTGCTTGATCAACGGAACCATCCACGTCATCTAGTGATGTATGGTATGTTGATTCGGGAGCCACTCGACATATGACCGGCCACAAAGACTGGTTTATTTGAATGAGGGAGACGCCATTGAAAAATCATGTTTCATTGGGAGATGATTCTTCATATACATTTCAGGGGATTGGGAAAATTTCTGTACCCCTTGGTTCATGCAAATTTAGACTATCAGATGTCCTATATGTCCCTACGTTGACTAAGAATATTCTTTCAGTCAATCAACTCCTAGATCACAACCTAAAAATTGACTTTGATAGTCAATCTGACAAGAAAATGTGTTTGATTCAAGATAAATCAAGAGGCTCAAAAATAATTGCAAAATCCTCTAATGTGGGACGCATGTTCCAATTGATTTTGTTCATAGGGACGATCAAGCACTTGTGACTAAGAACTCCACGTCAAAGCCACAAGTTGTGGCATCAGAGATTTGGTCATGTAAGTTTCAAATATCTTGAAACAATTTGCTGGCATAATATGGTACATGGGCTACCATCTCTTGTAAGGATATAGACAAGTGTCCTCACTACCTAATAGGAAAACAACACAGAACTTCATTCCAGAGTAGTACAATTCTAGCTCATGGTAAACTTGACTGGTTCATACTAATCTTTGTGGTCCAATGCAGCCAAGTCATTCTCGTGTTCCAAGATACTTCATGCTTTGTGTTGAAGACTATTCAAGAAAAATGTGGATTTTCTGTCTTCACAAGAAAAGTGAAGCGTTTGAAACCTTCAAAAATTTCAAAGTAGCAGTTGAGAAAGAAACTGGTCATCACATCATAAATCTCAGCTCAGATCGAGGGGGGCAATTCACTAGTGATGAGTTAAGAGACTACCTACAAACTCATGGGATTCGTCAAAAATGCCTCCTTCGCACACACCATAGCAAAATGGTGTTTTCTAGAGAAGAAATTGTACTATCATAGAAATGGTGTGATGCATGATCGATGATTCTAGACTTGCAAAGACATTTTGGGCGAGATGCATGAAGAAAGATAGCAAAGTGTATTTATTGAGCAGATGCCCACTTTTGCTCTTGATGGAGTAACACCACAAGAATCATGGTCAAAATGGAAACCATCTATTGCACACCTCGAGTATTTGGGGTGCAAATCAAGCATATACATACCCAAAAAAATAGAAAGAAATTTGACATGAAGTCATAGAAAATCATCTTCATTGGGTACCGTTATCCAAAATTCACCCCTCAAGGTAATTTTGATAACATGCATCAAATTCTTTAGTCCCAATAAATTATATTGAGTAAGGGCAAAAATTCATGTTTCTAGGGTCCCCTCAGATTTTTTCTAACTCCCCTGTCCAAGAAGAAGAGAGCAAGTTCTGAGAAAATGTGAAAAATTGCAAAAACAAGCTCGGGCCAGAAAAATCATGAAAAATGGCTAAGTCCTAGTCCTCGCAATAGTCGGGACATTTGGGACAAAAGGGCGCGAACCGGCCGAAAGGCCGCCAGGTGGTCTGCGCAGCATTTGGGACATCCGGGCCAAAGGGACGCGCGGGACGCGGAAATCCGAACTGGCCGAAAAGTGGAAAAAATTGACTAACTGTTGAAACAGGCAGTCTGGGACATCTGGGCAATTAGTACGCGGAGGATGCAAGTTGGCCAAAAAGACTTAAGGCAGCCCGGAATAGTTGGGCCGAAGGTACGCTGAAGTACGTGAACCGGCCGGATCGGCCGAAATGAGAACTTTCGCACCGGGACATGAGGGACAAAAGTACACGAACCGGCCGATTCAGCCAAAATAGGGAACTTCAACACTTTGGGAAAAGGGAAAAAGGGACGCATGGGAAGTGGATAGCCGAAGGAGCCGAAAGCCAATCAGATCACGCCATGTGTCACCGGCAGAAAAGGGACATGGAAGCCCATTTCGGGCGGTTCGGAAGAATTTGTCCCGCGCAGCATTTGGGACATTTGGGACAAAGGGACGCGTAGGACGTGAAAAGCCGAAGTGGCTAAAGGTAGAGAAGAAAAGTCAATGTTTGGCCCGTGGAACTTCAAACGGCCATAACTTTTGACTCCGTCAAATGACAGAAAACGCTTGCTGACCCAAAATAGCTTCCCGCACTCGAGAAGGCCATAACTTTTGCATTTCTCAACGAAATCGCACAAAATTTATACCGTTGGAATCGTGGTTCCGAGCCCAAACACAAAAATCAATAAATTCTAGTTTTTATCAGAAATTGATTGATATTTTTAAGAAAACGTGGCCGGATTCAGAACAGTGTTTTATTTGGTAGCTAGGAGTGCAATTAAGAGGCATGGTCATCATTCTTTCTCTGCTGCAGCACATGGGACAGTATGGGGAGCCTTTTGCAAGTAATATATAATCATTTCACTCAATTTAATGCCTCTTATAGGTGGTTGAAGGACAGATTTCGGGATTTTCATTTTCCCTTCTCTTTTCCTTCTCATTTTTCTATAAATTGGAGTGTTGGGCTCATTGTAAAGAGAGAGTTTTTGGGTAGCAAAGCTCTGCCAAAATTGCTTTGTGAAGCCAGTGTGTTGTAGGCCCTTGTAGTGGACTCCTTGCATGGTGATCTAGGCCCTTATCTTGTAAGGGAGAATCGTGCATACCATGAAGCAATAAAATATTAGTTTGTGGATGTATCTTCCCTCATTGTGTTTTTTTGCATTCTTCTTGCCCCTTTAATCTTTCTACAAGAATATTGTGTCTATTATTATGTTCCTGCAGAGGATTCATTATCATTGTGTATTCTTGGAATATTGTTGTGAATGCATTTTGCTAGATTATGGTGAAGCTGTCATCACCTCTTCTAGTGTGCACTTTGCCTCTGTATTTTACACATTTAGAGATTACTCTCACACCCTCTTTTCCTGGTGTATCACCGTTTTAGTGTAGGCTTTCATTTTATGCATTCTCTCTCTCTGGTCCCTTGGAATTTTAGATTAGAATAGCTAGTTTCCACCTGCATTAGAGTAGATTGTGGTAGGTAGTTTAGGAGCAAGAACCAGCTTTCTCTGGAGGTCTATCTCAAGTAGCAAGTCCCACAACTTAGAGATAGTACCCATGTTATCCAATCACACCGTGAGTTCAAGTATATGCACTTGTATAAGCACGGGGTGCTGTGATTCACCGATAACTGTACAGTGAAGAGACTATTGTGTATAGATTGATGTATCCTAAGACTAGAAAAGTCTACACTAGTAGAGATGTTAATTTTTTCGAGAAGAAGGAAGCAGAGACTCCTCCTTCGAGACTCACAAGATTTAGATTTTTCACTTGTTGTAAAAATTGAATTTGATGTTCCTCAGAAGATGAAAGTAATGATGGGGATGATGGTGTTGATCAAATAGAACCACGACCCATGGGAACAGTTTAGCATATTCCTAAATGGTGTACAAGTACATTACGAGATGTAAGAATGGATGCTCCACTAGATACATCCACCCCTAGACCACAGACTCACAATAAAGCAAGAGAAGAAGTTAACTTTTCTTTGATGAGTAGAGTTATTGAATCTGATGAGCCCTCTACATTCCAGGAAGCCCTACAGTCAAAATCTTGGAAAGATTCCATGGATTTTGAATATCAATTAGTGATGAAGAATAACACTTGGTAGCTTGTCGATATTGCACCATGGAAGAAACCCGGTGGATGGATGCAGATGGATATATTTAAAACAAAGTACAAAGTAGATGGGACAGTGGACAAGTATAAAGTGAGACTTATAGCAAAGGGGTATACACAAAAAGAAGGCATTGACTATGAGGAGACATTTTCTCCCACAGCTAAGATCAAAACGATCAAGATGATATTTTCTCTAGCTACATAGTTTGGATGGAAATTCCACCAAATGGATGTAAAAAGTTCCTTCCTAAACAAAGATTTACAAGAATAAGTCTACATGACTCAACCTAAGGGATATGTAGTACCTGGTCAAGAAGTAAAGGTATGTAGACTCAGGAAATCTCTGTATGGCCTCAAACAAGAACCCCGGGCATGGTACATCAAGATTGATGAGCATCTCATACAACATGGATTTGTTAGAAATCCATATGATCCCAATCTTTACCTCAAAAATCAAGAGGGGATATTGTGATTTTTGTTGTCTATATCAACTATCTAGTCATCACTGGCAGTTCATTGAGGATGATCGATGCAATGAAGAAAGATCTTAATCGATCATTTGACATGACTGATCTCGGGCTGATGCATTATTGTCTTGGATTGGAAGTATGGCAGAAAGAGAATCACATTTTTGTTTCTTAGATGAAATATACCAAGATTACGCTAGAGAAGTTGAGGATGATGTATTACACACCAATCACTACACCTATGGAAACAGATTACAATTATCTCATTCGAGATCCATCTCTTGAGGTAAGTGTGTAGTCATTTTTGCACCCCACCAAAAACAAGGGAACCTCATGCGTGCCGACCTATCACCCAATGGGTGTTGGACGCTCACCGAGGCACGTGAGAGGGAGCCGAGTCTCTCTTTTATGTGAGTTTAGTGGAAGGCATAATTCATGATTCTGACTTAGTGATTTAATAGACATGAAGAAGCTATAGAGCTCAGGATGGCTTCTACACCCCTTCAGTCATAACAGTAACAAAGCACGCAACAGAATTAAATAGAACTAGGAAGTTGTAAATCCACAATAAGACTTAACATTCAAGTAAGGTTCATGATTATACAAGATCAAAAGCATAGTGGAAACATGTAGATAATACAGGAAGGAGATCTTAACATAAACATAGTGGTAACCTTATCACATTCATTCATAGTATTACTCCAAAACATCACAGAGAGGCGGACCACAGTCATGCACCATATCTGGATCCATACATGTATGCTCACAAAATAAAATTTGCATTCCCCATTTCCCCATTACATCCTTCCTAGAATCATCTACCCATTTATCCCATAGTTCTCGCAGATAATTCTGCAGAGCTCCACTACCTCACTTGTGTCTCTGTTCTTTGCCAAGGGCGCATATATAAATAGGCATTTGAGCTCTAACAAACTCCTATGTAGCCTCAGATCTGACCCCAAGTGTCAAGGTGTGGGTCACCCTAGGCACATGCCTCTCCATGTCATGATTAGCTTTTTGGATCTTCCTATCACAAGGTATATTCCTCCCAGGACACCCTATCGCCAGGCTAGAACCTTATCCAAACAGAACACATTCTTCATGTGTTTTGTCCAAAAGGCCAAAAACAGCTAAGTCCCAAATTATTCTTCGTGTGCATACGCGTCCTTGGTTCTCTAAGAACCCCTTTTGAATTCTTCCTTGCGTGCCTTCACTTGCACGCTCCCTCCGGCCATGTGCGCCTACACACCTTTAAGATTTGGAAGCTATAAAAGGGTCCCAACATTACCCCACACTTCATCTGTTCTCTGCCATTAAGAACCTCTTCAAAGAATGCAGTACAAAAATGCAAGGCCTTGCCTTGGAAGGAATGCAAGGAAAGATTAAAGAATGGGGAGGAGAGAAAGAATAGAGGGAAAATTTTGTTGCAGGTCGGCCTCCAGTGTACTCCAAGCGCTGACTTCATCCTGCGCTCTAGTGTAGATATCGCCGACCAAGGTGCTCACCTTGTTGAAGGTTAACCCTTCCCCCTTCATGTTAATGGTCTCCACCACAGTCTCTAGCTCCTTGGCATGATCCTCCAGGGCATCCATCTTCCTCGTGATGACCTTATAGAGCTCTTTTAGCTGGGTTTTGATTGAGACTCACCGGTTCTCAATAGCTTCAGACTTCTTCTCCACTTCGGCTAGGATATTTTCTCACTTGGCTCTATTTCCCTTATTATTTTCCCTAAAGTCCTTTAGCTCGGCCTCGTCATTGGAAAGCAAAGCATGCCTGTCACCTTGTCTTGATCTCGCGCAATGGTCATAGGTGACCCCCGTAGTTTGTGCAGCTATTTTCATGTTAGTGAGCACCTTGTTGTATTCAGCCATGAGTGTGATGACCTTTAGCTTGTCTTCCTTCTCCAAGCGATCGATTACCTCCTCTACCAACTCCAAGGCCAAAGGCTACCTTTCCATGGTGAGGATCCAAGTCAAGTCCTCTAGACATTCCAGGGAGGATCCATACTTGTGCACGGGAGGGTTAAGGTCCAGGTGCTTCATGATAATAGCTTGGGAGATGAGCTCCACCTTCTTGGAAACTTCACGTACCCTAGCCTTTTCCTCCTAAAGCTCCCTTTGTAGTTGAGCGATTAATTTCTCAAGGTTGAGGTCCTTCATTAGCTTGACTACTTCATCCTTCCTCTTTTCCAACAGGTCCTCCAAGACTTTAACCCTATCATTCCTACAGAAGAGCCTAGCCTCAATTTCTACAAGAATTTGTTGAGCACATTACACACTTGCTCATCCGATAGTTGTTGCGTGTTTACAATGGGGTTGTCCCCCTTTCCTTCAGACAACATTAATAATGCTCCTTGGTTAACCTTGAGCTCAGGCTCATCAAGGTGGGATTCGAATGCTCATGATAGCATCTTCCTTGTGTGTGGGTATCCACCCTCAAGATCAAAGGACTCTATGGCGGTGAGCTGCTTGGTTGGCATGGTACTCTGGAAATACATGCACAAAAATTTGTTGAGGTCATCAATGTATCCCATCATTATTGTTCCCCCTTCCACGCATTTACTTCCCATGGACATGCCCTTGGGAACAGTTACTGAAAGAGTTGGGCCTTTTGTGCTACCCACACTTTTCTCCCTCTACTCTTCTTTGAACTCGCCGAGTACGAGCTCCGTACTACGCTCTAACTCCTCTTCGACCAAGGTATTAATTATCTTCTCTACCTCCCTTGTCGCTTTCTCATCTACTTCCTCCTGAGTGAGCTTGGGCATATCTAGCCCCTTAGTACTTGCCCCTTCACTCCTTTCTTCACTCCACACACCTTCCTCCCCTTGGGTGCCCTTCCTCCTTACAAAGATGAAAGCATCATTTGTATCCTCTACTCCTTCTCCCTCCAAATCATGGACATCAATAGGTTCCTGATTCACCTCCAACTCTTCCCCTTCATCATCATCCTTCTTGCCTATATAGGCGTTCGGGTCGTCTATATCTTTAGACTCTTATTCCTCTATCCCTTATTCTTCTTCCTTTGTAGAAAACTCCAAAGTCGGGGATGTTGTCCTTTCTTCATCTGAGGGTTCTTCAGGGGATGGTGGCTTCGCAGGCTCTAGGGTCTTCTCCCTGACCACCGTTCTCCTCTTCTTCTAGACATAGGTACTCAACCCCGTGGTACCTACATTCATTCCGTCTCTCCACCGCCCTTTTTTCTTCTTCCTCTTCCCTCTCCTTGTGCTTTGGCACAGGATTCTTTCTTCCCATGGGGTCGTCCAGGATGGATATCTCATTCTCCACATATGTGCCCTTTTCAAATTTTGGCCTTATGCATAGGTAGATCCTTGCGGCATTGCTCCTAGTAATAGGTAAGGTTAATGGCTTTACTATGTGCACATCCCTGTGACATGTACCTTTCAATGTATGTGTTCTTCTCTACATAGACCAGCTTCTTTCTCATCTCCATGTGCTCTCTATCAAGGGTGGACAACTCCAGATTTAATTTCTTTGATTCCTTATATCTGTTTACCCCTGCTTGGAAAAATTGGGTGATAAACGAGAATGGGATTTTGCATCGTGGAATCCAAATTCCATCCACCAAGATGAACCTTCACGATGTAGAAGTCTTTGGTAGACCGAGACATTTGTTTCTCCTTCGATTGTCGCAGGAGTTGTTCTGGGATCCACCATTTAGCCCTGAATGTGTTCCTTAGGCGCTTATACCATTTTTATAAGTGCGCCTTGTGTACCCCTATCATTTATTCACATGTGTATTTCTAGAATCTATCCACGGGTGAAGGGTCTTCAGTGGGGTACTCCCACACGAATTTTTAAGATGTATCCAACAACCCGATTTTGGAGAACACAATTGTTAACAAAATGTTTCCAAAAAGGATTTTTCCTCCATTCTCTCGTGTTGCTTATGATTTCGTCTACTATGTGTAACACCCAAAAATCACACATACAAACAACACAGTGAAATACAGGATAACTTTTTTTTGACTTGCTTGACACATAACATGACGCAACATGTCGTCACCAAGGATACAACTAACACTGTGAACAACTTGATACAAGGATGGCCATAAAGGTAGCACGGAAACATTCACACATATCAAGGACAATTTACTTTTCTTTTTGACAAGACAACATAGAAGTCCAATCACATAACACACTTACAGTTAGGGCCAACCACAAGGAGATATTGTTAAGGGTTATTTATTTTAAAAGGACATCTTGCAATTCTTAGCTTACGTTTTCAAGGAGGCTCAAGATATGATTCGTATAATTCAACTTGCCAAGCCAAGTTTATTCTTTTTGCACTGAGTAATCATCTTTAATATTCTCTATTAAGACATTCATTTGCTTAATTCGTTTATCAAGAAAAAGGAGTATTAAAATTCCACGAGGCCATCTGCTCACCACTAACGCTACAAGATATGTTCTTGCTCACAAGACAACAGGGTTTTAAGTTCAACACACTTAAGAGAAGAGATATAAGGTGCCTTGAAAAAGGGTTAGAGGGAGAAGGTCGAGATGAAACATTTTTAGGACCTCATTAGTTATTGCCAGTATTAAATTGAAGCTAGGGCTCTTAACCAGATTTAACAACAACTTTACTTAGGCTTCGCTAAAAGTATTAACAAGGAGTAGGAGAATTTACTTCCCAAATGGCTGAGAGATAGATTGTGTGGTTTCAAAATTGTTTTCTCCTGTTTATTAAATCTTATTATCTTCCAGAACCAACCATAGATTTCCTTTAAGTTCGTTTAAGAATCCCACCATGAAAGGGATAGTGTCCATTAGTGTAGCTAGGGGTATCAAGTTATATAATGTTACTTGCAATGATAGTCCTGCCCTGGATTACTTAAAGAATTTCTTGCTCTCAAGTTGGTAACCCCTACGTTACTTTATTTGAATACAACTTTTAATTTAACTTCCTGAAGTACTAAACAATCCCATGTTATTTTACTTATGACACTTTATTACTAAGTCATGGCAAGGTTTAACTCATAATTTATTCTCAAGGCAAAGTTGAAGCAACACTCATTAACGAGAACAAAACAAGATTACATCATTTCTTAAAATACTGATACTCCACAAGTCACTCAACCACAATAACCAAATTTTCTTATAATTTCAATGATGGGCACACAATACAAGGTTTCCAAATTTCAGATGATAAGTCCACAATACATTATACTAAGGCATTAATCCTCTTCTAAACTTTCGAATGGACGTTAACAAAAGTTGATCAACATAAAAGGTTTCGAGAAAAGGATCTTCTCGAATTGAGGTTGATGACAAAAGTCTACAAATCTATCCCTCATCTACATGAAAGATCCATCTGCAGCAAATTTTCTACAAGAGTCAGTTCACGAGAACTGAGCAAGATAAGGCTACACAAAACCACCATAACTATTATCTAACAATATCACGAAAAGGAAGCACTTTATTACAAGAATTGGTTCAAACCTCTAAACACTATTAACACATCAAGTTATAATAAAGTCTTCATCATGCCAATCAAAGAAGGAGAAGACCTTGTACTTCAGTTAGGAGCAAAAGCAACGAAAGTAATAATCGTATGAGAATGGCCCTTGGCCCTATAAGGAGATATAAACAATCTAGCAAAGAACAAAATTCCCATCAAGTAAGTAAATAACAATAATTACAAGATTGAGATTTGATATAAATAGACCAACCATCTAGAATTTTATCAAAGGTACCAACGCATAGGCTAAAATAATACATTTCTAAAAGAACAAAAGTTGATCGGCCCAAGAAAGGGGAAACACGGGTTTCAAAATTTAACACAAAAAGTCATGTATAAATGAGTTTCAAACCGGAAATCAAATAGAGTATACACACAACATAAGTTTCGAAGCGAAGGCAAGGTATACTATTTTTGACCATTAACTACAAGATTTTCCAATCATCCAAGAAGGGTCAAAGTCTTACAGGCTAGTAGCTAGCATGCGAGAGGAGAAGGGGGCTCCGTCACACAAGAGTATACAATAATGTCATCAACAATTTTTAATACACTAAAGATTTGCAAACTTCCACAACAATTCTAATGTTTGATTAATTTAAAATAAATTATCCATTTCCCGAAACAACCATATTTTAAGGCAACCCTAGGTAACACAGTCAACCGTCGCATAAAGATACAAACATAACTTCAAAGTGACATTATCAAAACAAAACCTTCCGCTATGAATCCATAAGAATATCAAATGAAAGTTTAGTTCTTCCTGAAGGTTAATCACATTTAAGGAAATTTCCATCACAACTATTATGGTAATTATGTGCATAAAAACCGACCAATATTAATTACTAGCGTTAACATTACAATGAGAAAATAATGCAAGTTAGGAAAAATAGAAGAGCGCCATCAGCAATGATTCTGAGAGGGGATTAGACCAACTATTCTAGTGTGAACGAGGTACATGATTCACATAATGAGACCTCTAGCTTAGTTGATCCGAAAAGCTAGTTATGGTTCAAGTTGATAGGGATGGTCAAGGAACTTCCTGAGGATGGCCTTAAAAGCCTAGAAACAAGATGAAAGATAGTATAAGAGTCTAAACACGTGAGACGGAAAAACACATTGCACACAAACCTTTTCATTCTACCAGTTTTAATACCAAAACTCTAAGCTGGCTAGCCCACGCATTGCTCACACAATCCTACAACCTTTCTTTCTCGATGCAAAAAGGTTATCAAGGGGACTTGCGAAGGAGCTAGCAAAAATGTCGAGACAACCTTGGGTGCTAGGGGGTTTCATAGTTATCGTAAACTTACTTCCATGATATCGAAAATACTAGTTTGATCAACATAATAACTTGCAACTCAATCGCAGAGAATAATTAATACATAAACAAGCAGGCACGAAGGTCTATCATTCGAGGAAGAGAAACATAACATTCAAAAGATAGGGCACACGCATCCTTTCAACCCACATACTGTCAACGATAAAAGCTAAAACAAGAAGACACAAGCAAAAAGGGAAATCTCCCATCATGACATCCAACTGACAAATCAATGCAAGGAAAAGTGGTTCGATTTCACAATATTTTTAAATAAAATAACAGTAGAAAAGTGTAGAAATATCTTGCCTGTTTCTCCAGCTTCAACAGGTCGTACAGACTCCACACGGGCTAGCATAAAAACAATAGCATGAGACAAGGATGTGAGTACTGCTGCTGGCGATGTCAATGGGCCAAATGTGATAACTGGATAGACAGATGGGGAAGAAAATTTAACAGTTGAGTCCTTTCGCAAATCCACCTCACACCGCCTTGGAGTGTCGGCTAGAACACCATAAGATTCCCCATTTGGAAAAACATCCAACACCCATGGGTGGGACTGATATAGATATGTCGTACTATCATCACCATAACCCCAAGCATCAGTGTTCCACGTAAAGACATTCTTACCTGTTCGCTCGAGGGAAACACTACCTTCTCCAGTGCCATATAAAGAAGAGATATGAGGGATCTCAATGGTTACAACTTGTTGGCCATGCACACAACTCACAAGATGGAATATAATTTGGCACCCCCGACATCCAATCTTAGGTTGGTAGAATAGATGAACATACTTTCGCTTGTAATAGAGGAGATATGTTGTACATAATGTCACTTGGGCTGCATATATGTCTCAAAAATATTTTCTATTGACTTTACTAATAATTATTTTAATATTATTGTCAACCGCAGAGAAAGACAACTGAATCACCAAACAATTGCATTGATGCTGCTGGTAGACATACTTCAACGATCTACCATTACTTTTGAGGACTAACTGTTCAGCCAAAGCTTTACTATGCCCATAGGGGTCAACATGATCCTCCAGTGAGAAATATCGCAATGCTTCATTGCCATTAACAAACTCCTTTCCCGCATACACAACATTATATGTGCTTGTATAAATATAAGTCTCCTCACACCATACTTAACGCAGGCATCCAATACAAGGCAAGTCCCATGATTTGAAGCTTGGACACAAGACATAAATATTACATCACGCTCCTGGCTCTGAAAGGCATCTACCGTAGTGAAAAATAAACCTTTTCCTTCATCAGATTGGGGACAACATCAAACTCTCGGTGCAAACATTTCAGCTGTAGCTTGTAGGTGTGATAATTCCAATAGAGATGTCTCCAGCATAGATCAAGGGCACTAAAACAGACCCCAACGCCTTTCCACTGTACAAAGACACTCCCCTGACGATTTTCCCATTACCCAAAAATAATGTTTGCAGGGAAATCCCTGTCTAAAGTCCTCGCCCCAACTGTTGTCACCCATGGTGACAGATTGGTGACAGACAACTCCCCGGACCTTCGTTGCCTGCAGAAGGAGAAAAACACACTCGTCCCGAGCCCCAAAGGCACCCATTGCAATACTATCACGATAAAAAGGCACAGCATCCCCACCCACAGAAAAGAGAAATCACATCCACACCATCTTCAACAGCAGTATCAAATGCAGGAAGAATGTCAGAATGATAGCAACCAGACATCCAACATACCTTATATGTTGCAAGCCGAGATTTGGGTGCCATTCCTTTCTGTGCGCAACTTTGATAAAAAAAAATAGATCCCTCTATGAGATCCTCTTCTATGGGTTACATCGTAGAACATGCAAGGTATCAAGTAGAGAATCTTTGTAAATAAATTTTATCAGTCGCAAGTAGTAACACTCTCCTTGTCACATAGCCGATTTTGAAGATACAAACTCAAGTACTAGTTCGGATCTGAAAAATATCCCGATTCTTCATCGAGCTCAAAGATTTCTATTTTGTTGCTATACTCCTCCAAGAAACTGCCTATTCCAAGTCGAAACTTCTTGTCTTTTCTCACAGACCAGTTCATGCCATATATCTGCCAAGGAGCTTCAAAACTTTATTACCATTATCATTTTGGGCATGTCCTCCAATAACAGCATTCCATGTAACCAAATCTGGTGTAGCACCCGTCGCCTCCATTTTCTCGAACAATCTGATCGCCTCCTCGCAACGCCCATTCTGAGCATAACCTCCAATCACATACGCATCAAGGGTTGTATCATCACGCTGAAACTGAATTTTTGAAGCTCTGGAGTTTCAGGCGTAGCCATTGCACGCACAAGAACAAGTTTCGATGGCTTCTCTACCCACGCAACCATCCCAAGAAAGTATCACGCGGTCAGAGGTGGATATGCAGGCAGTCGATCAGAACAAGGAAGATTTGCAAATCAAGGTTAGTAAATGAAGCGAAGCCACCAGAAAGAAGACTCCAACATGTCTAGACATTAATACTCCACCCTCCACGCAGTCAGACAAAAAAAAGAGGCCCCTAACAACAATAAAAAAATAATTCCCTCCAGCCCACGCCAAGCAGGAGATAAAGTTGATCGAGACAAGGTAGGTTAGGGCATTACACTATATCTTTGGGAGATTTTGTATACGGTGCCCTCCGCGACCTTCCTGCAGACATTCAACCAGGGATTTCTCACCTGGGTTCACCTTTCTTGTCCATTCAGCTTGAAGATAAGGTGCATATCCATCTTCAACACCAGATCACTAATATCTAATACGTCATAGTATCTTGATACCTTCTTCAATTTCTTAGATGCTATGGTTTCCCACATTGCCTCCTCATCTTGGATGTCATCTATGAGTGCATCCTCGCACGCTTTAGGCCTGTGAAGTGTGAAATTAACTAGGGAGTTATGCACATTTTGTGCCTTGTGAAGCAAAATAATTCTTCATGTACGCGCGTCATCAGCCATTGGTACAAGTGCTCAGGCTTCCCGAAATATGGCAGCTCGTAAAGTTGGAGAAGCCCTACCTTCTCCATTTTCACCTTGACCATGTCGCTATAGATTGGAAACCCGTTAGGTGTTCACTTATTTGTGGGGTGCACCCACTCCAACGCCATCTCCTTTGCAATTATGCTTGACCAGTGATTGTAGTCGATCACGGTCATTTGTCTTATGTGTGACTCCCACTCTTGCCCTAGCAGAACCCCATTCGGGTATTACATCTTTGAATACCATTCTTCATTCGTATCCAAGGGTATTTCCTCTTGTTTCTTCTTCCCTTTTCCCTTACCCTTCTTGGATTGTTCTACCGATTTTCTTACTGGTTTTGTGGCCATCATTGTACCCCTTGCTTTCATTCTAGGTTAACTTGTGAGTTTGTTTGAAAGTTTTCTTCCCACACCCTATGCTCTAGAACACAAACTCTAATCTCTGATTTTTCCCTTCGATCACTGTGCTTCTTAACAATGTTCCTCACACTTGTGAATCACTTCTACTCTAGTTTGTAGGTTTGATGGAATGATTGTGCTTAATTTTTTAGGATTTTCCTTTGCATGAGTCGTTCTGAAACCCCGGCTTGTGAAAGAAAATCACTCTTCTTGTTTTCACAAAGTAAAATAATGAACTACCCATTCTTGTATTTATAGCTTTTTATGCTTTTACACATTTAAGGCTAGGCTACCTACCACCGTATGACCATGTTTAATGTGGTGTTTTCAAACATAACCCGACTTCAGCACTTCTCCTCACGCACCCAATCCTTGCATGAAAAGTGTTTCACCCGCGCTCATTCCTTGCGTGAAACTACTTCCACCCATGTGCAATCCTTACGCAAAAAACTTTTCCAACCTTCTGGCACACAAACAATCCATCTTAACAGAAGACTCTTGCACACGTGTTACCAGCACCAAAGGAATTTCTTCCATCCTCATGATTCTTGCTTTCACCTACCTCATGTTTTTGCACTTTTTTGCCATTTGTACGTGGATTTCCAATGTAACCTTATCTTGCCACCTATCTGCCTTCTTTTCTCCTAATGCATCTTTTCAATAGGGCCAATTCAAATGGTCTACCAACCCAATCCTCTGGTAAAATAACTCCATGCTTCCCTTTATCACCTCACCCCACACTAAATCGATGCGCAGTCCTCTACGCATTCATAAGTTTAAAAAGTAATAAGGTTACCAAAGCACCCAAGGTGCAAAACAGAACAACAACGTGAAAGGGAAATACAAGAAAGGAAAATCATTAAAGGAAATTCTAAGCTAGTTGGAAAAATTGCCTTATTTACAAACACCAAGAAGAATTATTTATAGTAGGGCTTCAGCCTACTCCTATTGAAGTGTCTAGGCAATTTTGTTCCATCCAGCGCTTATAACTGGCATGCACATAAATAAAGGATGTATGAAATTACATAAGGACCCAACCAATGCACCTTCAAATTTTGAGGATGGCGTAGGAATTTAGAATCATATAGTAGTACCATCTGGCAAACCTCAAACTGTTTGTTCTTAATACGGTGGTCATGCCATGCCTTTTGCTTTTCCTTCTCAGTTGTTTGGCTCCATCTTGCTAGTGAGTGCCTTTCATCCAACTTTATCAATTCATCAATTCTTTCTTCTTGCACTTGCTTGTCGTCCAAGCCTCCTGCGCGTGCTATACACAGAGATGGTAACATGAATTCCACCAGAAAAATTACTTCCACACCAAAACCAGTTGAAATGGTGTGGCCTTGTTCAATATTTTATATGTTATTCTATATTCCCAAGGAACTGCTGACACCTTTTCATCCTAATCCTTCCTACCCACATCACATATCTTAGTCAATGTGTGACTAAGGATTTTGTTGAATGAATATGCAGTCCCATTTTCCTGAGGGTGATAATGGGTAGTCTTGTGATGGGCTACCATGAATTCTGCCCCTATCACTTGTTAAAATTAATGGGCACCCATACCTGCTAATAATGTTTTCCCACAAAAATCTAGTAGCCATGGCTATGGTGCAATCCTTAGTGGGCACAACCTCTACCCACCTTGTCAGATAATTAGTACAGGTAATGATATACCGTGAGTTAGTCCTTCACGTAGCTGGTGAGATTGGTATGACAAAATCTATTGCCCATTTTTCAAAAGGTTCCTGGCGATGGGGTGCAAGGGCATCTCATCCCTTCTTCCGAGTTTGCAAGGTGTTGGAATTGGTCAAAGGCCTTGCAAAACTTAATGCAATCTCGACTGGTGACTAGGATCTTGCACGCGGTTACATTCCCTACATAGTGTCCTCCAACAATCCCACCATGGGCTTCTTCTATTATGGCCATGCGTTCATGTTCTAATACACACTGGCACAAAACCTCATCGTGGCCCATTTTATATAAATCCCCATTGATCAACATGAAGGGCGTGGCACGTATGGCTAACCTTTTCCTTTCTAGAGCATTCATCCCTTTGGGTGCCACACCTTCCTTAAGAAAAATAGCAATGTCTTCTAATTCCAAGGGCACGTACCGCAACATGAATAGTTGCGCGTCCAACATGGTTTCCTTGATACTTTGCGCATCCTCTCCGAATCAATCCTTGATAAATGATCTGGCCCACAATTGTTCTTTCCAGGTTTTACCACCACTTTGAATTCAAATTCTTGAAATAAAAGTACCCAACAACATATGCGCCCTTGCAACACTACTTTGTTTACTAGATACTTCAAGGCCATATGGTTAGTGTAGAATGTGAAGGGATTCACCAAGTAGATATTGTCTAAATTTGTGGAGTGCGTAGATCATTGAAAATTCCTCATGCTCGGTCATTGTATAATTCTTTTCTGTTGGTGTCAACTTTCTACTTGTAAAAAAAAGGGATGATCAACAATCCCCTCTCCTGGTTGACCAAGAACATCTCCCATTACTATACCAGAGGCGACGCGTGGACATGGAAAGATTTATCCCGGGATGGGAATCATAGAATATGTGCGGTGATAAGCCTTTCTTTTAGAGCATCAAATTCCCTTTGCTGCGCTCTCCCCACTAAAAGGAACTCTTATGTTTGAGAAATATTTCCAAAGGCGTGGTGATCTTGGCGCATCACTTAATGAACTTTCTATAGTACCCAGTGTGTCCAAGAAATCTATGCATGACACTTTGGTGGTGGACTCCCAGTCCCACAATAATCTGTAACTTTTGCGGGATTCACCAAGTAAGCCCTCTTTGCATATGATATGTCCCAACAACGTTCCAAAAGGGGTTACAAAGATACATTTCTTTATGTTGAGAGAAATCCTCAACTATCGACATCTTTCAAACATCAATCTCAAGTTATCACAATGGTCCCTTACCAATCCATACACTATCCAATCATCCAAATATACTTAAAGGAACTTGTGGATGAAGTCCTTAAATGCTTGTACCACTATGCATGAAAATACAGCGGGTGCATTCTTCAATCCAAAGGGCATGACCGTGTATGCAAAGCTTCCCCACTCGGTGGCAAAATTTTTCTTATCTTGGTCTTCCTTGGCAATCCTTACTTGGTGATATCCCGAGAATCCATCCGTAAAGGAATAGACCTCGCGCCCAGCAACTCCTTCCAAAATCTCTTCAGTGAAGGGGGTGGGAAAAGGATCTATGATACAAACAAAGTATTCAATTCCCTATAATCCACACATATCCTAATCCACCCATCCTTCTTTATGCTGATCACCATTGGACTTATCCATTTTGATTCCTCCATAGCCTCAATGATACAAGATGCTATCATTTTTTCTATCTCTTCTTTAACCCTTACACATAATTTGGGATTCATCCTGTAAGGCCTCTTCCTGACCGGGCACACACCATCTTTCAACTTTATCCACATTTCCCCTAATGAATGGTGGATGCCTTTCAACTCATGGTATCTGCATGGGAATAAATCCTCAAATTCATGCAAGAGATCGATGATCTTTGATACTTCCTTTTCGACTAGTAGTCCCCAATGATAGCTTCCTTGGGCTCCTTCTCCGAGCCGATGTTAACTTTCTTGGTTTTGAGTGGTTCATGATACGCATGTGCACATGCATCCACATTGTCAACTAATTTACGCGTTCCAACTGAATGGTTGAAATTTAGGCTCTCCATCTCCTCTCCATCAACAACATATACCATCTTTCCTTTCTCCTTTTCAAGTACATGCGTGCTCAAATTATATGTCTTCTGGTTCCTCCTCTTCGAACCGTGCTTCCAAGCTAGGTCCACCAAGTAATTTTACTAACCTATCTTCCACCATAGTACAATCCCCGAGTGAGGCATTTGATAGTCTGCAATGCCTCATTAACGGTTCCATGGTACTTCAAGTACTAGAATGTGTGAACCAAGTCAACCGCCAATTCCTGCCAATTTCTCATTTCAGAATGGATGTACCAAGAATGTACACAACCTTGTAGAGTCGAATACAGCTTGTGCACCCAAAGGGAGGGTGGTAATGGTTCCGTGCCTTCTCCCTAGACCTTCTCACATGCTTGGATGTGGGAAGAGGTGGGTCCATTGCCATTGTAATCCTTGATAGTGGTGGGTATGTTGCTCTTCGAGAATCAGACAGTGAGTGTAATTATAACTTCATGCCACTCCAACAAATTTTCACTATGCATGGCCCACCACCTTCTTTTGTGCCTATCAAAATATAACTCAGCATACCTTGTCACTCATCCTCCCTCCAGTGAGCTTCCATTTCTCTCAAAAAGACCTCAGGGTATGCATCCCCAGAATACTTGGTTATTTCCTTTCCTCCTGTGTTGGAATCGACGTGTCGTGGTTACCTTGGTCACCGATCCTTTCAGATTTCACCCGGTCAATTCATAAGTCCCATGCACCAATTATTGCATGCTATATTGGTAGTATCACTGATAGATTGAGCATCATCAAACTGGATGACTCCTTCTGTAGGGTGGATGGTCTCTGGATCTCTTACGAAGTGCACATATATTCTATCAAGGACCTCCTCTCTAAGGGGTTCAATATAGGGTGCAGACTTTCCCTCCTCCGCAAGTGGTATAACCACCCTCTCTTCCTTATTTTCAAAGATTATGTACTCCTTGTTAAGTGGAGATCTGCATTATTCTTATAGCACCATGGGTGCCCAAGTAAAGATGGGAAATTATTTTCCTCGGAAAGTGCCAAGAATTCAAAATCCCCAGTGAACTTAGTCCCTTGAATGGTAATGGTCGCATCCTTCAAGACACCTATGGGCATTGCCTTTGTCTTGTTTGTCATATACAACACATTTGAAGATGGCTATTATGCAGGTCTTCCCATCTAATGCCAGGCATCCAGAGTGAGAACATTAACATCCACACCTGTGTCAATGAGGATGTTGCTAAGCAACCATCCATCCACTACTGCATTCAAGGTAATCTCTTTGTCATAATCAAGGCTGTGAGGTGGGAGGTTTGCATGTAGGATCTGCCTTTCATGTTCTTCCTTGGTGCGTGACACCTTTTCTCTCAACCATGCTCCTAGAAGGGGAATGATATTATCCTACCTCAGCAATTTACACACCTCCTTAACCTCGTCCAAGTCATCCTTTGGTGCTTTTACTAGTCTTCTTTGCTCATCTTTTCTATTTTTCTCTTTTAAGCATTGGATCTCCCCTTGTAAGCTTCGAATTACATCCATGGTTTCCTGGTAGACTTCTTTCTAGTGAGCTAGATTTGGATACTTCCCATGTACTACTTCTTCCCTCAAAACTAGAGGTCTTTGCCCAGGCGCTTCCCTTACATGAGCGGACTCCACCCTTGTTGTTACCATAATAGGCTCTAGTTTTGATTCACGTATTACTCACGAGAGCCATTGCGTGTCATCCTTCTTAATACTCACCATGGCAAAGTGCCCTTATGCTTCCGATTGCTGACTCATATGTTCATATAACTCTAGGCACTCTTCGTACTTATGTTTTTTTCCACACTAGGAGCATTGTAGAAGATCTGGACATTCACGCTTATAATGGTCTGTGGCTCCATAATTAAAGCACGTTCTACGCAGGAACTCACTTCTTCCCCATAGTTACCATGACCATGAAATCCTCTATGAAACCCTCTTCCACGCATGCCTCCATCTCTACGCTCTTCATACCAACATTCATCTCCTTTGGAACTACTGGCAATGCTAGTCTGGCACACACCAAGATCAATTACCTCATGAATCTGGTCAATCAATCTACAATCCTTGGTGTCATGTGTGGTTGAGGTACATATCTTACAATAACAAGATATATTTTTGCAGATCGCACGCTGCAACAGGGGGCACCTTCTTGCACCATGTTCCCATGACATATTTCGCAGTTTACCACTACGGCATGCACCGCCTTCTGAGTACATATCCCACCACTATCCTTTGTGTGCCCTTCTACGTTACAATATGTGCACCACATCCCACTGCGAATCTCTGGCTGTGTTGGTAGATAATTTCTCCAACTACTTAGCCATGGCAGCGATCTGAGCCTCTAGAAATGGGCTAACACTAGTGTCAACACTACTAACTACCTCAATGCACAAAGTAGCCTCGACCGCTTTATGTGGGTCGAGTGAATGTTTTTGAGACAAAGGCATCCTAAAAGGTGTGATCAACCCTCCAAAAACCACTGAGCATGTTGTGAAGGGTGGATATCATAAGATAGTTTAGACAATAGAGTTTTAAAGCACGCATCATATTCCCACACGCTCTCTGCCATTCCCTGCTGGATTTCTTTGAGAGAGCTGATGCTCTTCTGTTCAAACTTAGGTATGTGGAATTCCACCAAGAATGCATTTCTCAGTGTGGTATAATCCACAATAGTCTAATGAGGGTCATACTTTCTATACCAACTATGCACGTGTCCTTGTAAGGTCATCATAAATTGATTGGCCTTTCGATCCTGGGTCATGATCCCCTTTGCACGCCATAACAACTCACACTTATGCACATGCTTTGTGGCATCTTCTATCCCATTGTAATCTGGTAAGTGTAGAGAAATCTCGCAAAAAAATTTGAGGGGAGTGAGGTCATTTTCCTTCACGATCTAGTCCCTTGGTTTCCTCTAGTGTTTCCTCCTCCACTAGATCCACTAGATCCTAAGCCACCAGCTCCACCACTTCCACCTCCATATCCTCCTGTGTTAAGCACAGGGCCCGTGTTTGTTGTGTTGAATGCTCCCGTTGTTCCACTAAACTGTGCACCGATATTTTGTGAACTTGTGCTACTCCCAGTCATATTTTCTCCACCACTTCCTAGCACGCTTCTAAAACCGAGTTGTATACGTGCCTTGTCCAAACATTCCACCAAATACTGGAATAGTGTGTGAAGCCATAGAAGTCCCAAATGAGAATTTATACCTTCTACATTCTCGATCGATTACTTCTATTGATATCAAATGGATCAAATATACTTTTCCCTCGTTCAAACAAACCAAGCACCAAGGTTCGGTCACTAGGTGGGGTCAGATGCACGCCAACGACTCTTCTTTCTCTACGTGATGGAATCTCATCAGAAGCCACAAGGTTTTCTCTCCCATGCTTACCAAGATGGGGTACCACAAACTATTCGGGTTCCACATCCTCCGTGTGAACCTCAACTCCTTTCCACCATGTTTGGCTCCATAACCCACTTGTAATCCCATGTTGTCTATTGATCTCCCTTTCACGTGCTTCATTATACTTGAGTCATCTCTCCTCCCTTTCCTTTTTAGTTGTTATATCAGCCATCTTTCCCCAACCTAGCTTCCTCACCAAGCGCTCAGAGTGGTTTAGCCGGCCATAGGAAATGCCTCTAAACCCATGGTTACCATCAATATTTTTATTTCCAGGGGATAACACACAGAAATGATCCTCTGGGCTCCCGCAAAAACTCAAACTCAGCAACTTCTAGACAAGAATACATGGAAATGGTGTATTCCAGAGTGTAGCTAGTCAATACTCCCTTCCACCAATGATCTATAGCATGGGTCCATGTTAGATCAACATCTTGCAAGTTCTGATATGTTTCTTGGGTCCAAGGGTGTGACTTATAATACCACCCTGATCTAGATGTATAAGCCGAGAGCCATTCAAATAACTCTACTGGGAAACAATCAGAAGAAGGTTTCGTACAACTCATGATAAAGAGTGTCCTCCACCCATCTTCACGTGTTAAACCCAGGTCTAGTATTGAATCTCTGAGAGAATTCATCCTCCGTGATTTTAAACCAATCTTCAACACCCTCAAGTGTTAAGTGCTCTGCCATCACTTTTTACACAGATCATGATGTATGCCATGTTCCACTACAACTTCAAAAAGAGGTCCGGAAATGAAACCAAGATGTAGTCATTTTTGCACCCCACCGAAAGCAAGGGAACCTCATGTGCACCGGCCTATCACCCAGTGGGCACTAGGCACTCACCCGAGGCGCGCGAGAGGGCGAGTTTCTCTTTTATGTGAGTTTATTGGAAGGCATAATTCATGATTCTGACTTAGTGATTTAATAAACATGAAGAAGCTATAGAGCTCAGGATGGCTTCTACACCCCTTCATTCATAACAGTAAAAAAGCGTGCAACAGATTAACAAAACTAGGAAGTTATAAATCCACATTAAGACTTAACATTCAAGTAAGGTTCATGATTATACAAGATCAAAAGCATAGTGGAAACATGAAGATAATATAGGAAGGATATCTTAACATAAACATAGTGGTAAACTTATCACATTCATTCATAATATTATTCCAAAACATCACAAAGAGGCAAACCACAGTCATATGCCATAACTAGATCCATACATGTATGAAAATAAAATAAAATTTATATTCCCCATTTCCCCATTACATCCTTCCTAGAATCATCTACCCATTTATCCCATAGTTCTCATAGTAATTTTGCAGAGCTCCGCTACCTCACTTGTGTCTCTATTCTTTGCAAAGGTCATGTGTATAAATAGGCATCTGAGCTCTAACAAACTCCTCCATAGCCTCATATATCACCCTAAGTTTCAAGGTTTGGGTCACCCTAGGTGCATGCCTCTCCATGTCATGATTAGCTTTTGGATCTTCCTATGCAAGGTATATTCCTCCCATAACACCCTATTTCCAGCCTAGCACCTTATCCAAACGGAACATGTTCTTCATTTGTTCTCTGTCCAAAAGGCTAAAAATGGCTAAGTCCTGAATTATTCTTCACGTGCGTGCATTTCCTTGGTTCTCCAAGAACCCCTTTTAATTTTGCCTTGTGTGCCTTCACTTGTGCTCTCCCTCATTTGTGTGTGCCTATGCACCTTTAAGATTTGCAATCTATAGTAGGTTCCCAAAAAGTGCCACTCTCTATCGGCGGATGATCAAGAGCCTCATTTACTTAACCTACACTAGACTAGATATCAGCTTTGCAAAGTGAGCTATCTATCCAAGTTCATGCGGGAATCCAAATTTTGTCATTGGAAAGAAGCAAGGTGCATTTTGAGATATCTTAAAGGATCAATGGATCTTGGTCTAGAATATAAGAAGAATGACAAATTCTTTACTAGATATTTGGATTTAGATCATACAGTAGCATTGATGATAGAAAATCCACTTCTATATTTGTATTCTTTTTGGGATCTAGACCAATATCATGGGGAAGCAAGAAACAAAACTTCATTTATCACTCTTCCATAGTGTTTGAGTATCATTCTGTAGGAGAAGCTTTACGTGAAGCAATGTGGCTACATTGCATACTAGAAGGACTTGGCATACCACATGACAAACCAACCACCATGTATGTTGACAATGAAGGTGTTCTCAAACTTGTTCGCAATCTAGTGTTTCATGAGAGAACAAATCACATTGAGGTATAGGTTCATTTCATACGTGAGCATGTGTTGAAGCACAACATCTAGCTTTAATTTTGTCTAACAATTGAACAAAGGGAAAATATCTTCACAAAGTCACTTGCACGTGACAAGTTCGAGTTGTTTAGAGAGTTCCTCTCCACATCCCTTGAGGCAATGCATAATTAAGGGGGTGAATATTAGGTTAGTTATTTACCTAAGATAATAAATTATTTAATTAATGTTATTAATTAAATTTTGTTGTTATATGGTTATATTCCTTCATAACCATCTAATTGTATTTATGTCTGCATACGGGTGTGGTTATATTGTTTTAACAATATAATTGTAATTATTCATTTATGCTTCCGGATGTTATTGGAAGCTTATGTAATTTTGAATGTGGTTGCACATGTGCAACTTAGTTTTTTGTTTGTATTCAACTGTACAATACCTATAAGTATTGTAACTCCTTCCTGTGTAAACGATTCGATTAATAAAATATTCAAGATTCCATCCCTATTTACAATATCTTATATCTTAGATGTATAAACCACTTGAAACAACTGGTTAATTGAATCTAAACACTTATTTCAAAAAATCTTAGCAAATTTCATCATCCTTTATCAACATTTACTCTTAGCCGAATGAGATTTAATGGAAAGCCTCCTCAAACCAGGAAAATATCAAGCAATTGAATTCTAATTTAGCTCATTTTTTACAAATCCGGATAAAGGATTGAATATAGATCATAGATTTGCATTCAGATATACTTCACACATTACTTGAGGTTGATATTTATCTATATTTTCACAAATAGTCCCCGAAAATGGCACCAGTGCCGTATTGGTACCAAATCAGTTCTCCCTTTGAATTCAAGAAGCATCTACATGTTGAGTGGGATGCTTAGAGAAAGATATATTAGAATTTGAATCATTTTGAAGCTACGGAGGAATCTAACCATCTCATTGTTACTTGAGCTTGGGGAAATTCGATAGCACCGTGCTAAGGGTTTGACCTACCCTACTACTTTAGGTTTTTCCTTCAACCAGGGTGAGAGAACCTAGGGAAAATAATAGAACAACAATATTTGACTCTCTTTTTCAAGACATTGAGAAACAACCTTGAGAAGACATGGTCAATGCAACATAATATAACTCTTACCCGGTTATCACACTAGAAAATGTAGATGTCTCCTAGACAAGGTTCGGGTTACTAAATACAACAAAGTAAAATAAGCTTGTTCCTACATATTTTAGGTAAAGGATGGGTAAATTCAACAAATATCCTTAGCATTTATGGATTAGTAGTGTAATCGGGGTGGTTCTCATAGGATTTTTAGTTATGGATGTATTTTGTTGCGGAATTAAGAAAGATAAAGTTGATTATACCAAATCTTTGATAACTTGTAACAAATATTGGAAAATATTCCAAATGAGAAGATATGAACACTTTAAACAACTAACATTGAACCTTCAACAAGAATATGTGCATCCATGGACACCCAATAATACATGGTTTCACACAATATTTGAGAATTTAGACAAAAAATATCATGCATAAAACTCAATGAAACATCAAGGATCCCCGATATATCACGTCTAATATACACTCATAGAATTACAAAAAACCATCATAAAAAAATGGATGCAAAGTGAATTTAAAACTATTTATTACATAATGAAATGAAATATCTCCTCACAACGCAATTCCAATTACCACAATGTTACCACAAGAATGAGGTCTTGTGGATTCAGAGGGATTCCTAACATAAGATTACAAAAGGAACATGAATAACTACTTTGAAATTATATATCAAATTAAAAGAGGACACACCAATGTTCATGATCAAACATAATTACCTCGAGAACTCATCAAGTTGATCGGTAAGGGAAAGTTTCATTTGCAGTCTCAATGTTTGTCAATGGTTATACACTTGCAACCATATTAACATGATTCAATTTGAAAGCTAAAGAAATTAACATGTTTCTCAAACAAGTTCTTGGAAAATGGTTTCTCTCGTTTTCGCATTTCTTTTCTAAAAATTTTTAAGGAAAATTTATACCCCCTTATGCGAGAGTATTCTCATCGCATTTATACAATTTCACTCACTCAAATTTTAGGTTTCCCCCAAAACATGAGTCTCTAAGAGAATATTCCACTTGAAAATACCTCATATTGTGTTGTCAAATGGAAATGCTATGAATTAGTAAAGTTTTTACTCTCTTAGGTATGATTGGGGTGCCATGTCATCCCTTTTGATAGTTTTCTAATCATTTATTTCCTTTTGGCATGTAGGAAACTCCCTTTTGATAATCCCCAGGTGCCTCCATACAACTTGATGTGACATATAATCCTTTTTACCTTTTGAGAATTAACTTTGAGTAATACATACTTGTTTTCATGCCTTTCAGAGCCGAGTATCCTTGCGTGGATTATATCACATCAATCAAATGTCTTCTGTTGCATAGTTCCACTCTCTTTCAAATTTATTTCCTTCATGTGAGATGAGTGAAAAAGAATCGATGGAACTAATTCTACTTGACTCAATGTGTCAATGGCACCCTCATTATAAATTCAACTCTATTTTCTCACCAATATGCATCCCTTTTCCAACCTTGAAAGTGAAGAATTATTGTAGATATTTTTTCTAGAACAATGGTGAGTGTGGTTATAGTGAACAATTTGAAGGAGATTTCATTGAAACATTTAAAATAAATATTTTATCTGACTTGTCAAGATGAAGCCTTTGTCGAGGATTTTTTAAAATTGTAGACCTAGGGGATAATAAAGAGACACGACATATCGAAAGTTTTTCTCTCACTCGTTCCAAGATTGATCAAGATCAATCATGTCTTCTCAGCCTTCCAATCTATGTATTAACATCTTTTCGGTGAAAACATTGAAAATCTCTAGAATAAATGAAGAAATTTTGGATAAATAGGAAACATACTTTGACATGGGTGACTAAGTATAAGTGTCCCTTCTTGTGTGATGAAAAATTCATGTCGATGGATATTCCAATGGATTCTTACATTCTCTACAAAAATTCCTCCATTGATCTTTGTGCCTTCCATTTCTCACAAACTAGATGAATTAGAGAAGAGAATAATTTTTCTAGAAAATGGTCAAGCGGGACATGTGCCATCCCTACCATCCACCACATCAACACCGTCCTCAAGAAAGGAAAGGGGGAATCAAGCTCCCAAACCCCAATTATCATTTTAGATGAGGAAGAAGTGGGAACTTCATCTCCTTTTCATTCCAAACCATCATTATCTTCAACCAAGGAGAGTAAGGTAAAGTCCACTTTTCAAATTTTTGTTCATTTAGTGTGATGGGCTTATTTGATGGAGAAAGCATTATTAGTACCTCTATTAATCTACCAAGGAGTATCCACCTTTCATGAGGAGTAATAAATATGCATCTAGTTCTAAATATTCTTCTCCATCTGGTCTAAGGGAGACAATACTTTCCCTTCCAGCCACTTCACGAGGCTCCTCCTCGCCTATTCCTAGTCATTCCACCCTTATAAGGAAAAGGTAAAACAAAATTTCCTACGGTGGTTTAGAAATTTTAGACTCGAGTATATTCTTATAAGAAGAAGATTGAGTTGGGGAATACCATGGACAGTCCCAGAATTATCATTGAGTCATCAATGGACATGGGGATGTTTGAGAATCTTGTGGGGTCATTTGTATTTGTTCGGACAGCTCGTGGTCCAAATGAATTCATATCAAGGGAGAACAAGTAGGAGTAAATGATAATGGAGTGTTTTTCTCTTGTCTTCTCCTTCCTTCAAAATATGTATAAAAATTTCTTCATCATGGGATGGGGCACCTATGGAACCCCAATTTTTATTTATGTCTAAAAATGCTTCATAATAATATTAAATTTTCATGAAACAAAGATAATAATTTTACTTGAGATAAAAGAATGATTTAGGAAAATGAGCCTAGGCTTGATTTTCAGTATTTATATGTGTATCTTTATCTCATTTTTATGCAATTCGTTATTATTTTTATATTCAAAACTTCTTGGGATTGACATCAACATTGTTTGCAAAATAAAACCACCATTGCATATCTAATGGTGTCCCACCATGTGTTCACTTCATCCTTTAGTGTATTGCAGATTTTAAAAATCCTATCGTGGCTCAACCAAATGAATTGACTTATTTGATTATGATTTGTGACCCGCCTTGCAGTATTACCTTAGTTTTCACAACACTACTTAGAGTAGCACGACTCTAAATATCCATCCACAAGGCCTCTTCTTTGTTCTGTGGAAATTTCCTTCCTTCTCGTGGACTTGTTCCCCCTTGAAGTTGTACCTAGGTGACACATGGAGGCTTGCACGCTCTTTCCCTTTGTTTTTACTTTTTCAACCCACCAAGGCTGCTCTGTCATGCTTAAGCCACATGTTTGACTCTCGTAATTTGAAGGCTCCCAATTTTCTTGCACTTTATCAAAGTTACATCAAAGGGACACATGCGTAATATTATTTCCTTCTTGTGATGCTTCTTGCTTCCATGTTTTCCAAATTTTTGTCTTTGAATACCCACCAAGTCATAAAAGATTTTGTAGTCTGTAATTTACACTAGGGACAACTGGGGCAACATTCGAAAGGGAAAATCACAGGGACTCTTTAGTAATGACACACTCTCACAATCCTTGACTAAAAAAGAGGATCAATGCCCTAAACAAAAAATTTTCATTCACATTCGACATGACTATATCTTTCAAGCATACATTTTTATACAAGAAAACTAGTCGAGTAAATTTTTCAAAGGAATACATTGGATAAAATGGGTGAGATCAATGCTAGCACTAACACTTGTATTATACATTATAACATAAAATATAAGTATTTTCACTAATAATTCCTCAATATCAAAACCTAGGACATAAGGATCTCTTTCAAAAGTGTGCATTGTTATATTTTCCCCATCCAATTAGATACAAAGATTACCATTGATATTCAACTTGAAATAGTTGTTTCGATATTTCAGATATCGATAAAAATTCCAACTACATAATATTGGATTTTGAAACTAGTCTTTCCTTGAATATAAGTTATCAAAAATCATACATGCATGTTTCCATAATATGATAAGATCAATAATGTATATAGATATTTCCGATCTTTTTCACCAAGTTGTTTATTTCCTTCAGGATTGGAAAAATCCGCATAATGTTAATAATGTCTCCATATCATTCAAGCGATATAGAAGATCTTTAACCTTGTTAAATTATCTATGATTCTTGAACATATACCCTGTTAATGACTGTATTCCACAAAAATTTGTAAAGTCTGGATCATACAACAATATACATCTTGTGTCAAAAACTTTCATAATTTTTTTACTATTTATAATTCCATTAGAAAGTTTTGAAACTCTATAAATATTTTTGGACTGCTTGAAATGTATGAATTCAAATAACATATAAGCTCTTCCCCTTAAGAAACATTTTCAAAATTACATACAATATTGTAAGAAGGATTCATTTTGTGAGCTATACGGTGAATAGGTATCATGTACGAGGAAACACTTGTTTGAAGGTGAATTAAAATCCTAGGTTTGTGATGTTGCATGAAATATTCCCCATCAGATCCAATAAAAGTTAGCTTCAAATATATTTAATGATCATTTATAGAAGATATTTATTTCAAAACTTTAATCACTAGTTTGCAGAGGTGTTCAAAATTATAATTCTCTATCATTTTGTTCATTACCGGTAGATGATTTTACCTCAAATGGTTATTGAAATTTTAAGTGTAGAATTACATGCATACACAAGATGTATTTTCTACTATTGTGACCTCCTCAACCAATAATGAGATATAATTTTAATTTTGACCTTCTCTCTCAAATCAGTGATTCCAATTTATACCATACATTTAGCCATTTCCCAAGAATCGGTATCGATCACTGTGTTGTTGGAATGTTTGGAAACCCATTAGATTGAAATAATATATTATAATAAATGAAATATAACATAGGTATGCATTTTTTTTAAATGTGAAATATTTTTCCAAATTGTATAAGTTTTCCTAAAGACTCGCATCAACAATTTTTGAAAATTTAGCCTTTATTGTTCCACATTTCTCAACAAGGATTTGAAGATGTTTATGATGATTGTCATATTCTGTTGCATATCTCATAGGTAAACAAAAACTCAAAATTTTCCATCTATATGTTTTTATTATAGTTCCATTTTATTGATTTTTTTTTAATCATATACTTTCCCACAATGCTTCTCTATTGTGTCCAACTTCAATTGCATTTTGTGGTCTTTGCCTAGTTTCCAACTACATATACATTTGGTAGGTTTATCGGTAGTGTTTTATGGATAAATGGGTTTAATAAATGGATATTTGGATGACCATTCAAATTTATAATTCCTTCCTAAATTTCACTTCCAACTCTTACATTTCTGATGTAAGTTTCTGGAATATTTATCTGAAGTTTGAGTTTGATAGAAATTGGGATTATCACTACTATCAACATGAATTGAATTACTCCGCTCATTAAGAATTTAATTTGGTGCAATGTACTTGCTAGGTTTTCTTCATTTGAAAAAATGAGTTTCTTACTACATATTTCAGTAAATAAACATCTAAAATAACATTATCATAATAAGCTCATTGAAATTACCTATTGGCATCAGTGTTACTGTGGGATGACTGAAATATTTTGAAATTTCAATGTCATGTTTTCTATTTTCTTGAGCTCTTTTCTCGTTTACACATATAGTAATTTTTTATGCCCTCTCAAAGAACAAGGAAATCCCATGCACATCAGCTTATCACCAATCAGCGTTGGGTGCTCACCGAGGCATGCACGGGAACCGAGTTGCTCCTTTATATGAGTTGTGTGAGAATGCATTATTTATGATAGAATATTAAGTTAATAGATTGGAAAGGATTTATACATTCATCTTAGAGATCAGACCGGATTCTAGAAAAATGTGTTCATTCATATAAGAAAAGCACTACAACACATATATCTGAATCATAATAGAAAAGAAATACATAGGGGTTTACACCCACTCATATGAAATGTACATATGTATCAAATCCATACATATGTAAGTAGAAATGGAAACACACATATATTCATATTAAGTAGGTTGATAACCACATTACATTAATCGGGCGATCAGAGATCCATATGATAGTGCAGACAGTGTCATGCATCCAAATTGGACTTAGGCGCTTCATAGTAAAAATAAAAATTGTTTAGACCCAGACCATTTATACAACATACTCCTACCAATCCTATAAACCCATTCTATGAAGATCTTCCAGTATTCTTGCATGGATTTTCCTCTCTTCAATTCTCGATCTCTCCATTAGTCTCTATAGATCACTCTTTTTCTTCTACCGAGTGCTAATATATATAGCCTTATCAAACACCACCATGACTTCTCAAAGTTATAGATTTCTTGCCATGTGTCCAAGTGGTCATCTATAGGAGCATGCTTCTTAAGATGTGAGCTCTCCATCCTTTTCCATGGTGACATTATTGAATCTTTTATCATAAGGTATATTCCTTCTATGGGAACCAAGTTACCAGGATGACACCTTATCCACTTCGTATGGGCATTTGAGTAATTCTTTCCTCATGCTCTTCCTGATATGCCAAATATGGATAAGTCCCAATATATTTTTCCGCCTTGTGTGTGCGCCACTGGTTCTACCAAAACCCTCCTAAAACCCTGTCCTGTGCATTTTCTCCTTGCACACCCTTCTCAAAATAGGCCTTGCATGTCCACGCACCTTATTGTACTTAGTCAATATTTTAGGGGCCCAACATCACCCCACACTACACTTATTCTCTACCCTAGGAACACCTTCTCAAAGAATAAAGAATGACTTTCCTTTAATAATTTGGATAAATAATAAAGGAATTAAGAATTTGGGGAAGAATGTAAGAATGGGGAAACTAGGATTATTTCTACAAGAGGAGAGGGAAATATTTTGGAAATTCTACCTCCAACCTATTTTAGGTATTGACCTCACTCTGTGCATGTTGACAGAGGTCACCACCTAAGGTGCTCACCTCTTCAAAGATTAGCCATTCTCCTTGGGTATTCATTATTTCCATGATTCCCTCCAACTATTTTCTAAAATCCTCAAGTGCATTCATTCTTTGAGTGATCGGGGATACAACTCTTTCAACCAGTTTTTGATTGAGCCTCGTAAGGTCTCAGTAGCCTCTGATTTCTTCTTAACCTCAACTAGAATTTTTTCACATTCTTCCCTATTCCCCTTGTTCTTCTCCTGGAACTCTTTGAGCTCTAATTCAAGGGTGACAACCATAATGATTTCCACTCTATCTCTATTAGTGCATTTTTCATAAGTGGCCTCAGCGACTTGGGCGACAGCCTTCACATATGCAATGAATTTCTTATACTGGGAAATAATTTCCACAACTTTCATCTTTTCCTCCTTTTCTATGTGCTCGATGCCTTATCTCGTAGACTTCAAGGCCAGTGGTCTTCTTTCCATTGTGAGGACGTGGGTCAATTCCTCTAGACACTCTAGGGTGGATCCATACTTTTCACCAGTGGTGTTAGATCTGGATGTTTCAAGAAAATGGAATTTGTGATCATCTCGATTTCTTATAGACCTCGTGTGCAGCCTTACCTTATCTTCCTTCAAATCTCTCCTAATATGTGTATTTATTAGCTCCTCCTACTTTAAGGCCTTGGTTATTTTCTCTGGCTCCTCTTCCTTCTTCTCTAGTTCGACTCTAGGTACTTAACCTTGTCATTCCTCCTGAAGAGTCTTGCATTTACTTCCACAAAAACCTTTTTGAATGCATTGCAGATTTTCTCATCTAATAGCCACTAAAATTTTACCAAGGGGTTGTCACCTTTTGAATCTGGTACCTTCATTATTTCCCCTTGGCTCACTTTGAATTCTAGTTCATTGATGTGGGACTCAAATGCCTAAGAAATCATTTCCCTCATATGAGAGTATGCACCTTCCTCGTCAAATTATTCCATAGCCAAGATTTTCTTTGTTGGTATGGTGCTTTGAAATCGTGTGTGTAACACCTTGTTTGGATCATCAATATAGCCCATCCTCTGAACTTGTGATGCCTCTGCACTTTTTATCCCAATGCGTGCAGCCTTAGAAAAGCTCACAGTCAAATTGGGATCCCCTCCCATGCTTCCATATTCCTTTTCTATGCTTTCCTCCTCTACTTCCTTCATCACTAGGTCTGCATTGTGTTCCATCTCTTGCTCTACTAGGTATTTAATGATCTTATCTACTTATTTCTTTGTGACCTTGTCTATCTGCTCCTTATTGAGGCTTGGGGTCCTCTCTTATTTTGTAACTTCCTCACTTACCCCCTTGTCCTAAGTATCCTCTTCCTACTTTTCATTCTTCCTCTTGACAAAGATGTACTCATTTTCTTCCTCTTCTCCTTCCTCCTTCAAGTCATGGACCTCATAGATAGGATGTCCTCGCCTCCTAGTTTATCTTCATCATCATCATCTTTCTCTCCTCTATAGGCATCTAAGCTCTTTGTATCCTCCAAATCATTTTCTTCTATCACATTCGCTTCGTCCTGAGACAGAGATTCTCGCTTCCTTCTCCTCCTCCTCCTCCAAAGTAAAATCTATTGGGTGATGGGTTCCTCATGCTCGGTGCTTCTTCCTCTAGAGTCTTTGCTTTCACCAGGAACTTCTTTCTCCATGCGTAAGTATTAGGCTTAGCACTTATCTCTAGCGTGCTTACCACTTTTGTAGCTTGAAAACTTGGTGGTTTTTTCCCTCTTCTCTTTCCATCTTCTTTGGCGTAGGATCTTTCTCCTCTTTGGTCCTCAAGGATGCATACTTCATTTTCTAAGTATGCGCCCTTTTCAAATTTTGGCTTGATGTGAAGGTATATTCTTGCTGCAACCCTTCCGGAAATTGGCAATGTCATTGGTTTCATCATTTTTATCTCATGGGAGACGTATTTATCCACGTATGCATGCTTCATGGGGTAAACTAACTTTCTGTCTAGCTCCTCGTTGTTCTTATCTACCTCACTAAGGTCAAACCTTAGTCTCTTGGCCTCTTTAAATTTGTTCACCCCTGCTTGGAAGTATTTTGCAGTGAAGGAGAAGGGGAGCTTGCACCATGGGATCATTTTTTCATCTCACAACCTAAATCACAATGCGTATGTTGATATACCATGAATTATGCTTCTTCTTACACAAGCATGGGTAACTTCTCTATAATCCTCCATTCTACTACGAACATGTACCTCATGTGCTTGTACCATTTCTCTAAACACGCCTTGTGAGTGGCTATCACGGTCTCCCAATTATTTTGGTGAACCGCTTTATGGCTGAGGGATCCTCTTGTAGGTACTCCCAAACAAACCTTTCCCGTCCATTGAGCACTCTAATTTCTGAAAAGACAATTGTGAGGAGGAAATTTCCAAATAGTATCTTCTCAACTTCTTGCATGATACTAATGATTTAATCCACGATGAAAGTGGACAAGTTGTAGATGGTCCCCTCATATTTTTCTAGCATATGTTCATCCGTGCCTTGTTCACTTGAGTCCATCTCTCTTGGTCATTGAGCTTCATTACCAAGTGCTTGGCCAACCTCATCATAGGGTCTGGGAATTTTGTGATGTCCAAGTATCGTGATCCTTTCTTATAGTCATATGCAACAACTATTTCCTTGATGGCATCCTTTTTGCTTAGGTCATCATCAATGCTATCCCCTTCATAGATAACGCCTATGAAATTAGAAATTAATTGGGGAGTTATGTGCATCTTGCACCCCATGAAATAAAAGTGGTCTTCGTGAACACGCGCCATCAGCCACTGGTAGAGGTTCTCTGGTTTTCCGAAGTAGGGTAAATCGTAAAGTTGTATTAATCCTTCCTTCTTTAATTTAACCTTTACTTCATCACTGTAGATGGGCATGCCTTTGGTGTCCTCTTATTTATTGGGTGAACCAACTCCAAAGCCATTTCTTTTTCTATCATTCTGGTGTGGTGATTATAGGCACTTAAAGACATCTTCCACAAATTAGATTCCCATTATTTTCATAGCAATACCTCATCCAGGTATTGCATCTCTATGTACCATTCTTCATTTGTGCTTACAAAAATAGTTGTTTGCTTCCCCTTACCCTTTCCCTTTTGCTTCTTAGGTGAGATGGTTGCTTTCTTTGGTGTCATTCTTCTAGTTAGGTTATCACTTCAAGTGTCTTTTCCTTGCTCTACTCTACCAGTTTATCCAACCCTAATGCACAACCTTATGAAGAAACCTTTCACATTGTACCCTAGCCATCAACCCTAACTGGAAAAATTCATCCACAAGAAAACACTTCAACAACTTCCTCCACACCCGTTTACTCCTTTCTTACTGGTTGACGGATCTACTCTAGTCACGTCCTCTCAAATATTCATAATTTTTCTTTTCACATATTGCCTTTCGATGTCCTAGTTTGTGAGAGATATTTTCTCTTCGTAAATTCAAGGTAAATAATGAAGTGCCTGACTTATTATTTATATCTTTTCCTTCTTTCCAACATTAAATGCTAGTTTACCTACCATCTTACTTCATACTAAATTTGAATTTTTCCACCAAGCTAACCTTACGCGCATTCACTTATATGCCCAATCTTGAGTAAAATACTTCTACAACATTCTAGCGTGCAAACAATCCATCATGATAGAAGACTCTTATGCTTGTGTTAATAGCACCGAAGGCACTTCTTCTGCCCTTCACTTGATTTTTTCTCTCACCTACCTTGTGTTGCTCCTGCACTTCTTCCTCTGTACATGGTTTCTCTAGTCTTATCCTAACACCAACCATTTTCATCCACCCTTTCTTCTATGTGCTTCCTTTAGCCTTACGTGCTTTGTATCCATCAACCGGAAATTCACCACAATTTATATTCTCGGTTCAATTTGTATTACCGCCTATACTTCACATTACTCCACTCCACACTAAAAAGATGCGTGGTCCTCTACACATGAAAAACCTTCAAAAATTAATGTGGTTACCGACACCCAAGGCACAAAAGAAACAATAGAACAAACAACGAGAAATGGAAACACAAGAAAGGAAAATTGCATAAAGGATAACCTATACTAAATGGTAAAGCGCTCTTATTACAAACACCAAGAAGACTTATTTATAGTAGGTCTTGACCTACTACCCATTGAAATGGCTTGGTAACCTCATTCCTTCCGAGTGATGTCAACTAGCATGCGTATGAATTAAGGATATTAGAGATGATATAGGAACCTAACCAATGGAATTTCATCTTTTCGGGATGGCACAAAAACTTAGAATCATATAACAATAACATCTAACCAATCTAAAATTGTTTGTTTATGATGTGGTGATCATGCCATGATTTTTGTTTATCCTTTTAAGAATTTTGACTCTAGCTGGACAATGATCGTCTCTTGTCCAATTTCATAAATTTTTCAATCCTTTCCTCCAAAGTGTTTGTTCATCGACCAATCCTCCTGTGCGCATTATACACAGAGAAGGTATCATAAATTCAATGAGTAAGACACCCTCTGCTTAAAACACAAATATGAATGGTGTGGATTTATTCAACCTCTTGTAGGTTGTCTTATATGCCCATAGAACTGTTGATACTTTGTCATCCCAATCTCATCTACCAGCATCACAAATTTTTGTCAAAGTATGACTCATTATTTTATTAAATGCCTTAACAGTTCCATTTTCTTATTGATGGTAAGGGGTAGTCTTATGATGAGCCACCATGAACAATACTAATAGAATCATGATGGCCTCATTTAGGAAACGCGTGCCCTTATCCTTTGGTTAAGATCAATGGGCATCCATACCTTCAAATCATATTTTCCCATAGAAACTTGGCTGTATATAGCACTTTGTACAATTCTTGGTAGGTGCTTCTTCTTCCCATCTTGTCAAATAATCCTTACAAGTTATTACATAGCGTGATCCTATCCTATGCATGGCTGGTGAAATGGTGCCTACAAAATAAATGGCACACTTTTCAAATGGATTTGTACTTGGAATAGGGTGCAAAGGCATTTCATCCCTTCACCCTAGTTTTCAAGGCACTGAAAATGATCACATGCATTACAATAGTCTTTGCGAGTATTGATATAGGGTTTCCCACTATAACCCAGCTTGTAATATCTTCCACATAGTGGTATCCCCTACATAATGTCCACATACACTTCCTCCATGTGCCTCCTCCATAATATCTAGGTTCTCATGTTCTAGAACGCACCGGCGTAACACTTAATCACGTCCTAGTTTGTACAAATCACCACGAACCAGCATGTAGGGTGTGGCGCGTATGGCTAACTCCTTCCTCTCTATTAATTTCATCCCTTCAAGTGTCATACCTATTTTTAGAAACATTGCAATATCCTAAAAGTTTGAGGGCATGCACCCCAACCTAATAAGTTGTGTGTTTGGCATGAACTCCTCAATGTTTTGCATGTCCTCTCATGAGTCAATTCTAGACAAGTGATTGGGCCTAGGATTACTCTTTCTGCTTGATAACCACTATGAACTCAAATTCCTAGAATAGCAAGACCCATCGACATAAGCGACCTTGTAGAACGAGCTTGTTTACAAAGTATTTTAATGCTATGGTTTCGGTGTAAAATACAAATTGTATTTCCAGTAGATATTGCGTAAACTTGTATAACACGTAGATAATGGATAGTTCTTCGCGCTCAGTAGTGGTGTAATTTTTTTCTACTGATGTTAACTTTATGATAGAAAATCACAAGGGATGGTAAATGATTCCTTCACAAGGTTATATCAGTTTACTCCATCGGTTGTACTAGAGGCATCCACATGAACAAGAAAAGGTTTATCCCAAACAAGGAAAAAGAGAATGGGTGTAATGAAAAGTTTATCCTTTAGAGTGTCGAATACCCTTTTCTGAGCCTCTCCCTAATGAAAGGCACTCTTGTTTCTAATTAATTCCTCCAAGGGCATGGAAATCTTGGAATATTCCTTGATGAACTTCTTATAACAACACATATGCCCAAGGAATCCATGCACAAATCATTTACTAGTAGGCTCTCCTAAACCCACGATGGATGAAAACTTGGCGAGAATCTACTAGTAAGCCTTCCTTGCATATAATATGTCTCAATAAGGTTCCAAATGGGGTATCAAAGACACACTTCTTGATGTTGAGGGATATCCTCAATTGTCGACACCTTTTCAAATATCGGTATTAAGTTATCACAATGGTCCTTGACTAGAACATACACAATCCATTCATCCAAATAGGATTGAAGAAATTTATGGATGAAGTCCTGAAAAGCTTGCACTACAATGCGCGAGAACATAGTAGGTGCGTTATTCGATCCAAAAGGCATGACAAGATAGGCAAAACTTACCCATTCAATGGAAAATGTTATTTTTCTCGGTCTTCCTTTCTAATGCACTGATGGTACCCTTAGAACCCATCTCGTGAAGAAGTAGAATTCACTCTGTCCACTCCCTCTAATTTTTCTTCAATAAATAGGGTAGGGAAGCAATTAATGACACATACTAAATTCAGGTCCCTGTAGTCAACAAAATCCTTATCCTCCCGTCCTTTTTGATATTGATTACCATTGGTCTTATCCATTTTGATTATTCCACAACTTCAATGATACGACATTATCATTTTGTCAATCTCCTCCTAGACCGTGCACCGTAAATATGGATTCATCCGGTATGGACTCTTCCAGATTGGGCACTCGGCTTCCTTAATTTTAATCCTCATCTCCCCAAGGAATGGTGGACTCCCTTGAGTTCATGATGCTCATGAAGTAATTAATCATGGAATTTTCATAACGGATCAATGATATTTGAGACCTCCTTTTCGAATCAATAGTCTCTAATGATTTCTTCCTTAGGTTACGCTCTCGACCCAATGTTAACCTTATTCATTTTTAAAGGCTCATGATAATCGTGCATCCTTTCTTTAGTTCTATCTATAACATCAAGCACAACTATAGAGTAGTTAACATCTAAACTCTTTATTTCCTCTCCATCTATGACATAAAGCATCTTTCCTTTTTCCTTTCCTATAAATGCTTACTCAAACTACATCTCCTCTGAGTCATCCTCATCAAAACATGCCTCTAACTGGGACCACCTAGTAAATATAGTAGCATGTCTTCCACCATGGAACTATCCACCGATGGCTTTGTGCTCTGATATTCAAAATCTTGGATGAGATCATTTGTCAGCTCCTGCCAATTTCCTATATTTTAGCGTGTTTCTAAATGGATATACCACACATGCGAACAATGTTATAGTGTGTAATAAAAACTACGTACCCATAATGATGGTGGCAAGGCTTATGTACCTCCTTTCCAGGCCTTATCACATGCTTGAATATGAAATGAAGTGGTCTCTTTACCATGGTAGTCTTGAATCGAATGTGATTCTTACCTCACAAAACTCTAGAAGGCTCTCTGAAGTGTACACCACTAACACACTTTGTAGTCCCAAGTAGGCTATAAATTAGATTTTCTCTTCTTTTTTCCTATTTTTTTAACTTAGCTTTTATGTCCCGTAAGAAAATTTTAGGGTATGCCCCTCGAGTAACTTGTTAACTTATTCCCTCCTAGGCACTTGAGTGAGCATGCCTTTGTCACTATTATTACATACCCCCTTAGCTTTGACCCAATTAACTCATAGGTCTTGTGAGCTCAATTTTCACATGTCATGCTTGTGGTATCGCTCATAGACTAGACATCCTCAAATTGGATAACTCCTTCGTAGGGTGAATTATCTTCGTGTGTCTAATAGAGTGCACATAAATTCTATACATGACCTCTTCTCCTAAAGGATAAGTGTAAGACGTCGACTTCCCATCCATGAGAGGGATGATGAACCATTCTTCCTTGTTCTCAAAACTCATATATCATTTTTTGAACATCAGGTCAACGTTGTTCTTATAACACCATGGAAGCCCAAGAAATGCTATAAAATTGTCTTCCTTGGCGAGTGCCAAGACTTTAAAGTCTCCAATAAAATTGGCCCCCTAAATGGTAATCACTGCATCCTTTAATACTCCAATGGGCATTACCTTAGTTTTTTTCCATATACAGCACATTCGAAGATGGTTGCAATGCAAGACCTCCCATCGATGCCGGGCATCCAATGTAAGAACATTCACTTCCGCTCTTGTGTCAATAAATATGTTTCTTAGAAGCCAACCATCCACAATTGCATTCTAGTGTGATTTATTTTTCATAGTCAAGGCTATGGGGAGGGAGGTTTACATGCAACACCTTCCTTTCACGCTCCGCCCCAACACATGGCATCTTCTCCCACAACCATTCTCTTAACAAGGGAATAATATTCTCTTGCCTTAACATTTTGCATACTTCCTTGACCTCATCTAGGTCCTTCTATGGATCCTCAACATTCCTTCTTTGCTCCTGCTACCTAGAATGCTCCTTTAGACACTAGATTTCTCTCCGTAAACTCCGAATGACATCCATTATCTCTTGATACACTTCCTTTTCTTTGGGTAGTGTAAAGATACTTCCATGCACCACCGCTTCTCTTGAGACTAGATTCATTTACCTTGGTACTTCTTTGGCACGCGTATCCTCTACTCATGTTGTCACCAGAATAGGGTCTAACCTTGATTCACATGCCACTCTAGGAATCCATTGCATGTCGCCCTTCTTTATACTCACCATCCTAGTGCCCTTGTCCTTACGGTGATATTGGCTCATGTGCTCAAACAACTTAGGAATTCCTTATACTTATGTTTTTCTGCACCATGAGAATTGCAACAAAACGGACACTCACACAGTAATTTTCTATAGATCCATAGTTATAGCAGGTTCCTCATGGGAACTCACCTCTTCCTCTGCGATTACTATGACTATGGAATCCTCTGCGAGAACCTCTCCCATGTGCTCTCTATATCTGCGTGTCCTTCATAATGGTGATCATCTTCTTCGGAACCACTTTGGCAAGGCTGGTCGATGCACACTATGATCAATGGCCTCATGGATCTGGTGAATAATCCTACAATCCTTAGTATCATGGGTCATAGAGGTGCAGATATTACAATAGAAAGACACATTCATCTGAATTTCATGTTGAAACAAGGGTTATATAATCGCATCATGGTCCCCATGAATTTTTACAATCTATCGCTATGGCGCATACTAACTTCTAGAGGAAACTATCCTTGGCATGCCCCTCTACTTCACAATATACACACAAAATACCACAACGAGTCTCATGTGTAGATTTTGTAGACTACTTCTCTAATCTTGTTTAGTTCATTGTGAAAGTGATTTGAGACTCTAGAAAATGGCTCACACTAGTATCAATGCTCCGAAGGCGCTTCAACGCATAAGGAAACCTTTAGAGCATTTCACATATATCAAGTAAATGTTTTATGGGATAATGTCCTCCTAAATGGAATGATCGACCCTCTAACAAACCATTGAGCATGTTGTGAAGGGTGAATTTCATATGAAAATTCTGATTGGAGAGTCTTTAGCTGTGCATCATACACTTGCACACTCTTTGTCATTCCTTGATGGATATCCTTCAAAGCGCTAATGCTCTTTTGATCAAACTCTAGTATATGGAACATTGATAGGAAGGCATTTTTCAATATGGTGTAGTCTACCACCATGTGATAGGGTTCGTACTTCCTATACTAGTTATGCATGTATCCTTGCAATGTTATTTTAAAATGACTAGCCTTCGCTCTAGGGTAGTGATCCCCTTTGCACGCCATAGAAATTCACACTTGTGCACATGTTCGTAGCATCCTAAATACCATGGTAATCTAGAAATTGTAAATACATTTTATATATTACCTAATGACATGGTTGAGGCCCCTTTCCTTCGATCCAAATCCTTGGTTCCCTCCGGTGTTCTCTCCACTAGATCCAACAGATCTTGTGCCTCCCGATCCATAAGTTCCACCTCTAGATCCTCCTATAACCGGTAATGGGCCTGAAGTGGTCATGCCTAGTGTCCCCAACATCCCACTAAACTGTGTGCCAATGGTCTACAAGATTTCTCCACTACCAGAAGTGTATCCCATGCCACTCCTAGATGCGTTGCCTAAACCTTGTGTACTTGTACTTTTCCCAAAAATTCCTCCAAACACCGGAATGGTATGTGTAGCCATAGACATCCCAAATAAAAATTATACCTCTTGGGCACCGATCGGTCACTCCCACCAATACCAACTGGGTTATCAATACTCCTTTGATTTAGAAAACCAAGTGCTAGGGGTTGGTCACCAGGTGGGTTCAGATGTGTGCCAATGGCTCTCCTTTGACCATGTGATGAACTCTCATTAGAAGCTGAAGAAGACTCTCTCCCATGCTTTCCAAGATGGGGTAACACTGATCGCTCGGGCTCCACATACACATGAGCTTCAACACCCTCTCGTAACATCTACCTTGATAGACCCATCACACTTGCAACCTTGTGTTGTCTAGTCATCTCCCTTTCATGACCTTCACTATTCTTGAGCCCTCTCTCCACCATTTCCTTTTCACCCGTAATGTTCGCCATCTTCCTCCACCCTAGCTTCCTCACCCAATGCTCAGAGTAGCTTAGCTGGCCATGTGGAATGCTTCTAAACCCAAAGTGATGATCAAGATCTTCATAGCCAGAGGAATAATACTCAAAAAGTACCCTCTAGGATCCCTTAGAAACTTGAACTTAGCAACTTCTAGGAAAGAATATGTCAAAATGTAATATTCTAAAATGTAACAAAGCACTCCCTTCCACCAATGATCAATAACATGTGTCCAAGTCATATCTACGTCCTGCAGCCTTTGATAGTCATCTTGGGTTCACACGTGTGATCTATAGAACTATCTTTATCTAGATGCGTATGTCGAGAGCCATTCATAAAAATATCTTGGGAAGCAAAAAAGAATTTCTCATACATCTCATGGTATAGGTTCTATTCTACCCATCTACGCACATTGAAATCAGGTCCAATGTTGAATCTTGGAGCAAAATCATCCTCCGTGCTCTTGAACCACATTTCAACACTTTCTAAAGTCAGGCATTCTTTCATTACACATCATAAAGATAAAGATACATGTCATTTCTCACAACTCCAAAAAGAGGTCCCAGCAATGGAACCAAGATGCAGTCATTTTTATGCCCTCTCAAAGAATAAGGAAATCCCATGCATGCCGACCTATCACCCAATGGGCGTTGGGTGCTCACTCGAGGAGATGTAGGCGTCGAATCCCTCCTTTATATGATTTGTGTGAGGATGCACTATTTACGATAGAAAATTAAGTGAAAATATTGGAAAGGAACCATGCATTCATATTAGATCCCAGAATGGCTTCTAGACCAATGTGTTCATTCATATAAGAAAAACACTACAACAAATAGATCTGAATCATAATAGGAAAGAAATGCATAATGGTTTATACCCACTCATACGAAACATAAATATATAATCAATCCAAAAATGTAAGTAGAGCTGGAAACACACATATATTCATATTTAGTGTGTTGACAACCACATTACGGTAAAGATAATTAGGGTACTCACAGATCCATATGATAGTGCGGGACAAATGTCATGAATCAGAACTAAAATTAGGCCCTTCATAGTACAAAGAAAAATTGTTCAGACCCATCGCCTTGATACAACATACTCCTATGGATCCTCAAAACCTAGTCTATAGAGCTCTTCCAAAGTATTCCTATATGGCTTCACCTCTCTTCAATTCTCGATCTCTCCATCGATCTCTATATCTCTCTCTTTTTCTTCTATTGGGTGATCATATATATATATCCTTATCAAGCATCTCCATGCCTTCTCGAAGTTTTATATTACTTACCATGTGTCCAATTGGTCCTCCATGGGATCATGCTTCTTCAGATGCGATCTCTCCATCCTTTTCCATGATGACCTTCTAGAATATTCTATCATAAGGTATATTCCTTCCATGCGCACCAAGTAGTCAAGATGACACCTTATCCACTTCGCCTATGCACTCAGATCATGCTTTCCTCATTCTCTTCCTAATATTCCAAATATGGCTAAGCCCCAATATCTTTACTCTATCTTATGCAGACTCAATGGTTCTACCAAAACCCTCCTAAAACCTTGTCCTAGGTGTTTTCTCCTTGCGTGTCATTCTTCAAATAGGCCTTGCACACCCATGTCCCTTCTTGTACTTAGTCAATATTTTAGGGGCCCAAAAACACCAGGGGCCATCATATGGGTGATTTGAAGTCTACACATGAGATACAAATATAAAATTTTAAAATAAAATATGTAAAAAAATAATTCAAGACATTGTAAAAAGAAAGCTCGTGCTTTACATGATAACTTTGTTAACATGACTTAAGCTACATAATAGGGCTATACAAATATGTTATGAGACCATCTCATGATTGTATACTTTACGCCATAAAATGGTAACTCAAATACAAGTTATCATCTAGTAACTCAAATACATGGTATCATCCAAGAACTCAAATACATGTTACCCATTGATAACTCAAATGCGAGGTTATCATTTGGTAACTCAAATAAATGTTATTGTCAAGAACATTAATTATAGGTTTTCATCTATTAAAATTTCTATAAAAATTCCTTGATTCAAACTTGTTCACATACTTTTTCTCTTATACCTTTGGCTTTTTAGATTATTCTTTTAGATTTTTCATAGGCTTATTTTCTTTAACCTTCGGATTCGACTCGAGATATAAAAATAACAAAAATTGAAATTATATTGTATTACTTCATTATGTCGATTTAATCATATGTATAATATTATACTATAATATAAAGGTGAATATATCGACATTGGTTAGATCTTAGTGGAAAAAATAAGAAAAAATTAGGGTCAAATTTAGTTTGGACCCATAAAATTTAAGCGAATGTGCTTCTTGTATGGAAGTAAAAATTTGCTAATTTCAAAATTCCAAAATTTTAGTATTCGCCAATTTACAAATATTTTCCCCTAAAATGAACCCTATTTAATATTTCACTCCAAATTGTGCACAACAATAGTATTATATACAAATAAAAAACCAGGTTTCTTTTATTTTAACATATGTTTATATATATCAATATAACTTGTATATAGATGTATATGAAAATGACAGTCATATTTAAATCTTGTAAATTGAAAGTGATAGTTATCTCAAAGCCTTTAAAAAAATTATGGATAAAAACACAAAAATGTGTAAATAACCATCAAACTTGGCCGGTACTAATTAATTCGGAGTATGAAATGTGTTATGATGCCATGTGACTTAACACTTCACCAGAATTTAATAGCATAATTCTAATGGTTGAGTCATAATATTATATTCATTTAAGAGGATAATAAAATTATCAAAAATTGACTATTTCATCTCTACTTGGATGTGATTGGTTGAATAATTAGTTTATACTCATCTAAGAACAATACAAAATATACAAAAAGTAGCTAGCTTCACCTTCATAAGCATGAGAGGGAATGAAGATTTCATTGGTAGATGTACATAGGGTTTATAAATCACCATATACATAGATTGATAAGGAAAACTTGCAATTAAATTTAGAAATAAATGAAGATTTTAGAAATGTAAAATAAATTCTAAATGTGCCAATTCTAGTTAATCACAGATTTCGGTAATCATAATGACACCTCTATGGACATAGCATAATGGTATATTGAGTTTATATATTATCATAGATTAACTTGACTAGTGAATATGCGATTAATGTTTTTAATGAATGAAAATATTCTAGTTATAGAAACAATTACATGGTAATATTTCATGCATTAAGAGACATGTCATTATGATAATGGCAAGTGTCACAATCATGGGTCTTTTGGAGTATAATATTAATGAGCCCATTCTTTGGTCATTGGTCAACCTAGAAACTCAATGTGAATCCTTTTGAATTCAACATTTGGTTTGAACTTGTAGAGGATCCTTGGCATGATGTTGACATATGGTGAGTCCTAATTTAATTATGCACATTGCAGAAAGACAATAAAAATTCAAAAACCATAACTTTTATCTAGGGCACGGAAGAGATCAAGTTTCGACTCATTAGAGAGCTATCTCTAAGAAAATTTTCATGGTAGAGGTCACATGGTCTTTAGAGTATCGCGGTACAAATAAATTTGAAGCCATATAATTTTTTTAAATTAATAAATACCAAAATTAGCTCCAAATGGATTGGCATACATAGATCTCAATGGATCTACATAACATTTATTACTTATTCGTTAAGCCACACCGACATGAGAGAAGGGATGGTTAGACTAGTAGATTAGCTTGGAATTCCCAATAGATTTCTATAATTACATAGGAGAACACATGCAATATCTTAAGTAATGGAGGGAAGAAAAAAATGATGAGGACATAAATTATATCTTGAAATTAAAAAAATAAGAGATCTAAGGAAAATATGAGGAAAGCTATTCTAGTGGACAACTAGGTAAAATTATAGTATCTACACTAGTTTGTTAGATTCCAAATTCCATATATGGTTGTTAATAATTATTGAAAATGTAGGGTAAGTGCACCAAGTTGATGGACAAATATAGGGTCATCCGTGGACGTCATATTGCAAAAAACAGTGAAATCTCAACTTGTAGGGATTATTAGCTATACATGCACTCTAAATTAGAAAAAATTATAGAAATATGAATCATATCATTCGGAATCTAGTTTCTAAAATACTAATTTTTGTAAAAAACGGACAAGTTTAGCTATATTAAACACTTAAAATTATATGACTTACTTTTTTTTTTCGAAAAAACTTATAAGATTGTAGTCCGTTTGCCCGCATTTTGGATGACCAAATATTGTTATTTTTTTTTCCTTTGGTGAAACGTTAGATGTAGTTGTCTATCTTGGGATGGATTTTATTTTGTATTTTTTTAGCAATATTTTTTTAATGATTTTTTCCGTGAAAGTGGTCTGAAAATATTTAGAAAATGGAGCACTTTCTGTTTGCCCGCCATAACTATATCAAAAAATATCGAAATCAATTTTTTTATTTTTTTAAGGTGTATAGAATTTGTCCACGCTTGGGATGGTATAATTTTTATCATATTTTGATAAGTGAAACAAAAGTTATAGTCTTAAACGTAGACATGAACATTCACGGGAAAAAATGTCTTAAGGACCTATTGTTAGTAATAAATTATAAAATGATATTTATCTTATTCTATTCACTTTAAAAACAATATTTTTACAAAGCTAAGAGTCTACCCTACGTGATGGCACCATTTTTGTGAAATGTTTTCAGTTTTTTAGCATGGTTCAAGTCTTTGGAAGAGCAGATTTGAGGTTTTTTGACCTTTTGCACTTCATAATGACCTTCCATAGCTTTGGTTGGGGAAAAACAAAGATTTTCCGAGGCTAAGGTTCGGCAAATAGCTCCGCGATCGCGGTTTTTTGTAAAAATACCGCGAACGTGATTTATAAAGCGCGCTCGCGGTTTATAAAGCGTGCTCGAGGTTTATAAAGCAGCTCGCGGTTTATAAAGCGCGCTCGCGCTTTATAAATCATATTTACACACATCCCAATGTCTGAATTACCATGTGATTTTTACTCTCTGACCTTACCGTACGAATTACTGTGAAATTCTGTCTTTTTCCAGGCACGTTTTTTTATCACCGAAAGCAAAAACATCATGGGAGACAAAAAACGAAGTCAAAAAAGGAAGTCATTAAGTAAAAAAACTGCATTTAATTAGAGGCCAAAAAATTGAAAATGCTTGAGCGAATGCGAAACTTCGTGAATCTAGAAGAGGTTCATCTTCAATCCCAACCATCGTAAGCAATGAAGAACTAGGTAATGTTTCTCCGTCAATGTTGAAGTTGAATTAAATATTCGTGATGAAGAAGTTTTTATCATCAATGTTGAAGAAGAATTAAATACTCATGATGTAGCAAATGTTGAAATTGAAGGAGACAATGAAAATGTGAATAAGGAAATTCATGTTGAAACTATAGACAAGTAAAATTTGACAAAAACACCTCCTAGGATTTTACATAAGAAACCTAATTTTTTGATTGAAATTGATGAAAACATTTTGAAACCAATGTCTGACAAACTTTCTGAATGACAAATCAGAAGAAAAGCCACTGAAATTTGGGATAATCATTTTGAAATTTTAAATGATTCCCAAAGATGTCAGTTGTTGGTTAGTTTGATGAAATTGATTAAAATGAGACCTACATTAAACACCTTAGGATTGACAACATCTAACATACGTGGTCAAACCTCTACAATTGTTGAAAACCTTCATGATGCATATCACATTGTTGGTGTCAAGAGACGCACTAGGGATAGTAATATTGTGCGTCGTGTACTTGCTACTAGTGTTGTAAGTGAATCAATAAAAAAACAATGTTTGATTACGCAAACAAGTCGAATGTTGCAAGTTAATCGAAAAACTCTAATGAAAGCAATTGAAAGACGTAATATCCTTCAATCACTCAATAATGTCGATTTTTGGGCATTTTCTACTAGAGCACCGCGTAAGGAAAAAATAATTCTGATGCTATAAGAGAAGTTGTTATTAAATTTTGGCATGATAACACTAGAGTTTCACCTAATACAAGAGATGTTATAAAATGGAGAGTTGGTTCTACTAATCGTGAACCACATCTAAAGCATTTCTTAGATATGACTCAAACTCAATTTTTCGTAAGTTTGAACAAGAGAATCTGGAAATTAAAATTAGTCAATGTTTTTTTGAAATGTTGAAACCATTCTATGTGAAAATCAACCATGCTCGCACCACTTGTTGTTGTAGGCAACATGTTGAATTTGCGATGCATTATGCTAAAATTTTACGTATTCGTTCTATTTTTCATTCTGAAACTATGTTATCTGAATGTGGTGTTCAAGTTCCACCAATATCTTCTAGGGATTTCATTCCTACTATATTTTGTGAAAAAGAAGTTGGACAATTTTTTTATAGTCAGGATTGTTTAGATGGAAGTTGTAGTACATGCGGCGGATTACCTAAATTGGAAAGTTGCATCCATGAACAAATTGAAGGTACAATAGGACATAATTTAGTTGAATTTGATAAATATAAATCAGTTGCATACCAGTTGAAAGATGGAAAAGAGTCGAAACGGTGTGAGCTAGTTACAGAACAAATGCCCATTTTTCAATTTATGACAAAATTTAAGGATGAAATTGTTTATGAGTATGCGAGGCATACACATAGAGCTCGATGGTTGGATGAACAATTCAAGCTATGCAAAGACACATTTCCTATTGGTACTATTGTTTCAGTGGTCGATTTTGCAGAGAATTACACATTGCAACCACAAATGGAGGTTCAATCACAATATTACAACTCAGTACAAGTTGCCATTTTTGTGCATATAGCATTTCTACATTCTCCTGACAGTACAGAGAATGATCGAAATTTTTTAAGAGAGTACCACTTTTATATCAGTGATGATCGTACTCATTCTACTGAATTTGTGCAAGGGTGTTTCCAGTTATTTTATGGAAACTTGTGTGATAGGGACATCCACTTCAAACAACATTATATATGGTCAGATAATTACACGTCTCAGTTTAAGAATGCACGAATGTTTTATTGGATGAGCAGAATGCATGTCAAGATGGGTGTGCAACATATTTGGAGTTTCACTGAGGCTGGACATGGAAAAGGAGAGCATGACGGTGCAGGGGCATGTGTGAAAAGAGCTCTTGCAAGAGAAGAGTTGAAGTACAAAGATGGTGCTGAATTAAAAGATGCAAAAAGCATAGTGGAATGGTGTACTAACAACATGGCCCGAGGTTCTCAAGAAAATTCCACAGTTTGCAGATTTTTTTGGTTGATAGAGGAAAAACATATTGCTAACTACGAGGATTGTATGACACTCACTGGGTCTAGTGATATGCACTCATTTTGTAGCTCAGACGCTACTTCGTGGGCCGTATGGACAAGAAATTTGACATGTTTTTGTGCATCTTGTATCGAATTTGTCACTGCTGAGTGTGATTCACAAGAATGGGTGGAAGGATGGATTTGTAGGCCTCTAACTCCGCTTCCTAGTTATCAACCTCCACAAGCATTACAACTTGTTTCTGCAGATGAAGTTACAACATCCAAGGACTTTGACGAAATTTTGATTTTGGTGCGACAAGGTATTTATCCAGTTATTTATTTAATTTTTGTATTGAGTTATGTCCATTGAAATTTTAATATGTAATTTAAATTTGAGTTTTTCAACCTTGGTTATTTTTTTGTAGGACATGTGTTTGCAGTAATTGCGACAGAAGACAATGAAGAAGGGAGCAGACTATTTCTTATGTCGTTGCATCGAGGAAAGAAAGAAGTTGACTTCTCCTATTATAGATGGCGAAGAGATTGAGTATCCTACAGGGTCAGTGGTAGTTACTGGAACTTGGCTTCAATGGTATCCATTAAAAAACTCCTCTGTTTGGGTGTTTGAAGACTTTGAGACACACAGGAAAATACTCTTATATTCACATCTAGTTCTAGCGACAAATATTCAGTTGTATAGATATCGAGGAAGACCTAATAACAAGATTCTTTGGAAGGTTCGAGAGTCAGATCATGAAGCAATCTTGTCTGCTATTCAGAGTAGATCCGATCCTGATGGTTCATTGGAATGAATTTACAATGCTCATGTCTGGTATATATTTAATTTCAAGTTTCAATTTATATAGCGTATATATATATATATATATAATTTTTTTAGTTTAAAGATCTAGATTTAAGTTTGAATATATTTTATTTTAAATTTGTGTATTTTGTATGTCATGTATATAGATCTAGTATATGGTTTTGATTTGAAACTTAAATTTCTTTGACTAACAATTTTATGTTTAGGTTAGTGGTGCCAGAAAAGCTTCCACCTTCACGTGGTTGGTATCGTTAGTAGAGAATTTTAAATTCTCGAAGCTAAGAGAAGCTTGAACATTGTTTGAAAAATTTGTAAATTTTGAAAAGTCAAGTTTGTAAATTTTGAAAATATTGTAAATTTTGAAAATGTTGTAAATTTTGAAAAAGTTGTAAATTTTGAAAAAGTTGTAAATTTTGAAAACGACTCCTCTAGGTGCCACGGAGTCCGAGTAGTCACTCGTCGAATTTGAACGATATTTTGGTCTCAGGGCTCTTAAGGGACTAAGCCCGAACGAAGTAGCCCGGAAGCAACGACCCTTTTGTGCACCGAAACACCGCCTCCTCTAGCGTTCACCTAGCCACCCCGGAGCGTGCTTGCAGTAGCGAGGAGTTCGGTGCCACGGCCCACCGTTTGCAAAATACAGTGTTTGACAACCTTACACTGGCTCCAACTGCACTATTTCACGCGTTTGCAAACATTAGGACAGCGAGAGCACCGAAATGAGAAGGAAAAAAATGAGAGAGGCTATTGTAGAGGGTCCGTATGCCGAGGTGTTGGATTAGACGAGGCCTCTCTAGGTGCCACGGAGTCCGAGTAGTCACTCGTCGAATTTGAACGATATTTTGGTCTCAGGGCTCTTAAGGGACTAAGCCCGAACGAAGTAGCCCGGAAGCAACGACCCTTTCGTGCACCGAAACACCACCTCCTCTAGCGTTCACCTGGCCACCCGGATGTGCGGTGTAGGTGGTTCGGTGCCATGGCCCACCGTTTGCAAAATACAAAGATTTGACAACCTTACACTGGCTCCAACTGCACTATTTCACGCGTTTGCAAACATTAGGACAGCGAGAGCACCGAAATGAGAAGGAAAAAAATTGAGAGAGGCTATTGTAGAGGGTCCGTATGCCAAGGTGTCGGATCAGATGAGGCCTCTCTAGGTGCCATGGAGTCCGAGTAGTCACCCGTCGAATTTGAACAATATTTTGGTCTCAAGGCTCTTAAGGGACTAAGCTCGAACTAAGTAGCCCGGAAGCAACGACCCTTTCACGCACCAAAACACCGCCTCCTCTAGCGTTCACACTGGCCATCCGGACATTCCGCGCAGTGGTTTGGTGCCACGGCCCACCGTTTGCAAAATACAGCGTTTGACAACCTTACACTAGCTCCAACTACACTATTTCGCGCGTTTGCAAACATTAGGACAACGAGAGCACCGAAATGAGAAGGAAAAAAATGAGAGAGGCTATTGTAGAGGGTCCATATGCTGAGGTTTCAGATTAGACGAGGCCTCTCTAGGTGCCACGGAGTCTGAGTAGTCACCTGCCAAATTTGAACGATATTTTGGTCTCAGGGCTCTTAAGGGACTAAGCCCGAACGAAGTAGCCCGGAAGCAACGAGCCTTTCGCGCACCAAAACACCACCTCCTCTAGCATTTACCTGCCCACCCATACGTGCCAGCGTAGGCGGTTCGGTGCCACGGCCAACCGTTTGCAAAATACAGCGTTTGACAACCTTACACTGGCTCCAACTACACTATTTTACGCGTTTGCAAACATTAGGACAACGAGAGCACCGAAATGAGAAGGAAAAAAATGAGAGAGGATATTGTAGAGGGTCTGTATGCCGAGGTTCTGGATCAGACGAGGCCTCTCTAGGTGCCACGAAGTCTGAGTAGTGACCCGTCGAATTTGAACGATATTTTGGTCTCAGGGCTCTTAAGGGACTACGCCCGAACAAAGTAGCCCGGAAGCAACAACCCTTTCGCGCACCGAAACACCACCTCCTCTAGCATTCACCTACCCACCCGGACGTTTCGGCACAGGTGGTTCGGTGCCACAGCCCACCGTTTGCAAAATACAACGTTTGACAACCTTACTGTTTGGCTCCAACCGCACTATTTCGCGTGTTTACAAACATTAAGGCGGTGAGAGCACCGAAATGAGAAGGAAAAAAATGAGAGAGGCTATTGTAGAGGGTCCGTATGCCAAGGTGTCGGATTAGATGAGGCCTCTCTAGGTGCCACGGAGTCCGAGTAGTCACTCGTCGAATTTGAACGATATTTTGGTCTCAGGGCTCTTAAGGGACTAAGCCCAAACGAAGTAGCCCGGAAGCAACGACCCTTTCGCGCACCAAAACACCACCTCCTCTAGCATTCACCTGCCCACCGGATGTGCCGGCGTAGGCGGTTCGGTGCCACGGCCCACCGTTTGCAAAATACAGCGTTTGACAACCTTACACTGGCTCCAACTGCACTATTTTACGCGTTTGCAAACATTAGGACAGCGAGAGCACCGAAATGAGAAAGAAAAAAAGAGAGAGGCTATTGTAGAGGGTCCGTATGCCGAGGTTTTGGATTAGACGAGGCCTCTCTAGGTGCCACGGAGTCCGAGTAGTCACCTGTCGAATTTGAACGATATTTTGGTCTCAGGGCTCTTAAGGGACTACGCCCGAACGAAGTAGCCCGGAAGCAACGACCCTTTCGCGCACCGAAACACTGCCTCCTCTAGTGTTCACCTGGCCACCCGGACGTGCCGGCGTAGGCGGTTCGGTGCCACGACCCACCGTTTGCAAAATACAACGTTTCCTTATTTATTTAAATTAAATTACAATGACTTGGTTGTTATGTTATCTGTTGTTGTCATCTTGTCCTTGGTAGGATGATATACATCCAGGGCTATGAGTGTGATCTAGGATGTGGTTAGTTGTATTCAGATGTGTGTCTAGAGTATGACAAAAATTAGGTATGAGTATTTTTATCTAGTGGATATACGGTGCGAGATAGATCAAGAAGGCGCCTATGGTTGTTAAAACAATGCATAAATGAAGTGTATATCAAAATAAGTACAAAATTCTATATTTCCAAGTTCCCAAACCAAATTTTGGGTACTAAACATTTATATCTTAATGAATTCAACACTACATGACACTTTTACTATTGCACATGTGCACCAATTAAATTACAACCCTTTTGATCAGAATATTTTAGTGAATTTTATATATTAAAGATATCCTAAAAATTGACACAAATACACATTATATCCAGCATGGTGTTCTATATGGCATGGCATGGTGTTATATCCTAAGTAAATTGTTTCTCTCATATTTGTTTATCAGATCAAATTTATAGCCTTACATCAACACCACTTTTTTGTTAACATAGTAATATAATTGGTTTGAATTGAGCATCCAATATTATAAATAAGGTGTGGAAGTTATGGAATCAATATAATAATTCATATTTTTAGAAGTGACATGTAAACAAAATAAAAAACTAGAGAAAAATAATGAGAAAAATAAAAAGTAATCAACCTACAAAAAATATCCAACATGTAAAACTACAAATGATTGAAGAGAGGGAGAGAAGCAATATTTCTCACATTTAAAAAATATCCAACATGTAAAACTACACATTTATTGACTATGCTTAAAGCATCTTTCTCACTCCCAAATTCTAAGTCCGCCATTTCATTACTTTTTCTTCATGTAAATTGGTACCTCAAGAATCAATGCACGTTATACATAGCACATCTCTAGTTACTAATACTTAAGTTGGCTTGATATAGAGCTAACAATATTGTTTTAGTTTGAAAAATAAAAATTCAAAATGCCCATGGCACGAAATATACCACAAATAATAATCAGAAAGATACTAGAAAATATATAACTAGAAGTAATACACTAAATCCACCGAACAGAGATCAAAACCCACTTTCTCAGAGTTAGCAATAATACCAAAATAACCAAATTTATAGCCTTATTTAACCAACACACATGGATATATATATATATATATATAAGAATCAAATAAAGTGTGCTCCAGACGCGCACGTCTCTGAAAATATATATGTACATGTATAAGTTCATAATGTATGTATACATCTCGAACTAAGCACGTGTCATAATGTACATATGGGACCACATGCGGTCGCAAAAGGCTAGATATATATACAATGGACTGTGAATAGATGTACTCATGACCACATATATGTGGCATCCAAGTGGACTATAAATCTACTCATGAAACATCTTCCCTCTCTTCGCCCTGCTAGAAGTAGCACGTCCACGACCTGGGGATGTAGTGGAGGGAGATGCCACTACGGATTTCATCCGTGTGGTCCTAGGTGTCTCCAAGCATGCCTGCAACCTAACCTGCACATTCATAAACAACAAGTTTTTAACACCCAAAATTTTAAAATACCTTCAAAATTTAGAAACTTGTACAATTTAGTTAAAATGCATGTGCAATCTTACCGCAATGTCATGATCCCTATCGATTTGTTGTTGACGCGTCGCAGGGACAACAATAGACTCACGAGGGGTAAGCTACATACAAATAATTAATTTTCAAATTAATTATTTCACACATATATATACCTACAAAATTTGATATTGTAGATTTAAGTTTAATAAGAAATAATGAACCTCCAAAATTTAACAAATTTAAAAAATTGTGTACCTCGGTTAGTGGATTTGCATATCTTATGGCAAAGATCTACAAAGCAGCCTCCACGATCTGCATATGTGGAGGAGTCTCTGTAGCAGTCATAAGCTATACAAAAAACATGTACAAATCAATTTATTAAAATCTACTTAAGAGCTATACAAAAAACATGTACAAATCAATATTTAGTTACTCAAGAAAGAATAAAAATACATTATTAAATTTTATCTTCTATTTAGGCTAAATACATAGGATCTATAAATGTTAGCACGGAGGCCATCTATCTTCATAAGATTTTGACAAACTTTTGTATTTAATCTAGGTAACCCATAGTCATCTTCTATGACAATTAGAGCATCATTCAAATTTGAAGAACTTTTAAATCTAACATCACCAGACCAAACATATAGATCAGACGAAGAGTAGACTAGAGTTGTATATCCTTGGTGGGCAAGTGTGTTGCAAATATATAGATTATAAAAACCACGGATAATATAATTAGTATTATAGCCTTATTAGTTGTATATACCTTTATTTAGTATTCAATACCTTTATGTTTCTTCTTTAATTTTATTTTCACTTAGTATTCTACAACATACTCTATTTGTTGCATCAGTTGGCACATATTCATTTGAGTTACAACCAACCTCGATTGTGCAATATATCTTATGTGATGCAAGTCTCCCAACCCTTATCACTTTTAATGAATGCAATAAGTAATTTTTTTCTTGATGCAATCATAGTTAGGGTTTCCAGTGAAGGGATTCCTTAAACCATGCAACCACTTGTCAAAGTTAGATATCACCAAAGCAAGACCCCAAGAACAACTCTTGAACAAAAAAATTGACATATTATTCTATTCATGTAAGGAAAGATAATACATACTCAAGAACATAGCCATTACAATCCAATTATAGTCCAAAATAAGACTCAATAATTTTACTAGGAACTCAAAGATTCTAGACATATCCTAATCTTGCATACTTCGATAAGATTTTTCCAAATACATGAAACAAGGAGGTAGCTTGTGTATTATTTTATTAATAATGGAGTAAGAAGATTACATCCAGATTGAGAGGGATGCAATATTTATAGATATTGGACAACCATAATACAAACAAATATAGTTTAAGAAAACTACAGAACAACCTACGTGCTGCTACAACAGACTCACGTAAATATCAAATAATACAAATAATAAGGTTATAACAATATAACCAAATAACAATGCTAATAAACAACCTATTTACCCATAGAACTAATCTACCATAGTAAATAGTAAAATGGTAACTACAATGCATAAATTACCTATACTAGGTTTTACCTAACATTCCCCCCCTTAATTTTGCATTTCCTCAAGGGATGACAAGAGTAAATATATGAAGAACTCAAACTTGTCACGCAAGTGAATTTGTGAAGATATCTGCTCGTTGTTTAGCTGTTGGGAAAAATTGAAGTTGTATATTGTGTTTCAACACATGCTCATGTATGAAGTGAACTTGTACCTCAATATGCTTGGTTCTCTCATGAAACATTGGATTACAAACAAGTTTGAGAACACCCTCATTGTCAACATAAAAGGTGGTGTATTTCTCATGTGATACTCCAAGTCCCTCAAGTATGTGACATAGCCATATGACTTCACATAAAGCTCCATGTGTAAAAATGCAACATGATATCCACCTTTATCGAAGAGCAAGAAACGATTTTTTTTAATTTCCCCATGATATGGTCCAGATCCCAAGAATAATAAAAATCCAAAAGTGGATTTACTACCATCAATATTACCTACACGATCCGAATCTGAATATACAATGGATAAGAATTGATCATTATTTTTGTACTCTAAACCATGATCCATAGTACACTTCAGATACCTAAACATCTACCTTAATACTTTCCAATGAAAAATTTTGGGTTTCTGGATGAACTGGAAAGATAGGTCACCGCAAAGCTAGTAGCTTGTCTATTATATGTAAGGTAATTAAGACTCCCAATCAACTATTGATAAAGATTTACATTTAGTAGAGGAGATGGATATGAATGGCATAATTGTAGTCTTTTCTCCATGGGTGTAAGAATAGGTGTGCAATCCATTATCCACGAATATATTGAGTTTTTCTTGGTATGATTCAACTAAGAGACAAACATGTGATTTTCTTTCTACCATACTTCCAATCTAAGAAAATATTTCATGATCTTGAGATCATTCATGTCGAATGATTGATTAAGATATTTATTCGTAGCATCGATCATCTTCATTGTGCTACAAAGTGATCACTAGATTGTCGACACAGACAAAAAATATCACAAAATATCCTCCTTTCCTATTGAGGTAGATATTGGGATCATATGGATTTATGACGAAACCATGGGAAATGATATGTTCATAAATCTTGATGTGCCAAGCTCGAGGTGGTTCCTTTAAGGCCGTATATAGAATTTGTGAGTCTACATACCTATGTTTCTTCACCAAGTATAAAACAATCCTCATGTTGAGTCATGTAGAATTCCTCTTGTAGATACCTATTTAGAGAGGATATTTTCACGTCCATCTAAATGAGTTTCCAACAAAACTAAGCATCTAGAGAAAAGATCATCCCGATCTTTTTATCTTAACTATGGGAGAAAATGTCTCCTCATAGTCTATACCTTCCTTACGTGCATTCCCTTTGCTTTATGAGTATCCCTTTGTACTTGTCTATGGTCCCATCTATTTTGTACTTTGTTTTTAATATCCATCTACAACCAATGGGTTTCTTCCCTGGTAGAAGATCGACAAGCTTCCAGGTGTTACTTTTCATCACCTGATCGATACTCAACATCCATGGATTCTTTCTAATATTTTAAGCGTAGGGCTTCCTAGAAAATAAGGGGTGCAACATATTCAATAACTCTACTCATCAAATCAATTTTTACCTCTTCTCATGATTTACTTTGAGTATGTGGTCCATTGTGGATGTATCTAGCGGAGCATCCAATTTTACATCTTGAATCATATTAGTATACCACTTGGCAAATTACATTAGACTATTCCCGTGGGTCATGATACTATATAATCATCACAATCATCCCCATAATCAATGGGAAAATTAAATTATATTCTCACAACTAATGAAATATCTACATCATGTGAGTCTTGAGAAGGATTATCAACTTCATTCTTCTCAAAGAACACAACATCTTTGTTGGTGGAGAATTTTCGGTCTTCGAGATCCATCAATCTATATACAAGATCCTCTTCTTTGTAGCCAATGAAGGTGAGTTTTTAATATTTCTTATTTAATTTATTTATGTTATTCTTTGGTATGTGCATGTTTTATTTTTAATCGAATACTATGATGTGTGCAATGGATGTCTCATGTGGAGTTACTTCATCAAGAGCATCTTTTGGCACTCTATTTAATAGATATAAACTTATCTTCATTGCTTCTACGTAGAATATCCTCACTAGTCTGGAATCATCGATCATGTAATGCACCATACGCATGATATCCGAACAACACCATTCTACTATGGTGTGTTTGGAGGAGGCATATGTCAATGAATCATGTGATATTGAAGTTAGGATTTGAACTAATTATCGGTGAATTCCGCCATTAATATGAGTGGAGATATTTGATATGATGACCAATATCATTCTCTACTGACCACTTTGAACTTTTTAAATTTCTAAAACGCATCGCTTTTCTCATGAAGACAATAAATACATGTTTTCTATAATAATAATCAACATATAGCATGAAATATTGAAATCTAGAATGTTTAGGTTACATCGGATTGTAAAGATAGATATGAACTAAATCAAGCTTACCTAGAGAACGATAAGTACTTTTTTGAAATGAATTTTTGTGTTGTTTACCTGTTAGGAAATGAGGGCCCTTATCTAATGGAAATCCTCTTACCATGTTGTACAGGTGAAGTGTTTTGAGATATTTGAAACTAATGCCAAAAGCGAGCAGAGGAATAATTTTTAGCCATTAGTGCCTGGTCGTCCCTATGGAAAAGTCAAGTTGGAATATGCTTCTCACATTGCAAGCTTTTGCAACAATACTCAATCCTTTAGATTTTCGTCAAATCAAACACACTTTATTTCCAGAATGGATATCAAATTCAATATTCAAATTATGATCTAGAATATGAATAACTAATAGTAGATTCTTTATTAAGAAAGAGACATATAACACATTTGTTAATCTACAATTTCGTGAACCAATATTTAGATAAAGGTTCCCAATACATTGTCTAGTGTAATAAGAATCATTATCTAACAAAACATGATTTTAATAAGGTGTGTTCCTCATGGTGATAAATGAGTCTCTATACTTGGTTATGTGTTTAGTGGCTTGGGAATCAACATACCAAACAACACTAGATGATGTGGATGGTTCACTATAACGAGCGATTGTACAAGAATTATTCATCATCCGAATGATATTCTTGCTCAACTAAATTTACTTTTTAATGGGGTTTCTTTCTCCAGTTCCCTTTCTTCTTTCCTTTCTTGTAGTATGAGTGTCCTTGATGAGATTGCTAATTTTGAGGTCCAAAATTTCTTGAGGAACCTTTCTTGTATGTGTTGAACCAAAAAAATTTCTAATCATGTCCTCTTTTAGATAAGACATCTCTTCTTTTTCTTATCCCCTTATTGATGCTATTTTTAGGATTTTTGAGAAGATTGTGCTTTGCCTTTTTATTTTTGATGAGAAGATAGTTCCTGGTCCTCTTCATCATTTTTGTTGTACATTGTTTCTTCTAGTTTTAGTAAATTCACTAAATATTCAAAACTAACTATCTAATCTCTCAAAAATATGGGAACAAGAGTTGTATAAGTAACCTCCTCTCCTAGGGCTAGAAGTGAATCCCTAAATTATGTAATTTTCCATAATAAAGCTTGCACTTTGTCATTTAGCTTGAATTTGAGTGTATGTAACAAAATTTTCAAATTCAATATTACATTCTTGTTTCTAGCCTAATAGATCGTGTTATATTTATTGTATGCTTCTTTGGATCATTTTAATGCCAATGTGTTGGCTTGTATGAATCCATCTAAACAAATTTTGACTCACCCCCATGAAGTGAGTTTGGTGGGTCTTTGAATATCTTGTCCTCAACTACCTATGATATGAGCTCGGTTAGTTTATTTGACCCAAATTTCCCGCCTTAGCACAAATCAATCAGTAGATACTACAAATAGATCAATGTAGATACCAAATAACTCAAGAGATCAAGAATTATAACCTACTCACCCTTACGGATTTCCAAATGTATAAGGACTACAAAATGTAGCATTGATAAATGTAGCGGTGACCGAGTATGCCTTTAGATTTAGAGGTAAAATCCCTAGTTGGGAAATGGTTTTCCTTATTATTTCTGATCTAATTTTCTTAACCATATTTATTTCAAGTAGCAAATTTTTCCTAGTGCGGGAGGCACCAATGCAAAAAATAAATTTAATTTTCAAACACTTGAAACTTGAAATGGGGGTTTTGGGGATACAGGGTGGGTATGGGAAGCTGCTAGAGAAAGAACATCCTCTCTAAGAGTAGTTTTATTCTCCAAATACCTGTTAACTCAACTTCAAACCTCTTCAACCTTATTTGTTTCTTGCACAGGCTCCTAACTCCTTTCTCTGAAACCAAATGCTGAGGATCGGAAATAAGAAGGAAACATGTGTATGATTTTATTGATAAAGAAATAAGCAGATTACATATGGATTGAGAGGGCTGAAATATTTATAGATATTGGAAAGCCACAATAAAAATAAATATATGTTAAAAAAACTACAAAACAACCCGCATGCTACTACAATAGACTCACATACATATGAAATAATAAAATTAATATGGCTATAACAATATAACCATATAAAATGATATTAACCAACCTATTTACCCATAATAACTAATCTACCATAGTAAATAGTAAAATGGTAATTACAATTCATAAATTACCTATAGTATTTTTACCTAACTCTTTTGAGAAACAAAAATGGGTTAATTTGAGTCACATGAATGCCTCGTAGGAAGTGCTACCAATAAGCTCCTAAAAAGAAAATATCCCAAAATAAGTTGTCTCCATCATATATAATTCATGTGTACTCTTGTGGGAGAATAATTATATCAATGTGATTAAATATACCCTAAATAATATTCCCTTAAGTGTCTCTAGGTTGTTGATCTACTCAAGAATGTTCCTCTTTGTCAAAATGTGCTTCAAACCACATGGTTCTATTGGTCCATCATTTTTAAGGATGAATCAAGAATCACATTTAACTTCTACAATTATATTAATGTTTGCAAGAGATTAATTAAGGGTCAAATATAAGCATTTAAACAATTGGGAGTGTTTTTTCCAAGACATAGTACATGATAGATTCTTTCAGCATGTAACAATGTGAAAAAACAATTCATGGCTTAATACATGCATTGTTATATTTTATCGAATATCAAAGGTTTTGGAAAACAAGTATGTGAATTTAGTCCATAATGTGTGCATAAATCTTCTACAAAAGGTGTGTGTATCTCCACTACAAATGGCATCTTAGAATCATACATGATAATGTTAAAAAAATGATTTATGGTTCGCGACTTGGGACAAATGTATGTAGCTAAGTATGGTATTTTGTGGGTTGTGTTGTGTCTCTGTAATTTGGATAAGGTTATGTAGATTTACAATATTTTTGGATTTAACAAAATTAATGAGGCAATATTGGTTCTTTGTGCAATTTGCTTAAGAGTGGAGTGAAATTGCAAAAATCTTTACTAGCTAATTCTAAGGTGTTTTTGGGTAGTGCGGGATCACTTATGAACCTAGATGCCCATACATCATATTTTCTAAATGATTGAAATCTGATTTTCACAAAGGGATGATTTTAAAACAAATTGATTATTTTCTTTTAAAAATTTAATAGATGTATATGATCGTATCTCTCATCTTTATTTGTAAATGAACTTATGATGGTCTAATTTGGATTTACTTCAAGAAACTTGGGAAGAATGAGTATTAATATGAGTTAGAAAAACTTAGTGAGAGATAATATCCATGTGAGAGTGAAAGGCATAATATTGTAAACAAAAACTAGGAATGGCAGTAATTTCTTAGCTAGGTGAACTGGTGATATATAACATAGTAATGGTAGTAATACTGATCTATGCAAAATCCTAAGAAAAAGGATTGGTCAATCATCAATCATCACATAAAAATTCTAAAGAAAGAGGCATAAAATAAGCAAAGGTTTTGGAACGGATCTTCTTACTCATTGTATAATTCAAACTTTAGAACATTGAAACCTTCTAGGAAGGGGTAACAAAGCATGATAATACAACCTAGAATTCACCAATAAAATACCAAGTGCATTAGCACATTACCCGACCTAGACCGAGCACTCACCAAGTGCACAAAGGTACCAAGACCCTCTTTAGGGTTGCTATTATGGATGTTAGCATGATGAAGACTTAAAGAATTCAGATCTATGACTAATATATCATTCTACAATACATATTCAGATCTATATCTTAAAGTATCATGAATCAAACAATAATCATAGCGAGAACATTCATGCAAGTAATAAACTATAACCATGATTAACACCTTGATTCAGTCAATAACCTCCATTATATTAAATGCAGTAATACATAGAAGCTTCTTACAATAATGGCATCATATGCTCATGTGCATACAGATCTGATAGTGTAATCTCATAGTAATCCAGTCCTTACATATATATCCTCACACACCTATACTACGTAGTTCATTACATATTTATAAGGGTGGGAATTTACCTTCATTGTTTATCTAATACCAAAATAGGTCACATACTATCATTATCCATGTGATGTTACAATAATAGCCAAACATGCAAGTGCACTAACAATATTATTCTTCTAATTAACTTTCAGTAGTAAATCTATTCTCAAAATATACACATTCAAAGTGTTTTGTATCTGATCCTCCAAAAATAACCAATGTGTGTCGCACAAGTTTTTAACTAGTTTGTGTGCTCCGTACGCCATCTTCCAAAAATAGATCCTCATTGTGAAAATGGCCAAGTCCCAAATCTGCTGTGTCCTTAGCACGTGACTCCTTCCCAATCCTTCCAAACTTTTTAATGTGCTCTACTCTTTTGTGTAAACCTTTTGTATGTTTTTCACTAAGTGCTAGATATTGTCGACCAAAATTACCCCACACTAATTGCATTTCCACCCCGAAAATGGTTGTTTCGAAATAAATCAAAGAATGTGAATAAAGAGATAGAAATAATTTTATGAATAAAAGAATGAATTTACCCTACAACATTATTTGCTTCAACCTGAAGAATCAATTATGGATATTCTTCTTTTATTTCCACCTCTAAAGTATGTCAATCATTGAGCGTGGCCTCTTCCTTTTCTGGGATATCCACTACAATTGACTCTAGCTCATCTTTTGCAATCTCTCCCTTCTCATTCAGCAAGACCAATACAAATCTAGACATGGCAGTCATTATTCCTTCTAATAGGTTCATATTTTGTGCGATGAGTTTCCTAAGCTCATTTAACCTTCCCTTGTGTGGTTCTTGAGATGCTGTAAGGGCCTCACGTTTCTTCTTAACAAGCGTAAATCATTCTATGTGGACCAAGGTCTCATATTTCATAGCTTTTAGGACTTCATTGTCCTCTATAATAGTCCTGGTTATTATAATGGCTTCTATGGCTGCAAAAATATTTAGTGCTTGATCTAATTTCAGCTCCTCTCTGCAAGCTCTGAAGAAACCCCTCATATGATGCAATCTTTCTCATCACCGAATCCTTTTCCCACTCTTCTTCCTATAGTGGATCCTTTAGTTCTGGCATGTGTAGAGGTTCATCTTCAAGAATCAAGTTCACCAAGGTTTATACATAATGCATTGTTGAAGGAAACATTTTGGGTACCCTAGGCTCTAAATGTGGCTTTTCTTTCATGATATTTTCCCCAATTTCCTCTACCATGCTAATGAAAACAATGTTCTTCTTCTATGCCAAGTCTTTTTATTTCTTTAGGCATGTTATTTATCCATCCTTGGCCTTGATCTCTTCCCTCAGTGCCCTAATTATTGCATCCTTATCCACATTTCACTATGCCACCTCTATCGAGACCTTAACCAAAGCCTTGCTCACTTGTTCATCTGACATAATAGTAGGATTTATTGTTATGTGTCGACACTGAGTTGCCTTCTTCAACCTCCTTGATACACACAACTTATCACATACATCAAAGTATGGTTCATCCATGTGTGTGTGCATAGACCATGAATGTTGCTTCATTGTGCATATGGTTGCCATATATTCATCCATGAGCTCCTACCCATATAACTTCTTTGGTATCACTATGATTTGAAAGTGTGCATGGAAAATTTTTTGGTGTCCTCGGCATAGCCCCCAGGCTGATGCAAAATATTCTCCACTTGTTCTCTTCAATCTTGGCCCCTTAAGAACTTGGGCTTCAAGATTTGGAGCTTGTTATACCATACCCTGAGTAGTCTTAATCATTGTCTCATCTGCCTCCTTTTCTCCCTCTTCTCTATCCTTCATTTCTTCATCCTTTAGTTCTTCCACATTATATATAGGTGTAGGGGAATTGGTTGCACTTTCCTCATACTCTTTTGCCTTGTCGTTCAGCTTCAATTTCCTTCTTATTTTCTCGGTTGTATCCTTCTATGGAAATATTCAAGGTGATCTCGCATGTGACCGATTATAGAGTAGCACCCTAGGTCATGGTTCTTGTAAACACCCTTTTGAAATGGCACTCTCTTTGGACTGCATCAAATTTTTCATCATCTCCCTCCGTGGGTCGGGGTGTTGTATTTGCATGCTCAATGTCTACCATATCTATAGTTTGTCTTCTTACTCTATGCTCCAACCACCACCACTATCTTCATAATCCTCCTCTTCATCATCTACTTCTATTCTCTCGGTGGGATTAGGTTCTGGAAAATTTTCCATTGTATGCTTACCTTTTAGCGGCCCTGGGAGCACGAACTCATTCTCCAAATACTTAATATTCTTCACTTGGGCTTAAGTTTTAGGTACACAAGTGCTACTATGGTGTCCCCAATTGCCAAGTATACAGGCTTCATGCTTATAATATCTAAGATAAGCCTCTGAATGTAGGCATTCCACCTTGGATATACACGATTCTTTCTCATAGTGTGGTACTCGCAATCTACCTTTTTTCATTGAAGATTTTGCGGTGCGCATCCAAAAACTAGTGAACTAATGCCTCAAAATAACGTACTATGAAGGCATATGGTAATTTGCACCATGGGCTCCAAGCCCCATCTTTCATGGTGAACCACGTGATGCAAAAGTGTTGGTATACTACAAACTACACTGCCTTCCCTACTATGAAGATAACTCCTTGAGTATGCATCATTCTTCTTTGAACGTTGTGCGGATCATATCATACCACTTCTCCGCCATCTACTTGAATGGTCCACTCATTGATCCTTCACACAAGTATTTTTGAAATCTTTTTTCCAGAGATTTGTGTTTCGTGGGGTACTCCCAAATATTCTCCTTTGGCCCATCGAGTACTCCAATCTCCATAAACACCAAAGACAATAAAATAGTGCCAAAACTTATTCTATCACATATCTACACTTCTTCAATGATTGTATTTGTTATGTGATCCATGATATTGTAGATCACTCCTTGAGACATCTTCTTTGCAACGTGAAGCCACATTGTGTTTACCTGCGACCACCTTTCTTGGTCATTCAGATTTGTTACAAGATGTGTAGCTTCCTACACTAATGGTTACTTCTTCAATTTGTCAATGTCCATGCCACACAAACCTTTGGTTTAACCAACTCCTTCGTTGTCAACAAGATTGCAGCCTTATCAGTTAAATCACTCTCCAGATCTACTCCTGAGGCCCTTAGTCCTGTCACTATTGAAATCAAGGCAGCTGTGATTCTAACCCTCCATCTCGGTGAAGTAGAAGAAGTCCTCATGGACTCTTCTCATCAACCATCAATACAATGGTTCACACTTCCCAAATTATGGCATCTCGTACAACCGGTAGAATCCAATCTACTTTAGGAAATTCTCAAGAACTTCATCATAGACTAGTATATCTTCTATTGTGCACTTGTTTATTTTTCTACACAACAACGCATCGAGATCCTTCTTATTATCCGATGTATGATGGTATTAATCATTGATTCTATATTGATGGATGTGGGAATCCAATTCTTGTCCCAAAATCGTGCCCTTTGGATACCGTATTTATGAGAAATTAATCTCGGGAACAAATTCTTCTTCCACTTTGACCTTCTTCTTCCCTTTTACTCCTTTTGTGGGTGTTTTCTTGGTGCCATCTACAAATTATCTCTTTTCTACCCTCTGTGATTGAGAAATTTCAAACCCTAGTTCAAATCTTCATGCCCTATTGGAAATCGAGTGCCCTAGCTTGTTTGTAACACATTTTCTTTTCTCAAACCATTCACCTATGGGAACACAAGATTCTACTATGCACAAACCTTCTCTCCACATCTAGTTTCACACTCTTTTCTCCTCAACATGATTTCTTGGCTCGTTCGCACTTAGCTCTTTTCAAATTATCTTAATTACAACAGTAAAAAATGAACTCGCATCTCGTCCTTATATAGATTTTCAAAAAGTTATTGCATTTATTGCTCCTCCACCTACCAATAATCCTCTCATTAACCGACCATTTTCATTCCATTCGTGCGGTACATCTTCGTGCCTAGCTATAACCTTCTAGCTACCTTCTTACCTTCAGCCACGGACTTCTCTTCAACATGCCTTCATGTGCCCAAGTACCTCGCCATTGTGCCTTCTTTTGGTAGTTCCCATGGCCTCTGCTTACCTCACATTATACTTGTTTCTTCATTTACCTCCACCTATGGTCCTCATTTCTAGAAGCAATATTTTTTTCTTTCAATTTTCCAACTTGAATAACACCCGTAGTAGTTAGTTCCTTTCATGTGTACTTATTTTCATCAGTCATGTACTTAGATATCAATAACCACCCCACACTAAGGGTATGTGCAGTCCTCTACGCATAAAAATTCTCCAAATAGTAATTAGCTTCTAGCGCGTAAACATGCTTATTACACAAAAACACCAACTAAATTGACAAAGCATAGTGACAAAGAAGGAAACACATTAAGGAAATATAGAATTGGAAACCTAATCTAAATGGAAACACTACCTTATTACAAACACCAAGAAGACTTATTTATAGTAGGGATTTAGCCTACTCCCGTTGAAGTAAGCGGGTAACTATGTGCCATCAAGTGCCTCTAATTGACAAGTGTACGATGCAAGTATGTGAGTGATAACATACATCCCCAACCAATATACTTTGAATTTGTCTAGATGGTACAAAACTTTAGAATCATAAAGGATCACAATCTATCCTATCTCAAGCTTTTTATCCCTGATGTGCCTATCATGCCATGCTTTCTATCAGGCCTTCTCTTGTTTTTAACTCCAACGTGTTATTTCTCGACACTCATCCATCACGATGAACTTTGCAATTCACTCTTCTAATGCTTGCTCATCAGCTAGACCTCTAGTGCATGCAATACGTAAAGATGGTAACATGAATTCCATAGGAAGAACTACTTCGATGCAAAATACTAACTAAAATGGTTTTTCTTTGTTCAACCTTTTATATGTTGTTCGATATGCCCAAATCACTATGAGATACTTTATCATCCCAATCGTTTCTTCCAACATCACATATTTTTATCAATGTCTAGCTCAAAATTTTGTTGAAAGCCTCAGTAGTCCCATTTTCCTGAGGATGATATGGTGTAGTCTTATGGTGTGCAATCATGAATTCATCCAAAAAAATTCTGATTTTCTCATTCGAATGTGTGTACCCCTATCACTAGTCAAATTTAAAGGACATCCATACTATGTAATAAGATTTTCCCATAGAAACCAAATGGTGTTGTAGCTACTGTACAATCCTTTGTAGGCACTGCTTCTACCCACCTTATTAGATAATCTATGCAAGTTATGATATAGCATGATCCAATCCTACACGTGGCTAGTGAAATAGGACCCACAAAAATATATAGCACATTTCTCAAATGGTTATGCACTATTAATAGGTCTAAGGGGAATTTCATCGCATTAACTTGGTTTTCCAAGACATTGAAAATGTTCACAAGCCTTGCAATAATCCTTCCAATATTTATATAGGGTCTCCCACAATAATCCAATGAGTAGAATCTTGCACGCATTGGCATCACGTAAATAGTGGCCACCTGCAATACCACCATGAGCTTCCTCCATGATATCTGTATGCTCATGTTCTAGTACACAATGATGTAATACTTCATCCTAACCTAACTTGTACAGGTCACCGCTAATTAACATATAGGGTTTTACACATATAGCAAGTTGTTTCTTTTCTTAGGATTTCATTCCTTTTGGTGTCATGCCTATTCGTAGAAAGACAACAATGTCATATAATTCTGATGGTGCTTGTTGTAACCTATATAACTGTGCATATGGCATGGTATCTTCAATTTCCTATGCTTCTTCTCCTGACTGTATTCTGGATAAATGGTCTAGTCTAAAATTACTTTTCCTAGTTTTACCACAATTGTGAAATCAAATTCTTGAAATAAGAGTACTCATGTGCATATGCGCCCCTATAAAATGGGTTTGTATACCAAATACTTCAATGCCATGTGATCTGTATAGAAGATAAATGTTGTAGCTAGTAGGTACTATCAAAATTAATGCAGTGCATAGATCATCAACAAAGCTTTGCACTCTGTAGTTATGTAGCTATGTTAGGTAGGATTCACTTTCTACTAGCAAATTAGATAGGATGATCTATAATAAATTCTATAGGATAAGCCAATATTGCGCCAATGGTCATGCTAGAGGAATCTACATGTACATGAAATGGTTGGTCCCATGAAGGAAAACACATAATAGGTGCGGTAGTAAGTTTCTCCTTTAATGTCTCGAATGCGCGTTGTTGCAGTTCTCCCCAGTAGAATGTACCTTTCCCTTTCAGTAACTCCTCCAACGGTGTGGAAAATTTTGCATATCCTTTAATAAACTTCATGTAATATCCTATACAAGTAGGCTCTTTTAGGCCTATAATGACTGCAACCTTAACAAGATCAGCTAACAAACCTTCCTTATAGATTATGTGTTCTAACAAAAGTATCCCAAATTGTTTAGAAAATATGCACTTCTTGATGTTCAAAGAGATATTGAACTATCTACATATTTCAAACATTAAGTGCAGATTGTCAAGTGATCCTTAACTAATACATACACCATTTAATCATCCAAATAAACATGTAAGAAGTTGTGAATAAACTACGTGAATGCTTGAAAAACTATGGGCGTAAATACGGTAGGCACATTTCTCAAACAAAAGTCATGACAATATAGGAAAATATACCCCATTCGAGTAGTAAAAGTAGTCTTTTCTTGATCCTCATGGGAAATCCTAACCCGATGATACCCAGAGAACCCATATGTCAACAAATTAAGTTCACACTGCAATGCCTTCTAGTATTTACTCATTGAATGGCATACAAAAGAGATTTGTCACACATGCGGCATTCGGATCCATGTAGTCCACTCAAATCCTAATCTGTCCATCCTTCTTGATACGAGATCACCATTGGACTACCCCATTCTTCTTTGACCTTTTCATACAAGTTGGGGTGCATCTTGTAGGGTCAATTTCTAACTAGGCGCAAACCCTCCTTAAGATTTATCCTCATTTCTCCTAATGATTCATGCATGTCTTTAAGCTCATCGTACCCTAAGGAAATAAATCTTGATAATCCTATAGTAACTCTATGATTTTGCCATATCGAGTTTGACCAATACTCTCCCAATAATGGCCTCCTTAGGCTCGTCATCGGTTCCAATATTCATTTTCTTTTTCTTCATAGGTTTATGATAGGCACACGTGGACTTATCCACATTATCTAACACCTCATGCTTACCTGTAGAATGGTTTACATGCATATTTTCTACTTCTTTGTCATCTACTAAGTAGACCATTTTCACTTTTTCTTTCTCAAGGAAAGCACGTTTAAGTAGTGTGGCATAAACTTCTTTCACCCCAACAAGATGCGCTCCGAGTTTTATTTATCCAATAACTCTGAAGGAGTTCTTTAGCCTCGACACTATATCCCATAGTTAAGCACTTTATGAATTTTAATGCTTCTTCCACTAGAGGCTTGGTAGAGAAGAACTCAAACGTATGGGAAATTCTGTAACTAAATCCCAACAATTTCCAGTCTCTCTATGGAGTTCAACATAGACATACCAAACACGCATAAAACCTTGTAAAGTGGAATAAAACTTGTGCACCCGGAGCAAAGGTGGTAAAACTTTGTTCCCCTCATCCGGTGGTCTCTCACACTTACGAACGTGGTGCTTAACAGGTTTATTACCATGATAAGTATAGATATGAGTAGGTGCATTGCTCCAGTAAAACCTAGTTACAAGATAAATCCTAATTTCATTCCATCCTACAAGATTATCCTTGTGGACCACCCACCAGTGCGGTACTATCCCATATAGTGTATATGCTAGCATATTTCTTCTTTCAGGGTCTATCCTTTGTTCCTCCATGGTGCATAAGAACACCAAAGCATCTCCTTCTCACTTGTAATAATGTACCGAGTTATTACCTATTCTCCTAACATAACACGGTTTGCTTTCCTTAGGAAATATTCTCATTTAATTCATGCCCTACCAACTCATAAGTGTTATGAGCCCAATTATCAAAAGCAAAACTTGTAGTATCGCTAAAGATTGTGCATCCTCCCACTGAAGGATTCCTTCTTTACATGGCTCAAGCACCTCTGGATCCTAGATGGCACTTACATAAATCCTATTCAGGTCTTCTTCACTCAATGACTCAACATAGGGAAAACATTTTCCATCTGTTAAAGGGATAATAACTCTTTCCTCCTTGTTTTAAAAGCTGATATAACCCTTGTTTAACTGAAGATCATCATTATTTGCATAGCACCAAGGAAATCCCCATAGAGATGGGAATCTATCTGACTCTGCTAGTGCTAAAACCTCAAACTCTCCAGTGAACTTGGATCCTTGTATGGTAATGGATCCATCTTTTAAAACTCCGATGGGAGTGGCCTTAGTCCGATTAGCCATGAACAATACATTAGACGATGGCTACAAAGGGGTCTCCCCATTTGTTCCCATGTATCTAAGGTAATAATATTGACTTATGTGCCAATATCAATCGGTATATTACTCAATAGCCACCCATCCAAAACAAAATTCTAAGTTATTTCCTTGTCATAATCTAGAATTATGCAAGGAAGATTTTCATGCGGGATCTATCATCCGGTCTCAATACTTGCACATGGAGTATTTCCTTTTAACCAATTCCACAAAAGTGGAATTATATTCTCCTTGTGCAACAATTTTCACACTTCTCTCAAGTTAAATATATCAGTTTGGATCATATATGATGCTTTTTCTCCATCTTCCGTGACTCCTTTAAATATTGTATTTCACCACCTGGAGCTTTCGACTAACTCCTTGATTTCATGGTAAACCTCCTTCGATGGGTAGGATATGGGTACCATGAATGTAGAACCTCCTCATTACTGATGGTAGGCCTTTGCTGCAATGCTTCTTTAGAATGCATTGCTTGGCGTAGGTCGTGATCTTTACCGCACCGCCTCGGATTCTCGGTTCCAACTTGGGCATCAAGCGATTCTCCACAACACATTGTATCCTAACCATCACTACGCCTTTGCTTTCCTTTTTAAGTTGCTTTCTAAGATGTTAATATAAGTCCGGGAGCTCCTCATAGCTATGATTCTTTCCACAGAAAGAACATGTAATATTATGAGAACATTCATGCCTGTAGTGGTCAGGAGATCCGCATGTAAAACACATTCCATGAGGGAACTTGTTTCATCCACAACCATGGCCTCATCCTCTAAATCCACCACAATATCCTCAACCTCAGCCACGATTGCCTTCAAAATACCCTTCATTCCGATCATAGGATGCCTGATTGTGTCACCAATCTTGATGCTCTTTCTTGCCTTTAGATTTATCTGCAACTCATTTTGTTGTACACCAATATCTATAGCATCATGGATCTAACCAATCAGCTAGCTGTCTTCCGTGTCATGAGTCGTGGACCTATAGATTTTGTAGTAGCATGAAACGTTCTTCCTTATCATGCGTTATAGTAATGGGAAGTGGCTAGCATCATGGTTTAGATGGCATATCTCACAGTCCAACAGAAATGAGTGCATGAATCTGCGGGGACAACTATCCTTTGTGTCACCTTCCACTTCACAATTTCTACACCAAATCCTTATGTGTGTCTCATGTGTTGAATTTTCCGATAGTTTCTCACACTACTTTTCTATAGCTACGATTTTTTCTTCTAAAAATAGTGCTCACCCCGATGTCTATACTTCCAATTGCCTCAACACATAAAGTGACTTCAAGTGCTTCACATGGATCAATATATTTTTTATGTGATAGTGCCCTCTTAAAAGGTGTAATTAGACCTCCAAAAAACCATTGTGCATGCTAGTTTGCATGAATATCATAAGACAACTTAGATAGCAACATTTTGAAATGGGCATCATACTCTCTGACACTCTCAGTAGTGTCTTGCTTGATATCCTTGAGAAAACTTATACTCTTCTACTCAAACTCGAGGATGTGATACTCTGTAAGGAAAGCATCTTTTAAGGTTGCATAATCTATGCAAGTCTGATCAGGGTCAAACTTTACGTACTAGTTATGTGCGTATTGTTGTAACGTAGTGGTAAATTGACTTTCCCTACATTAAAAAGATGTGATCCCTTTTACACGCCACCATATTTCACACATGTGTACATGTTCAAGAAAGACATCTTCTATTCCCTATACTTTGGAAGACAAAGAGACATCTCCATGTAAATATTCGGGTCGGTACAGACCTTGCCCACCGATCTAGAACCTCTGTGTTTCATCGCCTCTAGAACCACAAAATCCATTACATCTAGAGCCACCTATACCTCCTAATCCCAAACCTACAGCTAGGGTTGGACCAAAATATGTAATTCCCTCGTGTCCCAATAGTAGTCTTGAACTATACCCCAACGGTTTGCGAAGTGATATTACTCCCGGAAGATAGTCCAAAAATATTTGCACCTTAATTATGTGCAGTTGATACACATGAAAAGGTACTCCCATATAACAATGAATCCATTTGTGCTGCCATCGTTGTGCCTCTTATAAGACTTGCTCCTGCTCTCCCACTACTTGAATTATCTTACTGACTATTTGTTGTACTAGATGCTAGAAAACCAAGCACAAGGGAAAGGTTTTTAGGTGGATTTAGATGCATTCCTACTGACCTAGGTCATCTCTACTAGTGTGCTTCTATGTGAAGGCGAGGAGGGTTCCCTGTTATGCTTTCCGAGTGGGGAGTTCTAAATCTCGGGTTCCACGTCTTCTATGTCAACTTCAAATCCTTCCTAAACTATCTTTCTCCATAATGCCATTTTATCTACAACCTCCCATTACTTCTCTACCTCCCTCTCACACACATCATTACACTTAAGCCACCTTTCCTCTCTTTGCCTCTCTGTCTCTAGGTCTGCCATTTTTCATCAAGCCTACTCCTACCCCCCGCGCATGGTGGGTTTTAGTTTTGTAATTGGTTTCTCTCCAAATTCAAAGTTACCATCAAAATTTTGATCGCCGGTGGAATGCTTTGTAAGTAAGTTCCCCTAGGATATCGTAAAAACTAGAATTCAACTACCTCTGGGCACAAATAATTAGAAATTGAGTACTCCAAGATATAACAGATTAAGAACACCACGAAACCACGTATCGACAATGTGAGTCCAAATCATATCAGCATCATACGGGGTTTTGAAATTCTTCCCGCATTCATACAAGTGTGTAATACCACCAATTCTATTTAGACACATAAGCAACCAGCCACTCGTAAAGTTCAATTATAAATATAGTGAAGAAACTCTTGTACAAATAGTCATACAAATTCTGCTCGACCCATTCACATCCATTAAACTCAGATCTAGTGATGAACCACCGTGCATATTCTTCTTCTAGGTCATGTATCCACTCCTCAACACTTGCTAGGATCAACCGGTATGTCTTCATCGTGAACCATGTTGAAAAAAATTAAAAAGAGGTCCCAAAAATGTAAGCAATGATGCATCCTAGAATTCACCAATAAAAGCCCGGCGCGGACACATCACTCATCCTGGACTTAGTGTTCACCCAAAGCATGCAAAGGTACAACACCCCTCTTTAGGGTTTATATTACAAGATGTTAGCATGATGAAGACTTAAAGAATTCATATCTATGAATAATATATCATTTTACAATACATATTCAGATCTAGATTTTTAAAGTATAATGAATCAAACAATAATCATGGCGAGAAAATTTGTGCAATAATAAACGATAACCATGATTAACACCTTGATTCAGTCAATAACCTCCATTATATTAAATGCATTAATACACCAAAGCTTCTTACAATAATGGAGTTATATGCTTACGCATGTATATATCTGATAGTGTAATCTCACAGTAATCCATCCCTTTTATATATATATATATCCTCACACACCTATGATACATAGTTCATTACTTATTTATAAGGGTAGGGAATTTCCCTTCACCACTTGTCCAATCCTAAAATAGGTCGCATGCTATCATTAGCCACACATGCAAATATGCTAAAAATAGACTTCTTCTAGTTAACTGTTAGTAGTAAATCTATTCTCATCATGTACCCATGCAAAGTTTTTCGTAGCTGATCCTCAAAAACTAGTCAATGCATGTCGTATAATTTTTTAACTGTTTGTGTGCTCCGCACGCAATCTTCCAAAAATACACCCTCATCGTGAAAATCGCTAAGTACTTGAATCTACCTTTGTCCTCAATGCGTGATTCCTTCCCAATCCTTCCGTGCTTTTGAATGTTCTTTGCTCTTTTCGTGCGAACCTTCTATATATTTTTCGCTAAGTGCGAGATTTTTTTATCAACACATGATGTAATCAAAAGCACTAAGTTCAACATACATTTGGAAGTGACCATGCTACTTGAATTTTAAGAACCTTGGTAGAACACCTTAATTCGATTTCACAATTCATTCAAAGTGTTCATCATGGTATTCAATTTAACATGAAGAGTATAAGTAGTATAACAAGTTTTCCATAATGAAGAAAAAAATGCAACAAAATTTTAATCACATTTTTGCAAGATGTTTCTACCATATTAAGGTGAAAATAAAGAAGATTAGTTTCCCAAATATCCAAGTAGAATTATGTAACAATGAGCAAGGTTTTGAAAAACATGATTAAAAAACACACATTATTATCAAATAAGATTCATCATGTGCATAAGTGTTTTTAATTAATGGTAATTTGTTTTTATTGGGATCCTACCCAAGTACAAAAAGGCCTAAAAGCCAATATAGAACAATAAGGAACATCAAGAACCAACATCATGTGCATAAGTTTATCCAATCATACTCTATAGTTATGATAATTTGATAAATGTAGTCACCCCTATGTTCTAGTCAAATATGTGATTTTAGTCATGCTCTTGGATCATGCTAATTTTTAAGGTCTACTTCACGTAATTGTTTGAACCTAAATTATGTTATCTTTTTCTAATCATTTTCCCAAAAATTGTGACAAATAAAATATTCTTCTAAATCATTGTCTTGTCAATTAGTTATACTTTACCAATATTATTTTATATAATTAAATATGATTTTATTGATTCATATATATTTATATCTGAATTACTAGATTGAATTCCAATTTTGTTGATTTTATATAAATTCCAATCGGCTGATTTTAGGAAATATGGAGACTTACACTACAAGATTGTTTGGCGAGGTTAATCAAGATCATGTTAAGATCTCCCCTTCCGGAAAGATGCAGATCTAAAACTTGAGATTACTTGGATCGATCATTGAAAAAATGAAGGTGAGATTCATATTTGTGCTTATAGGTAGGTTTTCTAGACTCGGACCGAAAATAGATTTCGTGATAGATTTGTGTAAAAGGAAATGGAGTGCAAGGTTGAAATCGGGAACTTTTGGGTGAAGGTTTTCTATTATGCTTCCAAGATGAGCAGGAGATGCAAAATGTGCTTCGGGGAGTCCGTGGTTTTATGGAAATGATGCTCTTAGGCTCCACCATTAGAAATATGGATTGCCACATGACCTTACATTTCATACCCTCCTCGTCATAATTTGTAACCCTTCTCTTTCCTTGAATTTCTGAAATCCCAAAGTATTTGTAGGGATTAACAAATCTATGGGGAGGTTGATCATTGTTGACCCTGCCACTAGGGCACACTCTACATTAGTCTTTTCTTTCCTCTGCATTACCATTCATGGGGGACCTAAAATACCCAAAAGAATATTTTTGCTTTCCTGGCAAGTAAACTAGAACATAATATTGAAGTGGAGAGAGCTCACGGATTTTATGCAACAAGCATATAAGAGTAAGATATGGCACGATGACTTCTTTGTGGAGATCAAGAGCCTCTTCTCGGAGCACATGTTGAACTAGGTTGATGAAGAATCGGAGGAGGAAGTGTTGGATGCTAACGACTCTCATGATGAAAAGGAGATAGTTGCATGCACAATGTAGGAGACCATGCCCATGGAAGATGTGGATTCTGGGACTGATATGGTTAGAAAGGGAGCTTGGTTGATGGTGGAGGTGGGAAGCACTATCGGTGATGGTGACCTGATAAACCGAGGTTTTGAGCAAGAGGGGTCTAATTCAAAATTTTAATTGCATCATGGGTCGGTTCGAGGATCCAAAGAAAAGCTGGGGGTGATGCGGGAATGGGGGTATTAATGGCTTGGGAGATGATTTTACGAGTATTTTTATAGTATATCGGGGAAAGGATATTTTATGCATAAAGGCTTGATGGAGTGGTCTGCATGGATTCCTCGTGGAATGGGGATGGGTGTACTATGGTCCATTCGAAAAATCATGCTCGATGGGTTACTCGGAGTTTCTCTCGAGAAAACTATTGAGTTGGATGGTGTTTGATGTTTTGAGGGTGTGGTTTTCGTGGTTGTGGTTGTGTTTTCGGCTCTTTAGTAGAGGCCCTTTCTTCTTTCCTCATTGATATATCTTTTTCTCCTTTTTTATTTTGTGGGTTTGTAGGGCCCCTGAAAAACCAATTTACTACCTTATCTAATAAAAAAAGATGTGAAATACTATCTATATAATTAGTTATATTGAATTTCATATAAAACCAATTCCCACATCACTATTTTCATGTATATATAATTTTTATTTATGTGGAAAATTGACTTCAAATTTCACATACAATTTTATTATTTGTTATTATATGATATAATTTTATTAGTATGGATATTTGCAATACATGTATTTGAAAGATGTTTGGAGATATCAATATCATAGTGATTCTCTTGGATTTTGAGTAAATAATATACCACAATTAGTAGTTAACATTAACACTTAAATAAAATATTCGTTAATCGGTGAAAGTTGTTTCAATCTTTCTACATTAATAGTTTATGATTGTTAATAAATATTATTAACATTCGATTGATTTTACCAAAAGAAATAAAAAACTTTTCACTAATGATTAAATATAAGTCAAATTTAAGATTAGATTATAAATGAACAAATTTAGGAGCATTATAACCCATCATTTCCCAATTACTATTATAGAATATCTTTTGACATGATTAAAAAAATTCTTAAATAATAATATATTGCAAAAATTATATTAATTATATGATTGTTTCAAAAAATAATAATATATTGCAAAAAATAATATTAATTATATGATTGTTTAAAAAAGCAATATAAAAATTAACATTAACATTACATCCTCTTAAACATTTCCATTTTTCTAAGTTTATGATTGTTAATAAATATTAAAATAATTGGTATGTCCACTAAATTTAATATCTATGGTTAAGAATTAAAATTTACCATCATCTATGGTGTCAAATTTTACATGAAGCACAGAGATAATTTTTTTGTTGAATTGGTTCATTAGTTGGACAATCGAGACTATACTTCGGAGACAATTTTTACGGTTGACATATAGTTGATATTTGTTGAAACTATTTAGGAATAATTGAAAACATCAATGACATGGAAAATTAACTGATGGCGATAAAAGAAAACTAACAGAATTGATTTTGACTAGTTTGAGCAAAATAACAAGAATAGTCGGCCATGCCACAAAAATTTGGAATGCACCAGAAAGACGCTTCCTGTGACATCGCTTGTTTTTTTAAAAGTTGAGAGTTTCAATTTTTATTTTTTTCGGTTGTTGGTTGTATATGCAGTTTCGATTTCCTAAAGGGTGTTAGTATTATTATATCACCGTGAGAGTGATGCATAGAATTTTCAGTAACTTCAACATTCAAACAAAGTTTTCAACAAATATACTATCACCAATAAGTTTTAAAAAGAATTTTCTCTTCAATAATAATAATAATAACTAGCAAAAGCATCCAAAGGTGCTTGTGGGAGGCATATCGAAAGAGTAATTGAAAGTAGTAAATCAGTACTAAATGCATGGTATATGGAATTATGATGTAAATCATAAGTTTTTTTTGTAAACAATTATAATTAATTATGGGTCATGGCCAAATGAAATAAACAAGAATTTAATGGAACACATGAAGGTGTTGAAGCTTCATTCTTATTGGAAGAGCCTACAATATTTATGATTATGATTTTTTTTTCATTCTCTCCTACAAATACTCATTATGAACCTCTATTAACATATCATTTATAGCTAATTTTGTAGTTCTATTTGAGTACATATCTATATATCAAACAAAGGAAACAACATATTGCATGGGATAGTTATACCTTATAATTTCAAGAAGAAATAGTACAAAAGTAATATAGACTAACACAAAATATGCCATATAAAACATAGGGAAAAATGATATCTTATTTCAAAGCAAAGACAAGAAGTGCATGCAACGGTAAAATTTTAAATTGTTTAAAGTAACGTAACAAGAGTACATTTCAACAAAAACTATCTATTTTGCATATTTTCTTGAACCATTGAATTTTTTGATTCCATGAATTTTTTTGGCTCTATTTGGACAATCTTTCTTAGATTTAGGATTTGGAACATCAATCCCGTTCTGAATCAACTTGGTCCTGGTTCGTATTGAATCGCATGATGAACACTATCATAAATCAGACCAAAACCTCTTGAGTATGTTTTTTTTCTTAAACTTTGAAAGGAAAATCATCCAAGGTTCAACAACACCAAATGTTTTCATAAGGTCCTCTTTTATCTCAAATCTACTCAGATTTTTTCTTTTATGAAAGACAACATGAATTACAAATTGCTTTCTAAATTTTTTTTTAGAATCAATTTTTTTCAGAAAATGTCCATGTCGGTGTGTCACGAGGGTATTGGGATGTTTGATGTGTTCCTAGTCCTCATTTTATTCCAATATAGTTGCACAAAAAAGCAACATGTCAGGACACCACATCACATCAACATAATACACATGGTACAAATTTGGGGAGGACACTTATTAGGCTACTTTAAAAACCTTTCACATACACAGTCTAACGTCCAACTTGGTACGTGTTAGGATTTTCTCTTGAATACTAATAATAATAATTATTTTAATTTATTCTTTCTGGAAACTTAGTTATTATACACAACAAGGTTTATAATATAAACAACTAAGTATGTCAAACATACATTATAAAAGAATAATAAAATTATTGTGCCAAAGGAAGGAGCCCTAAAATAAATGATTATTCATGATCATTCATAATCTCCCAATCCACAACTTTTATGGCTTCAATTATTGTTTACTTCTTGCATTGCTTGTAGTGTGTCTCGGCCATTACCCTTAGTATCAAATCAATAAGAGATTATAATATTCATCGATAAAACTTATCGTGTCGAGGAGGACCAGAACCACCCCTATGCATAAAAGGAGGTTAATGTGATAGAGGCATAGAGAAATGCGCTGAAATATGCATGTAGTAGTGATAATGGCTTTACCCATGGTCTCCTCATAAATTTCTATCGTAAAATGATGAAGCTTTCTGAGTGAAGCATTGAGAATGACTTTTTTTATGATCTCCTCATAAATATTATCTCAATGGGAAGTGTTATCAGAAAATTACAGCACCCCTAATTACTAGTGATTTACGTCGAGGCAATCAATGTAATCGCATAACATGGGATTTGTAGCAACCAATGAATTCAATCATCAATTTAGTGCAATTTTTTTTTAAAATTACAACAGCATTTGGACATTCCTCTGCATTATAATTAGAATTACTAGCTACGACTAGTCAATGCAGCAAGTCAAGTTAATCAGTAATGAGCAAACATTCCTCTACATTATTTAATTAAGTAACTAGCCGAGGGTAGTTTATGTAGCATATCGTAATTGTTTAATCCATCATATAACATAGTTATAAACCTGTTGTAACTATAAGGGTTAAATATCCCTAATCTCCACGATCACCCTTTTAAATTCTCAAAATGTTCATATTTAGCCTTGCTCATTTTACTGCGGTATGGTAGTGACACTCGTGATTTATCCTCTAGTGTCTACCTAGGGTCAAATAGTAACCCCAACCCGCATCCTACACTTCGGGATTGATGAATCATGGTGATTAGACAATGTACCTAGTGTAACGTTGGCAAAAAATGATGTTCTAGGAACATGCTACAACCTAACACTTAACCCAAAAATTGTGACTATTTTTTTGTTTAAGTTATAATAATGTTACAAGGGTGCTTGAACCCCTACGGTTCATTAATTTAACATACACCACTAAAATCTAAGGTCTTACTAATCAATTATCTAAAAGGAGGGTACTAAGGATTAATTTACTTAATTAGATATTCTCTTCTCTTTAAATAATGTTTAATCCTAACAAGGTTAACCTTATGTTAATTTATTAAATTCATTATCTTAATAGTTTAAAAGTCCTTTTTATTAAATTCCTCCAACATACTAAGGATTAAAAATGACATTACACCCCTAGGCAATTAAATGGCCCCACTCACCCATCTACACATACCCTTAAGGATTTTAAATAAAACATTTAAAATACTTTTCTACCTAATAAAAGTAGGGTCAATCCTCCACCCTTAGATCAAATCCATCTTGACCACTAGATCCTAGGGTTCCAAACTTAGCCCTAAAATCCTTATGAAATTCTATTAAAACCTTTTCTTATTCTATTCTTCTCATTTGGTCTATTTCCTTTTTGTTAAATTTGTAGGTTGGAGAGGAGGAAGCCATGAGAGAAAAGGAGGAAGAGCCATGGAGGAGTCTACATGGAGATTTAGTCTAGGCTTAGTTTAGTTTTAGTTTTATTAATGTAATCTCTTTCATTCAAAGATTGCGAGGGATTACCTATACTAATCTGGTTTTCATTTCAAGTTATTTTTTTATTGGGTTTCAAATTTGGGGCAAACCCTACCCCATTGTTATAAATGAAGAAAACTAGATTTAGATCCACCATTGTATGTTTTTGCTGCCCAATCTAACGTTTTACTCATTGTTTTAATTTTGGAAGATAACACATAAATTTTACATTTTATAAATTGGTGCAAATAGGATAAATTTCATGCATAGGCATGGATTTATGGATTTCTTTCATAAGTGACAGAACTATCACCCGAGTAGATCTGTCGGTCTTGGGACCGCCACCCCGCTGGGTGACAAACCATAGACCGCCGCCCTACCGAGTGGAAATTTTGAAACTTCCGATTTAGCTTGAATGATTGTTCAAGAGCGCCACTCTGCATAGGGTAGTGGTCTTGTTTATAAAAAAAATAGAACCTTAATCCAAGGTTTTTCCCAAAACAAACGATTACTAAAATGTGTTAAATTGCATTCTGAGCTTAATTTTAAACCTATAGAATTTCTAGTTTTGAGATTTAAATCTATTTGATCATTTCTTAGTTAGAATTACTCATTTACAAGCATTTGAAAACTAATACTAACTACTATATTTATTCCATTTGTTCAACTAAATTTTCCTTCTATTTCCATGAGCAAAAGAAATCTAAGTCTACTTATACATTTTCACTTTCTTGTTATAAAAGCAATCAACATTTTTAAATACAATGTATATATACAATTTTCTCTCTTTCATTTCACTACAATATACATACATTAAAATAAACTATAATAACTTTATTTATTTCAATACAAGGATATTATGCATATAAGTTAAACTTCTTACAACTTCTATTTTTCCTTCTTTCACATTTACAATACAACAACTACAAAATGAAAGTATACTTTATTTTCCATTGAAAAATAGCTCATTTGCTTTAACACAAAGAACTATTTTCCTCACAATCCAACCAAGGTTTCAAACAAGAGAATTTACTATCCTTTATATTTCTCAAACTAGTTCTACAATATAAATCTTTCTTCTTTCCTTTGAATATATAATAAAATTTCATAGCCAACAATTAACTGAAATATTGATTCATCACAAGATCAGTGCAATGTTCTCCACTTGATGTGGGAAATCATACAAGATATAAGTAAAATAATGGATTACATTATTACATGTTTCCTCCACTCTAAGTGGGAAAAATACTAAGGAAGTTTCACAAGGTCACCAAAAAGACTCCAAGCTTCACAACTCCATCAAGGTAGCTCCTCCAAGATTATTTGATTCACAACAAAATGGGGGCAGAGGGAAGGGGAGGAAATGCTCTCCTCCTAACCAAGATATCCAATGAAGAGGAGAAGCCATCCTCTCAATGAGCCCCTGAGCCCCAACCACATCACAATGGAGGATGATTTCAACACATGGAAACTACAAGCTTCCACAAAACATAACAAAATATTTTTAGTATCCATTCCATCCACATTCCAACACAACTACAACACAAGTAAGAAGAATCAACAAAACAACAATATAACAAGGCTTATCAAGAAAGACAAAAGAGAAATACCTATAGGGAGGCCAGTTATGCCTCCCAATGGGAATGGGTTCCCACCTTAAAGCCTCCAATGCATGTCTCAAATCCCCTACAACTCTTATGCCTCCCTCATCACAAGAAATAAGAATAAATGCAAGCATTCCTCATACAAAGTGGGGCACCCAACCCAAACTCCCTCATACAAAAAGGTAAAATCTTATGCCTCCCTACAAGAATACTCCCCATAGTCTCCTCCTACTCCAAATTTAAGAAATATACCTATACCCAAAAAGCATCCCAAGGAAAACAAAAATCAACACAAATGTATAAACACAAAAATAAAAATAATTTAAGAAAAGTAAAGCTCCTACCTCTCCATAGTAGGGCTTTTTCCAATAATGAAATTCCAATCTCTGCAAAACCAAACAAGCATCCACAAATCTCCCAATCCACGAGCTCTCTAAAAATCCTCTAAGTATTCCACAATATAAGAGCACAAAATAATGAAGTTACCCCCAACAAGAATAATAATTTTAATATATAGAGAAAGGAGAGAGGAGGAGGATGTTTCTCTAAGTAGGGTGCCACCTCATTTCCTCTCCACTGTAGATCACCTTGGTCAACCTCATATTCCAATGCACAATTAATAAGTGGTTGAAGGAATGAAAAGAAACTTACACACTCCATCTAAGCCCACACCCCTAAAGGACAAAATTAAATATCCAAGATATCCAATGAAGAGGAGAAGCCATCATCTCAATTAGCCCCCGAGCCCCAACCACATCACAATGGAGGATGATTTCAACACATGGCAACTACAAGCATCCACAAAATATTTTTACTATCCATTACATCCACATTCAAACACAACAAAAACACAAGTAAGAAGATTCAACAAAACAAAAATATAACAAGGCTTATCAAGAAAGACAAGATATCCAAATGCTCTCCTCCTAACCAAGATATCAATGAAGAGGAGAAGCCATCCTCTCAATTAGCCCTTCATCCCCAACCACATCACAATGGAGGATGATTTCAACACATGGAAACTACAAGCTTCCACAAAACATAAGAAAATATTTTTACTATCCATTCAATCCACATTCAAACACAACCACAACACAAGTAAGAAGAGTCAACAAAACAACAATATAACAAGGCTTATCAAGAAATCCAAAAGAGAAAGACCTATGGGAGGCCAGCTATGCCTCCCAATGGGAATGGGTGCCCACCTTAAAGCCTCCAATGCATTTCTCAAATCCCATATAACTCTTATGCCTCCCTCATAACAAGAAATAAGATGAAATGCAAGCATTCCTCATACAAGGTGGGGCACCCAACCCAACCTCCCTCATACAAAAAGGTAAACTTTTATGACTCCCTACAAGAATACTCCCCATAGTATCCTCCTACTCCAAACTTAAGAAATCTACCTATACCCAAAAATAATTCCAAGGAAAACAACAATCAACACAAATGTATAAACACAAAAATAAAAATAATTTAAGAAAAGTAAAGCTCCTACCTCTCCATAGTAGGGCTTGTTCCAAGAATGGAATTCCAATCTCTACAAAACCAAACAAGTATCCACAAAGCTCCCAATCCACAAGCTCTCTCAAAATCTTCCAAGTATTTCACAATACAAGAGCACAAAATAATGAAGTTACCCCAAACAAGAATAATGATTTCAATAAATAGAGAAAGGAGAGAGGAGGAGGATGTTGCTCTAAGTAGGGTGCCACCTCATATTCCAATGCACAATTAATAAGTGGTTGAAGGAATGAAAAGAAACTTACACACTCCATCTAAGCCCACACCCCCAAAGGACAAAAATAAATATTTCAAAGAAAGTCCAATAAATATTTCACCTTTTTATCTTCCCAAAACACCTAATAGGGCCTAATTTTTACCCCCCAACCACGGGTAGGGTTGGCATGGATATTTAAGAGGTATGGGAAAAGTTTTACTTGTCCCATAAACTTCCAAATTTGGCCTCTAAGGCCAAATTCGAGTTTCCTAAGAAGGGTATAGTGTACTACACTCAAGACTCAAGCATACAACACTCAACACAAATCCAAAAGTAAATCAAGTCTAATAAATGAACTCCTTTTTGGTCACATCTTTAGTTAGTTGAGGAAAAAGTTAAATTAGCTTAATTAAGACATTACAACCCATTAATAATAAATGGGGTAAACATACATCCAAAATCTAAATAATTAAAACAATTAAATTTCATTACTAAAAGGGAACTAATAATAAAAGACAACACACGACCTCTTGGTCACAATTTTCCCCTAACAAAACACATACACAAATAATTACGTGTTACCATGGTGACCCTTGTTGAATTCTTCTAGAATTCCAATGTGGTTGGTCTCTAATCCCCTCGGTGTTGTTGTGAATATACCTGCAAAACAAATAATACCTCATTCATCCTCATGGCCGCATTAAAACATCCATGCCAAAATATGCGATATAAGTAAAAAGTCATCTATATACAAATAAAAACATCTATGAAATTATAAACCATTTACAAATTTCTAGAAACATTTTTATTCCACATTTCATCCATGTCAAAATGATCACAACGTTAATCAAATTATCAAGGGTATACTCAATATGACAAAATATATCACGTGTCGAAATATATATAAATAATCATGTCAACCGTATATCAATATCAACATCAAATGTTTGTAATGGTCCACATGCATCATATATAAATAAAATCAATCAAAAGTTCAATATTTCTAACATCTAACATCATACTAAATCAAAATCCATAATGTATCCATAAGTGCAGCCGACAATATTGAAAATAATGATAAAAAAGGTGTCGAAGGGAAGTGAGCACTACATCCCCCTCCCCTTAGAATCGACTTCCTCCTGGAATTCACTAGAACAGGTGTGGAAACTACACTCGTAGTAAAGTAGCATCCTCCCATGTAGCTACAGTCTCATCATATCTGTCCCACTAGACCTGAACTTGGTCAATCTCTCTGCCGCGAAGGCCTAGGGTCTTATGCTCTATAATGCAAATGGGCTCCACCATCTCCTATCCTTGATCCTAGACCTGTAATGCGGTCTAATATAACACATGAGAAGGATCATAAATATATCTCCTAAGCACAAAAACATGAAACACATCATGGATGTGAGACAAGCTAGGTGGCAATGCTAGATGATAGGCCAACGGACCGAGGCGCTCTAAGATCTCAAAGGGACCCACAAACCTAGGAGAAATATTAGAACCTTTTCTCGTAATGGATAGGGCTCTTATGTTATCGACACAAAGAAACACCTTTGTGCCTACCTCAAAACTATGATATGTCCTATGCTGGTCCGCATACTTCTTCTACCAATCTTGCACCCTCTGTAATATTTGTCTAATCAAGGTAAAATGTTGTTCCATATCCTGCAATAATGCTAGCCCAAGATAAATCCTATCCTCTAACATGTCCTAACTAAGAGGTGTCCTACACTCTCTGCCATAAAATTCCTAAAAAGGAGCCATGCCTATCGAACTCGAAAACTATTATTGTAGGAAAACTCCACTAAATATAGATACTCCTCCCATCTTGATTGGTGATCCATAACGTACATCCTAAGCATGTCCTCCAGGATCTAATTCACCCACTCAATCTGTCCATTTGTCTCAGGGTGATATGTTGTGCTGAAATTGATCCTCATCCCAAGAGCATGTTGCATGGTGGTCCAGAAATGGGAAGTGTACAAAGGATTGTGGTTGTAAATTATCTTCCACATAATCCCGTGTAATCTGAAAATCTCATCAAGATATACCCATGTCAATACACTGGCTGTACAGGTGATCTTCACCAGAGAAAAATGAGCCACTTTCCTCAATTTATCCACTGTGACCATGATGGCATCGTGGTGGTATCTCGATGTCGATAACCCAATGATGAAGTCCATGGAAATGGTTTTCCACTTCCACTCCGGTATGGTATGAGGAAAGAGAAGGCTAGCTAGATGCTTTGATGCTCACCTTCAACCTCGGCACTCTATGCGGCGTGACATAAACAAAGCCACGTCTCTCGAACTCCTCTGCAATGGTACAATTGTCTCAACTTGGTGTGCATCTTCTTCACCTCGAGATGGGATGAATAAGGTGCACATTGAGCCTCTGTCAAAATTTCTTGCCTCAATCCTCCATCTCTATGAACATATATCATATCTTTGTTTCGAGAAGGCCATCTTTCTCTAATGAAAATTGATCAAATCTCCTCAAGAGGGTCTCGGGACTCAATCTCTACTTTGGATGTAATGTAGAAACTATCCTAAGGAATCACTACAAAATCTTGCTCCACATATTTGTACCCACGGAACTAGCCATAGGCACGTGTCTCCATCTACTCAAGGCATCTACAAAAAAATTCTCCTTCCCCTTAATAAGCTCTATCTCCATGTCATACTCATAAAGCAATTCCATCCAACACCACAAACAAACATTGAGATTGGGTTGCATGAAGAGGTGGCAAAGACTCAAGTGATTAGTCCTGAGTGTAAATCTCCGTCCAAGAAGAAAATTTCTCCACCATACCAAAGCGTACACCACTACTGCAAACTCAAGATCACGAGTTAGATAATTGAGCTCATAATGTTTGAGTTTACGAGACTCAAAAGTAACTACTCTGCCCTCCTGCATCAACACAACTCTAAGTCCTGCCAAAGAAGCATCTGTGCAAACATAGAACTCTTCGTCAGGATCTGGAACTATAAGAATAGGAACTATCATGAGGCATTCCTTTAGTGTACTGAAGGCTTTCTCACATCTTTCTGACCATACAAACTTCTTCCCTTTTCGATGAAGGGAAGTGATGGGGTGTGCAATCCGAGAAAAGTCCTGAACAAATATCCTATAATATCCTACTAAACCCATGAAGTTGTGCACCTTGGTCACACTAGTGGGTGTTGGTCAATCCATGATAGCTCAAATCTTGGAAGGATTGACTATGATACCTTCCCCAAAAATGATGTGGCCCAAATACTACACCTCTGTTTGAAAGAATGTGCACTTCTCTAAGTTCCCATAAAGATGCTGCTCATAAAGACACTAAAGAACCTAGCGAAGGTGCTCCTCGTGCTCCTCACGCGTACATGAGTAAATTAGAATGTCATCAAGGAAGATGAGCACAAAGTGATCTAGAAAATTCCTAAATACATCATTCATCAAGATCATAAACACTTCGGGGGCATTTTTCAGACTAAAAGGTACCACTGTGAACTCGTAGTGTCCATATCTCATATGCAATGCGGTCTTATGAATATCCTCCTCCGTAATCCTGAGCTGATGGTGCCCTAACTTATGATCTATCTTGGAGAAAAATATTGCCCCATCCATCGATCAAATAATTTTCAATACATAGAAGGGGGTAATGATTTTTATCATCACTTTGTTCGGGTGATGGTAATCAATACACAACCGTAGAGATCCATCCTTCTTCTTCATGAAAATCACTAGTGTACCCCAACGAGATACACTAGTATAGATTAGGCCCTTCCCAAAAGGCCCTCAAGTTGTAACTTGAGCTCACATAGATTAGGAGTAGTCATCTGATAAGGTGCTTGTGAGATAGGCTCTGCACCTAAAACTAGATCTATGTGGAAATCTATCTCACGTAGGGAGGTAACCCGATAGCTCCCCTAGAAAAACATCAGAAACTCTCTCAAAATGTGATGGTCATCAAGGGATGGTCCCCTAGACTCATCCTTGGATCTATCACTAATCGTAATAACATACATTTGACAACCTCGTTGCACACACTTTGCTTAAGATGCATAACGGAGAAGGTACAAACAAAAACAAGCCTCCTAACTCTTGATATCACTGACTCCACTCTAAGATCTTCTATAGAAGCAATAGTCTCATGGTAATAGTCCATTCTAGCTCTGTGAGAAGAAAACTAGTCCATTCCCAAAATAACACCATAAGATCCTAAAGGAAGGATTCGAAGATCCGAGGTAGTGGTGAAGGGTCTAAAATGCACTGCACACTCCTTAACTAAGGAGTCTATAGAAATTTTGGCTCCATAAGCCATATCAACATCCCAACTACGACCCTTCCTAACTACCACCAACCTGCAACGCTCTACTAAGGATGGTGCAATAAAATAATCAGAGGAACCATAATCAAATAATATATAGGTAGAAACACCACAAATACTACTACGTCGTCTCTATCACAAGTACTCTAGTGCTTAGCACGGTGGATATTGACCCTTTGCATAAATCTGAAGCCTCCATACCATATCTCTAACAATAGGCTATGAGATCGTGTCTTAACCTTATTACTAAGGTTACGTGGGTAATCTCTCTAATGACGTCTAACAACACAACTACCATAACAACCTGCCTAGTCCTCTCCCGGTGAGATGTAGATCCATTTGGTACTCTAGAGGTTTGAGCTATGGATATTGATGATCCGGCTATGGGCTTGAGGTCTCTACCGACGAGATCCTCTTGGCGACCGAGCTCTTGATGTACCATGTTTCTGATGGGACCTCTAGGATAAGGCCCCATATTTTCCCCCTCTTTGCATCAAATCTCTAACGAGGTGCTGTAAGGTGGGTAGGTCTCTACTGCTACTACTGCGAGGTGGCTACTATGGTGGCCTAAAGGAAGCCTATTTTTAACTCTATCCACCATGTGCGGGAGGAACTAAACCCCTAGATCTGCTATCCTGCATCTGCTTTGGATATGGCTTTGAACTCTATCTCTAGCCTATTCGTCTTCCCCATATCTCCTTTGCAATATAGGCCTTCTCCATGGCCTCTGCTAATGTCTAAGGGCATTGAATGAGCCTTTGTGCCACCCAAATCCATGTTCAGGCCTCAGATGAAAATTTTAATCCATACCTACTCATCTTACATCTAGTCGACGTATTGGAGTAGGTCAAGAAATCGAATCTCATACTCGGCTACAGTCATCGATGCTTGACAGAGGTCATGAAACTCATCTATCCCCTGTTGTATAAACCTCCTCGGTAAATACCTACTCCTATAATGCTCCTCAAAAATCTCCCTGAATGCTTGTCTCTAAATCAACATGGAGCTTCTGCTCCTCACTCCTCCACCAAACTCCTACTCCATGCCTTAGAAGATGGATCGCAACATGAGCTTTCATGTTTGCTAGTAAAAGTAGAACTTGAAGCACCCTCTCAAGCTCACCAACTAGGTATCTACACGAAAACCACCTATATCACATGAATAGTGAGATGGTTGCAGCTTCAGGATCTCCCTGATATGGTCTATAGTTGATGTCTGACAACCGCTAGGCCTCTCTGCATGCTCCTCCCTCTATCTAGGTCTTCGAGAACTATCCCTATGGCCTGAGATCCTATCCCCATGTCCTCTTTGTGGTGAATTTTCCCTAGCTGACTCCACATAGAATTTCTTTATCCTATACTCCTCCTTGTGTTGACGTAATACATGGACCTCCATAGATGGCTCTCAAATCATCCTCCTAAGGGCTCTATGTGTATAGCAGCATTGACATCCTAAATTGTCTGTAAAATCAGAGGTAGAATGGATGCTATAGCCTGCTATGGAGGTTGTATATCTAGGTCTATGTGAAAAGACCCCTCATCTGATCCTCACCTCCTATATAGATCAAGGAAAGAGTTAGTTCATTGTTCTAGGTCTTGTTTCAGTTTTCTATGTTTTCTAAAATATACAATTATAAAAAATTGTGATTTTCTAAATTAAAAGAAACCAAGTTTGCACTAGGTTAAATGTTCATGTTTCATGTCTTCTAAGTATACCCAAGGGTCCAAGTTTTGAACCCACGGATGTGATACCAAGTGAAATGGCCACAAAAATTTCTAGGAACATGCTAAAACCTAACACTTAACCCAAAAATTATGAATAATTTTTTTAAAGTTATAAGAATTTTACAAGGGTGCTTGACCCCTTAGGGTTCATTAACTTAACTTACACCACTAAACTCTAATGTCTTACCAATCAATTATCTAAAAGGAGGGTACGAATGATTAATTTACTTAATTAGATATTCTCTTCTCTTTAAATAATGTTCAATCCTAACAAGGTTAACCTTATGTTAATTTATTAAATTCATTATCTTAATAGTTTAAAATTCCTTTTTTTAAATTCCTTCAACATACTAAGGACTAAAAAGTACATTACACCCCTAGGTAATTAAATGGCCCCACTCACCCATCTACACATACCCTTAAGGATTTTAAATAAAACATTTAAAATACATTTCTACCTAATAAAATTAGGGTCAATCCTCAACCCTTAGATCAAATCCATGTTGACCACTAGTTCCTAGGGTTCCAAACATAGCCCTAAAATCCTTATGAAATTCTATTAAAACCTTTTCTTATTCTATTCTTCTCATTTCGTCTATTTCCTTTTTCTTAATTTTATAGGTTGAAGAGGAGGAAGCCATGAGAGGAAAGGAGGAAGAGCCATGGAGGAGTCTACATGAAGATTTAGTCTAGGATTAGTTTAGTTTTATTAATGTAATCTATTTCATTTAAATATTCGGAGAGGGATTTCCTATACCAATCTAGTTTTCATTTCAAGTTATTTGTATATTGGGTTTCAAATTTGGGGAAAACCCTAACCAATTGTTATAAATGAAAAAGACTATATTTAGATCCACCATTGTATGTTTTATTGCCAAATCTAATGGTTTTACTCATTGTTTTGATTGTTGGAAGATAACACAATATTTTTACATTTTATAAATTGGTGCAAAAAGGATAAATTTCATGCACAGCGCGGTTCTGCGGAGTTTTGTCGTAAGTGTGAACCGCCTGCCAGAGTAGAAAGGAGTTGTCTTTGGACCACCTCCCTACTAAGTGACAGTTTTGAGACCGCCGCACCTTTGCACAAGGTGGTGGTCTTGTTTCTGAAATTAAAAAAACCTTAATCCAAGGTTTTCCACAAAACTAAAAGTTACTAAAAATGTGTTAAATTACATTTTGAGCTTAATTTTAAACTGTAGAGTTTTTAGTTTTGAGGTTTAAATCTATTTGATCATTCTCAATTAGAATTACTCATTTACAAGCATTTGAAAACTAATACAAACTACTAGATTTGTTCCATTGTTTAATTAAATTTTCCTTCTATTTCCAAGAGAAAAAGAAACCTAGGTCTACTTATACATTTTCACTTTCTTACTATAAAAACAATCAACATTTCTAAATACAATGTATATATATAATTGTTCTCTCTTTCATTTCACTACAATATACATACATTCAAATTAGCTATAATAACTTCCTTTTTTTTCCATACAAGAATATTATGCATATAAGTTCAACTTCTTAAAAATTCTATTTTTCCTTCTTTCACATTTACAATACAACAACTACATAATAAAAGCATACTTTCTTTTCCATTGAAAAAAGCTCATTTCCTTTAACACAAAGAACTACTTTCCTCGATATACAACCAAGGTTTCAATTAAGAGAATTTACTTTCCTTTCTATTTCTCAAATTAGTTCTACAATACAAATCTTTCTTCTTTCCTTTCAATATATACTACACTTTCATAGGCAAAAATGAACCAAAATTTTGTTTCTTCACAAGATCAATGAAACATTCTCCACTTGACGGGAAATCATATAAGATATAAATAAAATAATGGAATAAATTATTCCAAGTTTCCTCCACTCTAAGAGGAAAAATACTAAGAAAGTTTCACAAGGTCACCAACAAGACTCCGAGATTCACAACAAAATGGGGGAGAGGCAAAACTCTCCACCAAACAAAAATATCCAATCAAGAGGAGAAACCATCCTCTCCATTGGCCCCGAGCCCCAACCACATCACAATGGAGGATGATTTCAACACATGGAAACTACAAGCTTCCACAAAACTTAACAAAATAGTTTTACAATCCTTTCCATCCTCACTAAAAACACAACAACAATACAAGCAAGCAAAATCAACAAAAAAACAATATAAGAAGGCTTATCAAGAAAGCTAAAAGAAATACATATAGGAGGCCACTTATTCCTCCCAATGGGAATGGGTTCCCACTTTAAAGCCTCCAATGCATGTGTCAAATCCCCTACAACTCTTATGCCTTCCTTAAGTACCACTTATACCTCCATATACTCTTATGTCTCCCTCATAACAAGAAACAAGAAAAAATGCAAGCATTCCTCATACGAGGTGGGGCACCCAACCCAAACTCCCTCCAACAAAAATATAAACTCTTATGCCTCCATATAGGAATACTTCCCATAGTCTCTTCCTACTCCAAACTTAGGCAATCTAACCATACCCAACAAGCATTCCAAGGAAAAAAACACTCAATAAAAACATATAAACACAAAAATATAACATAATTTAAGCAAGGTAAAGATCCTACCTCTCCATAGTAGAGCTTATTCCAAGAATTCAATTCCAAGCTCCTAAAAAGAAAGAAAGCCTCCACAAATGTTCCAATCGACAAGCTCTCTCAAATATCCTCTAACTCTTCCACAATGCAAGATAACAAAATACTAAGGTAACCCCCAAACAAGCAAAATTATTTCAATAAATAGAGAAAGGAGAGAGGAGGAGGATGTGGCTCCAAGTAGGATGCCACCTCATTTCCTCTCCACTCCACATCACCTTGGTCAACCTCATATTCCAATGCACAATTAATAAGTGGTTGAAGGAATGACAAGAAACTTACACACTCCATCTAAGCCCACACCCCAAAGGACAAAATTAAATATTTGAAAGAAAGTGCAATAAAAATTTCACCTTTTTTATCTTCCCAAAACACCTAATAGGTCCTAATTTTGACCCCCCAACCCATAGGTAGGGTTTGCATGGTCATTTAAGAGGTGTTGGACATGTTTGACTTGTCCCACAAGCTTCCAAATTTGGCCTCTAAGGCCAAATTCGAGTTTCCCATGAAGCATAGATTGTACTACACTCAAATCTCAAGCATATAATGCTCAACAAAAAATCCAAGAGTAAATCAAATCTAATAAATGAACTCCTTTTTGGTCACATCTTTAATTAGCTTAGGACAAAGTTAAATTATCTTAATTAGGAAACTACAACCTATTAATAATAAATGGGGTAAACCTACATCCAAAATCTAAATAATTAACACAAGTAAATTTTATTACTAAAAGAAAATACATGCTAACATTAATAAAAGAGAACTAATAATAAAAGACAACACATGACCACTTGGTGACAATTTTCCCTAAGAAAACTCATACACACACAATTACATGTTTCCATGGTTACCCTAGTTCAATTCATCTAGAATTCCAATGTGGTTGGTCTCCAATACCCCCGATGTTATTGTGAATATACCTGCAAAATAGAGAATACGATTCGGCCTCATGGCTGCATTAAAACATCCATGCCAAAATATACGATATAAATAAAAAATCATCTATATATGACTTAATAACATCTATGTAATTACGAACCATTTATGAATTTATAGCAACATTTCTCTTCCACATTTCATCCATGTCAAAACAATCACAACATTAATCCAATTATCAAAGGTCTACTCAATATGACTAAATATATCACGTGTTAGAAATATATATAAATAACCATGTCAACAGTATATCAATATCAACATCAAATGTCTCTAATGGTCCACATACATCATATACAAATTGAATCAATTTTTTTTTGGTATCTCTAACATCTAACATCATACTAAATCAAAATCCATCATATATCCATAAGTGTAGTCCATGATATCGAAAACAATGATAAAAAAGGTATCGAAGGGAAGTGGGCACTACACCCAAAGAATAAAATTACTTTGGCCAAATTATTCTAGTTGTACTATGTACGTTTAGATTAAATGAGTGCATAAATTGTCTAAACTTGTATTATCATCACCTCACTATTTTCTCAACATAGTTATCTCGATCTTATAATATAAAGTATATGTACATGTTATGACTTGATAATTTCCTTAAAAGTCCATTTACATAAGCACGAGGAACCCCAAGCCCATTGTTGGCTACCTACAAGAGACCTACATGCATTGCTTAATACATTCCATATTCGATAACCAAAGGGCTTATAGTAGGCATCCCGCACCGTGCATTGGTGCAAAATTTCCTACAATCATCGTAATCATTCATGTGTACTTCCTTTCCTATTGGATATTAATGTAAGTATTTAGTTACCATGCTTAGAAGACTAGGGTCATGACAAGTTTATTTTACCTTGTTGTCCTTGAATGCATTATTAAGAATTTTATTAAGGAAGGTAGAACTATACCCTTAAGGGGTTTCCATTAGGTTTGAAAAGGCTTAATTGTTCACAACAAGCTTATTGTTACTTTTTACCCTCCTAGGGGTGGTATTATGGAGACCTCAAGGACCGCCCCTTAACCATTATTCCCAAAGGTCAATTGAGGCAGATTTATATCTTAGCTTGTTTAACATTAGTTAATATTTTATCCATTCCTAAGTGTAGAATAGATTAATAACACTTCTTGCATGAGACTACTCCCCTAGTTAGGTTAGACCTCCATACCCTAAGCTTATATTATAGACCCAAATGAATTCACATATATGTGCTCCATTATTTCAATTTATACCTTGATTACATTAGTTTCAAATTTACTTCTTGTAGTGTGATTAATGGAAAGTGCCAAGACAATTACCCATATTAATCCTTCTTACCCAAGAGATAAGAATAATACTTTTGCAAGTTAGACCATTAAAGGAAACATCCTTTAAACTCAATTATGAACAAAGTATTATGTTTGAAATTATCTTGCAAAGGTAGAAAATTTATACATTTTCTTATAGCACATCTTAGTAGCCTAGCTCGCTTAGATTTATTCATCAAATGTAGGTTCTAATAACCATAGATTCATTGAAGGGTTTCATTTAATCATCTTATGGTATTCCCATCATATTGTGTTAGATTATAACCTAAAATGTTATAGATGTATAGAAAGCTTTCTTGATAAATAAATCCATTTTTAGTTCATAACCATTATCATTAGAAGAAAAAATATTTAATTGAAAGTTTCCTTATCTTGACATATCAATCGTTTCGTTTTATAACCACTCTTGGACATAATTAACACATTCACAACTCTGCCATGAAGCTAGTACAAATACATTCTTACATTTATTATTACTTAAAAACTTATGTCCAATAGGGACAAATAAAATAATCCTTTTCCAAGGAAAATATGTATATCCAATAATATATTTACAATTGGATCCAAGATCCGTATTACAACATTCAATCAATGCAAACTTCCTCAAGTCAGAGTGAAATGAGCCAACCAACCTTATTTAACTTGTGACACTTTGAAGTTTGAGGGGTGTCATTCAATGAAGGTGACAAGTGTAATCTTACATTCTAATCTAAGTTTTGACTCTTAATTAAGATTGGTCTACGAAACTAACTCATTCACCCTGTAGTAGCAATACTTCCGCAATAGTTAGGGGACTGAAATTCCTCTAACAATCCCAAAATTGGTGAGAGAAGAGAAACATGAAATATATATGTGTAGTTCCTGAAGGTACACTTGGCATATGTTTATCCTTCCTCTTCAATAAAAATTTGTGTGATTGATAGGAAAACACTAATTTCTAAACTATGTCGGATCCATTGCAATTACACCCACAAAAACATTCCAATAATATAATTTAACATATAAGAATCAAGGAAATAAAATCTATTTTGCATCCAACACTATTTCAGTTTAATTTATCATAACATAAAAGTCAAAAATATATATTTTCACTAAAAATCGCTAAGTATGGTTTTTTGGAAAAATTCGCGAGAGGTTTCCCTTTTATTTTTCACTTTTAAAATTTTCCAGAATTCAAATTAAAACATACATATACACAAATGAAATAAATGCTTAAAATAAAAGGTGTGGATCAAGTGATCCAACCCTCGAGTTGTAAAATATTGGGATACGGAAAAAAATTAAATCTATCTAAACAAAGGAAATTTATAATTCCAATTGATTTTATAAGAGTCTTTTTACCCTTACGGCGTGCTTATTTCGTAAATATTTTTTCCTAGAAGAGAGTTACCAACTTGATTGACTTATTGGAAAGAATTTCATTTTCTTTCACTTCACAACCAACCATGAGTGGAGTTACATGCAACATTTAGAAGCTAAGTAAATCATTACACCCCACTCCTTTCCAAATTTGTTTTTGCATAAATTTCAAAAACAAAATACCCACATTGATATTTTCATTTCCAGCAGTCTATTATTTTACCCAAATCAATTTCACACAAATCCATCACATTTTTTTGCATAAATCTAACAAAAATGAATACCCACATTGATATTTTCATTTCAGCAGTCTATTATTTTACCCAAATCGATTTCACACAAAGCCATCACATTTTTTTGCATAAATATAACAAAAAGGAATGTCCACATCGATATTTTCATTTCTAGCAGTTTATTATTTTTCCCCTAATCGAATTCACATAAAGTTGTCACATTTTTTTGCATAAATCTAAAAAAATGAATGCACACAATGATATTTTCATTTCAGTAGTCTATTATTTTAACCAAATTGATTTCACAAAAATCCATCACGTTTTTCACATAAATCTAACAAATAAGAATTCCCACATTGATATTTTTATTTGCAGTAGTTTATTATCTTGTGTAAATCGGTTTTAGGAAAAGCCATCATACTTTTTTAACATAAATCTAAGAAAAATTAATGCCCACAATGATAATTTCATTTCAAAGAAGTCTATTATCTTACCCAAATCGATTTCACACAAATGAACCACATTCAAAGAGAAACATGCAACAACTAGAAATTAGGCAAGGAGCAAAAATCACAAATTTTAAACATAATACAACCCCAATGAAAATGGAGAGGCTGAGAGACCCATTTAATACAAAATCAAAACAAAGGGGAGTAAGGAAGAAAACCCTTGCCTACAAGTCAATTTTATTTTGTTTAATTTGCTCCTTATCAATTGAAAATCTAGCCATTTTTTCTAAATGCAGCCATTCAAGCTTCTCTAAATAACCAGAACTTCCACAATGCACACTTGAATGGAAATAAAAGGGCTCTAAATAAAAATGCCTCCACTCTCATATACAAGAAAAAAATTTCAGCAGAGTGACTCCAAGATGGGAGCTCTCTCTCTCACAAGTTGAATGCCAAATGAAACTCAATACTCTCCTTCCTTTCTATTTTCTCCACATAATCCAAGAAACCCTAGCTCACATTTATTCTCCTTACCCACCATCTGCCAATTGGATGGAGATAAGTATCATGCCTTTGTGGGTGGGGACTCTCTTATTTATTTATTTTAAAAAAAAATTGCATATTCAAACAATAGTCTAAGTCTCCCCAAATCTGTGTGGGTTTCCATTAAAGTGGATAAGGAATAATTAAACATTGACCACATTGTGGCCACTTTATGATTGAATCCACAAAAATAATACCTTTAGACAAAAATTATGCCTTTACGGTGTTCAATCACCATGATTTTAATTTTGAAGTCAAATAATATTAAATCGAATGTTGCTTATCAACTCAATGGGGGTGGTAGTGTACCAAATTAAATTTGATCTCCATAGTCATAAAGTATCTAGCACATCGACACAATCAAAATTGAAATCAAGGTTCCTTAGTAAAATAAACTACATAGAATAATAATAGTCGATGGTATTTAGTTGGATGAGTACTTAATTTTCAAGTAAGTACGCAAACAACTAAGTACCATCAACCGATTTTTTTAATTAATTGAATAAACACGGATTTTTTCAATTTTTCATATTTATTAGATTAATTGAATTGTTGAAAAGAAATTATTAAAAATAGTGGGATGTTATAAGATTATCCTGCAGTGTTGGACCTTGCAAATAGCATAATCCTCTAGAGAAAGTCGGATTATTTTCCTAACATAGTGCCAACTTCTCTAAAGTGTAAAGAATGGAAAAATTAACTAATGTTACCCTAATTATTTCCAAGGAGACAGGATAAAATAATGCATAAAACATAAATATACTCTAAGGTAAGGTGATGCACCAAAACATGGAGAGAGAATTTGATTGAGTGAAAAATATGGAGTAAAACAAGTGGGAAGGGAAGATAGAGGCACCACAGTCTGAAAAGTATTCAATTCCCTATATTCATAAAGCACAAAAAATTAAAGAACCTATAAATAGATAAAACATAAACAATATACCCATAAGTATAACGGGATGCAAAAGATGCAATATAATTCGAATTAGGGAAAGAAAAGCCACAAAACACCAATTTTATTGCTAAAAACATGCACAATCCATTATAATATAGGCACAAGGAAAAATCCTTTACAAAATGCAAAAATTCGATATCTTTTGCTCACAACAACTCTGGAACAATTTTTAACAGAGTTCCTTTACATTACAGAAGCTATCCCCTCAAAATGAGGTGGATTTTACAATATATGGTAAAATTTGTGCAACCAACCGGCATGATACATTAAATATGTATGGGCATCCATACAAATTGGTACTTAGATTACACGAGTTGTCATGGGCACCATACCTCATTAAATATGGTTTTTGCGGTGTCATTCACCAACCTACCTTTGAATGGCATGTGACTCAACCAACATTGTTCATCATCTAACCATGGTGGGTGGGAAATATGTCCAACCTCATGGGGCTATACATATTTCTATGAGTAAACAACTGACTTCCCCACTAGCTACTTTTTATCTTTAGATTAGATGACCATCTAACCATGATTCATACAAATGTGAGTGGTTTGTCTAATCTCATAACGTCCAACCTTGTGGGGTTGGATGGCCATCTAACCTATAGGCCGTACACCTGTGGCATCCTCCCAATCTAATGATCGCCATCGTTATGTCGTGTCCATACAACCGGGGAGTTGGACAACCATCTATCTTTTCCCATACAACTGATGCAGTTGGATGGTCATCCAACCCTATGTCGTACACCCTTTCACCCGACCATCCTCATGGCCATCTAACCTAGCCTCCGTTTGACCATTTCTTCAATACGTCGTCTAACTAGGGGGTTGGATGACTATCTAACTTGTTTCGTACGTGGGGTTTGATAGTTGTCCAACCCTTGGGCCGTCCAGCCTAGCCATCCAATTAGGGGGGTTGGATGATCATCTAACCTTGACATCCAACCTTCCACACCGATGAGCCACCCATCCATCTCGATGACATGTCCAGCCATGTTCCAGTCCAACTAGGAGGGTTAGACGACCCTTTATCTCTATGAATTGTATAATGCCCTTGGACTGACTGATTCCACAATAAGCCCGACCACTAATTTTATCATTCTTCGTCTTGAGCCAGCTTGCCTTGAGTTAATATCAAATCGACTAAGCCAAAACATGAGCTACCCAAAATATCGCAAAGTATTTCCCTTGTTTCCCTTCAAATACAAATGCTTCAACCTCCTAAGTTGTCCATTTTGCATTGGTGAAAAAATGGATGAAAAGAAGCACATCAATAAATATTTAGTGAGAAATTATCTCAATGATCCAATAAGGAGATGAAAATATAGATAAATATTTTTTTAGATTGAGTAAAAATATTCATTAATAAAGTAGACTTCACCATATAGTTACTCCAAAGGCATGACTACCCTCCGGTTGGGTATATTACGATGATGCTCACAAGCTTCACCTGCTTCCACTTTCCCTACCACCTGTCCTACCACACCCGGCCACCTGCAGTGTAATGAAGTGAAGGGTTTGATATTTTAGAGAATTCAATCCATAAAATGTTTAAAATATATTTTCTGCATCTTCTTCCTATGCCCTCTATTTCTTGATAAAAAATAGGGATTTCGAAGCAGTGGATATCATGTTGGGTGGTTCGTGGAATATTGTGAGGAAAAGCCCCACTACTGCCGTTGTGAATTCAAGGCTGGCAGTATTGAACTGGCTCATCACCACACATTTCGGCATGATCATATCATTTTTTCATAAAAAGTACTCCCAAACCGTGGATTCCAATGTCTTGTCCTGTTGTTGAAGTTACTGTAATATTAGTTCAACAGGATACCTAAGTATCTCATAAATAAATAAAACTAAGTATGATATTAAATTAAAACGTTGTAGGTGATAATTTGAAGACTAGGATGGCTGGTATACATCCTCTCCTGATATAGCTATTTGATTACAGCATACGGATATCGATTATGTGTTCCATCGCAATGACATGAGTGAGGAAGGCATTGAACACTCTCTTGGCATCATTGAAAGACCTAGTGATGCCAAAGCCGCAGTAGTTATTGGTATTGATTCTGTTGTCCCACCATCAAAATTCCCGGACCTATTTGAGACTGTTTTCATCACATATTTAATATATCGGTTCAATAAATTATATAAGCTATACATGAATTCCAAAAGGTAGCAACGAAGAGCTTCAAAACAAAAACATGATAACATAAGACATGACAACACGTGTAAAAAGAACCCAATGTAGGTGGTCTTGACTCCTGGGTAGGTGGGCCACTATGAGATAAGAAAATCCCTACATTATGCTACTATGTGTCTCCTTTTTCTAGGCACACAAATAATGTTAATGCCTACAGGTTACATGCATTAACGGAGCAGTAAAAATTTGTTACCCAAGCATAAAATTACTCACAAAATTGTCCATCGAATTTTAATCCACGCCTCTAATTCAGGTATTTTCAATTAATTACAACACTGAATCAATTTGACCTCATAAAAGAGTGGTATATAAATATGCAACTTAATTTTCATCCTACAAGAGGGATACATAGTTGATGAAGTTTGAATTATGCATGTATATCATTATGATCAACTTATGAGCTAATGGTGGGGTACTTTCATTTGTAACCTAATTATTCTCTTCCCCTCTTGGGATTTACCATAGGGTGATATTTTTTCATGTGGGGAATACAATTTTTGTTGCATGAATCTTCTATATTTATTTTCATTTGAATGAAATGAAGTGGATTAAGATACTAGTGAATGGCCCCCGCCTAAAAATTGTAATTCCAACAATTCTTGGTTTCTTGCAATTTATGTACAATTCTATTGTGTGGGTGCATTATAAGTGATTACCATAAAATAACATATCTATGTTTTAGGTGTTTATATATCAATTCTACATGAGTATTGTACATATTACATAGTCAAATGAGTTGGTATGGAATTGTATGGAATAATGTCGAGCATATATAAATAACGTAATGTATATGAAAAGACATTTACTGAGATACCTAAAACAATGTTGTTGTATAGTTGTCTATATAAAGATTACTTTGATCCCAAATGATACAAGAAATGGGCTTTGTGATTTTATTAAACTCCATAATGAACTTGCGAAACATGGTTGCATGTCTAATAAATTTTTCAATCAGATGCCATTGCTAAAATAAGGATAATATTTGATAAACTTGATCTCTTTAGGGTCTATATTAATATAAAAAAATGTTAATGATTTATTCTAGCTAACTGATGTTTGTAGTTTAAAATTCACACTTGGCTTAGAAATTAGTATGCAACTCGTCCTTGTGAAAATCTTTCGGAATATGGAATATGTTCTCTAAGTGCTTCTTTGATGTCTTATTTTAGATGATTATATCATCAAGGTAGGTGATGGTAAAGGAGTTGAGAAAAAATTAAATTTTGTTAGCTATCAGGAGTAGATAAATGGTTGAATTATGCTTTTGGGAGTTTTACCTAATTGGAGAATGTAATCAACATGCATTGTGGAAATTTCTAAAACAAATGATAGAAATGTTAAAAAAAAATTCTCCGAATTATTTTTATAGAAAAATAATTATATACAGGCGGTGTTTCTAGAGTACATCGAATTATACAATAATTGAATTATAAAATTCAAATGAATATGACTTATTCAAAAGTGTATGTGGATATCAAGAATCAAAGTAATAATGATCAACTTAAATTGGTATTTAAGCGACGTTATGTGGGTATTTCCATTAACCTACATGTCATGAATGACACATGAACCATCACGTGCTATATATATCAATATTAAATGTTTTATTAATGCTATTTTATCCATATTATTATATATAAGAAGGCCTATATTTTATTTTAAATAGTTGCATGTATGTAATCATTATTATTATAATGATATTTTCTAATATCAGAACAACATCTCTCTCTCTAGCATTTCTTCCTTCTAAAACCAACTAAACAATAACTTTATCAGTCATGCTCCATGCATATAATTTATAATTCCCCAAATCATCCATTTGTGCACCAATAGACTCCCAAACATTTAAATATCGAAGTGACATCATTTATCTAGCAATACCCAAACAAGAAAATAAACTTAAGTGTAACTACCACTTAATATGGAGAGGTAGTTACATAACCATCCAACCTACAATTATGTTCTTATTGAACCCTCCTTGTCAGGTAAAACTTGTTTTCATTCCAATTTGAAATAATATTAATTCATATTTTTACGACACTTGTATCTTTATTTATATCTCAATCCGTGTTCAATTTTTATCCCCATCAATCATGGTCAAATTTTTGAATGCCTCATTCAATATTTAAGAAGTATCATTCAAAATTTAGGAAATGTTTCAAAATTTATATGAAATCCCAACCTCAATAGACTAGCTTTATGGCCTCAAGCTTGATGCTTTCATAGAAATAATTATCTCCCAATAATTTTGATCGTAACATTTACAAAATTCCATATATATGTTGTAGTGCCCACTTCCCATTGACAACTTTTTGACACTAATCGTGATACTACTGATTATATTATAACATGATTATGGACCTTATTATAGTATGATGTTAGGTCTTAGATCATGGATTATTGTTGACTTGATTCAGTTATGATGCATGATGATTATTAGAGACATTTTGGATATTGATGATGATATATTGTTTGACATGGTTATATTATGGATGTTGTGCGGACTTGTGATATGTGGATATTGTGAGTGGACCTAGAAATGGAAAATTATTGGATGATGATATAGTTGTTGATAAAACTATAAATGATATTGTTAAATTGTGTTGATGTTGTTGTGATTCATATATCTAAATGATTTAGGGAATTAAATTTATATTATTTTGGATGTTTTGATATGGCCATGAGGCCGAAGGAGGTATTTGTGTTTTGCAGGATAAAATAACACAACAAACATTGGGGGATTGGAGACCAACCACACTTTAGAATTCTAGATGAATTCAACAAGGTCACCATGGCAACTAGTTTTGTTTGTGCGTGTTGTGTGTGTTACGGATTTCCATGGGTGGGATCAACTTTAAATGTGACCAAGGGATGTTATTTTTTTATGTTATTTGGTCCCTTTTTGTTCAATTTTTGCATGTGTTTTATGTGGTGCACTTACCATTTCATTATTTATTTAATGTGGTGTTAATATTGTGAGTAATCATATTGTTTAGTTATTTAATTAAAAGATGTCATAAGAATGTAATTAATAGAGTTGTTGGCCATGTTTTAAAGTGTTGTAAGAATGTGTAAGTAATGTGTAAGTAATATGTAAGTGATGTGTAAGTTAACTTTTGAGTGTGAAACACTCCACCTTCTTGGAAATTGAATTTGTCCTTGGAGGCTGATTTTGGAGGCTTGTGGGACAAGTTAAACTTGTCCCACACCTCTTAAATTTACATACCAACCTTGCCTATGGTTGGAGAGTTAAAATTAGACTTTTATAATGCATTTTGGGAAGACAAATTGTATGTTTTAATTGCACTTTTCTTACATGATTTAATTTCAGTCCTTTGGGGTGTGGGTTGGATTTGAGTGTATAAGTAAATTGTCATATTATTCACCCACCTATTTATTATACATTGGAGAATGAAGTTGAATTTTGAGGTTGGGGTTGAGGATGTGTGATGTGGCATCGTACATGGATCCACCTCATCCTCTTCTCTTCCCTCTTCTATAAAATACAAATTCCTTATCTTGTTTTGGGTTGATTCTTGGGTGAATTTTCTTGCTGTTTGGGAGATCTTGCTTGAAGGAGTTTTGGAAGATTGTTGCATGCTTGTGCTTGGCTGTTTTTGGATTGCTTGCATTGGGATAGAGCTTGTTGTTTTTGAATTTGGAATAACTCCATCATAGAGAGGTAAGAGCTTGGCTCATGAAATGCTCTTCTTTTATATATGTAAATGTTCATGTGTGAATGTTTTGGCATGTTTATGGGTTGTTGGGTAGATGGCCTAGGAATGGTGTAGGAGAAGACTATGGGGCTATTTTGTGGGAGGCACAAGTATGTTTTGGGAGGTATAAGGGTGGAGGGAGTTGGGATTTGAGTTCCACCTTATAAAGATATATCTTCCATTTATTTACTTATTATGGGGTGCCATAAGAGGTTGGGGAGGCATAAGGAAATGTGACAAATAAGGGGTACTTGGGGAGACATAAGGAATGTTAGGGTTTTGATATACTATTTTTGGCTGTTTGTAACTCAAGTGGTGATACCCATTTCCCTGTTTTGAAGGCATAAGATGCATCCCCCATAGTTCTTGCTCCTTTGGATTGCTTGATGGAGCCTTATTATTATTTTTCATGTGTTGATGTAGTTGTAAGACTACATTCTGTTTTGGACTGTGTTTTATTGTGAAAATGTTGCTTGTATGTTTGTGGAAGCCTGTTGTTTCCATGAGTTGGATAACACCTTTTATTACATTGTGGTTGGGGCTCGGGGGCCAATGAAGAAGGATGGATTCTCCTCTTCATTAGATGTCTTGGTTGGGCGGAGAGAGCATTGCCTTTCCCCTACTCTTGTTGTGATCAAATTGGATGAATGAGAAGAATGCATGTTGTTGTTCTAGAGCTGAGAAAAGACAGTTTGATAGTCCCTTGTGAAATGAAATCTCATTGTAACCTTCTCACTTGAAGTGGATGATCTTGTAAATGTTTGTAATGGAAAGAGTTGTGATTTGTACATGAAATTTGAAATGTAAAAGAGTTATACTCTGTATTCTATTTAGAAAGAATGTGAAAGAATGATACGTGTTTGGTATATTGTATTTTGTAATCAAATGGAAAGGAAGTTGTAAGAGTTCATTTGAATTAATGAAAATGGTTTTGTCTTGTCCATATGATGTTATTCCATTGGAAATCAGTGTTTAGCATACTCTATGAAATCTCTATTTGAAAAGTGGTAAAGTGGAACACGTGAAAAGAAAATGTATTGTTCTGCCTTGTATACAATAAATGATTTTGGAAGAAATGAAAGAAGGAAGTTGTAAGTTTTCTTTTGGAATCAATAAATGAATGTAATGCTTTTCTCAAATTGCATTTTTGTATTGAATCTGATCATATCAATGTATTGAAATCTCTGTTTGAAAGGAAGAAATGCGTGTGAGAAAAATACAATATTTTGTCTCTTTGAAATGTGAAAATTTTAAATCAGTATTGCATTTTGGTCTTGAATGGTTTGTTTTGAATCAACCAAATATTTTAGCTTGGAATTGGAACGTATCCTAAATACTTGGAAGAAGAAAGTGGCAAATAGACCCATTAAAATTTGATCCTTGTTATTTGTAATTTCAAACTGGCAATTATCTAAACCAAAAATGCACAGTTCGAACCTGCAACAATAAAATAAAAAATTAAATGATTGAATTGAAGTAGTAGGCCCTAAAAGAGTTCAAATAGATAAAAAAAACTTAAAGGAAATATGTCAAAACTTAGCAAAATCAGGCTCAAACCATTTATAGTCATTTTATTGTCAAGAAAATGTAAATGTTAAAATTGCAAATCAATTAGACAAATTGAACCTTGAATCCTTCCTTAAATCCATTCAGGAACAATCCTCCATGTCTATTTGACATGTTGAGAGAGGAGGAAGATCAAATTGAATAAATCTCAAAAGTTAAAATTCACCAATTCGCACTTTGTAAAATCCTACAGGCCGTTTTCTTAAAATTGACCCCTTAAAATTTATCAAAATCTAAAATTAATGACCTCTGAGTAAAGATGGCATCGAGAGCTTTCCATAAATTCCTTGTGTGTCTAAAATTGGGCTCTCTATCAAAATTTATGGCCTTCTGAATATTTATTCACTTGGCATCAAATTTTGGGAAAAAATTCCTTGGCAGGCTCTTGGCCCAAATTTTTCCCTTAGAGCTTAGGAGAATTTTCAGAATTTTTTTTCAAATTTTCCCTGCCACCCCACCAGCCCATATCTAAGCATAGGCTGCAAAGTGGCACCATGAGGTGCTAGTGGTGGGACAGATATCCTTTTAAATTAGCATCCCGGGAAAAATTATGGGAAAAAATTCCAAATTTTCCCCACCGGCCCGCGACCAATTATGTGATGCCACGTGGTGTCATGAGGCGTTGGCGGTAGAGTGGGTTCCTTTTCCTCTTTGTTCTTTGGAAAATTTTGGGAAAATTTTCCATGTTTTCCCTACCATCCAACTTTCCCGCAGCCAATTCGGAGCTGCCACGTGTCATCGCGAGGTGTCATGGAGGCACAGGTCCTTGTACCCTCTTAGCCCTTTGAGGCATTAAATCAATTTTCTCCCCGCCACCCCGCATTCCTGGTATTAGCTTAGGAGTCGCCACTTTTCCTTTATGGACTCGCTGGAGCATGAGTGCAAAGCTGAATTTTCACCCCGCGTGGGAGAATTTGTAAATTGTCCCCCATCGCCCCATGCTTTTCTCGTGCTACCTTAGGAGTGCCACTTGTACCTTGTGGACTTTCAGACCCATAGAAGTGCGGGCAGAAATGTGGTTTTTTCCCCCATGTGGATTTTTTTCCAAAAGTTTTCTTGTGGCCCACCAACTCGCCCTTTCGGCAAATTTTTCTCCCTAGGCACTGTGGGGCCGCCCTTGGGGAAAATTTTCACCCCAAGGCCCATCGGCCCATAACTTGAAAAATATGAGGAGTTAGGAGGGATTTTTATATTAATGGAAAGGTGAGGAAATTTCCTATCCAATGGGAGTGATTTAGGTAGATTTTGAATGTGTTAAGTGTGAGAAAAATCAATTTGAAACCTTAATCATGTTATAGAATGGGTGTGGTGAGGAATTACCCTCTGAACCTTTTTGTACCTTCTAAACCTAAAATTTGGACCTTATGACTTCTTATAATTGTTAATAAAAGTAAATTGTATTCTAGTATATTAGAATGGTTCAGAACCTGTTAGTGACAATTGTTGTCTTGTAACCTTGTTGTAGATTCTTTTAAAAAACATATATTCAATAATTTTCCTAAGTAATCCTAGGTTGTTCTTGGGTCTCAAGTGGGTTGTTTTAATGAGCGCTACATATGCCATATAGATTATATTTCTCCATGTTTAAGAGATGCGATAGGATTGGCCTTATCTCTTATTGTTAGCACTAAATGTTTTTGCCATCTTGGTTAGAAAATGTTAATATTTCCATAGCTAGGAAAAATAAGACATGTACACTAGTTGGTGAGGAAATACTACGTTACACCTATTACAAACTAGGCATGCCAATGATTTTAAGGCCCTGTTTTAAAGCACCAAAGCACTCTATAATTTGATATAATATATAGTTATTTGATAACAATCAAAGAGCTTTATGCGTATAAATATTTTTCATACTTATTTCATTTATAACGAGTCTATTTGATTAAAAAATATAAAATAAGGCTCCCCAACACAATTATAAATGTTTATTTCCATATAAATAGTCTAGATAAACTTATTATATAAATTTCACTTCACATATTTTATTTGTTCCATTCTACATTTTTTTAAATTCAGATCTTGAATCATAATGTGACAACAACTATGATGAAAATCACGATCCCCATTACCGAATAGTTCTTTGAAATTTTCATGGAATACAAATCCTACTTCTACTTAAATAATCTATGTCGTCAGGTTATGATGGCTTTCTACAAGATTTAATATCACCAAGAACAAATTCATAGACTGGATGGATTTTTATACATAGCCATGTCATCCTCTAGACGAATTAATCCATTTATGACCTCATAGAACTGCAACTTATAGGTAGTAACACCATCCAAATGAAAAGAAAAAGTAAATTCCCATGAGAATACCCCCCCGTTTTTATTTTTTTGCATTATTTTTCCTTTTACTCTTGCGTTATTAATACCACCAACTATCTTAGATTTCGACCCATAAAAGTCTCTTTACAAGCATAATTCAGTTAGTTACCTATAAGGATAGATTAATGGTTTTTAATTTGACACAGTTAATATTTTTCAATTCCTAACCTTACAAATTTGCTTATTTTAGAACTTCAATCCAAACAAAGAATTATGCCAAATTTATTAATTTTTTCTTACATTTAATTTTTGTATTTATAGTGTTTGTTAAATTAACCTCCTTATTTTCTCCATGATTCTATCTATTAGGTAGAGAACGACTAAAATATTGACTAGCCACTTGAATATTTTGTATTTTTCACTTGTTTTCTAATGAGTAGTTAAATTTTTACCAATATGAAATATTGAACATTTTTATACTTTTGCTAATGGCTACCTATATAACCTATGTGATATTTTGTTGGTACAAACAATTATTGGAGACTTGTTGAACACGCTAAGAAATATACCATTGGTGGCAGGAGAATACCCTGTGGGACTTGAATGGTAAAACCACTATAACCAATACACTTTACAATGGAATTCATAACCAGTTTTATGTAGCTTGCTTTGTGTTCAATGTTAAAGTTAGTTAAATTTACCTTATGGAATTGTAGAGAATAATTACAATGAATATAATTTAAGACAATTGGATGCTCTATGGGGGGAGTGGTATACCCTCGAAAGTAGAGTCTTCCTCATTTCCCAACATAAGCACATTCTCAATGTAGCTATTAGAGCTAATTTGTATGACATGATGGGTGTAGAGGATCCCAGATGTTTGGAACCATCTTTTTATGAAAATTCTACAAGTAAATAAATATTTAGAGTCCTCAGGATTAGCTATGACTAACAAATACTTTTTCCCATTCACTATTGTTGCTTCCCACAGGTAGTTTCTCTTCTACTCACATTTAAATCTACAAACCTTCTTCCCACATATAAACTAAACCTAAGGTAACTACCCGTATGAAAAAAAAAAGCACAAACCTTCTCCATGATATCAAGAACACAAAAGACCAATTCCACTAAAAAAATAAACTCTCCAAACTATATCATAACCAACACCACATCTCCCATCAAAGTTCCTAGTTTTCTCACCCCTTCTCTTGAAGTGTACCGTGTATAACATTTTACGGATACCAATTTCTTTATCAACTAGGATGGGCGTTGGGACATATTATTTGAGGAGGATTTGGGTGTTGTTGCAGATGTTATTGAAGCCAATATAGCCAAATCCAACTAGATATATTCTCTGTCACATGGCCCTAGGTTTCACGATTGATTAATAACATTAACAATAGATCAATCTACTAGGGATTGTATGTGGGTTATGTGTGTTTTCCTTAAGTGGATTGTTACGGGCTAATTTTTTACTTTTGTGGATGGGTTTATAGACATCTTCGCCATTGTGGATGGTTTTAATATCATTTTAGATATTATCATTGAGGGGATTAAAAATAAGGTACAATTATTTGACTATGAGATGTTGGTTCTTCCATACCCAAATATTATTGTCGAGGAAGATGTGATTTTCACATTTCAACAAGCTCAGAAACAATAGTTAAACTGCAACGAATTATAAAAAAGTAGTTATTACAATTATGGACAATAAAAAACAATTTGGAGTGAAATTATATGCCCATTTGTATAAAAAAATGTCTAAATCACCACTCATGTACTATGTACAAACATACAAAACCTACCCAATGTTAAAAATATGTAATATGTAAATATACATGACCTTCTAAATATGTCAAAATGCAAACAAATATTTCTTATAATTAAATTGGATTTTTATGTGGGAGAATCTATTGTCCTATAGTTACTCTCATAGTTCCAATACATTAAAATATCATTTTTTATTGTTATTATTTTTAAATATAATTATGCTTGATAAATAATTCAAATAAAAAAACAAATATTTCATTGTTGCATATTTGTAAGCTTTTGAAAATTATTTGTGTTTACATCTATTTCAATCAATATTTACATGAACCAATACAACTACACTATACCTAGATCAAGAATATGAAACATTTATTCACATCATAAACCATCACATACCAATCATCCTTTGGAGGAATTCATCCATTTATCATCTCGCAAACATGTTGCCTATTGGTAGTCATCTAAAAAATTACAAAATAATGTTTTTAATCTAGATAAATATAAATAAATTATATTATTGTAGCTAAATATAAATAATCATACCATCACATATTAAAAAGATAGTATAAAACACAACTGAAAACACCATCAACACTACATATAACAAAATTTCCCTCAAAACAATTGTTTTAGGACATTAAGGTGCTAAACAAAAATGTCATATGCTACTGAAATTTCCTTTATGTGTATGCATACATACTTTTGTAACACTTTCTGTACACAAAAAAACCCAAATCTATCACAAATAGCCAATTCCAGAAATAGTATCAATATTTTTTGATACATACATGAAGAGAACCACCTAGATAGATGGCAACAACTTATAAAATTTAGAAATTTAGTGGATGGGATTAAAACTAAGGTACAATTCTTTGACTAAGATATGATGGTTCTTCCATACCCAAATATTATTGTCTTTGAAGAGTTTTTCTTCTCCACAAAGGTAGCTTTTGAAAGGAACGATAACCAGATCGTACCAAGTCAAGAACACAGATGCTAATTAAACACCACGATCAATAAGATGAAAGTAATTCACTAGAATAACTTTACATAAATCTTTGCAAACAAATGAGAAGTAATATCATATATTATTATGGAACTCAATGCAATACATTGAGAATGGGCCTTGCTTAAATAGGTAAGGAATAACAATCTAAGAACCAGTCAAGGTCATAGATCAAGCCATAAATCAAGGAAATAACTATTCATCAAAGAACTAGTCAAGACCATAGATTTAGGAGAGAACTAGACATCAAGGATCTAGTCAATACCATAGATCAAGGAAAGAACTATACCTAACAATTAGATAATATCTTCGAATATCTAAATCAGATAAAAAAAATATCCACACACATAAGTTGGTGAGGATAAATATAATAAAGGTAAATAAAGTACCTAGGTGAACATGAGCTAAGGTAAATACCTACTCTAACACCCCCCCTCAAGTGAAGCTAGGGGCCAAAATAAAAGTGGCATGTCCACAGTATGAGTTCCGGTAACTACGCCCGATGAGGTACTTATGTACAATAACTGGGAAAAAAAGAACACCGCAAGGTACCCAAAACAAGTAACAACAAAGTACGAGAGTAAAAATCTACTCAAGACATCCCAAGAATCTCAACTCAAAAACTTGTACAATGTTGAAGAAGTTTGGTGTGCACTATGGTCTAAATCCACTACTCGATCACAAAACTCAAAAACAAATAACACTGGGTTTCACCAGAATAGCTCCATACAAGGAGACTGTCAACGGAGTGATGTCAAAAGTGCAAAAAGAAACACCAAACATAATTCGATCAACTATTGCAAATAGGTGTGCCACGATCCAAGAACAAAAACCAAAGCAACAAGGCAAGGACACAAAATCTAGAGTGTCACCATCCAAGAAAAGCCAAGGTAACAAGGCAAGGATACAAAACCTGAAGAAGCAGGATCAACACCACACCCTCCCATACTGTTGAATCGGTGGAGTGACGCTACAAATTTATATGAGTTATCATAACAACTACTCGAACAATGAAAACTAACACTGGGCTACACCAAAATAGCTCCCCCACAAGAGAGACTGTCAACATGCCAAAAGTGTCGAAAATACATATACAAAATATCTCAACAAACAAGAGAGATACACTACACCTACTAAATAAAAATTCTCAAAACAAGAAGCATCAAAATGCAGAAGGTATAGAAAGTGGAGCAAGAGGCCGAATGGTGGAGGAGCCAAGCCTGTAGAGTCCTCTCAATGAATGCCTATGTCATCTCCACAAGTGATCAGATATCCACCCCAAATCAACACGGATGGATGAAGAAGATGTCTGCATATGACTTGGTGTAAAATGCACAATGGGTGCATGCAAAATAACATCAAAATGTGTGTTAGGTTGATCATGTCTAACAGTTAAAATCTCAGGTTTCTCAAGCCTAAGTGAAGGTGTAAAACTCATGTGTTTCTCATGATCCTCAGAAAGAGTCGAGAAAACAAAAAAAGGATCTCTGTTAATGTGTGATCCCAATGAAGTATCTTCTTGAAAACCAATGTCATGATAAGAATTCCACTTAACATGTGGAATAGAGGAAACAATACCCTGTGAATGTCTACTAATGACTCCACTAGTGAGACCCATAAAATGGAGCATGCGAGAACTGAATGCAGTGGTATGCTTCTTAAAAAATCCATGCAGCTAAGCAGAAGTAGGATACACAACATGTGGTACTATAATAGGCATAGATGTGGAAGAGCATGCAGTAATAACCCTCATAGGTTTAAAAGCATCAAAAGCAAGTTCAGGCTCAAAGACTGGTAGATCATTGTCAGTGGGTACAAGAGCAACAACTACAAGTGGACTAGGAGCATGGATATGGTTGTCCACAATATGATGGTGATGCTATAGGCTAGAAAGTTTGTTCTGCAGGGAGTGTATTATTGTATCCTTATCGTGAATGAGTGATTGTAGAAGAGAATTTCACTTCTTAAGCGATCCATTTTCTTCCACAAATTTTACAATATCTTCTTGAAGTCCACATTCTTCAGAGAAAAGTATATCATTCTCAGAATCCATGATAGGTACAAACTGTGACTCCCAAAATTTAGGACATCGGGCTCATCTGAAATTACGTCCACAATTGACTACAACACTCCTCCATATTTTGCACTTTGTAATTATAGTACAAGTCTCAAAATAAATAACCCTAGTGGAAAGAGCACGAAGAAACAAGCACTTTTGCAAAAAACAGCACTCAAAACCGAGTTACCGATTAAAAGTTACAAGTTTTTTAATATTTTGCTCTGTTATTTATTTTAGGTGCCACTAAAACAAAGTAAAATGTTTTTGCCTTCACCACAAAAAAAAATTTAAAGGGGGCTGAAGTTAAGCACCTACTAGTTGGAATCACAAGTTTTAAGCCCTCATATGACCATACCATATGACCAAGGGCTAAGGATTTTAATGGGTGACATACAATATAAGAAACTCCACCAAGATCAAATAACCCAACAAGTTTACACATACACATCAAACAAAGGTTTGAGGATCCAACCAAGTAGAGAAAGGGTTATGGGATACCATATCCTTATACCTCCCAAGTGAAGTGGGAGTCTTATCCTAACCCTCCAAGTGCACTAAAAATAATCACAAAATTCCTTATCTCTCCCTTGCAACAAGCAACAAATCCATGAATCCCTTTTCTCTCGAGTCTCCCCATAGGCAATAATCTCATTCACACTCCCACCAATTTTCATGCCTCAAATAAACTCCCTTTTCCCTCCCCAATTGTCCCATAACTCCTCACACACCCAACTAAGGCCAACTACTCAACCAACCAACACAAAAAACCATCATAAGACAAAATGCTTTTAACAACCACAACATTACTTACAAAAAACACAAAAGCATAATAGAAAAAGGGTGGAGAGTCTATCTCTCCATCACGATCCAAGAAAACCTTCACAATCCCCTTCAAATCCAAGCCAAGAAATTTCCAACCACTCCAAAACCTCCAAAATCCAAAAGTGGACAAGAAGCAAAAAGACTAAGTAATCCCCATTCTAAACAAAACCCATAAATAAATATAATTTTGAAGTGAGGATGATAAGGTGTCTCCATGTAGGATGTCACTTCATCATCCCCCATCCTCACACTCAATTCAAATACACCAAGACCAAGAAACATCAATGCATAAGCAAGGTCAATGACAACCCACATGGCTCAAAACTCTCACACCATGCTTTCAAGGGACAAATAAATTGGATTAGAAAGAAAGTGCAATTATTTTCCTTCTCCTACACTCAAAAATGGATGAAGAAGTCAAAATTAAGCTTCTTAACCCTAGGTAAGGTTGTTGGGTCAAATTAAGAGGTATGGGACAAGTCTTAATGCTTGTCCCAAAAGTCTCCAAAGTGCTCCCAAGTCAAAATATGAATTTTGAACTTGGGGTGGAGTAAAATACTCCCAAATCAACATAAACTCATCTTACACAATGACTAAAAGATCACATCATCAATATTAGTCACATCTCTACTTTGGGTAAACTAAACAATAAGGGTTAGGTCTAATAAGTACACATTTACACATGTTAATAAAGTGACAATTTTTCTAAATTTAAATACACAAAACATAAATAAACACATACAAAAATTAAAGAAACGGACACAATTCACCCTATGGCCACATATGTGAAATCGCGCCCCTATGGGAGACTTCCAAACAAGACATGCAAAACACACACTAAAAATTATTACGCAAGATGTCAATTTTTTCCTTTTGCTCAATGCTCGACATCCTTCCATGGTTGGTCCCCTATCCCATTTGATGTTTGTGATTAAATTCCTACACACAAAAAATACCTCTCTAGCCTTTTTGCCGTATTAACAACATCGAGAAATTTTATTACACACACACACACACACACACACACACACACACAATAAACTTTAAATTCATCATTCAAAATTTAACGATTCTATTATTCTTCAATATGCCAAAATGTAACCCTAACATCCATGAGATTACAATTATATTCCAACATCTCAAAAACATAACATGTCAATGTAAAATCTTCATCCTGAAAATCGACATGCATGTAACATCACTATTTAGTGCACCATAGTAAAACATAAACATCATAGAGTCAATAATCCAAATATTAGCAAAATCTAACATCTCGATCAATGTAACAAAATCAAATGTCTAAATATCAGTCCAATAGTATCAATATCAAGATAAACAATGTCAAAGAGGAGTGGGCACTATGGGGTGTGTGTGTGTGTGTGTGTGTGTGTGTGTACATATATATTAATTATTTTATATCATTAAACAATATAAAGAAAAGAACATATTCAAGAATTTAAATAATAGTAAAATTCGCTATGTGAAGCTACATTGAAAAAATTTATAAAAAAATATTTAATGGATTGGGTGGGGCCAAACACCACCATTGCCCACCCGTGTTGTGTTTATTTAAAATAAAATAAAACAAAGGGGTGGGCAATCATGGCTGACCCACCTCACCATATATAATATGGGGGGTGGGTCGGCCATGGCTGCCCATCCCAAAATTCCAAAACCCTTGCCTACTTTGCACAACGCAGTCGGGTATTACATAGTTTGATTGTGTATTAAAACACACACACAAATACACACATGGGTATATTCAAATCCAAAGGAAAATTTTAAATTAGGGTAAATAGATGCCCACAACCAGAAATTTGGTTGCTTACCAAAAAAAATACAATTTAGAAACTACGAACCTTAAGAGACAATAGAATGAAAAGGAGAAAAAAAATGTGAAGAAGTTTCTTCCTCATTCCCAGATCTTGAATCAAAAATTTTAGACTCGATAGCCTCCATATCCATTCATGGCCTCCATCCTTAAACCTGCAAAACTCAAAATATGCAAATGAGAGGATTAGGGAAAAAAGTGAATAAAAGTAATCCATAAGGATTATTAGGGCTTTTTAGGAAAATCCTAGATCCAATGGCTCTAAATGACTTAACCCTAGGGTGGAAAGTTGACCCTACACATTTTAAGTGATTGACATTTTGTGGGAATGAGTATGTGTTAAAATGAGTTAGATTTAATTAACTAATATGGCCACCTATGGTATTTCCACTTGAATAGAGGGTTGGACTTAGTTGTGACCCCATTTAATTTTGGATTAATAAATTAAAAATATAGATGGGTGTTATACACTCAAGGATTAAATTTAATTAAGGAAATAATTAAATGAGAGACTTTTGAAAGTTTTAAACCATAATGAAATTTTTGAAATTAAATAAGTATGCAATTACCCTAGAAAACACAACACATGTATGTTGTTAAACAAAAAAAAATCTCGTAAATTTATAAGTATTATAATATGGTTTTGTGATGGTTTCAGTGTGTCAAATGTCGGCATGACTATTATGGAATGATATTATGACTATTTTATCCATCAATGAAGGGAATTAGAGGCAATTAGAGCTTGCCTCTAAGAAGACAAGCCCAAAAAATTATTCAAACAACTTTTTCCCAAAAGATAGACACAACAAAATCAAACAACCGTCCCTGAGGAATTTGGTATCCATTGTCAACCTCAGTGTAAAGTGTAGATAATAAATAGTGACAATAAATATTCTCACTTATCGGTAAAATGATCTGCAATGGACCAATGTATTTTGCACAAGTATAGGTAGTTGTGTACAGATCAATTAAAGAGGATTTTACCTTGGGACAATATGGCAACATGGTCATCATCATCAATTCCTCCTTACCAACCTCCTTTTCAAACGATAGAAAAAATAAATTTATAATATACAAATTATGCGCACCGGCCAACAAATTTTCCTAAAAAAATAAAATAAATTATAATATAAAAATCATGCACAGTGGCCATCAATTTTTCCAGCAAAACAAGGTAAGCTATTTTCAATTGAGAGAAAAGAATATTTCCTTCCTCGGACATGCAATTAACCCTAAAGCCTTTTTGGCAAGAAAATGAGTGAATCGCTGGAATCGATATCACACTTGTTCTCACATCGTGATGCTAAAAAAAACCTTATACGAATAAACCATTCACAAGAATAAGCTTCGTAGTTCAAAAATTAGAACTAAAAGAAAGTGTAAGGCAATTCCTGACCTCGGAGTGATATGTTGTAGAAACCTGCAAGTTTCTTCTATTTAGATGCATCTTTAAATTGTTCTAGAAGAAAAATGAAAAACATTCATTAATATTTGAAATCACTCTTTCCAACCCAAAAAAACAAACTTTAAATAAAATATCGTATATATTCCTCTAAACCGCCATTTGTACTTCTCCGACCTACTGTATGCGTGAATGACTATGTATTATTATTCTTATGGAAATACATTTCATGGTTACAAATTTATGGATAAAATCCCCTGGACACTTCATAAAAATTTAAAACCCTGTTGATATATTTTTGCCTTTGCAGAAGCGTAATGATAATTTCCATAGAATATCAATTTCATCACTATTCCAAAACAATCGCCATCCATAAACAATGGCTTTTGTAGAACGGCTGCAAAAAAAGGAATTTTAAATGAAATCTGATGATTCTGATCTGCAATCAAATCTCCAGTCCATGCTAGCCACATGATTTTAAAGGAATGCACCTTACTTTGAACATAGAACCCCTCTACACATTGTTGCTTTTTGTCGTCACACGAAGATGTGTAAACTCCTCATTGAGAGCAACGCAACCGTGTATGCAAAAGATAATAATGGTCAAAAACCATTGCACTGTCCCCTTATCTACGATGAGCCAAACAAAAACATCATTGAAGTCTTGATATTTAAAAACAAATCATTGGTTTACGCAGAGACAAAAATGGAAAGACCCCTTAGATTATGCCCTTGGATATGAAGGAAACATCATGAAAGTGGTAGAATGGCGTCTTACAAAGTTCTTCCAATCTGAAACTGATATTAAAAAAATTTGATATCTTCAGGAGGCTTCACGTAGGGGTCATCTGGATCTCATCCAAATGTTGTTAAGAAAGAGATCCAATCTGTTCAAAAAATATAACAAAGGAAAGACAACATTGCATTACGTTGTGAAAGGAAATGATGAACAACGAGCATTGGATATTATTCATGAGCTAGTGCTTGATAAATATAGGCAGGTAAAAAATATGAAGCTTTCCACATAAGATAGATGCAAAAGGAATGTTCTCTATATTGCAGTGAAAGCTGGACAAAAAAAACTTTGTGAGTGGATTTTAGGCCTAGATCGTCTCGAACTGGATAACAAGGATAACAAAGATTGTGATGGTGAAGTGTTGTACATCATGCAGTCGAGGGAAAACATTACCATGCCCAGATTTTAGACCTTTGGCAGCATAGATGCTCTTCCTCTACATCTATGAATATATTTGATCTCAGATATTTCAAGGATCAACCTTCTTTGCACGTGGCGGCTGCAAATGGCCTCCTAGAAATGGTGAAGAAGATGAATAAAACGCGTTCGCACAACGAACATCTCTTGTCAAACAACACTCCACAAAGCAAGCAAGTGGAGGCCACGAAAAATTTGTAGAAATACTTCTATCCATTGAATGATCGGGATAGTGATGGGAAAACAACTCTACATTGTTCAGTGGGGGCCAATCCGTTGAGTGATGGGATAGTGATAATGCCACGAAAATGGCAGAGTCACTCTTGCATTCATGTGATCCTGAGGAAAAGAAATTGATTTATTGTGTGCTTCTCCACTTGCCACTGGTTTCTCTAAAGATATATATAAATTCGGATTAAAAATGGGGTTATGGAATTATGGAATCTTTCATAAAAGTGACCATTTTGCAGCATCTGCCACGATAACAATTTTCCTAAACACCAACCGTTGGAGTTCAATGCAATCCGTAGGCCAACTCTGCCCGTATGATTTTTGACATTTGTGAGACTCAGTCGACCGACACTCAACTGGTATACGCCTTTCCGAAGTAATCACCCATAATTCAACCTAAAGCCATATGGATAAAGGCACAACTAAAAAGAGAGATAAGTCAATTTTAGGTGAACCTCAAATAGCATTACTAGAGCACATACACATCATGCAATTTTAAGAAACCTTTTCTTATGGACTCTTAAAATTGTGTAATATTAAATTTTCATAAATATTATTTAAAGCTCAATTTCAATTATTGAATATTTCCAATAGAAAAAAGTGACAACAATTTTTTATTAAAGGTAAAAGGGTTTTTGACTTGGACCCTACCTAGGAACACCAAGAACGGGAACAACAATATACCTTAATTGTTGACAAAAATAAAAATAATCAAAACATTAAAAATGTTATAGTATAATAATGATAAGCGATGAAAATAAGAAGAATAAAATAAATATTAATAACATCCAAATTTAATTAATCTTAGGAGAAAAATTGTAATAAATAATAGCGAATAAAACAATACGATAACATTAATATATTAAATTTACAATCACATTTGTTAATATGTATTTGTCAACTATAGAAAAACATACCTAAATATGGTTTGTTTTAATATAAAAAATGTCTTCCACATTATCAATTGGAAATTGTTTTTTGATCCTCAAATCCAAACTTGGAGATACAAGTTATTCTTTTATAATATGATGTTATAGTTGGTTGGTGGTCTATCAACTCATTTAGTTTGGTCTTCTAAACTTTCAGTCTGATTTGAACTAGAGGCATGCTTTCATATTATATGTCCTTTTTGTGAATAGTAGTATTGTATTATTTTTCATAATATATCCTATAATTCATCAAAGGATGAGAAGATTTTTTGTTTTTAATAGCATATGAAATAATTAAAATGCCACACACCATTGGATTTTCTTGAAAGGTGTTTTCTTTATGATATAATCTCCATCAACAAACATTTCCTTGACAATTCCTCGAACATTTCTTTAACATTTCCTTGATATGAATTGTTAATTACAACCTTGAAAATGAATGTAAGACTTATGTACAGATAGTATCTCTACTCTATTGTCCACACATGTGGAGGAAATTTTAAAGCATTTGGGATGTAATATATGATACTAAAGTGACACATTTTGTGAGTTGTTTACTTTATGAGGTTTTTTTTTTGTTTGGCATGGCGTAAAACATCCCAATTTTGTTTACTTTATGACCTTCCACATCCCAATTTTCTTATCTATGGTCACACATTGACTTTTAAGATTTTGTGTGGATTATAATCTAAACCTCATAGGGAATGGTCTCGGTTTTCTCTTTCCACAAACCATTTCATCTATAGCATATTTTTCTAGAAAATTATATTCTTCAAAGGAGCATGTAGCTTCTTTTTAATAAACATGACATAGACTCGACATACGTTAGAATTGATGTTCTCTTTGATGTCTAAAAATAAATTAATGTTATTAAATAATTCGCTTATGGAAATTTCATTTTTTTCTTATAACAACTAGTGGTTGCTCTTCGAGGAGCAAGTTTATGCCAAGGGGTAAGCAATATTGATTGTTCATATAATTTTTTGTGACCGTGTGTGGATCTTCTTAAAATGTTTTCATTTCTCGTGTAGAAACAATAATGGATGTTCAAAATATAATCTTAAAGTATTCATGGGATAAATATAGGTTTTGGTCAACGATAATTCCATAATTTTTTGGTTTTCTTTCTTTAGTTGAGGAAAAATACATTAACAGTGGCACATGGAATTTTTTCTACTAACATAGTTTAAAGGATTTAATTAAAACAATGATAAAAACTTGTTTGCATTGTATAACGATAACTTAAACATCTAAATAAATTCATAGTAATGTTTGGTTCAAATAGGAATATATGCTTACAGGCCACTCTCATGTCGGGAGATTTTAATGAGGTGATATCGAAGGTTAACATCTAAATTTATGGACAAAAAATTTCAATTGACATTCGTAAAGAAGAGTTTTGTTTTATAGATTTAGAATTCACTGGAAAAAGGATTTAAATGACAGATATTATGTTCATAACGTACATTGTTGCAACCACTCTTTTTTAATTTTTTGGTGGAATTTACTTTTTCTTTTTTTGTTTTGGTTTGGTTTACTACCCATAGGTAGCATGTTCATGAGGTAATAAATGGATGAATTCCTCCATAGGGTGACTGGTATGTCATGGTTTAGGATGTGAATAAATGTTTCAAATTATTTGTTTCTAAATTGATCTAGGTATAATGTAGTTGTACTGGTCCTTGTAAAGATTGATTGAAACATGTGCAAAAAAATCTTTTCAAAAGCTAACAAATCTGCAGCAATGAAATATTTGTCTATTTATCTGAATCATTTACAAGTCATAGTGAGATTTATTAAAAACAATAGTAATAAAATGATATTTTAATGTATTTTTCATACAAGAGTAAATGTAGGACACTAGATTCTCCCACATAAAATTCCAATTTCACTATTTAAGAAACATTTGGTTGCATTTTTTTTTATATTGAGAAGGTCAAGTATATTTACATACTACATATTTTAAACATTGGGTAGGTTATGTATGTTTATACATTATATGTAAGTGGTGATTTAGGCCTGTTTTTTATACAAATGGGCATACCTTAACTTCAAACTACTTGTTTTAGAATTTTTTTGGGTTCCCTATCCTTTTCTGAGTTTGTTTCATTTTGGTAGTGGTCTACACAAAAAGAGATTAGTTGGTTTTGTATAGCTTATGGCATTTTCAATAAGAGTAGCTATATCATAGAAGTTGTCACTTTTGCTATAATATGTGGGTAGTGTAGTACTTTTTTTTTCATACCTATATTTAGATAAACAAGATGTTTTATGTTAGAAAGGGTTGTTGTTGCATCTTAGATGTTCAAATCATCTATTGTTTTTATTTGAGAAGTAAAGTTAAATATTTTTCCTTTAATGTATTCAATGTACATAGAAGGTGTATGTAATAGTGTAGCATGTAATGGATGTGCGTATATGATGTGTTTTGGGGGGACACATTGGTGGAGCATTTCTTCTATCTTTCTAAGCTGGTTATGTGCAACTTATTGTAGACATTTGAAGTTGTTGAAGGAAATTGTTGGGAAAATTGGTATGTCTTCAAGATAATAGACACGAAAGAGGGATGTAAAATACATTTTCCTAGTCAAGGGTTAGCCTTTATGATTTTTGAATTGTTAGAGGTCATGCCAATGTTAAAAGAACCTCACGACGTGCACCTCTAGTGTTGGGAGGAATGGAAATATGTGTTGGGTGTGTGGTATCATATGTTGGTCATATTTATTTCTTGAAATTGACAACTACATACTTTGCCAAAGATGGAGGCATAAAACTTGAGGCATGCATTATAGTAATTACACGGGCATGAGCATTGTTGACCACGATGGCTTGAACCCAAAATTTCTAGTAAGCATAGCTTCTTCACCATCACAAATGAGTACTACACTTTCAATTTGCATATTTGTTTTTCTATATCCTCATTCTCAATTTGTTCAGTTGTGTTCAATGCAAATGACATGTTAAGGGCCTACATTTTGTGCTTGTTATATAAAGTGGCTGACACATTAATAACATATAGATGTGTTGCATCAGTAAAAGGAACTTGTTTTGTAGGGGAAATACATAAAGGAGTTTTATACAGAAAAAGGGATCAATTTTTTTTGTAGCAACTACAATTCAATATTGAATAATTAGTTTTTGAAAATGATTTGTGTACTTAAAGAACCTTGTTTTCATAAGGTGGTGGTTAAAGTTATTAGTGTTTTTAATTGTAGACAAGAAGTTTGTTTACCAAGGAGTTCCATATCATTGATGTTGAGGTCCCCTATTGTGCACAATTGGGAACACATTTCATGTTCTTCCCTTTGTAGTAATCCTATTTCAGGCATGTCTTCTTCATAACTTGTTGTATTAGAATTGTATGTGTTATCAGTGGTTACACATTCTATATGCCAAGGTTGATACATTAGTAGTAGTGTAGCCGAGTCATGACTTAATGTTTTCTTACATATCTTGATGTGAATTGGAATATCACACAATATTTTAGATAGTAAGATATATGTAAAGAAAAAATCTACATATGGGGGTCCTTATATTGTGAGGGAATATTCTAAAAATTCTTAATCTTTCTTTGTATTGTCTTTTTTTTGCGTGTATCATATGACCATGACATTTATAATTTTCTTAAGTTGTCTTCATCTAACCAAATCATTATTTTCATGTATGTATAAAAATGTTAATATTATTTCTCTAATTGGTTATTTGTGATATATTTGATTCTTTTGTGTGCGGAAATCATTACAAATGTATGTATACATACGAGATAAAGGTAATTTCAGTAGCATATGATGTGTTTAGTGTGCACCTTAATGTTGTATTACTATTATTTCGAGGGAAAATTTGTTGTATGTAGTGTTGATGGTGTTTTAGTTGTGTTTTATACTATCTTTATTAACATGAGGTGGTATGTTTAGAATAGTATAATTTATTTATAAATCTAGATAAAAACCATTATTTATAATTGTTAATAATTTTGTATAATTTATTTATTATAATCTAGATAGGAAAAAAACCATTATTTGAAAATGGCTAAGTTTTACGTGAGTACCGGTTGGGACAAAAGGCAACATGTTTTTGAGTTAATTGGATTACTTTGGAACAAAAGGATAGACGCGGAAATCTCAAATGGCCGAAAAATGGAAAAATTTGGTATGTCATGGCAGGATTTGGGAATCCGGGCAATTATATTCTCGGACCGGCCGGATCGGCCAAAATAAGTCAAGGCAATAGTTTACAAAAATACTTGAACCGGCAGTTTAGAGAGAACTTTTGTGATTGGGACAAAAGGGCGCGAACCGACCGAACCGGAAAAAAGACGGTCCAAAAGCAAAATGGGACATTGGGCCAAAAGCGGTTACGAAATGGGAAAAATGTCAAGTGGGACAAAGGACGCGCATGGACGCTTGAATGCCGAAGGAAATCGAGATTGTTTTTAGAAATGGGACATGGAAGCCCATTTGGGCAGTTCAAAGAATTTTTTTCAACATTGGGACATTTGGGACAAAAGGACGTGAAGGCATAATACACCAAGGCGAGAGAAGAAAATCAATTTGACCGTGGAACTTCAAACGGCCATAACTTTTGACTCCGAGCTCCGATTTTCATAAAATTGAACTTTTTGGAACGATTCCTTGCCACAAATAATGAGGTTATATATATTTAAATAAGAGAAATATATTCGGCTCCAGTCAGTTAATGCTCATTCAAATATCGGGCGCAAAATAGCTGCCTACACTCAGAAGGCCATAAATTTTGCATTTCTCAACAAAATTGCACAAAATTGGTACCATTGGAATAGTGGTTCTGAGCCCGACACACATCAGTCAAGAAATTCTAGATTTGATAAGAAAATGATTGAGTTTTTTAATAAAACGTGGCCGGGTTGAACAGGTGTTTTATTTGTACCGGGAGTGCAATTAAGAGGCATGGTCATCATTCTTTCCCATGTGCTGCAGCACATGGGGACAATATGGGGAGCCTTTTGCAAGTAATGTATAACCATTTCACTCAATTTAATGCCTCAGTGGTTGAAGGAAGATTTTGGGATTTCCATTTTTCCCTTCTCTTTTCCTTCGATTTTTCTATAAATTATGTAAAAGAGAGAGTTTTGGGTAGCAAAGCTCTGCCAAAATTTATTTGTGAAGCCGAGTGTGTTGCGAGGCCCTTGTAGTGGACTCCTTGCATGGTGATCCAGGCCCTTATCTTGTAATAGATCGAATCTGTGCATACCACGGGAAGCAATAAAATATAAGTTTGTGGATGTATCTTCCCCCTGTGTTTTCTTGCATTCTTCTTGCCCCTTTTATATTTCTACAAGAATATTGTGTCTATTATTATGTTCTTGCAGGAATTCATTATCATTGTGTTGCTTGGAACATTCTTTGTGAATGCATTTTGCTAGATTATGGAGAACCTGTCATCACCTCTTCTAGTGTGCACTTTGCCTCTGTATATCACACATTTGAAGACTACTCTCACACCCTCCTTTTTGGTGTATCACCACTTTAGTGTAGGCTTTCATTTTATGCATTTCTCTCCTGGTCCCTTGGAAATTTAGATTAGAACAGTTAGCTTATCCCGCATTATAGTAGATTGTAGTAGTAGTTTAGAGAAAGAACCAGCTTTCTCGGAGGTCTATCTCAAGTAGCAAGTCCCACAACTTGGAGATAGTACCCATGTTATCCAATCACACTTTGAGTTCAAGTATATGCGCACAGTGCGGTGATTAATGATAACAATAATTTTTAGGTGAGTACCCGTGAGCAACATGTTTTTGAGTTAATAATTGCATTACTTCCTCCAAAGGATAAGTGGTATGTCATGGTTTAGGATGTGAATAAATGTTTCATATTCTCAATTTGGGTATAGTGTAGATTTACTACTTCACTTAGAGATTGATTGAAATAGATGCAAATACAAATAATTGCCAAAAGCTTACAAATATGCAACAATGAAATATTTGTTTTTTTATTTGAATTATTTATCAAGCATAATTATATTTAAAAAGAATAACAATAAAAAAATGATATTTTAATGTATTGGAACTATGAGAGTAACTATAGGACAATAGATTCTCCCACATAAAAATCCAATTTAATTATAAGAAATATTTTTTGTATTTTGACATATTCACAAGGTCATCTATATTTATAGATTACATATTTTTAACATTGGGTAGGTTCTATATGTTTGTATATAGTACATGAGTGGTGATTTAGACCCTTTTTCTTATAAAAATGGGCATAGAATTTTGCTCCAAAGTTTTTTTGGTTGTCCTCAATTGGAATAACTCCTTTTTAAGAATTTTTTGGGGTTTCCCTATCTTTTTTTGAGACTATTTTAATGTGAAAATCACATCTTCCTCGACAATAATATTTGGGTATGGAAAAACCATCATATCTTAGTCAAATATTTGTACCTTAGTTTTAATCCCATCCACTAAATTTCTAAATTTTATAAGTTGTTGCCATCTATCCGGTGGTTCTCTTCATGTATGTATCAAAAAATGTTGATACTATTTCTGGAATTGGCTATTTGTGGTAGATTTGGTTTTTTTGTGTACATAAAGTGTTACAAAAGTACGTATGCATACAAATAAAGGTAATTTCAGTAGCATATGACATTTTTGTCTAGCACCTTAATGTCCTAAAACAATTGTTTTGAGGGAAATTTTGTTATATGTAGTGTTGATGTTGTTTTCAGTTGTGTTTTATACTATATTTTTCAATATATGATGGTATGATTATTTATATTTAGCTACAATAATATAATTTATTTATATTTATCTAGATAAAAACATTATTTTGTAATTTTTAGATGACTACCAAAAGAGGCAACATGTTTGCGAGATGATAAATGGATGAATTCCTCCAAAGGATGATTGGTATGTGATGGTTTATGATGTGAATAAATGTTTCATATTCTTGATCCGGGTATAGTTTTGATGCCCCATTCGATGGTTACCCCGATTCTTGTCACAGTGACCCCTTTCTGTTGAGCGTCGAATGACTGTGTGTAATTCCGATGTCTTGGACCATGTCTTAGTGATGTTTTAGCACCTTCCCTCTCCTTCTTGCTTTCTCGAGTCGTTATCGACACCTCTGTGTGTGGACTGTGTAATGCTTCCTGTGCTGGCCTCCGCAACGATCGTTACTTTTCCTTATTTAATGAAATTTGTGTCTTCGAAGCCTTGTAGGCAGCCGGAATAACGTTTGGGTTTTGATAGGGTGTGTTCAGTTAAAAAGAGAATGCCCATAATAATAATAATATTCCTTTTAAATTCGTCGACCTCGACTGCTGACCATTATGACTATAATTGATAATTATTTTGCAAGCTGTAAAATGATAATAATGATAATAATAATAATGACATTATGATAGTATTATCGATCAACGATTTTATTTTATTATTATTTTCCTTATGTCGATTGTTATCGACATCATCCTTTGTTATCTTTAAACTATCCTTTTAATTTGTTTGTCGCTCCGTTGATCGAGCCTCGTTGCGCAAATGAGGAAGAGTATGTTTTGTGGTGGCACCATGGTTTGGGGGTGGCGTTCGCGTAAATATTTTATTTAAGTACTCAACCCCATTCTCCTCCCGGGTCGACCGATCCCTCAATCTTAGGATTGTTTTAAATTACTAATATTTAATGTGGTTTTTTATGTGCCCAACCGACCTTGTCTCTCCCTTTTGATCTCCTTGTGTACCACGTTTGGCGTGGGGGAGGGAATGTTAATGTCTTTTGATTTTTTTCCTTGGTTGGTTGGAGGTGGGTGGCTTTAATAGCCACCTGCCATTTCATTAAAACCCCATCCCTTTTGGCATGTTGGACTCTCCTTGCTGGTGGCCACACATCTTCCACTTATTTTATTTTGGATTTGCAAATCTTATGCCTTTTTGTGGTCTGCCTACTATTTTATTCTGCCCTGGCCGCGTGGGTTTGTGTGGTGAAGGAATATTTGTTTTGTGTAGTCGCATGGACTGGTTTTTATCACGGCTCTTGCAGACTGTTCCTTGTTGAAGAGGGGGCGTGGAAACTGCTGGAGATACGTGGTTGGTTCTGACTCTTGCCTTGCTACGTATTCCCCCTTTCCTGTACCAAACGTGAATCCAATCATTCCTTCCTTGCGTACCATTTTCTTCTACTCTGCCCCGTAGATGAGGGCTTGTTAACACAAAAATATGGACGTGGTTTTATGTTGTTTCCTGATGCGTTTTGGGGAAAAGGAGCACTATTTTATTTTGCTGGCCGCGCACAGGTGGATGTTGCTCTACAGTTTTATGACCTGCTCCTTCCATGGTTTACTTTATTCTCCCTCTTCCATGGATTTGATATGGTGGTTATAGATGAAGCTACCAGCTAGTGAAGTAGGCGTGTTACCTCCACTTTCATTGGGTGTTGCGAGGTGTGTTCTTGTCGGGGATCCACAACAATGGCCCGCAACAGTATTTCGCCAGGCAGTAGGCATGTTGCAGTATAGTAGAAGCCTTTTTGAGCACTTCTAACAAGCAGGTTGTCCAACTATGTTGTTATCTGTTTAGTATCGAATGCATCCTCAAATTCGGGATTCTCCTTCAAGATATTTTTATCAAAATCGATTAAGTGACAGTGAGAGTGTTACCAGGAGACCTGATGAAATTTATTACAAAGATTCTCTATTGAGACCTTACTTGTTTTACGATGTAACTCATGGAAGAGAATCTCATAGAGGTGGATCTGTTTCATATCAGAATATTCATGAAGCACAATTTGCTATTGCAGGGCCTGTTTTAGTGTGCCCTTGTCTTGGGAAGCGCATTAAAGGCATGATAAGACTAACCCTCTCTCTTAATGATGTATTTCCTTTAGTATTTGGATAAATCAACCTCTGTAATTTTTTTTTGAATTCTGTAGAGATGGGTTTCAAATGACTTTTAATCATAATTGCATGAGCTGATCTCTCTCCCCTTTCCAGTTTATCTTAATTACTATTTGACAAGAAGAAATCTCTCCAGTGATTCTCGCTTATCGATCTTATAGAGTTGGTTTATCTTTTTCCATGATTATTCCTGTGAACAGTGGTTTCTATAGAAAATATTGGGGTGTGTGAATGAGATTTAGAATATTCCTTGTATTGTTTTATTATGTAGAACATGACTTGAAAATGGGAATTTTCTTGGAAGACTGTGTTTGTCTTTTAATGTGGATTGATAATAATATAAACCCCCATTAGGATTGGAGGCTTCTATTTGGGGAGAGTCGTACTGGTTTTACTGGTCTTCCTAAATACCATCTGACTCTTTTGATTATCGTTTACTTTGGGGATTATTGAAAACCCCTCACCAGGCCCTCTGTTATTATTATTACTATGAGCTTATTTTTAGATTGGAACGCTCCTGAAGCATGTGTTAATGGGGTTTTTATTTTGTGACCTTTTTGAATACGGTAAGCACTCAAGACGTTAGCTTGTGTGGATAACTATATGGCTTAAGTTTGAGGCACTACTTGGATCTTCGAATCAGTTAAAGTAATATTGGATACATCGAACTCTTATGAATGTGTACATTCTTCAAGTTTGATTGACATGTGATGGCCCTCAGGCATATGAATTCAGGCAATGCTTGAAATATGAAATTTTAAATCTATCCTATACTTTGACTTATAAGCTTGTTGAAATGCTTTTTAGTAGGAAAACAGATGAATAGGGAAGTTATGAGAACTACCCTAAAATGGATTCATGCACAACCTTAAGTAAAGGTAACAACTGCCATAATGGGACTGTACATACCATGTATGACAGTAAGGATAGAAGTTGACCTGAAATTATTTAACTTCATTATATAGAACAATAATTAATACCCATATATTGGGGTATGCAAGTGGAGGTTGAAATATATAACTTGATATATTATGTTATCAAGTAACCAGTAAGGATAAATATGTTATTTCAATACTTGGTTAACGAGTGGAATATTTTCTGGCATTTACGATGATTATTATGTTAGCTAAAAATTGATACTTGCATCTCAATTAGGAGTTGAGATAATGTTGATACTTGTATTTATAGTGGCTTGGACCACGCTTACATATCTTAGCTAGTCGAATATATCTTTGACATATTAGCAAAATATGACAATATTGTTGATCATGACTCATTCCAACGAGTTGGACTCTTATACTAATAGAAACATATAAAGACATGGTAATAAGCAACCAAAAGGATATCTAAGTAATATATGAACTCATGGATTGGTGAAATATTTGTTAACATAAGTATATTCTTAAAATTGTGAGGTAAATATCAAAATTATACTTACATATAATCATTGATTATCTATGAAGGTTTGATGCTTGAGTAATATCGATGAATAATATAAGATTGATACTTGTATTTATTATAGAACTTAACGTCGTTGGTGCTGTTATTTAATTAAAAGATAATATTATTGGATACATATGTGGGAGAAGTAGATTGAAGGTATAAAGTGAGTGATATTATTATTACTGTAATTTAAGTATGATTAATTGCATGGTTAAGGTTGTATATCTAGTCACTTGGAATTGTGTTCTTATGTAAGCAGATCTTAAGGAAGTGAACATTAATGAGTATGAAATGTATTATCTGAGATGTGCAGTTAAGTTTTGAATGTATGATTAGGAATTATTTGATAGGGAGTATTGCAAAATTTCATTTATTTAAATGGTAGATGGCATAAGTTATTAGGTGAGGTTTATATCTTATCATGCTCGAGTTCTGAACCGACTCTAGTAAATATTTGTGCGAGATGGATTATGCGAGTAGATTAAAGGAAAAGAGTGTAAAAGTTTCATCAGTTCAAACTATGAAGTTCTTTGTAGAAATTTCAATGCGTTGTAAATTTTGTAACATTGCTTGCAAGGAGTTTAGAAGATCTCTTGTCTTGGTATGTTCGGAAAACTACGTGGTGAAGTGTTCTTTCCTTTTGTTGTTAAACTAGTAACTTACCTTGGTGAGAAATGATATTCAATCATTACATTGGCATACGTATTTAAAAACCTTGATTTTGAGAATAAAGTGTTAAGTCAAAACTTTCTGACACCTTGTAATGATGTGTTATAAGTAAAATTAAATGGAGTGGTTAACCCTTATAGAAGTTAACTAAATATATATATTCAAATAAATTAATGTAGAGATGACTTACTTGAGAACAAGAGATTCCTAAAGTAATCAAAGGTGAAACTATCCTTGTAAAGTAAAATTTTATAATTTGTTAACCCTAGCTAAGCTAGCAAACATTATCTTTATATGGTGACTTCTTAAACGAGTTTAAGGGAAACCAATGGTTAGTTGTTAGAATATAATAAGATTTATTAAGTAGGAAGAAACAATTTAGAAACCATGAAATTTATCTCTCAGCCTTTTGGAAAGTAATAGTTCCTGTTGTAAAGCTCTTTCAGTGAAGCCTAAGTAAAATCTTTAATATTTGTGGATAAAACCTCAAGCTCCAAACAAACCACAAGTAAAAACTAATGACGTCTTAAGGGTGAATTCAATTGACCTTCTTCCTTTAACTTTATCCAAGGTGCCTTGTAATTTTCTCTTAAGTTTGTTGAACGTGAGCCGATGTTGTCATAAGGGCATGAACGAGTTCTAGTAACGTAAGTGTGAATAGATGGCCTTGTGGAATTAAATTACCATCTTTATCAAATAAATAAATAAAACAAATAATTGTCATAAAGGAGAAGACTTTAAGTGAACTACTCTACAGTGTATAAGAAAATAACTCAGTTGGTAAGATGAATTTGTATGAATCATATCTTGAATCTCTCTGAAAACATAAGTCATGAGTTAAAGGGTGTTTTATCAAAATAAATAACCTTCAATCATTTCTTACTGTGGCTTGCCCTAGCTGTGTGAGTGTCATGTGGTTGGACTTCTATGTTGTTCTGTCACAAAAGAGAAGTGTATTATCCTTTTGGGTGTGAACGTTTCCATGCTGACCTTGTGGTCATCCTCGTAACAAGTGGTTCCCAGAGTTGGTTGTAACCTTGTGACGACATGTTGTGTCGTGTTATGTGTCGAAGCAAGTCAAAAAAATTATCCTATGTTTTCCTGTGTTGTTTGTGTGTGATTTTTTTTTGTGGGAGTTAAAATAGTGTAGTTGTATTGGTTCATGTAAATATTGATTGAAATAGATGTAAATACAAATAATTTTCAAAAGCTTACAAATATGCAACAATGAAATATTTGTTTTTTTATTTGAATTATTTATCAAGCATAATTATATTTAAAAAGAATAACAATAAAAAATGATATTTTAATGTATTGGAACTATGAGAGTAACTATAGGACAATAGATTCTCCCACATAAAAATCCAGTTTAATTATAAGAAATATTTGTTTGCATTTTGACATATTTAGAAGGTCATGTATATCTACATATTACATATTTTTAACATTGGGTAGGTTCTATATGTTTGTACATAGTACATGAGTGGTGATTTAGACATTTTTTTATAAAAATGGGCATATAATTTCACTCCAAATTGTTTTTGGTTGTCCATAATTGTAATAACTACTTTTTTATAATTTGTTGCAGTTTAACTATTGTTTTGAGTTTGTTGAAATGTGAAAATCACATCTTCCTCGACAATAATATTTGGGTATGGAAGAACCATCTTCTCATAGTCAAATAATTGTACCTTATTTTTAATCCCCTCAATGATAATATTTAAAATGATATTAAAAACCATCCACAATGGTAGCAGATGTCTATAAACCCACCCACAGTAACAAAATATTAGCCCGTAACAATCCATTTACCGAAAACACACATAACCCACATACAATCCCTAGTAGGTTGATCTATTGTTAATGTTATTAATCACTGACACCTGGGGCCATGTGAAAGAGAATATATCTAGTTGGATTTGGCTATATTGGCTTCAATAACATCTGCAACAACACCCAAATCCTCCTCAAATAATATGTCCCAACGCCCATCCTAGTTGATAAAGAAATTGGTATCCGTAAAATGTTATACACGGTACACTTCAAGAGAAGGGATGTAGAGAAAACCAGGAACTTTGATGGGAGATGTGGTGTTGGTTATGATATAGTTTGGAGGGTTTATTTTTTTAGTGGAATTGGTCTTTTGTGTTGGTTTTTGTGTTCTTGATATCATGGGGAAGGTTTGTGCTTGTTTTTTTCATACGGGTAGTTACCTTGTAGGTTTAGTTTATATGTGGGAAGAAGGTTTGTAGATATAAATGTGAGTAGAAGAGAAACTACCTGTGGGAAGCAACAATAGTGAATGGGAAAAATTATTTTTTAGTCATAGCTAATCCTAAGGACTCTAAATATTTCTTTACTTGTAGCACTGTCATACAGAGATGGTTCCCAACATTTGGGATCATCTACACCCGTCATGTCATACAAATGGGCTCTAATAACTACATTTAGAATGTGCTTATGTTGGGAAATGAGGATGACTCTGCTTTCGAGGGTATACCACTCCCCAGAGAGCATCCACCTGTCTTAAATTAGACTCATTGTAATTATTCTCTACAATTCCATAAGGTAAATTTAACTACATTTAACATTGAACACAAAGCAAGCTACATAAAACTAGTTATGAATTCCATTGTAAAGTGTATTGGTTATAGTGGTTTTACCATTCAGGTCCCACGGGGTATTCTTCTACCACCAATGGTATATTTCTTAGCGTATTCAACAAGTCTCCAATAATTGTTTGTACCAACAAAATATCACATAGGTTATATAGGTAGCCATTAACAAATGTATAAAAATGTTCAATATTTTATATGTTGGTCAAAATTTAACTACTCATTAGAAAACAAGTGTAAAATACAAAATATTCAAGTGGCTAGTCAATATTTTAGTCATTCTCTACCTAATAGATAGAATCATGGAGAAAATAAGGAGGTTAATTTAACAAACACTATAAATACAAAAATTAAATGTAAGAAAAAATTAATAAATTTGGCATAATTCTTTGTTTGGATTGAAGTTCTAAAATAACCAAATTTGTAAGATTAGGAACTGAAAAATATTAATTGTGTCAAATTAAAAACCATTAATCTATCCTTATAGGTAACTAGCTAAATTCTGCTTGTAAAGAGACTTTTATGGGTGAAAATCTAAGATAGTTGGTGGTATTAATAACGCAAGAGTAAAAGGAAAAATAATGCAAAACAAAAAACGGGGGAGATATTCTCATGGGAATTTACATTTTCTTTTCATTTGGATGGTGTTACTACCTATAAGTTGCAGTTCTATAAGGTCATAAATGGATTAATTCCTCTAGAGGATGACGTGGCTATGTATAAAAATCCATCTAGTCTATGAATTTGTTCTTGGTATATTAAAGCTTGTAGAAAGCCATCACAACCTAGCATAGGTTATTTAAGTAGAAGTAGGCTTTGTATTCCATGAAAAATTCAAAGAACTATTCGGTAATGGGGATCGTGATTTTCATCATAGTTGTTGTCACATTATGATTCAGATCGAATTTAAAAAAATGTAGAGTGGAACAAATAAAATATGTGAAGTGAAATTTATATAATAAGTTTATCTAGACTATTTATATGGAAATAAATGAAAAATATTTTACATATATTTCTTTGATTGTTATCAAATAACTATATATTATATCATTACTGAGCGTCGGTTGGCGTTAAAATCATTGGCATTTCTAGTTTGTAAAAGGTGTAACGTAGTATTTCCTCACCAACTAGTGTACATGTCTTATTTTTCCTAGCTATGGAAATATTAACATTTTGTAACCAAGATGGTAAAAAAACATTTAGTGCTAACAATAAGAGATAAGGCCAATCTCCTCGCATCTCTTAAACATGGAGAAATATAATCTCTATGGAATATTTAGCGCCTGTTAAAACAACCCACTTGAGACCCAAGAACAACCTAGGATTAGTTAGGAAAATTATTGTTTATTTTTTTGTAAAAAAATATACAACAAGGTTACAAGACAAAATTTGTCACTAACAGGTTTCAGAACCATTCTAATCTACTACAATACACTTTAATTTTATTAACAATTATAAGAAGTCATAAGGTCAAATTTTAGGTTTAGAAGGTACAAAAAGGTTCAGAGGGTAATTCCTCACCACACCCATTCTATAACACAATTAAGGTATCAAATTGCTTTTTATCACACTTAACACATTCAAAATTTACCTAAATCACTCCTATTGGATAGGAAATTTCCTCACCTTTCCATTGATATAAAGAATCCCTCCTAACTCCTCATATTTTTCAAGTTATGGGCCGACGGGCCTTGGGGTGAAAATTTTCCCCAAGGGTGGGCCTGTGGTCCCAAGGGAGAAAAATTTTCCGAAAGGGTGAGTTGGTGGGCCATGGGGAGACTTTTGGAAAAAAATTCACATGGGGGAAAAAACCACATTTCCGCCCGCACTTCTATGGGTCCGAATGTCCACAAGGGACATGTGGCACTCCCTAAGGCAACACGAGAAAAAGCGGGAAAAGTGGGGCGACGGGGGACAATTTGCAAATTCTCCCATGCGGGGTGAAAATTTGGATTTGTGCTCATGCTCCAGTGAGTCCATAAACAACAAGTGGCGACTCTAATCCAATACGGGGAATGTGGGGTGGTAGGGAGAGAATTGATTTAACGCCTCAAAGGGCTAAGAGGGTACAAGGACCCATGCCTCCATTGACACCTCACAATGACACGTGGTAGCTTCGAATTGGTTGCGAGCAAGTGGGATGGCGGGGAAAACATGGAAAATTTTCCCAAAATTTTCCAAATAACAAAGACAAAAAGGGACCCACACTACTGCCGACGCCTCATGACACCATGTGGCATCACATAATTGGTCGCGTGCCGGTGGGGAAAATTTGGAAATTTTCCCAATATTTTTACAAGGACGCTAATTTAAAAGGATATCCGTCCCACCACTGGCACCTCATGGTGCCACTTTGTAGCTTATGCTTAGATGTGGGCTAGCAGGGTGGCAGGGAAAATTTGAAAAAAATCTGAAAATTCTCCTAAGCTCTAAGGGAAAAATTTGGGCCAAGGGCCCGCCAAGGAATTTTTTCCCAAAATTTGATGCCAAGTGAATAAATATTCAGAAGGCCATAACTTTTGATAGAGAGCCCAAGTTTAGACAAACAAGGAATTTGTGGAAAGCTCTCGACACCATCTTTACTCAGAGGTCATTAATTTTAGATTTTGATAAAGTTTAAGGGGTCAAAATTAAGAAAAAGGCCTACAGTATTTTACAGTGCAAACTGGTGAATTTTAACTTGTAAGATTTATTCAATTTTATCTTCCTCCTCTCTCAACATGTCAAATAGACATGGAGGATTGTTCCTAAATGGATTTAAGGAAGGATTCAAGGTTCAATTTGTCTAATTGATTTTCAATTTTAACATTTACATTTTCTTGACAAAGTAGAATGACTATAAATAGTTTGAGCCTAATTTTTCTAAGTTTTGACATATTTCCTTTAAGTGTTTTTATCTATTTGATCTCTTTTAGGGCCTACTACTTCAATTCAATCATTTAATTTGTTATTTTATTATTGTAGGTTCGAACTGTGCATTTTTGGTTGAGATAATTGCTAGTTTGAAATTACAAATAACAAGGATCAAATTTTAATGGGTCTATTTTACACTTTCTTCTTCCAAGGATTTAGTATATGTTCCAATTCCAAGATAACATATTTGGTTTATTCAAAACAAATCATTCAAGGCCAAAATGCAATACTGATTTCAAATTTTTCACATCTCAAAGAGACAAAATACTGTATTTTTCTCACACACATTTCTTCCTTTCAAACAAAGATTTCAATACATTGATATGATTAGATTCAATACAAAAATGAAATTTGAGAAAAGCATTACATTCATTTATTGATTCCAAAAGACAACTTACAACTTCCTTCTTTCATTTCTTCCAAAATCATTTATTGTATACAGGGCAGATAATACATTTTCCTTTCACGTGTTACACTTTACCACTTTTCAAATAGAGATTTCATAGATTATGCTAAACAATGATTTCCAATGGAATAACATCATATGGACAAGAAAAAACCATTTTCATTAATTCAAATGAACTCTTACAATTTCCTTTCCATTTGATTACAAAATATAGTATACCAAACACGTATCATTCTTTCACATTATTTCTAAATAGAATACAGAGTATAACTCTTTTACATTTCAAATTTCACTTGCAAATCTGTACAACATCTTTCCATTACAAATATTTACAAGATCATCCACTTCAAGTGGGAAGGTTACAATGAGATTTCATTTCACAAGGGACTATCAAACTGTCTTTTCTCAACTCTAGAACAACAACATGCATTCTTCTCATTCATCCAATTTGATCACAACAAGAGTAGGGGAAAGGAAATGCTCTCCACCCAACCAAGAAATCCATCCTTCTTCTTTGGCCTCCAAGGCCCAACCACAATGCAATAAAAGGTGTTATCCAACTCATGGCAACAACAGGCTTCCACAAACATACAAGCAACATTTTCACAATAAAACACAGTCCAAAATAGAATGTAGTTTTACAACTACATTAACACATGAAAAACAATACTAAGGCTTCATCAAGCAAGCCAAAGGAGCAAGAACTATGGGGGATGCATCTTATGCCTCCCAAACAAAGTAAATGGGTAAATGGGTAATGTACTAATTAAGAACAACCGGATTCGCAATAAAAAACAAAAAAAAATAGAGTCCCAAATAATGAATTAAACCCTAAAATTCCCAACTTATGCCTCTCCTAAAGTACCCTTTATTTCTCACATTTCCTTATGCCTACCCAACCTCTTAAGTTCGCATGCCCCGGGCACAAAAAGTAAATAAATTCAGAGAATGCCAACTTTTAACTCAAAATGCAATTAATAGGTGGAACTAATGCTCAAAAATAGGAAAAAACCAAACTATAACTTAAAACTCCCTGCCCCGACCACTCAAACGGACATGTGGTTTCAAAAAAAAAACGGACTCAAACGGACACCCGGAGCTCAAGTTATGACCTAAAACATACTTAATTGCTCCGAGTTACAAACAATCAAAAATAGTATATCAAAACCCTAACATTCCTTATGCCTTACCCCCTCACCATTTCCTTATGCCTACCCAACCCTAGACCATTACAAGTAAAGAAATTCAAGATATTTCTTTATAAGTTGGAACTCAAATCCCAACTCCCTCCAACCTAAAACATAACATCCCCAAAACATTCACACATGAACATTTACATATACCCAACAACCCATAAACATGCCAAAAAGAAGAGCATTTCATGAGCCAAGCTCTTACCTCTCCATGATGGAGTTATTCCAAATTCTAAAACAACAAGCTCTATCCCAATGCAAGCAATCCAAAAACAACCAAGCACAAGCATGCAACAATCTTCCAAAACTCCTTCAAGCAAGAGCTCCCAAACAACAAGAAAATTCACCCAAGAATCAAGTCTCCCAAGTGAAGCAACCCAAAACAAGACAAGGAATTTGTATTTTATAGAAGAGGGAAGAGAAGAGGATGAGGTGGATCCATGTAGGATGCCACATAACACATCCTCAACCCCAACCTCAAAATTCAACTTCATTCTCCAATGTATAATAAATAGGTGGGTGAATAATATGACAGTTTACTTATACACTGAAATCCAACCAACACCCCAAAGGACTGAAATTAAATCATGTAAGAAAAGTGCAATTAAAGCATACTATTTGTCTTCCCAAAATGCATTATAAAAGTCTAATTTTAACTCTCCAACCATAGGCAAGGTTGGTATATGTAAATTTATAAGGTGTGGGACAAGTTTAACTTGTCCCACAAGCCTCCAAAATCAACCTCCAAGGACAAATTTGAATTTCCAAGAATGTGGAGTGTTTCACATTCAAAAGTTAACTTACCCATCACTTACATATTACTTACACATTACTTACACATTCTTACAACACTTTAAAACATGTCCAACAACTCTATTAATTATGTTCTTATGACATCTTTTAATTAAATAACTAAACAATATGATTACTCACAATATTAACACTACATTAAATAAATAATGAAATGGTAAGTGCACCACATAAAACACATGCAAAAATTAAACAAAAAGGGACCAAATAAAATAAAAACATAAAATCCCTTGGTCACATTTAAAGGTGATCCCCCCCATGGAAATCCCTAACACACACAACACACACAAACAAAACTAGTTGCCATGGTGACCTTGTTGAATTCATCTAGAATTCTAATGTGGTTGGTCTCCAATCCCCCGATGTTTGTTGTGATATTTTATCCTGCAAAACACAAATACCTCCTTCGGCCTCATGGCCATATCAAAACATCCAAAATAATATAAATATAATTCCCTAAATCATTTAGATATATGAATCACAACAACATCAACACAATTTAACAATATCATTTATAGTTTTATCAACAACTATATCATCATCGAATAATTTCCCATTTCTATGTCCTCTTACAATATCCACATATCACAAGTCTGCACAACATCCATAATATAACCATGTCAAACAGTATATCATCATCAATATCCAAAATGTCTCTAATAATCATCATGCATCATAAATGAATCAAGTCAACAATAATCCATGATCTAACACCTAACATCATACTATAATAAGGTTCATAATCATGTTATAATATAATCAGTAGTATCAATTGTAATTAACTTTTAAAATATAAGGAACGTTTCTCTTCATAGGAGTGTCATATCCATTTTCATTACAAATCCTTGATGAAACACCATATGTGGAAAATACGATTATAATACGTTGTTGAATTATTAAAATTAAAGTAAGAGGGAATAAGTTTGATATTATTACAAAATATTTGAATGAAACAACTTTGAATAGATTATGCAATGCAAAACATACATAAAAATGAAGGTATTGGAGGAAACAACATATTACCTGGAGATAAAACCTACTTTGATATAAGTCATGTAGGCACTAAGATTTGACATTGTAATTTTATATTGTACATTGAGTATCTTCTATGAAAACTTAATGTGTTGGATCATCGTTATTATCGGTCACAACAAATTACGTTGTTGAATTGTTCTATTCAAAGGAAGAGGCAATCACTTAAAAATTATTCAAAAATAATTGAATGAAATCAATTGAGTAAGGTCATAAAACTATGTTTTACAAAACAAGCATGGAAAATATATGTTTTTAGGACTCATATTTGAAAGCGGTTAACTTTCATACATAAATTAACAAATGAATTTTATAGTAGTAGTAATGTCTCTTTCCTTGTTCACACCATAATTTTGACATGTTTATTTAACTTTTGATCATATTTTTTCAAATTCTATATAAGTAATAATTACATTTTAGTATAAATTAATACAGCCATAACTATTTTCTCAAGCCTAATCGACTTGTGTACTTCATTATATATTCTTTTAACAACTATTTTACTTCATTACATTGCATATTGACATTACTCTTACTATATATGTCATTATGAGATGATGTGCATTACTATTATGCATTGCAGATTGACACTCTTTATGTAATCTACTTTTGTTGCACAACATTAGTAGACATTCCTAATAACTCAATAACTTTTCTACCCATTTTTGTAAATCGTGATGCATAATAAGTTCGTTTCACTTCAAAGTAGGACGGGATGAGTTGGAAATTAGTCAAAAATAATTGAATGAAACAAATTTGAATAGATTCATAACACTATAAAGTATACAACAAACATTAAAAATGCATGTCATCGAGGAAACAATGTATTACATTGAACAACAACCTACTTTGATATAGACATTGTAGGCACACTAGGATTTTACATTTTAGTTTTATATAGTACACTAAGTATCTTTTGTAAGAGTAATGTGTTGGATAATCATTATTAGGGGTAACAACGTAATATGTTATTGAATTATTGTACTCAAAGTGGGAGGGAATGAGTAGGAAATTATTCAAAAATAATTGAGTGAAACATCTTTGAATAGATTCATAACGCCGTGTAGTGAAAAATAAACATTAAAAATTCATATCATCGATGCAACAACGTATTAGGTGGAATGAAAACCTACTTCGATAAAGATATTAAAGAAACACTCTGATTTGACATTATAGTTTTATACAGTACACTAAGCATATTTTGTAAGATTAATGTGTTGGATAGTCATTATTAGGGGTAACAACGTAATACGTTGTTGATCTATTATACTTAAAGTAGGAGGGGATGAATTGAAAATTATTTAAAAATGATTGAATAAAACAACTTTGAATAGATTTGTAACACTGTGCAGTGAAAAAAAACATTAAAAATGCATGTCGTCATTGCAACAACGTATTACATGGAACCACAACCTATTTTGATATAGATCTCGTAGGCACATAAAAATTTGGCATCGTAGTTTTATATAATATAATGACTATATCGTGTAACAATAACGTGTTTTCTCATCATTTATTATGGGTGACAACGTAATACGTTGTTGAACTATTATAATTAAAGTAAGAGGGAATAAGTTTGATATTATTACAAAATATTTGAATGAAACAACTTTGAATAGATTATGCACTGCAAAACATACATAAAAATGAAGGTAGTGGAAGAAACAACGTATTACGTGGGGATAAAACGTACTTTGATATAAATCTTGTAGGCACTAAGATTTGACATTGTAGTTTTATATTGTCCATTGAGTATCTTCTATGAAAACTTAATGTGTTGGATCATCGTTATTATGGGTCACAACAAATTACGTTATTGAATTGTTTTATTCAAAGGAAGAGGGAATCAATTAAAAATTATTCAAAAATAATTGAATGAAATCAATTGAGTAAGGTCATAAAACTATGTTTTACAAAACAAGCATGGAAAATATATGTTTTTAGATAACAACGTAGTAGGTGGAACAGTAAACTACATAATACATTAATATATTTTCAAGTTTAAAGTTGTACGCATAAAAAAATAGGGAACAGTCCAGTCAAAGGAATGCAACAGCGAAGCCAACACAATGTGAACCATCTTATCTGCCAAATGAAGTCCCATGCAAATTCTTCTTCCCACTCCAAATGGTAGCAAATCAAAATCTTATCCCTTATACTCAATCTTACATTTCTCACCCTCTAAAAATCTCTCTGGCATAAATTTGGAAGGATCCTTCCACACTGCGGGATCTCTTTTCCTTCATGTATATTATGAAATGATCCATTTTACCTACGCATGTATCCATCATGGAGGTAGCAATCACAGTGCTGTAAAGACCCTATCTTGCTCTTTGTGAATCCAACTTCCTATATTTGAGCACCCAACACCTTGCAGCAAAACAAGAGAAAAAGAAGTTAGGAAAGGCATACAAAGGAAATGGAATGAATGCGTGGGAAAATTTAAAATTTGAAATAGAAATTTATTGCTTGATAGCTATTGATTTGACAGAGATGATGGCTGGACAGAAAAGGATGCAGAGACAAACAGAGGCACAGCTATTGATTTGACAGAGATGATAGCTGGACAGAAAAGAACGTAGAGATGGAGGCATAGAGAAATGGAAGTAGAGGGAGAAGACTGGTCAACTTTAGCATAGGATACAGGCCACATAAACCCATGCATCACATGCCACATAACCCCCATGCAAACTTACATGAGGGATAGGGTCAGCCATTGCGTTTCTCTCAATGAGGAGTTTACACATCTTCGTGTGACCACAAAAAGCAACAATGTGTAGAGGGGTTCTATATTCAAAGTAAGGTGCATTCCTTTAAAATCATGTGGCTAGCATGGACTGGAGATTTGATTGTCAGATCAGAATCATCAGATTTCATTTAAAATTCCTTTTTTTGCAGCCAATCTCCAAAAGCCATTGTTTATGGATGGCGATTGTTTTGGAATAGTGATGAAATTGATATTCTATGGAAATTATCATTACGCTTCTGTAAAGGCAAAAATATATTAACGAGTTTTAAATTTTTATGAAGTGTCAGAGGATTTTATCCATAAATTTGTAACCATGAAAAGTATTTCCATAAGAATAATAATACATAGTCATTCGCATACAATAGGTCGGAGAAGTACAAATGGCGGTTTAGAGGAATATATACGATATTTTATTTAAAGTTTGTCTTTTTGGGTTGGAAAGAGTGATTTCAAATATTAATGAATGTTTTTTGTTTTTCTTCTAGAATAATTTAAAGATGCATCTAAATAGAAGAAACTTGCAGGTTTCTACAACATATCACTATGAGGTCGGGGATTGCCTAACATTTTCTTTTAGTTCTAATTTTAGAACTACGAAGCTTATTCTTGTGAATGTTTTATTCGTACAACATTTTTTTAGCATTACGATGTGAGAACAAGTGTGATATCGATTCCAGCGACTCACTCATTTTCTTGCCAAAAAGGCTTTAGGGTTAATTGCATGTCCGAGGAAGGAAATATTCTTTTCTCTCAATTGAAAATAGCTTACCTTGTTTTGCAGGAAAAATTTATGGCCACTATGCATGATTTTTGTATTATAATTAATTTATTTTTTTTAGGAAAATTTGTTAGCTAGTGTGCATAATTTGTATCTTATAATTAATTTATTTTTTTGTCATTTGAAAAGGAGGTTGGTAAGAAGAAATTGAAGATGATGACCATGTTGCCATATTGTCCCAAAGGTAAAATCCTCTTTAATTGATCTGTACACAACTACCTATACTTGTGCAAAATACATTGGTCCATTGCAGATCATTTTACCCATAAGTGAGAATATTTACTATCACTATTTATTATCTACACTTTACACTGAGGTTGACAACGGATACAAAATTCCTCATGGATGGTTGTTTGATTTTGTTGTGTCTATCTTTTGGGACAAAGTTGTTTGAATAATTTTTTGGGCTTGTCTTCTTAGAGACAAGCTCTAATTACCTGTAGTTCCCTTCATTGATGGATAAAATACTCATAATATCATTCCATAATTGTGACGCCCACATTTGACACATTGAAACCATCACAAAACCATATTATAATACTTATAAATTTACAAGAGTTTTTTTGTTTAACAACATACATGCATTTTGTTTTCTAGGGTAATTGCATACTTATTTAATTTAAAAAATTCCATTACGGTTTAAAATTTCAAAAGTATCTCATTTAATTATTTCTTAATCAAATATAATCCTTGAGTGTATAACACCCATCTATATTTTTAGTTTATTAATCCAAAATTAAATGGGGTCACAACTAAGTCTAACCCACTATTCAAGTGGAAATACCATAAGTGGCCATATTAGTTAATTAAATGTAATTCATATTAACACATACTCATTCCCACAAAATGTCAATCATTTAAAATGTGTAGGGTCAAATCTGCACCCTAGGGTTAAGATATTTAGAGCCATTGGATCTAGGATTTCCCTAAAACGCCCTAATAATCTTATGGATTACTTTTATTCACTTTTTTCCCCCTTATCATCTCATTTGCACATTTTGAGTTTTGCAGGTTTAAGGATGGAGGCCATGAATGGATATGGAGGCTATGGAGTCTAAAATATTTGATTCAAGATCTAGGAATGAGGAAGAAACTTCTTCATCTATTTTTTCTCCTTTTCATTCTATTGTCTCTTAAGGTTCGTGGTTTCTAAATTGTATTTTTTTGGTATGCAACCAAATTTTTGGTTGTGGGTATCTATTTACCCTAATTTAAATTTTCCTTTGGATTTGAATATACCCATGTGTGTGTGTGTGTGTGTGTGTGTGTGTGTGTGTGTGTGTGTGTGTGTGTGTGTGTGTGTGTGTGTGTGTGTGTGTGTGTGTGTGTGTGTTTTTAATACACGGTCAAACTATGTAATACCCGATGTGTGTGTTGTGCAAAGTAGGCAAGGTTGTGGAATTTCAGGATGGGTGGCCATGGCTGACCCACCCCCATATTATATATGGCAAGGTGGGTTGGCCATGACTTGACCCACTTTGTTTTATTTTATTTTAAATAAACACAACATGGGTGGGCAAGGGTGGGGTTTGGCCCCCACCCAATCCGTTAAATATTTTTTTATAACTTTTTTCAATGTAGCTTCACACACACCAATTTCACTATTATTTAATTCTTTAATATGTTCTTTTATTTGTATTGTTTAATGATATAAAATAATTAATATATATACACACACACACACACACACACACACACACTGTAGTGCCCACTCCTCTTCGACATTGTTTATCTTGATATTGATACTATTGGGTGATATTCGGACATTTGATTTCGTTACATTGATCAATAGATGTTAGATTTTCTTGATATTTGGATTATTGACTCTATGATGTTTATGTTTTATTATGGTGCACTAAATAGTGATGTTAGATGCATGTCAATTTTCGGGATGTAGATTTTACACGACATGTTATGTTTTTGAGATGTTGGAATATAATTGAAATCTCATGGATGTTAGGGTTAGATTTTGCATATTGATGGATAATAGAATTATTAAATTTTGAATGATGAATTTAAATATCGAATGATCGATGTTGTTAATATGGCCGAAAGGCCAGAGAGGTATTTTTTGTGTGTAGGAATTTAATCACAAACATCGAAGGGGATAGGGGACCAACCATGGAAGGATGTTGAGCATTGAGTAACAAGGAAAAAATTGACAACTTCCATAATAATGTTTAGTGTGTGTTTTGCATGTCTTGTTTGGAAGTCTCCCATAGGGGGGCGATTTCATATATGTGGCCATGGGGTGAATTGTGTCCGTTTCTTTAATTTTTGTATGTGTGTATTTATGTCACTTTATTAACATGTGTAAATGTGTATTTATTACACCTAACCCTTATTGTTTAGTTTACCCAAAGTAGAGATGAGACTAATAGTGATGATGTGATCTTTTAGTCATTGTGTAAGATGAATTTATGTTGATTTGGGGGTATTTTACTCGACCCCAAGTTAAAAATTCATATTTTTACTTGGGAGAACTTTTGGAGACTTTTGGGACAAGCATTAAGACTTGTCCCATACCTCTTAATTTGACCCAACAACCTTACCTAAGGGTTAAGAAGCTTAATTTTGACTTCTTCATCCATTTTTGAGTGTAGGAGAAGGAAAATAATTACACTTTCTTTCTAATCCAATTTATTTTTTCCCTTGAAAGCATGGTGTGAGAGCTTTGAGCCATGTGGGTTGTCATTGTTCTTGCTTGTGCATTGATGTTTCTTGGTCTTGGTGTATTTGAATTGAGTGTGAGGATGGGGGATGATGAAGTGACATCCTACATGGAGACAACTTATCATCCCCACTTCAAAATTCTATTTATTTGTGGTTTTTGGTTAGAACAGGGATTACTTACTCTTTTTGCTTCTTGTCCACTTTTGGATTTTGGAGGTTTTGGAGTGCTTGGAAATTTCTTGGCTTGGATTTGAAGGGGCTTGTGAAGGTTTTTCTTGGATCTTGATGGAGAGGTAGGCTCTCCACCCTTTTTCTATTATGCTTTTATGTTTTTCGTAAGTAATGTTGTGGTTGTTAAAAGTATTTTGTCTTGTGATGTTTTTTTATGTTGGTTGGTTGAGTAGTTGGCCTTAGTTGGGTGTGTGAGGAGGGCTTATGGGAAAATTGGGGAGGGAAAAGGGAGTTTATTTGAGGCATGAAAATTGGTGGGAGTGTGAATGATATTATTGCCTATGGGGAGAGAAAAGGGATTCATGGATTTGGTGCTTGTTGCAAGGGAGAGATAAGCAATTTTGTGATTATTTTTAGTGCACTTGGAGGCTTAGGATAAGACTCCCACTTCACTTGGGAGGCATAAGGATATGGTATCCCATAACCCTTTCTCTACTTGGTTTGATCCTCAAAACTTTGTTTGATGTGTATGTGTAAACTTGTGGGTTATGTGATTTTGGTGGAGTTTCTTATATTGTATGTGTTTTTTGTTGATAACCCTCTTTGTGATAGTTGTAAATTTTTCTCAATGCCCTCCATGGTTCCTTGAATGGGGCTGGGGGGGCATTAAGCAAATGGATTCTTCTCTTAATGGTTTTATGGTTTGGCTTAGAGCGTTTCCTACTCCCCCTTCCTTGTTTTTTGATTGGTTTGTGAAGATCAAGAGATTCAAAGTTGAAGCTACCTTTGTGGAGAAGAAATACTCTTCGAAGACTTAAAATTTGGTTATGGTAGCCTTGTAATTTATTTTAAAATTTATACTTCCCACTTTGAGTGGATGCATTGTAAAATTGTAAATTTTTAGGAAGTTGTTGTACTCTTTGGAAATATTTCCATCTTTTAAACTCCTTCAAGAGTGTGGATTTAGAAAATTAAAATATCTTATGTGTAGTGTTGTGGAAGAAAATTATCAATATTGTATTGTTTTGAAGAAAGGGAGATTTGAATGAGAATGGAATGGATATTCCTTTATTAATTTCCAAAATACTTTCATTTCCAAAATGTTGTAATGTTGTAGGTTGATATACTCCCATTTCCAAAGTAGTTGATATACTTTTATTTCCAAAACATTATAATGTGTTAGACTCTATTTTGAAAGAAACAAGTATGCTTTTAGTTGCACTTGCTTGTGAAATGAAACTAATTATTTTGTTCCCTTAAAAGAAAGCAAGTAGAAGCATTTTAACTATAAATGTATTACTAAACTAGTTGAAGGAAATAGTAGTTAGATCTATAAGATTTGATGAAAACATTCTCTTTTATCACCACCTTGTTCACAAGTTGTGTAAGGAAATTTACAATTAGCCTAACTTCACTCTAAGTGAATTTAACAAAACAAGGACATATATGAACTCACACCTCTACTTAAATGCAATTGTAGTTAGGTTAATTTTATGGACTTATTTTACAAATATTCCATATTCACATTAGTCTAACTTTGACCTACTTCAAAAATAATGAAACTTTTAAATAAAATAGATTATTCTAATATTATTCTTCTTTTCACAATTTTTTTATATACTAATAATTTTACTATTCTAATAGTTTTGTTAGCTTCGAAATATTAAGAATGATAAATTATTCTAACAAGCACATTAGTTTGGCCAAATTATTCTAGTTGTACTATGTACGTTTAGATTAAATGAGTGCATAAATAGTCTAAACTTGTATTATCATCACCTCACTATTTTCTCATCATAGTTATTTGGATCTTATAATATAAAGTATATGTACATGTTATGACTTGATAATTTCCTTACAAGTCCATTTACGTAAGCATGAGGAACCCCCAAGCCCATTGTTGGCTACCTACAGGAGACCTATGCATTGCTTAATACATTCCATATTCGATAGCTGAAGGGCCTATCGTAGGCATCCTGCACCGTGGATTGGTGCAAAATTTCCTACAATCATCGCAATCATTCATGTGTACTTCCTTTTATATCAGATATTTATGTAAGTATTTAGTTACCATGCTTAGAAGACTAGGGTTCGAAAAGTTTATTTTACCTTGTTGTCCTTGAATGTGTTATTAAGAATTTAATTAAGGAAGGTAGTATTATACCCTTAAGGGGTTCCCATTAGGTTTGAAAAGGCTTAATTGTTCACAACAAGCTTATTGTTACTTTTAACCCTACTAGGGGTGGTATTATTGAGACCTCAAGGACCGCCCCTTAACCATTATTCCCAAAGGTCAATTGAGGTAGATTTATATCTTAGCTTGTTTAACATTATTTAATATTTTATCCATTCCTAAGTGTAGAATAGATTAATAACACTTCTTGCATGAGACTACTTCCCTTGATAGGTTAGACCTCCATACCCTAAGCTTATATTATAGACCCAAATGAATTCACAGATATGCGCTCCATTATTTCAGTTTATACGTTGATTACATTAGTTTCAAATTTACTTCTTAAAGTGTGATTAATGGAAAGTGCCAAGACAATTACCCATATTAATCCTTCTTACCCAAGAGATAAGAATAATACTTTTCAAGTTAGACCATTAAAGGAAACATCCTTTAAACTCAATTATGAACAAAACATTATGTCCACAATTATCTTGCTAAGGTAGCAATTTTATACACTTTTTTATAGCACATCTTAGTAGCCTAGCTCATTCAGATTTATTCATGAAATGTAGGTTTTAATAACCATAGATTCATTGAAGGGATTCGTTTAATCATCTCAAGGTCTTCCCATCATATTGTGTTAGATTATAACCTAAAATGTTATAAATGTATAGAAAGATTTCTTGATAAATAACTCCATTTTTAGTTCACAACCATTATCATTAGAAGTGAAAAATATTTAATTGAAAGTTTCCTTATCTTGACATATCAATCGTTTCATTTTATAATCACTCTTGGACATAATTAACACATTCACAACTCTACCATGAAGCTAGTACAAAGACATTCTTATATTTATTAATACTTAAAAACTTACATCCAATAGGGACAATTAAAGAATGCTTTTCCAAGGAAAATATGTATATCACACAATATATTTACAATTGGATCCAAGATCCATATTACAACATTCAATCAATGCAAACTTCCTCAAGTCGGAGTGAAATGAGCCAACCAACCTTATTTAACTTGTGACACTGAAGTTTGAGGGGTGTCACTTCAATGAACTGGCAAGAGTAATCCTACGTTCTAATCTAAGTTTTGACTCTTAATTAAGATTGGTCTATGAAACTAACTCATTCACCTGTAGTAGCAATACTTCTGCAATAGTTGGGGACTGAAATTCCTCCAACAATCCCAAAATTTGCGAGAGAAGAGACACATGAAATATATGTGTAGTTCCCTCAAAGGTACACTTGGCATATGTTTATCCTTCCTCTTCAATCAAAATTTGTACGATTGATAGTGGAAAAACCAGTTTCCAAACTATGTCGGATCCATTGCAATTACACACACAAAAACCTTGCGATAATATAATTTAACATATAAGAATCAAGGAAGTAAATCTATTTTGCATCCAAAACTATTTTAGTTTAATTTATCATAATATAAAAGTCAAAAATATATATTTTCACTAAAAAATCGCTAAGTATGGTTTTCTTGAAAAATTCTGCCAGAGGTTTCCTTTTATTTTTCACTTTTAAAATTTTCCAGCAATTCAAATTAAATCATACATATACACAAATGAAATAAATGCTTAAAATAAAAGGTGTGGATCAAGTGATCCAACCCTCCGAGCTGTAAAATCTTGGGATATGAAAAAAAAAAATGAAATCTATCTAAACAAAGGAAATTTATAATTCCAGCTGATTTTATAAGAGTCTTTTTACCCTTACGGCGTGCTTATTTCGTAAATATTTTTTCCTACAAGAGAGTTACCAACTTTACTGACTTCTTGGGAAGAATTTAATTTTCTTTCACTTCAGAACCAACCACGAGTGGAGTTATATGCAACATTTAGAAGCTAAGTGAATCATTACACCCCACTCCTTTCAAAATTTGTTTTTGCATAAATTTCAAAAACAAAATACCCACATTGATATTTTGATTTTCAGCAGTCTATTACTTTACCCAAACCAATTTCACACAAATCCATCACATTGTTTTGCATAAATCTAACAAAAATGAATACCCACATTGATGTTTTCATTTCCAGCAGTCTATTATTTTACCCACATTGATTTCACACAAAACCATCACATTTTTTTGCATAAATATAAAAAAAAGGAATGTCCACATTGATATTTTCATTTCTAGCAGTTTATTATTTTTCCCTAAATCGATTTCACATAAAGCCGTCACATTTTTTTGCATAAATCTAAAAAAATGAATACACACATTGATATTTTCATTTCCAGTAGTCTATTATTTTAACCAAATCAATTTCACAAATTGCCATCACGTTTTTGCATAAATCTAACAAATAAGATTTCCCACATTGATATTTTTATTCGCAGCAGTTTATTATCTTGTGTAAATCAGTTTTAGGAAAAGCCATCATAGTTTTTTAACATAAATCTAAGAAAAATTAATGCCCACAATGATATTTTCATTTCAAGAAGTCTATTATCTTACCCAAATCGATTTCATACAAATGAACCACATTCAAAGAGAAACATGCAACAACTAGAAATTAGGTAAGGAGCAAAAATCACAAATTTTAAACATAATACAACCCCAATGACAATGGAGAGGCTGAGAGACCCATTTAATCAAAAATCAAAACAAAGGGGGTAAGGAAGAAAACCCTTGCCTACAAGTCGATTTTATTTTGTTTAATTTGCTTCCTTACCAATTGAAAATCTAGCCATTTTTTCTAAATGCATCCATTCAAGCTTCTCTAAATAACCAGAACTTCCACAATGCACACTTGAATGGAAATAAAATGGCTCTAAAGAAAAATGCCTTCACTCTTATATACAAGAAAAAAATTCAGCAGAGTGACTCCAAGATGGGAGCTCTCTCTCTCTCACAAGTTTAATTCCAAATGAAACTCAATACTCTACTTCCATTCTATTTTCTCCACATAATCCAAGAAATAGTAGCTCACTTTTTTTCTCCTTACCCACTGTCTTCCAATTGGATGGAGATAATTATCATGCCTTCGTGGGTGGGAACTCTCTTATTTATTTATTTTATAAAAAAATTGCATATTCAAACAATAGTCTAAGTCTCCCCTAATCTTTGTTGGTTTCCATTAAAGTGGATAAGGAATAATTAAACATTGACCACATTGTGGCCACTTTATGATTGAATCCAAAAAAATAATACCTTTAGACAAAAATTGTGCCTTTACGGTGTTCAATCACCATGATTTTAATTTTGAAGTCAAATAATATTAAATCAAATGTTGTTTTTCAATTCAATGGGGGTGGTAGTGTACCAAATTGTATTCAATCTCCGTAGTCATAAAGTATCTAGCACACCGACACAATCAAAATTGAAATCAAGGTTCCTTTGGAAAATAAACTTCATAGAATAATAATAGTCAACGGTATTTAGTTGGATGAGTACATAATTTTCGAGTAATTACGCAAAGAAATAAGTACCATCAACTGATTTTTTTAATTAATCAAATAAACACGCATTTTTTCATTTTTCATATTTATTAGATTAATTAAATTGTTGGAAAGAAATGATTAAAAATAGTGGGATGTTATAAGATTATCATGTAGTGTTGGACCTTGTAAATAGCATAATCCTCGGAGAAAGTGGGATTCTTTTCCTAACCTAGTGCCAACTTCTCTAAAGTGTAGAGGATGGAAAAATAAACTAATATTACCCTAATTATTTCCAAGGAGACAGGGATAAAATAATGCATAAAACATAAATATACTCTAAGGTAAGGTGATGCACCAAAACATGGTGAGAGAATCGATTGAGTGAAAAATATGGAGTAAAAAAAGTGGGAGAGGGAAGATGGAGGCACCACAGTCTGAAACATTATTCAATTCCCTATATTCATGAAGCACAACAAATTAAAGATCCTGTAAAGAGATAGAACATAAACAATATACCCACAAGTATAACGAGATGCAAAAGATGCAATATAATTCAAATTAGGGAAAGAAAAGCCAAAAACATCAATTTATTCCTAAAAAACATGCACAATCCATTACAATATAGGCACAAGGAAAAATCCTTTACAAAATGCAAAAATTCGATATCTTTTGCTCACAACAACTCGGAACAATTTTCAACAGAGTTCCGAGTTCCCCCTTTACATTGCAACCAACCGGCATGATGCAAGATATGGGCATCCATACAAATTGGTACATAGCTTACACGAGTTGTCATGGGTGCCATACCTCATTAAATAAGGTTGTTGCGTTGTCATTCACCAACCTACCTTTGAATGGCATGTGACTCAACCAACATTGTTCATCGTCCAACCATGGTGGGTTGGAAATATGTCCAACCTCATGGGGCTATACATATTTCTATGAGTAAACAACTGACTTGCCAACTAGCTGCTCTTTATCTTCATATTAGATGACCATCTAACCATGATTCATACAAATGTGAGTGGGTTGTCTAATCTCATAACGTCCAACCTTGTGGGGTTGGATGGCCATCTAACCTATAGGCCGTACACCCCGTGGCGTCCTCCCAATCTAATGATCGCCATCATTACATCGTGTCCATCCAACCAGGAGTCGGACAACCATCTATCTTTGCCCATACTGGGCCCGATGCGGTTGGATAGTCATCCAACCCTATGCCGTACACCCTTTTACCCGACCATCCTCATGGCCATCTAACCTAGCCGCCATTTGACCATTTCTTCAATACGTCGTCTAACTAGGGGTTGGATGACTATCTAACTTGTTTAAACGTGGGGTTTGATGGTTGTCGACCCTTGGGCCGTCAACCCAGCCATCCGATTAGGGGATTGGATGACCGTCTAACCTTGACATCCAACCTTCCACGCCGATGAGCCACCCATCCATCTCGATGACATGTCCAGCCATGTTCCGTCCAACTAGGAGGGTTAGACGACCCTTTATCTCTATGAGCTGTATAATGCCCTGGACCCGACCGATTCCACAATAAGCCCGACCACTAATTTTATCATTCTTCGTCATGAGCCAACTTGTCTTGAGTTAAGATCAAATCGACTAAGCCAAAACATGAGGTACCCAAAATATTGCAAAGTATTTCGCTTTTTTCCCTTCAAATACAAATACTCCAACCTACTAAGTTTTCCATTTTGCATTTGTGAAAAAAATGGATGACAAGAAGCACATCAATAAATATTTAGTGAGAATTATCCCAATGATCCAATAAGGGAGATGAAAATATAGATATATAATTTTTTAGATTGAGTAAAAATATTCATTAATAAAGTAGACTTCACCATATAGTTACTCCGAAGGCATGACTACCCTCCGGTTGGGTATATTACGATGATGCTCACAAGCTTCACCTGCTTCCACTTTTCTATGGCTCCTACCTGCCACTTTCCCTACCACCTGCAGTGTAATGAAGTGAAGGGTTTGATATTTTAGAGAATTCAATCCATAAAATGTTTAAAATATATTTTCTGCATCTTCTTCCTGTGCCCTCTATTTCTTGATGAAAAATAGGGATTTCCAAGCAGTGGATATCATGTTAGGTGGTTCATGGAATATTTTGAGAAAAATCCCCACTACTTCCTTTGTTAAATTCAAGGCTGGCAGTATTTAACTTGAACATCACCACACATTTCGGCATGATCATATCATTTTCTTCATAAAA